>CM029767.1:32934648-35334648 GCA_017562165.1 Ectropis grisescens
TATGTTTGGTGAGCACAATTACGCCAACGTCTTGTGCTTCAGCAGGATGCTGTTATGGTCTTTGACAAGTGTGTGGTTTCATGTAGAATCCAAGGTCTTGCAGTAGTAGCTCTTGCAGTTCAGCCGTGTGAGCAATGTCAAAGAATGTCATTATGTATAGAAAAAAAAAAATCAATATGTATATAATAAAACAATGTCAATGTGTATAAAAGAATGTCAACATGTATAAAATTTAATATTTGTATACCCACTCAAAGAACTCTCACAATGTATTATAGAGTAATCTGATTCAACCTGTCCGTTACAATATACACGTGAGATAATCTTACGTTAGGTTAGTTTAGTTTTCGAGTATATTCAAATTGTCAACGCTGTCAGATTATTATCTAACGTCGTTAGATAAATCTAACACGTACATCGTCATCATAATCTGCCTTTATTGGTCCACTGCTGGACATAGACCTCTCCAGTAATACACCCGATTCTTGGTTTTACGTTGCACACCCTTAAAAGTCACGAAATCTCGCCTAAATCATACTAGCCTGTAAATCATCTTGCGTTCCCCGTGGACAGTACCCGACCGCACCAAGCGGCGCCGGGGCGCCCGCGTATGACTCCGTATTCCGTGTGACTTATCGGTTGATGTTCATACTAAACTAGTTTGTAAACATCTGAAAATAAGGTCTAAAGTCAAACGGAACAGCGCGGCGCCCTAGCGTCGCTTGGTGTGCGGTTCCTTAGGTCATTTTTGGTGTCTTACGGGTAGAGTGATTCCAGCTATACGAGACGCAGCGAGTACGTCACGGGATCATGACGCTGGGGCCGCCGGGCGCCGGGAAGACCACCTGCATCCACACCCTCATGAACGCGCTCTCAGAGCTCGAGAACCCGCACAGGTAGCTTCCACTGCACATCCGATGGCAACAAACAAACAAATATCCAGCATATCATATCAATAGCAGCTCACTAATTGTTTCCACTGCTGGAACTCGGGGCCTTCTCTCACAAGGAAAGAGTCAGGTCTAGGAGTCAGGTTAATCTACCGCGCTGGCCAAATGCGGGTTGGCGGATGCACCATGACCTCTTAACCCCTCGAGGGCACGACGCGTAAACAAATGCCATGTACCAAAGTGCCACGCTTCCCGCCAAAAATATTTTTTTGAGGTTGGGAAGATTCTAAATTGGATAAATTTTGATGTATTCGTTAATTACATTGTACAAAATATACATCACTGCAATGGTCTTGAACCGCTTTATCATTTTTACGATTAATAAAGATAATTACACTTACCGGAATCTAGTGTTTCTGTGTTGAATATGATGTTTACAAATGTTTGGTCTCACCTCGCACAATTCGCATGATTATGGCACTTTACGATGTAATTATTACACTCACAACACATTCACGACAAAGAAGTACTTTTTATGCACCCATTTTAGTAACACTTTCACCACAAAACGAAAATCTAATCAAGAAAAAAAATTAATTATCACGAAACAAAACGGTCCGCCATGCCGCTACTCCGGGTACGAAATTTCTTTGATAATTATTTTTTTGTAATGTTTGTACACTTGGACTGGAAACAGATAATAGAAATTGAGATTGTTATGTTGGCAATCGATTCGTGTAACGAAAACAAAGGATTGTCTATAGGCGACCGAGACAAAAAAGAACAAATGAACGGCGCTCGCTTAGTATCACCCGTTAGATACTAAAGCGCTCCGGGGGTAAAGATTCTTGGAAGATGTCTTGTTATCCAATACGCCAGTGCGTAAAAGTAAAGTCTTACACAGCTATTGGAGCAAGGAGAGTCCAAATAATTATCCAATATTGCACTGCGCTCGCCACCCAGAGGTATAAGATTATTTATCTCAATGTCATGTAATTTCTTTGGAAGCATTGCTTTTCAAACATGCACATTACTGCTTGGCGGTAGAATAACTGGCAAAGGTAAGTGCTTTATATTTATTAGTGGAGTGCTCACTAATTTAAGTGAAATTAAGGGTAATATTTTGAAAATTGACCCAATTACTGTGACCCGATACCTAATAAGCAGCTAATATGTTTGCCACAACAAAATGTTAGTGGTACAAAAACTTTATGTTTCTGCTTTTGCAGTAAGGTGGTGTGCACACACTAAACAAGAACAAAATTAAAAATTTTGATTAACCCCCGACTACGTCAGATTTGTTATCTGTACAACATTCTACTAGTCAAGCCCTTTCATTTGAGACCCATATTGAGGTAGGTTGTGACGAAAAATTTCGTCCGCCATTTTGTGACCGCTACAAAATGGCGGACATAGCTAAGAACATCCGCACGGATATTAACTTTCAAATAAAAAAACCGCATCGAAATCGGCCCATCTGTTTGAGCTCTACGGTGCCACAGACAGACATACACACAGACAGACAGACAGACAGACATCGACGTCAAACTTATAACACCCCTTTTTTTGGTCGAGGGTTAAAAATAACCAACTGTTGATAATTATAAAAAATAGTTTTTATAACACTATGATTCTCGCTAAAAATATTATAAGCTACGAGTAAAATAAAATGTTTTGTGTTATCCCCTTAGAATGGAAACCAATCTTTCTTTGATTTTTTTCTCAATGTTTCAGAAATGTATTCAGTCTGGGCAATCAATACTTTTGTAGATTATGATGTCAGTAAATCATACTATTTATTACTCAAACTATAATTTTGGTTTCAGAGAGATGCGAATGAATCCCAAAGCTATAACTGCTGCCCAGATGTTTGGTCGTCTGGATGTTGCGACTAACGATTGGACAGACGGTATCTTTTCTGCCTTATGGAGAAAAACTCTCAAGATTAAAACTGGGGAGTATATCTGGCTGGTTCTTGATGGCCCTGTTGACAGTATTTGGATTGAAAATTTGAACTCTGTATTAGACGATAACAAAACCCTAACATTGGCAAACGGCGACCGTCTCACCATGTCGCCAACTTCGAAGATTATTTTTGAACCAGAAAATATCGACAATGCTTCGCCTGCTACGGTATCTCGAAATGGCATGGTTTATATGAGCGCGTCTGGGTTAGAATGGGATCCAGGTCAGTCAGATTCTTCTTTCTTCAAATCTTTTTAAGACTAACTGCGTTACGCGGATGCTCGCGCGTTTTTCGTACAAAGCTGCTCCCCGCGTGTCCCCGACCGCGGCAGGGCGGCGAGTCCTGACTATTTTGAAACTGTGGCTGAAATTGTAGATCTTCGTGGCGGTGATTATTTTGTACTTGTGAGACTCTTTGCAAAGTCAGAAAAAGTACCGTACCTAGACAGATAGACGCCAAGGAATAATGTGAAAACCTATATATATATAAAAATCACTGCGTGTTCCATTTTGAAGGGCAATGCTTTCAGAGAAATTATAGTAGGTACATAGAGACAAAACAAATTATATCAGTGACACGCGCAGTGCAGTGCTGGATTGTAGGATTTAGACTCTTAATGTTCCAATAGCTGCGTGTCACTGTGCTGTTATGAGCAGGTATATTGCTTAATATCAGGTCCATGGTCTGCTGCTCTTGTCACTCCATAGGTACCATGAAAAAAGTAGTCAAATAAAATTCCAGAAGCAATAATAATTTTCATAGATCCGTATCGAGACTTAAAATTATTAGTTAAATGAGTTTTAATTTCCTCTGAATATATATACCTATTCAATGAGAACTACACTACAAACCTACCTAACTAACATAATTATGTAGATTCAATACATGAGCTCGCTGGCTGTCGCGTTTTTCGTCCTCGCGACGGGACCCGTTCCGTGCTCACGGAGCCCACGCGCGGGGCTACGCGCGGGCACGCGACGGGTGGCCGTCGCGGGCACCCGCGGCACCGGTTTCACGCAAATACATGTATATAATATGTAGTATTGTGATGTTTATTTATATTATTTCAGTTTTACGTGGATGGTTGAAAACAAGATCAGAGCTAGAGGTAGAAGTATTTGGCGCCCTTTTTGAGCAAACTTTTCCATCAGTTTATACGTGGTGCACTCAAAATCTCACTTTTAGCATGAGAGTTTTACAAGCCAATATTATTTTACAAATGCTCCGCCTTCTAGAAGGTTTAGTTCCTCCACAGATAGTCGAACCCGAAGATGCTTCCGCTAATAAATCGGTTAATGGAGACATTGACGACGAGGAAGAAAAAGAAAAAGGAGAAGAAATAATATTGTTTACACCCGAACATTTACACAAAATCTACGTATTTACACTTGTGTGGGGATTCGGATCCTTGTTAGAAACAAATGACCGACATAGATATGACGCGTATTTAAAAAAGAACTTCCAGGAAATTTTAGAGTTACCTAAACATCCAAACAATAAGCCAAGCATAAGTTTCGACTTCTACGTTAAGCATCCCGGAAAATGGGAGCTCTGGGATGACTTGGTGATGCACTATCAATATCCAGACACGGCAACTCCTGACTACTCGAGCATTCTAGTTCCAATTACCGATAATGTGAGGATCAATTACCTAATTCAATGCATAGCTAAACAAGGCAAAGCTGTACTACTTTTAGGCGAACAAGGATCTGCGAAAACAGTCATGATGAAAGCCTACATGAAAAATGCAAATCCCGAGCAATTTATGGGTAGATCTTTCAATTTCTCATCTGCCACAAGTCCTTACCAATTTCAAAAGACTATAGAAAGCTACGTAGAAAAGCGGAGTGGGATGACTTTTGGTCCTCCAGGAGGCAAAAAAATGCTTGTTTTCATTGACGATATCAATCTGCCTCAAATTAATGAGTGGGGTGATCAGATCACAAATGAGATCGTTAGGCAAACTATGAGTATGGGTGGTTTCTACAGTCTAGAAAAACCTGGAGATTTTACCACAATTGTGGATATCCAATTTCTAGGTGCTATGGGCCAGCCAGGTAAAAAAGTGTAATATTTCCAGCCAATGTTTATTTATTTAATGTTTTATTATCTTGTGTTTAGATTGTGTTTTAACTTCTTTGTAAAACTTACACTTACAGGTGGTGGTAGAAATGACATACCCGCTCGGCTAAAACGTCAGTTTGCTATATTTAACTGTCCTTTACCTAATAATGAATCTATTGATAAAATCTTCAAAGTAATAGGCGAAGGTCATTACAATGCCAAAAGAGGATTTGCAATGGAGGTTCGCCAACTGATAAAGAAAGTAATACCTTTGACCCGAGAGCTATGGATGCGAACTAGGCTCAATTTGCTGCCTACCCCTGCTAAATTTCATTATGTATTCTCATTACGTGACTTATCTAGGGTATGGCAAGGAATGGTAGGAACACTGCCTACAGTTATAGAGTCAGAAAAATGCCTAATGTTACTGTGGAAGCATGAGTTTTCAAGGGTATTTTCTGACCGTTTCACGCACCAAGTTGACAAAGATTGGTTTCATAAAGCAATGTATGACATTGCTGAAGAAATATTAGGTGTAGAGTACAAAAAAATGATGGATAAAGATCCTGTATTTGTGGACTTTATGAGGTGATTATGCGAAATGTTGTAATAACTACATAAATTGCAAAATATTAACGATAATTAATATATTTTTTATTATGATAATTATATTAGAATTGATATTATAATTACATAATTTATTATGATAATTATATTAAATGTGTTTAAATTTACCAGAGATGCTCCTGAACCAACCGGTGAAGAGGGCGAAGATGCCGATATGGAATTGCCTAAAGTTTATGAACCTGTATTCGACTACAGCGAGTTGCGAGAACGCTTGCAGATGTTCTTATCACAATTCAACGAGATGGTTCGTGGTTCAGGAATGGATCTTGTGTTCTTCCCTGATGCCATGCTTCATTTAGTTAAAATATCCAGAGTAATAAGACACCCGAGAGGAAATGTAATGCTAGTTGGAGTCGGTGGCTCCGGAAAACAGTGCCTGACCAAACTCTCCACTTTCATCGCAGGGTACAGATCTTTTCAAATAGCACTTACCAGATCCTACAATGTAGGAAACTTTTTAGAAGATCTCAAACTTTTATACCGATCATGTGGAGTTCAAGGCAAAGGTACTACGTTTATATTTACGGACTTAGACATTAAAGAAGAAGGATTTCTTGAATACTTAAACAATATATTGTCTTCTGGCGTCATTTCTAATTTGTTTACCAAAGATGAACAGCAAGAAATTATTTCTGAACTTACACCGATTATGAAACGTGAAAACCAAAAACGAACGTTAACCAATGAATTGGTCATGGAATATTTTTTGAACAGAACCTGTCAGAATCTTCATGTTGTATTATGTTTCTCGCCAGTAAGTTAACTAAACTTCTTTCATGCTATATTTTTTGTACGGTATGCATATTCAATATTTTAATTTTGCAGGTCAGCGAAGCCTTTCGATATCGGGCAATGCGTTTTCCTGCTCTTATATCTGGATGTACCATTGACTGGTTTCAACCGTGGCCAAAAGATGCGTTAGTATCGGTTGCAGATCATTTTCTAGCAGAGTTTGAAATTGAATGTACTAAAGAAGTAAAAAAAGAACTTGTTACTGTATTAGGCACTATACAAGATGTTGTTTCAAAAGTTTCTGCAGAATATTTTCAAAGATTTCGTAGATCTTCACATGTCACACCCAAGTCATACCTGAACTTTATTGGTGGATACAAAACTATTTATCAGATGAAACAGAAAGAACTCGGCGATGGTGCACTAAGGATGGACACTGGTTTAGAAAAACTTAGAGAAGCATCCATATCCGTTGAAGTCTTGAAAAAAGACTTAGCTGTTATGGAACAAGATTTGGCATTGGCCTCAGAAAAGGCCGGTCGTGTGCTAACCGAAGTAACAGAAAGAGCTATGCAAGCAGAGATTGTAAAAAATCAAGTACAAATTGTCAAGGAAAAAGCTGAAGCATTGGTGGCGTATATCGCTGAAGAAAAAGAGAAGGCCGAAATAAAGTTGGAAGCAGCAAAACCCGCTCTTGAGGAAGCTGAAGCAGCTTTAAATACTATTAAGCCAGCGCACATAGCTACTGTCAGAAAACTAGGCCGTCCTCCACATCTAATCATGAGAATCATGGACTGTGTATTAATTTTATTTCAAAGACGATTACATCCACTTATATCTGATACAGCTGCACCTTGTCCAAAACCGTCATGGGCAGAATCTTTGAAGGTAATTTTCGGTAGGATTCCGTACCGAAAAGGTAAAAACGGGTCATTATTACTGAGACTTCGCTGTCCGTCCGTCCGTCCATCTATCACCAGGCTGTTTCTCAAGAACGGTGATAGCTAGACAGTTGAAATTTTCACAGATGATGTATTTCTATTACTGCTATAACAACAAATAAAATAAATATTTTTATAATGAGGCTCCCATACAATATACAACTAACTTGGTTTTTTACCGTTTCTTGCTCGATACTAATAACGGTGAAATGTAGACGCTTTAACTTTTCACAGAATATTTAGTTTTAAGTTCTTTTTAAATAAAATTACTGAAAAGTGAAATAAATAATTAAGGGGCTCCCATGCAATAAAAGAGGTTTTCGCCGTTTATTTGCTAATGGTACAGAACCCTTTGTAGGCGAGTCCCACTCGCACTTGGCCGGTTTTATTTATGTATAAAAGCACAACTGACTTTATCTTTTCAGTTTTGGTTAACCTCAAAAAGTTTGCAATCGCTCTAAAAACCATTCTTTTCACACAGATGATGGCAAGTACTACCTTCTTGTTGCAACTACAAAATTACCCTAAAGACATTATAAACAACGAAATGGTGGAGCATTTGGTACCATACTTTGAAATGGAAGACTATAACATGGATACTGCGAAGCGAGTGTGTGGTGATGTTGCCGGTTTATTATCATGGACAAAAGCCATGGCTTTCTTTCATAGCGTCAACAAAGAAGTTTTACCATTAAAAGCTAATTTGATGTTACAAGAAGCAAGGTTGAAGGTTAGTAAAGCATTCTAATTTCGTACTTTAATTGAGTTTATGTCTAATAACGCATATATCATACAATTTTACAGGTAGCTAATGATGATTTGGCTTCTGCTGAGAGACAGCTAGAAGAACGAGAAATGTCACTGAGAAAAGTAAAAGAACAATACGAATCAGCAGTATCTGAAAAGCAACAATTAACAGACGCTGCTAATGTTTGCTTACGGAAAATGACTGCAGCTACTGCCTTGATTAATGGTTTGGGTGGTGAGAAAATCAGATGGACTCAGCAGAGTAAAGACTTCAAAGAACAATTAGGAAGACTTGTTGGCGACGTAGTCCTTGCTACGGGGTTTCTATCATACTGCGGCCCTTATAACCAAGAGTTTAGAAACAGCTTACTTGACACTTGGATGGGAATCCTAAAGAATAAACAAATACCTGTCACAAATGGTTTGAATATAACAAATATGCTCGTCGAAAGTGCTACCATTTCAGAGTGGACCCTACAAGGCTTACCAAACGATGATCTATCTGTGCAAAACGCATTGATAGTGACAAAGTCCAGTTCTTATCCACTTTTAGTAGATCCTCAAAGTCAAGGAAAGAATTGGATCAAGAATAAAGAAAGTTCCAATGAGCTCCAAATCACTTCTCTCAATCACAAGTACTTCAGAACACATTTGGAAGACAGTCTATCTCTTGGGCGCCCATTGTTGATTGAAGATGTCGCTGTTGAGCTGGACCCTGTCATCGACAACGTACTAGAGAAAAACTTCATAAAATCTGGATCAATAGAGAAAGTTATTGTGGGAGACAAAGAATGTGATGTCATGCCTGGATTTATGTTATATATCACAACTAAATTACCTAATCCTGCTTATTCACCCGAAATAAGCGCAAAAACATCGATTATTGATTTCACCGTCACTATGCAAGGTCTTGAAGATCAGTTGCTTGGTCGAGTCATATTGATGGAGAAGTCAGACTTGGAAGAAGAAAGGGTAGCTTTATTTGAATCTGTTATGAAGAATCAAAGAAGTATGAAAGAATTGGAGAGTAATTTGTTGTGTCGATTAACATCTTCCGAAGGATCTTTAGTAGACGACGAAGCTCTGATTCAAGTGCTACAAATTACAAAAACTACAGCAGAAGAAGTAAACGAGAAATTAAAAGTTGCCGAAGTAACCGAAAAGAAGATCATCAAAGCACGTGAAGAATTTCGAGCGGTTGCTGCAAGAGGATCCATTCTTTATTTCTTGATCGTCGAAATGAGTAACGTGAACCTTATGTATCAGAATTCTTTGAAACAATTTTTAAATATTTTCGACAATTCTATAACTAAATCTACCAAGAGCAATGTTACAGAGGAACGAATTAATATTATTTTAAAGTATCTTACACACGAAGTGTGGGCTTTTACGCTCCGTAGTTTATATGAGAGGCATAAAGCATTGTTTACTCTAATGTTAGCTATGAAAATAGACTATCAGAAGGGTCTGATGTCGCACGATGAATTTATGGCGTTCATAAAAGGTGGAGCATCTCTTGATTTAAATGCAGTAACACCAAAACCTTTCAGATGGATTCTCGACATAACTTGGTTAAATTTGGTTGAGATCAGCAAACTGAAGACGTTTTCCGATGTGCTTACTAGGGTAATAAGACATTCGAATATTTTCATTTAAAAGCCTATATTTTTTACACAAATCACTAACAATTACCAATTTCAGATATCGTCAAATGAGAAAGAATGGAGAGTTTGGTACGAAAAAGCCAAACCAGAAGAGGAGACTATACCAAGTGGATACAACGACAGTTTGGATGTATTCCGCAAACTACTACTCATCAGGTCTTGGAGTCCCGATCGAACCCTTTCGCAGGCTCGGAAATATATCGTAGGTTAGTCGAACACCGTTTAAAAACCTTTTTAAGTATTTTGATTTCGTTTATAAGTAAATCCTGTTTAATCCCGAATCTGACATATTTATAGCACCTGTGTGCTAATTCCACTCCTTCCACAGATCACTATGATACTAACTCCTGTGAGGTTATGTGCGTGAAGTGGAGGAAAAAACTGTTAGCTTTAATTTTAAAATCAATCAAATAGATTGTCGAAGATAATTTTCAGTTTCGCCGCAGATTACTTACTCTGTGGTAGATGCAAAGAGGATACATACTTTATCTAAGGGCAGATGCCTCCAATGTTTCATTTTGTTAGAGATTTTTTTCTAAATGAAAGATTAGTGCTACATTTGGTGAAAATGATAACATTCTTTATACATAAATACTATGATCTATTTATATGGATCAATATTTATCCATTTGCATCCTCATTGTAATTGTAATCCCATTGTAAATAAAATTTGTCATTTAAAACTATCAAGGCTTCTTAGTATTTTATTAGAAGTCATTTATTCTTTGAATGGAAAGTTTAGACTAAACGTTTAATAAATAGGTTAACAAGAATAAAAATTTAAAAATGTACTCCCCCAACTACCTCGGATTTGTTATAGTTATATTTGTTACTAGTAGAATGTTGTAGGTACTGCTACAACATTCTACTAGTCAAGCCCTTTCATTTGATATCCATATTAAGGGAGTTGTTAAAAAATAAATGTATTTCGCCATTTTGTGGTTGCGACCATCTTGGATTTGACTTCGTCATAGTGTAAATCATTCTACTAGTCAAGCCCATTCGTTTGATACCCATATGGAGGTAGTAGTGAAAAAAATATATAATTCGTTATTTGGTGGTGGCGGCCATCTTGAATTTGAAATTTGTTACAGTGTATACTATACTACTACTCAAGCCCTTTCATTTGATACCCATATTGAGGTAGGGTGTGAAGAATTATTTTGTTCGCCATTTTGTGGATCGGCCATCTTGAATCGATATTAACCAAACATAGCTAAGAACATCCGTACGGATATTAACCTTCAAATAAGAAAAACCGCATCGCAATCGGCCCATCCTTTTGAGTTCTACTGTGCCACAGACAGACACACACAAAGACAGACAGACAGACAGACACAGACAGACAGATATCTACGTCAAACTTATAACACCCCATTTTTTGTTTTAAATTTGTTTTATTAAAATTGTAAACACTGTCAGATTAAAATCTAATGCATAATATTGTAAACTATGTACTCAATCTTAGATAAAATATATAAATATGTCACCTCTTTGTATCCAATCCTACAATCAAAATTATGTTGAGGTCAACAGCACATTCTCTTTGGTCAACAGATCGTCCTAAGGTCAACTCCACTACGTAGGTCACCGACTCGCTTCGCTCGCCACCTCCCCCTTCAGACGACGCCTTGAACTAAGAAATATGAAAACGAGTACTTTTGATTGCATAGTATGATAGCAAAGAATGATATAATTCAAATTTTAAAAATGTCGTAGATAAGGGGAAAAAACCCTGTATAATTTTGTGAACCGAACAAAATTTTTGAAAATTGTCTGAAATATTTAAAAAAATATGTACAAACTTTCCACCAAAAAAATTCAAATGCTTGGAATTATCAACGACAACACCCTACTATTTTTTACGAATAAAATAGCCAGACTGCTATTATATTTCATAGGCCGAGCAGTTATTTTATGTCATGTTTACAAAACCCAGTCATAATTTACGCCTCCAGCTCACTGCTTTCAACATCATCCGCTGTGCCAGGCGATTATCAACTTTTAAGGCGCTGAATATCGCCAACTAGCACTTTTTAAACACACATTTAACAACATGTATATGGTTTGAGGCTTTTAGTAAAATATATGTTATTCTTGAACATATTTATTAGGTAACCTATTGTATCAAAACACGATTTGGAAAAAAAAACTCGATAAGAAAAAATCCTAAACTTACCTCTAAAATAAGTTTTAGATGTAAATATCTGTGTCATTAATAAACATACATTATTCAAATTTTATAGGTAAACGTATCATTTTTTACTAAGGGGGATGGAAGATTTTGTATTTTGGATTATGAAGTTTAATTCGTATTAATTAATTGTCTTTTGAAAAGCTAACTCGACCGAGCCGGCCCGTGTCTTGCTTCTCGCTTACTACTATGAAGTCCAGCAGAAAGCGCTGATGCGCCTTGCTAAAAGGACCTGTGTCGCTTTGTCGTCCGACGCTCGCAATTCAAAAAATAAAATAAACAATTCTCACAAATTCATGCAGCAACATCTATAAAGTTCATGTGGTTTGAAAATTCGACACTACAGACATCTGTAGATTTGGCGCAATGTTTAAAGCGGCAGATGAAGTCGTTACTATTTACGATCCTGAGTTCGTATCTCAGCACTACGAAATCTTTTTGCGTGTTTTTTTGATATTGTTTTTGTTAGATATTTTCTCCGTTGTTTTTCAAGGTTTTATTTCTTTAGTAACTATTTTATTTAGTTTTTTAGTTTTTTTTTTTTTTGAAAAGCCTCTGGTTGCTTAGGAACTATTTTTCTAATCTGTGTCTCAGAACAGACAGAACACTGTTCTGTCTGTTCTGAGACACAGATTAGAAAATAGTTCCTAATAACCAGAAACTTTTCATCAAATCTTAAAATTAAATCTACTTCCCAGTTCCTGATTGAAGTTATAGAAGTTTTACAAACGGTAATAAAGTTCATATGATGTGAAATTTTGGACCCTACTGTAACTTGTCAGTTTGGCTCGGTGGTACAACCGCGTTCAAGTTCTCGAGTTCATATCTCATCACTGTGTAATCTTTTGCATGTTTTTTGATATCGTTGTTGTTGGATATTTTGTCCGTTGTTTTCAAGCTTGTATTTAGTTTTCGAGACACAGATTAGAAAATAGTTCCTATAGAACCCGAGGCTTATCATCAAATAATCTACTTCCCAGATAGATTTGTAACTTCGGTCGGTATGGTCGGTAACTTCAGTTACCGACTGAAGTTATAGATACCAGTTGAAATTGTGTTCCGGTTTGAAGGGCAATGTTTCCAGATAAATTACTGCCCTTAGAGATATAACATCTTAGATCTCTGGGTAACGAGCGCAGTGCAGTGCTAGGTAATGATTTGGACTTCTAATATTCTAATAGCTGTGTGTCATTGAGCTGTTATGTGGCAGGCATGTTGCTTACCATCAGGCACATGTCCTGTTCGTCTCGTCACTTTTATTTTAAAAATAATAATTGTATAGTTGAATATTACGATATTTTAACGTGGAGCAGTAATTGAAACAGCCGAGTGACACAACGACATTTATTGGTTTACCCACAAGTATAGTATTAATCTCTAGCCTACCTACATCACACTACCTACATTGCAAGACAATGCTCAGTAACAGAATAAATATTAGTACCTACAAGGCTCAGTAATTAAACAAACTAGCTTTGAATCACCGAGGTGTTCGGACGTAGGTGTACAAAAGTTCTTGCATAAAATCTTAGCTATGTTTGGTTAATATCGACTCAAGATGGCCGCCTCCACAAAATGGTGGACAAAATATTTCTTCACAACCTACCTCAATATGGGTATCAAATGAAAGGGCTTTACTAGTAGAATATTATTATACGTTGTAACAAATTTTAAATCCAAGATGGCCGCCACCACAACATGGCGAATCAAATTTTTTTTTCACTACTACCCCAATATGTGTATCAAACGAAAGGGCTTGACTAGTGGAATACTATGCAATATGACAAATTTGAAATCCAAGATGGCTGCTACCGCAAAATATCGAAATACATTTTTTTTCGAAACTCTCTCAATATGGGTTTCAAATGAAAGGGCTTGACCAGTAGAATGTTTTATAGAAAACAAATCCGAGGTAGTCGAACCAATGTTTTTAATTTTGTTCTTGTTCGATTGAGCGATGAATTAAAATTACCTAAATCGGTGCTTTAAAACCAAAAAGCCACAACTCAAAATCATTTTATCTTTGTTTTTCAACTATTTTTCTATTTCTGATGTTTTTCTATCATTCTCTGTGTATGTTAATTAGCTACAACTTGATTATTTTAGGTATATGATTATTTCAACATTGTGTTAAATATAACCAAAATAATTCAGGACATTTTTTTTACTTTCAAAGGTTTACACTTGACCGCCATCTCGCCTGATGTTAAACAACAATGTGGTACAAATACAAAAATCTTTATTGCTGTTTGCAGGTAAGATAAGGTGATACAAAACATTTTAATAATTGACCCATACAAACTGGCCTCTTCTTCTAGAGGCATGCAATATGTTTGCCTACGATATGAAGCGTGTTTACCTAGAAAAAACCGACTCACTTTGGATTTGAAGACACAAAGATTGTTATTATCGGGGAAAACTCACTCAGGCAACGTATTCCACAGCGTAGACAAAAACAAAAAAGAGTCAAATCTCTTTGTTCGTGCCTTTGGAACATCCACCATGAAACGATGTCGCTTTTTCGAGATGCGAGCAGTAGCCCTGAGTAGATAGCCAAGCCGAGACCTTTTTCTTGCACTCATAATGTTGACGTATCTATGATGTCCAACTCTTTGTCAATAGGTTGGTAAAGGTATGGTCCAGTAAAGGAAAATGCACCCTGGCCAAAACCGGTTCTTGTTTTAGGTATTGCCCAAGTGTTACGTCTCTTTGACCTTTCCGCCAACACATTTCAAAGTTGTGATGGGAGACTTCAACGCAAAACTGAGCAAACGTAGATGAGTGAGAGTGGGGATTTCGGATATGGGCAGCGGAACCCAAGAGGGCAACGTCTAGCGGATTTCTTGGAAAGGAGAGCATCTTTATGATGAACTCCTTTTTCAAGAAACAACCACAAAGAAATTGAACCTGGATTAGCCCAGACGATTCCACAAAAATGAGATCGACTTCATTATGACGACTAAACGGCAAATATTCAGCGATGTCTCTGTGATCAGCAAGGTTAAGACCGGCAGTGATCACCGTATTGTAAGAGGCACGCTGAATCTAAACATTAAGGTCGAAAGATCACGTCTAATGAAGTCCATGCTCCGACCAAATTATGCTCAGATCGAAGATCACTTGAATCCTTAGATGAATGCGTAACGGCGGACGAAATAAACGATAGGCTAGTGGAAACTGTTCATGCGGTTGGCAGAAAATTTTATAAGAGCCGACGCCAAAACAGAACCGAAAGCTCTCCGATCAAACTCTAGATCTTATGGTGGCGGTCAGACAAGATATGCGACGTATGCTGCTTCAATACTTCGAGTATTGAAGAAGCAATCAAGCAGAACAAAGGCTCGAAAGTGTTCGCAAGAAATCAGTCTCTTGGGCAAACTCAGCTGACCAAACTGAAGACCGATAGTGGTAGCATCGTCTTATCGAAACCCGAGATTTTGGAGGAGATTGAGAGGTTCTATGGACAGTTATACACCTCTACGCAAGCACAACCTGTCGTTAGCATGGCAAAAGACCCCAGAGCCAAGCTGACCTGACACTTTAAGATGTCATATCTCCGAAACTGTTCACTGCCCCGCTGGAAGATGTTTTCAAGCTACTGGACTGGAACGGATATGGCATCAATATCAACGGCGAATGCATCACTCACCTTCGGTTTGCCGACGACATAGTCATTGTGGCGGAGTCGTTGGAGGACCTCCGTGCTATGCTCAGGGACCTCAGTAGAGTATCCCACCAGGTAGGTTTGAGGATGAATATGGACAAGACGAAAGTCATATCAAATGTTCATGTCTCACCTGTACCGGTTATTGTTGGGAATACCACACTCGAAGTTGTTGACGAATTATACGTCTACCTGGGTCAAAAGATCCAATTAGGTAGATCCAACTTCGACAAAGAGGTCCAGCGAAGGATCCAATTCGGATGGGCAGCGTTCGGGAAACTTCGGCACATCTTTGAGTCCAGAATACCCCAATGCCTAAAGGCGAAAGTCTTTAACTAGTGCGTGTTGCCAGTGATGGCTTATGGAACTGAGACGTGGTCCTTAACTGTGGGCCTCATAACAAAGCTCAAAGTCACACAGCGAGCTATGGAGAGGGCTATGCTCGGAGTCTCTTTGCGCGACAGAATGCGTAATGAGGATAATCGCAAAAGAACGAAAGTATCCGACATAGCTCAAAGAGTAAGCAAGCTGAAGTGGCAATGGGCAGGCCACATCGCTCACAGAACTGACAACCGATGGGAAAAAGATTCTCGAGTGGCGACCACGAACCGGAAGACGCAGTGTTGGACGGCCTCCCACTAGATGGACAGATGACCTCATAAAGGTCGCTAGAAACCGATGGTTGCAGGTTGCGCAGGACCGTTTGTTGTGGAAATCTAGGGGGAGGCCTATGTTCAGCAGTTGACGTCTTGCGGCTGATGATTATGATGATGTGACATTGTTTAAAATAATAACTAAAATATTTACAAGTTTAATAACTAAAATATTTACAAGTTACGCTCATTTATACTGCTCTACGGGATTATTTATTTTTATTTATTTAGTATTAGTAGATGAATTTGCTTTTCGTGGAGTTGTGAACGAAAGCAGGTGCGATGAAAACCATAACACAAAAAGTCTATCTCCATTGTTGCTGAAAATATAACTTAAAACCGATATTAGTTGTTTACTTCACGCATAAATGTAAAAATGTGACTTTTGTATCAATTTAAAGCTTAAATTGAAAAAAAATCGATATTATTTAAAGGTTATAAACTGGCAATAATATATAATTGGTTGAGGGGCGGAAATAATGATTCATCATCATGATCATCTTCCTAAACGAACGAGAAGAAACACAGCGCTGCTCTAGTGTCAAGGAAAACATAGAAATATATTATTGTATGCTGTAGGTACCCCATATGGAACAGTACTGAAAAAATGAATATCTACAAAATCAATGCATTTCATTTGTTACTAGATGTCCGCCTCGGTTTCGCCCGTGGTATATTAAATAGCATTCATCAGGATCCCGTACATATCCAACGGTGAAAGAAAAACTGAAATCGGTTCAGTCATTCTTGAGAATATCGCTTTCAAATAAAATACCTCTTCAGCTGCCTGTTACGCCACCTGTCGGAAATTGGTCGTACCAACTCGGAGATTAGCAAAGGTTTTATATTCAAGAGGTATATAATCTGTGATATTCAATGACGCAATCTTAGACACATGCTGTCATGTGTCATGTCACAGCACGAAACGTGCGAAAACTCTCAAAAGGAATATTTTTCCTGATTTTGTTACATTCTTGATCAATGATCCGCTTCTATTAATAGTAGCGTTATGTTTTATGATCTATAGCCTTCCTCGATAAATGGACTACCCAATAAAAACAATCTTTCAATTCGGACCAGCACTTCCCGAGATACTAGCGTTCAAACAAACAAACAAACTCTTCAGCTTTGTAATATTAGTATAGATTATTTTCACTTATGTCTAGACACTATATAGAACTACATATATATTTTTACTCGATTTAATAAAATCATGTATTGTATTTTAAGACATATTCACTTACGAAATAAAAAGAATTAGGAAAATTTGGTTATCCATATCGAGGTAGAAGTGAAAAAATATAATTCGGGATTTTATGGTGGCACCCATCTTAAATTTTATATTGGTCATAGTGTGTAATGTTTTACTAGTCAAGTTGCCAGCTATTCCACCGCCAAGCAGTAGTGTGACAAGAACAAAATTAAAAATTTTAAGTAACCCCGACTACCTCGGATTTGCTATCTGTAAAACATTCTACTAGTCAAGCCCTTTCATTTGAAACCCATATTGAGGGAGTTGCGAAAAAGCAATGTAAGTCGCCATTTTGCGGTAGCGGCCATCTTGGATTTTAAATTTGTCATATTGCATAGTATTCTACTAGTCAAGCCCTTTCGTTTAATACCCATATTGGGGTAGTAGTGAAAAAATGTAATTCGCCATTTTGTGGTAGCGGCCATCTTGGATTTGTTATAATGTATAATATTTTACTAGGCAAACCCATATTGTTCTTATTGTTCATTTGATACCCATATTGAGGCAGGTTGTGAACAAATATTTTGTCCGCCAGTTTGTGGAGGCGGCCATCTAGAATCGATATCAACCAACCATAGCTAAGAACAGCACAGATATTTACCTTCAACTAAAAAAAACCGCATCGAAATCGGCCCATCCGTTTGAGCTCTACCGTGCCACAGATGGACACACATAGACTGACAGACAGATAGACAGATAGACAGACAGACATCAATGTCAAACTTATAACACCCTTTTTGGTCGGGGTTAAAAACATCACAGTTTTCCGGTTTAAAGGAAAAAATACAGTATGATTACAGGGCTTTGATATGAAATCCTACTAATATTTTAAATGTTCAATATATGGATAGAAATATATTGAAAATATGGATGTTTGGATACTTGGATGTTTATTGCTTAATCACGTCGTAACGTTGGGTCGGGCAGAAATTTAGAACACATGTAGATAATAGTCGTGGCGAGCGCAGTATAATGCAACGTAATGATTAGGATTCTTTATTTTCCAATACCTGCGTGTCACTGCGCTATTATAGGCATGTGACTTACCATCAGGCACATATACTTACTGCTCATCCCGTCACAACAAAAATACTTTTATCACTTGTTAATAAAAAGAATGCCCTAACTAAAATGATATAAAAGTGATTTTGGTTTTGTTTTGTTTGTGGACCTTTCGTTACAAAGCAGCGAAATGGCGTCGCTGTATTATTATTAAAACTTGTTTTCCGAGTTGTAGTATGCAATAATGGTGGATTATTTACTCGTAGCCTCGTCTAATGATAATGATGATTATATTATGTACTATTAGTATCCAATCCTACTAATATTGTAAATGTCAATGTTTGGATGTTTTTTGCTCAGTCACGACAAACATCAAGTCACGTATAAACGGATCGGGCTGATATTTGGAAAACACGTAAGATTATAGTCTGGAATAAACACAGGCTACTTTTATCCTGAAAAATAACGGGAACGGGAACAGTGAAGGTAAACTCGCAGGGTGCTGCTAGTCAGCCCCGGACCTTCAATATTTTTTAGGCGGGGCAAAATCTGAAAAATGCCGCCGGGCCGCCACTAATATCTAAATATATTCAGTGTTTAAACCGAGCAAAGCTCGGTCACCCAGGTACTTACACATGTACTTCACTAACAGTGAATGTTTTTCTTCAAAATTCGTACAATAATTTTAAAGAAATGGATTACTTAATATGTAGTGATTCATCTTCCTGGCTTAGCTAATTTATGCAATTTGTTTTTTATTTAATATACAAAAGGACTTTACTTAGTCCGTTAGAAAAATAAGAGAATCAGACGAAAAAAATTTGTAAACAGCAAAAGACGTGCATTTCTAATTAATAAAATTTTTAAAAGCGCCATCTATGAGCATGAGCATGGAAGCCTTTTGTTTCCATCAATGCAAATAATTTTACTGAGTGCACGCAACTTCGTGTGGCGCTGTCTTATCGGAGTTGTAAAGGGGCGGAGCTTAATTTTGCATTCGTGAATTTCACTCAGGTCTTCCCAGCGCCTTAACAGATCCGCTAAGATCTAAAGTAAATGCGGCGTGGACAGGTTTCGCCGCGCGCCGTCCGTAGCGCTACGTACCAGACCAGCCATGCCGTCCGCTGCTGGTACGGCCGATCAAGTGCTACGCGTAAAATTTATCAGGGTGAGCGGGGGAGTGTGGTACTTGATTTTTGAAACAATAGTTTATCAATGCGTCACCTTCACTACGTTTGGCCTCCTCGCATGGCTCACTCCTCTCAGGACCTTCTTGAGCTTCTGGCTCCCTCCCTTTTTTAACCCCCGACCAAAAAAAGGGGTGTTATAAGTTTGACGTCGATGTCTGCCTGTCTGTATATCTGTGTGTGTGTCTGTCTGTGGCACCGTAGAGCTCAAACGGATGGGCCGATTTCGATGCGGTTTTTTTTTATTTGAAGGTTAATATCCGTGCGGATGTTCTTAGCTATGTTTGGTTAATATCGATTCAATATGGCGGCCTCCACAAAATGGCGGACAAAATATTTCTCACAACCTACCTCAATATGGGTATCAAATGAAAGGGCTTGATTAGTAGAATACATGTCACTACCACATAATAAATATTAGTACAGAACCCTCACTTAGCGAAACATTTTATATAAATAGCGACTCTTGCTGTTGCTAGTTCGAGCTTCTGCCCTAGGTAAACGTATTTCTGTACAATTTCAAGAGTGATTTCATTTACGGCAATCGACCTCGGATTAACGAATTCGTTGCACATGACTTTGGTTTTATACAAATTCATCCGGAGGCCGATGCGTTGAGAAGCGTCAGCCAGGCTGTCCAACATACACTGTCCTCCAGCGACTCTGCCATGATGACGATGTCGTCCGCAAATCGTAGGTGAGAGATGTACTTGCCATTGATGTTTAGGCCATGTCCAACCCAATCCAGAGCCTTAAACATATCCTCTAGTGCGTTTGAGAACAATTTCGGGGAAATTATGTCCCCTTATCTCACGCCTCGCTGCAGAGGAATATGCTTCGACTGCTGGTCTTGAATTTGGACCGTCATCGTAGCGGCGTCGTACAAACATCTCATCACCTTGATGTATCGCCAATCGACTTGGCATCGCTGTAAGGACTCCAGAACAGCCCAGGCTTCGACCGAGTCAAACGCCTTTTCATAGTCCACAAACGCTAAGCAAAGAGGCCGATTGTACTCTTTTGTCTTCTGTACAATCTGCCGTACCGTGTGTATGTGGTCTATGGTGCTGTACCTACTTCGAAACCCGGCCTGTTCAGGAGGTTGGAACTCGTCGAGTCTTCGGGCGAGGCGATTTGTCATAACTCTTGAGAACAACTTATAGACGTGGCTCAGAAGCGATATTAGTTCTTTAAAAGGGTCTTATCTCCCTTTTTAAAGAAAAGGATGACTACACTTCTGTGCCACGCCTGTGGAGTCCTCCCGGTGAAGAGGACCCTCCAGGCCACGTGGTTCGACAGCGTAGTTCGATCAATCGGACCACGTGAACTTTTTTTTCCTCTTGGTTCGATTTTAGAATCGCACCACGTGAACTACTAATTCTTGGGACCTCGTGGTTCGACTCCATTGTCGAACCACTATGACAAGTTCATCTGGTTCGATTCATCGAAGTATACTCACAGGCACAATTAACTCGGACTAAGAAAACTTGGGATTAAGTATGCGCCTGTTTGTGGTTTTGAAGACGGTTTTAATTTTTTGTACAAAAAGAGTTTATTAATGTTAGTTACTGAATATAAAGTGATAATGTCCTTGGAAACGTTACGAAGTAAAGTTAAAATGTAACATGGTTAAATGAAGATTAAAATATGCTTATTGTGTTGTTGTATTCATCTAAGTTCAGCAATTTTACAAGGGTTGACTAAGTTCGATTAACCAAACCTATTGAAAAAAGTCCACATAGTCAGATAAATCAAACTATCAGGAGTCTTAAAAACACATGGTTCTATTGATCGAACCAGCTGGAAAAAAAAGTTCACGTGGTTCGATTGATCGAACTATCAGGAATCTCAAAAGCACATGGTTCGTCTGATCGAACCAAGAGGAAAAAAAAGTTCACGTGGTCCGATTGATCGAACTACGCTGTCGAACCACGTGGCCTGGAGGAAGAGGACGGCATTAGACAGTTCTTGGAGCTCTTTTAGAAGTGGGGCTCCACCAGCCTTTAAGAGCTCTGTTGTAATCCCGTCAATCCCGTCCTCGCCCGCGGCTTTTCCATTTTTAAGTTGCCCAAGAGCCATCACGTGCCGAGCCGTGATGGCTCTTGGGCAACTTTTTAAAACGCCGTTTTATGCGTGTTTTTAGACAACGAAAAACTGTTACATAAACATTAGAATGCGATGGTAAATTTCGCGACGGTGCGCGACAGTATATTAGCTCAGTCGGGAAGATGGGTGGTTGAAATATGGTATGTCCGGATTCGAATCCAACCGGCCGCGTTCTTTTTTCAAGTTCATTTTTTTTAGAAAACAGTATGTATCTAAGTAACCGAGCAAAGCTCGTTCACCCAGGTGCTTTTCATCTAACACGCACATTTCGTAAATATACTCGTAAAGAGACAGAAGTGGAACGAAGCACTTTTAATTCTTTGAATAAAGGTTTACATCAATCTATGGGGCCAGCACAGCAGATTTTTTTTTTAAACCGATTTGTTATTTTGGAATAGACGTTTTAGAAAGTTGTCGTTTTAGGATGTTGTCATTTTGTCGTTCTCAGCCTTAAGCCGGCCATACACGCTACGGTCTACCGGAAAGGTCCACCTGTGCAGGTATGCCTGCGCAGGTCAACCGAACATTGGTAGCGTGTATGGGGACGTTCCGGTGTATCGGAGCGGTCTTCAGTTCTTTTTGCGATGGCATCGAATTTGGACGATGACACGCTGGCATTGCTAGGTCTTGCTTTAATTTTGAAGATGAATAATACGAAAAAGAAGCGAAAAAAGTGGTGTAAGCATTGGTTATTGAAAAGAAAAACATATAGTCATGTTAATTTATTAAGTGAATTGAAATTTGAACCAGAAGATTTTAAAAACTATCTTCGAATGGACGAGAAAACATACCTTAAATTACTTGAAATGGTTACTCCTATGATAAAAAAAAAAGACACAGTTATGAGAAATAGTATTTCTGCGCACGAAAGATTATCAGTAACATTGAGATTTCTCGCAACTGTATTTCTTAGGGACAAAAATTATCACGGGTCGTGATTGGAGTAAGTACGCAAAACCGCCGACAACAAATTATTTCAAGACCAGAGATATGAATGTAAACGAGAGCGCGGCGTACAATGACCCGTGCTACAGCTGTTGTTATCAGTTGGAGTCGGATTACTACACTGACTATAGCCATAGTGGGCTTCCCGGCTTCGATTGTAACCAGACAAATTAATACAAAATGACTTCGGATAGCTAACTGTCTAAAGATTACAAACCGGCAGGCTCTAGTTGTGAAGAGCAGGATTTTCGGGAGGTTTCAAGTTCACCAAAACCAATTTTTTTTTTAAATAAACAGTGACGAGACGAGCTTGACATGTGCCTGATTGTAAGCAACATGCCTGCCACATGACAGCACAGTGGCACGCAGCTATTGGAACATGAAGAGTCCAAATCATTACCTAGCACTGCACTGCGCTCATCACCCAGAGATTTAAGATGTTATATCTCTAAGCCCTGTAAATATCCAGACGCAGCGGCAATTACCAAATACTCGTATACAAATCGCGGACCCACCTTTAACATTAAAATTTCTCATATACACGAGTGACAATCAATATTTTATAAGCCTTGAGGCTGTTGAGAAGTACTTCACAAAGTATCCTCTTAACCTTGACCTTTTCGAGGTAACGAACATACGCGACTAGTAAGAATGGTTAGTTACTGTATTACGCCTTCTTGTTCCAGGAATTCAATGACGCTGATAGTGTGAAGTCATAAATTTATCGGTTTCATGATCTACGGCGACGATGGGCTTAGACTTATTAAGTAACTGTCAGAACCCCGCGGTTTCACCCGCGTAGTTCTCGTTCCTGTTATTCACCTGGGATAAAAAGTAGCCGTGTTCTTCCAGACTATGTATAATGTAACTGTGTTCCAAATTTCAACCTGATCCGTTCATATGTTACGACGTGATTGAGCTACAAACATCCCAACATCCATACATTGTATGTTGGGATATTTGCCAATTGATGTGTATAATGTACTATAATATATACGAGTATCATATTATAGTAGAGGTCTAAAATCCCATTACACAACGATCTTCGCCAAGCTGTTTATTTATATATTTAACTAGATGCCCGCCCCGGCTTCGCCCGTGGTTTATTATATAGCACTCATCGGGATCCCGTACAAATCCAACGGTGAAAGAATGACTGAAATCGGTTCACTCATTCCTGAGAATATCGATTTCAAACAAAAAACCTCTTCAGCTACCTGCTACGCCACCTGTCGGAAATTGGTCGTACCAACTCAGATTTAGAAAAAAAAAATTAGCAAAGGTTTATATTCAATGCACAGATTACTAAAATTCAATGACGTAATTTTTGACACATGCTGTCATGTGTCATGTCAAAACACGAAACGTACGAAAACTCTCAAAAGAGGAATATTTTTTCCCGATTTTGTTACATTCTTGTTTCATGCTCCGCTTCAATTAATAGTAGAGTTATTTCCTATAGCCTAAAACCTTCCTCGATAAATGGACTATCCAATAGAAAAATAATCTTTCAATTCGGACCAGTACTTCCCGAGATCCTAGCGTTCAAACAAACAAACAAACAAACATACTCTTCAGCTTTATAATATTAGTATAGATATGTCAAAAAAAAATTCATGCAAATGTGGTCTACAAAATAACAGTATGTATAAAAAGTTTCAGTAATTACAGTGATTTACTGAGAGATCAACGCACAGCGCAAACCGTTACTACCGGACTAGAAACTTAAAATTTCGCACATGAATTCTTCTTATAGGATAGGATTGCGAAGCCTGAATAGATTTAAAGTAATTTAAGGTATTTTAACTCGTACTGCATCTAACCTCATCAGGATGTATAGCACATGCAAGTTGGTCTTTTTTTACGAAGATATAATTGCAGTGGTAACTTCTAAACTAAATAGTATGTATTTTCATGGATACTACAAATGGCAAACATTTCATCCTCTAGAATGGTCTGCGAATATATGTCACCGGGTCAATAACCGAGGCTACTGAGAAATCGAGAACTCAACGCATAATGACGTAATATTCTCACTCGACCGGTTAGTGCACGAGGAATTATTGAATACTGAGTGCACGTAGGTACTCAATGACTGCCGCGCGCCAAAGGAGTTATTTCTCGGTTACGAATGGATCATTTAAACGAAGAAGAAAAACGCAAACCTTTGCTCTTTGTTACTCGGACGTATTTTATATTGAAAGCGAAGGACTTACCTTCACTAATAAAAGCAAACACCGAATTAGGACCACTGATGATGACCCAGTACGAACTAGTAGACTACAGGCCTGTGAACAAAATTTATGGGTCAAATGAACCACCAGAAGACCAATGTAGGATGATAAAAGGGTATAAAATAATAAGATTCAACACTATGCCGTCACATGAGAGCTGTCCAACTGAGTGCAGGTGAAGATAGGGGGTTGCAAATCTCGATCATTTCTCCATGTCACATGGTTTTTGTAGGGTGTTGCGAAATAATGGATTAGAAGAGGTATTGAAACTGCATGGAACCAATTCCATACACAGGTAATCATATGACCAAATTTATCATGAAATCGTCGGAAAATCACGATTTTTTCCGGCTAAAATAACAATTAAAAAATTAAAATTTACAATTTGTATAGTTTCATTACCTCTTCTAATCCATTATTTCGCAACACCCTACAAAAATCATGTGACAAGGAGAAATGATCGAGATTTGTAACCCTCTATCTTCACCTGCACGCAGTTGCACAGCTTTCAAGTGACGGCATAGTGCTCAATCTTATTATTTTATACCCTTCTATTATCCAACATAGGTCTCCTGGTGATTCATTTGACCCATAAATTTTGTTCACGGGCCTGCAGTCTTTATCGGTATCCTTTCGTGCACCGCCAAGAAGTTCAGGACCAAATAGGAAAAATGTTAGTACAGGGTATCATACCGTCTAAGTCAGCTTGCAGCTCACCCATTTGGGTAGTGCCTAAGAAGATCGACACCCCTGCAAAGCAGAAATGGCGCCGAGTGGTTGATTTTCGTAAAGTTAATGAAAATACACTAGACGACAACTACCCCATTCCAAATATTAGCAATATTTTTGACAAATTAGGAAGGTGCCAGAACTTTGCAACTTTACATTTGGCTGGTGTAATCTACCAGGATCTTAGGATATTGAGAAGATCGCATTCAATGTTCAACACAGGTGTTTTGAATTTCATCGCATGCCCATGGGACTCAAAAATTCAAAGGACTTTAAAATGAGATTTGTCTCATCTATGTAGATAATGTCATAGTGTTCAGTACATCCCTCGAAGAACACATGGCTAATCTCGAAAAAGTCTTCCATACACTCAGAGATTTCAATTTTAAATTCCAACTCATAGATTTAGTATAAGGTAAACTGTTTGATCCAACTCGACCAATCTGAGTTTCTGAAGCTAGTAACAGCCTATATTGGTCATGTTATCACCAGAGATGGTATAAAGCCAAACCCCGATAAGATTTTCGGTATTAAAAAAAGCTATCTGTCTGTCTGTTCGTATGTCATAGCCAGTCTTTTCCGAAACTATAAGAACTGTACTGTTCAAACTTGGTAAGTAAATGTGTTCCGTGAACAGCATTCGAAATTTTAAACAAAAATACATAAAAAAACAATAAATTTTGCCCCATACTTACCAAAAAAAATGTTTCGTCATTCCCATACGTGGAGAATCTATGGATAGGACTTTAAAAATGATGTTGAGGTTTCTAATATCATTTTTTTTCTATACTCTATGGTTTGAACTCGATCTGGTAAATAGTTTTTTAGTACCTACGTCAAATATAATAATAGTGTATTATTATTAAAATTTAGATCAAAGTTACAACGAACTACAAGAACTTTTGTATTATATTACTTGCTGCTACGGAACCCTTCATGGGCGAGTCCAACCCGCAACTCGCTTTATCGATTTATTTCGCGGAACTCTGTTTATTTTCCTTAAGTACGCACGCAAGAATCAAACTGTGCAAGGATTTTTGAAATCGGTTCGAAAGTTCCTGAGATTAGAGCGTTCAAAACAAAAAACCTCAGCTTTATAATATTAACTAGCGGTACACTCCGGCTTCGCACGTGATAAATATATAAGATAAATATCTAATGTAATGTATAGCACTGACGATCATGTAGTATAAAATCCAACGGGAAAGATTTTTTTAAATCGTATTGTTTTTAAGCTTTCGCGATTTGAACACATAATGTTTATAATGTACAGGACTTAATCACGATTTAATTCATTGTTTAAATACCTCGACGTTTCGGCAGCGTTACAACCGCCGTGGTCACGAGAAGACTGAAGAAATTGCGGGTCGTCTCATTGCGAAATGAGGGGATCTAGATCTACCCTCATTTGGTCTTCGAAAATCGCAGGGTTACCACCACGACACAATCACAAATTAAATCGGTCCAGAGATCAGCACGTTCAAACAAAAACCTCTTCACCTTTATAATATTAATAATATAGATACTTATAACAAATTGATGTTTCACAGACTCGCTAGGCCCAGAGTACGGTGAAGGTTGCATCCTGAACCTCGAGGCGACATGGGAAGAGTCAGAACCACGCACGCCCCTCATCTGCATCCTCTCCATTGGCTCCGACCCGTCTGCACAGATCTGTGCTTTAGCTAAAGCTAAAGAGATTGGTAATTAAATTAATCACATATTTTTATAGCGCTTTATAAAACTCTTTAGATAAAACTCTATGTGACGACCGCAATGCAGTGCTAGGTAATGATTTGGACTCTTCATATTCCAATAGCTGCGTGTTACTGTGCTGTTATGTGTCAGGCATGCTGTATGTCATCGTCGTCGTGCATGTCGTTTCTTCACTCTATACTATACAAAAAAAACACATACCTACTTTAGTTTTCCGTTTCAATTTTGTTTCAACATTTTTTTATAAAAATTGTATTTATGAAACTCGAATTTTTTTTTTTTTTTTTTAAATAAAGAGTGACGAGACGATCAGGACCTGTGCCTAATGGTAAGCAACATGCCTGACACATAACAGCACAGTGACACGCAGCTATTGGAACATGAAGAGTCCAAATCATTACCTGGCACTGCACTGCGCTCGTCACCCAGAGCTCTAAGATCTTATATCTCTAAGCCCTGTAATTTCTCTGGAAACATTGCCCTTCAAACCGGAACACAGTAATGTTTGCACATTACTGCTTGGCCGTAGAATAACTGGCAAAGGTGTGGTACTTCCCCAGGCGGACTCTGCCAAGAGTCCTACCACTACTATATAATACATCTAGTACGAGTTTTGCATGTGAAATGATCTTGTCAATATGGTCTTTACCTTGAAATTTGGTTTTATTTGTTTTTAAAAATATACTACTTTTATTTTTACAGTTCTTAAAGCAGTTTCTATGGGTCAAGGTCAGGAGATAGTAGCCCGCAAAATGATATCAGACTCGATGAACGAAGGCGGGTGGGTCCTACTCCAAAACATTCACTTGTCGTTGCCGTTTTGCGTGGAGGCTATGGACGCGCTCATCGAGACGGAACACATCCAGGAGACGTTCCGATTGTGGCTCACCACAGAAGTGCACACGGAGTTTCCTATAGGTTTGTTGCAAATGGCAATCAAGTTCACCAACGAACCACCTCAAGGTATTAGGGCGAGTATGAAAAGAACTTACCAGAACATTACTCAAGACACGCTCGACTACTCTTCGCTCTCGCAATGGCCGCCACTTTTATACGCGGTTGCATTTTTGCATACTATTGTTCAAGAACGAAGAAAATTCGGCCCCCTAGGATGGAACATTCCGTATGAATTTAATCAAGCGGATTATGCTGCAAGCGTCCAGTTCATTCAGAACCATTTAGACGAAATCGATCCTAAGAAAGGTATATCTTGGCCCACAATCTGCTATATGCTCGGGGAAGTTCAATACGGTGGTCGGGTGACAGACGACTTTGATAAACGCCTGTTGACGACATTTACCAACGTGTGGTTCTGTGACGTATTGTTGCGACCAGGCTTCGAATTTTACAAAGGATACAAAGTCCCTCAAACAAGAAACCTTCAGGGCTACGTAGACTACATCAACCAACTGCCCCTGACCGACACGCCAGAGGTGTTTGGTTTGCACGGGAACGCTGATATAACTTATCAAATCAATAGCGCTAAGGACATTTTAGATACGATTCTAAACGTGCAACCAAAGGAAGGTGGTGGAGGCGGAGGAGAGACGAGGGAGAGTATCGTGTACCGACTGGCTGAAGACATGCTCGAGAAACTTCCGAAGCAATACGTGAGCTTCGAAGTCAAGGAGGCGTTGCAGAAAATGGGAGCCTTCCTTCCTATGAATATCTTTTTGCGGTAATTTTATTTACTTTACAAACTTAAAATGTAGTGCATATTCAGTACATAAGCAGCCCATTAAATGTCCTACTGCTGGGATTCGGGGCTTGCTCTCACAAATAGAGAATTACAGCCATAAACCACCAAGCTGACGCAGCGATTTGGGGTTGGTGGATCACACATTACTTCGAAATATGGCTAGGACCATGTCGGTTTCTTCAAGATGTTTTCCTCTACCATTTTTATGTTTACGTCATTACGCCCATGACTTGGAAAAGACGCGTGGTGCGCGTGGAATTCGAATCATGGGCTCCAGAACACAACTACTACACCAGCCGTAATTTATACAGTACATTATAGATTGATTTTCATGTGCACTCGATATCAGCAGACAACAATGGCGCATTCTTGCTATTCATTTGAATAATTAAATAATTATTTTCAGGCAAGAAATAGATCGAATACAACGAGTGATCAAGACTGTGCAGTCGACGCTATGCGACCTGAAGCTTGCGATAGACGGCACTATCGTGATGAGTCAGGGGCTTCGGGAGTCTCTCGACGCCATGTATGATGCGCGCATTCCCGCTAAATGGCTGAAGGCAAGTTTTACCTACATAAACATAAACAGCCAACTAAATGTTTCCACTGCTGGGACTCGGGGCCTTCTCCCGCAAGGAGAGAGTCAAAGCCATAATTCACCACGCTGGTCCAGTGTGGGTTGGTGGATGACACATGACTTCGAAAAATTCTAGGTACATGTCGGTTTCCTCACGATGTTTTCCTTCACCTTTTTAAGTTAGCGGCATTACGCATATGACTTTGAAAAGACAGTGGTGCGGGTGGGTGGTTTTGAACCCGGGGTCTCCGGATTGGCAGTTGCCGTTCTCCTGACTAGACCAACAGTAACTTATACATTATACACATATGTACGAGTATATCTACGAGTACGTCTTATAAGAACAAAAGAATGAAAATATTTCTTATAATATAGAATTCTAGTGACTTGGTGGAAAACATATGCTGGCCTGGTGGCTCCGTTGGCAATGAGTTTGCCTGCAAACAAAATGCAAATAGAAAATATTGGTGGACATTTCACACACAACACAATCTAGCCCCGAACGAAGCAGATAGGTAGCTAAACACAATACTTATTTTTTTTAATACATACTTATTGTACCTACTTACATATAAAACACTCAAGCACAATATAAATATTTATAACTAGATGCCCGCCCCGGCTTCGCCCGTGGTACATATATAGCACTCAGCGGGATCCCGTACATATCCAACGGTGAAAGAATGACTGAAATCGGTTCAGTAATTCCTGAGAATATCGCTTTCAAACAAAAAATCTCTTCAGCTACCTGCTGCGCCACCTGTCGGAAATTGGTCGTACCAACTCAGATTTAGAAGCAAATTTGATTAGCAAAGGTTTATATTCAATGACGCCATCTTAGACACATGCTGTCATGTCAAAGCACGATTGATTCATGCTCCGCTTCTATTGATAGTAGCTTTATGTTCTATAGCCTATAGCCTTCCTCGATAAATGGACTATCCAATAGAAAAAAGAATCATTCAATTCGGATCAGTACTTCCCGAGATCCTAGCGTTCCAACAAACAAACAAACTCTTCAGCTTTATAATATTAGTATAGATACTATTTACTATTATATATTTATAATATTATCACACAAACTTGTTTTACGTGGCAGAGTCCGCCTGGGGAGTATCTTCCTTATCTTTGCCAGCTATTCTACCGCCCAGCAAGAATGTGAAAACATCACTCTGTTCCGGTTGTCAGGGCAATGTTTCCAGATAAATTACAGGGCTAAGAGATAAAATGACACAGATCACTGGGCGGCGAGCGCAGAGCTGTGCTAGATAATGATTTGGCCTCTTTATATTCTAATAGCTGCGTGATACTGTTGTTATAGGCATGTTGCTTACCATCAGGGACATGTCCTGCTCGTCTCCTCACTCTTAACCGTAAATATGTGTATAAACATGTATATAAATATATGTATAATACTATCTATACTAATATGATAAAGCTGAAGAGGTATTTTGTTTGAACGCGCTAATCTCAGAGACTACCGGACCGATTCCAAAAATGATTTTACCGTTGAATATTTCCGTGCTCCCTGAGTGCTATAGGCTATATTTATATTATGTGCCACGAACCAAACCGGGGCTGACCGCTAGTCCTACTAATATTATAAATGTCAATGTAAATTGCTATGTTTGTTGCTCAATCACGCCGTAAAGTATGAACGGATCGGGCTGAAATGTGAAACACAGTTAGATTATAGTCTGGAAGAACACATAGGCTACTTTTTATCCCGGGAAAACGACGGGAACGGGAATTACGCGGGAAAAACCGCGGGGCACTTCTAGTGATATTATACATCTGAGGAGTTTAATTGTTTGAACGCGCTAATCTCAAGAACAACGGGATCGATTTCAAAAATGCGCAAGCGCACTACGTCACTGGTACAACGCGTGCGGCGGAGCCCCAACAGCATGCTGGCCGCGTTCGCGGGGAGGCTCGACATTCCGTACTTAAACCACTCCCGTAGACTGCATGTTGAGCACAGTCAAAAATATTATTGAGTTGAGCCTGCCCAGGTATGAAATTGTGAATTATCTATCTATTTGTTTCTATGTGACATAAATGCATATGAAATATTTTTTATTGAATGTAATGTGACGAAATTAATTTATATTTGATTATGTTATGAGTCTATGATACTTGAAATTAATAATAATAAAAATTCTTTCACCGTCTGATATTTAATTGACCTCTCAGTCTCTCAGTCTCAGGTTATCCTACTAATATTATAGAAGTCAATGTATGAATGTTTGTAGCTCAATCAAGTCGTAACGTATAAACGGGTCGCGCTGAAATTTTAAACACAGGCACATTATAGTCTGGAAGAACACATAGGGTACTTTTTATACCGAAAAATTAACGGCAACGGGAATTGATCGAATAAAACCGCTGCTAGTATTTTATATGTACCACGGGCGAAGCCGGGGTGCATAGCTAGTAAAAAATAATTATGAAACGGCCTCAAACATTGTTTACAAACATCTTGCCATTATCAGTATGAGCTGAGTATGTGTATGTGTAGTGGTATGAGTGTTTGGAATCCCTGAATATCTGACGTTCGAATACGTCACAGTCGTCATAATACGCGAACTTCTTGTCTTATCTGTTTCCCTGGTACTTCGTAGAGCTAAGCTACGCTTGTAGATTTCAGTATTTATGAAATTCAGCTACAGAGGGCATTGGCATTTGTACTTAGACGTAGTCTTGGAATAGCTACATTTTCCTGTGAAATATTATAATTTGAGTGAACTAACTAACAAATTTGGGTTTACTTATTACTACTACGACTACAAATTTATATTTGATTTTACAAAAAAATTTTTTTAACCTTTTTTGTAACACTGTTTGTTTTTTGTCCTTGTATGTTATGGGTACTTACCTGACGTTGGGAAAAAAGCCAAATTAAGGAGTATGCTTTTCACGGCCAATTTCGTTGAATCGTCTGTATCAAATCAGCCTGAAGCATATCTATTACATTAAAAAAACAAGCGAATCTTAATTCACTATAAGTATAAGACCGAAAGTAAATATCATGTAGTTAATATTTGTAAACTAACGTGGATTTACATATTTTTAATAAATATACGGGTAACTCACGTTTGAGTTAGTTAGTCCAGTCCGACTTAAGTTTGGGTCACGTCCAGCGGCTTTTTTCAAGGAGAGAAAAGAGATAAAATAAATTGTTCATTTTATAGTCAATAATTTGACTATAAAGTCTAAATACATAAACGAAAATTTTTGTTCATATTTGAAAAACCGCCACACCGATTTCGACAAATTTTTTATGAAGCCTGAACTATGATTTACAAAAAAATAACTAGCGGCCCTATCGCGCAACATACAACTTAATTTTATTGGGAAGCTCTTTCTTTTTTGTCTGAAGTCTGAAAAAAAACATTCTTTCCGCAGCTTCACTTCGTCAATTTCGATTCGGTAATTTCGTTGTTTATTGGCATAAGTAGCCCTTTTAATGTCCCCACTGCTGAGATCAGGGCCCTCTCTCATAAGGAGAGGCAAAGGACCAAACAAACAAATTTTTCTTATCGACAGTAGTGGCATATAGACCTTAATCATCGACAGTTTATGTAAGCAGCAGACAGACCCGTGTAACGTCAAGATTGGTCAGAATGCATGCATGAGGTGGCCTCAGTTTTTCAGAGTCAGTCGATGCACGAGTACCAGGGCGACAGAATCGCGAGGAGATATATTTGCAGTCAATGCATTGATAAGGCGCGGGAGGTGGCCGAGGGTGACATTTCACCTGGGCGTTTCGACGATACGCTGGCCAATGGCAATGCTCCAAATATAATTATTGCACACATGACGTCAATCACTACTTTTAGTAGTATTGGTTACACGATGCATCTCGGCTTTAGCGGTGTGGTCTATTCTAAAGGTCGTTGCACAGTTATTACCTACGTACGGGATCGAAATCGATTTGCATCATTATTGACGCAAGATCTTCCTCTATTGTTATCGATTCGTATTTGCATACATAATGGCTAAATAGGAATCGATAATATTAGAATTCCGTCCTTACTGGCGTAAGGCTAATTACGGGGCCATAGTTTCTGCGCTAGCCCAAACTTAGGTAGATAGTAGAGGCAAGCTGAATGCAAGTAGAGTGCGTTTGTACTTATGTAAATACAAGAATAAAATTTAAAAAAATGATGTATTTAAGCCCTTTTATTTGATATCCATATTGAGGGAGTAATTAATAAACAAATGCATTTTGTCATTTTGTGGTGGCGGCCATCTTATCGATGGCAAACTTACAACACCTCTTTTTTGTTGGGGGATTAAAAAAACATTGTAGTAAGAATCATATCGCCACTTTTTGTTGGAGCTCGTCTGAGGGATATCAAAGTTACTACACGCATAGTATTTTGCGCATTTTGAGAGCTCAAAGACGTCCAAGCCAACACATACACGGGAGCTATGGACCGCAGGCGTGACAGTTATTTTTGCAACACCGCATTTTGGGATTTAACCAAAGGTTGTTCACAACACCTTTCGATTTTTAACGGTCGACGCTTGACCACCCTGATAGTACTATACGTGACGGTTCTTCGAATCGCCGAGTAGAGCCGAGTAGACACGCACTTAGAAGATACCTCTAGCCTTGAAAAGTTCCAGAAAATCTTTTAGGAAATGACGAAGCCGTCATCTTATTCCACTTATTAGCTGTACAAATAAGGAAGAAAGACTGAAATTGGTTCATACCAATTTTAAGGAGATCAACAATGAAGTGGCTTTTATTCTGCTAACTTAAGACTAGTCCTGTAGTAGACAGGGCGGGGTAAAATTAGATTGTATTGCAGCACTTTTTCCAAAATGTTTTGATTAAAACATTACAAGCTGTTCTATAGCGGTACTCGATGGTGTGAATATTTTTTTGGTCTGTTACATAGACGAATAGCCCTTCAATTTACAGAGATAAGAACATCAAACTCGTACTTCCTTCGCCGAACCAGCCCAGAAGTAGTAACAGTATTTATCATCATATTTAACTTATATTTTCATATAAAGTAAACGCGAAACACCACTAAACCTTATTAAGTATATCCGGCATTTTACCATCCAATTTAGCTTTGGAAATTTAGGTAGCTTCCGTAGTTTAGCATAAGAGGAAGCGTCATCCCCAAAAGATTTGATCTAAACTAACCCAATGGGTTCAACAAGAACTACATCCAATCTCTTCTATCGTCTCTCAACGCCTGTACTTCCACTCCAATAACTGTGTTGTGACTTCAACATCTGCGTATCCAAAGATATCGGGTCTATGCAGATCATTGATATGCAGCAGAAATAAAGTCGCAGAAAGAACTGGCCCTTAAGGCACCGCGGTGTTGAAAGCCAGTAGCTTAAAGTCCAAATTATTGACAATTTTAAAGCATAGCAACAGATGTATAGCAACCTCGAACTATTTGGAAACTATGCTGCTGTGAATACAAAAAAATAGTGGACCGGCTGTCATAACGTAACGGAACGTGTAATGTGTATCATGTTTCTACTTTGTAATTTACTATCATCATATTTAAACGGAAATAGTAGGTAGTATAGTAGAATCGTTGGGAAGTAAGTTAGTGTGCTAAGACCTTAAGCGGATGATGCGGTGCGATACTGGGTTAAGTAATAAATCACGAGCGCGCATTATCATGTTATTATCAATCCTCGGACCCAGACGCTCGAGGTCGAGAGATAAAAAATGCTTTTGTAATTTTTTTACCGTTTTAATAGATATTTAGTACACTGTAACTCAAAGTAGAGGTGATCATGTTTGTTAGACGCGTTTTATACAATCGACTTTTCAATTTATTGTATAAAACGCGTCTAACAATGGATGAAAATGTGTCACAAGAAGCCTATTTGCTTTGGTCAAGCTTTGTACCAGTATGAAAATAAATATTGGTGCACATTTCACACACAACACAGTCTAGCTCCGAACTAAGCAAAGTTTGTACAACGAGAGCCAGATACCTGATATCTCTATATATAAAAACGATATGTTGGTTTGTGTTCGCTTCAAAAACTCAAAAAGTTCTGCACCGATCGAGCTGAAATTTTAGAATGATATTTAATCCGCATCAAGGATTGGTTTTATCTAATTTTGGCATAACAATGTGCCACAGCGAAGTGTGGTCGGGTACAGCTAGTAATACATAGAAAACACTCAAGCACAGTACAAATATTTGTTTTCGTCACACAAATATTTGCACTGCGTGGGGATGGAATCTACGACCCACTGCTTCGCAGGCAGACTTACTGCCAATGAAGCCGTCAGGCCAGCCAAAGCCATGTGTGTGCGTTGTGACGAGAAATAGATTGGGCGATTAGTCAACAATTGCTTTTTCGGTCAACTTTTATATATAGTTTTACATAGTTTGTGAAAAAATGCTAAGTCCGCTCATAAAAATTGCAATAGTTATAAACAATTAAGTGAAAATAAATAGAGAAGTTTCGTTGTTTGGCAATATCTAATAAACTGTTTGAGATAATTTCGATTTGAAAACAGATTAAAAAAGGAAAGAAATTGTATAAAAAATGTCCCGACTCCCGGAACTGTAGAGACCATTTATATATTTCCCAGAAAACACACGCCCAAAAACGGGTAAAACTGCGGCTTGCGCAATAAACTTATTAAATATGAAAATAAAAAATTGAAAAACTTCAGGATACATCAATAAATAAATCCGTAGTCCAAAAATTTATATCGCGATTTTCTATAATTTATCCATTAGTTATTTTTTTTAACTAATAATAAGTAAACAAATAATGGTGGACATTTCAGACACAACACCATTTATCCCCAAACTAAGCATAGTTTATTAAACGAGCCAGAGTCCTGATGTAATACACATAAATGTTTAAATACATACCTCTAAAGAAAATACTCAGACACAGTAGAAAAATATTTTTAATCATGACACAAATACTTGCACAGAGCGGGAATCGAACCCACGACCATCGGTTTCGCTGACAGACTGGCTGCCAACTAAGCCACGAGGCTAGTAAATTATCACACAGCCTACATTAACATTGTAATTGATTGATAATTGTTAGAGTAGTAATCTTTCTTTCGAGGAGCTGTTTTTTAATCCCCGACCAAAAAAAGGGGTGTTATAAGTTTAACGTCGATGTCTGTCTGTGGCACCGTAACGAATGGGCCGATTTCAATGCGGTTTTTTTTGGTATCCGTGCGGATGTTCTTAGCTGTGTTTGGTTAATATCGATTCAAGATGGCCGCCTCCACAAAATGGCGGACAAAATATTTCTTCACAACCTACCTCAATATGTGTGTCAAATGAAAGGGCTTTACTAGTAGAATACTTTGTACTATGATAAATTTGAAATCCAAGATGGCCGCTACCACAAAATGGTGAAATACATTTCTTTTTTCACAACTCCCTTAATATGGGCATCAAATGAAAGGGTATGACTAGTAGAATGTTGTACAGATAATAAATCCAGGGTAGTAGTGGTGGGTTGATCAAAATTTTTAATTTTGTTCTTTATATTTTTACTTAATTGTTTATAACTAGGTATATGTTACTTATTGTCAACTTTGTTTGTGGTGCCAATAAAGTGTTATTGTATTGTATAGCAATTTTTACTTATTTCAATTTTGCGAGCGGGCTAAGCAGTTTTTCATGAACTATCTAGATGCCATTCTGAATGACACCTATTCATTTCTATCATTTTTTTTCGAATGCTCCTACAATTATTCAGTAATAATTGTAGGAACATTCGAAAAAAAATGACCGAAAAAGCACTTGTTGACTTAAATAGAGAAAGAAAACGTATCGGCTGTATGTACATTTATAAATAAAAATACCATAATTAAAATGTTTGATTTATCCCCGACTACCTCGGATTTGTAATCTGTGCAACATTCTACTAGTCAAGCCCATTATTTATTAAGGGAGTAGTGAAAAAAGATATGTATTTCATTATTATGTGCTGACGGTCATCTTGGATTTGAAATATGTCGTAATGTATAAATAGTATGCTACTAGTCGAGCCCTTTTATTTAACATCCAATTTGAGGTAAGTTGTAAAGAAATATTTTGTCTGTCATTTTATGGAGGCGGCCATCTTGAATCGATATTGATCGAGTATAGCTAAGAATCACCGCACAGAAATTAACTTTCAAATAAAAAAAATCGTCCTTCCGTTTGAGCTCTACGGTGCCACAGACAGACACACACAGAGACACCCTGACAGACAGACACAAACATACATCGACGTCAATCTTGTAACACCCCATTTTCTTGGTCAGTGGTTAAAAAGGGTTATAATGACAAAACCTTAAAAGATAAACACATGCTGTCACGGTTTTCAAAGCACATAAGCACACGCTACGAAGGCTCTCAGGAAGGGTTTTTTTTCCGTTTTTGTTACATTCTTCATTCACGCTACCTATGGATATTAGCGTAATAGTATATACCTAATAGCTTATATCCTTCCTCGACAAATGGACTATACAACAAAAAAAATGGCAGTCATAGGAACTGCCGATAGAAGTGAAATCTTTATAACTGAGAATTTGGTAGCTTACTTTGGAAACTATGCGGGTGAAACCGGAGGGCGTGGTCATGCGCATGGCCATCTAGAAATACTGAGGCATTTCTAGATCAGCATTTCTAGATAGTCAATGGAAAATGCTGACGCATTACTAGATGGCTAATGGCCATGGTCCCGAGATTACCCGAAGATTTCTTATCATTCCCGAGCGTGACGCTAGAATTCAATTCACAGCCTACGAAAAATCTGTTTGTGACGCGTCAAACGAAGTTTTCACTTCAAAAAGAATCTTTCAATTCGAACCAGCAGTTACTGACTTGAGCGCGTTCAAACGAACTCTTCAGCTTTATAATATTCGAATAATACCTATAGTATACTCGTAGATAACAGGTCAAATGTTACTCGTATACGCCTACTGTAAGTCTGTCTCGTTTCTTTGTTGATAACAAGTTCGCAATTGACCGCCATCTTCCCCGATGATAAGCGACGATGCGATGTGGCCTAGATCGGAGAACACGTACTAAAAATAAGTCGTTTCACTCTGTACCTAAAAAAACCCGGATCATATTTATCAGTGAATAGGCAACGTATTCCACTGTTTAAATATTATGTTTTGATCACTGAAGTGGAATAAAACCTTCGAATCTTTGGAACATCAACCAGGAAGCGATGTAATTTGCTTAGTAGCATATATTAATAGAAATTAAGATGCCATATAAGATATTAGATGGTGTATGGGGGAAGGGTTGCGTTGTGTGCATGGGTTGTGTGTAACGTACGTAAGGTCCAACTAGATCTCATTCAAACCAATTTTCGTTCTAAGTTTACATGGCAATGTACATCATACATTTTATTTAGTTCAGTCATTCTCTTATTTTAGAAGTTACAGGGCACATTTTACCACTTTGGAAGAGTCTCACGCGCAAACTATCATCCAGTTTAGAAAAAAAAAATATGTTAGAAACCTCAATATAATTTTTAAAGACCTATCCATAGATATGTTTTTGGTTTTGGTTCAAAACACGTATGGTTTTGATGGAAAAAAAACCTTTGAGTTTCAGTTCTAAGTATGGGACTTCGTAAGTTCTAAGTATCTCACGCGCACTGTCATTTCAAATTCAAGTGAGTAATGTTGGTAACTTAAAACGGTGAAAGAAAATATCGTGAGAAAACTGACCCTACAACCTTTCGAGGTCATATCGTCATCCATGAACTGGGCTAGCGTGTTGATTACGGCCTTGACTGTCTCCATGCGAGAGAAAGGCCCAGCTGTGCGAACATTCAGCGGGCTGCTGACGCTAATAGAGACCAGAACTGCTGTGCAGAAGTTCTGAGTGATACGTTAACGGGATGCGCCCGCGCAGGTGTCGTGGGAGTCGGCGACGCTGGGCTTCTGGTACACGGAGCTGTTGGAACGCGAGCAGCAGTACCGCGTGTGGCTGCGCGCCGGCCGCCCCACCGCCTTCTGGATGACCGGCTTCTTCAACCCGCAAGGCTTCCTCACCGCCATGCGACAGGTGAGTCACACCCCCTTCTTCTTCTTCTTCAACCAGTTAATGCCCACTGCTTTTTTTTATTTATTTATATAATTTAGCTGCTCCACAGACTCCTGGGTCCGTAACTTTTGTCATTACAATTATCTTTTTTTACATGTTTCTTGGATTAGGAGAAGAAAAGGAAAATAAGGGGGTGTTGTAAACATTTTAAACCTAAATCTAGTACTAGTCAGTACGATTTTGTCTGGTAAGCCGCTTGCTCCCCGCCCAGAGCCTCTACTATGGTCGCGTTTCTGTCCTTGATGGCCATGTATAGGTGAACTCTCGGATGGTATTCGGTATTCGGTGATGTAGCTCAAACAGCTGTCATTCGCCAGCATATGGCACTGTACTGTTATGAGCAGTCGCATTCCTTACCATCAAGCTTAAACATGTCTTGCGGTATTCTACAGTATTAACTGCTTTTGTAACTTTTACAGGCAATTTTCTGTAAACTGTAATATGGTAATTAAAATAATTTTGTTTGTAGGTTTTTCATCGAGTTTTGTGCCTCGACTGATGTTAAGCGATGATGTGTCAAAGATAACTCAACAACTTTTTTTTTTTTAAATAAAGAGTGACGAGACGATCTGGACATGCGCCTGATGGTAAGCAACATGCCTGACACATAACAGCACAGTGACACGCAGCTATTGGAACATGAAGAGTCCAAATAATTACCTAGCACTGCACTGCGCTCGTCACCCAGAGATCTAAGATCATATATCTCTAAGCCCTGTAATTTCTCTGGAAACATTGCCCTTCAAACCGGAACACAGTAATGTTTGCACATTACTGCTTGGTGGTAAAATAACTGGCAAAGGTGTGGTACTTCCCCAGGCGGACTCTGCCAAGAGTCCTACCACTACAGAACACTACAGAACTAAGAGTAATCCATTGGTACCAACATACCTAACAAAATACTGGTGTTGGAAGAAATATCTGGAAGGTTATACTGTAGACACTAATAGCCCTGACAGCAAAGGAATCTCAATGTATAAAAATCGCGTTTTGTGATTTCGAGATTCGTCATAGTAAACTTGTTCAAAATGATACTACGTCCGTTTCAGCTGAACGTGACATTTTAAATATGTCTACGCTTACTTCTGCCAACTGAAATAAATAACTAGTCTCAGATAATTAACTTACACGGCTAAAAGATACAGCTGCTAACCCCGTTTATAGAAGTGAAAATGTATAGAGCCGCGCTACGCACTGTTTGGTCTGAAAAAATCGTATGGATTCACGTGTCATTGTGTGGCGGCGGTGGTGACGGATGGGTGAAACCTCGCGAGGTCACCTCACCAACATGCATAGTCGCAGTATATCTCTAGCTATTCAGGTGACGAATTATGGTGACAACATTAGTGTTGTTTCATACCTATTTACTAAAAATATAATTAAACATTTTCCTATCTACCGTCTAAATTCAGCAGTCCATATCACCACCAAATTACTTACATCAAATTTGGTATATCAATTTGATTATAAAGAAATTCACAAATAAACATTCAGGTTCAGAAGGTTCTCGTTAATAATTGTAAATAACTAGCGACTCGCCCCGGCTTCGCACGGGTGCGATGCTAAACTAAATATGAGACTAATAAAAATGTTTTTTTGTGGGTTATGCCTCAGAGATAGATATTATACTATAGCAGAATTTTTTGTAGACCTTTTGAAGGGGTACAATATTGCTGTACATTATTTTGATCTACTTATCTCATAGGGTTCAGCCAGCGTTTGCAGTGTAAGCGCAAAAAAAATGTTTCCATACGACATTGCATTAGACCTACCTTTTAAATTATCCGTGTTTCGTGTTTCTCTACTATTTTATTTAAGACGTTGGCGTAATTGTACTCATCAAATATATCACACTAACATAACACAACGGGATAGAAGCCAGAAATTAATAGACGATGAATCAGATGACATATATGATACAACCGATTAAAAGTTAAAAATGAAAAAAGAAGAAGAAGACTTTATCAGCTGACTATTATTATCATTGTATAAATTCAGACCAATGGAAACTGCGTTGCCAGACATATTGCATGCCTCTAGAACTAGAAGAAGAGGCCAGTTTGTATGGGTCAACTATTTAAATGTTTTGTATCATATTATCTTACCTGCAAACAGCAATAAAGATTTTTGTATTTGTATTTGTATTTATGCACGTATTGTACATAATGTAAACCATCCTTTTGAATCATTCAATCATCAAAAAAATCCGCATCAAAATCTGTTTGGTGGTTTCAATGATCTAAGCATATATAGGGACGGACACTTTGTTTTATTTTATACTATGTAGTGATGATGTGATAGATGTACATAGGTGTTATTGAAGGTTACCGGGTCACGGGTCACGGAACAATGAATTCGTTTCCGGGAAGACAGCGCTCGTCGCGTGGAGATACATAATTAAGTAGGTCTCTGTATCAGTAATTTCGCTTGAAACATTTCCTTTCACCTCATTACTCGTAAAATGACTCGTAAATTTCCTTTCACCTCATTACTCGTAAAATGACATAAGTGTGATATTGCCTCAGCAATAACACGTAGTTATTATAGTTTCGGTGTAGATACCTAATAAATTAGTATATACCTACTTAAGAATTGTGTGAGAACATGTCCAAGAATATTTATTATTCCAACTATAGTGCAGTTGTAGGTATAATATTGATAATTATTATTAAGTTGTTGTGCAGTTGTGCGGCACCTCCTCCGCTTACTGCATTCCTGATAGCTCCGCCCTATGTGCATCTAATTATTTACTCGTATTTCAACTATTAGTGCAGTCATTGCAGTGTTGCCGGTTTAGTCACTTTGTCACGATCTAGTTAAGATTTTTACATCTATTGTGATATTATTTTATGATTTGGTTACAAACATTTTGTGATTTTTGTAACTTTTTCAAGACTAACGCATCAGTTATAGGTATATAACATTTTACTGAAACATGCAACACTTATGTCTTGCCTCCGGAAATACAAAAACTTTTAGACAAAGATGTGATATCATGGGACATCAGGTAGGAACGAAGTACCTTCGGTAAAATGGGAACAAAACAATTTGCAATAAAATGCTCAATTACATTATTTATGGTACGATCATCTGAAAAATAAAGTTGAAAACACTGGTAATGGGCACTTTTTACGCGTCAACTTCTGTTATACGAGTACCAAAATTTTTCATACGGTTTTATTCTCGACTTTTTTTCAGTTCGGTCGCGCAGTAAATACCTGTGTCCACCAAGCCTGCCGTTATATTCCGAGAGCTGGTAAACATTTTGGATAGGTACCTATTTTGAGGCAAGCTGATAAATTGACACTTAGCTCTCCTATTATACCTCAACACGGAGGTATAGAGACCTGGCTGGTGAATAGTGGGGCAAAATGAATCCATAAATTTTTATTTTTCAGTTTAATAATATAAAATTATCCTTATTGAGTATAATTTAGTAGTGATAGGACTGTTAGCAGAGTCAGCCTGGGGAAGTACCACATATTTGCCAGTTATTCTACCGCCATGGAGTAAAGTAGGTACTAATATTAAGGTGTTCTGGAATGAAGGGCAATATTTCCAGAGAAATTACAGGGCTTCGAGATCTATCTTATCTTAGATCTTTGGGTGACGAGCGCATGTTTTGTATGTATAGTGTATGTGTGTTATGAGTTGTGTATTTTGCAAATATATATATATATATTAATAGAGAGATTATAGATTAATAGAGAATAGAGAGATATTTGAAGACTATAAAATAGGGATTCTCAAAAAGACACATCATTTTGGTGGGACTTTCTACTTGGCAGGGGGTGCAAATACTCTTCAGCCAGGTCGGCACTTCCATATTGAGATATAATAAGATAACTACAGAAGACGAAGACAATTTTTCGACTTGCCTCAAGTACCTACCCAAAATTTGCTGCCAGGTCTCGGAATTGATAAGGAACTTTGTTCCAAAAATGTAATTAGGAGATATGCGAGAAGTAGGAGAAAGCGTCTACTTCTAGATCAGAAAAAACTAAGTTTTATTTTGCACAAAATTTCCGATTCAATGTTTTGACGTGACAACGTCTTATAAATTGGTTTGCCGGGTGACACTTCAAGAAACTGCGTTACGCTCCGCTCACGTTATGCGCTCACAACGAGAGCGAGTGAGAGGCAAGCGTCCCTTCCACTCGGGCATGGTTAGCCCGCCTAAGAGCGAGAGAGACAGACATAAAAAGTGAAAGGCACGCGTCCCTTCCGTAAAATTATTTTACCACTCAAAGTCGTTGTCACGTAAAGTTTTCGCCCGTATACCAACTTTACAGGCAACCAATTCTTTTTCTTTGTAAGGTATAGGATCACTTACTGAGCATAATATCACAATCTACTGACAGATTCAGGTGAAACTTCAAGCGCCATCTTGAAAAAAAAACGTTTTTGGCCATAACTGATAAAGCAAAAAAAGTTGGATCGGAAATTTAGTGCAAAATAAAATTTATTTTTTACTGGCCTAAAGTGGCAATACTGGTTGTGTGACACCTCCTCTGCTCACTGCGTTCCTAGTAGCTCCTGCCCTCAGATATTCATTCAGGGCCGTCTTAATCATCTAGGTGTCTCCGGCGAGTAATGCCTTTGGCTCCCTTTTAGGTATAACCTTTTAGGTACCTATTTATTTCATTACAATAAAAACAATGTTGACCTTTCGGTATAAGTTCAACACTGTTTTTATTGTTTTTTTATTATCTTTTACCGAATTATTAGATAACTACAGAAATAGATGTATTTATCATTGATAAAATAACACTTACCATAATTTTAACCATTAATTATTTAAACGATAAACCGTACTTATCTGTATTGCTTGTCAGTCACGTCACTGGCCATTAAAATTAAATTAAAAACGTAGGTTTTTTACTTTCTTTGCTGACTTTTGCCTGGCGGCCGGGGCGGCCGCCTCGGTCGCTCACCCTACGGCACTTTATGCATGTACTACGTTTTATGATATTTGTATGAAAAAAATAATTATCGTTGAAGTGAAAACTTCTTTTGGCGCACCACACATTTTTCGTGGGCTGTAAAGCTCATCGTCACGCTCGTAAATAAAAGATACGTTCATGCGAACTCGGGACCTAACGCTTTTGTAGGTGACCCTGGTTAGAAAACTAATCTAGATGGCCATACTTAGAAGACTAATAATTTAGACGATCATGTTTGAAGATATATTCCAGATCAGCAGCATCCTCCGATTTCACGCGCGTAGTTTCCAAAGTGCAATCAAATTTTGAATTATAAGTTTTTACTTCTGTCGGTTTTCCCCTATGACTGCCAAATTTTATGTTAGCCGCATTTGTTACCCACATATTATTTAAAAAAATATGTTAGCCCCAAAATGTAGATGTAGCGATCATCAATAGGTACTGTTTGAAGAAGTATATAGGTAACAAACGCTGCTAACACAAAAAAAAAAGAAGTCATAGGGACCGATAGAAAGGAAAACTGAATATACGAGTATTTAATATATTCAACGAAGCTGTCTAGACTGGAGACCTTGAATTTAGCTAGGTACGTCTGAGCTAGAAGGTCCTGAGCTACCAGGCGCACATATCGTCGGAGAGATACAATGTTAGGTCTCAGATCATCGTTGGACGTGACGTCAAGGAGACGAATTTGCTTACATTGAAAACCAAGTCTTATCGTTAAGATATAGAGATGCAAAGTCTTTGCGTTTCAGCTTCATTTTAATATTTCCACGGCTTACTGAAGTCGAACAATTTTATTCGAATATAGTGCTACAGTTATTTATTAATTTTTGTGTTATAAACATTAGCAGCCTACTAAAAGGTCCCACTGCCGGGACTCGGGACCTCTCGCAAGACCATAATCCACCACGCTGGTCCAATAGCTTCGTGGATGACACAAGATCTCGAAAAGTTTTTGGAACATGATGGTTTTCTCACAATGTTTTATTTACTATTAAAACTTACTGTTACGCATCATCACATATTTAAACACAGCAGTAATGGAACACTCTTACTTTTCCGTGAATTTTGTATCGTATCGTATTGTATCGATACTATTATTATTAGTGGCCCGTTCCGGTTTCACTCGGATGTTGTCATATTAGAAAGAATTAATCGAAATATAAAACCATCCTCTCTTTCAAGTTGCACACGGTGTGCATTTTGATCCAACTTGAAAAATAAGACAGCTTACATCTCAATCTTAATATATGAAAATACCGTGTTATGATGTTTGTTTCCAGTGACTTTATCACCAAGTGAACCGATTTTCACGAAAATTATGTGTAATTTGGTCCAACTTGAGAGATACGATAGTTTTTTGACGAGACAACGTCTAATAAATCGTCTCTTTCTCGAAATTGGTGGTGGTGGTGGTGGACAATTCACACACACACAATTGGCGACACATTTTGTCTCAAGCACTCGGCATCGGCATCCCCGCAACTGATCTTATTCCGTACATTAGTGGCATCAATACTGGATATGACCGTCTCTATCGGTACTTTTCTCGGTTTGGGTGCAAAATCCAGCCCTCTAGTTCGGGCTGTAGTTACCTCATTCGAAAAACTGCGAAGATGAATTAATGACGACCCTGTCTCTTTGAGAGTCATTTTACACCGTGATAACATGATCTGTGTTTTTAGTCAGGCGCACTCAGTTGGTAATTTGAACTTTTTCAGTACCCATCCTGATATCGCACGACTAAATGTCATTCCATCCAGAATTTCCCACAATTGCGAGCCTAGAAACCGTGTCTCGGTTTCTAAGGTCGGAATTGGCTTGGCTTCAGATGTAAATAGTACACTTCATCCGTTAAGTATGCTTTTTATGTTTCGATGGTAGTCACGAATCACCGTCAACCCTCACTAACGATTTGTTAATCATACTTGACGTATGTGACCATAACACACGTGGGCGACCCGTTTGAAAATATCGTCATTAAAAATATATAATAATTTTATTATTCAGTGACAACATCACATTGATTTTGATGATGCAAAAATTAAAACAACCATTATTGATAAAAAATATATTTTTACAAGTATCTTCAGTCATAAAAATGGGCAGTAATAGGGAATGCCGAAACAATGATAACTCTTAGATACTACGCGATTAATACCGAAAGGTGCTGTTTGCTAGTTTGGAATAAATCTTTAAAGCGTGGTGGATAAGTCTTCTAAAGCATGGCCATCTGGGTGTTCTAACCAGGGCCATTTAGAAAGACGTTAAGTCTCGAGTTCACCCGAATATTTCTTTCATTTTCGAACGTGACGCTAAGCTTTATTCACAGCCCACGAAATTTCTATGCGTGATGCGCCAAAATAATTTTCACTTCAAAAACAATGTGATAATATTTGCCACTAACACTATTATTACTATTATAATGAAACCAATGCATGTGTTCAGTCCATTTACTTGATGTCTAATGGGTGTAAAAAATTGGACCTGGAAAAACCTACCTCTCTTGGCTACACCCAGAATTGTAAATTGCATGATTTTCTAAGTTCAAAACCATACACCGAATGCGGTCCGCACATTTTACACACTCAAATCCATTCATCCAGCGCCTGATTGAAATAGCATAGAATAGAAAACACAGTTGTGTGACACCGCCTCCACTTACTGCGCTCCTGGTTAGATCACCCTTTGTACTTACAATCCGGTGCAAAATGCATTGAAATGCAGTGGGGTGGGGGTGGGTGGATGTGTGGTCATTCCAAATTAACAAACGGCCTTTCACCAAATGTGTATGTAAATAAATATTTTGGTTGTATATATTATTTATAGTAATATACGGTAGGGTACTTATATAAAAAAAAGCTTTTTTAGGGTTCCGTAGCCAAATGGCAAAACACGGGACCCTTATAGATTCGTCATGTCTGTCTGTCTGGCTGTCCGTCCGTATGTCACAGCCACTTTTCTCCGAAACTATAAAAGCTATATATACTATTGAAACTTGGTAAGTAGATGTAATCTGTAAACGAATTAAGATTTTGATACAAAAAATACAAAAGTTTTGGGGGTGTTCCATACATAGAACTGAAACTCAATTTTTTTTTATCAATTCCATACGTGTGGGGTATCTATGGATAGGTCATCAAAAATGATTTTGAGTTTTCTAAAATTTTTTTTTTTAAACTGAATAGTTTGCGCCAGGGACTCTTCAGAAGTGGTAAAAAGTGTCACCCCCCCCCCTACAGGAGGGGTCCTGTAACTTCTAAAATAAGAGAATGACAAAAATAAAAAAAGTGTATGATGTACCTACGTTACCATGTAAACTATCAACGAAAATTGGTTTGAATGATATCTAGTAAGTAGTTTTATTTTATTTAATACGTCATAAATTTACTATTGTTAAAACACTGATTAAAGTAACAACGAAGTACAAGAATTTTTGTATTATGTTACTTGCTGCTACGGAAGCCTTCATGGGCTAGCCCGACTCGCACTTGACCACTTTTATTTAGTATTGTTATTTCTATCTGTACCTACTGACTATACTTATTCTCTGAAATGGCAAACCCAAATTTTAAGGGACTTTCTCTGGCAGATAGTTCTTTATTTTATTTTAGAAAAATAACAAAACAAATTCCGCGAAAACCAAATCTAAGCTGTTGTACAGTTGAAAGGTGCATGTAATTATTGCAAAATACTAACATATAGGTAGTGGTAGGTATGGCCAGGTCAGCCAGTGCGAAATAAGATTTGTTTTTGACGACATGGTTATCTGTTTTAATTGCGGCCTCCAATCAACAACGCAACGTCTTTACAATTGACCGCCGATAACCTGAAGATACAGATTTGCTCTCGATTTTAAGAGCAACACAGATTTGAATTTTATTTCATAGTTTACAATTTTGAAACACACTGGAAATCGCTCGTCTCCGGAAGGTTCAAACTTTCAAAGCCTGTTATAGCAGGGGTTACCAATTAGTTTTGTAAAGTATAAATATAATATATGACCTAAATTTTATATTTATAGCCCAGTCGGGTTAGATTTTAACCTTTAACCTGGAATTCATTATAGTCAGATTTTTTTGGGCTAGTGTTTATGTTTAGGAAGGGGGGGGCTAAATAGCCGAAATCCGAAAAATTTACCAAATCCGACCGGTGCGTTAGCAGCCATATTGGTTTGAAGGTCAAACCTTCTTTTAGCCATATCTTCTTTTTTATTATTATTTTTAATTATGAAGAGCAAAGTTGTTATAAATTTGATTGTCTACTACAACTTTGATCCTGATAATTTTCATCGTACAGACAATATTTACGGAAATAAATACAAAAAACAAGTCTAAGTACTTATAATGTCCTGTATCTTCGGTATTATCGAAACTAGCGAAAAATTTGGCGAATTTTTGGATGAGTGACGAGACGAGCAGGACATGTGCCTGATGGTAAAGCAACATGCCTGCCACATAACAGCACAGTGACACGCAGCTATTATTAGCAGGATTTAAGCTATTTATAACCCGACTTGTTGACTACACTAGGTAGGCCAGATCACAGATAGAATATGTACCGAATATTTATTTATTTATTTATTTATTAATTCAATGAGCACACAAAACAGAATGTAATAAATATAAACTATAACATAAGAGTATACTGTACAGAACTGTATTACATTCCAAACTATGTGGGCCTAGAAACAACAATTATTTAAATTCAGTGGTTTGATAATAATAACATTACATTAGTGATAATACATAAAGAAACTTAGATAACACAACTTAACATGCGTTAAAACAGTAGATAAATAAGATATAAACATAGAATATTATAACACAACAGATAAGTATATTAACAGTGTGAAACAATTAATATATAAACAATATAAAAAAAAAAAAACTCATAATAGTATTTACAGTAAGCACAACAGGGTTTATATATTTATATTATTCTTTTAGATTAAAGTGTAAAATTTCTTTGATTTTCCTCTGAAATTGGAATAACTTTAAGTGGAAAATATCAATGTCCCTATCGGAGACAAGGACTTCGTTGTATTGGCGACTCATTCTGACTATGAGATTATAATAAGATGTATTATTGGTAAAAACTTGCAAACTGAAGGTATTATAATTACGATTACGAAACCGGAAACGTGTATTAAAATTTAAAAGAGAAAGCAGGGTTGGGGACTATGACGGACTTATATCAGTTTTATGAGTCATGTTGTGGGACGTAAATATGTTGATGAGAGTTTGTCGCCATTAGCGTCGTGTTCACTAGTAGTTTCGGAAAATATGATTTCCTGTGACACTACTAGCGAAAGTGTAGTGTCACAGGTGCCTAATGTGCTTTTAACCGTAGCACTACTAGTAGTGCCAAGCGGTAGTGTCAAAGGTAATAAACGGTCGTGACTTGCAGGAAGTGACGCGAAGCCACAAGGGCTGGGCGCTGGATTCCGTGGTGCTGCAGAACCTCATCACCAAGCAGAACCGGGAGGACATCCACGAGGGGCCCGCGGAGGGCGTCTACGTCTACGGACTGTTCCTTGAAGGTAATCTTTACATCGCTACTCATCTATGTTTTGCTTTACCTATGTGTGTCAAGGTAAAATGGCATATGTGTACCTATATATTACTTAAACTCGTTTTCAGATAGGTATTCCTATTAATATTGTGCTAGACGTTTTGATACTTTACTTTTTATAGGTATTATATGTTTGACCGCCGTATCTCGCCTGTTGTTTATGCGGTCTACGCTGAAGTATGCGGACCTAGTAGAAACCGATTCACTATCTATTTTAAGATACGAATGTTGCAACCATCGGCATAAACCCACACAGACAACGCATTCCATAGTTTAGACGTTCTTCTTCTCATTACAAAAGTAGAGTCAAACCTTCTTAGGAATGTCAACCATGAAACGATGCCGCTTTTTCGTGCTACGAACCGTCTAATAGAAAAAAGAGCAAGGTGGTACTGGATCATAAAAATCAGTCGCACACTCTCCGAAGTATATCCGATAAAAAACCGATAGCTAGCAATTTTACTGTAACGTTCAAGACTTTTTCGAACAAGGATGTCGTTGCTTGTGCGATTTCTATGAAAACTTAAATTGTTCCGTGCAACAATGTTGCTTCAAAATTGTGTTCCTTTCGCTACTTTATGTAAGATAATTGTTAATTAATGTTTGACTTAGTAATTATAGTTTTAGGGTCTCCTACTATTTTCTACTTGAAATATAACACCGCTCAACATCAACTTTTTATTAATAGTCGGCCAAAAGCAACCCTGCTTTTCCGCATTCCGTGTCTAAATACAACATTGATTGCAGGTGCCTCGTTGGACCGCAAGTCAGGCAAACTGATCGAGTCGAAACCGAAAGTCCTATACGAGCAGATGCCGGTGATCTACATATTCGCGATCAACACGACCGCGGGCAAAGACCCGCGGCTCTACGAGTGCCCCATCTACCGCAAGCCGCAGCGTACTGACGCCAAGTACGTGGGTTCCATCGACTTCGAGACCGACAGCAACCCGCGCCACTGGACGCTCCGGGGTGTCGCACTGCTCTGCGACATTAAGTAACTAACGACAGAAAAAGGAACAATAACAACGCGGCGGGAGAAGTGTTGGGGTGGAGCAAAGATGATGCGAGGATTGAAAAGGCGAGACGTAGAATAGATGAAGCAACGGCTGAAGAGTCTAGGCATAGCAAAACGAGGCGACGACGCGAAACGCGAAAAACGCGACGGTTAAAGGATTTAAGCTGAGCTTAGATGATGCGCCGATTGAAGAGACTAGGTGGAGCCAAAAAGATGACGGTTGAAGAGTCTTGACGGGACACGAAGTTTGGAGAGTTGAATAGAATTCGGGGCCCAAGACGACGCGTGCCGATTGAAGAGTCCAACAAGAGGCAACAAGCAGCAAACATTAAGCGGCCTCTAGGGAAGTACACGCACAACAAGGCCCAAGCGACGGCTGAAAAGTTTAGGTGTGGCCACGACGACACGACGGTGTTCAGAATAAGTTATTATTTTATTGTGCATTTCATTGGTTTTATCAGAAACTGAATTAAATACAGCATAACCACATTGCATTTTGCAATTTTATTTCACATTGCCAAACATCAGGCAACCTTACCGCCGATTTAATTTGATGGAAATCCATTCGGCCGTTATATAATATGTACTATACGTTTAGGAATTGTAGTTTCTGATTCAGATGTAAAAGTATTTACTGCTGGCTTTAATGGTGAATGATAACATCGTGGGGAAACCAGAACGCTCCGAGAATAAAGACTTATCATCTGTAAATCTGTCCCTGATAAATCTGATCTTGACCCTCCTTGTGAGAGAATGCCCCGAGGATCAGTGGTTTAAACCACTGAACCTCGGGGCATTCTCTAAATTTGACAAATTTATTTTGTCACCAATGGTAAAAAACACAGGTTCTAAATTAAACGTTTTAAACACTAGTTTCAGTAAGGATATCACTGCAACATGGCCTATCCTTATAGATGATCTATCTCTCTACAAAATTGTGTAATTACCAGATTGATCCACAAAATTTACAAGAAAAGACTATTCCGAAACTTACATTTTTTCCGAATAAAAATAAACGATGCACCGACTACGGGTCGAGATACGAGTACACATTTGTTATAACTCGGTCCGTTTTAGGATTAGTTCTGTGGAAGTAGGTATCATACCTTTGTAAGTTTTATCCTACCGCCAAGTAATGAATAGAGTTGTGACCTTGTTTTATCGGGTCAGCCTACCTGTCGCTTCTATAACCTATAGGTACCAACCTGGGATTCTATATTTTGCATGAAACAAAAGAACGGATTATAATAAAACATTTAATTATCATACTTACCAACGTTAAACGAAAACAGTTCGTGCGAACGGCACTCCACAGTTAACTCTACACAGTCCACAGTATCGGCAATAGGTTGAAATCATATAAATTTCTTGATCTCATCGTATAGGACGAGCACGAACGCGGCGCCGGTGCCTCGGAGCACGTTGGAGAAGGCGCCCTTGAAGAAGGCTCCTGCGCCCTCGTGCTTGAGCGTGTAAGACCAGCAGTGGAGCGTGCTCTTGTAGAGGCGCTCGCTGGGTGGCTTCCCCGACTGCATCATCATGCGCCGCCGCACCGTGTCCAGCGGGTACGACGCGATGCCGGCCAGCGTCGTCACCGTCTGCAACCAGAACCGGCACCCACTCACTACAAACACTTCCAACATTCAAACAAAAAGAGACTACTAGATGAAAATCAATGCGGTTTTATAAAAAAACAAAATCTGTAACCCTGGCTAAATATCACAAGACACCAAAAATTCTGGATTATGTTGAAGGAAAATCATTATGCGCTCGGGACTCGTACTAGAGTTTCACTTTTTTATTTTTAAACTGTTATAGGTTAACATTCGATCGCCATCACGTGTGATGTTAAGAGACGATGCGGGCTACGATGGAGCGTGATCACCGAGAGGAAACCAACTAAGTCTCGATATGAAGATCCAGATTGTAACCATCGCGAACAACCCACTCATGTAACGCATTCCACACCGTGCGCATCGTGATAAGAACGTCGAGAGGGGAAAGTAGAGACAAACCTCTTAGTTCGAGTCTTTGGAACGTCAGCAAAAGATTAGATCATGCAGATCAATTGCATACTATCCTAATTGTATCCGAAGAAAAACCGATAGGCAAGCAAAATCCGATAAGATAGCCGTAACATTGCGGCGATGTTCAAGACTTTGAAGTCTTTTTCGAACAAGACTGTCGATGCCTGTGAGCCTTTTGCCACGTCTCTCGACTCTAGAGCTTCCAGCTGGAACTTAGCCGACCTACTCCAACAGTACACCATACAAGAGCAAATCTGTGCTTGATTTAACATACAAAGTACTATATAATTATCCTACTCAAAAAGTGAAATGAGATTGATGGGTTATTCAATGGTAAATCCATTTTCTAATTATTACGTACTTTTAAAATGGACTTGCCCGTCTAGCTTTGAATGAAGTTGGTACGTATATTATTCTATTTAAAGACTTATTGTATCAAATAATTTAGTTTCCATAATTTCAGGATCAGTCGTCATGCCTATTAAGTTAAATGGTATATCTATACTATACTGTGCAATTAGATACTATTGCCAAGCCTTAACAGGATTAAAGCTCAGCTTATTTTGGCAGTGTTGTGTATTATGCAATAAATAATAGATCGATTAATTAGATTGAGCTTGCACATGGACAATGAATGTCCTGCTATGTGGTATGCGAGAAAAAGTGTGCTAACTCTTTGCCTACAAAAATAGACTGTTAAACTGGGGAATGTTTCCGTCCGCCAGAGCAAGACGTCCAGAGGGAACGGATCTTCTGCTGCTTAAATACTACAGGGCTTAGAGATATAATATCTTAGATCTCTGGGTGACGAGCGCAGTGCAGTGCAGTGCATTTGGACTGTTCATGTTCCAATAGCTGCGTGTCACTGTGTTGTTATGTGGCAGATGCGTTGCTTACCATCAGGTACATGTCCTGTTCGTCTCGCCACTCTTCATTTAAAAAAAAACTTCTTTCGCTTTGCTATTGCTGTCTTTAGAATTTCAAGCGAAAAGAATAGAGAATGCAATATCACAACATAGCTAAGACCGCTTTCCTTAGGCGGTAGACTACCCACCGGTAGCCTAAAAGCGTCTCAAAATATAAATGTTTTGTAAATTCCACGTACTTGAGCGATCATCCACGTGATGATGAGTGGCGTATTTTTCGGGTCAGGGAGCATGTCTCGCGCCGTGTCGAAGAAACCGAAGTAGGCCGCTCGATAGATAATGATACCCTGAGGAGAAATAGTACAAGACCAGAATTATGTCTATCTTACTGTCGCTATAAATATATACGGGTATCCCACAGTTTCTATTATAATCATAATCATCATCATCAGCTATTCATAACATTTCGTTACAAGTCATTGTTACATTTATTGTGAATGAATTACAATATTCCGTCTTAATTCAATTAACAATAATAATTCATTAAATATATAAATGCAACGTCAATTTACAAATAAAATAATAATAAATAATTCACAAAGATATTAGGTATTTCTATTGATAGAAATATTGGGCCTGATTCAGACTGATTGTCGCACTATTTCTATTGCTGTCGGCCGCGACAAAAAAACGCTGCAACATCTCTTATGACGGCGTGCACATAGAAAATTATTTATTCACTTACATATTTCCTCTTTAGATAAAACCTATCGATCATCATCATTTTTAGTATACCGAGAAATCGTGTTTTAATTTTAATCTACTCGTATTCATTTTAAATGGTAAACTTTTCAAATGACACAACTGCATTTTTTGTCGCAATAGAAGAAACAATGTGATCTAATTTGTAAAAAACGCTGATCCCACTTATTCTATTTTGTATTTCTGTGGAAAAGTCAACGAAACAAAATCTATGTGTGCTTTATGTACATTTTTACCAGCTGCATATTAAATAATTACTACATCATAGTTCTGAAAAAAATATGAAGTCAAATCTAACCAAAAAATTGCTGCTCAATTCCTATATTCGCGGGTAACGATTCGTTATCTATGAATCGAATAGGTACAAGGTACATACATACATACATGCGTTCCGGCTTTGCTCGGATGTTGTCGTATAAATAAATACCATTCATCAAAATAAAAACTATCCTATCATTCAAGTTGGATCAAACTGCAAACGGTGTGCAAATCTGATTAAGCGGACAAACAACGTGACGCGTAATTTATATGTATATATATTAAGATAAGAATACGTAATAAGAAGAAAAGAAGATGTCGTTGGGTAATTTTTGATCTTGAGGCGATCAAGCCTTTTCTCTTCGAGTGTGAAGAATAGATGTTTTTCCTCCATATTAAATGGGTAATTATTGTTAAGGCCGTTTTTGGATCACCTAGTTTCTGGGCTCAGCCCAGGGGTCATGTCACGGTCAGGGTCAATCAAATGCGTTGGATAAGTCACGGAAAATACTAACTCATTCGGCAAGTCATCCAACCCGTTCCAAATATCATTCTACTCTCTGAACTGCCGTTTCAGTCGATTTTTTTTTGCGAAATCAAATAAAGCATCTCTATACAATCCATTGTTCTCAAAAACAGCCTTTCTGCAGGGTATCGATCGACAAATATTTAAAATCCATACGAGTACTGCATGTGTGCAATTTAAAATTTAACAATAAAAAGAAATACGTCAAAATTATTTATACAGGGTTACTAGTTATTCGACCCGCTCTTGTTAGTGGGTTATAATATCCTACTAATTTTATAAATGTCAATGTATGGCTATTTGGCTGGGTATTCTAGTTAGCCTACTTTTTATCCTGGCAATATAAAGACAACGGCAACTACGCTGTTAACACTACGAAGCGCTGCTAGTAATCAATACAAATCATTTGACCCCGAAACGCCCCATCCAACGCTACTTAAAACTTGGGTAATATAGATAGATAGATAGAGACACTTTGTTGAACACACCAAATAAAAATAATTTACAAGAATATAACATTTTATACTAATAAAACTAGTAATATGTGTGCGCTTTGTACTCTTATGATTAATATATTTTATTAAACTAATACTACACTAAATTTGACGCTGACAGCTCTTATTCTGAAATATAAAATGTTATTTCTCAGAAATGAGTCGCTTTTAGATCGGGGTTTTAGGGGTCAAATTAATTTGTATTGACCCCCATAAAACTCACTTACAGGAATGGGTCGAATAACCAACAACCCTGTACAATGAAGCCAGTTACCTGTACAGACACGAGGAACCCGCGGTACAGCCCCAGCGGTCCGTCCGTTTTTAGGGTCTTTGTAATACAATGCGTCAATCCGTTGAATTCTTTAGTCTTGCCCTTGCCTACATCTGCCGCTAATCTGAAATTATATTTTACAATACGTTATGTTATAGTGATAACTTTTACAATTACAATGCATTTGGAGCATTGCCGTTCTCGAAAGTTCCGCGAGACCAAATACACGAAGAGCTTAAGTTGCTGCTGAAACGCATTATTATCATCGAAATCAGATACGCGTCCACTGCTGGACATAGGCCTCTCTAATAATAGGTAGGCCACTCAGCCCGATCCTCGGCTTTACGTTTGCACCCGCTACCAGTTGCATTTTGTTTTTTTTAAACTCCATCTAGTCCGCTTGTTCCGGTGTCCTGGAAGAGATCTCTCTTAGCTTAGATAAGGTCGCAATTTGTTTCAGTAATTTTAAGAATGTGTCTTTTTGTTTATTTATTTTTATGTTGTGAACAGTAAATGTTTCTATCTATCTAATCTTAGAGCATAGTACCGTTTGCCGATTCGCGGTCTCGAACTCCAGAACCCGTATGTCTACCTTATCGGTTATCGGTTCTGCGGCAGATATGACCCGCCCACTGCCACTTCAGCTTGCCGATGCACTGAGCTATGTCGGTGACTTTAGTTTTCCGAAGGATTCAACGACTAATCAGAAGTTCTGACCTTACCCTTGACTGATAGTGAGGATGCGCCGCGCCATATGTGTTAAGATCAGGGACACTCAAACTTTTTTAGTTCACAGCGTATTTAGTTTTATTGTTTCCTCTTAGTCTAGTTGAAATCTTGAAATAATATGTAGGCTATGCAAAGATGCATGCGAAGACACTATTTCAGCGCGCCCCTCAGATCCTCGCCCCCTAAGCTGCGGCCTAATTAGCCTAAGAGTTAATCAGGCCCTGAACGGATTAGCTCATTACGAATATAATCCCTCATGTAGGTACGTAAAGTCATAAAACACATGTTAAGAAACTCTTCAGATGTAAAACACATGTAGAGATATTACAAGTAGCTACTATAAACACAACTTTGAATACCGTACAGTCAGTTAACTGTAACCTGTCTCTTTGCCGTAAAGCTGGCACTATAGTTTGTGAATTAATTTAGGAGCTTGGTGGTCAAATTTTGTTGTGAAGTACTCCTTGTGTTTTTGCGTTGTTTCCGTATTAATCATGACATACCCATTTAAAAGCAGCACCTACAAAATAGTAGGAGATCACGCTTTAGGTACATCCTGTCATTCTGTGTCTTTGAATAGCGAATACCCAATGGTGTCAGAATTTGATAATAAATTGTCGCTTATGTATTTCTTCTATTAACAATTTATTATCAAATTCCCGCACCATCGTTGTCCATATGTTTTCAAAATGAATCTCGGCGATTCGGCAGCGTGCTCGCCGCGTGCACGCCGCGATCTCGCCTCGCCGTGAAATCGCTGAAAAAAGCCGGACAAATCGCTAGTGTGGATAGACACTAAAGGTGTCCTTTTGTTAAAGAGAAAAGACGAACAAATAGGTACACGTTAATCCTACGCAATCAAGTGCGAGGTTAGTACAATAGGGTTACCTACCAGCTTCAAATACATTGCCAATAATATTGCCCATAAGAATTAACTGACGCATGATGATGATACGATAAAAAAAATTAAAGGTTTATCTACTCGTATCATGTAAATTTAATAACAGTGATTAAAATTTACTTTCTTACAATAATATCTGATATAGATATATAAGTGTTTAAAAAAAAATGAAATATTTAATTAGATATGTATCTACATATTTTAGGCATTTCAGAGAAAACCGTGAGTAGAAAGAAGGTAAAACTTCTACGTTTTCGTACCTGTCTTTCCATCCTACGGTTGCCTGGAAGAGATCGCTTTAAGCGATAAGGTCGCCCATTGCTACTTTAATTTTAGTTTTTATGTATTTTTGTTTTTATTAAGTGCAATAAAGAGTTTATCTATCTACGTCAAGTCTCCTTAAAAACATCGTCATAGATGTAAAACAGTGAATTTTGATTTATATGTATGTACTCATATTTATGCGCAATAAGAATAAAATCCATGAAATGTACTATACCTACTGTCCAAAAAGTAGTTCCTGCCTTGAATAAACTCTTTGTAGAATTGAAAAATTATATAAATTTCAGCGGAGGTGGAGCGAACGAATGTGTACACAATAGACAGAGTTGTCGACGATTTAAGAAATATATAAATAATATTAACGAAGTTGGTTAATCAAACTAGCTATAAGTTTGTTACGTTGTGATTCTACAAATGCTCTCCAAGTAGGTACACTCCAATATACACATTCTGAACCACAGTAAAAGCTAGATATTGTTAGATTAAATCCGCACCTGGTTCTCGCGAAATCCAATGGATAGACGAAGCACATAGAGGTGGCTCCGGCCGCGCCGCCGGACGCGAGGTTCCCCGCAAAAAACCGCCAGAAATTTTTGTTCTTATCGACTCCTTTTAGGAACATTTGTTTATAAATGTCTTTAAAGGCGAAGTTCAGCGCCTGTGTAGGGAAGTATCGAATCACGTTTGCAAAGTTGCCTCGCCATAGCGAAGTTAGCCCTTGCTCCCTGGGGATCCGAACGAATGCGTCGATGATGCCTGAAAATTGAAATTTCTGTTTACTGCTACAGGACAAAGGACTGCAAAGGATATAACCCTGCGATAAATTTTATTCTTAAAGATAAAAAAAATGGGTGGCTTGTCTACTTGGCCGATGGCTGCATTGTCATAACCTACAGGTTGAATAAAAGGTCAGCGTGACAATTAGTTTATTCCTTTCAGATATTGAATTCCCCATTTCCAACACTGCGTTACACAAATCCAAGACTGTTATGAGAGTGTATACATGTACGTCAAACTTTTGAGAAAAAGGTTGTGGTTGTGTGCAAGAGCGGTCCCGCGACTCTGACCCGAGCCATGCCGGAGAAATCTTTAAAAGGTTTAGGTGATGTCGAGCCCGACACACCCAATTTTCCTTGCACGGTGGACGGTGCGTAAAATAAACAAAAAGAGAGTGTAGGTGCTAATGACACATGCATCACAGGGTCTGGAGTTATACGACGCAGAGAGAAAGTCACGAGTGCTCACCTTTATACCGCTTGTCCGCGGCGATCTGCTTGTTGATGTGCTGCACCTGCAGGATGAGCTTCACCCGCTCGATGGGCGCCACGGCGGTCTTGGACACCGCCGCCGAGATGCCCCCGGCCAGGAAGTCCTTGTAGAAAGAACTCTTCGGTTTCGCATCTTTCTTCTCCTTATCCTTGCCTTCTTTTGACATATCTTATAGATTCCAGATTAAACTAATCGCTGAAAAAAACAAGACTCTCATTCGATGTCAACGACACTAAGTTCAGGAAACGAAATCTTTCCTATTTGAGTGAAGGAAGTTCCTGAGTTTCAACTGTAGCTTAACATTCTTAAGTGAAAAACTTAAGGATAATCTTTTGGAAATGCAGAAGCTCCACTAATATTTTTATGTTATTTTTGATATGTTTTCATAATATCTGCGAGACGTGTAAATCGGTTTAACTAATAATTAAGAATACGAGTATGACGGATAAAGTTAGAGACTAATTTTGAATTAGTTATTTTGGTATTTTCCGGGCATTTAACCTCAGCTCACGAGCTACACCCCCGATACAGTAAAGGAATCGTTATCGCTAGCTTTTAAACAAATGAGGAATATATTTCACAAATATGTTCTTATTTTTAATGAAAATTGTGACAATTCTGGGAGTGTCACGAACGTATCAACACCTAATAATCCATGCTTTGTTGAGTTCATGCGCCCGTGATAAATTAGGCTATTAGATGCACTAATTACACTTTTGTGACATTCCATTTTACGGCTCGAATGAAAATAAAGAAGAAGTTGCCTACAAGAAATTGTCATCTGAAATCACTTGATGACTTGTCTAAGTACCTTAGCTTGACTGGAAACTGGAGCTAGGTACTAGAACTTACCGAATAGTATTGTAAACACAGATTCGTTCTAATCATGTATAATGATTACACGAAAATAATTTGTATAAAAACACCAAATAAATTGTATTGCTGAAAAAATTTTTTGGCAGACATGTGACGTGCAGAAAGAATCAGTTTTTCCCGAAGTTTAAAATTAGAACCTCAAAGAAGAGTTGATTTTTTTTATCCCGCCAAAATAATCACAAAGGTGCGCTTGCTTTTTGGAAGTCGTAAACACAATAAGTACTTATATCATCGCGGTAGATGTACAGCTGTATTTCTCTACTTACTTTGTGTACAGCTCCTATAAAGCCTTATGCCCGTCTTCCACTGCGAAAGGGATAAAGAGCGGGAAACTCAGACAAATTATGGCTAAATACTTAAATGCGGGAGGGAAATAGCTGAGTGGAGACGAGGATATAGTTTTCGCCTTCCATTATGAACTGTGATACCATTATGACTGATAAAACAACTGTGCACTGCTTCTTGATGCATACTGGCAGTGAACTGTATGGTTTCCACATAAATTGGGGCCGCTGCTAACGGACGTGACATCAGTTTATTTCTCTACTTAATCTGTGGCGTCATCCAAACCTATGGCAACATTTAGCCTACTCTACACCTTAACCTTGGATTACGATGTGAGTTCCATTGGAATTTTATAATTGCTATGTAGTTGCACAGACTTTCATGAAAAGATGGGTTGCCTGCTTTGGGGTCCTGTTAACTGTCACAACAGACCAAGGCCGCCGGTTCGAATCAGCACTGTTTAACTTTAACGCTTTGTTAACTCATTGTTCAGAAAAACGCAACCACACAACATGTTACCATCCATGCGCAAATGGTAGGGTAGGCTTGAGAGATTACACCAACAACGTCAAGCTTCTTCTTGGGATGAGACTTCGTCTGCACTCAAAGAACAAGAATAATTAAGAAGACTTGGGAGTTTCCTCTGCAGACTTACCTAGTTCATGAAGAATCACTCAAGCAACCGGGAAATTTCATCACACCCTCTCCTACAGTCACAGCGACCCCATCTAAACCTATAGCACCCGCTCCATTTATACTTCTAGAGAAGTCATTTATTACACTAGGATTACATATTCATCTGATGTTCTACCACCAGCTAAATACAAAACAAGCGCGGGCCACCTCGTTCTTTTTTAAATTGCCAATAGACATGTAGTCAACCGCGGAGTATATTTCAGCGTGGGGGAGGTGGTGTGGCGCCACTGCGCTTTTGCACACATACCCGTTCAGACGTTCACGCACACTGTTGTGCGGGTGCAAGCGTTGGCTCGCGACCAGCGCAGCGGCGAGAACGCCGGTCGCCATTGTCTCGGTAAAACGCGCTACTTACCTATATCCGTAAGTCACCAGAGCATCACGACTGCAGCGTGACGTGAGATTAAAATACGTTCATTTGTGTCTCTATTCAACGCATATTTTATAATAGTGTTTGTGTTCCGTGCGGTGTAATCCACATAGTGACAACAACCGGCGTTTCATGTAATAGGTATATCCGTAACTTACATGCCTTAACACAAACCCCAAACCAAACTAAGCATAAGTTTATAACTAAAGGTTTATTTTGAACGTGCGAGACGCGCTACGACGCTGCGTCAGTGAGAGTTAACTGATTTCCTTTCATCTAAGTGTAGAGTTTTTGTGAGACCCTAAATAGGTGTATGAAAACTAGATGTTTTTTTGAAAATAAAGGGTGTAGGTGTAAGAGCGTAGGCTTCTGTCACCGCTAATGGACTGAGATGAAAGATGTCAATAGCATTCATAAATAGCACAATAGGATATTTCGTTACTATCTAATGGATCTTTTGTCCTATTCAACCATTACCCCTATATAAGGGTGGAGAGACCAAGATCGAAATCAGTTACCTTATCAGATACGCAGTGTCTAGACTACTACGAACGCCATGGTAAGTAAAAACGTTTTTTTTTTAATTCTTACTAAAAAAAAGGGTAAAAGCCATTATTTCCTCTTTTTAACCCCTGACCAAAAAGAACCGGTCCGGACCGTAGCTCTCAAACGATTTCGATGGAGTTTTTTATTTATTTGAAAGCCAGTTTCCTCGCGATGTTTCTTAGCGATGTTTGTTTACTCTCTTTGCCAACTCGCATTTACTCATAGCTAGCGTTGTAGGCTATGGTTTAGAGAAGACTTTGAGTCTTAACTGTGGAAAAAAGTGCATTGTTTATGTCTTGTTATGCAAATTTTCAACTTTAATTTTGTTTCAGGCTATCTTCAGACCATTTGTTATAGCCGTAACATGTGTCGGGCTGTTTTTAATACTAGAATCTTCTATGTTGCCAAAAGCGATGGCACTATCCTTCAACCGAAATAGAATGGACGATCAAAGAGTACATACAAGAAGGAATGATATGATGCAAAGAGCCAGAGATGAAAAGAACTTTCAAAATGGCTGGCCTGTTTATGACCCAGAGATAGAACCGGAGCAGCAGGTTGTCGTTCTGTATGACGGGATCGATGACGATATGAATAACTTTTTTTGAAATATTGACTGAGAAGCGAGGAGGTATCAGCCAGTTCGAAAATGTAAGTTTGATATATCTTAACGATTTTGGAAATTACGTTTTAAAGTAGGTTTACTTGCCACCATGCACCCGTCCTGCCCTACGACTGATAATATTGCTAGATAATTATAGTTTGATAATCTCGACAAAAATTATGACAGTGAATAAATAAACAAAAAAATAAAATAAATAAAAAAATATATATAAAAAGTGAATAAAGCCTTGACAGGTTTTGTTAAGCGGTAGACCTACCTAACTGAACCTGCGTGGCGATTCTGAACTCTGTCGGATTGATCTCGACACGGAATCAAGCCTCTCGGTCTTTGTCTTATCCGTTTAGAAGGATAGAGACAAGGATTGTCATTCTGAATTTGAGTCGTACGGATGATCTAAAGACCCTGACCTGAGTGCGTGCGACTGCATCTAGTTTGCCACTAAAATCGTTATTTATTTGGTTAAAATATAAAACGACCATGTTTGTTTTCATCGTAAAACTCATTTCGTATAATAATTCTGAATTCATTAACATTACAGCAAGCTTTGTCGGACAATTCTTGCGAGTACACGGTGAGTTACCTATATCTTAATAATTACCAGTAATGTAGGTAATATATATTTATACATATATATATATATATATATATATAAATGAAATATTTATTGTTGTGTTTCAGAACGTTATGGAAGACTACGGAATGAGCGTGTTTCCAAGAAAAGTGGACGGAAAAAAATGTAGAAGCGAGCAAAGTAGCACTTGTAGCCCCCCTTTCAAATGCCAGGAGGTGTTATACGAAGTAAGAACTTGAATTATTTCGATTCTTATGTACAATATCACCAAACATTTGCGAATTATAAATAGTAGCGTCTGCGTTGACGTCCCGTAAACTCAGGCAAATAGTAATATTTGAATACATTTTTTCACACAACTCTTTCTGGACCTAAACTTAAAAAAAATTGTAGAACACTATCTAGCCCCAAATTAAGCAATACTTGTAGTACAGTTGTACTACAAAGCAATACTTCTACACCTAACATTGTACACCTTTAGCGAAAATAAGCACTAAGTATCTTTGACAGGTATATGTACTTGCGTTCTTTAAACGCTTAGAAGAAAATTAGACCGTAATTTAATTAAGTACCTAGTACTAAACGGTACGGTAACCAACGCCTTCGAAAACTTGCAACACGAGGGTGAAAAAATTTTCATATAAATTTCAAATGCTCTAGGTTACCTATACGTCTCTTGTGGAAATGCCTTATGACGAGAATAACATATAAAATGCTTTGTTTTTTTGTTCCAGCTACCATTTTTAAGAAGCAAAGCTACGAATGACTACGTTCCGGAGTTGAAGAATCTAGAAACTTTTTCGTATTTAGTTCCAACTCGTTTACGTTTTAATTGGTACGCTGAGTACAGAAATGTCAGTGTTGGCTGCCAGTGCTTAAAAGCATACGTTGAAACCAAAATTAGCGCCAAGTAAAATCTACCGTGAAGGCAACGATACGATTTTTTCCTATAACTTAATGATTATTATGATGTTTAGCCTACTTAGACATTTATTTTCCTGAAGTAGGTACAAGAGGTATTAAGTATGTAATACCAACAGCGCCCGGCGTTCCCCATCCTATTAAATCCAGTAATGCTATGAAACTATGTACCTACTTCACGAAACTGATAGTGTTGATATTGTACTCGAAATATATGAATAAAGGAACATATTTATTGCAAATTCATTTTGATGATATTTTATTTACATACCTACTGCATACCTAGGTGCTTCACTTATTACGATAACTGTTAGCCGTAAAAAATGGAATTAGAAGGCGCAAATGATCATGATGATGACGACTAAATGTAGGTACTCGTATCAAAGAAGGTTAAAGTGTGCTTATGTCCTAATGTTTTGGAATTCCGAGGTATACGCTGTATGTCGATCAATTTAGCGGTTCTGAGCCCAGTCGGATTGATCTCAACACGGAATCAAATCTCTCGGTCTCTGTCTTATCCGTTTATAATGACAGAGACAAGCAGGTCTACTACGAAGTCCGATAAACGATATATCGGCCGAAGTTATGGACGTGTCATACCACGAAACACAATCGGTCGGTTGATCTGATCGGGTGTTTCGTTCATTCGACCGACGCTGATTTGACAGTTTTTGTGTCATCAACCGACCGATTGTGTTTCGTGGTATAAAACGTCCATAACTTCGGCCGGTATATCGTTTATCGGACTTCGTAGTAGACCTGCTGGATGGTCATACCGAATTTGAGTCGTTCGGATTGCGTTCAGAATCAATACCCAGATTACCCAAAAGATTTTAGTTCCATTTCAAAAACTACATTCATAGATTTCATCTCTGCTTTTTAATCGACAACAAAAAAAATCTAAGCATCTTCGGTTTACCATGAGAGATAATGTCGCTGATGCCACACCATGTATTAATATTTAACTGTTATAGCTACTCTAGAATCAATTTCATAGACAAATGCTATATATCGATAGCCGTACTAAAAGCAATTTACAAAACCTTGCGGCAATTTTAGCAGAGAAGTGGGCTAACACGTCGAGATAAACCATTAGATGTGCGCTCCCAAACCACAGGCGCACAGAATTATGTTTTCGTTAGGACGACTGAGCTCACACTTTCCGTCCTAGGCGGTTGCAGGAAGCGATAAAAACGCCGGACGGTTTAAGTTTTTACCTATCACTATTCGTTGTCAATAACCAAAATAAGTAGAACCACAACATACCTCCCCGCTAGTGATTCTAGGGGTCAAGTAGATTGGTGATGTGTAAACCACTTACGCTACACACATAGAAGCAGTGTATTGCCAAATTAGTGATCAGGGCACATCTAATGCATATTTATTAGCACTTAAAAATTTAAGTTACTTACCATCACCAACTTAATTAATTTTCTAAACATACATACATATAGGGTAGATACAAAACAAGAAATAAAGTATAAAATAAGTCGGTAATAAATGGTTTATATCGATAGGCTTTGTGAGGCTAATTCGTTTAACGTAGGCATAGAATAGATCATATAGATAGAACGGACACTCCGCACCCCCCGCTAATTTCAAGCTTCCTCAGCCCTCAGACCGTTTCGGATACCCTAGGAGCACTCAACGAAGGGCTGGTATCGAACATCTAATTCCTAACGAAATATCATCATGGTGGGTTGTTGTGCTGTTTACGGCTGTCCGTCAACTAAACGGGACAAGATTAAAAGCTTTATTTAATTTCCTAATGATAAAATAACGTAAGATTAGAAACTTTTCAATAACGTTGCTTTTTAATATTACAAGCTTTGCTTAGTTTGGGGTCAGATGGTGTTGTGTGTGAATTGTCTACCAATATTTATTTATTTATAATAACGAAGTAATTTTTAACTCAAAGTTCGTAACTTACACAGCCAGTAACTTACGTGCCCAAGCACGGATTGGTAATGCCTGTAGGAATAATTATAGTGACAGGGTAAAGTTTCCTTCATGGGTAAGTGTAAAATAAAGTGCGAATGTGTAGGTACCTACTAACAAAAATAGATATCTAGATCTAATCCTAGTACCTGATCTAATCTATCATCGGTTTCGTTTCATTTTACGCGGCAATACAAACACCCACAGATTTCTGAAACAATTTAGAAATCTGTGCAAACACCCTTTTAATTAGAATAGTATAATTTGGCTCCATTCTATTTATGTAACTCAACATTATAGCAAGTTTATAGACTACGTCACCAGGTGAACTCAAGGGGCACAACTATTCAATAAAACAATTCAGTAGCCCTAGCGCTAACGCACACATTCACGCGTGTGTACGAACGACATCTACGTAGTTGTGTGAAGAGTAGGCAACTCCACAGCGGCGGTTGTATGGAGTTTTAGTGGAGTGTCCGGAGTGTGACGTAGGGTAGGTAGTCTTTTGATGCACACTCATATCCCATAAACAATGTTGCACGCAATATACATGTCGCAGCCGGATCGTATAATCCGCTGTATTACATCACGGCTAGCCGTTTTGAAAACGAGGGCCGTTTTGTAAAGCGGCGGTTTGACGATATGCCAGATTGAAAGCGGCTGATTAAAAAACAGCCGGAATGTATTCGACGCCAAAGGTACGTCATTCAAAACGGCTAGCCGTAATGTAATAAAGCGAAAGATTAGCCGCCGCTTTGACAATTTTTTAGTTCCGATTCTTAACACTCATGGCGCTGTCTGACATAACAACAACATGGCGTTGAAAGGTTAGGAAGGACCCAGATCCGACTCAGAGCAACCCAACGCCACCTAGTCTTGTCGCTACTACCCCTAGAGTGTATATAAAAATACTGGAGCCAGAAGCTCAAGGGAGGTCCTGAGTGGAGCGAGCCATTCGAGGCCGAGCGCAACGAAGGGGGGAGGTGGCGAGCGAAGCGAGTCGGCGACCTCCGTGGTGTAGCGTAGGCCGAGTATGGAGAAGCGACACTCAGGGCTGACCGCAGAACTTCTGGCGGGAGCCCACCCGGAGTCAAATCTCAATGATGACCCTTGTCTAAGTGCACCACATTTCTTAGGTGTAGCATCACCAATATCAAGTTAGGGGCTTTCAAGTTTTATCTGAGAGGTATCACGTTTAAAAAAAAGTGTAAGAAATATGGCAAGAGATAATCTGTCAGCTTTTTATGATTAATACAATTAATTTTCATTGTTTATTTGGTACGTATGGCCACCCTACAATTTAAGCAGTAGTACAATGCGGCTAAACGTTGGCCACCGTATTGAAGAACGTATCGCAATGACAATGCGGCTAATCGTTGAACCGCCGCATTACAAAACGGCCCTGTTTTTCAAAACGGCTAGCCGTAATGTAATACAGCGGATTATACGATCCGGCTGCGACATACACACACATACGAAATAAAATGCACGACACAGGAAAATATTACCGTGACACAGTGTCACATCATAAGTTGTAATTTCGCGATCTTTATTACTCAGACTGTAAATAGACGGCCTCTTACTTGAGCTATGATTATGCTGGATCGCAACGAGTCTCTGGGTCATGTTATACTGGGAAATATACATGTTTGGTTTCTCATCTATTGGGAATACATACCGATATATTCAAATTTATTGAATTTACATTTCTTTGAGATTCATACATCTCTTCAGGATCGCTTGTGCCCTGGTGAAACTACCCTACCTGCTGCAACATAGTAACATAAAAATGCAACTGACGTTTGAAAATGTACAAGAACAAAGTGCTTAGGGTACTTCGGGTGCAAATTGACCAATTTGTGGTATTGTGAATTGATCCTCCTTCAGCTTTCTGATGTCCTAGTGAAACTACCCTAGTGCAACTACATTATTGCATGGAAATGTAAAATGCAAATGCAATGGAAATAGGTAAGCCGTCCCTCTACCGCCTATCTAAACAGGCTATGGCTTTGCTATTGCTGTCTTTATCATTTCAAGCAAAAAGAAAAGAGAGCAATGTCAAAGTTAAGACAGTTTTAGTTAGGCGGTAGACCCAGGTCGGTTCGGTGTTCAAAAATACATACATCACATATTTAAATGACTGAGACTTTGCCTTTTCTTAAAGTGACTTAACGTTACACGTTTGCTATTATTCACTCATTTATCTTTTATTTCTTGACATCTTAATTTTAAATATTTAATTTAATTAGGTATGTATTATTTTTAGTGTAAATTTACGGGTAAATTTATTACGGTAAAAATGACTAATAACAATTCTGAAAACATGTATTATTATCATTATTTTGTATAGTTCATGTTTTGGATGATTGATTTTATCTATCTATATGTAAAAGCAAAAGGTCATTCATCACCGAATCTCAGAAACTATAAATGCTAGCAGTCTCAAATTTTGCATGGAGGTGCCTTTTAGCACATATGCGCACAATATCGCTAAGGCGGGGTTTTGCGAAATTCTACCTCTAAGAGGGAGAAACAAGGGGTTTTCTGAAACTTCCGACATTTTCAACGTTATAAGCATGACAGCTACTACATCGATTTTAATGAAATTTGGTACACACATAGACTGGATGTCAAGAAAGAACAAATGTGACTTTTGTATTAGGTACGGACAAAAGGGTTCAAATGGGGGATGAAATTTGTATATGGAAGTTCGTCATTGTTGAAGATAAAACTATGAAACTTTGTATCTAGACACTTGAGACGAAGCAAATAAATGTTTGTTCTGGCAATTTAGCAATTTCAAACCGTACGGGGATAAGATAGGGGTTGAAATGGGAGATGAAATTTTATACGGAAGTTCGTAATTGTAAATTTCGTATCGAGACACTTGACTCGAAGCAAACAAATGTTTTTTCCAGCAATTTTGTAATTTGGAACTGTACGGGGGTTCAGTTAATTTACTTCTATCTTGCAATTTCATTGATATCGGTTGAAAGAGCACCTCGACTGCAGCAAATGTGCCCACGAAGCCTCTTCGGTCCTCCTGTTCCCCCGGTTCTCAGATTATTATAATAATACTCGTATAATAAATATTAGTGGACATTTCACCAGCTGCAGTCCTTATAACTGTTTTTTTTTATAGTAGATAGGTGAATAGTGACGAGACGAGCCGATCATGTGCCTAATGGTAAGCAACATGCCTGCCCATAAAGGCACTGTAACACGCTGCTATTGGAACATGAAGAGTCCAAATCATTACCTGGCACTGCACTGCACTCGTCATCTAAAGATGATATATGTTTTATCTCTAAACCCTGTATTTTCACTGGAAGCATTGCCCTTCAAACCGGTACATAGTGATATTTTTACATTAAATTCTGCTCGGCGGTACAATAACCGGCAAAGGTGTGGTGCTTCCCCAGGCGGATTCTACAAGGTGTCCTACCACTACAAAATGTAAGTACATATGTTACGCAATAGGTCCACAAATAATTGAAAAAATCGCTCCATGACTTCTTAGCCTAATATTTTCAGCTGACTTTTTGAAAACTTGTTCGCGTATTACCTAATCTGTGACCTACAAGCAACGTGCGTCATCAACAGCTCCAGACTTCCTTCCTTGCATCATATCTGATAGGTATTTGTAAGCCAGATTAATTTTGAAACAAAATATACAGCTTACAAAGTAAACCTTAACTGTAGGTATTGCTCGTAGCTAACCAATCGGATACCAGAAAGTAAGTTCCTTACGATCTCAGCCAATTCGAGTACGATTGCTCATTTTATGTTCTCGCCCCCTTATAAAATAAACATGTAGTGAAGTGACGACGCGACGATGAGACAGCTTGTGTTCTGTAAACCTCTTTGGTTATCATGTTCTCCTGGTAGCTAAACCTGGCCGATTCTACTTTCACCTTGCACCAGACCTTTCTAGGGGACATTATTCTGAATCGTGGTAGTTAGCTGGTGTGTTTTTTGCTTACAAAACGAAAGTTGATGCATTCGCAGATATGCATTTATTTGTATCCGAATGCATTAAGTTCCGTTGCCGGATTATCAAATTGATATTACACATTACCTACCACATTTCCAAATTAATTAAAAATTATCTACTTTATTCGTTGAGTTGCGAGTATTTACGCGATTTTGAACCATACAACTATACTCTTCATGATATATTTCACCTTCAGCTGTTAAAATAAGCGCAACTATGGTGCAAAAACAGCCAGAGACGAATTGATTTTTAACCGAGTTCAAGCGGGGCGAGGTTATCAGCCAGAATTTTTTGTATATTCATCGATTACTCCGCGATTAATGATCTGATTTACCTACGTGATTATTTTTTTGTTTGATGCAGAATAACTGCCATTTGGTCCCATTAAAATTTTGTATAGTTTGGCTAAATCATTTCCGTTTTATAAACATTTTTATGAAAATCTTTGTTTGTCCGGATGATGTAATTGTACCTACCTACTTTGTGTTCGGCTTTTTAGTAATTGTCATTTAGGCTGATTATTTATATATTACTAGCTGTTCCCTGCCACGCTTCGCTGTGGCACATTGTGATGCAAAAATTAGATAAAAACAATCATTGATGCGGATTATATATTATCATTCTAAAATTTCAGCTCGATCGATGCAGAACATTTGAGTTTTTGAAGCGTACACAAACCAACATAACATTTTTTGTACATAGAAAGATTAATAGTAGCATCCATGGTTTTACCCGCGCAGTTCCTGTTATTTTCCTGTGATATAAAGTAGCCTATATGTAATGTATTATCTGCACTAATATTATAAAGACGAAAGATTTGATTGTTTGTTTGCATAGAATAGGCTCCGAAACTACTGGGCCGATTTGAAAACTTATTTCACTGTTATAATTCTACATTATCTGTGATGAATATTTTATATTTATTAATTTTTTTTAAGTTAGGGATGCGCATGAAAACTGTGATAATGGAACCCAAGGGGGGAACAATACAAAAAAATTGTTATATCGCGTACGCTTTGGAAACTATAGACAGCAGAGCAAACTGATGTACACAGTTTTATAGAACACATAAATATCTACAAAAAAGTCTGCGATAGCATATGTCTAACTACAATAGTTATGTCATAATAACTACTTTTTTAGGTTAAAATATGCAATTGTAACGCCAGTTTACCTTAGACGTCTTTCTTCGTAACTTGATGTATATTTGTATCTAAATAAACTACTTTTTATTTAAGAATATTTTAAACCTGCAAATTACTTTTTAATTTATTCAAATCGGACGTACCGTTCAAAAGTTATCACGAGTGTAGTAATTATCAAAATTGAAATTTAGGAAACAGCGTTCTAAGCCAATGATTTTATCTACAACGCAAAATATGCCTACATGTTAAACTTGACTAATGCTTTCTCTATGTGTCAATGAAAAAAAAACTGTTCCCACTGCTGGGACTCGGGGGCTTTTCTCGCTAGGAAAGAGTCGTAAACCACCGCGCTGGCTTAGTGTGGGTTGGTGAACGACACATGTCCTCGAAAGGTTCTAGGTACAAGTTGGTTACCTCGCGATGTTTTCCTTCGCCGTTTGAAATTAGCGGCATTACGCACATGATTTCGAAAAGACAGTGATGCGCGTGGGATCTGAACCGGGAGCGCTGGATCAGCAGTCTCCTTTCTCCCCCGACTAGACCAGCCGTAAATTAAGAGGGATATAAGGTCATCCCCAATAGGTCCCTTTGCCCTCCCAACTACAGTAGAATAAAACGGAGCATTAAAGACGACGATGATGTGACAATCATAAATTTAGCTTAGTCAATAGACTTAATAAGCAACCCACTAAATAGGCTCGTTCCCACTACTGGGGCTCGGGGCCTCTTCAAGGAGAGAGTCAAGTCCATAATCCACCACGCTGACCTAGTGCTAAATGATCTAGCTGTTATGAGCTATTAAATGAGCTAGCTTTACGCACATGACTCCAAAAAGACAGTGGTGCGCGTGGGATTTGAACTCGGGACTCCGCATGTACCATGTACTCCGACTAAACCAGGCCGTAATGTACAGATTTAGAACTAATAGACTTAAGTAAAACCGTAAGTAAGTACCTTTTAAATAAAAAGGAACAGAAACATAGCATTACTATAAACTACGTCATGTGTGGCATTAGCGATTTTTTAACACTAAATTACAACCATTAAATATTTACTGATAGAATTTTTGATGCGTTAGAGTTTAGAGTAGACGGGGAATACAGAACGACGCCAAGCTCGCCTATAACTAAAACGTGTGCATGTAATCAAATTTGTTAAAATATTCCAACTCAATCTAATTGACAAGTCTATGCTGAATTGGTTTCTTTTAGGTTAGCGCGCTCCATAATGCAGCATCGTCGTTTAATATTGGGCAAGATAGCGGTCAAGTGCTAACCTATTATCAGTAACCTGGATAGCTGTAGGTCTTTCGCTGATACAATCAATAACTATAACCTGACTGAACCAAGACCTCCTCCGCAAAATCGTCAATCCACCAGAAGGGCAGCTATGAACCACGCCCCGATTGGTATAAATTGAAGATTTAGAATAACAATCAAAGCTATTATCGACGAAGTGGAAAAAGTCAGTGTCATGAGGAAATAACCAGGGTTCCTGTAAACAAACAATATCCATAGTCCTTCTCTAAGTCGACTTACAGTAAAATGATACAATAGAAAAAATTGTGTTGTAACTATCCAACTATTTATTTATTATTTATTTTGTAGGTTGCTGTTATTTAGTGGGCGCGAATGTTCACGCTATCTTCTAAGCTTCACGCCAGTCTGCTAAAATTTATCGCTTAGAAAAAACTTCTCATTTTTATCGGGTAAGTTATCTATTGCAATTTTAAATGAATTTAAATCAGTTTCCTTTTGTAGCTACAATAGTTATAGGTGCATCATAACACTCTTGTCCCATAATCTGTCACCTGTCCTCTAATATTCTCGATTGTAGTTGATGCAAAGGTATGTGGGTATAGCTATATGCTCCTCTACCTACATTTTGCAAGGCGCCGCCACCGTTGCTGTTCCACACTTATTTTGCTTTTATTTTCGTTTTTTGTTCTTAACTAACGAAAATTAATTATCGACCTTATTCTTATGTGCAGCAGGGGTCACATCACACGATCGGCTATTAGGTGGCATGATGTCCCGATAAGATGTTGTAAATAATACCCGGCGACCTTGACCGTGAACGCGCCGAAGCGTTGGTACGAATGCAACTGGTTTTCTGAGTGCAAACCTACTTTAGACAGCTGTTTTACCGGTGTCGTAACAATTTTATTAAAATCTTTTTTTTTCACTCTCGATTTGAAGACACCAAGATTATAACTTATTAAAACCCCACTCAGGCAACTCATTTCACACTCTAAACGTTCTTATCACAAAAGTAGGGTCAAAATTCTTCGTTCGTGTCTTTGGAATATCAAACATGAAACGATACCGCTTTTTCGAGCTACTAGAAGTAGAAGTCCGATATATAAAAGGGCAAGATGGCATTAGATCATGCAGATCAGTTGCACACTTCTTACTCGTTGTTGTTACGATCTGTTGTTGTAGGTTACCTACATGATCGTGTAGAGCAATTATCCATATTAACAATAGAATATCTCAAACTAGCCAATTCTGAGCTAATTTTTGTCTGGAAGTCTGTCATTTCGGCCTTCGTGGTTGTCCACCTCCAGCCATTTTGTCATTGTTAAAATATAGCGCCACGATCACCACATTGAACAAACGTAAACTGAAACAAACAGATGTTTTGCGATTGCATGAACAAGTGATGCTGAGAGACTGATAGACTGGTGTTTACTTAATACCTACATGTACATGTGTTATTTGATAGAGAAAAACGAATAATTTTAGAGGTGATGTCGTAAATAAAGACATTTTTGCATTTACATCGCAAACGCTGCCCTGACTGAACTCTACGAGATAGATCAAAATAATAGGTATACTGCATATTGTACGCCTTAAAATGTTTATACAAATTTATAATAACCGTTTTTATAAGCTTTTATTTAATGGCATATTTACGAAGTGATTTTGACCAAAATAGCATTAATCCTTTTCAATTAAACCCGTGCGAAGCCAGGGCGGGTCGCTAGTTGACAATAAATAGGTATTAATTGAAAATTGTAGTCACGTTCCTATTTTTTAATTTGTTCGTTCCTTGCAGTGGTAGGACTCGTCCGTCTTGGGAAGTACCTAACTACCACACATTTGGCAGTTTTTCTACCGCTGAGCAGCATAGATCACTAAATCAAGCAGAAATGTGAAAACATCACTGTATTCCGGTATGAAATTAGAGGGCATAGATATGAAACATCATATATCTCTGGGAGACGCGCGTAGTGCAGTCTAAGTGATGATTTGGACTCTTCATGTTCCATTGTGTCAGTGCTGTTATGGGCAGGCTTGTTGCTTGCCTTCAGGCACATGTCCTGCTCGTCTCGTCTATCTGTACTAATAAAAATAAAAGTGGTCAAGTGCTACTCGGACTCGCCCATGAAGGTTTCCGTAGCAGCAAGTAACATAATAACTAGGGATGGGCCGAATGTGGTTTGAACCCAATACGAACTTCGGCCGAACATTCGGTAAAAATGAAAAATTCGGCCGAAGTTCGGCCGAACTTCGGTTTAATTTCGCCGCGCTTTTTCGTGTTGTGACTTGTTTACGCACTTGCTGCAAATATTGCTAGATGTCCCCCGCCCGCACTCCGCGCTTCCCCGCGGGGCCGTTAGCCAGCCCAGCTAGTCATTTGTAAAGACGTCACCAGCATGTCATGTACTATTGTTAACCGACTTCCAAAAAAAGGAGGAGGTTTTCAATTCGCCCCTGTTTTTTTTTTTATGTATGTTACCTGATTTCTCGAGAACCTCTACACTGATTTTAAAATTTCATTTTGTGTTGGGATGGGTATGCTTCCCGAATGGTCCCATATAAATCTTATCAAAATCGGTCAAGTGGTTTTTGAAATATGAACCAAAAACTGAAAATTTGCGTACAATTTTCTTTTCTGGATGACGTAGTTGTAGATTTCACAAAAGTTATGAAGCTCGACCCCGTCAATACAAAATTGTGTAAGTGCTTTATTAAAAACTTGTGTTTAACCCCCGACCAAAAAAAAGGGTGTTATAAGTGACGTCGATGTCTGTCTGTCTGTCTGCTGTGGCACCGTAGCCGCTCGCTTGCCCGTCGCTGCAAACCGCGCGACGCACTATGCCCCGCCCCCTGTAGCGTTGCTAACCAAAATGCCCGGGGAAAAATACTTGCGCACCTCGCTATGCCCCGCGGATTTTACGCCTGCGGCGCGCGAGTCGGGATGTAATAGAAGTTGGATGACATAGTCAAGAGGGCTACCTAGGTAGAAAATCTCCTTAATTTTGGGGGAATTTAAATAAACTATCACCGCAAAATATTTGAATTTACATTAATAGAATTTAACACACAATGCTAATAAAAATCTAAAATTTTGTCTTTGAAAGATTTACAAAAAAGCATGCGAGTCATTAAAAAAGATGCAAAATAAATGTAATATTTCAAATTCAAAACTCATGTTTTTAATCTGTTCATCGAATACCTAAAACGCTTTACGACGTCAGTGGCTCATGTAAACAAAAAAAAAAATTTTGCTCTGGGTTCGTGTACCTACAGTAAAAGCTTCTTATTGGAGCTTCCTTTATTCAAATTTTCACTATTCGCGGACAAAGAAAATGCTACCCAATTCCTTTATTCGCGGCTACAAATTTCTTTATTAGCGTGTCCAATCAGTAAATAATCTTTGTAAAATGGACTAATAAAAAACTGAAATGGGCCTTATTTAATTCGTTAAAAATATAATCAGCATGGTCAAAAACTTCAATCTAATAGATTCTTTTAAATGTTTGATATTTTACACTTCCATATTCACGGTTGGTTATTATATTCGCGACATGTTAACGAAACGTATACTTACCCGTGAACGAGTAACATAGGTACATTTTACTTTATTGTAAAGAGTAAATAGTAAAGAAATGTTAGTTGTCAAATGGCTTTTCTTCGATTATACTTTTACGACAGAAAAAATACTGGTTTTTTAAATATATATTTTTTTTTGTATACAACCTTTGCCTGGCTATTACGAACACAAAGAAACAATTATTAGCGAGATCGATACAGCCGTCCTGAAGTTTTGCACGTACATACATTTCGCAGGTTCATTTATATATAATACTAGATGCCCGCCCCGGCTTCGCCCGTGGAACATATATAGCACTCATCGAGATCCCGCACATATCCAACGGTGAAAAAATTTTTGAAATCGGTTCAGTCCTTCCTGAGAATTCCGCTTTCAAACAAAACACCTCTTCAGCTACTTGCTACGCCACCTCTCGGAAATTGGTCGTACCAACTCAGAGATTAGCAAAAAGGTTTTATATTCAAGAGGTATGTAGTCTGTGATATTCAATGACGCAATCTTAGACACGTCATGTGTCATGTCAAAGCACGAAACGTACGAAAACTCTCAAAAAGGAATATTATTTCCCGATTTTGTTGCATTCTTGATTCATGCTCCGCTTCTGTTAATAGTAGCGTTATTTTCTATAGCTTATAGCCTTCCTCGATAAATGGACTATCCAATAGAAAAAAAGAATCTTGCAATTCATACCAGCACTTCCCGAGATCCTAGTGTTCAAACAAACAAACTCTTCAGCTTTATAATATTAGTACATATAGATATACAACGTGTGGCGGAAAGGTCCAACAATATTTGAATAGGTCATTCCAACATTGATGTGGACTTCGTCTCCGAAGGTCTCTTTCCTCTCAGTACTTTAGATCGCGAGATAATACGAGTCAAAGTTTGATGTAAAATTTACCAGCTTCAACCCTAATGCGCGGCGGCGCGGCGTGCGACGACAGAGCGGCGCGCGGCGGCCGGTCAGTGACCGCGCCGCGCCGCCGGTGATTAGGGTTGTCAAATAAAATAATAAACAACGAATTTTTAACTTTGTATGGAAAAAAAATGTTGTGCTTTCGTGTCTAATATTCACATATGTGATTCGATACCTAGTATAGGTGAACTACAATAAATATTGTTGGACCTTTCTGCGACACGTTATATATAATTACTTATATATATAAATATAGACTATTAACACAATACATAACCTATAAAAAATTAAAATGCTGCTTTTTTGTTAATTATATAATTTTATTAATTATTATAAACAATGAGTTATTCGTGATTACGAGCCTCTCACGTCGTCGCACGAAATTCAAAAAGTTTGTGTTCCGAATTTTCCATCTTTAGTATTATCTAGAAAAAAGATAATTACGTTTTAAAAATAGGCCGATCTTTCTTGTTGACTTTTCCTTGTTTCAATTTTCCTAATAATAATTCCTTTGGTCGTAGGGAACGATCTCCCATGACCATTTCGCCGAAAAGTCGCCGCCGTGTCAGTTTCAGACTTTTAAATCTACAAGTCATACTCAAAATAAAATTTATACTTAAAAAAATATAGGGAACATCATACACATATTTTATTAATTCAGACATGTTACATATATCTAAATTTTGGCCCCATTTATTAGTAAAAAAAAAACAAAATCATGATGCAATTTTAAGTTTTATATTGCAGTTTTAGCGTTGTCTCTGTGTAAAATACACAATAATTCCAAAATAAAAATTAGACACGATAATACTTTGTTCTTTGTAGAATCCAATTTTATAGTTACTTTTCAAATCATAGTTGTCAATTTTTCAAAAAATATAAATTACCAGCAGTCTAAATTACAATAAATTACGCTGCGCAATTTAGTATGAGTATGCCGCGAGCGGCCGTCGAGGGAGGACCTGCGTATGTTAGCGTGGGAGTCGGTTACGTAATATTTCGCGCGTTTATGACATAAACTAGAATAATTATAGTGCGACCACACAATTTTAAGTTTGGCGTTTTATAACATTTCATTCTGATTTTTCGGATCGGACCATCACATTTGATTTTGTTTACTTCTTGAAGAAGCAAAATCTGTCAATATTTTTTTTGACGTGACAACGTCTAATAAGTCAATGAACGCTGGCCGCATGCACGAAAATGGGATGACTCATTGTCTCGTTAAGCCCATTGTTCCGTTACGCTCGTTGTCCCGTTGCGTTACGGTAAATTATTCTTGCATTTCCAAACTCTGATTACTAGTTTAATTTCAAGAATTTATACTTTTAACTGAAGGTTAATTTTCATGCGGTGGGTCTTATCTTTGTTGGGATAATATTGATTAAAGATGGCCGCCTCTACAAAATGGTGGAATAAATATTTCTTCATTTTCATTCATCTACCTCATATGGGTATCAAATGAAAGGGCATGACTAGTAGAATACTGTGCACTATGATACATTTCAAATCAAAGATGGCCGCCACCATAAAATGGCGAATGACATTACCAATTTTTTCACTACTACCTCAATATGGGTATCAAATGAAAGGCCTTCCCTAGTATAATACTACGCGCTATGACAAATTTCAAATCCAAAATGGCCGCCACCACAAAATGGCGAATGTCATTATTTTTTACTACTACTTCAATATGGGTAAGAAATGAAAGGAATTGACTAATAAAATACTATGCACTATGACACATTTCAAATCCAAGATGGCCGCCACCACAAAATGGCGAATGTCATTATTTTTTACTACTACCTCAATATGGGTAACAAATGAAAGGATTCCAGGCGCTGGTGGCAGCCTTGGTTCCGGCGGAGCATGGGGTGCTAAGAATCCCCGGCAGACGCCCCGCCACCAAACCCAACGACTCGACCTGGCAACATTTAACGCACGGACGCTGAGGGCTGACGAAAAGATTGTGGAGCTGGAAGAAGAAGTGGACAAGTTGCGCTGGGATATCATAGGGTTACCAGAAGTCCGTAGACAGGGCGAGGACAGGATAATCCTTGAATCCGGCAACTTGTTCTACTACCGGGAGGGAGATCAACAATCCCAGGGGGGTGTCGGGTTTATCGTCCGCAAGTCTCTCGTCAGCAACGTGATAATGATCGAGAGTGTGTCGAATAGGGTTGTATACCTTGTACTTAAAATTAGCGACCGGTATTCATTAAAGGTCATACAAGTATACGCACCGACCTCGGCACATCCCGACGAAGAGGTTGAGGCCATGTATGAGGACATCTCCAAAGCCATACATGTCTCGCCAACACATTTCACAGTTGTGATGGGAGACTTCAACGCGAAACTGGGCAAACGTAACGATGATGAGTTGAGAGTGGGGAATTTTGGATATGGGCAGCGGAACCCAAGAGGGCAACGTCTAGCGGATTTCTTGGAAAGGGAGAGCCTCTTTATGATGAACTCCTTTTTCAAGAAACAACCACAAAGAAAGTGGACCTGGATTAGCCCAGATGGTTCCACAAAAAATGAGATCGACTTCATTATGACGACTAAACGGCAAATATTCAGCGATGTCTCTGTGATCAGCAAGGTTAAGACCGGCAGCGATCACCGTATTGTAAGAGGCACGCTGAATCTAAACATTAAGTTCGAAAGATCACGTCTAATGAAGTCCACGCTCCGACCAAATTATGCTCAGATCGAAGATCCCGATAACTTTCAACTCGAACTTCAAAATCGCTTCGAATCCTTAGATGAGTGCGTAACGGCGGACGAAATAAATGACAGGCTAGTGGAAACTGTACATGTTGTTGGCAGAAAATTTTATAAGAGCCGACGCCAAAATAGAACCCAAAAACTCTCCGATCAAACTCTAGATCTCATGGCAGTCAGACGAGATATGCGGTTAGTCTTCGGTCGACATGACGGTATACAGACGGCTCAATAGACAGATCTCTACTTGTGTGCGACGCGACATACGCTGCTTCAATACTTCGAGTATTGAAGAAGCAATCAAGCAGAACAAAGGCTCGAAAGTGTTTGCAAGAAATATGTCTCTTGGGCAAAGTCAGCTGACCAAACTGAAGACCGATAGTGGTAGCATCGTCTCGTCGAAGCCCGAGATTTTGGAGGAGATTGAGAGGTTCTATGAACAGTTATACACCTCTACGCAAGCACAACCTGTCGTTAGCATGGCAAAAGACCCCAGAGCCAAGCTGACCCGACACTTTACCGAAGATATCCCGGAAGTCAGCCTGTATGAGATTGGGATGGCCTCAAACAACTTAAAAACAACAAGGCACCTGGCGACGACGGAATTACGACGGAGCTTTGAGAGCGGGTGGAAAACCGGTACTTAAAGTCCTCCAGAAGCTGTTCGACTCCGTCATACTTAACGGTAATACGCCAGAAGCGTGGAGCAGAAGTGTGGTGGTGCTCTTCTTCAAAAAGGTGACAACACCTTGTTGAAGAACCACAGACCCATCTCACTTTTGAGCCACGTTTATAAGTTGTTTTGAGGGTCATCACGAATCGTCTCGCACGCAGGTTTGACGACTTCCAGCCACCCGAACAAGCCGGTTTCCGAAAAGGCTATAGTACCATAGACCACATCCATACGCTTCGGCAGATTATACAGAAAACCGAGGAGTATAATCGGCCACTATGTATAGCGTATGTGGACTATGAGAAAGCCTTCGATTCCATCGAGACCTGGGCAGTGCTTCAGTCTCTCCAGCGATGCCGCATTGACTATCGCTATGTCGAAGTGTTGAAGTGTATCTACAGTAAAGCCACAATGTCTGTCCGATTACAGGACCAGTGCACAAAACATATCCAGCTACAGAAAGGCGTGAGACAGGGAGATGTTATATCTCCGAAACTGTTCACTGCCGCGCTGGAAGATGTTTTTAAGCTACTGGACTGGAACGGATATGGCATCAATATCAACGGCGAATACATCACTCACATTCGGTTTGCCGACGACATAGTCATTGGGGCGGAGTCGCTGGAGGACCTCGGTGCTATGCTCAGGGACCTCAGTAGAGTATCCCAACAGGTAGGTTTGAGGATAAATATGGACGAGACGAATGTCATGTCAAATGTTCATATCTCACCTGTACCGGTTATTGTTGGGAATACCACACTCGAAGTTGTTGACGAATACGTCTACCTGGGTCAAAAGATCCAGTTAGGTAGATCCAACTTCGACAAAGAGGTCCAGCGAAGGATCCAACTCGGATGGGCAGCGTTCGGGAAACTTCGGCACATCTTTGACTCCAGAATACCCCAATGCCTAAAGACGAAAGTCTTTAACCAGTGCGTGTTGCCAGTGATGGCTTATGGAACTGAGACGTGGTCCTTAACTGTGGGCCTCATAACGAAGCTCAAAGTCACACAGCGAGCTATGGAGAGAGCTATGCTCGGAGTCTCTTTGCGCGACAGAATCCGTAATGAGGATATTCGCAAAAGAACGAAAGTGGCCGACATAGCTCAAAGAGTAAGCAAGCTGAAGTGGCAATGGGCAGGCCACATCGCTCGCAGAACTGACAACCGATGGGGAAGAAAGGCTCTCGAGTGGCGACCACGAACCGGAAGACGCCGTGTTGGACGGCCTCCCACTAGATGGACAGATGACCTCACAAAGGTCGCTGGAAACCGCTGGTTGCAGGTTGCGCAGGACCGATCGTTGTGGAAATCTAGGGGGGAGGCCTATGTTCAGCAGTGGACGTCTTGCGGCTAATGATGATGATGATGACCTCAATATGGGTAACAAATGAAAGGGCATGACTAGTAGAATACTATGCACTGTCACAAATTTCAAATCCAAGATGGCCGCCACTACAAAATTGCGAATGTCATTCTTTTTTACTACCACCTTAATATGGGTAACAAATGAAAGGACTTGACTAGTAGAATACTATGCACTGTCACAAATTTCATATCCAAGATGACCGCCACCACAAAATTGCGAATATCATTATTTTTCACTACTACCTCTATACCATGACCAATGACCATGACCATGATCAATTACAATGACCATGAGGAACGGATATGACCAATGACTACGACCAATGACCATGAGCAATGGCCATGACCAATGACTGTTCCGACGTGTTTGAGCAACGCACTTCCAATATTAATTAATCATCATTAATTTTTACTACTACCTCAATATAGGTATCAATTTAAAGGGCTTGACTATGCACTATGACAAATTTCAAATCCAAGATGGCCGCCACCACAAAACTGACTGACATTATTTTTTACTACCACCTCAATATGGGTAACAAATGAATGGGCTTGACTAGTAGAATACTACGCACTATGATAAATTTGAAATCCAGTGCGTAGTGTTCTTTGATACCCTCTTTTTTTTTACCTCTTTTATTTGATACCCATATTGAGGAAGTAGTGAAAAAAGAAATGTATCTCACCATTTGTGGTGGCGGCCATCTTGGATTTAAAATTTGTCATTGTACATAGTATTTTACTCGTCAAGTCTTTTTATTTGATACCCATATTGAGGAAGTAGGGAAAAAAGAAATGTGTTTCGCCATTTTGTCGTGGCGGCCATCTTGGATTTGAAATTTGTCATTGTGCATAGTATTTTACTCGTCAAGTCCTTTCATTTGATACCCATATTGAGGGAGTAGTGAAAAATTAAATGTATTTCGCCATTTTGTGGTGGCGGCCATCTTGGATTTGAAATTTATCATAGTGCATAGTATTCTACTGGTCAAGCTCTTTCATTAAATTTGATACCCATATTGAGGTAGATTATGAAGAAATATTTAGTCCACCATTTTGTGGAGGCGGCCATCTTGAATCGATATTAACCAAACATAGCTAAGAACCAATGCACAAAAATAAACCTTTAAATAAAAAAAAATTGGTTGCCTGTAAAGTCGGTATACGGGCGAAAGTTTTACGTGACAACGACTTTGAGTGGTAAAATAATTTTACGGAAGGGACGCGTGCCTTTCACTTTTTATGTCTGTCTCTCTCGCTCTTAGGCGGGCTAACCATGCCCGAGTGGAAGGGACGCGTGCCTCTCACTCGCTCTCGTTGTGAGCGCATAACGTGAGCGGAGCGTAACGCAGTTTCTTGAAGTGTCACCCGGCAAACCAATTTATAAGACGTTGTCACGTCAAAATGAAATTATACTAGTAATCATATTTTTTAAATGCAAGAATAATTTATCGTAACGTAACGAGACAACGAACGTAACGGGACAATAAGTCATAAATTTTCGTGCACGCAGCCAGCGTTCATCGATTTAGTAGACGTTGTCACGTCAGAAAATCTCATCAAAATTTTTAGTAATACACCGCCGTTACGGCTCAAGATCGTTCTGTCTGCCTAAACGCTCGAGCTGGATCGAACGGACGCACGCTGACAATGTTGCAGGATTTTACCTAAAGTTGAGTTCTGTCGTTTCGTGAGAGGGCTCTTAAGGCCCGTAGGTACTATATAAACATTGTGTTCAAATCGCGAAAGTTTAAAAAATAATATAATTCCGTATGTATGAAATAGTTATTATGAATTATGATTCCTCCTTACCAAAATTATGATTATGAGTAATTTCAACCACGAAATTCTCATTTATATACCAGTTGGCACTTGAAGCCATAATGGTCGCGAAGTTTTAACACTTGTATTCTTACAGTCCATCACAAAACCAATGATAAGGACTGTAACTAACTCATTATTTATTTGCAAAAATATAATTATTACCTTAGCGAAGCGTATCGTTTAAACAACTAACGGCGTCCACTAATATGGCGGTGCATTCGGCAGTGTTTTTCCTCGAAATTTATAATTGAACATTTTAAAATGAGCGTTTGAAAATTATTTGGTTTAACAAAACTAAAAGTATTTATAATTTTTTGTATCAACTTAAGATTAAATTAAAATACGTTTAGATAAAGGGTGTATTAGCCTATTTCGGGAGATATTCTTTTTTTATAGCTACGTTCAAACGTTGGCTACACTTACTGGATACGGTATCACTTACCTCTTGCAGTAACGACACGCTGCAGCTGAGATTAATTTTCCCCAAAATTTTGCGATATTTGGGATTTTTTTTTTTTTTTTGGGCGGTCTTAGTTTCCATTTTAGCCACGAGCCATTAGATCTTTGTACACCTATACGTGATACTGACCGTTTCCACGTCTCACTTACATTATGTTACTTAATCTGTGTCACAACTGTCTCTTCTGTCTTGCGGATCATGCTACAGCGCTTAGAGTATAATATGATTCATACAAATGTAAGCGTAAAATTCAATGTTTGCAAAGATGTTGCAAGTAATTCAAGTTGTAAGTAGCCTCCTGTAAAATCGCTCATTTCGAGATATCACAGTATTTCAGCAAAGGTGCGATTAACTTGGTGTGCACAGGGCCTTAAAAGCGAAGGAAAACGTCGTAGAAAACCCATACATTTTTCAAGATACCTTTCAAGAATATATTACCGCTTGAATGGCTAAAATGACTAAGCTGAGTTTGCTCGTACATGCAATGCAAAAAAGGCATGTTGGGTTATATAGAGTTCTATTTTCGCAGTTTTCGTCGACCGAGCGACAAGAGTTTTCCCGATTTATGAGCTAATTTTTATTTGGCACGTTCCAATTTTGTTTGTCATTAAAAATCATAATGAATGAAGTAGTTCTGGCTATAACAAGTAATTTTTTATGATTTTATTTTCTCAAAATACCCTGAAACTTAAAAATACTCTGGATTGAAGTGTTGCATTGTACTCGTAATTTAAACTTTTCAAGAGTCATTATGCCATCCTATCTACGCCGATGACAATAAGTAGGTCGACGACGTTGCTTATAGATTATGAGAGGTATAAAAATAAACGCGCTATATAGTAATCTTAAATCTCATTAAATATATCCCTTTCGGCCGCCTTTGTAACTGTGTTTTGTAACCAGTTACAAAAGAAGTTTTTTTTCCCTTTTCGTAACCCGGTTACAAACTAATATAGGTATTTTCGGCCGCTTTCGTAACTACGATTTCATCCAAAAGGATATAAAATTATAACCTAATCCCATGGGAGCCAAGTGGAAGGAGGGATAAAATATACAAATTAAAACACTATTCAACATGTTATTGATTTATTTTGCGTCAGATCAAACCTATAGACAGTACAAGTTCTAGGAAAGTAGAAAGTGTCTAAATACCAATATGAGTCTACAAAAACTATGACGCGGCGGCGCCGCGGTCGTTGAAACAACGGAACAAGTACTATACAAACACAATTTCCAGTAATATCACTTTTTGGGAATTGGTAACAATTTGAATAATACCCCTCGTGGTACGAATCAGACTTGACTTATCAAGGGATGAACTCTTCCCCGGCTGTGTTGTTCCCTCGATCGAGCCTTTACAGTCCGGATCAATGACGACGATGTCGGCTACAGTAAGAGGTACACGACATGAAACACACTCGTAAAATAGCTCGGCTATAGTTGGCTACCTCGGAAAAACACCTTGCAGGTGTGATCACGTGTCAACTGTCAATCACAACCTTTATAAGACGCCATAGATCTAGCGTTTTCGGCTTGAGAAAGCCGATGACGAGGTCCACCTTATAGGCGCTTTGCAGGCGACGGGGCGGGGCAGTATTTTTGCCCGTGAGGCAGCATACTGATTCTGCCATCACCGCGAACACCTTTGTTCGCGGGATACGAGGGACGCAGCCAGTACCCATTCGTTCTAGTGAAGAGCACGCGGACCGAGCCAGCCGGATGGCGCTGCAGTCTGCAGTCTGCGTAACTGTATATGTACAAACTGGTCTGTGGGAAGGTCTTTTAGCTCTCTGTTTGCGTTGCTAATATAAAATTCCGCGGTGAAATTGCCCGGCCCCGGCCGCCCCGTCGCGCGCTAATCGCCCGACTCTCAAGTCTGGTCAGCCGACGAGTCACCGTTAGAATACATCACTATCGTATAAAAAACGAGCAGCTTCACTTACACTAAATGTAACAGTGCAGTAGCTTTGGCCTCCGGAGCCGACTGCCTGGTAGCTAGCTAATATTAACTATAATATCAAAGGCAACTTTACTTACTTGATTCCAGCAAGTGTTTATATATATTATATTCATTTATTTAGCAATAAGGCGACATATGGTCAATTACAATAATTAATTATTTCTTATATTGTAATATCATTTATGACTTGCCAGATAGTTTAAATTTACTAATAAAAGACAGAATGAATATTTACATACAAGAACCATAGTGACCGAACCGGGAGTACATTGAGTGGGGATAGTCGAATCCGTATAATTACATATAACTACTTATTTATATAACGGACGAAACTATCAGATCCAATGCACTCGCAGTAATATCATTATTATACACAGCATACTTAATATTAAATACGTTATTGTGGTGTATAGCGACTCCATAACTGTTACATTTAATGCTAAAGATTAGTAAATTAAAAATACTTTAAAATAATGTCCGATATCCGCGTAGAGGGCATTCGTTCGCTATAGCTAGATTATAAGACGATACAGTAATGCAGCTAATACTTTATATAACATCACAATAATACTATAAATGCGAAAGTTTTGTGTGTATATGTGTTCCCACATATCTATCAAACGTTAAATGGATTCGGATCAAACTTGGTGTGGGACTTATTTACACCCTGGCCCGATGTAGGGGACTGTGTACCTATCCCGTTAAAAACATTTCTTAGCGAATACAAACACGGGGTTTTATTTAAACTACAATAAATTGTGTCAGACAACCAAGAGAAATCTCTTTGCAGCGACAAATTTATTTTTTAAATTTATGACATACAATTGCAAAATTATAAATAAAATAATTGTATCGTGCTACTTATATAAGAATAATTTCTAGGTTGACGCCTCGCTTACCGCACGCTCGAAGGGATCTATCTGCTAATTGTAATTTTAAAACAAAATTGGCCTTGATGCCGGCTGGTAGCGTAGCCTGGCGAGCGGCTAGCGAGTAGCCTCCCGGCGAGGGGTTAACGAGTAGCCCCCCGCCGAGCAGCTTTCGAGTAGCCCCCCGGCGAGCGGCTAGCGAGTAGCCCCGGCGCCAGAGCTATTTGAACCGCAGCTAAGAACTAGTTGCGCGGGAGCGGTACACGACACCTGACCTCTTCAAATATAATAAATACCCTAGAGATTTTTTTTCAATTTTCAATCACGTATAAAATTAACATCATTCTCATACACCATGTACTCAGATTTGTTGTTGATCTGCTACAGGTAGAACAGTTTATACCAATAGTTACCACACTTTGGATCCAGTATAACATCTGAACAACTCCATACAATAAGAATAGAGACGCATTCTGTCGAATAGTGGATTCTAAGACAATCATAAGTGAGGATAAGTTAAAGGGAGTACTCCCTTTACAAACTCCCAAATACAACGACAGGTCAAGATTTCATCTTAGATGGAGTGGCAGTCGCCTCCCCACCTCCTGAATCCAGTTCTGACTGCCCCGAAAATCAGAAACAATCACACCTCCCAAATATTACTGGGTAGGTTTATTAACTTCTTACTGTAAAAACCTGAACCTTCTGATCAAAACCTTAAGGAAAATATCATTGAAGTTCAAGACACCAGATTTGAGCTCCCCCAGAAAACTGAATAACTTTAAAAAAAAACAAAGTAGGCTTTGTTCAGATGAAATAATGTATTATTATTGAATCTGTTGAAAGGAAAAATATGAGTCATTGATATGGACGACAAAGAGACTCTTATTTGCGCATCTCTATAGAAAAGAATAACATCTCTGGTATGTCCATGATTTCACATAATTTTCTACTATGTTAGAGACTGTTCATGGCTAAGCAAAAAAATATTAAGAGACATCATCAAATTAAGTTATCGAGGGGAAAAACCCGCAATTTAAGATCTCCCCTTGACTTGAAACCTGCCTGCCAGAAGTCCTATCTCCACAGAGCCAAATTCTAATGTAGGCAGATATACAACAATGACAACTGATTTATGAGAATGATGTTGTAGTGTGTAAAAGTTATATGACTGTCTGTCAATACAAATCTTAAACATTTCCTGAATTTAGTCTGCATTTCTAAAGTAGTTCAAATAGTGTCAGCTGACGGCTCGTAACCTAAGCTAGGGGCACATAAGGCACCTCCGCCCCGCCGGCCACTCGACAGCGAACCCCGGCGCAGAGCTGAAAGATATCACTCTCTCAATTGAACATACAATTTTGTAACAGACACGACAATATCACTATAAAGTAACGTTAACGCTTATTACAGCCCACGTGAAAAGAAAAGGCACAGAATTATCTGTTTCAAGTCATGAAGGTAATAAATATAGGCAGGTGCGAAATAAAAAACTATAGAATCGGGAAAACTGGGACGAGACTGTGGCTCGGGTTGTACGCGCTGAGACGGCGGGCTTGCGGAACTCAACTTCCCATTCCTCTGCTGACCACAGCCAGCTCACTCCACTAAGATGTCCGAATAATCTAAGTAAACGTAGTGGTCAGAACTTGGAACTCACTGCGGAGAGAAAGGTCAACAGTATTCTAACCGACGCGCCCAGTCTCGGCTTTAGGTTGACAAAAACTGTCACAGGCCAAAGTGAAATTACTCGTGCGTCAATAATACTAAGAGAACTGATACTCAACTATAATTTCGTATTTGAATATTTACAGTCACAGCAGAGAAATTCATTTATAGAGGTGCATATATTCAATTCCATATAAGCACCATGTAGAAATAAATAGTAAGTAAATTATTGATTAATAATAAATACATGGTATAAGGCATCACGCGGTGACGGCGCAACGCTCCGTCGAATGTTCCCCTGAGGGGAGTGTCTCTTGTAGGAACATTTACAATTCTATCAATAGATGTAAGATGAACCAGTCAACAGATAGAGAGGTTAGTGAGGTTGAGCGCAGCCTCACACGCGCTACGCCAGCGACGACGCGGGGCGATGTTCCACGACTGTTGCTTCTTCGGGCTACTAATAATACTGCCGGCTATAAGGCAACCAATAGTCCGACGCGTCAATAATTACTGAAACACGTGTTCACTTACTTTTTTTTCACGATTGACGAGACGAGTAGGACATGGTAAGCCACATGCCTGCCCCGCAGCTATTGGGACATGAAGAGTCCAAACTATTATCTAGCACTGCACAGCGCTCGTCACTCAGATTTATAAAATGGTTTATCTTATGTTTTACATGGAACGAAATTCCTTTCCTCGTATTACACGCTCGAACGAATAAAGTGCAATAACACTACTTTCCGACACTTTTTGCTACAGTTACAGCCGTATAGGAAATTCGTTCCGACCAGGATAGACGCCTCACGCCTTTATTTTCTTAGGACGCGATATCTATTTTTTATCCTATTAATGTATATTATTTATATTAATTTGTAATTGTGAGACATTGTCTTAGCTTATCTATTTTTGATTGGAGAACAGTTGTTTTTGCACCGATAACCCAATCCAGTATTGGGTGGATGAGGAACTATTGCGTTAGAGTTAGCACATGGAACATCACAGGTCGTAGCTGCGTCGCGGGGGCGCCGACGCGCGGGGTGCGGTATCGTCCTGGGTACTATTTGCGTAGTTTGGCCGCGCTGTCCGCGTTGTCCTTCAGAATCTTCGATTTCAGGTGGTCCTTGTACTTGAGGATGCCGCCCTGCCACTTGGTCACCGCGCCGTTCTCGCAGATCCAAATCTCTTCAGCCACCTACGAACAACACACACATCAGAACGGAAACGTATTTGGGTCAAATGTAGTTTGTTCAAAGAGTTTACATAATATATTTTATATACTACGTATGGAGTTAGATTTTTCGCACGGTTCCTTTGTGTCAATGGTAATACGACGACGTGCATACTTTCTATTGGTCTAAAATCCCGCTATACAACGACCTTCACCGAGCTGTTTATTAGATGAAAAGTGTTTTATATGTAATTTAATATGTCAACAAATATTGCAAATAGGTTGCCTAAAAATTTTCAGTCCAGAATATGATTAATTAACAATAAAAAAATAATATTTTTTTAAATATTTCACTTAAATTGTAGTGCTCACGAAATCTCACGCAAATATTTTCAAACAATAAAAAGTTTTAAACAAACTTTCATCCCTTATTTCACCCCTTTGGAGGTTTAGTTTTGAAAAATACTGTAGTACATAATTCATTATTTTGATCATGCTCAATTCGTGCGAAATTTTATACGAATACGTTTAAGGAATAAAATGTTTCATACAAACTTCCATCCCGTTTTTTACACCCCTAGGGGTTGAATTTCGTAATGATATTTCGTAAGCACTGAGTAAAGCCAAAATAATAAGTTATGTTATACAGTTTTTTTCTAAAATTCAATCAATTTAAGTGAAATATTTAAAAATATATTTTTTAATTGAAAATTAATCAAAATCTGGACTGAAAATTTTTTTAGGCAACCCATTTGCAATATATTTGTTGGCATATTAAATTACATATAAAACACTTTTCATCCAATAAACAGCTCGGTGAAGGTCATTTTATAGCGGGATCTCCTACTATATGGCAACAGAGTAATGTGCCGCGACACAAGTATGACACTTCCACAAGAACGACAAAGCAGGGAAGATACTACCCGTGCTTTTGGTGTAAAGCGTTTGTGCCAACTCTATACATAGTATATGTAAACTCTTTGAGTTTGTTAGTTTAAATGGGCTTTTGACACACTTCGCCCCCCTAATGTAATGATGTCACTTGTAGGGCAAAATGTTAACATTTATATTTGGACAGGCTTCTTCACCGGGAGCATTAACACGTGTAATGTAACTTTTCAGATTCAAGCATTCATCAGTAAAGGCATCGCACAAGAATCGAACATTACAATGCGCACCTCGCCACTGCAAGAGCTACTACTGCAAGACCTTGGATTCTACATGAAACTACACACTTGTCAAAGTCCATAACAGCATCCTGCAGAAGAAGCACAAGACGTTGGCGTAATTGTGCTCACCAAATATATCACACTAACATAACACAACGGGATAGAAGCCAGAAATTAATAGACGATGAATCAGATGACATATATGATACAACCGATTAAAAGTAAAAAAATGAAAAAAGAAGAAGAAGACTTTATCAGCTGACTATTATTATCATTGCATAAATTCAGACCAATGGAAACTGCATTGCCAGACATATTGCATGCCTCTAGAAGAAGAGGCCAGTTTGTATGGGTCAATTATTTAAATGTTTTGTATCACCTTATTAAAACAGCAATAAAGATTTTTGTATTTGTATTTGTTTTTGAAATACTTTATGACACCAATATCATTATTTATATTATATATTAGCGGCCCGTTCCGGCTTCGCTCGGATATTGTCACATAAAGCCCATTAATCGAAATATAAACTATCCTATCTTTTAAGTTAGATTAATCTACACACGGTGTCCAAATTTGATTAAAATCGGCTAAGTAGTTTAGGAGTCCATCATGGACAAACATCGTGACAGGAGATTTATATATATTAAGATTATATACAAATGAATATATTTTATAATCATTAAAATCAACAATTAAAAACAAAATTGGACTGGTCGTATGGTTGTAGCCATGTTGTGACACACATGGCCAAATTACATTTTTTTTCTATAGGGCTTGTAGTTTTGCCGGAAATCGAAATAAACTGATTTTTATCTTTGAAATCGCAAACTTCCTTCTATTTCCCTACCTCAAATCGCCTGTTTGTTTTCTCACTTATATACAGACATATTCTCTACTTTATACAATCAATGGGTTTCATCCTACTATATATTTTTTTCACTTTTTTACGACTCTCAAAGGCTTTTGCACTGGCACATTAAAATAGATAAGTAGTCTTTATAGAGAGAGTGTATATATGTTGTTGTACCTGGTTGATGAGTCGGAAGTCGTGGGAGACGAGCACCATGCCGCCGTCGAACTCGTTGACGGCGTCGGCCAGCGCATCTATGGTCTCCATGTCGAGGTGGTTGGTGGGCTCGTCGAACAGCAGCAGGTGCGGCGTCTGCCAGGCCAGCCACGCGAACACCACGCGGCAGCGCTGCCCGTCCGACAGCTGCCGCATCGGGCACACCTGCGGGGCGCAGCGGTTACGATAACTCACTCAGTGCTCGCCGCGCCACTCAAACTGCGGTTTTATTTCTAAACTCACGAAACCCGTCATTTGCTCGGTTACTCATACTCATACGCAGCCGTCTTGCGATTGCCCGCCACGTTTGCGGGCGATGATCGCAAGACGGGTAGTTAACGATCAATTGAGATCCAACCAACGCCAACCGGCCGCAAGGCGCGCGGGCGCAACCCGCCGAGGCTGTGGGCGACGGCGGTTCGTGCGTTTCTACTAGTTTCCCGCAGGTAACACACGCGCGACCGATGATGTTAATACAGTGACGTGTGATGATCAGAATGGCCGTGTCGAGCATACCTGCTGCCGGCCGGTGAGCCCGTAGCGGCCGATGATCTTGCGCATCTCCTCGCGCTCGCAGACGTCGGTGAACTCCTTCATCATGTAGTCGAGCGGCGACAGGTCCAGGTCGAGCAGCTCGTGCAGATGCTGATGGTAGCGCCCGATACGTAGGTGCGAGTTCTTGCGGATCATGCCCGTCGTCGGTACCAGCTGAGAAGACGACAACATTCACTCACTACAAATCCAACCATCGAACTCTTAACGGAAGAAGCGGCACACGCTCCTCAACGATGGCGATGTAAAATCAGGTGACGTCTCCTGATTGAGATCAGTCGCAACGTGAGCGACAAATGGAGCGCATGTGTGCTAATAATTCCACGAAATTCGAGTTGAGCTGTTACAATGCCATTTTGTGTGTGTACAAGGCGCACAAATAGTACCTACCTACCAAGACCAAGAAAAAGTTTCGTGACATCACTTTTCATACGCAATTACACAAAATCTTTAATTATTTCATTTAAAATAATATTTTCTGTTGTAAACAATTCGGTATTTGTAAAAAGGGCCAGATATACATGACGTGAAAGAGTGGGACACGACCAGCGATATGTTGACTGCAGTGATAACGGCCAATGTTTACGTCACGGGCAACGGCTATTACTTCTCTTTCACGCCAGTGTTTTCGTATGTCTTTCTATTCTTCTCGAAAAAATATTTAAACAAACGTGTAACTGTGGATGTATAGCTATCTCATTTCCATCTACTGCCAATTTGCTATGATGTCTTTGTCATTCATTACAACGTATCTTACGATGGAAGTGTAGTTGTGTGCACGTTGTGTATTTGTGTGAAATTTTCGCCACATTATGTTGATTTCATAATAGAACGTACTTCATCTTCTTTTCCTTAATTATATCGATGATAGCAACCTACAAAAACACAGCAACGCAACGGCTTCGTGCGGCAAGCTGAAGTGGATCTATATGCGAGCGCGCGCGCACCGTACGTCGTACGTCCGTACAACACGCGGGGAGAGAGATATTCTTGTAACGTACGGAACGCTGACAACCTGGATAGTACATCACTCACGAGGTAAGGGAAGACTCACATGGGACCGGAAGTTTATAACATTCTTCCTAAATACTGTAATCGCCCCAAGTTTCGGTAGCTTCAGAAACATATTAAAATTCTGGCTTGTCGATCAAGCCGTTACACGGAGTTTTTGGAGTAATGGTAAAGTTACGATAAAATGGTAAAAATTGACATTGATAATTACAAATGTAACAAATAAATATAAGTAGTCTTTGAGTCTGTGTTGATACTTGTCTGTACGATGATCGCTACAGTTAAATATTTATTTTAATTTTTTTACTTTGAAAATGTGTACTATTCCTTTTGTTCATTAATAATAGCGTGTAAATTGTACATTTATGAATAAAGAACTAGACTTTGGTTTTATCGGCGTATGATTAGTCATTTGACGCGGGGTGGCCCGCAGATAGCAGGTAGGAGTCAGTACTCACGTCTCCGTAGAGCAGTTTGAGGAGCGTGGACTTGCCGGCTCCGTTGGGCCCCACGAGAGCCAGCCGCGTGTCCAGGTCGATACCGAACTCCAGGTTCTTGTAGATCCAGGGACTCGAGTCGTTGTACCGGAACGACACGTTCTGGAATACAACCATTTGTTAAACATTATACATTAATTCAGATGTAACTCAGGTGTGCTATACTTGTGATAGTCAGTCCAGTCTGACTTAATATAGCTGGCAGCAAATTTTGGGCAGGTATTTGAGGCAAGCTGAAAACATATCTCAGATAATTCCTGCCAGGTGATCTAAATGTATATCTATACTTTTTGGCCCGCTATTCACCGGCCAGGTCTGCACCTCTTTCTTGGGGTATAATAGAAGAAACGTTTTCAGCTTATCACATAGCTCAAATATCAACCCAAAATTTGTTACCAGTTCTCGAAATATAAGTTTCAGCCGCGTCAGGCGGCTTTTAAGAGAGTGAACGCACGTGACCGCTTCTCTTTTTACACTAGCAGAACTAAACAACCAGTTAGTTTAGGTACTAAAACATTTGTTACATTTTCATTACGCTGCGGTGGACTAGTGTAGAGAATGTCCGACTCCGCAAGCGTCAAGCCGTAGATTCTAATCACGCCATGCATCACTTAATTATTTTTCAAGTATGAGTTTGCACAAGGCAAGAAAGATGCTACCCGTGCTTTCGGCGTAAAGCGTTTGTACCAACTCTATACGTAGTATATGTAAACTCTTTGAGTCCGTCTGTTAGGATTAAGGAAAACATATGGGATAATTTGTATTTTTTGTCTTATCAAATTATTGAAAGTTGACAGAGATTTTACCAGAAAAATTACTGGTCTTAGAGATATATCATCTTAGATCTCTGGGTGACGAGAGCGGTGCAGTGTTAGGTAATTATTTGGTCTCTTCATGTTCCAATAGCTGCGTGTCATTGTGCTAATATGTGGCATAACAGCTTACCATCAGGCACATGCCCTGTTCGTCTCGTCACTCTTTAATTAAAAAAAATAGATCATCAAACCTCCAGAGTAGAGGCATACCGTCCATATAAAAATCGTATCTAGTCGTGACGTTACTCAAAACTTCTAAGAACCTATAATTATCATAGTCATTTATTGTTTGTGAAACCAAAACAAAATTGTGTATAATATTTTTTTTAATGTATTATAACTGATGGACTACTTAGTTTTTTTTGTCACCATGCCTAGAGTCCAGTTATGAAGAAAGAACTTGTATCCTAGAACGAACTGCAGAGAGATGTGTAACAGAAGGGTTGTGTCGTGCACGCACCTGCACCATGATGACGGGCGGAGGGACCTTCCCGCACGACGGGAAGTAGAAGTTGAGGATCTTGTCGTCGACCACCTTCTCCGTCAGCCCCTGGGCCACCATCTTGGCGAGAGTCTTCTCCTTCGATTGCGCCTGGCGAGCGAGCTTCGCCGAGCCGTGACCGAACCGGGCGATGTAGTTCTGTAACACACGTTCTGTGTTAAACTATTATGTTATACGTTCTATGTTCCTACCATCAGTGAACAACTTTTTTTGAAGTGAAAATTTATTTTGGCTTATCCATACACATTTTTTTTTCTGCATACTTTGAATGAGGATGATCGTCACGTTCGAGAGTGAAAAATTCGTTCGGCTGAACTCGGGACCGCCCATTGTGACCGAGCGAGAAAGATACAGTCAGCTGCAGTCTTCTGTCACTGTCGTATCGCCATGTATCCTATTAGTCTAAGATCCCGCTTTACAACGACCTTCACAGAGCTGTTTATTGGATGAAAAGTTTTTGACGTGACAACGTCTTATAAATTGGTTTGCCGGGTGACACTTCAAGAAACTGCGTTACGCTCCGCTCACGTTATGCGCTCACAACGAGAGCGAGTGAGAGGCACGCGTCCCTTCCACTCGGGCATGGTTAGCCCGCCTAAGAGCGAGAGAGACAGACATAAAAAGTGAAAGGCACGCGTCCCTTCCGTAAAATTATTTTACCACTCAAAGTCGTTGTCACGTAAAACTTTCGCCCGTATACCGACTTTACAGGCAACCAATTTTTTTTATATGTAATTTAATATGTCAACAAATATATTGCAAATAGGTTGCCTAAAAAATTTCAGTCCAGAATATGATTAATTAACAATTAAATTTTATTTTTTTAAATATTTCGCTTAAATTGATTGAATTTTAGAAATAACTATGTAAAATAACTTATTATTTTGGCTTTACTCAGTACTTACGAATTTTTTCTTACTTTCAAACAATAAAAAGTTTCAAACAAACTTTCATCCTTTATTTCACCCCTTTCGAGGTTGAGTTTTGAAAAATACTGTAATACATAATTCATTAGTACCTGGTTGACCGAGCTTTGCTAGGTTTAAACGCGCTTATAAAGGGCTCTAAGTAAAAGATTTTCTCAGAAAAAAAAGAAAAAACCTAAGTGTCTTCATCAAGATTCGAACCGGGGTCTATTGACTCCGAGGGCGAGCATATTCCGTCTGAACCATTAAGACTTAAAGAACAATGGAGAAATAAGTTATCATATTCTAATGACATTGTAAGGAGTTTTTCATTGTCTAAAAACGCGCATAAAATGATGTTTTTAAAAAATAAAACATTAAAAAAAAATCTAACTAGATCGATTTATCGTCACCGAAACCCCCTGTATACATAATTTCATAAAAATCGTTCGAGCCGTTTCCGAGATTCAGATTCTATAAATATATATACCTATTAGAATTGGTCGTTTAAAGGTATAAGATTTTGATCATGCTCAATTTGTGCGAAATTTTATGCAAATACGTTAAAGGAATAAATTTCAAACAAACAAACCCTTAGGGGTTGAATTTCGTAATGATATTTCGTAAGCACTGAGTAAATCCAAAATAATAAGTTATGTTACATAGTTTTTTCTAAAATTTAATCAATTTAATTGAAATATTTAAAAAAAAAAAATTATTGTTAATTAATCATATTCTGGACTGAAATTTTTTAGGCAACCTATTTGCAATATATTTGTTGACATATTAAATTACGTATAAAACACTTAATCCAATAAACAGCTCGGTGAAGGTCGTTGTATAGCGGGATCTCTTACTATATATTAAATTTTTTACCCGCGACGGAACGGATAAGGTATTGCGTTTGGGGTGAGAGAATTTTTGTGCAAACACTATTGTAATTTTTCTCCAAAACTACTAGTCCGATTTTGATGCAGTTTGCAGTGATAGGTTTAGGTTTGATTGGCGCATGTTTTAAGATAGATATTACAGTGATAACTTACCAGGAGGCGCTGCAGTAAAAAAAATTCGTGCAAATCAATGTTGCCATTTTTCTCCAAAACTGCTAGTCCGATTTTGATGCAGTTAACAGTGATGTGTTAAGGTTTGATTGGTACATGTTCTTAGATACGTATAACGGTGACCAACTCACCAGAGGGCGCAGCAGTAAACATTATTTACTGCTACTTAAAATAATGTCTACAAACCTTCATGTGCGCTATCTGGTCCTGCTCCCAGTTGTACTGTTTGGTCTGGTTCTCGAGCAACTCCATGCGCGTGCGCACGAACGCCTCGTAGTTGCCCGTGTAGTACTTGAGCCGGCGCTTGCTCATGTGCACGATGTTGGTGCACACGCCGTTCAGGAAGTCCTGCGAGTGCGAGATCAGCACCAGGATCCGTTTGTAGCTGGAACACAACACAGGCCTGATAACCACTCTCTTCATGTTTTTTTTTTTTTAACTTTTATGGGTTTACACTTGACCGTCATCTCGCCTGATGTAAAGCGACGATATAGAATGACGATGTTATATAGAATCTGAAACTATGTAACATGTAACTATTTTTAGCAAACAAGGGCGAATCTAGCTTTGTCGCCAGGGAAGTCACATAACTGACAAGACCGTGCGATAAGTGCACGAGAACGTTTTACTTAGTGGGTCATCTAGGTTCACCCCCATGACCACTACTCCCTCTGGATTCGCCCTTGTTAGCAAACTGCATGATCCAAACAAGGATCTGAGTTGGTGTGACCAATTTTCGAAAATATGGAGTAGAAACGCGCGCATCTGTTTGTCTGTGTATGAATGTGAGAATAACGTGTATGGTCCGTTCCACGAAGAGGTGAAGAAAATGTAAACAAATCAATGTCACTCTCAATATGACAGACCAGCATTTCTCAACTTTTGTTTTAGAAGATAGTTCGTTGTAAGCGCCTCTGTTTGCCCTTTTAGATTTTAGTCACATAACAAGGTTAAATATTATCCAATAAGTCCGTTTATTTCTATTATTTTATAATTATACGTTTATTAAATATGTGGTGCGCATAAGTTTAAAACATTAAGTAATACATAAATAATATAAACAGTTTTTCTTAATATTAATTATTAAGTACAGCTTTGTTTTGTTATGTAGCACTTAAATTCCTTATTCATTGTGTATGTGAAATGACTGACTTTTTAGTAAACTTAAATTTAATGAGCTACATATATATGAGACGATCTTCTTAGCTTTCCATGGATTTACCGTGCGGGTGCCGGGTCCATCGTGTGGCAGAAGAGAGAAATCCGAGTAGATCCCGAGACTTGTGACTCGGGCGTAGGTTTAAGGAGCCCTTTTCTGACGTACATCAACACTCACCTTCACTACTCGTTTTTCTCTCCCTGCCCAGCCAAATCTGATATGAGCCTACTAGCGCAGCTTTAAATACTCGTGTATATATCCACATTCAGATCTGTATCCGTGCATGTACTTTTTTCACATTCCAGCACATCACTAGTGTAGTTCTTACTACCTGTGTAGCTGCCATTGCTATTATTTTGTCTTAATAAAAAGTGGTGTACCTATATAAGTGGTAACCTATATACTATTCCTTGTTATAATTATTGATCTACGTTTTATATTTGAACTAAAAAAGCAATCCAGCCGGAGTATATAGCTAACGTGGCCCTTATACTTGATTCCGTAACAAACAAATAAGGTAAGTAAAATGACAAAACAAATGGTGGCACACAAAAGATATTGGTGGCACTATTCCTACCCATGCTGAGAAGATTCAAATTTTTATTAAGTAATTTGATATTAAGTACCCGATTGGACATATTTTTAATAAGAGTGGTAAATGTAATTCATTCAAAAATGCAATTAATTTCTACTGCCTTAGATGCTGTTGCAATTAATTTTAAAACGTATCGAATACTGGGTAGTGTTTTCATCTATCCTAATATAAGATTTTAACATCCAAACAAATTTGTTAATGAGCGTTCTGTTTTTACATTAAGTTGTTTTTACATTTATTATTTTAGATTAAGCTATAGCTCGGCTCGGGTGGTCTTGTCACGCCAATACGCAGATGCAGTGCCTGGTTCTAATCTCACGCCCACCTCTGCGTTTTCGAATTCATGAGCGGTTCATAACGGTAAAAGATAACATCTTGAGCAAACTGGCATGTTCCTAAAAATTTTCGAGGTCAGAGAGGTTTGTCATCCACTACCAACACGAAAGAATTATAGCCCCAGCAAGGAACTTTTAGTGGGTTGCTTATGTGAGCAGCGTCCCGCAAATTTACCCGCTTAGATCCCTTTTCCGTAATTTTCCCTCCATAAAAATAAAGTTATACCTATGCGTTCCAGATCATAATCTAACCGTGTTCCGCGTTTAAACCTGAGCCGTTTAGCTGTTCCAACTTGATTGAGCAACGTACATCCAAACTTTTGCACTTATAATAAGTATTAGTAGATTTTCTTGCGAATAAATAGACATTATTTGGTGGTTCATTAGGTAAACTTCTTATAATTTGCGTGCAAAAAGTAATGGTATCTCATCAGAAACATGCGTATACTTCAGTGAAGTGAGATCAAAGTTCTGTATTATGATATTATATGCCTTGTTTGTTGACTTCAACAACTAAAGAATAGAGATCTAAATGGTCTTAAATGGTCAGTTCTAAAATCTATTTATAATAACATATACTAGTTTTAAACACTTAAAATATGATTTGTTTTTATAATTTATGATGATTATTAAAATCAGTCTGACTTGGCTGGTTTTAATATCATATTCATATCTTTTACTTCACATTTATGTTTCGATGGGATTCGCAGTTTGAGAACCATAGATCAAATTGCCACTGTTTAAAACCGTATCTACCACATTCTACTACTACTATTTACAACTTTCAAGATAAGTTAATAAATAATTATGTGATCAATACAAATCCAAGTATGTTGTATTTAAGATCACAGTAAAGTCGTATCATATTGGTGAAAAATATTTTAAGACAGTTTTAGAAAAATACTAAGGTTAAACGATTTTTATGTTATGGTAGCACCTTTGTTTACATTTTCTACACCTCTTCGTGGAACGGACTATAGTTACCGTTTGTATGTGTATGAATGTGAGAATGACGTGTAGTTACTGTTTGTATGTGTATGAATGTGAGAATGACGTGTAGTTACTGTTTTTATGTGTATAAATGTGAAAATGACGTGTAGTTACTGTTTGTCTGTGTATGAATGTGAGAGTGGCGTGTGGTTACTGTTTGTCTGTGTATGAATGTGAGAATAACGTGTAGTTACTGTTTGTCTGTGTATGAATGTGAGAGTGGCGTGTGGTTACTGTTTATCTGTGTATGAATGAGAGCGTGGCGTGTGGTTACTGTTTATTTGTTTATGAATGAGAGAGTGGCGTGTGGTTACTGTTTGTCTGTGTATGAATATATGAGTGGCGTGTGGTTACTGTTTGTCTGTGTATGAATGTGAGAGTGGCGTGTGGTTACTGTTTGTCTGTGTATGAATGTATGAGTGGCGTGTGGTTACTGTTTGTCTATGTTTGATGGCGACAATGGCGTGTGGTTACTGTTTGTTTGTGTGTGAATGTGAGAGTGGCGTGTGGTTACTGTTTATCTGTGTATGAATGAGAGCGTGGCGTGTGGTTACTGTTTATCTGAATGAGAGATTGGCGTGTGGTTAGTGTTTATCTGTGCATGAATGTAAGAGTGGCGTGTGGTTACTGTATGTCTGTGTATGAATGTGAGAATGGCGTGTGGTTACTGTTTGTTTGTGTATGAATGTGAGTGGCGTGTGGTTACTGTTTGTCTATGTATGAATGTGAGAATGGCATGTGGTTACTGTTTGTTTGTGTGTGAATGTGAGAGTAGCGTGTGGTTACTGTTTATCTGTGTATGAATGAGAGAGTGGCGTGTGGTTAGTGTTTATCTGTGCATGAATGTAAGAGTGGCGAGTGGTTACTGTTTGTCTGTGTATGAATGTGAGAATGGCGTGTGGTTCCTGTTTATCTGTGTATGAATGTGACAGTGGCGTGCGGTTACTGTCTGTCTGTGTCTGTGTATGAGAGTGTGAGTGGTTACTGTTTGTCTATGTGTGAACGAGATATGATGATGAGCTGAATAAAATGAAATGAAAAATGCTATGGTAGAGAAATAATAATCAAAAAACTGACTTTTATTGACATATACCAGACGTAATTTTGACATTGTATTTGTTTTTTATCTCTGACATGTGCGTATTGTGATTTATTGACATTTATTTATTTTCCAGATTCTATCTGTGAGCAAAACCAAATATCTGTAACGTGTGGTTACTGTTTGTCTGTTGAATGGGAGAAGGGCGTGTGGTTACTGTCTATCTGCGTCTGTGTATGAGAGTGCGAGTAGTTACTGTTTGTCTGTGTATGAATGTGACAGTGGCGTGTGGTTACTGTTTATCTGTGAATGAATGTGAGAGTGGCGTGTGGTTACTGTTTGTATGTTAAATGTGAGAAGGGTGTGTGGTTACTGTCTGTCTGTGTGTCTGTGTATGAGAGTGCGAGTGGTTTTACCGTTTGTCTATGTGTGAACGAGAGAGTGAGCGTGGTTACTGTTTATCTGTGTATCAATGTGAGAGTAGCATGTGGTTACCGTTTGTTTGTGTGTAAATGTGAGACGGGCGTGTGGTTACTGTTTGTCTGTGCATGAATGTGAGAGTGAGAGTAGTTACTGTTTGAGCTCCTCCTCGAGCCACACGCAGGCGTCGAGGTCGAGGTGGTTGGTAGGCTCGTCTAGCAGCAGCAGGTGCGGCTTCACGTACAGCGCTCGCGCCAGAGCGATGCGCATGCGCCAACCTAAAACACACACACTTAGCTTTAACACTACATTACGGTACATGTGTGTAACGTTGGTGATTACCGCTGAGGCACCATTGCGACCAGAGATATTAGGCGAGGGACTTAAAGAGGGCCGAGGACGGGAATTAAAATCTCCTTAAGTCTTGTATAGATGACACATACAGATTTTTTATTGAGAATTGGCCTCAAGCTTCACGCTCGTAAATAACAGATATTTTTGCGTAAACTCTGGACCATGGTTATGGCGTGTCACCATAGTTACCATTACACATTTAACCATGAAGACTTATTTAGCCTACAATGCTTTGAAAATTTAGTTCAGACTACAAGCCCACTTCGGTTTCATCCGCGTAGTGTCCTATGTGAGCTATTCAATTCTGAGTTATGTTTTCACTTCTAGAGTCCCTATGACTGCCAATTGTTTGATTTATTTTAATTAATTGTTAATTAGTTAATAAGAAACAATTTCCAATGTGGTTTTTGTATTTTCATTTGATGCATTACTTTTTTTATTTATTAAGTGTTTAGTGGATCATGTGGATTTTACTATTACAGAGTTATTAGTTTTGCGAATCAAGGTATCGATATATAAAATTGGAAGTCAAGAGAACTGCCGATATAAGTGAAAATTAATAACTCAGAATTTAATAGGTCACTTTGGAAAATACGCGGGTGAAATCGGAAGGCGTGGCCATCTAGATTATCCGAGTTTACCCAAAGATTTCTTTCATTTCCAATCGTGTCACTTGAGCTCAATTCACAGCCTACGAAAAATCTGTGTTCGAAAAGAACTACTACGGAAAATCGTGCGTAACGCGCGGGTTTTTATGTCACACTGTGCTATAAAAAAGGTATAGTAGGTGAACCGTACCTCCGGAGAAGTCCTTGGTGGGCTTCTGCTGCATCTCCTTGGTGAAGCCGAGCCCGTGCAGGATGTTGGCGGCGCGCGCCTCGGCCGTGTCCGCGCTCAGCTCGTCCAGCCGGTCGTACACGTCCATCAGCTGCTCCTGCGCGTCTGCGCACCGCACCGCACACACAACACACTCACGTTAAAACGATCATAAATTCCTATGAGCCTCTTAAAACAAAAGTTACGTACAAACAAATTGGTTGTCTGTAAAGTCGGTCGGTTTACGGACGATAGTTTAACGTGACAACGTCATAACAAAACATTGATACATGCGACGCAAGCGTACAATGAGCGTAACGGGACATAACGGGACACTTTTTCGGCATGCAGCCGGCTTTCATCGATTTATTAGACGTTGTCACGTCAAAAGGCTAATAGGCAACGACGCCCTTGTGCGAATCACATCAAAGTTTTAAACATCGCCGCCAAATTTATACCTTCTCAATTTTTTTTATCGGATACTTTTCGGAATGTGCAACTAATCTGCATGATCTAATTTCACCTAGCCCTTTTTTCTATCAGACAGCTCATAGCTCGAGAAAGCGACATCGTTTCATGTCAAAGACTCGACCAAAAGACCAAAGAGGTTTGACTCTACACATTTGTAATGAACGTCTAGGCTGTGGAATGCATTGCTTGCGTTGGTTTTTTCTCTCTGTCATTTTAACCAGTTTTAGTTAGGTAGTAACGTCTCCGGTGATTGGGGGGTGTTACCGTCGTCCTCGCAGTGCGCGAGCTCCTCGGCGAGTTTCTCCAGCTTGACGCGCTCCTCGTCCACCTCCATGACGCACTGCAGCGCGCTCTTGTCGGAGGCGGGCATCTCGCGCGTCAGGTGGAAGATGTCGATGTGCTCCGGGATGGGCACCTCGCGCCGCCCCAGCGCCGATAGGAGCGACGACTTGCCTGCAAAGGAAATAAATACACATCTATATTCAACTGGGTAACCATTTCTACGTTGCTTGTTCCAATAGCTGTTTGTCACTGTGCTGTTATGCGCAGGTCACCTCACAAATCATGTTCTGCCATATTTACCATACAGAAACTATCTGATGTCGCAAGTTGGATCCAACTGCACAGTGCGCAAAATTGATAAAATTGGTTCTATAGTTTAGGGGAGTTCACGGACAAACATTTGTTATGAAAACTTGAAGAGGCCCATGTAGACACGACTATTGAAAATATAGTCATAATCATAATGAGACGATTTTCTTAGCATTCCATCGATTCACCGTGCGGGTGCCGGGTCCATCGTGTGGCAGAGAGAGAAAACCCGAGTAGACCCCGAGACTTGTGACTCGGGCGTAGGTTTAAGGGGCCCCTTTCTGACGTACATCAACACTCACCTTTACTACTCGTCTTTCTCTCCCTGTTCAGCCAAATCTGATATGAGCCTACTAGTGCAGCTTTAGATACTCGTTCTAGTATAGAACTTACTGCACTTCTGGATAAGCCAAGGTCTTTCAGCAGGTTATAGAGAGATTTTGCTGGTATACCTCTCGCTCCCACTTCTACAGCGTATAAATTAACTACATAGCCGTTTTTTGTTAATTCGTTTAGGAGGTCGTAATACTTATTTTGTTTTATCGCGTGGTCTTTAGGTATATTAGTTTCCCACGGTACGGTAAGTTCTACAAGGACTATGCGTTTCATAGCTCTAGAAAAAAAGGAAAATGTCCAGTCTGGATGACGAAACACCCACATCCTCTGGGATCCTGTAGTGCCTTTCATACGAATAGAATTTCATATTCAATTTAGATTTCCGTGTCCCCACAGTTCTAGTTCTATGCAAACAAGAACGGAAGTAATTAGATATTAATCGATTAAGATTAGGTGTCCAAATGTACAAGATATCAAGTTACTGGGAGCTGGTGGCAGGCAGAATTTTATTAACGAAACAAGTAGAGAGAGCACTTTACACTCATAAATCTGTTGTAATCAATACTGTGAAATGACTTATGACCCCACTAGCGGTAATTTATATATATTAAGATGAAAACACTATCAAAAACACAAATAAAGTTAGTCTATAAACATGTAAAATAAAACAAACAGTTCAATAAAGTAAAAAAAATCAACAGAATGTAAAAACGAATGGAGATGCTGACCCTGGTCACAGCTCCCGTTATCTCATCAACATATTATGCAATAATATAAACCATGGACATCGCTTGAAATACATCTCATTGAATATTTCAAACCAATCTACATGTGTTATAGCGGTCACTGCCTGCATCGATTTCCAATGTGTTATCCTCAATACAAAGTGTGGCGATGACAAACTGTGCAGTACACTCATATATTATTTTTATCACTGTTTACCTTGATATTACTTGTATGTTGATGATAGTATTACTGAACTAACTAACTAACTGAATGCTAGTTTGGAATGATAATAGCAGTATTTTTTTTATGGTATACAACAACAAGACGAACAGGACATGTGCCTGATCATAAGCAACATGCCTCCCCATAAAAGCACAGTGACACGCAGTTATTGGAACACAAAGAGTCCAAATCATTGCCTAGCACTGCGCTCGTCACTAAGAGATACATGATGCTTTATCTCTGCACCCTGTAATTTCACAAACATTGCCCTTCAAACCAGAACACAGTGATCTGTTGACATTACTGCTCGGCAGTAGAATAACTGGAAAAGTGTGGTACTTCCCAATTACTACTGTCACTTCATCTTTTATATGACCCTCCTGAGGATAGCATCCTTTTCCTAAATCTTTTAATAGATTTAATACATAATATAGATTGCCTATTGGGTTATGATGGATTGATTGCTTTTGATCTTTATATAGCTCTTAAACTTTTGCTATTTGAACTCAATTTTTTTAACAAATATACACACATAAACTTGTGCATCACATCGTACTAGCTCATTTTGAATAAATTACGACAAACAAAGATAAGACCCGTATAATGTTGTAACGCTGGAGAAACCTCGGGAGATAATTAAATCATAATTTCTATTGCGAATAAGTCCTATGGCATTTTTCAATATATCCATCTTCAGTCTAACGTCGAACGCTGTCCATTGAATTATTCTAACAGGCCTAGTTAAATAAACTATGATGCAGCTGCAACAAATGTTTTATGCAATGTTTGTACTGAAAATGGTAAATTCATGTTTCCATCGATTCCCTTTAGAGAACAGAAAGAACCCTACATAAACAAGTTACATTTAAACTGTACTATAACTATAAAACGTAAAATAGTTACTTTTAATATATAAAAATCTATAGGAGGATTCGAACTTGAAAATTATCTGACAAATCACTACCTACCAAAATCCTAAGAACCTGATGCTTGAACATATTTTCCGCGAAAAATTTTCCGGGTCAACTAGAGTCACAAGCAAAACACTGTCAAAAATAGGCCCATTATACAACAACTACAAAGAGTTAATCTGGTGTTAAAATCTTGGATCACAAAGCATTGTAAGTATTATAATTTCTTATCAGACATTGTATAATGTATTTTCAACTCAAAAGAGTTGAAAATACATTATACATATAGTTCCAATGTTACATTGTTTAAGAACACTGTCTCGAAAATAACCTGGGCTATTGTTATCTTATCTTATATATAAAAATGGATCTTCCCAAATGTATGTACGCTCATAACTTTTGAATGACAGCACCAAATTGACGATTCTTTATTTTATGTAACCGTAACTGTCAGGACAAGGTTTGTATACAAGAAAATTTTGAAAATTTTAACGAAATATAAGGTTTGCGGTACGAAGTTCGCCGGTTCTGCTAGTCATTATATATTAACCGTACAGAAAATTAATTACCAATCAAATAAAATAGAAGAATTCCTTAAATGATAAAAATACTTCAAGGTCATTCATATGACGATCTATGTATTTACTGGCTTAATCAGGCGTTCAATTAACCAGCCTAGCCTGTTTACTAAACATCGAGGCTTAGCACGTTGCAATATGAAATGAAAGCCATTCAAAAGATCTGAGGTAACAAATATAAAAAAATACAGTGGTATAGAACCTTTTAATTTCTCAGTTCTCTTCAACTTCAACTTTTGTTTTATGGCTTTTATTGTTAGCCTCACAACTTCGCCAATGTCACGTAGAAAGATAGACCGCCAAATAGGAGATTTGTAGGCAACAGTGCTTTTGGACGGTAACTTTTGTTCAATGTATTTATTGTATTTTTGTTTTCCCCTTTTTCTAAAAAGAAAGGGGTTAGTTCTACCTACAGCAACAAGCACAAGACAACACACACATATTTCTACATATTAGAATATTTACAAGTATAGATATTATTGTATGTTTTATGTTTTGTATGTATAGTACCTGGTTGACCGAGCTTTGCTCAGTTTTATTAAATGATATTTAGGCAGGAATGAATTACGTAGTGATGAAATATAATAAAAAAAAAAAAAGTCTTGTCTGTCACGATTTAGACCAAGTTATATTAACAAGCCGTGCGGGAAGCACCGTTACGTGTGTCGTGAGCCTTAGCGCTGTTTGAAATCCACATTTATCATTAGTTCAGACCAATTAGGGCTCTAAGTAAAAGATTTTCTCAGAAAAAAAGAACAAAAAGAAAAGTCCCTAGTGTCATCAGGATTCGAATCGGGGCCTGTTGACTCCGAGGGCGAGCATATTCCGTCTGAGCCGTTTAGATTTTAAGAACAGTGGCGAAATAAGTTATCGTTTTCTAATGACATTGTAGGAGTTTTTCATTGTCTAAAAACGCGCATAAAATGATGTAGTAGAGTGTCTGTGAATTTAATTCAGCATTGAAGTCAGTCTTTGTTTTATCAGAAAAAATCAAATTATTTTGCAATTTGAAAAGTATGTTGAGAACAAAATGTATGTGTCGCAGTCAGCTAGCTTAACAGCCGTTAAATTAACAGCCTAGCCTGTTCACTAGACAACGCTGTTTAATGTGTGTAACTGAAACTTCTTTTGGCGCGGCTCAGACACATTTTTCGTGGGCTGTGAATTGAATTCTAGCGTCAGGCTCGGGAATGATAATCTTCGGGTAAACTCGGGATCATGGCCATTGGTCATCTAGAAATGCTGACGCATTTTTAGATGGCCATGCTGATGCCCACGCCCTCCGTGTTCACTCGCGTAGTTTCCAAAGCTATCAAATTCTGAGTTATAAGTTTTTACTTCTATCAGCAGTCCCTATATGACTGCCAATTTATTTACTTACTAGCGACCCACCCGCCCCGGCTTCGCACGGGTGCAATGCTGATACTAAATACAAGTAATTAAGTACCTACTAATAAAATTCCGGTCCGGCGGCAAGACGTTTCGTTTTACGTAGTCACATAAGTCACAGTGTTTTGTGATTGATACTTTTTTGGCATGACGGACGCACGCAATGTGTTGATGGAACGAAACGTGCTTCACACCAAAGATGGCGACAGCGGTTGTTTGTCAGTGCCATCAAAATTTAACGAAATTCTCCATATCTGAATTTTGTGGACATATGTTGTCGACTCAAAATCAATATTTTTTTGTATGTTTAGTTATTCATATAAGGTTTCGATCAAGTCTACCGTACCCCTCGACGAAATTATTAATATAGAAGAAGATTAGTGATTAGTTACCACAGCCGTTGAGTCCCACGAGGCCGTACCGCCGGCCGCAGTTGAGCTCGAGCAGCGTGTCCTGCAGCAGCTCGCTGCCGTAGAAGGTGATGGAGAAGTTGGCGATCTTGATGTCCCGCGAGCGAGGGTGCACCGCCAGCGAGCCCGTGCACGACCGCGCCTCCGAGTTGATCTTGGCCTCGGCCTCCAGCTTCAGACAAAGGGCCTCTGAACAAATGAAACAATATCTTTTTGTTAATAATCTATTTGTAGCCGATGGAAGTTCAGGAGAAGTGTTGGGTGCCCACCGGTCAGATCGGTCGATGACATTCGAACAGACGCGGGTCATGCATGGATCACAAGCAAAGGATCGAGACAAGTGGCGTACACGAAGAGAGGCTTATGCCCAGAAGTGGGCGATAACGGGCTGAAGAAGAATCCATTGTAGACGGTACATCCAAAGAGTTTACAAATACCACGTCTAGAGTTAGATTTTCCGCACGGTTTGTGTCAATCGTAAGCAGATGACGTGCATACTTTCAATGGCAACAGAGTGATTTGCCGCGACAAAAGTATGACACTTCCGACAAGACCGACAAAGCAAGAAAGATGCTACCCGTGCTTTCGGTGTAAAGCGTTGTGCCAACTCTATACGTAGTATGTGTAAATTATTTGGGGACATATTATAGGTAAGACAAAAAAAACTGAATAGTCCGTCAAGCTAAAATGATAGTACGCGTATTTTTTTATACACACAGACAAAAAATAACGAAGATACAGTGGTTAGGAGTTTCGAGTAACGTCACTTGTGGGAACGAAATTTACCCACAAGTGACGTCACGGCCCCCACTCTGGAAATTGTGTTTATGTTTCTCCAAACTTACACTCTTATGTTTTTTGTTTTTTCGTACTAACACTCTTATGTTTTACCAAATTATAAAAATCGTTAAAGATGTAGGTAGATAAAATAAATAAATATTGGTGGACAATTCACACACAGCACCATCTGACCCCAAACTAAGCAAAGCTTGTATTATGGCGGCCAGATAGCTGATATAATACTTATATAGTTCTAAATACATACTTATTATACATAGAAACACTCAGACACAGTGCAACCATTTGAATTCGTCACACAAATATTCGCATTGGGTGGGAATCGAACCCACGACCCTCGGCGTCGCAGGCAGAGTTACTACCCACTAAGCCACGAGATCTTTAATGATTTTTTATAATTTGGTAAAACATAAAATATGTGTCCCTTCTTCCTTTTTTCTTTATTTTTTCCATAATCTAACTGACGGACTTAATTAGAATGGTTTATTTTTGACCCAGTCCCTATCGTCCGTCGTGTATACCGTAATGTGAGTACAATGACATCAAATTGCACCCTACATATTTGAGACCATCAAATACACCAAGGCAAAATATATAAATTCACAATAGAGGAAAAAATAGACCTGAGATTGGGTACAAAATGAGCTACAACTGCTTTAATCCATACTCTCAGTAGCAAAAAAACTACCAATTAACATGGTAGAGTTATAGTTACTTATATTTATGATAAGAACTGAGCAAGAAAATGTGAAAAATATGTTCTGTACCACTATATTTGTAATAGACTAGCCCGTGGCCCATAGTCAGCCAGGCCAGGGACTGTCTATAAGTAAAGTCAAGCAACTTTTACTAAAAGAGACCTTGTACTCCATAAATGAATTCTTGACTTCTGATTACGACGACGTTGCCTGATATCAACTCTATTCGGAATTCATTAATGTTAACTGCTATAAAAAATGTGTAATGTTTATATTGTATGGGCTTAATCACGATATAAATCATTGTTTCGTTATGTGTTTAAATCGCGAAAGTTTCAAAACAATATCAAAATGTGCCTACCTATTACTAGATAACCTCATGTCATGAAATAATTATCTAGTGACTTTTTTTTTATAATGTAATGTTTAATCTGTAATGTACAGAATAGATTACCGTTATTAGAGAATACATTTTTCAATTTTTTTAAATTGTGATAAATTTATGAAAGATGAGACATATTTTGTACTAAGTTTTAGTCAACAATGCTAAGTTTTGCATTTTGCAGCTAAGTTTGGTAGCATAAGCAGCCCACTAAATGTTCCCACTGCTGGGACTCGGGGCCTTCTCTCGCAAGGAGAGAGTTTAAGGCCATAATCCACCACGCTGGCTAAGTGCGAGTTGTTGGATGACACATGACCTCGAAAGATTCTAGGTACATGTCGGTTTCCTCACGATGTTTTCCTTCGCCGTTTTTAAGTTAGCGGCATTACGCACATGTCTTCGAAGAGACAGTGGTGCGCGTGGTGGGATTTGAACCCGGGGGCTCCGGATCGGCAGTCGCCATTCTCCCGACTAGACCAGCCGTAACTTCAAGTTTGGTAAGATACTCGTACGAGTAAATTGGGTTCGCTAGTAAAAGACAAAATTAACTCAAAGGATTATTTATTACTCATCATAGACGACTGGTCCTTGAATTATATTACATCATTAGATATAATGACAGTATTTAAATAGAATAAAATATGTACCAAGCTTAATTTTGCTATCATTTTGTTAATTTTACTTTATGATCATTCAAATCTGGATGGGCAAGTCCATTTTAAAAGTACAAAATTATAAGAAAATCTATTTACCATTGGATAACCTATTCAATTTAAAGTTACTTTTGTCATGAAACCAGTTTCCTAAACGCAATATTTAATATAGCTAACATATAAACTTTACGCGCGATGCATAGAAAATACCAGATAACACTTCCGTTTGCCTGAAGTTTGGGAGGGCACATCTAGCAGTTTATATCGATGGCCTATGGGACTCAGGGAAAATTTCCAGAGGTGAAAGAATTTTTTAAATTAGTCCAGTAAAGTATTCTCGCAATAAAAAGTATTCCAGATTATTATCTAGCTGTGTCCCAAATTTCAACTCGATCTGTTAAGCCATTCTGAAGTGAAACCTCCAAAATTTGACATTTATACTAATAGTAGGATAATGTGCAACTAATAAATAAATTGTATGAGGGTTGGTTTTCATCACGGATTACATTTTTTAAGGTAAGTAATATTAAGTAAACCAACATAGAACAGAAGGAAGAGAGACAAACTTATTAGCATTCCATGGATTCACCGTGATCCCGAGACTTGTGACACGGGTGTAGGTTTAAGGAGCCCCTTTCCATTGTACAACAACACTCACCTTCACTACATGTGTTTCTCTCCCTGCCCACCCAAATCTGATATGAACCTACTTGTGCAGCTTTAGGTACTCGTTCTAGTATAGAACTTACTGCACCTGTACAAGCCCCTTAATTCCACCAAAACGACACCATCGGTGGTGTCGTATGGAATCACTAGTTCATACAACACCACCGACTAATAGTGAGGTTACTTACATTTCATTAATGAGGTATGTCATTTGATAAAGTTTATATTTATCTGTCACTCAAATGGTCATCTTGACATTGTTCATTGCAATTTGCATATTATGGTCTTTCAGTCCGAATATTTTAATTTTTCACAATGGACATGGATACTAATACTGACGACATTACATACATAAAAACTTATGGCGGAACAGCACATCACTAGGGTGGTGTCGTATGGACTAGAGATTCCATACGACACCACGGATGGTGTCGTTTTGGTGGTGTCGAGTGGAAGGGAGGGACAAGCCAAGGTCTTTCAGCAGTTTAAAGAGAGATTTTACTGGTATACTTCTTGCTCCTACTTCTACAGCATATAAATTAACTACATAGCCGTTTTTTGTTCATTTGTTAACAAGGTCGTAATACTTATTTTGTTTTTAGGTATATTAGCTTCCCATAGTATGGTAAGTTCTACAAGGACTATGCGTTTTGTAGTTCTAGAAAAAAGGAAAATGTCCGGTATGAATGATGAAACAACCACATCCTCTGGGATTTTATAGTGCTTTTCATACATGTCTATTAAAATAGTCCAATCAGATGCCATACCCAGGAATATGAAGTGTGATTGTTATAACATAATACTCCTGCTATCAAATACTAGCTGCTGTCCATGCCTTTGTCTGGAATATCTCTTATCGGAATTAATCTGTTGTTTGAGCTAATTACGACTACCAAATTGTACGCGGTGGTCGGTTCGCGCATTTCTCAATGAGCGCGCGCAGATATGAGGGCATGCTTCAGGAAAATGCCCATAAAAATTATCTAGACCACCTACCGCACTTATGTAAACAACATTGACTTTATAAATAAGAGATCTAAGCTAATGTTTACAATTTTTTCTATATACGCGGAAATAATACGCCAAATATAGCAAATTTTGGAAACGCATGATTGAAAACTCATTGAAATTAAATAAGAAGCCATAAAAACCCCTATTTATTTTATTTCCATAATAGTTTGATAAAGTACTTTGTAAAAAATTGCAAATTCTACAATAAATGAAGCTTAGATTTGCATAGAATTTTTTAATTTACGCAGAATCTCGTTTGAAAACAAAACACGGTTTCCGTCAAATTTTTTTTTGCACTTGGAACATTAAATGTTCCAATCCATAAATTATTTATTTAGCAAGTTGATGGTACAAGGTTCAAGCAAATTAAGACTGTTTTTTCTTTGAGCTTTGATTTAAAAGTGAACTTGAGTGAACACCGCGGTAATTATAGGCCGAACCCATATGGGTTCCCTGCCGCTACACAGGTTAAGTTTGTTTGAAAGCAATGATCTCAGGTACTACTTGTTCGAATCGAAAGTTTTTTTTTGTTGGATAGCCCATTTACTGAGAAAGGATATAGTAAACCTCCAGTGGGGGCTATTATATATATAAGATTAGCAGTTAGGGATTGCAATCTCGCACTTTTACCAGTCCTTTACGCTGGATTGAATGTGTTATAGCGGGATCCAGTGGGATTCCACATTGTTTATAGTTTTTATGAAATTCAATAATTAACTTTATTATGGCTGGTTCTAATCAACACTTTGTTACAGATACATAAATCAACAACACAACATAAAAAAATGTGTAAAATTTTAAACTTCTACACATATTTTTAAATACAAATTATGTAGATTAAATGCAGCGAATTCCTCTGACCATGACCATGGAGTGAAAGTGGACACGGGCACTCTGACTTGCATCCTGTCTCCATTGGAGGGTCTGGGGTGTTGGACTTTTAGGACGGTGGCACAGCACCTAGGCTTTCCCAAGAAACGACCCGTGGCCTGGTCAGCCATGGTGAAGCTAAGAGAAACCCACAATGGGACTGCTTTGGGTTCCAAGACTTCTGGTCCAAGCGATGGTGTCAGGATCAGATGTGACACCCTATGTCTGACACCCACGGTTGGTTACCGAGGTGGTCAAGACGTACCCGCGGCGGGTTCACAGAGGACAGCGACACACGCGACAGCGTTACCGCGTTCGCGCCGTATGTGGCAAAGGTGAAACCCTGTGGAGGATTTAGTCGGTAGGGATACCACTCATGGTGTCGAATACAACACATATCAACCATTACCTTTAAGCGGAAGAGTATGTAAATGCAATTGCAATTCCTCCACATAAAAATGAACTATTTACCTTTTTTTTTCAAACTAATACAATTTCCCATTAAGGTGTTGTTTGCTGTAACTACATATTATTGAAGCACAAGGGCAAACATTTAAGCACCTAGGAATCGACTTACACCAAGACTGGTTTTCATGTGGAAAATCTATTTGTTGCGTTATCAAGATGATCAGGTTAGAAAGATAACCAATTTGTTTTGCTATGGCATAAAAAGAAAACTAAAAATATCATACCTACTACACAGAAGTACTTTCAAATACTTGTACAGTAAAACACATTGTAGTAGACCCCTACAATTTAACCTAGCATTTCTATATTATTTTTATATAGTTCCACTCTTACTGATCATAGTGTGCTGTATCTAAAATAACTTCTTAAAGTTAGAGATATTTTAGTTGGTTTTGCTCTAATTGACAAGGAACTGCTGGGCACAGCTAGTTATTTTTAATACAGTTCAATTTATAATGTAAAAGAGTCCTAATTGTAAGAACCACAAGCAAACAGACATATTTATCACAGTTGTGAACTATCGCACAAGTGGTGGCCTTTCTGATGACACTAATTTCTTGCAGCAACCAGCTTAGAGTAAAATTGCTGATATACAAGGCAGATATAGCAAGTAATCTTGCTTGCCCATCAATAAACAAATAAATACAGTTTTTTTTGGAATGAGTAGAGAATGAGAATATTAACAATGAGAACATCATGTCATTCATACAAATTCACAAATCAATATTTATGTCTGTGAGATTAGGACACATACTAACAACATAATCACACCTCTTTTGTTTCCACTGCTAGGAATAGACATCAGCAAGAAAGTCCAAGCCATTATCCACAATACTGGCGGTGTGAGTGTTGGAGGATCTTAAATGTACAAATACAAATATCTTTATTGCTGTTTGTAGGTAAGATAAAATGATATAAAACATTTTAAAAGTTGACCCATACAAACTGGCCTCTGCGAGAGGCATGCAATGTCTGGCAAGACAATATGTTCTAGTCTTAATTTATACAATGAAAAAAAATTAAATAATAGTCTGTGTAAATGTATTCAAGAGATATGTCCTAAATCAAATAACATCAATATTTTGTTGCACCATTAAGGTCAGTGATGGTAAATAATAAAAAATGAAATATTACTTCAACACAATTACAAAGTTTATCATATAGGAGTGGGAACGACTCATACTCATAACCTCACACTCATGAAAATTGGCATTTTAGCCATTAAGCCACCAGAGCGTAGATGCACTAACGCCAGCCACTATCAGTTGTTTTATGTGTGAAACCTTTTCTATCAACTAGCTGCAGCTATACAAAATTATTTCACACTTAAATGATTGTTTAAATGGTGAGAGGCTGCTCTCACCATTTAAACAAAATCTATTTCGCCATAGCCTTTATTCGCATTACAGGTTTATTTGTTTTGCCATAAATGTGTTGGTGAAATAACAACCACACATTAGATAAAGCTTGGATACACAGTAAATGAAACATGACTCCTAAAAGGAGTGTTGGGTTTGAATAATCATAGAAATCACTTATTTCAACTGGTATTTTGTCAACTGGAGCAGGAGAACAATATAGCATAATGTATATATAATAATGTATGTCTCAAAATAAAAATAAAATTTGATCCCAATATCAGCATGAAGCCGAAACATCTCATAAGGTTAGGAGTCTACACTGACAATGAATACCTAATACAAAAGCTTACAGTATCTCACATTCGAATTTAGGAAATTACCACACTTCAGTAAAGTAAAAGTTAAGATGTACATAGCTCCATTGGCTGTTACAGTCAAAGCTAATTTCACAATATCATGGTTCATTGAACACAAACAGTTTTTGTTTTGTTGGCACTGAAGAGAAATTGAAAGTATGAACAAAAAATACCATGCCTCAGCTATCAACAATGAGTTTCATCAACTATTGATGAAAATTTTAATAGTTAGAAAATAAATAATTTAGGCGACACAAAAGATTTAGGTACAATAGGTGACACGAGACGTGATTCCGACGCATACTTATCGCGAATATGATGGCATATGATTAACTTTATCAGAACATGAAACATCGCATCCACCTCTAATTGAGCGTGTATTGTAATCGAATAAACGAAGTAATTAGGTACCTTCAGCGGTCAGTTCGCGTCCCTCTTTGCCAGTGCCATTCGAGGTCCCGTTTTCATCGCCATTGTTGACCTTGGCAATGGGTTTTTTGTTTCTGTTGCTAGCCTGCTCCTTCTTCTTCTGCGCTGCTCGCTTTTTCGCGTCCGACGGCATCTTAAACTATCAAAAACGCGTAAAATTTCCCGTGGCACACAACACGTTTTACACTTTATGACACAGCAGGTCAACTGATGCTACTAGCGGAAGTATTCGTTATAGTCTGGTGATTATAATATTACTCACCTAATTTAAAAGTGTAGGATTAAGGCAAGTCGTCCGTATCCGCTGCACACGTGCACGTGCAGCATTGATAAGCTATGGGAAAAGAAAGATCACCTCAACATCAAATCAATCAAAACATGACATTTTTGTTTGAATGTGACAAACTGTCAGATTTTTTGACATTTGACATTGGCATTTGAAAATTTTGTTGCGTTGCAGCTGTCATCATCAGAAAAATCCCTCTTTATTGATCATGTTTGTATGTGGTGTAGATAGATGATTAAAACCCAACAACATAATTTTATGTATTTAAAAGTAAGATCACTTTGTTTTGTATCTCTGTTTTTTTAATATTAATATACATAAAACTCAGGATGGCAAACTGCGTAGCTGGTGAATCTGTCAAAATTAAAAAAACTTAAGAAAAGAAGTTTTACCGGGAATTCAAAAATGTTTACAAAAATAAGTATGTATACGTAGTACAATACTTATATTACTTGCCCCTATCTCTTTGTTTGACGGCCTATTTTTTAACGTGTTTTTGGCGGAATTGTGAGGAAAATCCACAAAGAGCCATTCATTAAAAAAAAGTATACGTAGTAATTTACATTCTCTTTGGTAATTCGTTACGTCGTTGAGGTCGTTGATAAAATATGATAGGATAATTTCAAAAACTTTTAAAACATATAAACATTGTTTTGTAGCACAGTTTTGTGGAGACTGGAAAGGAATTGATTCGAAGATGTACATCATATTCTAGTAGAATGTTTACGAACCCAGTCCGTACGGTCTGCCATTCTCACTCAGTACGGTGTGAATTTAGTTGATATTGGGATAATCCAAAGTGTCCTATGTGCACCTGCGAGTGACATAGCAAGGACAATACTTAAACTGTTGTGCGACATTTATGTGTAGAAAATTATTGTGTTTTCACGGGGCTGGCATTGTCGTTGTGCGACATAAATAAGCCCCTAAAAAAAATTAAAAAATAATAAAGATTAAAAAAAAAGGAATTGATTTTAAGCAACTCTCAATTTCTTACATTTATTAGCAACTGTCGGATTACAGATTTTTTTTTTTAAGTTCTATTCATCATCGATATAAATTTTATTAATCTAATATTGTCATATTAAAGTTAAATTAGTTACAAGATAATAAAAAAATATATATACATATATATTAAAAATATTCGTGTCGAGATCAATCCGACTGGGTTCAGAATCACCACGTTGCTGTTGATTTTAAACTTAAAAACAAATATCAATTTTACGACCAAAATCAGAGTTTGTATTAATAAGCCTTACTCAATCCTGGGTACTATTTTAATGGACACGTATGAAAAGCACTACAAAATCCCAGAGGATGTGGGTGTTTCGTCATCCAGACCGGACATTTTCCTTTTTTCTAGAGCTACGAAACGCATAGTCCTTGTAGAACTTACCGTACCGTGGGAAACTAATATACCTAAAGACCACGCGATGAAACAAAATAAGTATTACGACCTCCTAAACGAATTAACAAAAAACGGCTATGTAGTTAGTTTATACGCTGTAGAAGTGGGAGCGAGAGGTATACCAGCAAAATCTCTCTATAACCTACTGAAAGACCTTGGCTTATCCAGAAGTGCAGTAAGTTCTATACTAGAACGTGTATCTAAAGCTGCACTAGTAGGCTCATATCAGATTTGGCTGGGCAGGAGAGAAAAGCAGTGGTGAAGGTGAGTGTTGATGTACGTCAGAAAGGGGCCCCTTAAACCTACGCCCGAGTCACAAGTCTCGGGAACTACTCGAGTTTTTCTCTCTCTGCCACACGATGGACCCGGCACCCGCACGGTGAATCCATGGAATGCTAAGAAGATCGTCTCTCTATTCGTGACTTTTAATTTTTATAACTCACCCTTATTATATATTCTTATACTTTACCAACTTACTAACAGTTCATTTTGAACCGAAAAACGAAAATCATCCTAATTTGATACACCATCGAAGAGAATTCGGTCGGATTTGGCCGGACAAAAATTACGCCGGATTGCAATTACTAAAGCTTCAAAGTCATTTGACTTTGACAACTTTGGGAAATTGAAATGGTTTTGTATTTCAACTTCAACTCTTGGTTTATGGCTTTAATTATGGGTTAGCCTCACTATTTCGCCAATGTCAAGTATAAATATAATAAATAATAATTAAATTTTTGAAGAAAAATCGGACGACGCACCGTACGTCAAAGCGCCTTTTTTCCACTGGTTTTATATTTCTATTGTTTTGTTTGAGACCTGCTGTCCTTTTATTTCTTCGTCAAAGTCTCAGAAGAATGTGGTTTTGTTGCATTGTGCTTTTTTCCATACTGATATAGTATGACATGATCAAAACAGACAACTAATTATTGTTAAATGTACAATAAAAAAAAAATTCATTTCATTTCATTTCAATTTCATTTCATTAAAAATTATTCCAACAGATGGCGCCCACCTACTACTTCAACTACACGATTTTAATCTATTTAGACTTTATTTACGACTATCACTCTCAATCACTATCAATGTAAAATTACTAAATTGTTGTTAAATTTGACAAATGAAGCGTTTTCCAGATGCAATAAATAAACGGCGTCTATTTTTTTTTGTTACAATATTTTTACAAAATGTATTTTTGGTACCACACTTGGCGAAATTGGGAATTATCTTAGACAGGTATCATCAGACGGGCAAGAAAGCACACAACTACATTGTGCTTGCATCTAAATAACGCCTCAATAAAGATATTTGTAATGGTGGCCATGGTGGCATATTATATAATTTGTGTTCACAACAAAATTTGACAACCAAACTGTCAAAATAATTTACAGACAATAGTGCCATCATTACGGCAATGGGACAAACTACAATGAACAGACTAATATCTACGTAATTTCGATTAGACAGCTCACCTCGGTATAATGGGGCGTTTTCCAGATGCAAATTGACTTGTTAAATATATTTCTAAACTCTGCCAAATATGGCACCACTGTTGGTTTTTGTGAAATTTCTCTAACAAAACATTGGCGCCACCCATGGAGAAATTGGGAACTGTTTTTGACAGGTTTTTTGGATTTTGAAAACGCCCCATTATAATGACGTTCAGAGGACATAATCTTAGATCTACGAAGTTCAATCCAGTGGTTACAGCCTGAGTCCAGAGTCAAGCAGATACTCTGCTTTGGCTATATTAACCACTGTAGCCGGTAGCTCAAGTAGCCCACTTAGCTGTCGGTTGGTCTGAGGTGCATAGTTTGTCCGTGCTGTTGGCCGCTGCTGTCTATTGTAATAGACAGTGTTATCTACTAACTATTTAATATTTTTACTACTTTATTTAATATTTTTTTTAGGAATAATCTATCTGTATTCCAAATTTGGACCCGATCCGTTCACGCGTTCTTACGTAATTGACCAACAAACATAGGGTCTACCGCTTAAATTGCTAATTAAACTGCTTGCTTTTGATATTGCTCTCTTTTCTTTACGGTTGAAATTATAATGACAGCAATAGCAGAGCCAAATTACACTTGGCCAAATTTAGTCGACTGAATGTTAACAATTTTTCGAAATTGAATTTGAATGAATTAAGTTGATTCATTTCACTCATTCATTTTGAATATTGACGCATTTTATCATAAAAAATGTATTTTACTTCAAAACATGAGTATTTTCGATGAGACAATATACAGCACTAGACTAATTTTGAATTTTCCCGCTAAAACACTAATGACTGCCATGACGTCACTAGTCTCAAAACATTGGTTGTTAAATGTTAATTTTATAATAGTTTCTATTAAAAGAATATCACATTATTATAATATAATATTACGTAGTTTTATTATAATCTATTTTAAATGCTATATTTTTAATCTGTTGTCACGAGACTGGAAACACCACATAATATAAATATAAATAAATATTGGTGGACAATTCACACACAACACCATCTGACCCCAAACTAAGCAAAGCTTGTGTGATGGCAGCCAGATAGCTGATATAATACTTATATATTTTTAAATACATACTTATTATACATAGAAACACCCAGACACAGTGCCTATCTTATACAAATTACCTATATAGATATAGGTACCTATCTTATGTTCTTAGGTGAAAATTGTATTTTAAATATATTTTTTTAATTCTTTTTGGCTTGAATATGTTTGTTAAGTTATTAGAATACAATAAATATGGTGTCTTCTCAATTAAAGTGATCAGTGTTATATCTCTATTCCGAAGCATATTTAGAATAGAAGCAACCAGTGGCAATCTTTGCTTCTAAATGTAGTATGCTAGCTTCCTGAATGTTATTACACTTGAGCACTTCACTAAATTCAGAGTGGCTAAATTCAGTCGATTAAATGTAGCCAAGTGTATTAAAGTCTTTTGTCTTTCAGGTAGTGCGGTGGAGGGGTCGTTCGTGTCTTTTTACATATTATATCTCTAATTTTTTGGCGGACCGAGGGTTACATAAATAAAATTATAGACGTTCGAGTAGGTATCGTTTATTTTCCGCATATCATTAAAATGTAATAGAGATAACACATAGAATAGAGTTATAAGAATGCTGCAAGTGGAATGCAAAATAATTGAGAATAGCACTTTCTGACATATTTCTGGTAATGAGTAACGGCTAATAAACTGTAGTGGTTCCTATCGCATAACGCATAAACTTTCTATCACATTGCCTAGACGGTTAGAAGGAACAAACACAGAAATGCTAACATTTTTTATCAATCCCTTAATAGAAACCAAACCCCTTAGTAGAATTTTCGATAGTTAACTGATGAAATTGCGTGTCCTAAAGTTAAATGGTATTTGAGACACCGCTAGTTTAAAAAATCGACAGAATGAAATATCGTCCTAACTAGGTAAGGAAAGTAGGTATGTAACCGCGCTTTGTTGTAGACCGCACGGTTGCTTATCATCTGGTGAAATGGTGGTTGAGAATAAATCTGTTACCAACACAATACATACAGCCACATTGTCACGAACCTATACATGCATTCAATACGAAACTTCGTAGCTTTAAACGCCAAAACGTATATTGGGGTACCTACCCACTAAAATATCTATAGTAGTTAAGTAACAATGACGAAATCTACAGAGGTAGATTTATTCTATTAACAACAGTATTCACGTGAGATGTAGGTAAATATTTTGTTGATATTTGTACAAGAAATTTGTTTTCGATGACGGATCTTAATATACACTGTCTTGGGCAGTCTCACACCTAGCAGTCTAACGGAACACCTATTAGGTAAAACAACTTTATTTGTGAACTTGACTTTCTTTCCCATATTATAACGATGGAGATGGAATAAAGTAACATGAAGCTGATGAAGAGAAATCGCCCAAGTATAGTGACGTGATTTTCGTCATAAAGGTCGTCGCTCACTTATAAACCTAGCACCCGGTACTGTCTCACTTCGTGCGAATAAGATTTTTGTTATGGATTTTATTAACAGTTTTATAACAGTATAACATCGCATTGCAGATTACAGTTGTAATCTGCAATGCCCTAGCAGACGGAAACTAAGGCCTCTTCCGCGTTGGTGACGAATGACACCATTTAAAATACATCTATCTCTAATCAGTACTGAACAAAGTAATGACACCGTACAACCGTGGCCTCTCCTCCTTCACAGCGCTTTGGGGTGTATTTGAAATGCAAATATATCTGTCACAGATAGCGCTAACCATAGGTTAATAACGCCTAGATCATAGACGTATATAGGTAAAAGTCAGACGTAGTCTCGGTAAAACCAAAACTGTGTCTATAGAGTTGACCATAAAATATGGATGTGTGCTGTCACATACAGGCGGACACGCGCACAAACAGAATACACGAACAAACATGTGTGTGTATGCGTGGCAGCTTATCAGTGACAACGCACACGTGCATATGTGGCGGACTCTATAAACAAAGTTTTTGTTGTAGCGAGACTATGACCGACTTTTTTTATACATACAACGCCTAAATCGATAATCTTCAAACGAACGCTTCATCTTAAGTGAGGTAAAACTCAGATTAAAGTGGGCGTAAGCATTATGTACTTAAGTTCGCCAAACAAAACTTTAATATCGTGGATTACAGTGAAAGACCACACAAACCATCATGTTTTTAATTAATTGTCGGAGACGCATGCACTAGCGATTGACCTTGACAAGTGGTGATAGTTTCAAAAGGACGAAGCCAATATGGTTCAGTATGATTTGCATCACTTTTCTGGCGCGGATCCGGTTTCTACGCGTTATTATTCTATGGCACTAACAAAATGAAAAATTGGCGTTATCTTTGGCGAAATAGAGACAAGACATCTTTGACAGGTACCTACATAGTACATATATCACATATATGTATATGTTTGTATTCTGCAATCGACTCATTGTGACGAAGATCGTTCAATGACTGTTCGTCAATTAGTTGGCCACACGGCGTAAGCTTGATATTTGCACTCTCCACTCGTTATTTCTATGATCACTTCACTTTCTCAAGTCGAAGACGTCAAGCGACAAGCGGCTACATTGGTGCTGGATTTAAAAATGAGTAACAACCTTAACAGTTTTCTATGTATAAAAATAACGATGTAAAATTGTTTTGAACAATATTTACTCAATTATTGAATTCCTTTTTAATCTGTTTCGCATTTTAGATACCCACTACTAGCTCAACACCATAAAATTTGAAAACTAGCTATCCGTAATGAGGATCATTAAATATTTTGACTACACATTCACTAGATTATAGAATAAACACGCATGAAGGCAATAAATCTTATTCCGAAAGCCTATCTATTAAATATTTTAACATTATTTACTTTAACGTTGAGTTGGGTCGTTTTGTGTTAGATGAGGCTGTATTCACGATGATCAGCGCAACACAGGCGCCGCTAAGTATAACAGGACGTCGTTCGACAGACCGAACATTGTTTGACGTTTAAATGTTCTAAGCCTACTATAATTACAAGAGGTTTTGACGTGACGTCTTATAAATTGGTTTGCCGGGTGACACTTCAAGAAACTGCGTTACGCTCCGCTCACGTTATGCGCTCACAACGAGAGCGAGTGAGAGGCACGCGTCCCTTCCACTCGGGCATGGTTAGCCCGCCTAAGAGCGAGAGAGACAGACATAAAAAGTGAAAGGCACGCGTCCCTTCCGTAAAATTATTGTACCACTCAAAGTCGTTGTCACGTAAAACTTTCGCCCGTATACCGACTTTACAGGCAACCAATTTTTTAATCTCAGAGAATAGGCTTTGAACATTTAAACGGACGAAACGACGGATCGAAGTAGAACCGAAGTAGGAAAGTAGCGTGTTTATTTTGAAATTACGTCTTTCGTAGAAAGAGAGTAGACATTCTAGACTTACAAAAGCGCAGAACCTCAGCGGGTATAAGTATTAACTTGTAATAATTATTTCGCATATTGATCATCGTGAACCGAATCGCAGCTTATTAATGTGTTTTAATTTTAATATAACATGTTAACAGACTAAGTAGGGAGTGAACAAGATGGTGAAACAATGTTGAAAGGTATAAATGTGTCATGACAGCCAACGCGCTTACAAAATTCAAACGAAAAAAATGGCAGTCATAGGAAATGCCGTTAGGAGTGAAAACTTGTAACTCAGAATTTAATAGCTTACTTTAGGTTACTACTAACTACGCGGAGAGCGTGGCCATGAGCATGATCATCTAGAAATGCGTCAGAAATCGGGAAATGCTGGCGCATTTCAGGACCGTGTTATGGGCGTGGCCATGGTCCTGAGTTTACTATAAGATTTCTTATCATTGTCGAGCGTGACGCTAGAATTCAATTGACAGCCCACGAAAAATCTGTCTGTGGTTCACAAAGAGTACTCCATTCTCAAATGCCTTAGGTGTTAATTTTTTTTTATTTTATTAAAAAAGTAAATTTAGTAATTTGACTTCATTTTTCCACTACATATCTATCGCTTCGCACATGTTTGACATTAAAAAAACGGCACATTGTAAGCAAGTTCTGAACAAACGCTGGATCTTGGCGAAATTACGGTGATATAACTGAATGGTATAAAGAAGTTGGTTTAATAAGGCGTTTCTAATGGAGGGTTGAGGTATGGAATGCCATCTGTGCACATGAGAAAGCCCAAATGCATTAATTTAGGGTGCTCCTCATTAGAATTTTAAAGGAAATCACTCGAGCTGTAGCTAGCATTTCCTCATTATAATTATACAAGGTTATATTTACTACACTATTTAGTACAAAGTATTTAGAATTTATATATTTTTTGCTACTTTTATAGTGTTACACTTGACGACAATGCGGTCTACGATGGAACGTGTTTACATAGAAAAAATCGATTCACTCTCGATTTGAAATCTATAACTAAGTATTTTAGTCGACCATAGTATTTTTTTTTTACTCGGTATATTTCAATTCTTCACAATTGCTACATTCATACCTTTGTCTACACCAGCGCCATTAAGGAAGATTTTTGAACAGTTCTTTATCTCATACAGCTAGCACCTTTTTTAAACTTTCTACCTTATAAGATGACACTCCTTAGCTCTACCCTCCCTAGGTTCTTTAACAATATACAAACCTGTCAAAGATAGTTCTCAATTTCGCCAAGTAGCGCTAATGTCTGATTTTGTGAAATTTCTCTAACAAGATGAAACTTTGGCGCCACTTACCTACGGTGAAATTGAGCACTATTGTATTTACTTAATAGGTATTTTGCATCATGAAAATGTATGAGAAGTGAGAACTGAAAATAAAATGGCGAACTTTTTTTTTCTTTGCTTTTTGAAAAACCAAATATTGCGGCTTTATTCTTTGCGTCTCGTTTGCACGTTGTACAAGCGAGCGAAAGGCTAATAAAATGCCGTTTTTAATTGGTAGATATTATCAGTCGGTTCCAATTATTTAGCCTTTACAATAAAATAATGGTTAACAATTTGTAACAGAACTGATACGTTTAACCATAGATCGTACAACTCAAGATTAGCCCTCCCAAACTTTAGGGCGCACGGAATCATGTTAACGTTGGGAAGAGTGAGCTCACTCTTTCCGTTCTAGTCGGTTGTGGGGGGATTACCTAGCACTGATTTTGAACATAAACATAAAAGATTATGTCTTGCTGTGCGTTCAAAATGTGTTCTAATAATTCTAGAAACTCAAATAATTGTAATGGAATTACATTTCATGCGTAAATACTGCATTAAAAATTATTTCATAAATTTTCTAATTACACAAATTAAAATTTTAAAATGGCTACCATCACCGTCACCGGTCACACATTACCGTATGACAGAGAGAGAATAATATCAATTATAACTAGTGCGAGCGAGATAGATGTCTTAGACAGAGACGGCTTAGATAGAGACAGATGTCACAGACGTAGTTTATTATCAATGTCAAGATGTTCAGGGCTAATCTTGAGTTCAACCATCTTTGCGTTTAACTATATTTTTACCACAGCGGGTAGAACCTAAACTCGATCGACACATGACCGAAGCTGGTGACAAAGAGAGAGGCATATACCCCGCAGTGGGATACAGCAGTTGTATGATGAAAATAAAAAATAACAGACTTTCAAAATAATGATTTATTAGTTGCTAATTGGACGTTATTTTATTTGTATGCTAATATTATTTGCTATGACGAGTAAAATCTGAATGATTTATACCTTTCAGAACTGTTCAACCGTAAGTTATTTTACCTGTCTTATTCTCAAAGTAGGTATAGTATGTATATATGAAACTTTTTTTACAGATCATTGAGTACCTACAACAAGTTTAGTAATCATAGGCGAAATAGAATACTTTACAACGTTACGTTAACAAATGTATGAATAAATAGAGAGAACCGCAATGTAAATGGAACCATTAATAGAAATAGTTTACATTGTCTTCGCGAGGTAAAGGCAGCCGAACAAGTCCAACCCGTCTGTAAACAAGTTCTTTTTATTTAAGGTTAAAGTCTACCTACGTTTAGCTCGTCAGGTGAAAAACGACCTTGTGGCTGCAGATGAGCTCATATTTCTAGATAGTACTTAGAAACACTTAGTTGAAGGACCAAACCATAGAAAATATCGAAGAAATCTTCATGTATCTGTAGATCCCTCTTTCTCATCGGGGCTAAACGGGTTTAATCTATTCATGTCTAGGTGTTACGGTGTCTTTTGTTTTGACATCTTTAGTTTGCGTGCTACAGTTACTGTTTGCGTTCAGAAGACACTGAGCTTCCCTATTCATATGCGTAAGATATTATTCAATAAGTTTGGGTTAGTACGACCCTGTGTAGTAGAGGCCCTCTGAGGTATTCCTGCTATGGGTCCCTTTAACAAACAATACTGGGACACAGCTTTTCGAGCATAGCAATGCAAAGGCAACATTGGTGGTTAATACAAATTTTAGAACATGTTGGAAGTGCATATTATATCTTTGCATAGAATTTATAACAACATGCTTGTTTCTTTTTATTTAGAAAGTAGCAAACAAGCAGATATTCTCATCTGATGGTAAATGTTAATCGCAGCCTCTCGATTCTAATAGCTCTAGGAGCGACGTCGGCGCGTATTAGTTAAAAGATTAAACATTAGTGTTGATGATACTATGAACTCTTATGCCGTAACCTTAGAACATGATTTAGCGTTGTAGGTTAGATATCAATCAGGTTTTCAGTTATCACAGCCTGGCTTCATTTTTACTATTTCGTTTATTCAGTAATGTTGTGATCACATTTTGCGTAGGTTTAACACTACGCCACTAAAATTCAAATGACGTCATAGAAACATTGATCTGCGTTAACATTAACAAATAATATAGAAAATATCTATAGGTAATGATTTACTTCGTTATATTTGGTATCGCAAGCTGATACTTGGAACCAAATCACAAAATATACAAATTTTCTAACAATTCTATAACAGGACATAGAATAGTAGATATTTATTAAATTCAACAAAAGCTATATAATTCGGTACATACGTATAGTAAAGATTTTAATTCTACAACTATGAAATGGAAACATTAGTTTTTTATCACGAAACTTTATTGCAATTTGTCGAGTACCCGGATGATGATGAATGATTGAACGATGAAACTATGTATTCCAGGGAACTAAAAATAATATTTCCAATTACACTAATAAAAGAAAAGAAAATAACAAAGGTAAATAAAAAAATCATAATTTATTCATAATCACAGATGCATACCGAGCGATCCTTCGTGAACCGGCGTTCGGGACCACGCAAAGGTTAAGAATTTAAACAAATGCCATGTACCCTACACAACACATATATACCAGTAAGCCAAACGTTTGAAAATTACAAAAATCATCAATAAATAATTCTTAACACATGCGAGAGCTATTTACAGAATAAGTAAACTAAAAGTCAAATGCTTTCATGATAATGCTTAAATTAGAATGTGTAAAGTGGAGTAGGCGATGGCGCGAGCGCAGGCGGCGCGGGGCGCGGGGGCGCGCGGGGCGGGGCAGGGCCGCGGGGCGGCGGGCGCGCCCCCGTCACGTCATGTTCACGCCGAGCGAGCGCGACGCGTACTCGTACACCACGTACGAGATCGACACGGCCGGGATCACCTGCAACACGGTCAATCGCTAGTTAGCCAAGGGCGGACGACGGATACAGAGTCGTGGGCGTAGTGACCCCCGCCCCACTGGACTGAGTCCACAACTTAGGTGGGCCACTAATAAAAAGGCACGTCACGCAATTTTCCAAGGTCTTGTGACCTGACCACTGTATGTGACCCGGAGCTTCAGATCGGCAGTCGCCGTTCTCCTGACTAGACCAGACGTAACTTTACTTAACACAGGCAGGTCGCTAACGTGGACACTTTTGACGTCAATACGCCTTTGGAAATTGCTTCCATACGGAGACAAACAAAATAAAAAATCTAGATTAAGACTACCTTGGATTGCTTTGTATTGCTTTGTATTTGAAATGCTTTGACGCACCGTCCACCGTGTAGGGACACGGCAGGTGTGCCGGGCTCGACACCACTTCTAAAAGTGAAGTGGTGCCCTACCGACTAAAACCCCCACAGGTTTCTCCAGCATGGCAGTGAGTCAAGTCGCGGGGTCACTCTTCGCACTCCCTTCGACGACTCTGACCCAACGCCGGCACCCTTGCGGGCCCGCCTCGCGGGGGGATGGGGCCCCCGCATTTGGCTCCAGTGACGCACCAGAAACCATCGGCGTGTCACCGCCTCGGGAGGGCCTATCCCTGGGTGGGGCCGGGCGGCCCTAAACGCCCGACGCCCCAGGCACTCCAAGTGGAGACGGGGTGCGAGCCCGAGCGGCTCGCCCCCGTGTCCGCTTCCTTCTCCGCGGAGGAGCAAGAGGATCCATCTCCCTCTCTCGCTCCTCGGCCTCCCTCCGCGACATGACTATCTCGCAGAAGGAGACCACCGCCTCCCACGACCTCTCATTGTCAAGCATCTTTGGTAAGATGGTCGGCAGTGAGAGGTCCGCCCCCATGACCTCGGCCAGGGATCGCCGCGGTTCCTCCTCTCCTGGGCATGTTTCCAGCACGTGTTGCGCGGTATCTTCCGCGCAACCGCACCGATGGCATACCGGGGTTTCCTCCCTTCCGGCGACTCTACACAGATACCTCCCAAAACACCCGTGTCCCGAGAGCACCTGCGTAGTCCGGAAGGTGAGAACTCCGTGTCCCCTCTGGACCCACTCAGGGAGAATGGGCTGGATTGCCTCGAGGAGCCGTCGGGCGCCGGTTCCTCTCTGAGTGGGTCCCGAGAGGATCTGCTCCTTCCACCTCACCAGGGCCCTAGCCCTGGCAGTATTGTATTGTCCTAGTCCAACCCTTTAATTTGATATCCATATTATGGGAGGTTGTGAAAAAATATTTTATCCGCCATTTTGTGGAATCGGCCATCTTGAATCGACGTGAACCAAGCATAGCCAACACAGCGAAATCGGTCCATCTGTTTGAGAACTACGATACCACAGGCCGACACATGCACACATGTACTCTGACATACATAGACGTCAACCTTATAACATGCCTGTTTTTGGCAGGGGGTTAACGAATGATAACAAAATCGACGTAAGTACAACAGTTTGGTGTTGCAGCTTTGTAAACTATCATCGGTGGAGAGGGAAGCGCCATTTTGTATACGTTCGCGTAGAACAAACGTCCATGACACAGGCACGCCCATTTTCTTGCGTCCTGCTTTAGATACAAGCTATATGTCGCAACCACCTACCACATTCAGAGTCTAGCTTAAAAGATTGGTTGATACCAATCTTTATTTGTACTGCCCCTTCTTTTTATTCTCAAATCTCTCATTCCATGAGAATGAGGCTGATATATTAGTACAAGTATTTACACTGGGCGGGAGGGAATCGGACACACGAACCTCGGTTTCACGGGCAGACTTACTGGCAAATAAGCCACGAGGCCGGAATAGAATATATTTATTCACCTTATAACCACTAATGTTACACTAGGAACGTCAATCATACAAGTTTATATGAAAATAAATCATACCTATTACAATTACGAAACATTCTGAATTAAAATAAAAATAAACTATTTCTTTAAAAATATTGAATGTCAAGTGAATACAATAAATTTAGAAGACAGATAGAATTAAATCGGATAAATTTTCCGATTATATACAATATCATAAGGGCAAAAATAAGAAAAAAAGAATTATTAGCTAAAACAAAATATGTCAAAAGCCAGTTGTTTGTCTGTCGAGTTGAGAGGAAACGTCGTCGATGAAACGAGACCGTTTACCGTCGACTGTGAACTAATCTAAGAAACCGTTCAATTTTAGACTGGTTTACGCCATGAACGGAATAGGAAACCGTTCAATTTTCGAATAGTTTGGGCCAAAACCGCAATAGCCTTGACTAAAATAATAGTTGTATAGTTCATTCTTCGCCTAGTTTACTGGAGAACTGTAAACTAGTCTATCCGTTCATGCTTAGTAAACAGTTGAAATGAACTGTTCGTTGATTCAACGCCCACCTCTAGTCCCCTGTAGCCATCGAGCAACTCGATCTCACTCGATCTTGATCTCGAGCACGGAAGGGAGTAGTAGCCTTAGCGAAATATATTGTTAATATCTTTCTGTCATTTCTTGCGGGAGGGGTAAGAGTTGCACACTAGCGCAAAGCTGCACTATTACATACAAAACATACCTGTACCGATCCATTGCCGATCATACTCACACAGCCAAATCACTAACACATAAAAAATAAACCACCATTCACAAATCTAGCCCCGCCCTCAGCCACAGTATATTATCAAACTCCATGGCCCACGCGGACTTGTACTTTGACAGAGGGGAAACGCTGTGTATGCCTACTCCCTTCCGTGTTGCTCGCTGTATGTGGCGTACCTTGATGAAGTTGGGCGTGATCCCGCGGTAGAGGCCCAGCACGCCCTCCCGCTGCACAATCTCTCGGAACGCGCCGCGCATCGTGCCCTCCGCGCCCTTCGCGGCCTTCTCTGAAACCACAACACCAACATTCTAATCAACACGTCACATTTCAGTTGGGACCGTTATGGATGTGATGTTTCGGATCTGGATACGGATATAGGATATAGTAATAAAATTATAATGATTTCGGATATGTAATTATTCCGGATTATCCGTTGCTTTCGGTTACGGATATTAGATAGAAGTAAAACATAAACAAACAGTGTTATATTTTGGTTTTATTTACAGGTTTTACCTAGTCTCGGTTATCATTTTTTATTTAATAACGATTGACGAGACGAGCAAGACATGTGCCTGAAAGTAAGCAACATGCCTGCCACATAACAGCACAGTGACACGCAGCTATTGGAACGTAAAGAGTCCAAATCATTACCTAGCACTGCACTGCGCTCGTTACCCAGAGATCTAAGATGTTACATCTGTAAGCCCTGTAATTTCTCTGAAAACATTTGGTCATATGTGTAAGTAATTATTACAAAAGTACTCAATTTTAAGTTTTATATATTAAAATTAAATTTATTTACACTTCTCCCTTCAAAAGTATCCAAAACTTTGAAATGGTTACGGTTATATTTTTATTTCGGATATCCGATAGTTTCGGCTAGTTACGGAACTCTATAACATTCCTGATTTCAATCACGTCTGAACGGATATACGGAACACAGATAATAGTCTCGAATATGCTCGCGGCAAAATAACGGGAACGGAAAATACACGGGTAAAACCGCGACGCGCTGATAGTGTAATTACAAAAAAACCCGGAACCGCAGGCTCGTCACGCACTTTGCCAGTTATTAATTCATGTCATGAGCTAATTGGAAATAATAGTTTATCATTATTAGTGGAAATTCTACAATCCGTTCAAAGTACATTGAGTCATTCGTATTTTCGTTCGAATAAAATAATGACATTAGGGAAAATTCCGCATCTGATAAGCGGAGCGGTATTCACGCGAACGAGGAAGTTAGTATGATAGCGGAGATAATTAGTACGCTTGATTGATATCTATCGAGTACTCGTATTGAAATAGACGCCGGATAAATTTGTCGTTCCATATAGTAATGATTAGACCCACTGTCACATACGTAATAAATATAATAAATATAAATATTGCTGGACAATTCACACACAACACCATCTGACTCCAAACTAAGCAAAGCTTGTACTATGGCGGCCAGATAGCTGATATAATACATATATAGTGTTAAATACATACTTATTATAAATAGAAACACCCAGACACAGTGCAAACATTTGAATTCATCACACAAATATTGGGTGGGAATCGAACCCACGACCCTCGGCTTCGCAGACAGAATTACTACCCACTGAGCCACGAGGCCAGTCAATACGTATGGATGTGTGGATAAAATTGTTTATACTAACTACTGAACAGTTTAAAAATATTGTGTTATTAATAACTAAATCTTACGAAAATTTACAGAATAGTAAAGCGCCAAATGACTGCATTGCGATCGTCACTCGGGAATACAGGACGAGTTTTGTATGTGAGGTCTCTTAGCACGATAATGATAATTTTAATTGTTAGTTGATATGTTGCAGGAAAATGAGGATGAAGTTAGAAAAACCAAAAATCAAGAAAGTTCTACGCGTCTACCGTGATTCGTGATATCTACTATATATCTACTACGACTACTAGCGATTAGCGACTGGCGATTTCGTGTAATACCAGATATCTTAATTTCCCTGCGACAGACAATGATACAGGTGTATATTGTTTTTTAAATTTTAACGATTTGAATACGAGTATATATGTCATTTAATTACATCGACGTTTCGGCAGCCGCCGTAAAGTCGTGTATAACCTACCTATAAAAGAGAATACACTTTGTTTGAACGCTAGTATCTCGGAAACTACTGGGCCGTATTGAAAGATTATTATTCTATTGGATAGTCCATTTATAGATTAATGCTATAGGCTATATAACATTACGCTACTATCAACAGGAGCGGAGCATGAATGAAAAATGTTACAAAAAGAGGAAAGATCTTTTTGAGAGCTTTCGTTGCGCGCGTTGACATGCTCCGAAGTCCGTGAGAGCATGTGTGAGAAGGTTTAAGGGAGCGCAAATACCCGGCACCCAATCCAACACCCTCTTCACCACCGGGTCTCGCATCCTTACCATCCATGACGCTCAGGGATTGACATACATACGAGTCGGTCATCGTAATTAAAACTAAGGTAAACATGAAGCTGCACGAGAGCGTGCCCCATGCGGTTGTTGCAATCTCACGGCACACGGGGACCTTCACATACTACGCTGAAGACACCGCGACGACGCCATCGGTCGGTTCGTACGGCGAGCGTTAGCTGTATCACCAAATACCATCCGAGAGTTCAACCTACAGATGGCCATAAAAGACAGAAACGCGGCAGTAGTGGAGGCTCTGCGCCGGGAGGAGGCGGCTTAAGCAAAAAGACGATGTCGAGTCGATTACTATCGGAATCCCAACCGGTAGTGATCGGCTCAACAGACGAAATCGGACTAGTACTAGAATCAAATGTTCACAACACCCCCCTGTTTTCCTTTTCTTCTAATCCAAGAAAATCCAAGAAATTTGTAAAAAAAAAAAGATAATTATAATGACAAAGGTCACGGACCCCAGAGTCTGTGGAGCGGCAAAATAATAATAATAATAAAAAAAGCATGTGTCTATCGTTTAAGTTCTAAATCTGAGTTGGTTCGACCAATTTTCGATAGGTGGCGTAGGAACGCGTGCAGGTTTCAGCTAGTGTTCATAAAAAAAGATACTCACCTTGCGCCTGCAGCCGCGTGCGGACGAGCGCCAGCGGGTAGGAGCAGACCTGGCCCAGTGTGCAGGACACGGAGCCGCAGGCCAGTAGCAGCAGCAGCCCCGGCTGCCCGTTGGCCTCGTACTTGCTGATGTACTTCTTCTTCAGGGTCTCGTATACCGCCAGGTCGATCCCCGCGTACGGCACGATCCCCAAGATATTCGGAATGTAACCCTTGTAGAAGCAACGCAACCCCTCCCGGACGTATATCTTCCGCGCCGCGTCTGCTATACCGCTGTATTGGCCCGTCTTTCTCAACGCCAGCCTCGTCTTCAGCACCTCCAGGGGGTAGATCACAGTCTGGCTAATGCCGCCGGCGGTGGCCCCCGCGACGAACCGCTCGTGGATCTCCAGCGGCATGTTCCGCTTCTCGCCTTTTATTAGCTTCTTGATTTGCTCGTAGGCGGCAAACTTGATGGCCGACTCGGGCGCTATCTTGATGACGTTGATCCCGTTCCCCCGCCACAGCCCCGTGACGCCGCCCTCGCTAATCATCCTGGCTAAGCACTTGCTCATGTGCTCTCGCGTCGGATTCACCTGGAAACGGGAAGCGGCAGTGGATTATGCAAATATTGATAACACGATTGTGAGTGAAGGATTGTCTGATAAAGGCCCGTCTGACCTTCGGTTTTGCTGATATTGTCGCAGAAATATGTAACGAAATATTTATTTTTGACTGATGGCATAGATACTGTACTTTCTAGTTCATTTTAAATATGAATATGGATGCTTTCAACGGCAACATATTCAAAGCTATGCATAGTCTTGGAGAGGTCTTATCTAAACTCAGTAGTTTGGCCTTAATTAAGACTACATACATACATAATTTCATAATAATTCGAAATATGTACTAAATTATTTTTACAAAAACATCAACTATTCAAATTACCAGATATTGATACTAGTCAACAGAGAAATATTTCTCAAATTTAAGTTAACTTTTCGGGAAATACTACTCGTATGTCATAGCCACGACACTCATATCTGCCGTATCGCGTACTCGCCGGAAGACTTACGTAAACGCCTATTGTACGAAGCAACTCAAATCATATTTAAGACCAAAATTTCGAGTGGAACAAGCTCGTGGAAGAAATACTCTCCGTACTCGTATGTGCATTAGTACAATTACATTAATTAAAAGCTCAAAACAGCGACATCGTTTCATGGTTGATGTTTCAAAGATCGGAAAAAAGAGGTTTGACACAATTTACGTAAAAAAATACAAGAATACGTTGCCTGAGTGGGTTTGTCATGATGGATGAATCTGAGTGTGTCTCAACTCTATAATTCACTACTAGGTCAGTTTCTTCTAGGTAAGCACGCTCCATCGTAGACCTTCGCTTATCATCACGCAAGGTGGCGGTCAAGTACAAAATTACTTTCGATAAAAAAAATACAAGATCAGACAGGTTAAGGCCGTCAGCTGTGTCACTAGTCTTATTGGTTTTCTAAACTGAAGGCACCATTTGATTGTGTGAACTACAAATTTTAAATCAGTTAATTGACAATCATCTTTTTTTTATATCTTGTTTTTATTCATTCCCTTGGGGAGGTCCGGCCGAGCTCGAACGAACCAATTCGCCGGGGTCAGGTTCCTGAGGGCACTGCCCCAGGATGGGGATCCGATCTGTCCGGTATCATTCGGCCTTCTCGCGGTGGCCGCGCCAGGACTTAGCGGTTCCGCTTTCTACTGTGATTGAGGGCTTCATTCCATTAATTAATCATGACTCAAGCAGCGCGTTACCTTGTATTTTTTTCTTAGTATAAAACCGACAGGACGCGTAGATCATGTGGCTGATGGCAAGCAACACGCCGCGCCTGCCCATAACAACACAGTGTTACGTAGCTTTTGGAACATGAAACCTCCAAATCATTACTTAGCAATACATAGTCGTCACCCAGATATATACATCCCACCAAAAACATTCTGTAAAAAACTAGCCAAGTCTCGATGGAGCTGCACATTTATCTCTAAAAAGTAATGAAATCTAGACAAAGCCGTGACAAGTGTAAGGTTCCTTACTGCGATTTCTTTATTATTATAGTTAATGTTGTGTGACTTGGCTTGAAAGAAAAAAGAGCAATATCGAAGCTAAGACAGTTTTAGGTAGGCGGTAGACCCTCCGATCAGATCAACCGACCGATTGTGTTTCGTGGTATAAAACGTCCATAACTTCGGCCGATATATCGTTTATCGGACTTCGTAGTAGACCTGCTCGCCGCGTGGTAGCTTACCTGCAGGAAGACTTTGAGCCGGTCGAGCGGCGCCGTGCAGGTGCGGCTGACGGCGCCGGCGATGCCCCCCGCCAGCAGGTGCCGCCACCACTTGCCGGTCTGCAGCTCGCTCGGCGTGAAGTCATCCGGCACGTTCATGTCCTCCCCGATGTCGAGGTACTGTGGGTAAAATAAAACAATGAACTACCAATTAACCACTCGACTCAAAATAAAGGTGTCAATCTCGGATTCGATCTGATATTGGCATATAAAGACTAAGTACCTGGTTGACCGAGCTTCGCTCGGTTTTTTAAAATGATATTTAGGTAGGTACGAATTACGTAGATACGACTTACTTAGATACGAATTAAATGCGTTGATGGCTCTAAGTATAAGATTTTCTCAGAAAAAAAGAGCAAAAAGAAAAGTCCAGAGTGTAACCGTCAGGATTCGAATCGGGGCCTGTTGACTCCGAGGGCGAGCATATTCCGTCTGAGCCATTTAGACTTATAGAACAGTGGCGAAATAAGTTATCGTCGTCTATTGACATTGTAGGAGTTTTTCATTGTCTAAAAACGCGCATAAAATGATGTTTTAAAAAAATAAAACCTAGCTAGTTCGATTCATCGTCCCCGAAACCCCCTGTATACATAATTTCATGAAAATCGTTCGAGCCGTTTCTGAGATTCAGATTCTATACATAAATATAAATAAATATAAATCGGTAAAATTACGTTTACGAGTCCATCGCGGGCAAACAGAACAACACGTAATTAATATATTATTACATTAGCCTATCCTGTCCCAACGTTGAGTATCTGTTCCTTCTCTCCAATGGTAAATGGTAGAGACCATTAGAGAGAAGGTTACGACCATCGAGAGCTATTGTGAGCCAATCCTTGTTGTGAACGTTAAGCTCATCTTTCCACCTAATTCTGGATATTTAACTCTCAATCTTGCTTTATTTCCGAGTTATTTAATATACTATCTTGTCTTAATGTTGAGCAACGGCCTCTGTTCCCTCTCTCCAATGGCAATAATGAGCTATTTTGAGCCCATACTTTTGGATATAAAGCGTCTTTGCACAACTTTCTAGGCCGACCTGGTGGCCTTTTACGCCCTGGTATCGAGTCAGTAGTGCTTTTTGCGATGCACCGAATAAACACCATTAATCGAAATAAAAATTATCTTATCTTTCAGGTTGGATCAAACTTCATACGGTGTGCTAATTTGATTCAAATCGGTTCAGTAGTTTAGGAGTCCATCGTGGCCAAACAACGTAACACGTAATTTATATTCTATACATAGAGTAGTTAAGTGTGGCAACGAGTTAAAGTTCAAATTTATTGAGCCAATTGTGAGTTCAATTGCAATATGCGTAAAACTTTCATCATGCACTTAGCGAATCAAGTCTGTAACTCGATAACGGGTTCATGGGTCGCTGAAAACTGAACTGAACCAATTACTGTCTTATAAATTATAGTAGCATATGGAATGTTACTATCTATCATAAGTATAAATGATTACATGTCTATGTAAGTACTATTTCAGCATTTTCATTTTCTAAAGTACACGCTGTAGATAGTAAATGTAGTAGAATGTTGTACAAATTACAAATCCGAAATAGTCACGGTAAAACATTTTTTTTAACTTTGTTCTTGTTAAGGGATGAGAATGACCCGCCGCCGCGGGGTCTTCACATAAACGTTTGTCCTCGGTGGGAATCGAATCTGCCCACACACACCCACCAACCGAGCCATGAGGTCGGTCAGTTACATTTAAAGCTGATTGTAGATAATTGAAATAATCTCACTACGAATTTATATTTTATCTTGAACATTTCCTCAAGGACAAAATGTATTGAGTAATTTCTTAGAATCACGCTTAGCATCGAGTTACTTTTCGCAGGTACTGAAGTCATGCCAAGAATGACTTTCGCATGCGAGATACGAGCCGTATCGTTTACATCATTATTTGTTACCGATATCTATAGTAAGTGTCGCCATTTATTAGGTCGATGTCGTCTTTAATTGCATTTAGCGTGTTATCTATTTGCCATTGTGGCTTATCCAATAGAACGTCGGATATCAGAATCGTAAGGTTGTAGGTTCAAATACCAACTACATTTTTTGTGTTTCTACGCCTGCACTTGGAGAAAGGATTACCCTTAGAGAGAAGACCCCGAGTCCCACCAGTGGGAGCATTAAGTGGGCTGCCAATGTTAGGTATACATATTACACTAGCGGGCCGTCTCAACTTCATTAGGGTTGAACAACTAATCAATGTAGCGTATTGAGACGCCATCACACAATTTATGATCAATTACAACAATCAACATTAGGATTTTGTTAATTATAAATGATTATATACTTAACAACTACCATCAACGTCAGTAATCAAATTATTGACAATTATATATTATTGGGACCATTAATCGAAATTAAAACTATCCTATCTCTCAGTTTAAAATTATTAATTAATGATTTGTTAATTAATTGCGTAGTTTCTATAATAAATGTAAAATATATAACTGACTAGCGGCACACCCAATCTTCGTTCGGATTGCACAACTAATGTTAATAGATTTACGACCTATTTTACTCAGGGATGATGTGTAGTATTCAAGTTGAAAGATTTTCTGTAATGCCTGGGCCACACTAACGGGAAATGCCAATAATTGTCGCGTTAACGGACGTTAGCCGTAGGTGTAAAATACACCTTCGGTAACCGTCTATTAGGTGTATTTTACACTTACGGTTGACGTCCGTTAACGCGATAATTAATGGCATTTCCCGTTAGTGTGGCCCAGGCATTACAAAACTTATGTGCCGGTTATGCTGGCATAACCGGCACATAAGTTTTGAGTTTGTGTCACAAACATACAGTTCTCTTCTCTTTGGAATATGAGTAGGTACAGAAATGTAGATTTTAAAACTGTCCAAAGGTTGCCTTTCGCCATCTGTGTGCAGAGGTCGACAGCGGTGGTCACCTTGAGAGAACACCTAATATTATAATGCTAAAATCATGCAATCGACGTAACTAAGAGTATTTCTACCTACACGAGATTTGTTTGAGTTTAAACCTGCGTTAATCTACCGTATCGAATGTTGGTACGTGATGGAAGATGACGTACTACTATGGAAGACTGGAAAATATTTATTAACTTTTCTTTTTATATGTAAGTGCACTAACTACTTTCGATAAGTGAGTTGATGTTGTCGAGTACAAGCGCGCTTTGTGAATTTTCGATTGGTAGAATGTGTGAACAAGATATATCAGTCTCTTTAAGGTTTATCACAGATACTTGAGTTAGGTTATCGGTATGTGAATAACTTGTCTAAAAAAGATATAGGGATATGATAATACATACATTATCTTTCTAACTTCTCCCCTTAATGGACTAATACCATGACCAATGAGCATTTGCGCTTATTTAAAACATCATCAAATACGCTTGAAGTTGGTCCTATCAAGCGATTCATTTCACAAAAATCGATTCCACACAATGGAACATGCTCACTTAGAAGAAACCGATTCACACTCGATTTGAAGACACAAAGATTGTAACTATCGGGATGTAATGATGTAATTGTAGTGGAATGAACAAACTTATGAACGATGATAGTTTTCATGAGGATAATGAAGGCATGTGTGTGTGAGCTACTACAAGATAGGATCGGTACTACACGGGAGAACAGAGGACGTCATCGTCCTCGACGCAGGGGGGTGCGCTCCATTTCACGTCTTCGATGTGCCATACCTGTGCCCCATATCTTTGTCTTAAGGTCAAATTGTTCCGCCTGAAAAAATAACTCTCATATTCAATATCTAGATCCCGTGAGCTAACTAACATCTACAAAGTAATGTTAGACTAATTATATTAATACACCACCGCACCGGTTCGGCCCTGCCCCACTGCCGGCGGCTATCTCGCTATCTATCGATCTCTTTATATTTTTTTATCTATTTTTGTAGTGGGTAGTCCTACAATACCTTTGGCAGCTATTCTACCCAGCATTACTGCTACTATAATGCAAACATTATTGTGTTCATATTTAATCAATTGAATATGTAACCACGTTGCTTTTTATACTAAAATTACTGTGTTACTTTTGACAATGTTTCCAGTGAAATTACAGAGCAAAAGAATAGGGTGGCTAACACAGTGCGGTATCTACAAGGTCAAAATAGTTGCATGACACACAATATTATAAAAAAATTGAAAATTGGTTAAAACTGTTATATATATGGACAGACATAACAGTTATACATATACACTAATTCTAATACACAACTAAAAAAAAATAATGACGAGCCATACAAAGACATAGCTTTCTTATAATATTATATCAGCTATCTGGCTCCCATGGTTGCCTTTATTTTTTTTTACTAAGCCAAGTATAAACAGATAAAAATACTGTAAGTTCGTAATGGACAAATTTCTTGGTACTATTAAATGTTGTACCCTCTGTACACAGTCATTAGATAACAACGCTATTCTATTCTACAAGGCTTGAAGGAAATGCTTACCGTAGCGTCCATCAAATAACATAAGACCTGATCGCAGCCCCAAGTAAGAGTAGCGATACCAATGTAGTGCAGTTTCAAGTACATTGTATTAGTCTTTAATAGTCCTGCATAGACGAAGAATTTCATCACGACAAAAGTTACTATATTCATAATATACGCTTAATTTCGAAATTCTGGTCCTGCGGTAGACGCAGGAGTGTAAAATATTACGCCAAAGCGATACATGAGTGTTTTTACATGTTGTGGACCGAATGACAGCGCTGACAGCTCAGCTCAGCTGACTTTATACATTCCTAAAAGCATTACCTCGTCTATGGAATTGATAAGATGAGGTTTTATTTCAGTATTTTTAGTATTACCATTTTTGTTGTTTGTCTAATCCATACTAATTATTATAAATGCGAAAGTAGCTCTGTCTGTTACGATTTACCGTCTAAGCTAGTCTAAATATATAATAATCCACTAGGAGCATACGTTACCAGTGAACTTTCACATAGGTTAGCATTCATGTGTAAGTACACAACTTGAGAGATCGGATAGTTGATAGCTCAATTTATAGTCGCCATTTTTTTAATTGCAAATTATTTGTTTAAAATATTATTACCCGAGCGAAACCGGAACGCTAGTTTTATATGTAAATGCTCTATATACATCTTAAAGAAGTAAAATAATAAGTGTACAAAACAAACACGTTTTTACGATTATAGATTTGCTATTGACTGCAATCCCGCCTGATTTGCGGTCTACGAAGAAGCGTGCTTACCTAGAAGACACCAAGTTACTCTTGACATGAAGGCACCAATATCGTAAGCATTGGGGACAATCCATTCAGGACGCTTTCCACAACCAATACGAACGTATTGGCTGTGGAAAGCATTACCACAAAAGTGAAGTCTTGTTTTACAAAATCAAGAGCGTAATTAGTCATCACTATGGCTAAGTGAGCATTATAAAATAAAATAAATATTGGTGAACATTTCACACGCAACATGACACAACATTGACGTCATACAACTGCAATATATATAGATTGACAATAGACATATACAAGTGAGGTTCGACCCTATGCCCTCACGATTGCAAAATCGTGAAAAAGATAAATTTTAATTGAGGATAGGTTTAATAAATGAACATAACTCAAGACTTTCAGTTCATGATCCAATTAATTAAGATAAGAAATTAGAACGACTAATCTAATAGTTTTTGAACTATCCTAACCCTGGGGGTTTGTTTTAATTTAATAATTTATAATCGCGTACTATATATTAGATCACTAGATAGTGATCTAATAAATAGTACGTTAGTCACAAGGGGTAACGCGTGCTGGTGAGTTTAGAGTCCCATCGTTTGTGAATCGCACTTTTTGTTTTTTTTTTAATAAAAAGTGAAAAAAGAGCAGGACATGTGCCTGATGGTAAGCAACATGCCTACCACATAACAGCACAGTGACACGCAGCTATTGGAACATGAAGAGTCCAAATCATTACCTAGCACTGCACTGCGCTCATCACCCAGAGATCTAAGATGTTATATCTCTAAGCCCTGTAATTTCTCGGGAAACATTGCCTTTCAAACCGGAACACAGTAATGTTTGCACATTACTGTTTGGCGGTAGAATAACTGGCAAAGGTGTGGTACTTCCCCAGGCGGACTCCGGACTCTGCCAAAAGTCTATAAGTCTATAAGTATATAATCCGCGTCAAGGATTGTTTTTATCTAATTTTTGCATCACATTGTACCACAGCGAAGCGAGACAGGGTACAGCTAGTTAGAAATAAAATTAAAATTAGAGAAGTAGAATTAAATCGGATGAGAAGCCGCTTGTGACGTCAATGTAATTCAAAGAGTGAAAATTGCATTTTATTCAGATGTTACGAGTGTTGGTGGAAAAGTTTATAGTTGACGATAGTAATCGTCATTTCGTTAGATTATACGAGTATTATGGAGTTGACTAAAGTGCTACTGTTTTCTCCATCACTTTTTAAATCACTATCACAAATACCGTACAACTTGGTATCGTAAGCCATTAAAATTGGAGGGGTCCCGAATTCTCAGACTCTCGGAGCGTTCTCTGGGTCAAGAGTTTACAGATGAAGACTGACAGCATCTAACATCGGTGTCAAGGGTGTGGAAACGTCGGTTAATGTCGAGCGCCGAGGCCGCGGCGTAGATAGCACTCGTCAGCCGAAGAGGGGTCGCCGGACTAGCCATCACCCACCCATTAAACAATTATAGGATCATACATTTATTGCGTTGCGAAATTCGTAAACGAATGCGATTATTTCAGAGACTGCGTATTGCGCATCTAGCAAGACATCGCACATAGAATGGGGGAGTGATGTTTTCATAGTTAGGGTTATGCTTGATCGCCACATCGCCTGATGTTTGCCACGATCTACGATGGACTGCGTTTACACACCCAGAAGAACTCTAGGTATAATAAACTTCTTTACAATCAAATCGAGGTTTCCTTGTTTTATTTATTACTTGCCAAATTAGAATTTATAATACACGTATTGTTTTACTTGAAAGAGGTGATAGCTCAGTTGGAATAGTGACGGAATCTGATGTGATGCGACATGAAGACGTGCGTGCGGGTTGGATCTCCACTCGCCTTTCCGATATAGGAAAAGAACGTAAAAATATTTTTTTTTCTCTTCGATATATACATTTTGTATAGGATATAGTTCATAGCCAGTGAAACGGAAAACTATCTAGTCTAAAACTATTGAGATTTGAGAGGTCCTAATTAATGTCTTGAGTTGCAGTTGAGGGGCCGAAACATATCTGCATGTATCAAGGAGCGGTAGGATCTACCTCGTAACGTTTCAGCAATTTAGACCTCCTACAATCTAATATATCAAATCTGTGATTTTACGTCAGTCATTTTAGGCAAGCCACTCCGCATAGATCCGGAATCGACTGCATCTAAATTATCTCAACCTGTAGGAGTGAACTGCGATGAAGGAATTTCGTTGGAATCCACATTATTCTAGAACGTTTTGTTTAGAGAAAAGAAAACATCGTAATCTTATCTCAGCATATGGCTTTACGCTGTCATTCGACTCATCGGATTTTCATCTTTACGCAGATTGATTGAATGCTTTCGTAACATGACGAGTTTTTTTTTTAAATAAATTAACTCATAAGTCATATATATATTTATTTAAGTTTGTGTACGTCATCGCAAATCTTATTATTCAACTAAAATCATAGTGACATAAAACGTTAATCAGCTGTTATATATGCGTTATTTTTTATTATAAAAAGGAGACAAGAATACGGTTCATGACATTGACTATGATGACTATGAACTAAAGCATTATCCGTTCGTTCGTGATAGTTTTAAACAAAGTTTAACCAAAGTAGAGGAAGCCTATTCTCTTATTCAACAGTTAAGCTGTTATTGAAATGGGGCCAAAGTTTCCCGAAATGAACTCCCCTAATTATTAGTTTACTGAACTTGTGGCGTAACTGTTGAAACTCGCGTCACTAACTTATTACGAACTAGCGATCCGCCCCGGCTTCGCACGGGTGCAAACCCGATGCTAAATATTCTAATGAAATGGTTATTTATAAGAGATAGACATATAAGATCGCGGATTTTTTTGTACGAGTAGCTTAAGCGGTACTCTACTGCAGTACATTATTTTGATCTATCTCGTAGGGTTCAGCCAAAGTTTGCAATGTATGCGCAAAAATTAGAAACCTGTAAAATTATCAGTCTTTCTTTACTATTTTATGCGCGTAATCCATTTAAAACTTCTACCTGAATGTTCTGTCTAAAAAAATGTCTCGAAATCCGTTTGCTAATTTTAATGATCTAAGCATACCTGGGGACAGACAGACGGCACCTATTTTATACTATGTAGTGATTTAACTTTGCAAGTTGCGAGTTCAAGATCTCGCGATGGCCTTTCAACGATTCGTTTGAAAGGTTTGTTAATATCGGGGTCAAAGTCAGCTGTTCATTGATACAGCTGTTTCGGGCGTTTGCCGCTAGAAGTGTTGAAACAAGGTCGCTGTTCCATGTTCAAGTTCATTTTGGATTACGTAGTTAGGCTTCAATCGTTCTTGTTACAGGAGTTATGTTTATCTGTCCATTTTACTACGAATAACGTGTAATTTTTTAACCTTAGATGCAATAACGACGGCTTTTTATTCGGTTTCACGTGTCTCTCTATTTCTTTGTGTATGTGTGTGTGTGGCTATCTGTGGCGTCGTAGCTCCCGAAAGGATTTTGGTTGTGCTTCTTTTCGTTTGTTGAATCTATAGCAAGTTAAACCCACTTTATTTTTCCACTTCTGGAACATGGGGCTTTTTCTCACAAAGAAAGAGGACAAAGGCCCATAATTCACACATGGGGTTGACGAGATGTATTTCTTAAAAGTTGTTTGTTTTCTCACGTTTCCTTTACCTTCAAAGCCAGTGGTGATTACAACCTTGTGCACCTCCATTTGAAAAAAATAATTAAAGTTACAGCATTAAGTCGGGATTTGAACTTATCACGTCACAATTATGAAATCCAACGTCTTTGCCACTAAGCCTCCAAAAAAACCAAAACAACACATATTTTAAACACAGGATTTAAATATGTTATTACGGATAAGTTACGGATGGTGTAGTCGAGAGAGCAGGAACTACTCCGGAACCCTAGTTCAAATCCCACACACACTGTCTTCTCAAACGAATATAAGCAATGTCGGTAATTTTAAAAACGGCGAAGGAATATGTCATAAGGAAATCTGCTTGTCTGGGAAGATTTAACTCTTCAAAGATAATTGAAGTCTACCAGCCCGCAACTTGGCCAGCGTGGAGTATGGCGTAAACCTCTCAACGTCGTTAAGAGACCAGTGCCCTAACAGTGGGGACTCCATGGGTTGATACGAATATATTATTTCTACATTACTTACATTCGCCGCCGTCTAAACACAATTATTAACATCATGAGTTTAGCGTTAACTGAATGTTATCGTTTGATCGAAATAACAATGTAGATGTACTCTTATCACAAGTATAGTTCCTTCTGAAACTACAACTTGATGTATCAAAATCCGACACTGAACTGAATACAACATACATTGTGTAATAACTATGACTTACTAACAATGTCGGTTACGTTATAACTACGTGAAGCGTTCGATTCAGTAGATGACAATAACTGTATGTCGGAGAAGGAAAGGAAATGAATCAGTCGAAGGGAAGTTGTCATTTTAGTTGGGAACATCGATGGTGGCTCGTCTGTTCCGCGTGAAGCACAGGTTTTAGCACTTTAGCCGCTAATAGGCAGGGCATGACAATTTGGGCTGAGACGTGACGGTGACATGACGAGGTCGATAACATGTGGGCTGAATTCTCGGTGGTCAACAGCAAAACCACGTTTATTTGACCTTAAGAATTGAAGTGAATCTTTGCTATCGCTGGCCAAGTTACGTTGGTCTGTTTGAATATTTAGTTAATGACGCTCCGAAACCTTGCGGAAAACAAACATAAGCCATGAAATGCATCAGTGGCCTCGCTGACGAATGTTCATCTTGTTTACGAATAAATATGATTGACATGCGTCATTTTGCGTGTCCAGTGAATCATCGTTTTTTTGACCGAATATAGGCTTGCGCTTGACTGTCGTCTCGCCTGATGTAAAGCGACTTAGCACAATGAGTTACTCAGAACAGAAGAAACCAATTCACTCCAGAATTAGACATTCAGGTATCTGGTTTGAGAAGGACACGCTCCGGTAATATTACATTGCTTGGCTGTACCGCGTGCTATATGACGAAAGTGAAGTGAATTCGCTTCGTCCGTTTTTTCGGAACATCAACCATGCAACAGAGTATTTTTTCGAGTTTCGAGTTGTTCGGCAAAAAACATGAATAGAAATTATATGTTTAACAAGAGACTATTCGTATTTTATGTAATTTCCATTATTTATGGCATATTTACTGCGGTCCTTTAATAGAATGCGTCTCTGGTATTATATGGATTCGTCGGTTTACCAATGAACATGGTGCAATAAACTGTTTCGAAATATCGGGTAATCATTATTCTAAACAACCATTGTGAATGTCTCCTAATGTAATTTATAAAAATACTGAAGTATTTGGCATTTTTTCCAACGGAAATGTATCGTTTTCATCATAGAGTACCTATTCATACATCAGCTAAGTACTGTCTTGCGATTTTAGGCCTTAATTTCATTGCGAACGAATCAGAGATGAGAGTCGCGATCCTGAACCTAATCGGATTGATCTCGACAGGAAATCAAATCTCTCGGTCTTTGTCATAACCGTTTAGATGATGGAGACAAGAATGGGGCGTTTTCAAGATGCAAAAGACCTGTCAAAGACAGTTCCCAATTTCCCCATAGGTGAAATTTCACAAAAACAAACACTTGGCAAAATGTAGAACTATTTTTTACAAGTAAATTTGCATCTGGAAACGCCCCGTTCTTGTCTCCATCATCTAAACGGTTATGACAAAGACCGAGAGATTTGATTTCCTGTCGAGATCAATCCGATTAGGTTCAGGATCGCTACTCTCATCTCTGATTCGTTCGCAATGAAATTAAGGCCTAAAATCGCAAGACAGTACTTAGCTGATGTATTAGTTGAGTCTTTCGGATTGCGTTCAGAATCAGTACCCAGAGGGATACGTATCCAGATTCAGATTTTAGTTATGCGCATCGGAAACCCAAACTAAAAACTTTCTTTGTTAGACACTTGATTTTTCATTGAATATGTTTTGTGTGATAAATATTTTGTTGGCTAGGAAGAGGCCGCGACGTAATTATCTGTAGTAGGTATATTTAGACTACGTCAATCGTTAGCGTGTAAGTATTGTATTAAATTTGCGCATCTGAAGAGTTACTCAGCGTCGCGTAGGTCCGTAATATAACGTCTTGTTTTTACATTACTAATTTATAGAGGTAATTTAATTTACGAAATAAATTTTGATGGTACCTAATGTAATGTTCTCAACATTACATTCTATTTATACAACGGAGATTTTTTGATCACAAATATTATATGGAGTCGAAAGATTATTTTGAGATGTTTTAACTATTTATTAAATATATTTTAGTTTTTAATTAATTTTTTTAATGAATTGCCTATAAAAAAGTAGTTTCCGAAATTAGAATTACTAAGATAAAATGATGCTTGTCATTATTGTAAATCTTATTAATGTGTGCACCTATTCGTTATTTGACTATGACAAAAGCTTTTTGCAGATAAATTTAATCGACAATGGTTACAGCTGCTTAATCAGTTCTTATTGATTTTATTTTATTATATACACATATATTATTTGCCTATAATAGTAAATGACGTTACCAAGTACTCGTATTTTGCAGGATTTATGGTTCGAATAATTGAATTGAACAAACAATGATAAGTATCACCTTTTCTAAAAGGCGGGTGACCATTCAGCGTAATGTACATTATGTACATTTTAGTACAGCATTTAAGGATACAGATAAAATAATTAAACTATAATTATTGTACACTAAGTACACACTAACAGTACTAAGTAGGTACACATAAATTCTTCAGAAATTCTTTATGTCCTTTACTTATAAGGAAACATTGGTATGTATGAATCAGCCATTGATGCGAGGCGCTCTGTTGCCGGCCAAATATATGCCGGCACCACAGATTAAGTAAGAGTTGGTACGTAATCAGGTTGTAGGATTTCCCGTGGTATTTCAGTCGACATGTGGACACGTACTGACTGCTAGTCAAACTGTTGGCGTTCTTACTAACTGTTGACTACGCTGTGGCGCGCTGACGCAATCTGCGCTTGCGTCGCGTCAACGTTCATGAGGCAAAGTTTAACAGCGTCATACTAACTGTGTTCTGAACTGAGACGGAATCCGCTCGTAACTCGTAACTGATAAGACCGGCGGCTGTCACAATTAGGTACTAATTATGAAACTCTAAATCCCTCCTAAATATGAAATAAATTAAAAAACTAAACGCCAAAAATATTGGATCTAGGTACAATTTGACTAAAACAAATTGTATTATATTGCATGTCTCTCGAAGATGACAGTTTATACAGGTCAACTTTAATTTAAAATATTCCACATCGTGTTATCTAACATACAAACTGCAATAAAGATTGTTGTATTTGTATTTTGTATGTAGGTATGTACTATGTCTCATACCTATTTATAACGAAATATGTTTGTCTCTCTCTGTATTAGCATAATCTAATTACTAATCTTCATTATACTTACCGTGGTATTAACTTAAGCGACCCATTTAAAGTACCCACAGCCAGTAGGTACTCAGAATCACAAAGAGAGATTTAAGGTTATAATCCGCCAAACTAAGTTGGGTTGAATGTGACACTTGTCCTTCCTCCCTTCAAAAAACATCTTTCTTGGAACATGCCGGAACTCGGTTTACCATTAAAATCAGTAGTGATGACTAACGTGTCCAACTGTATTTAGAACCATGCTCAGGCGTGCAGAGAATAGATGGAATTAGAACTTATTACATCATACATAAAGCCAAGGAAACTGTAAACGGAGTGTGTGAAAGAAAGCAAAATAGGATTTTCAATTCGATACCAAAATCCTTTACTTCACGTTATTTTCTGTATGGTCTAGAACAAACAAAAACATAGACAAAGATTTCTATGGAATAGCGAACTGTACGCGCGATACGTTCGTTACGTCTATATTTGATTAGCAGTGATAACTGATAAGACTCATAAACACTCTGGCGACTGGAATCACGGGGTTTCCCACGTTTAACGTGAACACACAAGACTAATTTAGTAAGAATTCTCAGAATCACAAACGTGTTATTATCTAAGTGATCAACGTTTGTAAGTTGTGAAAGTAACTCTTGCCTACTATGCTTACACGCCTAAACTACCGTAAATGAAATTTGTTGCAACGGTATAACCTATGATCTGTAAAAAAAGGTGAGGTACTTTTTTTATTCGAAAAATTGAGTTGAAAGGGGTATAAAATATGATAAGAAAGTTTCGTAATTTTTAAAACTAGAAGATTGGAACTTATTTTATAATATGATTTTGATTATATTTAATTAAATGTGACATTCAAATTTTTGTGAAAATTTTTGTTTCTATCTAAGCCCTCAAGGGGGTAAATTCTCTACTACTTACTATTTTTATTTAAGGTAAGCCACGGGCCCAAAATTAAATAAATATTATGAGCGATAAATGATAGTTCCTTCTGTAAGTGAAATGTATTTTGTTATGACAAATATAATTATCTTTCGAGGAAGCAAGGTAAACAATGATGGCGATATGAATAGCTAAATCATAATGTATCTTCATACGACTAGGTACTTTCATTATCATTTACGGCAAATCCAGCCCGATTTGCCAGATGACGAAGACTTCAGAGGATAATATTTTATTTATATTATGATTTTTCAATTGTTCCAATGAATGTGAAAAACCCTGCAGATAATACGTTATAACAAACACGAGCTGAGGTTTAAGCGATATTTAATTTAATTGTTGTACAAAAGAATAATTAAATAAGATATTAATGGTTTTGTGTTCTTTAGTGTTGTCTAATATGTTCGTCATGATGTAATGATAGAATTTTATTTCAGTTAAAACGTCTGACCCGATCGTGTTGAAAATCGGAACATATTAGATTATAGTCTGGACTAGCACATAGGCATGTTATCACCGGAAAATAATGAGAACGGGAATTCCGCGGGTAAAGCCGCGGGGCACTGCTAGTATCTCCTACTCTCACATCTCATCTATCACTACAGAATAAAGTCATGCAATAAATATGATGCGTAAAATCGAAAATATAATGGTCTTGGTTAAAGATTGTATTATTTTTAACGTCAGATCGATACAATGACGTGTGCGATACGCACACACACATTTACGTAAACATAATGTACAATTCTGTTATCGACATATTATTGTCAGCTGTTAACATTGCTCCAAAGGCGATAATTAATTGGATAGCAGTTGTTCCTTCTAATTTATGGGCCACGGGATTTTAGATCGCCCAAACGACACTAGTTATAAGGACTAGATTGGCACAGGACGTGAACGGACGATGACGTACTTAGACCTCGATACGAGTATAAGTTACGTAATGGATCGGATAAATAACCTTAAGGATAATGCTGAAAATATCAAATAAATCCAATTAATTTAAAATTCAATTCTACTGCTAAGCTGCAATGTGCAAATATTACTATGTTCCGTTTTGAAGGGGAAAGTTTTCAGAGAAACTGTACAAGAGATTAATTATATATCTCCGGGAAACGAGCGCAGTGCTGTGCTAGGCAGTGATTTGGACTCTTCATGTTCAAATACCTGCGTAGCAGTGTGGCGTCATCGGAAAGAGAGTCGGTATGCCATCTCTTACGCAAGTTTAAGCAGCCCACTGTCGGGACTCGAGGCCTTCTCTCACAAGGAGAGAGTTAAGGTCATAATCCACCGAGCTGGCCAAGTGCAAGTTATAAGTAGAATACTATACACAAAATAAAAATAAAAATGGCGAATTACATGATTTTTTTTTCACTACTACCTCAACATGGATATTAAATGAAAGAACTTGACTAGTAGAATACTATGCATTATGACAAATTTCAAATCCAAGATAGCCGCTACCACCAAATGGCGAAATACATTTATTTTTTCACAACTCCCTCAATATGGTTATCAAATGAAAGGGCTTGACTGGTGGAATGTTGTACAAATTACAAGCCCGAGGTAGTCGGGGGTAAATCTTTTTTTTTGTTCTTGATACAGCGAATCAATCTTTCGCGGTCCAGACTGTCCCACTATGGAAATCTTTGCCCGTATCCATCAGAAGCAATGACGAATTGCTTTTTCCTAAAAATCATGGCGGCCTATCACTTTAGTGTCAAATAGGCAATGTATATTTTTAATTACTTTATGTACTAGCTTTTGCATCATTTTTTGTCTAAGTATTTTACCTTTTATAGGTTAATACGAGTATAGTACATATATTATCCTGTCTTCTTTTATTATTTTACAAATATTGCAAATGTGAAAGTTTGTGTGTTGGTCAATCACGTCGCAACGGCTGAACGTATCGGGTTGTTTGCAAACAGATAGATTAAATACATAGGCTATTTTTATCGTAGGAAAATTACAGGAACGAGAACTAAGTACGCAGTTAAACCCGCGCTGCTAGTTTTTTTAAAATAAGAAGCGACGAGACGAGCAGGACATGTGCCTGATGGTAAGCAACATGGTTGCCACATAACAGCATAGTGACACGCAGCTATTGGAACATGAAGAGTCAAAATCATTACCTAGCACTGCACTGCGCTCATCATCCAGAGATCTAAGATGTTATATCTCTAAGCCCTGTAATTTATCTGGTAACATTGCCCTTCAAACTGGAACACAGTAATGTTTTCACATTACTGTTTGGCGGTAGAATAACTGGCATAGGTGTGGTACTTCCCCAGGCGGACTCTGCTAGGAGTCCTACCACTAACTAGTTATAGTTAGTTAGTGCTAGTTATTTCATAAAAAATAGAAATGTCCACCAATTTGTATTATTATCTACTAATTATTAAGTACCCGCCTATCAAAGATTGCATTACACCAGGCACCTTCGGACGACCTCAAATCCTTAACAACTGGGTAACCACTTGGCCCATTTAATGCAATCACATTATTTATCTTTGAACGTCGATGCTGACGTATTTCAAGGCATCCTAACCGAATTTAGTAACCTAATTGATAATTTAATTCGTAAGGTCTTCTTACACAAGTGGTATTTAACAGAAAATGTTATTTCTGTTGAAATTACAAAATTAGTCTCAATTAATGGGCGTTGGCCAAATATGTGGTAACATTGTTTACTAGAGAAATCTTGGCTCCAATATTAAGGAACTAGCAATGTTATTCATTTATATAGTCCACCAACACATTTTATGAAAATGAAAACTTTAAATAAATACAGAACCAAGTGCCACAATAATTATAGGCGGAGACATAATGCACATTAAATTTGGGCCGAGAAAATGAATTATAATAAAATAATTGGATCAATCTTAATTAAATGTCGTGATAGAATTTCGCAATACATAGATATGATATACAGACACACCTAGACAAAGAACTTAGTCTAGACATCCTTTTTTTTTAATTGGTAACAAAAAAAAGAATGTAATAAGGTTAAATCAAAAGTGTGATGAGTAATAAGCTTGCCCTTTAAAATACCTCTATTCACCATAGTAGTCTCGTAATGCTTAACTCTATCGTACATAATCATGTGTATTAAAAAATGCAGTAATTTGGAGCATTTTGCTTGGCAACACCGCTGAAAACCAGTTACAAGCAAACGTAGCAGTTGATTTACCCCAGATATTCGACGTTCTAGACAGCACACTGACAAGAGATGAATTGGACTTATTAATTTAACGTTAATACATTACGCGATAAAGAGATATTTATTTGTTTTAAAAATGTATTTGTTTAGATCCGATCGATGGATGAAAGTTGGGATGAAATAATAAAAACTACTTTTAAAAATTAAAAGTAAGTAGTAGCAAAAAGTATTAAATGAAATATTTATTAAATTATTCAATACTTTTTAGTATTGAAATCTTTTTTTTAAACGTAGTTTTTTTTCTTTCTTTTTAGTGTCTTTAAAAAATAGGTTGTTATGTAAACTACAGTAGATGTTTTCTAGATTACATCAGGTAGACTATATTTTAAATATATATATAACATTTCATTCACCAACCTCTCAACCACGTCGGATCGGATCGTAACATAGATTTTAGCCTGGACTAAGACATAAGCTACTTTTTATCCCAAGAAAATAAAGATTTATTTTATACAAGACAAAAATCCTATAACAGATCCAACGAACAACGATACCTACACGTTTCATATTTCAACACTTTTGTCTCTTTCCATTCTGTTCGTTTGTACTAAACGTCATTAGTAATTCAATAACATAGCCGTAATGTCAATACGTGTATGTATTGTGTGGTTTCTTTCGGACGTCGGCGTCGTCGGTCGTTAGGCAAATTGTTGAACGAAGATATAGTATAAATAATAGGTACATGGAATCCCCGGCTGCCGCGCACCTGTCGACAACCAAGAATCGGCAGGTGGAATAGCTCTGCACGTTAATACTTAATACTGAATATATTAATATATAAAAATCTAGTGTCATCATAGATTTCGTTTTTTTGCTACGCAAATCCGATATATTTGAGTGTCATGGTGTTTGTTCCCTCTTCTCTACTAACTCTTCACCAAGTATACCGATATTCACAAAATAGCTTTTATGTGTAATTTTGTTCAACTTGAGAGATAGGATAGTTTATATTTCGATTATTTATAATTAACAATAAACTGATTACTAACAGATGGCGCCTCAATAGGCTATTATAGACAAGTTGTGCAACCCAAACGAAGTTGGGACGGGCCGCTAGTAGTGGTATTGAGGTGCGTGGCTCGGGAACCTCCGCGTGGTTCACCCTGGGCACCACGCAACAACTTGCGTCGGTGCCATCTTGGTGTGTGATGGCGAATCTCGACCGGGGCTGGGAACTTCTACACGCGCTCCACACTCCATTGTGCCGTGTGTGTGTGTGGAGGTTGGGGAGAGGGACTGGAAGACTTGGGAAGGTTACTTGGCTGACATATCGGCCAAGTAAAATTTCTTTAAGTCTTCCAGACCAGGGTCCTACACGACCACTCTGATTAGCAGAGTGCTCAGTGGAAGGACAAGAGCCGCGATGCGACCATAGAGGCGGAACCGTAGCTAAGACGAACCTCTCGCAGCCGACCATCTTACCCAAAATGCTCCATAGTGAGAGGCCGTGTGAATTAGAGGAGCGAGCAAGTGCGCTCCTCTAACTCATGTGGTGGAAGCGGACACGGGGGCGAGTTTGGAGAGTCTCGACACTGGGCTCGCATCACGTCTCCACAATAGGGCCTGGGGTGTCGGACGTTTAGGGCCGTCTAGGGATAGCCCTTCGAAGAGGTGTCGCGTCGTTGAGTTCCGGCTTGTCACTAGAGCTAAATGGGGTGGTACTAATGCCCCCCACGAGGCGGGTACGCAAGGGCGGTGGCAAGTGTCGGCGTCGTTGACGGGAGTGCGAAAAGTGGCCTCGCGACCCTGACCCCTGGCCATGCAGGAGAAATCTGTGGGGGTTTTAGTCGGTAGAGGCACCATGTCTGTCGACGTCATGGTGTCGACTCCGACACACAAACCGAGTCCCTCAACGGTTCCCCCACAAAAAAGGTTAGTCCTAGTATTACTCGTAAGACAAAATCATATCGCCAGCAGAATTGTAATGAATATTTCATAAGGTTATTGCATTCGTTGTCATTTTATAAAACTAGCAGCACCCTGCGGTTTCACCCGTGTAGATGCCGATTCAGTTATTTTCCCGGGACAAAAAATAGCCTATGTGTTATACAATTTGTGTGATGGGACGACCAGGACATGTGCCAGATGGTAGTAGCCAAACGCGCGTAAGAAGGTTTCGTTCATAATTGTTTTTATGACGTTTTCAACTATATAATATGAATAGTAGTCAACCACTTAATTCCATTTTATTTTAGGTGGCTATAACTTCTTTAAGTGTTAGAATATTCCTAGTAAAGGCCGGGCGAGAAGCACTTAGGCTCATCATCACTCGTAATCTAGATTGTTTCGCAGAAGCTCGCACAGCACGCCTTGTCAAATAAATGATAAATATTTGTAAGTGTAATATAAATAGTGTTTCAGTTTTATAACTAACTAGCAGCGCCCTACGGCTTCACCCGCAGTTCCCGATCCCGTCATTTTTTCAGGATAATAAAGAGCCCACGTGCTATTCCAGACCATTATCTATCTACTCCCGCCTTCCTTTGTTATTTTTAATTCTTTTCCATACCACGGTTGCCTGGAAGAGATCGCTTTTAGCGATAAGGCCGCCAATTGTTTAAAATTTTTTTTTTAGGTAATGTTTTCATTTGATGTTTTGTATTTAATTTAGTGCAATAAAGAGTTTATCTATCTATCTACTTCCCAATTTTCTTCCCAGTCGCCTTCAGTAGTTTCTCCTTGAAAGAGTAACAAACGTATATCCAAAGATTCTAAAATATTCTACAAACATTCGCTTGTATAATATTAGTTAGGGTATAAATTCAACTTTGTAGTACAAAAACTCAATTTTGCGGAAAATATCACGTGGCCACATGTTTTGTATTGTTATTTTTCAATAGTGATGTGATTGTTTCTGAGAATAAAATCTTTTTTCAGTTGAGTCGTGTAAAAGCCTTTGTAAATTTTTACTTCGCGGGCATTGCTTTGGGTACTTTTTTTTTGGTAATGATTAAGGGTATATGAAAGAGACAGTAATGATACTACAACAAGGCCTCTATTAAAAAGCTATTTTTGCAACTTTAGTTTTAAAGAACACCAAATGTGATGTCTGTAGTATAGCGTGTGATTTGGCATGGTTACTCTTTCTTAACAATGCATCATTTAAAATCATTCTCAAGTGTTTGATGCATGTTAGAGCAATTCTTCCAGTAAGAGCCATTTTTCTTATCTCCTTATCTTTATTTTAACGTCTAGACTCGTAGAGTCTCCATGCCCATAATTAACCCAAAAAGTAGACACGTGAGAGAAAGTCTACATCCGAATTCCGATGAAAAGAAAGTGTCATTAGAATATGATACGCGAAATCGCTTAGCAGTCGCACAGCAACCGTGGCAATGAGACGCGAACTTAGCGCGGACGGTTAAACAACATGATAACGAGGATCGTAAAATTAAAAAAAAAATTACAATGATAAAAGTACGAACGCCTCGATAATACCTAAAAAGATGATAATGACAAAACGACGGTCGAAAACTCTAGATTTCGACAAATCGAGTGACTTGCGCGCTGTCTCCTAGGCAACCGGTGCCACGCACAAGGCTGGTGTCGAATTTACATAAAATGGAGAGGAGCTCCACGCTATTTTTATGATAGACATTAGGTAATGAACTAATGAGTCATTTCGACAATATCAAGGGTCTTACAACTTAGCTTACAAGGCGTTAACAAAGCATTCATAGTAAAGCGTACAAGGGAATAAAGGGTTCATCATACTAGGCATGTCACAAACTCTTCATGTTGAGAATTTGGCGGGACCGTAACCTTGTCGTGGCAAACAATTTGAACATGCTCCAAAAACAGCTGTACGCAAATAATGCAAATTAGGGTTCAAAGAACAAATTAATTATGATTGATGTTTCATACCTTCAAAGTCCAATCCCAAAAGTCGGCGTAAGACTCCATATCCATAGTGACAGTTTGACGGCAATCAATCTGGGGACCACGAGGCCAGCTCTGTCACGTCAGAGAACGGCTTATCGTCTGACTTAAAAATTCAATGAGGCGCACTAGCTAAACGAAATTAGATTGCATTTACCTTTGCCAAACATCGACGATATACGACGAGGAGATCTTCGAAGACATCGCCAGTCGCCCCCATCAGTTCTTCCAATTCCAGCGACATTATTTTTTGTATACGGTAAAGCAAATAGAATGAAACTAGTAATAAATCACAGACAACTTTCTTTGGGAAATAAGATTCGAGCAAATTCGAGTGTGCGCGCGTTGTGGCTCGCGCGCGGTGCGCGTGTTATTCGGCCGAGCGACGATATCACACTACGGGAGCGAGGAGCCAGCGGCTGCCGATGAGCGACGTCGGCCGCGTGTCGTCACGCCACGAACCGCGTGCCTCCGGTTCTGAGCCGAGCGAGCGCCGAGCGAGCCGACCCGGCGGCGGCGACAACCGGCGCAACCCACACACCGAGACCCACTAGCTCACCACTATCAGCACTCCAAGACAACAGCTGATAAACCGCCCAGGGTCGCCGGAGCTCAAGTTCACTGGGGGCTCGCCCCTTACGTAGTCGCCGATACGACACTCATAGCAACAGGTGGGTAGCGCGCCACCCGAGCTGCAGCCGCAACACCCAAGGTGACTGCATCGCTGAAACGTCTGAAGCCGGTGCATTCACACATCGAAACTGTCACTGACAAACTACTAACTGAAATTCTGCAAATTCTAATATTATAAATGTCAATGCAATTATGGATATTTGTTGCTTAATCACATCATAACTCACGAACGGATCGGGCTGAATTTGGAATACAGGTAGATTACAGTCTGGAAGAACAAAGAGGCTACTTTAAAAAAATAACAGAAATTGGAACTACACGGGTAACACATCGGGCCGCTCCTAGCACTACATACATATAATAATTAAAAGAAAAAGTTCTTAAGACACTATACTTAATGTACTTACAATTTACTTTAAGAAGCTGAATTTGAAGTCTTATTATTTGTACAGTTTAAATACCTTTATATACTTAAGCTAGAGTCTAATTGATGTCTTAGGATCCTGGAATTTTAGTTAATTTGAAGCACGCAATTAAATACGAAAGAACATTCACATTATTTTCGCTTTGGACGAATTTCGTCAGAAGAAACGTGAAAATATAGGAGGACTATATATGATCCAGTGTTCAATGTCAAACTCACCTTTATCCAATGAACCGGAAATTGTCACGTTGTAAAGCACGTTGAAGCAAAAAACAAACGTTCCGTTAAAACTTTATAGAAAAGAATTTAGTTTCGCTTCGATTGCGAAAATAAAGAGGCGACAGGGAAAGTTACGGGGAACCGACCGCCCACATGAGGCAGCAATTCAATTACTGCTCTATCGCGCCCCTGAAACCTTGAAAGTGGATACTTTCATGTAGGTACATGAGTACATATATCTGTTTTATGAAAGCCACTAAATACTCACAGTAAATTATTATAGCACTAGAGTATAGTTTGATGTTAACTAACTAACCCAACGATGTTACTGATAGTTTAAGTACAATTTCTGTAGAACGAAGTTTTGATTCCCAAAAATTTACATCCAACAGGTGGCAAAAATCATCGTCATCCTGACATATACCAAATTAAGATACATAGACCAAAGATTAACCAAACACACCTAATGTGTACTCCCATCCTTGTTAGTGTATGCGGCTCCTTACCTACTCTTGCATACATTGTGGACGACCAGACTGTTCGCGCTATGGTCTATAAATCCAACCGAATGAAGTGTCCTAATGTTCCCGCAGATACTAGATTTCATCGTCTGTATCGATGACTTCCAAGGTCATCTATACTAATATTTTATAGCAGGTTTTTTGTTTGAACGCGCTTTGAATTCAATAAATCCTTCACCGTTGGATATGTACGTAATCCCTGAGTGCTAAAAGCATTTATTATGTACCACGGGCGTAGCAGGGGCGGACCGTTAGTACAAAAATGTATCTGTAAAATTACAAATACCGTCAGTTTAAATACGCGTTTTATTACAAACTGGTGGTTTGAATTGTGTATTTTTAACCCCCGACCAAAAAAAGGGGTGTTATAAGTTTGACGTCGATGTCTGTCTGTCTGTATGTGTGTGTGTCTGTCTGTGGCACTGTGGCATCGTAGAGCTCAAACGGATGGGCCGATTTTAATGCGGTTTTTTTATTTGAAAGTTAATATCCGTGCGGGAGTTCTTAGCTATTTTTGGCTAATATCGATTCAAAATGGCCGCCTCCACAAAATGGCGGACAAAACATTTCTTCACAACCTACCTCAATATGGGTATCAAATAAAAGGGCATGACTAGTAGAGTACTATACGCTATAACAAATTTCAAATCCAAGATGGCCGCCACCACAAAATGGCGAATTATATAATATTTTTCACTACTACCTCAATATGGGTATCAAACGAAAGGGCTTGATTAGTAGAATACTTTGCACTATGACAAATTTCAAATCCAAGATGGCCGCTACCACAAAATGGTGAATTACATTTCTTTTTTCACAATTCCCTTAATATATGGTATCAAATGAAAGGGTTTGCCTAGTAAAATGTTGTACAAATAACAAAGCTAAGGTAGTCGGGGGTTAATCAAAATTTTTTATTTTGTTCTTGTTACACACTTAATATGAGATTCAGGAATGAATTGATATTTAAAAAAATTGCACAGATCTCAGAGATATTTATTTGTTTAATTAATGAAACAAAAAAAAAACATTGCGAATTAACGAAGTAGGAAGTTGAGACATAGGCAACAGATCAAAAGAAGGCAAGGCCGCGTCCATGAACTAGCCAAACGTAAAATATTTGTAAAACGACAAAGATAATGTTTCTCGATATGACATAAACAATTTATAAGCGTAAATTGTCGTAGTTGTTGCACATTTGATAAAACAATTCACGGGCTACTTACGAGTGCTCGGTCTAAGCCGACTAAGTTTCAGCCGCATCGGGCGGCTACTTTTTATAAGTATTATTCCTACCAAATATTTAAAAACACCTAACGCCATCAGCAGAAAAACCTTCAAGAAATGATTCTTAAAATTAACCCTAAAATATGATTTACTAAAATATAGCAAAATTATTATTTACTAAGATAAATAAATATAAAATAAATAAATATTGGTGGACACTTTTCTCACAACACCATCTGATCCCAAACTAAGGCAAGTTTTTACCTATATGGGAGCCAGATCATCCTACCAATCTTATATGTAAATGTTTGTTGGATGTTGGTTGGTCACGTGGTAACGTCTAAACCATGTCTAAAAGCGTAATGTGACTATCCTGAAATTGTAATTGTGTTCCGTTTTGACGTGACAACGTCTTATAAATTGGTTTGCCGGGTGACACTTCAAGAAACTGCGTTACGCTCCGCTCACGTTATGCGCTCTCAACGAGAGCGAGTGAGAGTCACGCGTCCCTTCCACTCGGGCATGGTTAGCCCGCCTAAGAGCGAGAGAGACAGACATAAAAAGTGAAAGGCACGCGTCCCTTCCGTAAAATTATTTTACCACTCAAAGTCGTTGTCACGTAAAACTTTCGCCCGTATACCGACTTTACAGGCAACCAATTTTTTTTATGAGTGTTCATAACTTGAAATAAATGATTATTATTATTATTATTATAAACGGATCAGGTTGACACTTGGAACACAGATTATTTATAGTCTGGAAGAAAACATAATGTTGCTTTTTATCCACGGAAAATAACGGGAACGGGAACGCGAGTAAAACCGCGGGGCGCTTCTACTAGTACTTATTATACAGAGAAACATCCATGACGGCACCAGATTTCGTAGTAAAAATCGATCGATGGAATTTTTCTGGAAATTTGACCCTTCAAACCGGAATACAGTATTGTTTACACATATCTTAGCTTGACAAAGGTATGGTACTGCCCCAGGCGGACTTTTTATCCTACCACTACAGAAATTTCTGCGAAATTATGTAATATTAACCAAATATGCATTTTGTCACGTTGCCGTGTCACGTTGCTGTTTCGTTGTATTTATTTGGACATTCTTGAACGCAAGATAATGAGATTTGCATATACCTACTGTTCGGCTTGCCGAAATTGTATGGGATCTTGATCCTCTATTCATTTAACAAAACAGCGGCTTTTCAGGCTTTCGTATTTGTTGCGACGATATGTTATGGTTGACAACATTCGACAGACACGAGCATGCCACGAGGTAAACGCTACTCCTACATATATCTCAGACATGTGATGTTCTTGAGAATGAATATTGAAATATATGTGATTTCGTAAGAATGGATTTACAGGCTTTAACGTAAGTTTGTTACTATTTGCAAGTATGTGTTTAAAGAATTTTATTTATCACTTACGTCTTAAGACATTTCTGACGCTTACATGATAAAAATAACTTAAATAACAATTTGTATTCTCGTCGTCACACTGTAATCCCTGTCACTGTAAATAAAAACAATTAGTAATCCATAATACAACTAATAAATGTTTGTAAAAATTACAAGAATAAATAGCAAACTAGCCTATTACATTTTTTACTTTACATAAATATAAGAAGTAGGTACTTTCCACACTTTTATAAAAGTAGAAAGGTTTAATTATTTTACGTTTCAGAGACGATAAGTTTAGCCAATTGTTTTTTAAATGCGAGAAGTGAATTTACATTTTTTTATTTTAGAAGGTAGTTTATTAACGGTAGGCATTGAATTGCTGTAGTTAGTTCTAAATCTTAGAATAAAAAGGTAGCAAGTTGTATAATGTATATAATAACAGTGTATAACCTACTTTTTTACGAGGAAATTGACCACCAGCATTGTATACCTGAAGTTAGTTACGTTTTCCAAAATGTTGATAAGCTAATTTCAGGGTGTCGGTATTTCGTAACGGTTTGCGATCGCAAAAATTAACTCTCGCCATTTTTTTCCTAACGCGCAATATCTATAGTAATTATAGAGCTGCAGAGGTTTATTGTTTGAACGCGCTAATCTCAGGAACTACTGAACTACTACTAGCGCGATACGGGATCCCTGAGTGCTATAGGCTAAATATTATGTACCACGGGCGTAGGCGGGGCGGCCCGCTAGTGAAGTATAATTGCAAAAATACGTTTTTTTCCAAGATGGCGCTTGAAGCTCCACCTGGATCTGTCAGTATTTTATGATATTTTAATGCTCAGTAAGTGATTCTAAAACATCAAAAAAAAAAAAAAATTGGCTAGGAAATTTAGTGCAAAGTTGACAAAAACAAAGTCAATTTTCACTGGCCTACATGATGTCACCTAAAACCAGTGATACAGACAGTACTGTCTCTCACGTCAGATTTTTTCTCTTCTGTACTTTTTTTTTAATGTAGAAGTCTCACCTATACTCGAAGGTATAAGTGAGATTTGAACTTTTAATCTGGCGCTTATACAGGAGGGCACAGTTATTTAAATGCTTGGTTGTCTGACCTCCAAACTAAAAAACTTTGATTAAGAAACATTTAAGCAATATTATACAACTTTTATCATTTATTATATTAAGCCTATATTGCCAAACTAAACAAATTTGAAACTTAACCTTTGTTATGACGTACATCCATCTTTTTATTTGTTTTCGCTTTCTTCTTTCACCCTCTCGAGGTTGCCACTCCGTAAAATTCTTTGGCTATTTCATTTTATTGTCCCTTGTTATTTGTCCTGTCTATTGCCATTTCAGTTTTCGTATTTTCGACAGCACATCTTCAACATTTGTTGAAGCCCTAATATCTTCTGCTCTTTTACGGTCTTTTAACGTGATCCTAATGCGAACTTTAATGCTTTCTAATACCATCATCATCCACAGCCTTCTTCGACTGGGTATAATACACGTCTGTCTTACAGTATTATTCTTTGACGTAACACGTCACAGTAAAAACTGAATCTCATCGTCTCAATCAATCTCATCACTCGTAATCGTAAGCGGTATCATGTTTTCATTCCGGAGAAGTTTCCAAACATAAGTTATTTCGATTCCACTTATTCTTTCACAAGGTAAAGACTTCGGTTTGAAATTTCCACAGATCAATTCCGTGTATATGAACGACAAAGTCGCTGGTATCGCGATTGAATTGTGACATGGGAATAACTTTAGCAATACCATGTCTGGACTTCATATTGGCGCGCCCCTCGGTGTAGTCCACGACTTAGCAGTTTACGATAATTTATTATCGCCAAATACGATTCACGAATACAAACCCTTCATGAAAATTGCTATAGGAACCGCTAACTTCAACGGTATACTCGTAGTACTCGGCTATGTAGATCCAGATAATTTTGTCCAAACATTCACAGTAACATACTCCCAAACATTTGCCTTTATATGGACATGATAAAAGGGACGTACGTCATCAGACAACCCGCACTTGGCCGGCGTGGTGGATTATGGCCTTGACTCTCTTCTTGTGAGAGCAGGTCTCGAGACCCAACACCCAACAGTTGGGAACATTAAGTAGGCTTCTCTTAAGCTTATTATGCAGTGTTGCGTCACTTTGGCTTTTCGTTCGGTTGATAACCCTACTAGTATTATAAATGCGAAAGATTTGATGTTTGTTGCTCAATCATGACGGAACGTCTGAAAGGACCGCTTCAAAATTAAGAACACAGATAGATTATAGTTTGGATTAACACAAGCAATTTTCGTTGCGGTAAAATAACGGCAAAGGGAACTGCGCTGGTAAAACCGCGAGTTGAGCTAGTAATTTATATGGCACAATGTTTGCGGGAACAGCTAGTTTATCTGTAAACCGTTCAAAACAATACGAATATTCCAGTGACTATCAGCAGCTGTCCACAAGCCACTCGCACGCTTTGACCGATAACAAACGGAGTTAAAAAACAAGAAAACTAAAGCTGGCATTGACCTCTAGATAAAATACAGATTGCAAAGTCCGTAATAGTTGACAACACTTAGGAAATTTTGAACTCTGTTATGTAACAATCAAGATGAAGTTACTGTAGAACAGGGGGCAACACAACTGTAGCTTTTTTACGTAGATGAATTCCCTGAATGCATTCACGCATCCTCACCGCGTAAGGGCGTAAGGAGCAGGCGCGGTCTGGTCAGGCGAGGGTGGGGTTTACAGGAGACTCCCCAAAATCATACAAGTCAAACTGAAAAATCTTCTATTTACTGCCTAAATAATAAAAAACTAGCCTCTAGCAGCGAGGCATTATAAGGTTTGCTGACATCTTCTTCCATTTTCATCTTTTGTTCCGTTTGTTGTGTGTGCCTAATTATTGTGTAATATGCACATAAATAGCTCACTAAATGTTCCCACCGCTGGGACTCGGGGCCTTCTCTCGCAAGGAGTAAGTCAAGGCCGTAATAAACCACGCTGCGGGTTGGTGGATGACACAGGACTTCGAAATAACTATTCTAGGTACATGTTGGTGTCTTCACTATGTTTTCCTTCGCCTTTTTGAAGTTAGCGGCATTACCCACATCACTTCGAAAAGACAGTGGTTGCGAACCCGGGGTCTCCGAATCAGCAGTCGCCGTTCTTTTTCAAACAAACATGTGTAAATTGCTTTTTCATTCGTAGCAATAAATTATGGTACTGTATCATGCAATAAAGTCAAATTCACTCAACATATTATATTATAACTAGCAAACCCCTCTAAAATATCAGGCTGCGACCGCGCTTGATAAGGACGTATGGAGTCATTCGGGTTGTGTTGGACACGACACTATTGAGTGGTGTCCGTACTGATTAAAACTTCACGGGGTTCCATCTTTGTCGCATACGGCGAGAACGCGGGGACGCATTGTTCCGCAGCTCGCCGCGGTCTGTCCCTCTCGGGGCCTCTCAGAGGAACTCCTTGGCACCCAAGGCACGCGGGTACCACTTCGGGGGACAACATTGAGCGGGTGCCAGATACCCTCGCAGCGTAGTAGCAAGGACGAATCCACCTTTGGTGCCAGCGTGGATCACATAGACGTGGTCAAGTCATAAGACCGTGAGACAAGAGCGTGCGTGCGTTTTAATTAGTGGTTTAAGTTCTGGATCCTGTTAAGGGGCGGGGTTCCTGACATTGCCGTAAGTGCTGCTTCGTAATAAAGCCACCTCACATGAGATTTTGGAGATAGATATAGTGTAAGGTATAAGAGGGCGGGGGAAGGATCAATCAATGTGCTTGGTTGATAATTCCCCTACTCCCAGTATCTGTCCGATACTTGGTTTGGCAAATGGTTTAGGGAGTAGCGCAGATCGCAGTGATCCCCTAAACAAGGCCTATCCTTCTCGAGGTTGCCGCCTGTTATTTGACCAATTACCATCTGTAATTGGTATAAAGAAACCTCTGGCCGACCCCCATTCCAATCCCAATGTCCTCTCCCTATACCAACTCCCCCAACCCCAAAGCCCCATTTCAACTCCCCTACCCTACCAAACTTACCTATCCCATTCCAACCTATTCCTTAACCCTTTCCTAATTCCCTCTCCTTACTGTACTCCTTTTCCCAAACCCGCATAGCCAAACCGTGGCGGCGTACCCACTTCCTGCCCAGGAACGGCCCATTATAGGAGGAAAACTAAGTAGTTTTCTTCCTAATGTCTTTCAGTGTACTTATTCAGGATTTCAGAATACTTATACTCAGGCACTGTAATATAAAAGTATATGTGACCTTATAAAAACTACTGAATATGGATGGTTTCCACTAGTCAAAATATTTCAGTTTCGACAATAGATGTTGATAATTGAATTTGATAATGTACAGTTAGAGGTACACGGATTCTTACTTCACTTGACTGATGTTAGTACAAGAAAGTTCTGGTTTATTTTAGGGAGTCAGCCATTGTTAGTTAGCCCCAAGTTGATATGTGATCGTTTGATCGCGATCAAATTAGTATGCGCAGCAGTCTTGTTCTAGGGTTGCAGTGTTCCAGGTTAATGGAAAATAAGTGTGACAATCGCTGCCACTGGTGCTTCTTTTTATGAGCTCAGAAAGTGTTGTGCAAGGTGGATCTTACTCAGTCGAACAACGGAAACGGATGGAAATATGACATGACGTCATGTATATCCAGCAGTGGACGAACATGTCCTGGTGATGGTGATTCGAACCATAAATCACTTTGTGACCTCATGTCTTGTATGTATGTTCTGCAGTCATGTCAGTATGTCCAGCAGTGGACGAACATGGGCTGACGATGATGATTCCAACCATAAATCACTAAGTAACATCATGTCTTGTATGTATGTCCAGCAGTCATAGCATGTATGTCCAGCAGTGGACGAACATGGGCTGACGATGATGATTCCAACCATAAATCACTTTGTAACATTATGTAGTTACGAGACTTACAACAACTTACGAGAAAAGTCCACATAAGTTGTAGGTCCACAAAATCGTGATTTTACCTACAGGATAGCGTTCCAAAGATACACATCTATTTCATTTATATCGTCACTTCTTGGTATATTTTTGTAAAATTTGGATAAAAAACACCAAATTTTACAAAAATATTACATGAAATGACGATTTAAATGCAATGTTTTGTCGTAGGAACGTTCTCCTGTAAAATCACAATTTTGGAGATACGAGTACAATAACTAACGTGGGAAGCATTGGTTTTTATCAGTGCGCGATCGAAGCTAACTTCTTTCACATTGAGTCGTTGGACTTGTGATTGCGGTTTGTAAATCGCGAATGGCTGTCCGTGACGGTCACATGCCGGTGACGTCACGTGGCACTCTGCCAGCGAACCGGTCTACGCCGGATACAAAACGGCCAGACAACCTACGCGACCCGAATTAATTATTGCTTTGTTACGGAACAACTATCATGATTGGAAATCGGAATGTTACATGATTTTAATGGCATGCCAGGACCGAATTACATGATTATTACAAGATTTTTTAAGTTTTACATCTCTAAGCGCACGCGTTAAGGAAAAATTGAGAGTACATTTGTACATGGGCGCAAACCGTCACTAAAAAGAGACACCATGAAGTTAGGCAGGTAGGTGTTGTGTGCGAAATGACCACGAATTATTATTTATTTATTCTATGGTTGATGTTTGACTTCTTAGCACGATAAATAATTAACCCCTTGCGTGCCGTACGTAAGTTACACATACTATTTTTGAAGTGAAAACTTCTTTTGACGCGCCACAGGCTGATTTTTCATAGGCCGTGAATTGAATTCTTGCGTCTTGCTTGGGAGTGATAAGAAATTTTCGGGTAAACTCGGGACCATGGCCATTGGCCATCTAGAAATGTGTCAGCATGTCCTATTGGCCAACAAGAAATGCTGACGTATTTCTAGATCGCCACGCCCTCATGACAGAATGGATAAAAGAGGTCAAACATAGGTGTAGAAAACTTTCAAAAGGAAGTTAAAAATGTTCCTAAAGAGCAAGGCAAGCCTTCATAGAAAGGTCACTGAGCGCAGCAAGGTCTTAACGGCCTCTAGCTGTTACCTTTCAAATTCTTCGAGTATCAGAGTGCTTCCTTGAATACTCCCACTGCAGTCCACAAAGCCTATTGATTGATAATACGTTGTAAGAGAGACTAGAAAGAACGGAAAGCAGCTGATGACGGTTGGAAGCGCGAGATTGAAGATTGGGTTGAGTGGCGTATTTTGGGATGTCGAGTAGTGGTATATGGCCTTGGAGTTACAGGCTGACGATAATTATAGTGCGGTGGTTCAGAATTCCTTGACCGTATACTATAAATTTGATAAGTTCAATTATACCTAATGAGTTCTGTGTGCGTAAATGTATAAGCATAGGCAGAATGTTCCCACTGCTGGGACTCGGGCCTTCTCTCGCAAAGAGAGAGTTAAGACCATAATCCACCATGCTGGCAATGTGCGGGGTGGTGGATGCCACATGACCTCGAAAGATTCTAGGTACATGTCGGTTTCCTCACGATTTCATTCACCGTTTTTCCATTAGCGGCGTTACGCATATGATAATATAGCCAACCGTATGGCCCCTACTAGCCTATGATTTGTATAAATGCAAGTGCCTTTTAAATAAAGCAGAATCGGTTAAATGGAAATGGTTTTGATAAGCGCTCGGTACTGTCGCGTTATCGGGCGAGAATAGAGCTCGAATGGGTGATAAAATAAACAGTTATTAAATTTAAAATTCAATAAACTCCCAACATTATTTTTCAATTTTAGGTCGCACGTATGCTTTCAAATAAAGCGAATCAAAAACAAAATTTGTAAAAATCCAAGTCTCGTAACTCAGTTCTTCTACCGTAAAAACTTGTGAGATCCCTGTATTACCAAGTCGGTAATTTTAGTCCGTAGTTACGGACCTTCTTAGTTAAGGGTCTTAAGTTAATACGTAATTAGCTAACATAATAACATCTCATTGTCACCATATTTATAAATTATAACTAAAAAGTTTTGTTTAAAAAAATATATATATATTGGTGGACAATTCACACAAAACACCATCTGACCCGAAACTAAGCAAAGCTTATACCTGATGTACAATGGAAGCCATATACCTGATATAATTACTCATATAGTTTTAAATTATATAAGTAATTAGCTGTACCCTGCCTCGCTTCGCTGTGGCACATTGTGATGCAAAAATTAGATAAAAACAATCCTTGATGCGGATTACATATCATTGTAAAATTTCAGCTCGATCGATACAGAAATTTTTCAGTTTTTGAAGCGTACACAAACCAACATAACATTTTTATGTATAGAGATTTTATCAGGTATATATAGTTTTACGTGTCGGACTGGTCGGACGTGCGCTGGCGGTCTGCGAATAGGGAGAGATGGCGGGAGATCGTACGGTGAGCTGTGTCCACCCCTACCAGCCTACCACCGACGTGGACGCCTCGTCGTGACCACGACCGCTCTGCCAAGAGCAATACGATAAAGAGGAAGAATAGTTTTAAATTCATATTTATGATACATAGAACACACCCAGACACAGTAGGTACAAATATTTGAATTCATCACACAAATATTTGCACTGACTGGCTGAGTTACTACCCAATAAGCCACAAGGTCAGTCATATTAGTAAAATAGATTGACTTTGCCATCGTATGAAAACAAAACATATAACACAGGCACCTACTACATTGAAGTATTACAACAAGATTATTACAAGATTGGTTAGTGCGATTGCCGGCTTGCAGTCACGTCGGAACGGCTGAAAGGATCTGGGTACTGATTCTGAACGCAATCCGAACGACTCACAATTCGGAATTACAATTCTTGTCTCTGTCATTTTCAATTGATAAGACAAAGGCCGATTTGAAAAAAAGATTTGATTCGATATCATCGTGTCGATATCAATCCGACTGAACACAGAACATAGCCTGGAATAAGGCTTATTATCCCGGGAAAATAACGGTAACCGATTATCATTTCAATTTCTTTATTTTTGTTTTTATTGTTTAATGATAACTTTTAATAAACCTAGGTACCATTAAATTTGCTTTAAAATTAACGATTTCTGCAAACACGAAGAAATCCTGTATTTCAGTGTGGGCAGTGTGTGGTCCTGTGAGTGTATTCCCGTTACAAACAGAATACAAGCAACATGTAGGTATTTAAGTATATACGTCGTGTTAAACAGATGATGGCTGAGAGGCGAGAGGGAACTCTGCGCGTCATCTGCGCCGCATCGTATGATGACTCAATTGTTATTGTGATAGGCCGTTATCAGGGCTGTCCTGTTATTGCAAAACCATTCGCAATATTCAAATTAAAGGGAAATCACAGGGCATTGATCGTCTTATACCTCAAAGTGATGAGCGCAGTGCAGTGCTAGGTAACGATTTGGACTCGTCATTTTCCAGTAGCTACGAGACAGTGTGCTGTTATGGGGAGGCGTATTGCTCGCCGTCAGACAGAAGTCCTCATCCCCTTACCTCTATACTATCAAAAAATTAGTAATAATAAAATAATTCCCTGGCTATAATATCGTAGGAATGCCGCCAATCTGATCGGGCTCTTTTGGTCGGGGTTTTGACGACCGCGGAGACTAAACGAATTACTCTCCGACTTGTGTTTGTTTGTATACCTATAATTTTATATTTCAAAATATATATAGATTGTACTTGTACTTTTTATTATTAATTTTTAATATTAATTTTACAAAAAAAAATAGTTTGATTATTATTTATTTAGAACATTGTGTAGTTTTTAGAAAATAGAGGTGGATGTGGAGACAGATATTAGAATGTCACTGGTTATACGCATTAAGTGTCCAAAATTAAACCTACATACCTCAGCAGCTGAAGCGGTAAGTACTGACAAAATAAACAGTAGCGCTTATTGGCACTTAGCGCGAGTTGTAGATACATATGTATTTTTCCCACAAATCTAATTATTATTAATTTGAAAATATCCTACGGTTGATTTTATATTCTTACAGTTATTCAAATTACCTATCATACTTATCCTCAAGAACCTATCTTCTGTATTGAGTTGAGAGTGCAAAGTTTCATTAAAACTTATAAGAAGGTAATTTTTTCTCAATCGAGTAAATTTTTTCAATCGTTTTTTCGAATCGTAATATGTATAGTGTAGTATATCTTAAACTTTATCACATAACAGGGATCACCAATTAGTTGTGCTCGGGGTCCATTTTAAGAAATGAAATTACTTTCGCGATAATAAAAAAAGTACCTGGTTGACCGAGCTTTGCTCGATTTTTTTAAATGATTTTTAGGTAGGTACGAATTACGTAGTGATGACTTACTTAGACCTACTTTGATACGAATTAAATGCGTTTGTAAAAGGCTCTAAGTGTAAGATTTTCTCAGAAAACAAAAGAACAAAAAGAAAAAGTCGATTCAGGATTCGAACCGGGGCCTGTTGACTCCGAGGGCGAGCATATTCCGTCTGAGCCATTTAGACTTAAAGAACAGTGGCGAAATAAGTTATCGTATTCTAATGACATTGTAGGAGTTTTTTCATTGTCTAAAAACGCGCATAAAACGATGTTTAAAAAAAATAAAACCTAGCTAGATCGATTTATCGTCCCCGAAACCCCCCGTATACATAATTTCATGAAAATCGTTCGAGCCGTTTCCGAGATTCAGATACTATATATACATACCTACATACAAATATACCTACAAGAATTGTATAAGGTAAGATAAGACAAAGGTAATTACGGAAATTACAAAAGCATCTATGTACTCATCAAAGAGAAAAGTGTCATGTTTAGCTGTCTGAAGTTTGGAATGTGCAAGCTAATTGACGTTACGTGGATACTGCGGGCATATATTTTTTCGGTCCGCACACAATGGGTCGGCGGTCCGGATGCGGACCGCGGTCCACCATTTGGTGACCCCTCTCATATAACATCAATTCCAAAGTTCAATATTCAGTAGTTTGATAGACATTGTTTTTGATACAAATAAACAATAAGCTATCTGAGGTCTTATACGCTCTTAAGTACGGTGTATAATATGTGGCAAATGTTTGCAACCCTGACAGGTTACAATGGAAGTCATCATACCAATCTAGTGTCAACGACGCACCAGATGGACACTGCGGCCGGGACACACCTACCGATTACTAAATCATCTTTCCACGTAACTTTCCAATTGAATAAACACCTTTGTGATTGAGCATATAACGTCAGAATTAGCCTGACACGTAGCGCTTTTATGTAATTTAAGTATCCGATACAATCGCAATTGTGGAATATATAATAAACATAAAATATATTTTTCATCCCACCAGCTCGGAAAGAGCACTTTTGCTCCTCGATATTAGGGCGCAAAAGTCGTTTTTACTCTCTAGAGGTTAAAGTAAATTTGAATTTAGAACATCGTGTGTACTGAGGTTTTGAATTCAAAACATAATTCAACCTATTTATTTCTACCTTCTTGGTGCCGAATGCATCATACATTTTTTTTAATATGTTAAAAACTCAGACTCGGAACCTCCTTGGTGTACTTACTTTTTTAATTTGCTTAGCGCGAAAACATTTAAAAATTTGCATTTAGTCATTTCCTCGCTGAGGTGGAATGAAAAGTTACGTGTTGCACTCGAGTGCAAGATTTTTCACCTTGTGCTCTTTTGATTCCTTTGTTACGCTCAGGATTCTAATTTTGAATCACTCGCTGCGCTCGTGATTCAATTTTAGAATCCTTCGCTTGCTCGGTCATCAAAATTGAGCACGCGGTTAAAAATCAACTTTGGACTCTTGTATAACAAATAACTATTTTTGGGTTATATTTGGTATACTTTTGGCGTTTTGCCTAGAGGCCATCCGTTCGAGAGACCTTAATTTAAAAATATCTAACGCCTTTTTTATTAGCTAGCCGGCCCTTTTTATGTGGGGAAATACTTTTATATATGCCCACCATGCATGGAGGGGTATGCGGACTCGATACCATGGGGGACGACATGGTGCCCCTACCGACTAAAATCCCCACACATTTCTCCTACATGGCCAGGAGTCAGGGTCGCGGGGTAAAAAACAAAACTATTCTATCCATAGAGATATGAAGAAATAGAGTATATAAATAAATAAATATTGGTGGACAATTCACACACACCACCATCTGACCCCAAACTAAGCAAAGCTTGTACTATAGCGGCCAAATAGCTGATGTAATATAATACTTTTATAGTTTTAAATTTATACTTATTATATATTATAGAAACACCCAGACAAAGTTCAAATATTTGAATTTATCACACAAATATTTGCACTGGGTGGTAAATCCAATCCACGGCCATCGGCTTCGCAGGCAGAGTGGCTTACTACCCACTAAGCCACGAGGCTTGTCAATATTATGTTAGAAGGTACAACTATATAGGTAAGAAAAAGATTTTCCGCACGGGTTCTTTGTGAAAATCAGTTTATGTCAGCCACAGATGTCAGCTATGGCAACAGAGAGAAGTACCGCGAGGCTGCGACGTAAGTATGATATTTCCACAACTAGTATAAGGTATTTATGTAGGTGTATAAGGAAGTGATACTTTTTAAAATAGTATCATTATTTGAAGATATTTTTATACTCGTATCAGTCGCTATGGTTTTCGGCTAATGCTCGGTTTACATTATTCCAGTCCAGCGATCGAAACCAGCGCTGGATTGCTTACTGGAAAAATGTAAACCGGCACTGGAAATCAAAAGAATCCAGTTAGTATTCTAGTCCAGTAACTGGATAGGCAGTCTACTTTTGAATCCAGTGCAGCTGGAATAATGTAGACGGCCAAGACAGTGCCATTCCAAACTGATCTCTTCTTGAAATCATCATTACTGTAGTGTTCACACTTCAACGGCTTCTAAATAACTGGAATAATGTAGACGTTAATGCAACGTTAATGCAAAGTTAATGTTTACATTATTCCAATCAGGTGATCCAGCGAGAATCCAGTCCAGTGCTATTAACGTCTAAATTTCAATCATTTTGTGTTTACTTTAAAAAAAAACGCATCTATCGTTATTTCTATATAAGGATTGCAGTTTCCGAACCGTTCAAAAATATTTTAACTAACGGAATATTGAAATTATTGTCTTTAAATTTTGAAATGGTTTTCTTTGCATCTGATTTGCTTGATACATTTTTTTTTAATCGGAATGGTAAGCAACTTACCTGCCACATAGCACCACAGTGACAAGTAGCTATTGGAACATGAAGACTCCAAATCATTACCTAGCACTGCACTGCGCTCGTCACCCAGAGGTCTAAGATGTTATATCTCTAAGCCCTGTAATTTCTAAGTTATTCTTTCTTTTTTTTCGAGCTACGTTCGAAAAATGGGCTACGTGGTATTAGATCACGCAGATCAGGTGCACACTTTCAAAAGTGTATCGATAAAACCCCGATAAACTAGCAATTTTATGGCGATGTTCCAGACTTTGAAGGTAAGATAATCTGTTGATAAATAGCGAGTGATTTTCAAAATCTGAGTGGCACGAGTCGAACGAGTCAGAAGCACATGGCGGTAGTTTAATACCACTTTGCATATTGGATTGAAAGCAGACTCGCTGTTCAGTTAAACTGAGGAATTCCGTAAAGTGCTCGGATCGACCAGGGTCGTAGCTAGGGAACGAATTTGCGAACTTTGATTGAGCGACCAAAAACACAAAACAATATGAGTATCAAATGAAAGGGATTGGCGAGTTGAATACTATACATTACAATAAATTTCAAATCCATTGTAGTGGTAGCTAGCAAAGTCCGCAGGGGAAGCACCACACCTTTGCCAGTTATTCTACCGCCACGCAATAATGTAAAAACACTACTGTGTTCCGGTTTGAAGGGCAATGTTTCCAGAGAAATTACAGGTCTTAGAGATATAACATTTTAGATCTCTGGGTGATGAGCGCAGTCCAGTGCTAGTTACCAATTGATTTGGACTCTTCATGATCCAATAGCTGCGTGTCACTGTGCTGTTATTTGGCAGGGATGTTGCTTAAGTACAGTCAGGCACATGTCGTGCTCGCCTCGTCACTCTTTATTTAAAAAAAAAACCGAGATGGCTGGCTCCACAAAAAGTGCAAATTACATTTCCTTAATATGGATATCAAATGAAAATGCTTGAGTAGTAGAATACTAAACAATTTTAAAAACAAAGGTAGACAGGGTAAATCGTTTTTTTTTTAATTTTGTTCTTGTATTAGGAATGTTGAGCGTGTCACGTCACTAGCTACCCCGCACACCGGTAGCGTGTCGGTCTGCGAGACACGTGCCAAGTCTGACGATTCGTAGATTACACAAAGTGACGGCTCACGTTGACGTACCCACGTTTTCAGGTTCACAACAAAATGTCATGCAAATGCTTCTACTATTACTGATATAAAATTTTATCTATGTTATTATTGGATGGATTACGAACGGTCGGTATATCGCCACTATAGCTAATTCCGATTTCACTTTTAGAACTAAGCAGTTGGCGTCATTAAACGATAGTTACCTGAACCACCTCTGGTGGTGATGGTAGGGGGTGGTTTAGAAATTTCTTGATTTCTAAACACCGTTGATGAGTCACTCATGATTAGGTATGTCAAATGATTAACTTATGTCCCCTTTTTCTCAGGGAAAATTCTTTATGAACTCCACCGGCCCAGCCGATGGATATGTGGAAGTCTTCTAAAATGGTGGGATGTCCACTAAAAAAATCTGTTTCATTCATGTATCGTCCTGCCGGAGCCTCAAGAACACTTTCGCACACAACCGCGGCCCCGGCAGCGCTAAGCTTATATCCCTACTCTAACATTCTGTGAAATTTATAATGTTCGGGAGAAATTACATCTCTTATAAATAAATTACAAATTGGTCGAAATTACGACTAACGCTTTTAACATGGTGTTTAAGTATTGTGATATGATTTATGTATTTTAAAAGTGTTAGTCTACATTCCTCGACGGAGTCAGCACTGTCCACTAATATTGTGTTGACAATGCAACAAAATATTTATGTACTGTGGTTCATGATTATGGTATAATTAAAATTACATTTGGTTACTTCAAAGGAAAGGAAGGAGTGCACATATGTTTTTTTTAGGCAAACTATGACACACAGCCGTTTATTTTCAACGATTCAAACTGGACCCTGTCACGCCGTGTCTCGTTGATAAAGACATTCGCAACAAGTCTCACTGTGATTGGTTGAGAAACATGTTTGCAACGAGCAACAGCCTGACTCGGTGCGATTTTTTTTCTTATCTCTAACCTAAACTAAACGTCCTCCTTCATTTCAAATGAAAAACAATGCAAGCTTACTATAAAAAAACATTGTGGTCGAATTGATAACCTCCTCCTTTTTGGGAGTCGGTTAAAAAGGCATACACCTAGAAGTTCCGTGGAGATTTTAATATTAACGCTTTAAAAAAATGAAAGCCGACTTGATAACCTCCTCCTTTTTGGAAGTCGGTGAACAATCCAGTACCATTATGTTTGTTCCCAGCGAACTCTTCGCCAAATCAACTGACATTCACGAAACTTGACATTTATGTGTAATTTGGTCCAACTCGAGAGATATGATCGTTTTTATATCGATTAATGGTCGCAATAATTTACATTTGCCTGTAGGTATTTTATACAGTTGTAAACTATGCATTTCATCATGTCGATGATAACTAACATTGATTGTTGTTTTTGATCGTAAGTTTCATAAGTCTCGAACGCCAATGATAAAGATGACCCCTGAAATTAGATTTTTTAAAGAAAATACAATTGATCGTAAGGTTTCAAGTAAGTTTACGTAAGTCTCGCGTTCCACCTAAACGATGTTATGACGGGCCGCTACTAAATAAATAAAAACCCAAACCTAACCTATTGAAATTCCAGTGTTATTAGTGAAGAAAAGAAAATCGTATCGAGTAACTGTTACTCAGTGCGAATATTTTTCTCAACCAGTCACAGTGTGACAGGATGACTCGTTGCGAACAAACTCACACAGTAAGTATGTACTTACACGTATAGTAATAATTGCGGGTGGTACAGTTTTGTAATAGTATATTAGGATACGTGTGACTCAAATACGTAGTCAATTATTGCTCGGCGTGAAGTTTGCTAGTAGTAGTTAGTGCTAAACGCCGTGTATACCTGTATACCACCTGTATACCCATGCACGCTGAAGCGAGCGGAGACAAAAACAAATAAAAAAATAGTTCCCAACGGCGTACTAGATGGCGTTACCAGGATTTATAATACTAAATTACAACTAAGTATTTGCTTATTTCATTATATATTATTCGCTTTGCCGGGTTATTTTCTATTTATAATAAGTATGTATTTAAAAATATATAAGCATTGTATTCTGGCTTCCATAATACAAGCTTTGCTTAGTTTCGGGTTAGATAGTGTTGTGTGTGAAATATCCACCATCAATATACACCAATAGTAGTTTCTACACCGCCACGGTAACGATATCGAGATAAGCTACGGATAGATAGGATTGTTGCAAAAATATCGATATTTTTCACTCGCCATCAACATATTTTAAGTGATAGGTATTTTTTATATCCGATATTTCGGTACATAATATTGAATATTGGAATTGACACCACATATCTACAGATTTTTCTTTTTTCATTATTTTTTACGAAATATCTATAATACTAAATAATTCGTTATTAATAAACTATTTTCGTACAAAAAATTAAACCGACTTCAAAACCAGAAGTAGGCCCTCAAAAGCGAAAAATAAATTAATGTCATTATTATAAACGCTACTCACTCATCTATTTGAAGTCGGTGCCAGGTCAAAAAGCTAGTAGATTGATACTATGTAGGCACATGGTAAGTAGGTAAGTAGTATCTATCTACTACCTGTTATACTTGGCTGGCACTGAATTCTAATACGAGTAGATGTAGTAGTGAGTAGCGCTTATAATACTGATTATAATTTCGGTTTAATTTTTTGTACGAAAATAGTTTATTTTACCCTTTTTAGTGCAACACAAGTTTTTATTAATGCATTTACACAATTTCGTATTGACAGGATCGAGTTTCATAATTTTGTGAAATCTAGAACTACGTCATCCAGAAAATTGTACGCAAATTTTAGTGTTTGGTTCATATTTCAAAAACCACCCGACCGATTCCGATAAGATTTATACGGGACCATTCGGGAAGGATGCCCATCCGAACACAATAATAAATTTAAAAATCGGTGCGGGGGTTTTCGGTAAATCAGGTAACATACATAAAAAATTAATAAAATTGTGGCCGAATATATAACCTCCTCCTTTTTCGAAGTCTGTTAAAAAGGCCACGCTGGAGAATGTCGCAATGTCGTTTTTTTACAACTTTGTACCCCTCCCCTTTCTTTACGTCATTGTCAAATTGTCAGATTAGTGCCCCGCCTATGCCCTCTAATTTCACTGGAAACATTACTGTTCGATTTACTACGTCATCGAAGTACATATTTAGCGTAAATTGCTTACTTTAGTTACTTAAACTATTCACGAGGTCCTTAGTTGACTTCAATAATGTAGTAGATATTTACAAATTGATCAATAGTTAGTAAGTTATTTATCACGAATTATCTATATTGTGACAAGTAATAGAACGGTAAGTGCATCAGATTATCAGTATAGAATAATGCTAGATATTTTTATGTTACTTTGTGAAGTAAGTACTCTTTTTTTAAGGTATACAATTTTGAAGGAATTGACAAAGTTAACTTTTATGAGTTGTAAGTTCGATACAAAATGGTATTTGACTTGCTACATTGCACACATTCTACGTAATAGCTGTTTCTGAAACCGTGTCCGAAAAGGTACCTCAGAAACTTTTGACTCGCTCTTTAAACTGTTTTATAGCCAAATCCAGATTGGCATGCCATGCCAGTCTACCATATTACTTTATTTGTATGTACAAATGTACATACAAATAAAGTAATATGGTAGCGTGCAAAGCCGTGACTCGAAGGTACGATTCCCACTCAGTGCAAATATTTGTGTGATGAATACAAATATTTGTACTGTGTCTGAGTACTTCTATTTATAATAAACCTGTATTTGCAACTATATAAGCAATATATCATCTATCTGGGTCCCATATTCCAAGCTTTGTTTAGTTTGGGAATAGATGGTGTTATGAATGAAATGTCCACCAATATTATATACATATTTATATCATTATTAGGCAATAAAAATAAAGCTCTACTTTTCGCGGTCAGGGAAATAAATCATAGCACTCAGAACTAACCAAACAACACTCATCATTTCATCACAAGTAAAAATGTCAAGACCCGACGAAGTGGGCACGGGCAGTCTACCCCTAAGAAAACGGTATCAGTTTTGAAGTACCTCTCCCTTTTCCTTTTGCTTGAAAATTTGAGACAGCCATAGTAAAGCCATAGCCGACTTATAAATTTATAGCAGGGCAGGTCATCTAGTGAAGTATAACACATGTCAGCCATAGAGAAAATTTGGTTATTTGTCCTCTATGATGTCAGCGTCCAGAAATGGACGGCAGTAATGGCTAGAACTGTACTTACAATACACTAACACAGCATCCCCGCAAGGAGTTCAGGGGACTCACCTCGGAGATGTTAAGTAGATATGTAAATGTTTTGCTTAAGAACGGCAGCCCAAGCCGAGGTTGCGTCGTCAGAGCTGCCCTTGCGCTCATTACCGTTCTAGATGTAAGTATGTTTAGTGTCAGCTAGCTCAGAGCAGGCGCGAGCCGAAGGGGGGTGGGTTCATGGCGGAAAACTATTTTGCCGCACTACACAGAGTTTTTCGTAGGCTGTTAATGAATCTCAGTGTCACGTTCGTTAGTGACAGACTCATTCGGGTGAACTCGGGACCGACGAGAGTGTCTGTGATAGCCCATACGCCTATAGCACTCAGGGAACACGTATATGTTCAACGAACGGTAAAATAATTTTTGAAATAGGTCCAGTAGTTCCCAAGATTAGCGTGTTCAAACAAAAAAGCTTTATAATTTTAGTATAGATTTTAAATTATTGAAATGATTCAATAGTTTAATAGCTATTTCTTATTTTAGTTTTCACTTCAAACGCGCGGTTTTAAAAACACAATTTTAGTATATCGACGCCTCCCACGTAAATTGTTCTATCTCTAAAATCGTGGTTTTACAGGAGTGCCAAAGACATTTATTTTATTATTTGACATTACATTTGAACCGTCATTTCTTATATTTTTGTACAATTTGTACGTATATTTTTTACCCAAATTTTACAAAACTATAACAAGAAATGACGACTTAAATGCAATGTTTATCTTTGGCACGCTCTCCTGTAAAATCACAATTTTGGAGATAGAACAATTTACGTGGGAGGCGTCGATATTTCTTTTACATTTTTTTCTTATTATTGCGCCACGAAATTTATATTATAATTATTTGACATTGTATATCAGACTTTTTTATTTGCTTTTTTGAGACATGTAACTATAATAATTTTGTTATGCGGCTTACCTACTAAGTGCGGCGGAGGACTTGGACCGTATCCTGGTCGTACGAGATGTCGTTCCGGAGACACAGTATAACTAGGAACCTTTTAGACCGACTTTTTAAATTTTTTGTATATTTATTTTCTTCTGTCTATCATACAGAAGTTCCCTTGTCTAAAATAGCTTTACTTTTTTAGAAATTAAACCGTTTTCTCATAATTGGCACAAACACACACTGCACATTTTACACATCAATTCTGGTAATTGCTGTTGTGTTCTTTGTAAATGTTGTGCATCAACTGACATTCACAAAATGACTCAAATACACAATATATATACACATGTTTCTCTGTGTGAACTTTCCAGCTCGTGTTTCATACCGAGCTCAGATAAAATGCGTCCATTTCATGCGCAATATGATGGCTTTGGTTTACACTATTAAAGAAATAATCACGATTGACTGGCATGCGCATGCGTCGATTGAATCTAGTTGCACCTTTATGACAGGGAAGCCCAGAACAAAATTTTGAAGTGAAAATTTATGACTTTTGTTGCACAATACTTCACCTGCATATCGTCGTTCGGTATCCAATAACGCGAATGCAACAATCAGGAAATTTTTCACTGGCACAAAAAACTTTGTAAATAATGTTGTACATATATTTTATTTTCATGGTAATTGTTTTAGTTACAGTAATCTAATCGTAGTAGTAACTATATCTAAAACCAATTATCATGAAAATAAAATTTAGGTATGTACATTGTACAGCATTATTTTTGAAGCTTTTTGTTCCAGTGTAAAATTTCCTGATTGTGTCATTCGCGGTATTGGCTGCCGAACGTACGATGTCACTGCTTACTACAGTGTAAAATTTCCTGATTGTGTCATTCGCGGTATTGGCTGCCGAACGTACGATATGTCACTGCTTACTACTTATAATGTACTGTCTATTGGGTGTTTCTATGTATAATAAGTATGTATTTACAACTATATAAGTGGGTGTTATATCAACTATTTAGCACCATATTACAAGCTTTGCTTAGTTTGGGGTCATATGGTGTTGTGTATGAATTATCCACCAATATTTATTATTGTTCATACGCATGTCGGGGACGATCTCATCCCCAAAACCTTCTCCCTTGCCAAATAGTACTCAACGTGGCTAATAAGCTTTTCATTTCAATAAACCCAATACGTTTAAATCCTTAGTTGTGTCACTCTCTATATATATCTTTTTAAAGATAAACACGACACAGTCTGTATGCAAAATTTAAATATCAATACTGACTATTATTCCAACAAAACATAGAATAAATTTAAAAGATCAGATAACACCGCAAGAAAAGAACACCATAGTTCACGACCTTTAAATATTTCTGTGTTGGATCACAGAGTAGGTAGAGAGATATTCTATTGTTACATATTTTTAAATGTATTATAATACATTCAGGTATTAACTTGACATGACAATTTGAATTTAGACTTTTTTCGTAAGTAAAAAATGACATAGTTCTTTTACCCTAATTTAATAGATGTAAAACATATTTATGAAATCAATGACTTAACATACATACATCTATTCTTACAATACTACTACCGTCAATGTTTGGATATTTGGATGTTTGTTGCTTAATAACATCGTAACGTATGAAGGGATTGGGTTAAAATTTGGGACACAGATTATAGCCTGGACGATCACATAGGCTACTTTTTATCCAGGGGATATAACAGGAACGGGAACTACGCGGGTAAAACCGAGAGGCGCTACTAGTATGTACATACGACTGTGAGTATGTTAAGCAGGTATAGTATAATGTAGTTCTCATAATACTTTAGTTATGTTAATAAAATATTTGCCCGATAAAAAAATATATTCTATTAATATGTTATTGATATCATTAATATAAATTATGTGTTTTTTCAGTACTAAAATTAACGTGGTTGTTATACATATTTAATTGGATAACGGGACACTCACGTATATACGGTCGGTCAATCCGACTCGAGTTTCAAACGGGTGAGTGCCAAACGGGCAGCCACCGCGCGTGTGCACTCGCCTTGAAAAAGGCCGCCGGGCGCGGCCGAAACTCGAGTCGGATTGACCGACCGTATATACGTGAGTGTCCCGTTATCCAATTAAATATATGTTTTTTTTATTTGCAATGTATCAACATAGCATCAATTTACTCAACGTACGTCATTTGATTTGAGACCAATCGTACCAAACTCAAAATATGGCTGTGTTGAGCTTCTGTTTGAGACAAATGAACTCGAAAAACTTGTATTTTATTTATTTTAGTGCTTAAAGACTTTACCCGCATAGTTCCCATTCCTGGTACAAAAAGCTCTATATCTGGCAATATTCCGAATTCCGAATTTCAATCCGATCTGTTCAGAAATTCTGACGTGATTTAGCTACAACTATCCAAATTTTAACATTTATCATAATCATAATCTTCATTCGCGTTTATGGGTACATACAAAAACAAAATGAAAATTTTGATTAACCCCCGACTACCTTGGATTTGTTATCTGTACAACATTCTACTAGTCAAGCTCTTTCATTTGATACCCATATTGAGGGAGTTGTGAAAAAAGAAATGTGATTCGCCATTTTGTGGTAGCTGCCATCTTGGATTTGAAATTTGTCATAGTGCAAATTATTCTACTAGTCAAGCCCTTTCGTTTGATACCCATATTGAGGTAGTAGTGCAAAAAATTATATAATTCGCCATTTTGTGGTGGCGGCCATCTTGGATTTAAAATTTGTTATAGTGTGTAGTATTCTACTAGTCAAGCCCTTTCATTTTATACCCATATGAGGTAGGTTGTGAAGAAATATTTTGTCCGCCATTTTGTGGAAGCGGCCATCTTGAATCGATATTAACCAAACATAGCTAAGTACATCCGCTCGGATGTTAGCTTTCAAACAATGCGGGTAAAGTCTTTAAGCACTAAAATAAATAAAATACAAGTTTTTCGAGTTCATTTGTCTCAAACAGAAGCTCAACACAGATATATTTTAAGTTTGGTATGATTGGTCTCAAATGATGTACGTTGAGTAAATGGATGCTATGTTGAGCGGACAGTTTTAAAAAAGGTTTGCGATTCCACAGAGACCATTGAACGTGGTAGGATGGAACAACGAGAATCGGGAAGCGCGCTCCCAAGCTGCAAATACGAAAATGTTAGCAGTTTGGGAGTGTAGTTCGGGGCTAACGTTTGACGTATGTTTTGATTTTATTTTCATTGTTATAATTAATTTCACTGTTTCACTGTTAACAATTAATTGTTAAAAATTAGGAATTGTTTATTGTTATAACTATGTTGCTGATACTTAACAATGTTTATAATAAATGAATTAAAGAAATATATTTATATATTTTTATTTTTGTAACACTTGCTTTGTCGGTTTTTACCGATGATGCAGCTTTTAAAGGCGTCATCCTACTGGTTGAAGTTTTTCTTTATACCGTGGTATTACGAACATAGGCGAACACGGGGTAATACAAATTATACTGATCAACGCTCTCTTCGGTCACTTCGCTAGCAACAGTATATTTAAATGTTGGCACAATATTCCCTACAAGTAGTAGGCTATATTACCCGCGTACGCCGGGGAAAAGCTGAAAATAACTTAGCTACTATAGCAACAAGCTAGTGGTCAACTTATGCCATTTGTTAATAGTCTTACTTTCTGAGTTAAAATACAAAAACTACACAATTTCTCAACGTATTGAAATAGAAGTTGATTATGAGCGAAAGTCGACATTTTCCCAATGAGTTTATCAGCACTGCTCGAGGTTGTTCGTAGGGCTTCACTGTTGACAATGAAAGTAATAATATCTTGACATTGGACACGTACTCGTCTATGACGGTTTGATTGAGCTCAGTTTACGGAATTCTTTTAAACATACTTTATGAATATTGAATGGTAAGCTCTAAGTATGTACAATGTACTTTTTTTTTTAAATAAAGAGTGACGAGACGATCAGGACACGTGCCTGATGGTAAGCAACATGCCTGACACAAACCAGCACAGTGACACGCAGCTATTGGAACATGAAGAGTCCAAATCATTACCTTGCACTGCACTGCGCTCGTCACCCAGAGATCTAAGATCTTATATCTCTAAGCCCTGTAATTTCTCTGGAAACATTGCCCTTCAAATTGGAACACAGAAATGTTTGCACATTACTGTTTGGCGGTAGAATAACAGGCAAAGGTGTGGTACTTCCCCAGGCGGACTCTGCCAAGTAAGCAAGCTACTTAAGTAAGCTTTAGGTTCGTGCAGCTTCACCGCTAACCCAAAGTTCAGTAAGCTGTAGAGCTCATTGAAGGACAACTATAGGACTAATATTTCAGGCTCTACGTATGTATATTTAGTACTCGTAGTAATCTTAGACTAATAGAGATAACCTTAATAAGATATACCTAAACAGTCATATGCATGTAACAATGCAAATGGCGTGTTGTAATATTTATTTAACCAGTCAATTAGCGTTTCTGGTACTTGTACGAATAGAGTTGAAAACATTTACACTAACTCATATCCTACCAACGTTGTAAATGCGTAAATGTTTGCTGCTTAATCAAGTCTTCCGAGTTTATCATGAAACGGTTGGAATATGGAACACATAATATCGACGCTTGAAAGGCAGAGATGACTAAAAGACATGTAGGACGATATTGAGTTACATACAACATTGAAATCAGTTTAAAAAAACGCGTCGATTGGTGTTACCCTCGTCTTGCTAGGACAAGATATAATGTCACTGTGTAAACTGACAAAAAAAAATTCGCAGTTTTCGGCGACCAAGCAAGTAGAATTTTATTGTCAGTAAACATGTTGTTTTCAAGTGGATGTCAATAGAGTGTAATTTCGTTCTTTATACGGACGAACTAAATCGTTAATCTGGAAAGGAAATGTATTTGTTTTGTGACCGTAATTGTGGACCGTAAATGACGTACACGTTACAGGTAAACATTGTCATTATATTTCCATATTTATGGAAAGGGCTTGTTAAGCTAAAAAGGGCGTTATAAGTCCACAGAGAACAGAGTAATATTGTTGAAGTCAATAGAATCTATAAAGACTATTTCACAAAGACTTCATACTATTGAAGTAGGAACTTGTAAATTCCCTTTCCTTACGTTTTTAAAAACGCCATTAGTGGCACTAGGTGTAAACCATTATCTGTATTTTTTTTCTGATGTGATAACAAAGTGATTATGTCCGTTTGTCTGTATTAACGCGGCGTCTGTCTTAAAATACGATTGGGTACCTTTGTATTGCAAACATTCACTTACCTATCGTAGTAACATACCAATAAGCATAACTCAAAGGTACTAAATCAACTATCTGTACATTGAGATCACTCAGGAATCTTTGTGATATTCTTATTAAAACGATGATAAGTAACTGTAGTTTATTATGTGGCCCCAGCTGAAGAGCTGGCCCCAGGTAGCAACCTAGCGTGGCCCACGTGGAAGTCACTAAACCGACTCCGGACCCAAGTGGGCCGCTGCAAAGTTAATATGGGGATACTCTGACGAAAATAACATCCTGTGCGACTGTGGTGCCACTCAGACCATGCAGCACCTGCTGTCATGCCCGCGGTGTCCAACCAGCTGCACCAGAACCGACCTGATGGAGGCCTCGATACAAGGAGTCACAGTTGCGGAATACTGGGCAGCAAAAATTTAAAAGAAGAAGAAGAAGAAGAAGTAGCTGTAGTATTTTTTTGCAGAAAGTTTTTACTAGATTAAAACATATCTCTATTATGAGATAAATTGCGTTAAACTTAGTTTGAAAAATCAATTATTTTATTAAGGTAATATATCACTGTTATAATGAGAAAAGATTTCCGGCTCTTCCCAAAGGTCGATGAGTAATTTTTCTCACCGCGTACTTTAAGAACGTTAGCATCCGTATCCGCGGATCTTGAGACCAAATATCCGTATTCAGATCCGCGTCCGCAGATATACATTTTTAACGTTCCGGCACACCTCTATTTACAATGGACCACGAACCTGTATTTTGGGCGCTCCATGTCATATTAAAATGTATTACAAATTACCCCGCGGGCGCAACTAATAAATAAGTATATGTCCTCCTTGAAGTATCCGTCAATGGCGAACCTGGCTAATTTATATTGTGAGCTCTTAAATGGCTCGCAAAACCAAATGTAGTTTTGAAAGTTTTACTTCACAGTATAAGTATAAAGGGTTGGTACTCACGGTAGAATGCCGCCAGAAGTGTATGAGGGCGTGGATGTCGGTGGCGGGCGCGAGCAGCATGTAGTCCCGCCACTCGTCGTAGCTGATGTTGAGGCTGCCGTCCTGATCCATCCTGGGAACAACCACACAGTGAACACACCCCTACATCCGCCACCGGTACCTATTGCCACTTCATTATGTACTACAGTCCGGTCTTTTGTTATTTTATGACTAACAATACCCCGCCGTTCACCTGCGTAGTTAGTTTTTCGGGTATAAAAATAGCATGTGTGTTTGTCCAGACCATCATCTACCTATGCACCAAATTTCATCCAAGTCCTTTCAGTAACTTTTCGTGAAAGAGTAACATCTTATCCATACATTCTTACAAATTATCGCGATTATATATTAGTAGGGCAAAGTGACGCAACGAGCAGGACATGCGCTTGGTGGTAAGCAACACGGCTGCCCATAATAGCTATTGGTAACAGTAAGTGTCCAAATCATTACCTAGCACTGCACAGCGTTCTTTACCCAGATATATACGCTGCTTTGTATGCCCTGTAATGTATCGGGAAATGATGCCCTTCGAATCAGAAAACAGTTTGCACAATGCACATTTCTGCTTGGCGGTAGAATAACTGTCAAAGGTTTGGGTACCAACCTCCTTAGGTGGACTCTGGCAAGAGTCGTGCCAATAATCTTCGCCTTAATTTTGCTGAATAGGTATAATAGAGAACTAGGCTCAGGTTTGACCCCCCCGCCTTCCCAAGTAACACATTGTATAAGGACAAGGTCAAGGCATAATGTCGATTTTTTTCAAGGTCTGGGTCGAGTTACATGTTCCTACATGAATTAAATCTTGTTGTCCTTGATATATCTGCGATTTTCTACGTTTTCAAATACACAATATACGAATACATTGATGAATTTACTGAATGTGATGAGGGGAAAAGCCGAGGTGGCATTGTTTTTTAAAATCTTTTATGGACTTACTCTAGACCGCCGCCGCCTGGATGAAACGTCCATTTATACAATTGGTGGACATTTCACGCACAGCACCATCTGACACCAAACTACGCAAAGCTTGCACTATGGAAGCCAGATAGCTGATATAATATGTACTTATATAGTTACATACTTACTTCATAGAAACACCCCGACATAGTACAAATATTTGTACACATATATCACCGTTATATTGTAAACATCGTTATGTTACAATCTCACTAGCCAAATTTTAATCTGTCGAAATATTGTGAACCGAACATATGTACTGTTTACAATTTAAGGTCTCAAAACGAGTTTTGTTCAGTTTTCAGAGCTAACTACTCATTAGCCAAAACGATTATCAACTGCTAAAAATACATTAAATTTCTACAATTTCTTACCTTCAAAATGGTAGTTTTGTTTAATGAAATTATTGTTTGAATAATCTCCTCACAACAAAACCATAAAAAATGGAAATTAGCATGCATCTAAGTTCTCGAAAAACCGCCAATTATTTGGATTATGTACTTACACCAACGGATAGGCAATTTGATTACGAACATTATGGTAGAACTTTTTTTTCAAAATATCATAATTTGATTTTATAAACAGTTTTTTTCTGAAATTTGAGCGTAAAACAGTGATAAAACATACTGTTTCTCTTTTGCTCTTTCATGCGGTGTGCAATGAGGTAAGAAATATTCAAGGTAATTTGTCCGGTGAAACCAGACTCTCTACGCCAGCCGCTACGTCACTAGCAGCTGGAACACCTTCGTGGAATCCTCCACGACATCCAACAGCCGCAGTAAAACAAGGGGAGTATATTTCAATCTACAGCTGTTTGAAGTTTCTAGCCCGACTGGCTTACCTAACGTAATTGTGACTCGCCGTAACAATAAAGAATATTATGTGAATCGTGATAAAATAGGAATGAAAAATATTTTACAAATACCCGCATTTTTTTTCTCTTTCACGTTTTGTGTTGGCTTTTTTTTGTTTGCTTTTTTCTTTACTATAGGTCGCTATAACCCACCCGCCCTGATATGTTTCGGTTCGACAATTGATATTATACAAACATTAGCAGTTTGAATTGAAAAACGGTGATTTACGACTTTTGGGATGGAAAAACATAACGTGTTTTCATTAATATCGCATTGACATTTTACGCTCCAACCCTCTTTTTTTTCATTAGTTTTACTAAGAAGAAAGTTCTTTCACGTGTAGTTTTTTCATGTCATATTATCATTTCAGCTAAATATTTTAGACAAATATTTTATGAACTCCCAATTTTTTTTTCTTTTGATGAAATTTGGTGCATATATAGATTATGGTCTGGAATAACATGTAGGATACGTTTTATCCCGGGAAAATAACGGGACCAGGACTACGCGGGTGATACCACAGGGCGCTGCTAGTACGAAAATATAAAAAAATAGGTATTTATTTTTTAATGAATTGGTAGATGATTTTAGGCTTGAGTTTTAAAGTGAACACTTCTTTTGGTGTATCGCACACACGATTTTTCAGTAGGCTGTAAGTGAGGCAGATCTGTCACGCTGTGAGGTGAAATGCTCGATCGGGTGAACTCGGGACCGCCGAGTGTGCCCGACCGAGAAAGATACAGCTGCTCTTCACTGCTGTGTATACTATTTTGAATTAAAAAAAACTGACTTATTTCTAATTTGTTCTACTAATGTGATAACATAATATTACTACATAATACAAAATTCAGATAATGAAGTCTTCACTTCTGCCGTGCTGTCATAACACGGATTACAAGCATACACTTTTTTATTTAGGTGTATAAATTTGAACGATTCGGAATAATGTATGTACAATTCTAATTTCGAAATTTATTTAAAGTAGGCAGGTAGTAAAGTAGGTCAGATTACGTGAAACAAAAAAACAAACACACAACTCCGCGTCTCCTTATAATGGAAATGTAAACTTTAACCTTTTGGATTTAAATTGTATTATTCGGGCGTTGATAGCACCTTGAAACTCATCTCTTTATATTTTTGAGTCACAGACCTCATGTCCGTGGCTCAGTGAAGTGAAGGTGACTTGGATAATAGGGTTTCATGACATGGGATAGCAATAAGGCGAGTTTATTAGAAGCAGAAGCTAAACAATACATTATGTAACGAATAGGTATACAAAGTTTCACCGCTAATCTTACTCATTCACAAAAAAAAACAGTGCATGACTACTTACTTATATTAGCACGAAAAATATTAATACTTTTTCTCTTTATTCCTCGAGAGAAGTCTAACTTCAACCATGGTATATAGACTACCGGCCAGTGAACAAAATCTATGGGTCATATGAACCACCAGACCTATGCATGTAACGATAGGGAGTTGCAACTCTATCATTACTCCTACTCGCATGATTTTTGTACCATATGAATGGATAAGATGTATTGAAACTATAAAATTTGTAAAATTTAATTTTTAATTGTTATTTTTGTCGAAAAATACTGATTCTCCGACGATTTTTAGGGTAAATTTGACCATTTGATTATGTACGGCATTGGTTCCATAAACCTCTTCTAATCTCACTCAGTTGGACAGCTTTCTAGTGACGGCATAGTGCTGAATGTTATTATTTTATACCCTTCTATCATCCTGCATAGGTCTCCTGGTGGTTCATTTGACTCATAAATTTTGTTCACGGGCCTGTAGTCTAATATATAATTTCTTCAACGCAAGAAGTACCTATTAACTTGAAGTTAGTTACAATGTTTAGTAAAATGTTGACTAGTTAACTTCAGTCGGTTAACTTTTTAACTTACTTACTAACTTGGTTACTAGTTAACTTCAGTGTGTCGGTTTTTAGGGTTTCGTAGCGAAATGGCAAAATACAGAACCCTTATAGATTCGTCATGTCTGTCTGTCTGTCCGTATGTCACAGCCACTTTTCTCCGAAACTATAAGCATTATACTATTGAAATTTGGTAAGTAGATGTATTCTGTGAACCGCATTAAGATTATCATACAAAAAATTGAAAAAAAACAAGAAATTTTAAGGGTGTCCATCAAAACCTGTGTGGATTATGTATAATTAGGTCTTCAAAAATGACATGGTTCTTAACATTTCTAAACTGAATAGTTTGCCCGAGAAACTCTTCCAAAGTGGTAAAATGTCCCCCCCCCCCTGTAACTTATAAAATAAGAGAATGACAAAACTAAAAAAAATTTACAACTAAATGTACAAATAACTGTATATATAAATGTGTGTATGATGTACATTACCATGTAAACTTTCAACGAAAATCGGTTTGAATGAGATCTAGTAAGTAGTTTTATTTTGATACGTCATAAATTTACTATTGTTAAAACACTGATTAAAGTAACAACGAACTACAAGAACTACGGAAGCCTTCATGGGCGAGTCCGACTCGCACTTGACCACTTTTATCTTATTACGGTGTGCGTGCACGGCGTCAAAATTTACTTTCATTTTTCTTCTTCTTTAGTTTCTATTACATGGCACACAAGATAATAAAATTTCTGATAAAAAAAAATACTGTGTCGGTTTGAAGAGTAATATTTCCAAAGAATTTACAGGGCCTGGACGTCATCTCTCTTTCTACGAAAAACGTAATTTCGAAATAAACTCGCGACTTCCCTACTCCGGTTCTATTTCGATCCGTCGTTTCGTCCGAACATCAAACCAAGTCCAAACAAGTCCGAAGTTGTACCGAAGTAGGAAATTCGCGAGTTTATTTCGAAATCACGTTTGTCGTATAAAGAGAGTAGACGTTCTGGAGATAAATCACCTTATATCTCTGAGTTACGAGCGCAGTGCAGTGCTAGCAGATTGAATAATGATTTGAACTTTTCATGTTTCAATAGCTGCGTGACGTTGTGATGCTGTGTTGGCTTTTTCGTTTCGTTGGTTGGTTGACTGGCAGTTGCTTACTATCAGGCACACCATACTTAAAAAAGAAGTGTGGCACTCGACTGCCGCGGTAAAGCTATTGCATGTTGCATGCATTTCTATCAACATAAGCAATAGGGATGTTAACAATTTTTCGGAATTGCTTTTATTTTGAAGAGTGACATTTGTTTACCATAAAAAATATCATGGGAAATCCGTTAAGTTGGCAACACTGCTAAGAGCATTTAGTCTGTAAAGCTCATACAAATAAGATTCAAGTCGAATGACCGAGTGGGGAGGACGGCGTTACGGTTTTCCATCCCTCTTTCTTGTGAACATAAGAAAGAGATGCACGATCACTAAAATTCGGTCCCCAAGCCTGCGATAAAAGCTATGCAATAGCTTAAAAATCGTCGGTGTTATAAGTATGTGTAGTTGTAGGAAGGTTTTAAGTCTGTGGTGGTCTAGTAAGGACCTCACGAGAGCATGCGTTATCCGCCAAGTACTTGCTTAGAGTGGTGGATAATGTCCTCGACTCTCTTCTTGTGCAAGTAGGCCCCGAGTCCCGAGTCCGAGCTGATTCCATAGCTGGCCAAACGACAAAATTATTTGGAATGGAGATTGTGGATTGCAAATAGAAACGTTAGCAATTTTTCGGTATTGCTTTTATTTAGAAGATTGACGCTTGTTTACCATAAAACAATATTTAACGATCTAATACCACTTTGCCCTTTTTTCTATTGGAATGCTCGTAGCTCGAAAAAGCGACATCGTTTCATGGTTGATGTTCCAAAGACACGAACGAAGAGATTTGACTACTTTTGTTATAAGAACGTTAAGGTTGTGGAATACGTTGCCTGAGAGGGTTTTTCCCGATAGTTACAATCTTTGTGTCTTCAAATCGAGAGTGAATCGGTTTCTTATAGGTAAACACGCTCCATCGTAGACCGCATCATCGTTTAACATCAGGCGAGATAGCGGTCATGTGTAAACCAAAAAAGTTAAAAAACAAAAAAAAAACAATACATTAGTATTTTCAATGGGTAAATATAAAATCATAGAGGAATTTTCTCGCTAAACACTAACTACTGTCACCGGACTGACATGACGTCACTAACCTCAAAACATTGGTCGCGATTCATGAATGTATGGCCAGTTTTTGTGTTTTCTTATTTTTACTTGAAAACAAACAATGAAAATCGTCGTCGCTAAGATCGCAAACTACAATGAAAATCTAGAGACGTAAACAGTCTAGTCAGTCTTCGACAGCTTCTTTTACAGTTAATGACTTAAAAAGCTCATATTGGGATTTGTAGTCACGTGACATCAGATTATAAATATAGCATTTAAAATCATTAACCATCATTCATCATCATCATTAATAAATTTCAATTATAAAAATGTGATTTTCGATATTCATTTAGTACAAACTATCATACAATTTACACTAAACATTAATTTGCGATTAGTGTTAACATCCCTATAGATCGCGGGCAGCAGGTCTACTACGAAGTCCGATAAACGATATATCGGCCGAAGTTATGGGCGTTTTATACCACGAAACACAATCGGTCGGTTGATGACACAAAAACTGTCAAATCAGTGTCGGTCGGGATGAACGAAACGCCCGATCAGATCAACCGACCGATTGTGTTTCGTGGTATAACACGTCCATAACTTCGGCCGATATTTCGTTTATCGGACTTCGTAGTAGACCTGCAGATTCCGTGGGTCAGGCCGAACCGACTCGATTGTGAATCACTACGCAGATGCTTTGAGTATTTAGTTTGAGCGCAGATGTGAAGACTTGAGACATGTTTTCAGTATTTATATCAAGACAAGGGAATGGGGACAGGATAGAGATAAGAAATTTCAGTTTTTTTAGTACTAACATCATGGGAAGTGGCGGTAATCTGTTTCTGTTATTTTGTATTTTATTTAGATTTTTAGGGTCAATATATTAATTCGTGAAAGAAAAACATTATACCTCTTAGACTGACTGGCCTTGTGGCTTAGTGGGTAGTAAGTAACTCTGTCTGCGAAGCCGAGGGTCATCGTTCGATCCCCACCTAGTGCAAATATTTGTGTGATGAATTCAAATGTTTGTACTGTGTCTGTGTTTCTATGCATAATAAGTAGGTATGTATTTATAACTATATAATATATCAGCTATCTTAGTTTGGGGTCAGATGGTGTTGTGTGTGAAATGTCCCCCAATATTGATTGATTGATATTGATTTTGATGGACGTGTGTTTGTTACTCTTTTATGCAAAAACTACTGAAGGGACTTGGACGAAATTTGGTACATAGATAGATAGTGGTCTGGAATAGCACAGGGACCATTTTTTCTCCCAGAAAATCAACAGGGTCGGGAGCTAAACGAGTAAAACCGCGGGGCGCTGCTTGTAATGTATAGAGGAGTGCAGAATGGTAATAGATATACATTAAATCAATAAAAAAATATTACACGCACTATCATGTCTTTAACACCCACACGCATATAATATATTGTTTACTTAAATTACTAACTGAACTAGTGGTCGTGCTGTGGTCGAAATTCGACCACTAGTTTATTTTATCGGTTAAGTAGTACAACAATAAATATTTCAAGGATTGTGGAAGGAGGTAGTTCATGAAAGCTTACATTTGGGAGCCCATGACCTTGCATACAGTCGTACACGGAGAGATGTTGATTTTTTTATTTAACGCTAATATTTTTATTTTTTTGAACTGAATACCTAATTTTATTTTGAATTATTATCATAATGGCACTTATATAAAGAAATCTGAATGGATGGTCATTAAATACAAAAGTAAACAGCCCGTGTAAACTAATTAAACAAGTAATATTAATTGAAATTACTTGTTTATCATGTTATATTATCTGCAAACAATAATAAAAAAAAATGTATTTATGTTTTAATATCTTTAGGTCTGCATTTGACCTCCTGATTTCTTTTTTGTTATGTTGCTGTAACGTGAAATGGTGGTCAATGAATTAATACAACATTTTTTATTACTAATAGGTGTCTAAGGCCAAGAACTCATGGGGCGGTTTCCAACCTCGACCGGCGCGCGCACGAGCCGCTATAGACGACGGTTTTATTTCAAAACACACGAGACCGCTGATTTTCGCGGTTTCGCAGCCGCCGCGGGTGAAATTTTCGCCCGCGAACGTGGCGGGGTGATGGGCGCGCGGCGCGGGCGTAAACCGCCTCGTGAGTTTTGATTTCAATTTTTACATAATATATAAATCTGCATTCTGGCCCGCAGCTTCTTCGTTCTTCGCAGTTTGAAACCGCTTCATGAGTTCTTGCCTAACTAGTTTTCATACATGGGATGTTGAGTTTCGTGTTTAATTATCGTCAATACATGTTTATTTACTTGAGTGCCATTATAAGTATTATACGAACATTGTTTTCGCAATGCCTAAAATATGGTACCTACTTAGTTAAATAAAGTATAAATATTCGCGTCAGAAAATTCAAATCGTCAATTCTACGAGTTCAAGCAAGGTTAGAACTCCCATTAGTTAGGTTTTATAACCAACTACATACTTCTTTCCGTTCTTTGAAATATTTTTGATGAATAACTTCAACAATAAAATACGATGAATACGCAAACATGTATGTTCAAATATTACATAACGCAATTTTTAAGATTTTACTATATTTTTTACTTGCCGTGATCTACCTTAACGCCGCTACTGCTTAAGAAGCTCAACATTTTTCAGAAGAGATTTAAATGTATGGGTGTAATAGCCATATCTATAGTGTGTTAGATTACGGTCTCTCTATTACAATATGAGTACCTACTATTCCTTTTAAAACTTCCACGATTGGCCTCATATTGTAAACATAATGTCCTTGATCACGATTTAACTTATTGTTTAATTACCTCGAAGTTTGGTCAGCGATACAACCGGCCGCCGTGAGTCTTCTCTATTCAAGACTTTTCAGGACTTATTATCCATGTAAATACCAAATGTAAGAATAGCCCGTTCAATTATTACAACGTGATTCAGCAACAAATATCAAAATATCCAAACTTATTCATATAATATCAACAAAGGTTTTACATCAAACAGGTATCTTTTTACGGGCACATTTACAATTTTCATAACTCGTACAATTCAAGGTCTAAACATAATTAGCTAAAATGGTGCTTGCTTCGTGTAATTAATTGCGCAATGTATGTACACGATTTCAGAATGTCTGATTATATGCAAAAACCAAAAAAATCTTCCAAAATAATAGAAACAGAAGCGAAAGTCGCAAGTCACCCCGGACAAACCTTTGTACGAACACAGAAATTTATTGTTTCTTGCGTGATATTTTAAATTATAAGTTGAGATTTAAAATTATAAACACCAACTAGGTACACATTTTAAACAAATACACGGGTAACTCACGTCTGATATAGTCAGTCCAGTCCGACAGTGCTAAACGAGCTGCGAAGTGCGAACACGCCCACGCACTCTCCTTAAAAAAGATCGCCGGACGCGATCGAAACTTGAGTCGGACTGGACTGACTATATCAAACGTGAGATACCCGTGTATGTATTTAAAATGTGTGATAACCACGTTAGTTTTCATACTAAAACCTACTACATACGCGTAAGTTTGTGAGTATGTATGTTTGATACTCTTTCACGAAAAAACAATTGAACGGGGGTCTACCGCCTAACTAGAACTGTCTTAGCTTATATATTGCTCTCCTTTTTCTTTTCGCTTGAAATTATAGAGACTGCAATAGCGAAGCGAAAGCCGAGTTAGTTAGGCGGTAGAAAGGCCGATCGCGATGAAAATTGGCCCATAGTAGACATTGATAGTCTGGGATAACATAATGGCTATTTTCAGAGCTGGATTTAGGGGAGGACAAACGGGGCATATGCCCCGGGGCCTCCACAAACGAGGGGCCTCCACAATAGAGACTTAACATGGGTGTGTATTTCAACGTACGAAGTTAAAGACAAGATTATTACCCCCTGCCCCGGGGCCTCCACACCTCTAAATCCGGTCCTGGTTATTTTATTTATCACGGAAACTAACGGGATCGCGAACCACGTGGGTAAAACTGAGGGGCGCTGCTAACGTGTCTTATATCAGCTATCAGGCTTACATAGTAAATGCTTTGCTTAGTTTGTGTCTGGATGGTATAATATCACCCAGCAAATAATTGAGCGACTAAATCTTAATATTGGTATCAAACTAAAGGGTTTAACCTGCAGATTACTATACTATTAGGAATATCGCCCAGATAAGGAGCAGGGGCAATGGGGGAAAAATGGCGTAATGCAACAAGAGTGGTTTGATGAGAGTAGCGGTCGGAGTGGGAACCCCGGAAGTTTAATGACCTTTATATTTTTGTTGATTATTAATAATTTGATAAAACAAAAAATACATGTCCGATATTTATCCATAACTTACCTGACGGACTAATTAGAATGGTATTCTTATATTTTAGACTCTATCATCATCCCCATTTAAAGGACATTTTCTAGCATAACAATGAATGCAAAACATAGGATCAGTCATAGATAACATCATACACTCGAAGGCTCGTGATTTTGAAATGATTAAAAATGTAGTCAAGAATAAACACAGTGCAAAAACATGTTAAAAAAACTCGGAAATTACAAATTTATAATGACGCATGGCCAAATAATTATATTAGCTAATTTACAGCATCATGATTTTTTTAGAATGAATTGTTTTGTATCACTGAATGTTCGACAGGCAAAGCCAACAAGCCTACGACTTATCTGGACTTACCACCAAAAAATTGGCCATGCAGGTTTTCTGAAACATTCGTTCAACTTCAAACACTTGCACTACTAATTCTAATTCCTAAACAAACCGATAAATAAATAATCTCTGTAAAGTACGACTACGACAGACACATTCGACTTAATCTACCACGCTCTGAGCCAATGCTAAAATAAATAAGAATTTCGCAGTGCATAATACAATAGATATATGTATGTACCTTGAAAATAATAACTTCGCAAAAAAGACTTTAAAGTCACACAAATAAAGTACCTTTTAAGTAATCCGGTTGCTTCATTCTTGCTAACAGCAATTCCCAAGTCAGCGAATGCTGAAATGAGTTCTTCCAAGTCCACTTTACCTGAAAGAAGTTATGACATTATTTATACTGGACTTTTATTTATACATATTTTTTTAAATAAAGAGTGACGAGACGACCAGGACATGTGCCTGATGGTAAGCAACATGCCTGACACATAGCACCACAGTGACACGCAGCTATTGGAACATGAAGAGTCCAAATCATTACCTAGCACTGCACTGCGCTCGTCACCCAGAGATCTAAGATTTTATATCTCTAAGCTCTGTAATTTCTTTGGAAACATTGCCCTTCGAACCGGAACACAGTAATGTTTGCACATTACTGCTTCGCGGTAGAATAACTGGCACAGGTACTGGGTGGTACTTCCCCAGGCGGACTCTGCCAAGAGTTCTACCACTGAAAACAGCTACGTCCATAGAAATTTCAAAAATTACAAAATTTCTTGGTTATTATTATGAATTTGTAAAAGAACTTGATAGTACAGCAATCTGTTGACAGCTGTCTTGAATTTGGTTCCGATTCTCAAATTTGCATGCAGGGTACCGTAGGTCATTATGAAACGTGGACACTGCCCGCAAAAGCGGTCCGTAAAACGCTCAACGATGGAAAGAGTTGTATTTGGAATTTCTCTGAGGAAAGCTTTCGTGACAAGGTAATTCGTCAGAGACCTAGAGTCACCGCACTAGCTCTGCGCATCAGCAAGCTGAAGTGGCAGTGGGCTAGTCATATCGCGAATCGGTGAACGTATTGTAGGACGCCCTGAGACTAGATGGAGTGTCAATTTACGAAACGCAGGTGGAGTTTGGAAATGTACAGCCGAGATTCAGACTGACTGGCGTATTATTAATTAAATAACCGAGTGCCAGTGGTAGACGAGGACAGGGCCGGATTCGAGGGAGGGGGAGGGCATTAAGAGTTACATCCTAGGGGCCAGGTAGCTGTTGTTACTTTAAATGTTCAATTGTGTAAACCTTCAATTCCATACTTAGTAAAGTCTGTGTTGTGCTATTACTGGACTAAATAATTAAATATTGTTAGACATTCCTGTCACAACACTGACTAGCCCCATACTAAGCTAAACTTACTATGTAATTATAGGTATAACTGTACTCTGGGAGGCAGATAGCTAATTTTAAATACATACTTATGATACATATAAGTAAAGGCACATAATAAATATTTGAATTTTCTCAACCTCTGGCTCCACAGGCAAACGGACCAGCTAAGCAATGAGGCCAGTAAAATGTTCACAATAATTTGCTTATTCCCCATGGCACTTCCAATTAATGTGAAAAGTTTTTATATTATTTCTTCATAGTATATGGAATAAAATAACATATTTAGGTACAATGTACCAGTACTGTAGACAAAGGCTTCCTGACCAATGAAAATAAAGAACTTAGTTTTGGGTGAGTTCCAATGGCACTTTGCCAGCCCTAGTTGGCGTGGAAACAACTCTAACTTAAACTTAACTTCATGAAAGCCTTCACTCATGAATTGTTATGAACAGAGGATTGATTCATAAGTGGTGTTGTTATTAATAGGTTTCTACTCATAACTGGTAACAGTAGGTCACACAGAAATTAGTAGGTACAAGACAGAATAGCTCAAACAAAATACGAACTCTTTGCTGTCCACAATACAAAACTAAAACCTATTTCTTAAAGTTAAAGAGATAAATAATCTTCTTCGGTTGACCAGTATAATGCAATGCCAGGTTGTGATTTAAACTTTTCGTGTTTTAATAGTTTTGTATATATATATATATATATATATATTTATTTACAAAGCAAAAATACAATGAGCACTATTTTGTTGCGCCATATTTATATGAACTGTTATGATTTAATGCCTTAATAATAATTCATACCATCTTGATTTTTGTCTAAGTGTTTGAATTGAAGCCTCAAGGTCTTCTCGTGTTCTAGTACGTAATGGATGAACTCAGACAGTGTGACGTCACCTGCTTCCTTCCATCCAGATTTTGCTAAGAATTTCTGAAATAAAAGTAAATAGCTATATCTTTTCCCTTAAATAGTGATATTAGTAACAATGTTTTATTTCAAAAAACACTACTTGTACCTAGACTTCAAGTTAAAGCAGTGTATAATACAATTCCTATAAAAAATAGTGAGTTCTACATATTTAGTTGTCCATAATTATGTGATATTTTTGAGCAACATTTTAACCAAACCTTTGGTCTAAGTAGGTATTAGGTATTAATACCTGTGGTGGTGTCGTTGGTTCAAAAATCCTTCAGAAAATTCCCCAAAATAAATCCTATAACCAAACACCGGAATAGCTTGTACTATAATTGAGCATGACATAATGACTTTTTTTTTGGAAATTGATTAATTTATGTAAGAACTTCGAGTTTGCATTCCTGCATTGAAAGTATGCAACACTACCTATACCATCATTTTAAAATAAATTACTCTGTGTGGTGGATTATGACTTTGACTCTCTCCTCCTTGCAAGTGACGGCCCGAGTCCCAGCTTATGTTTAAATTGACTTTGAATAGCAACCAGCCTGGAGGTAATGCTAATGACTCAACCACAAGATTGGATGGAGCCTGACAATAATGTTTTGCCAACTTCATACATATTACATAAACAATGAATAAATATTGCCTCATCATTTTACACATTACCCATGCAAATTATTATATTCTAATCTTTATTATATACCCAAAAATCTCTTTTGGAAGCAGATTGTGTGCATGTTTCATTAGTAGAGCAAGGCCAAAACCATACTGTGGTTAGTAGCTGTGACATTAGGCTACCAATTCATTATTAAAACTGTATGCCAGATATTAATTGTGCCACTGTTGTACAGGAAATTGTAATTGTAAACTCGAAACATTTAAAATTCCTGTTAAATGGAAATCAGCCGTAAACTGAGCATCAGACTGTACAGCAAGAGGGATTGACATAATCATTACCATGGTTTAAATCTAGCCTCGATTAGCACAGGACAGAAGACAAGGTGCAAGGCTCGGGAACCTCCACATTGCGCAACCTGGTCATCACTCAACAACTTCCCAATCCCTGGTTGGTTCTTGTTGTTTGATGGCTAATCCCGTACGTCAAGGGAACTGCTATTCGAGCGCGTCGCTATTCGTGCAGCGTGTCTAGAAGTTCGGGTTAGAGGGACTGGAAGACTTGGGACTTATTTGGCTGATATTCTGATCGGCCAAACGCTTCCAAATGAGGGTCCTCTGCGAGTACTGCTCAGCGGAAGGATAAGGACGGCTGTAGGGTTCGGGCGAGCGGAGGCAAAAACCTCTCACTCATCCGACGGAGCGGAACCAAACACGGGACGAGCCCAGGACACCCTAGCTGGCATACAGGCTCCAGCTTAAGCCTTCCACTGAAGGCCTCGTCGGCAGTTTAGGACCGTCCGGGGTCCCACCTTGGGATAAGCCTTCACGAGGACTTGACGCGCCGCTGGTTTCCGCCGCGCAACAGAATCTAAATGTGGCGATTCCGTTTTCCCGCAAGGCGGTAGCAGTGGCAGGGTCGCGGTCACGCAATTCTGCCGCCAAGCCACGGCTGAAGACACATGTGGGGGTTTTAGTCCACAGGGGCACATCTTTAAGCAGTGTCGACAAATCCCGCCGTATCCCCGCACGGCGGACGATCCTATTGTATTTGCACACAATGACAGCAGTGGGATCAAGAGAGGTATGAATGATGGTAATGATGAAAAGATCGAATTATAAACAGAGTATTAGATATTCACCCGGAAGTTGGGTCTATGACATAGTCATACTTTTGAAAAGTAGATAGATTTTAGTCCAGAATGAAGTCTACATCTCAATCAGACATTCTATAGCTTGATGGAATTTTTAAACTGTAAAGTTAAGGACTGTATTGTAGTAGATTTTTTTTAATAATATATTATAGTTGACTGTTGAGTTTGATTGTGCATTTAGGTTGATTATTTAGTTTTATTAGTTTAGTTAATTTAATTTGATTATTTAATTTGCCTATGTAGGTTTATCTTTAATTTGAATTTATCCTTAATTTCTATTAAATTGACATGTAAATAACATATATGAATATGAATATTTCTTGAAAACTGTAAAGTTACTATAGATATAGAATAGTAACTTTAGAATTCATGTAGATGAAATTGTGAGTAGCAAGTAGTTTTATACATAGTATACATAGTGTTTATAAAATTACATACATACTACTCACTGGATTGCATGATACAATGATTAGCATAATTGTAAAGGAAAACATGTTCCTTCTTTATAAAAAAGGTTTGGAGTTTACTTCCACAGAGGCCTAAGTATAACTGTTTATTAAATAGAACTTTTTGAATACTGCATGGTGTAGTAAAACAAACGAAAAACTATTTTGGAGGTAATTGAAATATTGACAAACTAACTTCTTATTTTATTAATCAATCTAAATTTAAAGTGATAGAAACTCATAATATCACTTTTACATAAGTTATAAGAAGTTTCCTGGCATTATAAAACAAAAATAATGTCTTATCTTGAAGCTGGTATCACAAATATGACATATTGAGATTTATCAATGATTTATCTTCAAAATCTGTGTTTTATAAGTTAACCAAATACTTAAATCTGTATGGTGATGGAAACATTTTAAATAAGGTCTAATATCTAATTATGAAGATATAGTGGTTTTAACTCTGCTAATCTATGAGGAGATTAATGAGAAGTTTTCTTGGGAAAAACAATGGATTATTATTATGAATGTAATTCTTTGTACATATAGGAATACAGCTAAATAAATGGACATATTATTTGGACAAAGCAAGTAAATAAAATCTATGTTCAAAAATTAATTCGTAAATGCTCCAAAACGTAATAAATACATTACCTGTAGCGTATTAAAATTACCTATGATTATACTACATGATCAATGGAATAAAAATTATAAATTAAAAGTTTAGTGAGGTTCCTAATTTGAAAAGAATCTATGATGATTCACGTAACACGTGTGCAAGCCTCGACCGCGACGTGAGGTGAACCATCGCTGGTGGAACCGTTACATGGAACTTAATTATTGCGAATAGCTTGAATTCTAACCTCTGCATAGCTACGGTTTATGTGCGGAGCTATTTCCTTGAGAGCCTCGGACAGGTCGTGGATGTCGATCTTTCCATTCCCATCGATATCTAATTTAGAAAACAATTTTTCCAGCCTTTCTTCATCTTCTTTTGGCAATTCTTCTATTTCCAAAGGAGGACGACAATTGACCATGACGTCTGCAGTTCCCGTAAGTACCATTAGTTAAATAACTACAATATTTATCTATAGACAAAGTATTGAAGGTAAACATAACTTTTCTATTCACTTGGAAACATTTTTCGTTAAAATTAAAGCAAAGATCTTCTTTCGAAAGTATTTTGACAGCTACTTGCTGCCGCACTGCTACACTGGCGCACACATACAGATTTCCACGTCGCTGTGTCGGTGGCCTACTAACCCACACTGACAAAAGTTCCCATTGGAAGTGTACTGAACAATAGAAAACAGCAATTTCACATTTATTCCCAAGCAGTAAGATGAACTTTAGAAGCATAGTTATATCAGTCGATGTAATTTTATTCTGTGTACATTTCATACATCTTAACATATCATCCGACCCTTAGTGCCATCTAGCGCCAACTGATGGAATCGGCTAACAGAATAGAAAAGCCGTGGAGCATCAACGCTAGTCAGCTAGTCACATTTTCATGTTATTGATTTTCTTTTCCCGAGTGATGTAGCGGTAGCGTCCCCCTCCCTTATTATATGTCAGCTAGTTTTACACGAACAGATTTAGTGCTTATTACTTAATAAAGGTTTGTTCGCATTAGCCTAGTAAATTAGTCTAGTAGAGAGTAATTTAGAAGCTAAAATACTCGCTACTATTCAAAAATCGTTCGCACCGTGCTTTAGTACAGTTCACAAGTGAGTAGCGTTTCGCAACATGAAGATCCTACAACGCAATAAAAAAAATCTGGTTGCCTGTAAAGTCGGTTTTACGGGCGAAGATTTTACGTGACAACGTCTTTTTCTCGGTAGAATATTTATTGATATGAATATAATTAAATTGCACAATAGGAACAAGGAATTGAATGAAAATAAGAATTGCACAAATTTTAACTATAGAAATATATTTTGTTTACTAAAACATTGTACATGTAAACTTAAACTTAACTAATTCCTATTTGAGTGATTTTGTTAAGGATAGGACGATGATAGGAGAAATATGAAATGAAAGGAAGTGTTTCTGCTGTAATGTGTCTTGCGAAAGTCAAGTCGATAGTTGTTCCTTTTAACGTAGTTGACTTAGAAACGTTTGATACGCAATCAAGATTATACGTATTTTTCATGAAATTAAGAAATTAATCAATCAATCATAGTTTACGATAATGAAATATCAGTGTACAATTATTTACCTTTATTGTTGTAGTTGTTGTAAATGACGAATCTAAGCACTCCACATTTTCACTACAGACACAGCTGACGATACTTTAATTAACCACACGTGTGAACTTGTATTATGACGCTTTCTTGTTTTTCCAACGCCAAGAACGTTCGAGAAAGACAAAGACAGAGACACAAGCATGCGCCGATTCAATGCGCCTAATTCTCTAGTGCTGCGCGCGGCAGACCGATCATAGTTGAGTGGGAGAGAGACGCAAGGCATTCGGCGGGCCTCTCTCTCGTTCGGTGACTCATCGTAACGTTACCGAGCGTTACACTTTTTCATAAGTGACTCCCAGCCGCAACCTAATTTAAGACGTTGTCACGTCAATAAATGAATGAATAAGCTAATCTTATCGAATCGTAATGGCTATTTTAGAAGAGGTGACAGGTGAATGAGGAAATTTGTGTGATCAATAAAATAAGTTATTCCACAGACAATTTCGCATTTGGAAAATTATTTGAAGTTATTTTTCTCTCCAGACTAATTCGACAAGTTCGAACCTGTTTAATCGGCGAGCCAATGAGCGCACCGCTCGCAACGAACGCGTGGTGGGGGGTGCTACTCGCCCGTTGAAAATAGAACAAAATGGATTGACTCGACTTTATCATTTCCTAAACTCCTTTACTAAATTTTTACTGTTCATACAAGTTTAGTTGCTAAATTACTCGCCACTAGGCTAAATTACTAGCTTGTTCGCTTGTTCACATTAGGCTAGTAATTTAGCCTAGTGGCAAGTAATTTCGCAACTAAACGTGTATGAACAGTGAACATTTAGTCGAGTAGTTTAGGAAGTAATTTAGTCGAGTCAATCGATTTTGTTCTATTTTCAACGGGCGAGTAGCACACCCCACCACGCGTTCGTTGGAAGCGGTGCGCTCATTGGCTCGCCGACTAAACAGGTTCGAACTTGTCGAATTAGTCTGGAGAGAAAAATAACTTCAAACAATTTTCCAAATACGAAATTGTCTGTGAAATAACTGATTTTATTGATCACACAAATTTCCTTATTCACCTCTTCTAAAATAGCCATTACGATTCGATAAGGTTAGCTTATTCATTCATTTATTTTATTGCGTTGTAGGATCTTCATGTTGCGAAACGCTACTCACTTGTGAACTGTACTAAAGCACGGTACGAACGATTTTTTAATAGTAGCGAGTATTTTAGCGACTAAATTACTCTCTACAAAACTAATTTACTAGCCCAATGCGAACGAGCCTTTAATAAGTGTTCTGCGGGCAGAATAATTTTAGCCTCCGGGCAGACAAGTCGAGTAGAGTGTGAATATAATATATGTAGTTCGATATAAAGTGATAAAGTACTCACAATAAAATTGTAAAAAAATTTACATTGTTCACTACAATTGTAATAAGTACATACATATATTTTAATTTTTGACACTTATTTGTACGATACCTATTATCGTACAATATCAAGTTCAATTTAAACTTAAAAAATGTATACTCTTTGTATGATGTTATTTTGTTTTTTTTTTTATAAAATTGACGTGTAAATTGTACATTTATCATGGTTTCATTCATTGATTACACACCTCATTGGTTTCATTTAACCTCACACTAGAAGAAATATTGGAAAATGAACATTTTTGGCTGCATAATAATACTATGCCATTATCAGTGGATCCCTTCTAGGATTTATGGCTAAATCCTCAAAGATGGATGCAGAGTCATCTACTGGCAATTTATTAAAACTTTTTGGACAAATATAATATGGCAAGAAGTAGAATTTCCAAGTGTAGGTACGGCGCCAAATAGGAAGAGACAAAAAAATAAAAATATATCAATGTCACAATTGACGTTTCAGACATTAGTCATTTCGCTCCTTTCCTATTTGTTTTGTTTTGATTACATAGGTAGGTATATGCGTTTGTGAATTTCAATTTTGGTATAATTTGATACAGAGAGATCTGGTATTTGTGTTGGATTTCTGAAATCGTGCGGAAGCTTCTTAGACCTCAGAATCATTGGGTGGTTGGATGTTTTCAGTGGACTAATGAAGCGCAGTATGTAGTTTTGTAACATAATAGGCATGAGACCGATATATCAAAACGAATCTAAAATCCGATTTCAGTCAGAAAACGTTTCGTATCGATATTCGAGCACGAACAAACTGATTTTAGAAAACTTAAAACAATACCACTATTGTAACGCAAACGAGTCGCATTCGAATAAAATCGCGCAAGTTGCGCCAACCGCCAAGGACTATGCTAGTTTTGCAAACTAAACTAAAGGTTTGAATGCATAATAAGTTTTTGATAGTTTTCATATTCATTCGTTGTCTCTATCACTCTGCCATACGACTACTTAGTTGGAATGAGAGAGCGCGAATCTCATCAAAATTCGCTTTCTTTCATTCTAACTCAGCGATTTGTCGATGGAGTGAAAGAGATAAGACGAATTGTCGCGAAGCAATTCGTTTTGAAATTTGGCGGTTTTTAAGAATTACAGATCGAAACTAAAAATAAAACTAAAAAGCAAGAGTATAAGATCTAATTCAGATTGCAACTAACATACTCATTGCTAAGTGGTTAACAATAGTAAGTTATTTGTTTTCTGTTGTTTATAGGTATTTGGAGAGTTTTGATTTACAAATTTTACGATTGATATGCAATTGTGCAGTGTTCACTTGACCTTAGCGTTGTTGTAAACTACAGTGCGTGCTTATTAATAATATTTTATTTTCCTGAAACGTTTTAATTTAAATAACTTTACTTTAAAGCTACATATTTAATTATATTTTGATTTTAATAGTTTTATTGTTAGGACTGTAAAGTGTGAATATGAACAATTAGTGTAAGTAGTTTATTTGGAGACTTCAACTTTGATGCTTTTGATTTGATTCAACTTATGACAATTAGTGTGTTAGTGGACCTAGTTTTTTTTCAACATGTCGCGCAAACCAAGCGAGCTGTGGACTCATTTTCTAAAAAAAGACAATTCTAATATGCTTGCTGTGTGTAAATATTGCAATCAAAATATTTCTTATAAGTCTACTACGGGTAACTTAGGTGCTCATTTAAAAAGATCACATGCATCAGTGTACTTGGCGCAAAAAAGTAGTGACGAAACGGGAACTATTGAGCAAAACAATCCGAGTACATCTGCATCCGAATCATTGTAAATATGACGATTTTTAAATGCGCCAGAAAGTTTTATTTAGGATGTTATTTATCCGTAGCGTAATCCGTAGCAAAACTTTTTTTTAGTCCCAAGTCCCAAGCCTAGGTAAAGCATGAGGGAAAATCCGACATAGTTACTATCAAAACTAACTACTAAACCAACTACTAACTATCAGATATTATTATGTACTTTTTATTTTTATTATTATTAGTAGGTACTAGGTAGGTATGTACACATAAATCAACATGAATACACAATACAACAAGAATTCGTTCGACGTTTAATACACATAAATATACCAACTAAGCTCCACCATCCGCTACAGAAATCGATTTCTAAAATCGGTTTTTGAAACCGATTTCTAAATCTAAGATCGGATTTATATCGGTTTGCGTAAAAAACTGAAAACTCCCATCTCTATAACATAACTTACCGTGGAGGCACCAAAGGTCGTCCATGACTTACAGTACGGTGATAACAACAGAATTTATCTCGCATCCATTCATTTGTATACATGATATAAATTTATTTATGGTATAAATATATCATATATACAAATAGATGTACCTACATAACCTACATTGTTATGTTGCTGTCACTTATTGACATCTCTACATTTAAAAAAATATTATCCAGTGTTTTTTTTATTGATTTTGGTTTATACCTATTCCAAAACTTTAGCCGCGTTTTTGCATCGTTTTTAACAGGAGATATTTTTTTTTTATTAATTGAATTATAGGCGAGCAGCATTAGCTGAAATACCTATATCCTTAGATAAAGAATAAGTAAATAAGATCGGGTTTTTCCGGAAGGTTCCTTTGTGCAGATGCACAAGCAGAAGCAGATGAGGTGTATGTTAGCTATGGCGACATAGTGATGTGCCGCGACTAAAGTATAACAAACACTTCCATAAGAGCAACAAGACGAACAATCAGACCCATTTCAGTCTAAAGCGTTTGTTCTAACTCTTTATGTAGTATGTGTAAACTCAGTGTTGAAATAACAAATTAAGTATAGGTAATTGTCTGTTAAAGTGTATTGTCTTTTGCTATCCATTTCTCTTGTTTGTTCTTGAAAGAGTTTAACGACTTTGCTGAAATAACATCCTCAGGCAACTTGTTCCAGTTGTAAACCACTGTGTTGCTGAGGACGTGATGTGTAGTGTCAGTGATGCTGATGGTGCATGGTACAACTGGGACTTATGACGCCGACTGTCTCTCTTATGCTCCTTTGATCTTTACAGGTTCCTTATGTGAGGGAGGTTATAAATTCCATTCAGTATTTTTAATGCTTCGATCAAGTCTCCCCGCTACTGTCTCTATTCCAATTGCCTGTGTAACATTTATGTTAAAGGGCATATGGCAATTCCATTGCTTTTATTTGCACTCTTTCAAGTAAATCAATGTTTTTTTGAATTAAAGAAAAGGCTCCAGATTTGATAACCATATTCTAGTAGCGGCCTCACATAAGTTTTATATATTTTAAGAAACATTTCTACACTTTTAGATTGAAAAGATCCATGAATGACATAAATCCTAGGTCTACCTGGATTACTAAATTGTAATACTATTTACCCCAGATTAATGCAAGTAGCACGACATATGCAGAAATTACTCAGCATGAACTAAGAAAATGCAAATAATATTATCATGTCTTTCGTTTAATATGTTCTTGATGGCTACGAGGTAAGGCGCCAAATCCGGTGTGTTTTTTTTACTTCAGATATATCAAATGCAATAAAACCAGCCAAGTGCGAGTTGTCGACACGAACAAGGGTTCCGTATTCCGTATGACATGTATAAAAACAGCAAAAATTATGTCTGTTGTGTGTAAAACTCACTTATACATATATATGATAATTTTATTTTAGTGATTATGTTCATTTAAATTTATTTAAAATCTATATTTGATCTAAATATTTTAAGCTTCTAAGTTAAGTACGAGGCTACGGCGACCAGCTCCTCCCCCGCCGCTCTCACCCCCCTCACCGCCATGTCGCACGAGCACCAACACCAAATCAAGTTGCCTGTCGTTACAATTAGGAACCCAGTTAAACTAATTTCTATCATTATCACTACTCGAATGCAGATAAAAAACCCCTTTTACTATCACCGAATTGCAATTAATACACCATTATTAAATTATTCTAAACAAACGTATTACTTATTATTATACTACACTGTGGTATATTGTACATAACAGGGTTTAAATTACAGGGTTTAGAGATATAACATCTTAGATCTCTGGGTGACGAGCGCAGTGCAGGGCTAGGTAATGACTTGGACTCCTCATGTTCCAATAGCTGCGTGTCACTGTGCTGTTATGTGGCAGGCATGTTGCTTATCATCAGGCACATATCCTGCTCGTCTCGTTACATAAAAAAAATGGCGCCGACTATTTCGAACGTGCATTTGTCTATATTCAGTTCCCTCGGTAACTTCATTCGTCGCATCTCGAACCGCCCTGCTTCTTGACATCTGTACGGTCACACCTCAAAATCTGATAACCGGGTGGAACAAATTCTGTATGCAATGGCGAAAATATCTGTTGCCGAAGAAGCCATATTGTCTTGGAATAACTAAGAATACCTACATTCAACGAAACATACATTTTGATACGAAAACCCCGCACGTTCCGGTAGTACAAAGTAATGCTTTGACTAAGACTTGTCGATGGTTTTGTTTGTAGATCTCCGAAACGAAAACTACTCTCCGTAAGCTGTGCCTACGGGCCACGCTTGAGCGGCTTGAGGTTGGCATAGTTCTTCGTAAGCACACTCCGCCACCGTGATAACGAAAGGTCGCGTTCTGTTCTATGCTTACATTTTTCTATCTTTACAGGTGTTTCCGTCCCTGTACTGATTTAACATGTGTTGTCAGTTACTCCGTTATGTCCGAGAGTAGTTGCCAAGTTGCCATACATGAAGATATCTCTTCATCTCCAAAGCCTAAATACCTGAACTATTTTTATTCTGACCTCGCTACACGACCTTATTCTTTTGATAAGTCACTCGTATAAACGCTTCTTCGTTGTGTTTGTTTGTACTCACAGGCGCTTTAGGCTAATCGATTCCCTTTGAGTTTCCCACGTTTTCAGTTTCCAATACATTGGATGACATGGTGGTTCCTGTAGCATTTTTATCCAAGTCATTTATCTGTCGTCGCTTTGGTGATGATTCAATTTTTTCAGGCGCTTTGGACTGTAACTGAACCCCTTTTTGATTAACTGCGCGTGTCATGCGGAGTTACAAAAAATAAAAGGGATTTTTAGGGCTGTGATTTCAGGTCCCTATATATCCAGATTTTTCAGGAGTTCTTTGTTTTTATTCAACTTTTTTTTTAACGAGTTATGTTGAATCAAGATGCCATTATGACGCTGTAGTTGCCCCTGCGGGAATATTTACGCACGCTTTGTGGTACATGTTTTCCACGTTTTGCGCCCTCTGTCGACGATATGAATTTGCGTCAGGCGCCGCAATCAATCTTTTTGGTCGATAAGACTCCGCCGTCAACCAACTTCAGCTTATTTCCAGTAGATGGTGCTGTCGGTTTCATGTGGTTACTCGTCGCTACAGGCGTCTCACGAAAGCCACTTGTGCGTAGGAAGGCTACCAAACGCGGATCCAGAGGGAAGGGGGTCGTGACCCCCCCTGGGCTGGACCCCTGATTAAAAAGCATGCTTGATTGCTTGTACTTATCGTACAGTTTTGTGACACGTTTTGTAACCACGACTATGTGACCCCACCATGGAGCCATGTGACCTCCCCCCCTCGCCCCCCCCGCTGGAGCCAAAGCTGGATCCGCCCTCGAAGGCTACTAACTTTATTCTTTCGTGTAGTATTGGAGTTATTTATTCTTACCGTCCAGTGTAAAAAATAATCATTAACACGTCATTAATAATCTCAGTTGTATAGGGAAATAACGTGCTAGTCTTAAAAAGTCTCTGTTTCTTACAATAGACTTTTTAGGCATTAACGCTCACCAAATGCACTAACATAATATTATAGAAATCGATTAACTACTTCTATTAAATACTTTTTGATAGTACAAACAATAAGTACTTAGAGATTTACTACGATAACATGACCCGCCCCTCCAGAATTCAAAACGTTTGAAAGTATTTGTGAAAGAATATCTAACGCACCACCACGCATGTGTGCGTACTGCTACTGCAGAAGAATAATTACAACTACATACAAACTCTTTCGTAAGTATGTGACTACACACATTAAAACAGTAATTTGGAGGGGCGGGCCATGTTATCGTAGTAAATCTCTACCTACTTAGGTACGCCAATATCTTGTCGGTACTCTTTTACTTATGTTTTGATGTTTACATCCTAACTATTGTACCTATCTACTTAGGGTATATAGCATACATTTGATACATTAAATGATAATAATTATTTATTCTTTATCTCCGAAAAAACAAAAACCTACTACAATTTAAAATCAAATTTAGACCCTCGAAAAAATTTTATAAGATGTCCTCCCTGAATCGTCTAAGGATAAACTTACTCGTAAATGAAAGTAAATTTTAATTTTTTGGTCATTCAACCGCCACACTGATTTTGATAAAATTTATATGGGACCACCTCGGAACTGGCTTGTTCGCATTAGGCTAGTAAATTAGTCTAGTAGAGAGTAATTTAGTAGCTAAAATAGTCGCTACTATAAAAAAAATCGTTCGCACCGTGCTTTAGCACAGTTCACAAGTGAATAGCGTTTCGCAAGATGAAAAGCCTACAACGCAATAAAATAAATGAATGAATAAGCTAATCGTAATGTCTATTTTAGAAGAGGTGAATGAGGAAATTTGTGTGATCAATAAAATAAGTTATTCCACAGACAATTTTGTATTTGGAAAGTTGTTTGAAGTTAGTTTTATTTTTAGTTATCTGTACAACATTCTACTAGTCAAGCCCTTCATTTGATACCCATAGGGAGTTGTGAAAAAAGAAATGTATTTCGCCATTTTGTGGTAACGGCCATCTTGGATTTGAAATTTGTTATAGCGTATAGTACTCTACTAGTTAAGCCCTTTCATTTGATACCCATATTGAGGTAGGTTGTGAGGAAATATTTTGTCCGCCATTTTGTGGAGGCGGCCATTTTGAATTGATATTAACCAAACATAGCTAAGAACACCCGCACGGATATTAACTTTCAAATAAAAAAAACCGCATCGCATTATATATTTTTTTTCACTACTACCACAATATGGGTATCAAATGAAAGGGCTTGACTAGTAGAATACTTTGCACTATGACAAATTTCAAATCCAAGATGGCCGCTACCACAAAATGGCGAAATACATTTCTTTTTTCACAACTCCCTTAATATGGGTATTAAATGAAAGGTCTTGACTAGTAGAATGTTGTACAGAAAACAAATCTTAGGTAGGTAGTCGGGGGTTAGTCAAAATTTTTAATTTTGTTCTTGTTGTATGAAAATCTTAATGCGGTCCACAGAATATATCGACTTACCAAGTTTTAATAGTACCTATAGTTATTATAGTTTCGGAGAAAAGTGGCTGTGACATACGGACGGACAGACAGACATGACGAATCTGTAAGGGTCCCGTGTTTTGCCATTTGGCTACGGAACCCTAAAAAGAACCATCAAAATCGATTCACAATTGGCGATGCTATCGAATAATATAGGTACGTATAAATAAATATACAACCGAATTGAGAACCTCCTGCTTTATTGAAGTTGAAAATGTAACTTAAGACCTACCTAAGCTGAAGCTGACTCATACATGGGGTGTGAGGTTTGGGACCCTCCACGTGGTGTCACCTGGGCATCACACAACAACTTGCCGCGGTGGCATCTTGTGGTGTGATGGCTATTTCCGGCCGGGGAGAAATTCTCTACTCGCGATCCTCTGCCTTTTGAGCAGCGAGTTTAGGGGGGAAAGGGATTGGAAGACTAGGGAAGGTTACCTGGCTGATATATCGGCCAAGTAAAACTCCTAAGTCTCCCGGACGAGGGTCCTCCACTTCTTCTACGGGCACTCTGATTAGCAGAGATACAGTGCTCAGTGGAAGGATAAGGGCAGTGCCGGATTAAGCCAGCGCGGGGCCTGTAGCAATTTCTGTCAAGAGGCCCTTGGTTTGCTTAGGTTTAGAAAGGGTAGGGTCAAGTTATGCAAGATATTTTCGCTACATATTTACAGTCACACAGACGTCGGAGCGCGGGGCCCCCAGTTTGCGCGGGGCCCGTAGCATTTGCTACTCTTGCTATATGGCATAGGTTCCCAAAGTGGTTCAGGTGGACCCCCAGTGGTCCATAGGAGACCACATAGGGGTCCACGTTGACTTGTAAAGAAAACAGGGGTTCACAAATTGTAAAGTGAGGGTACACAAAAAAAATCTGTCAGTGGAAGAAAATTCATCAAGTACATCCATCTCACTAAAAGTATGACTATACTAGGTATGATTTATTTACACATCAGAGTTAATTTGATTGTGATAACAAATGTTTATAGTTCTGTTTAACCTCAACTAACCACAAGTATTATTTAAAAAAATAGGACACAAGAAAATGTATTACTGTGATATTTTTGAAGTTTTGTGAATTCAGTAGAAATGTAGCAGCAGGGGGTCCACCGAATATAGTAAAATTTTGAAAGTGGTCCACGAGAAAAAAAAGTTTGGGAACCTCTACTATATGGCTAATCCGCCACTGGATAAGGGCCGCGATATGCCCATAGAGGCAGAACCGTGGCTATCGTTAGTCGCGGTGGTGCGAACGCGCCACTCGCTGCCGTCCATCTTAGCCAAGATGCTCGATAGTGAGAGGTCCTGTGAGGCAAACAAACAAAACAAAGATATAAATTGTTGATATCTGGTACATTACGACTAGGTACCCATTACCCACGAAGTAAATTAAACCAATGCCAAAAATTCCACAAAAAAACTCGCTCCCAACGTAGAGGCCCTTATCCCCTGACAATGCAGTCACATTTGGGAATTGAGTCACGTCGCATCCTCATCCTGACACAAACATAAAAGATATCCCCATATTATAGTTCATTAAATTCACTCAATAATCGAGGCACATTTCGCTAAGTAGGCCTTTCATTCAACCGCCGTCCCTATCATTTCAATGGGAGAGACTGAGACGGCATATACGTCAAAAAGTGAGTTAACTGTCATCGGGTTTCAACCAATAAACCATGGGGAAGGCTCGGCTATTATGTCAAAATGACAATACACAAATTGACGCGACCGAAAGACTATAAACTTTAAAAGTTAATACAGGCGGTTGTAATGCTTTATAAACGAAAATGTACCGTCGGATTGTATGCCATAGATGTAAAAATCGAATATCTTTCTCTAATCTGTTTCACAGTCAAAAATAGTCTTTGTGTGTTACATTATTAAAGTCTGTTTTGGAACTGAAACGCTGATATTGGATTCTTTTATTTGTAAGTCGGACCGATGCAAAAAAATTAAATGAAAGGGGGTGAACAAAAGCTTGTAAAAGTCGGAGATTAATCGAGGATTTGAGCACAAAGCGTAGCACACATGCCGCGGATGAGACGAGGATCTGCGCAGGAGTTGTTTAGCTTTTGATGCTCATGCCGAGAGTGGAATAATTCAAGCAATTTGTAAATATAGTTCAACTTTACCAAATACAAATACAAAAATCTTTATTGCTGTTTGTAGGTTTCATACAATTATGTAGATGACACAAAACATTTTAAAAGTTGACCTATACAAACTGAATATGTCTGGCAAGACGATTTGTTCTAGTTTTAATATACATATATACAATGAAAAATAAATAGTCAGCTGATTAAAGTCTTCTTCTTCCTCATCTTATTTTCATATCTGGTTTTTAGTTAGCTGTGTTACCTATATGTCATCTGATTCTTCATCTTCTATTCATTTCTGGCTTATGCGTGGTTGTGCTATATATGTAAGTATGTGTGAGATAAATGATTGATGAGCACAATTTCGCCAACGTCTTGTGTTTCAGCAGAATGCTGTACCTTAAGATTTACGTAATTTGGAGATTTGTAGCTGACTGAAATACAAATAAGCGTATTCTTAGCGTAATAAGCGTCTAGCAAGCCTGATGAAGAGCAACACGCTAACAGTGCTAATATTCCGAGAGCTGGTAGCAAATTTTGGGTAGGTATTTCAGGGAAGCTGAAAACTTGTCACATAGTTATTTATTAAGAGGAGAAATTGCCTCAAATCACCGACGAAATCGTCTGGCTTATTATTATTTTTATCCTTTAAATATTGAACTACAACATGTAAAAATTGCATATTGGCTCAAACATATTCACTGAGTAAAAGAATAAAATTTTAATTTAAAAAATGAGTGTATCCATTTTGCCCCGCCTCTCACCAGCCAGGTCTGCACCTCCGTGTTGGGGAATAATAGGAGAGTTATGTGACAAGTTTTCAGCTTGCCTCAAATACCTGCCCAAAATTTGCTACCAGCTCTCGGAGTATAAGCAGCTATTGAAACACTAAATCTAATCAATATTGAACTAGTATAAAGGAGGGGGTATAAAATCTTTAAAAATTGCGTTACGTAATACTTAAACATCCCCTAATATATTAAAAAAATATTTGTTTTGCTCTGAATTTCATATTGCCCTTCAAGCGGGAACAAAGTAATAATATTATCTATTCTATGCAAAGAGTTTACATATATCTTCAAGCTTCGTCGCTTAACATCGGGCGAGATTGGGGTCAAGTATAAACCTATATTAGTATGAAAACTAACGTGGTTATTACACATTTTAAATAAATACACGGGTCAAACGTGAGTTACGTTTGATATAGTCAGTCCATTCCGGCTCAAGTTTCGATCGCGTTCGGCGATCTTTTTCAAGGAGAGTCCGCGCGCGTGTTCGCAGCTCGTTTAGCACGATTAGCTAAATAATTGCGCACTCTCCTTGAAAAAGATCGCCGTACGCGATCGAAACTTGAGTCGGACTGGACTGACTGTGACTATATGAAACGTGAGTTACCCGTGTATTTATTTAAAATATAAACCTCGTATTAATAAGTATACCTGCATTTGGAAAAACACTCAGAGATGCAGTCGGGATTTGAACCTACACCCTTACGATTGTGAAATCGTGAGTAATGTTCTCGGCACTATTCACCACGGTTTCGATTTCAATATCGGTTTAGAGTGTGACGCTGTGACGTAATGCAAAACAAAAATACAAATTATATTCTGCATGGTTTATTCGTAATTCATTCACTATATACTATATTTACATGTAAACCAAAGCATTTATAAGGTATCTACCTACAATAGATAGTAAACACAATAATTATCTGCTATTTACAAATTATAGTTATTCAGGTAAACGATTCCCTAGTAGAAGCCCGCTGAAACGTGGTCCGTTGGGCAACTATAATAACTATCTGGAATTAATATAAGTACAAGATTTTCTTAAGATTACATCAAACATAATTAAATTGTATAGTAACTCACGAATTAGGTTATCCGTCACTCATATTTCATATAGTCGGTCCCGTTAACGTATGTTTAAGCTGCAACCACCGCCATTTTTAAGAGTGCCCGCGCTACTCTTGACTTGTTGGGTTGGACCGACTATGCGTCACTCACATACGTTTTCACATTAAGATAATTACAACATAAACATATCATACCTTCGGCGTTCTATTTTTCTAATATCAGGAAAAAAATATTACATCTTACTCCAGGCATCTCACAGCTTTTTTAAAAATAATTCAATTTTCTCCTAAAAGACAAAAAGTGACTTCAATTTAAAACTAAACTCAGTCACTCGACTAAATTTCAAATTTTTTGTTGAAGCTATGATAACGTCATCAGATAAAGGTAAGTAAAATTTTTTTTTCTGATATTTCGCAAACGTCAAACCGATATCGATAAAATTAATATGGGACTACCTCTGAACTATGATGTACTAAACAAAAAAATAACCATAAACATGCATTCATAATTGGCAGAACTATCGAAAAAAACGTAGGTACAACCGAATTAAGATCCTCCTTTTTTAGAGTCAGTTAAAAAAAATTTGACGTGACAACGTCTTATAAATTGGTTTGCCGGGTGACACTTCAAGAAACTGCGTTACGCTCCGCTCACGTTATGCGCTCACAACGAGAGCGAGTGAGAGGCACGCGTCCCTTCCACTCGGGCATGGTTAGCCCGCCTAAGAGCGAGAGAGACAAACATAAAAAGTGAAAGGCACGCGTCCCTTCCGTAAAATTATTTTACCACTCAAAGTCGTAGTCACGTAAAACTTTCGCCCGTATACCGACTTTACAGGCAACCAATTTTTTTGATTAGACGCACGCTTAAATCATGTTTGCTCTTTTTCAAGATCTTTTATTGTTGGTAAGTATATTTTTATGTTATTCTCGGTCGGCTGCTTTACTTGACTAGAATTATTGAAGTTATACTTCTTTTAGCGTTTGGCGCGCTTGGAAAAAATATGAGCGTAAATTTTAAACGGTGCGCGCGTACACCGACTCAAAAAGCGACATGAAGTTGGCTGATGACTGTCTCCTTAGAGTGAATTTTTACGATGCGCGCGCATCATACTTCGACACAATTAAGTAAGTTGCGCTTTTTGTATGGGACCTATAATAATATATAATGTTTTTGGATACTATGGCAGGTGGCCTCAAACAGCCACCCCCTGCTGCCCAGCAAAGTTTGGACTAGCGCGAAAGGAGCGTTACAGTTAGTAAGCCTTTTTTAAATTAAAGAAGTATAACTTTATGCAAGCCTACATAAGTATACACACTTTTTAATTACATAATTAAACGTTTTAAGATACTAACAAAGCTTAAATTACCCATAATGTGAAACCTAACGACATAAGTTAAGTATCACTTTGTATTAAATAATAAATTACACGCTATTACATAAGGCGTTCTCTTTAATTTTTCTGTACATTATAAACAAATACATACTAGTCAAAAGTCAGATTACCAACAGGGAAGATGCAGTTATAATACATATTTATCAATATGTTGTGACTGAAATGTTAAAAAACATAAATAGATTAAAAGGGTTTCAGCAAGGTTTTTATTTTAATTAATGATGATTTTTAATAATAATTTCAATTTGAAAATAACTTTAAACGGAGCGTATTTTAATCCACCAATCAGCGTCTAGTGACGTCACTCTTGTTATGGTCTTATCTAAGATTATATTTATTTTGCAAAGGTAAGTTGTGTACATTATTTTATTGCGAAAATAAATTGCATTTTTCGAATAAAATTATAAGGTCATGTATTTCTGTCAAAGAAGGCATTAAACGTTGTCTTGTTCTCGCGACCGTTCTCATGCGCCGTTCTGTGAGGGATCGGTGCCACAGTGCAGAAATAACTCTACAATATTGACTTATATGAACTATGTAATTTAAACTCATTTTTTGTTCAAGATTTGTTTATAATAGTGATAAGAGTTTTGTTGCTATATAAACAAAGAAAAATGTATCTATACTCGTAGGTATACAAAAATGAACCTTTTGTTTTTTGAAGACGCTTTTTTTTTCCTTTTTATACTCTTTGTTGAGAATATTTGAAAATACTATCAGGTATTTGACATTTAAAGACAGGTCAATCGTCATCGCCAATGTCGTTTCGACATTCAAAATTAGTAAAAAATATAACCTCAAAATCGTATTTAGCGAAAATATATTACTGTGAAAGGCTGCGAAGGTGCAAAGCCGCAGGCCCTGATTCTTGTTGAACTTTTTATTGTCAGGGTTTGAAGTGGAAACTTCTTTTAACGTACTTGTAAATGAGGCTGGTCGTCGCGCTCGAGTGTATCGGAGCGAGAACGATAGATTTATGCGACATTATTAACTAATCAAATATCCTGCTTTACTACCTTTTCAATTCTTTTTATATTTTATATTTATTCTAAGTACTTAAGTTCCTTACTACCAAAAAATTTACCTAACTGGCATATAAATGCAAGTAATAATAATGCAACATATAAACGTTTTTGAACCTTCGCAGAGGATTCCTTCCCTCTTAATATTCTCTTCTACTAACCTCTAATTTGACGGACGAACATTTTAACTGATACTTATCTATTTAATCCGGTGGTATGAGAATTTATTACTGAGACAGTATCGACGTCAGTTGTTTGAGGCTGGTGTATTTGCCTACAACAAAAAGAAAACAGCGTATTAATTAGTATTAGTGCTTATTTGCAATTCCCATGGAAACGGTATCAAAAATCAAGATCATAGCGTTCCACAGTAGTAATACCTACTGATATTGTTATACTGTGGCATTATGATCGTAACATTAAAGATTTATTGGTTGTCAAAATTGCAAAATCAAGCACAGGTCCGTTGTCCGCGAGCGCCAAAATGCGACTGATCGGGCTTGCCGAACGGCGCGCTATATAAATTGTAGGTACATATTTAAACATAGTAAATAACTGATACTTTTTATTAAGTCAAACTCTGCGAATGCATCTATAACTTTTTAGTGGCTATCGTTGAGTACAAAAATTTTGTGTAAAAATTCAATAGTTTAGTAATGATCTTGAAAAAACTTTTTAAATTTGGTATTTTTTCAATCAAGGAAACTTCATTCAATCGTGTTACTGACTGCGAATTGGACTAGATTAAATCCATAAATTATACATATATTTTTTTCAGAGTTTACACTAACTTAAAAAAACGGCAAAGGAAAACATCGCGAGGAAATAGATCTGTACCTAGAATCTCTCGAGGTAATGTGTCATCCAACAACCCGCACTGGACCAGCGTGATGGATTATGGCCTTGACTCTCCCCTTGCGAGAGAAGGCCCGAGTCAAAGCAGTGGGTACATTTAGTGGGCTTGCTTATGATTTATTTATTTATATACTCAAAAACCAACAACTATGAAAACAGGCGACGAACATTAATATGGCCAAGGACAGACAGGAATAACATCATCGGAACTGAAGCTCCTTTTTATACGAAAGTAGTAAGTAGGTACCTAGATTTCGCAGTTCCGTAATATTTGGCAATATATTATAGTGTTTTAAATTTTTTAACATACTTGTGGTCTTATTCTACCTGAAATTCATTCAAATGAAAGCAAACATAAAAAATATTGCATCTTCCCTATTTTGTAGACCATCATTTTCACACCATAATGATATTCAGACTTTACAATATGAAAAGTCTGAAAATTATATTTATGATGAAACGGATCTCAAACCATAATGAGAGGAAAATATTAAAACTATAATAATGCAATGCCTTTAAGGCAACACTAATTAAGTAATTAGATTAACAAGTTCCTAATTAGATTAATCCAGCCAAGGCCTGATTCCTGATAAACATTAAACAAGTGAACCCTAATAGACTTGTACTATCAAACACATGCATTTTCAATATTTGATATTGGTCATACAGCTTTTGCGATTTTGTCAGTGTTTCCAGATCATTATTTTGATAAAATTAGACTCTTACGCGGATTTGTACATGTCACTGATTATCGTCTCAATGGAAATGTTGCCAATGCTGGTTCGAAAGAACAGGTCCTCTATAGTCTCGGTGGGAACTTGTCTGATTATGGGCAGCAACTCCAGAAGCTGGCTCACACGGTATCTCTCCAGTGGGTGTGTTAGGCGGACGTACTGTAGGAAAACAAACAAACAAATTAAAACACACTTTAAATGTAGTTTTTTCTTAGAGTTACGCTGAGCTGCTAGAACGTTATTCCACGATCCCAAAACGAAAGCGGTCTTAAAACGTTTCAGTGGTTTCCAGATCGACACTAATTGCTCTTTTCTTTTAAGCTTTCAAAAACAAATTCCGAGAAAACGGCTCACCTCGTTTAATATATTCTTATTTCTCTCGTGCTCCACAGCTACATGGAATGGATCTTGTAACTGTCTACTACCACCCTCTGTTCTTTCACTAGGACCCGTTCTGAATAACGTGATTCCCCTAAGACACGTGAACTCCATGCTGTACGGTCGCAGTCTCGCAATGTTTGTCATAGCGTTTTGAAACAATTCCACATGATCTAATATGGCATTGCTGTTTTCGCGATCCAAAAGAATGTTTAAATCCAAGGGATACAGAAACTGTACAGCGCCTATCACGAAAAGATCTTTCCAGGTTTCTCCCAATAAGTACATCCGGTCTGCTATGGCTAAGTTTTCGAAGGCAGGTATCCCTTTTGCCCATTTAACGTTCATGAAAAGAAGTGTTGCTGCTGCTTCGCACATTTCTGCAGGATCATTGGTAATCAGCAATCCGGAAGTCAGCGTCGGAGAAAGCAAAGTCCTCGTAGTTTCAATTAATCCGAAAGACAACGGGTTCGGTATGTCGAGGTTTGTGTATAAAAAGGGGTAAAAGAATGGTGGTGGATGTGGTATTAGTGGTATTTTAGGCATGACTATGCCCGAGACTGGTTGAACCGGGATTCTTATTTCATTTGAAGATGTTCTATCGTTCATGAGCAGGGCCATTTGACGACGGATTGTAGAGTTTCTGGGACCTCTTTCATGTTGAACCGCTGAAACAAACGAAACAAAATGTCTTCAAAGTCGACGATTTTTTTAAGAGTCTGATAAATCGACATCTGTTACCGTAAAATTACAAAAACCGTTGTTACTCGTAGCTTAGGTTGTTAGACTACAATGTAACGACATTATATTATGAACTGATCTATCATGAGATCATAATCTCACTCGTAATCTCGTAATATTGCAAACTGACGGTGATTGTAATGTTTAGGTGACATCTATAACTCTTTTACAATAAAACCTAGACTAGACTATCTTTGACTTTTAAACCCTCTCTACACACGAGCCCTAAAATCAGAGGATACGACGTAAAAGTAGTAAGGCGGGCCTACATCGCAACATTACAATCACTGTCAGTTTGCAATATTACGAGATTACGAGTGAGATTATGATCTCACACGATTCTACACACGAGTGTAGAGGGTTTTAGAAGTAACCATAAGCGTTGTACTCTACGGTGGATTCTGTAAATACTACGTAAGAGGGTTGATAGTGTTGTGTTACCATCTCTGTTCATTCCGGCATCGAGACACTTGTCCATGCGGCAAGCGCGACACTGGTTGCGGTGCGTCTTGTCGACGAGGCAGCGGCCCGGCGCACGCGCCTTGCACGCGTAGCTGCGCTGGCGCCGCACCGACCGCTTGAAGAACCCGGCGCACCCGTCGCAAGCGTACACCCCGTAGTGCTTCCCGGACGAGTGGTCGTGACACACGGCGCAAGGCACGTCGTACAGGATGCGACCTGCCGAATAGTATAAGAATAAGCTATTGTAACATCCATCTCTGCTAAAGTTTAGTAGAGTACCGGCCGAGCGAGCCAGGAAGCATAAACTACCCACTAAATGTACCTAGACTCAGGATCTCGCAAGGACAGACTCAAGTCCATAATCTACCACGCTGGCTCAGTGCCGGTTGGTGAATGACACATGCCTTCGAAAGATTATAGGTACATGTCTGTTCCCTCACGATGTTTTCCTTCACCGTTTTAAGTTAGCGGCATTTCGCACATGACCTTGAAATTCGCATGGGATTTAAAGCCGGGGCTTCCGGATCGGCAAGCGCCGCTATTTATGACCCAGGAAGAGATGGTGGGTCGAACTCAACATCTTTAGGGAAGATGGGAAGACTGGTTCTACATCGGAAAAACTGGAAGTAGGGAATAGGATTGTGCTCTGCAATGGGAAAATATACCTATAAGGCTGAAATGTTCTAAAATAGTGTATTAGAGGAGGAATGTAATCTAACGAACTCTACATTGATGAAATATTTTAAACTACACGCCCTATCTGAGTCCAAATTTCCGACTAGTCCTTTCAGTTCTTACACTAGGTACCTAACTACGAAATATTCAAACGTCCAAAGTTTTAAATATACTTATACCTAATATTACGTACGAGTACAACTAGGTAGGATTTTGAGAGCTTGGCACTAATAGCCCTAGTTTTTGACTAAATACACAAAGTTAACAAAATTTTATTTAACAAGTTGATTTATAACTAGCTGTACCCTGCCACGCTTCGCTGTGGCACATTGTAATGCAAAAAATAGATAAAAACAGTCCTTGATGCCGATTATTATATCATTATAAGATTTCAGCTCGATCGGTGCAGAATTTTTTGAGTTTTTGACGCGTACACAAATCAAAATTTCTATACATAGAGATATATTTAGTTCAATTTGAATAATCAACTATATACAAATAAGTAGTATAGCCCCGGATCAAGGGGAAGGGGGCAAGCCCGGCGGTAAGCCTCAGGGGGCGCCAAATTGAGCGACTTATCATGTATCTGAAGTCATACTCGTAATATTCGATCCAATATTATCATCATGAATTCTTCCTTCCAAGTTAGGGGAGCTAGATAGGTATAGTTAGTCAGCATCCCCCTCCGGCGGCATTTTCAGATTTTGCCCCGCCTAAAGATCCGGGGCTGATAACAAAACGGTAACATGGGTGATCATAAATCGATTGTAAGTATAGTGTTTTAACTTTCATATTACACATATTGAAAACAATATACGGGAGTTGATTGCGATCTAATAAATAAATTATAAAATAACGCGTAGCACTGGTAAGGCGGTTGACTCCGCGTGCCGCAGCTAGTATTTAGAAATGAAAATGAAATAGCATAAAGAGCCCACGTATTCATAGTCTGCTCGCTTCATAGACATGTAGTTACCCGTACATTCGACACCGAGCTTCCTGCTCACAAGTGCATATTCAAGTCATCAAGTCTCATTCAATGCTTTGCCTTTTCGACTATCGTATGTTTGGATGTCTCAATAAAAGGGAATCGTGTGTGGAAGCGTGGGACCGGCGCAAAAAATTGCATCGCTTTTGTTAAAGCTCGTCAATGGTAGGGATATACGTCCGCCGACAAAAAAAGGTTTATTATTTCGATGAATGATTTTAATGATGATTTTATGTTATATAATGCAGTGGTATAGATGTACGTCAATGTAAGCAGTCCGGTTTATGTTGTCAGGGCTGGGATTCGAGGCCCTCTCTCACAAGGATAGTCTAGACCTAATCTCTTACAACGGCTTCGTGTGGCTGATGGATATTGTATGCAACATCAACCTCAAATGATCCTAAGAACGGGCTGGTTTCCTTGCGATGGTCTCTTTCACCGTTAAAGTCAGCGGTGACAGCAAACTTGTACATCTAATACTTGGAAAAATGTTCAGGCGTGCGGGCAGGAAACCTACTACCTCACGTTTGTGAATCGCACGTTCCAGTCACTGTGCCGCCACGGCTTTACATATATACGACAGCAATTACATTTAACTGATAAGTCGATTACCTACCAAGTTATCAATGAGTGCTTTCCTAGCTCTAGAAACTAATAAATACACTTCATTTTAAATATCTTTGAAAGAATAATTTCGAAAATAGTTCATAAAATAATTTAGTTTCAATTTTTATTTTTTTATTTTAATGGCTCTTTGTGGATTAGCCTCACAATTCCGCCAACGACACGTTAAATGATAGGCCGTCAAACAAAGAGATAGGAGCCAGTAATAGGAGTATTGTAAATACGATTTTGTTATGACAACTGACATTAATGGTGAAGGAAAACGTCGCGAAGTAACTGACAAGTTTTAGACAAGACACATTTCGAGAGCATCTGTAATTCACCAACCTGCCAGCGTATTTTGACTCTATCCTTGTGAAGGAAAACACCAAGTTCAGACATTGGGATGAATGTTTAAGCTAGTATAGTTTTTAGTTTCTTAAAGCTTCCAGATATTTTTAGCGCTTGAAAAATGTAAGGACGTGGACAAATATTGGTGGACAATTCACACACAACATCATTTGACCCCACTAAGCAAAACTTGTACCTACTATGCCGGCCAGATGGTTAATATAATACCTACTTACTCGTATGTAGTCGTAAATAAATGCTTATTATACCAACATAGAAACACCTAAACAAACAGGTTACTTATAACGTTTAGCAGATCAGTCTCATCTTTCCAGAAATGAGAGAAACAGTTGTTTTTCTACCCAAAACCACAGTAAATGAAAGAAGTCAAACAATTGTGTGGTTTCTCATAAACTACCGGCTTGAATGCTCTTCACGTCGACGCCACTGTAATTACGTAATCAATAGGCTGTTAAAGGCCACACAAAGCGCATTGTTCTGTTGAGGGCTGCAAATGACTAACGGCAGGGTGGGCTCTGGCGCAGATTACGACGGTAGTTACTACGTCTGAAGGGCGGAGTCTCCGGCCTGCCCGGTGCCCTCAAATCCCAGCGGCGGCGGGGACTAGTGACACTGATTTATGACTTCTAGTCCGTCTGCAATTGGTTATTTTTCTGTACCTATGTACCAATAGCCTCGTGCTTTTAACATTGTTTTACAAGAACAAAAATAAAATTTTTGATTAACCCCCGACTACCTTGGATTTGTTATCTGTACAACATTATACTAGCCAAGCCCTTTCATTTGATACCCATATTGAGGGAGTTGTGAAAAAGAAATGTAATTTGCCATTTTGTGATAGCGGCCATCTTGGATTTAAAATTTGTCATAGTGCAAAGTATTCTAATAGTCAAGCCCTTTCGTTTGATACCCATATTGAGGTAGTAGTGAAAAATATCATATAATTTGCCATTTTGTGGTGGCGGCCATCTTGGATTTGAAATTTGTTTTAGTGTATAGTATTCTACTAGTCAAGCCCTTTCATTTGATACCCATATTGAGGTAGGTTGTGAAGAAATATTTTGTCCGCCATTTTGTGGAGACGGCCATCTTGAATCGATATTAACCGAACATAGCTAAGAACATCCGCACGGATATTAACTTTCAAATAAAAAAACCGCATCGAAGTCGGCCCATCCGTTTGAGCTCTACGGTGCCACAGACAGACACACACACAGACAGACAGACAAAATTAATTATCTTTTCAGAAGACAGTGTTTTGAAAGAAGTAGTATCAGAGATATTGGATACTGCAATGTGACATTAGCCAGTCCCGAATCCACTTATGCAATTATGTTGTATAAACTCATTCACTTAGGACTAAGAAATAATTGTTAATTATTTAAGTATAATTTTATGTTGTCTTACAGGGCGATATGGTCGCTCAACGACAAAGCCCTTTAAATAAATTAAAAAAAAAAAAAAAAAAAGACAGACAGACAGACAGACATCGACGTCAAACTTATAACACCCCTTTTTTTGGTCGGGGGTTAAAAATAAAAGGCGCGTTTTGACAATATTTGGGTTTAATTTTTAATATGTTTCTCATATAAAAATCTTCCAGCCCACAAGAACCCTTTAAAAAAAGTAAGTTGTCTGTAAAGCCTGTAAACGTTTACGGACGATAGTTTAACGTGACAACGTTATAACAAAACATTGATAGATGCAGCGCAAACGTACAATGAGCGTAACGGGATATAACGGGACACTTTTTTGTGTATGCAGCCGGCGTTCATCGATTTATTAGACGTTGTCACGTCAACAAGAATTATTTATTTTGGTGATTTATTTCTTTTTATTTAAAATCATATCAAATAAGTTTTTAGCTTCTAACTTTAACAGTGACGAAATTTCCGTACAAAATTTCATTCTCTGATTTGTTTCTCTACATTGCCTAAATTCTTTCTTCGGTTCAAGACTATCTCTTTACCAAACTTTATTTAAATCGGTTCTGTCTGCGACCTGAAAGCGTGGTAGACAAACAGACATATACTTACTTTCGCTTCTATAAGATTAATCAGGATTTCTGACATTCGTATTTACTTTGATATGAAAATGATAACCTAAATGATATGAAAAATACATTTTTTTTTTATTTAAAGCTACTTAGAAAACTGAAAAATCCTACTAATATTATAAATGCTAATGTTTGGATGTTTGTTGCTCAATCAAGTCTGAACGTCTCCACTTTTTATCTCTGGTAAATAACGGATACTGTGCTGATAAAATTTACGGTGATATTAAACATATAGGGGAAGGGCGCGCATGATGGATAGAGCGGGCAAGACGGATACTCGAAATATCACGAAGACGTGGCGAAATTTCACGATCGCGCCTTGACAACATCGTGCCTAGGCGCCGACTGCCTCCCCCCGCTCAGTTCTTGCCAGTCTCCTGCGCGCGACGGTCGCCGCAGGGGCGTGTTTACGATTTGTGTTCCGAACTTTCGATGTTTTGAAAGTAAGTAAATGTGAATATTTCTATTGTTTTCCCGTAAATCTATATGACTTGTTGTTATTTTATTTTGTTTACTATTGAACATGCTTGATTGGATTTGATTTTCCAGTATTAGTTATATTTTATAAGATATTCATGTTTTTAACCCCCGACCAAAAAAAGGGGTGTTATAAGTTTGACGTCGATGTCTGTCTGTCTGTGTGTGTGTCTGTCTGTGGCACCGTAGAGGTCAAACGGATGAGCCGATTTCGATGCGGTATTTTTTTATTTGAAGGTTAATATCCGTGCGGATGTTCTTAGCTATGTTTGGTTAATATCGATTCAAAATGGCCGCCTCCACAAAATGACGGACAAAATATTTCTTCACAACCTACCTCAATATGGGTATCAAATGAAAGGGCTTGACTAGTAGAATACTATACATTATAACAAATTTCAAATCCAAGATGGCCGCCACCACAAAATGCCGAATTGTAGTATTTTTTTCACTACTACCTCAATATGGGTATCAAATGAAAGGGCTTGATTAGTAGAGCACTTTGTACTACGACAAATTTAAATCCAAGATGGCCGCTACCACAAAATGGTGAAATACACTTCTTTTTTCACAACTCCCTTAATATGGGTATCAAATGAAAGGGCTTGAATAGTAGAACGTTATACAGATGATGCGAGACCCGAGGTAGTCGGGGGTTAATCAAAATTTTTAATTTTGTTCTTGTGGTTCATAGTAAGCTGAGAGGGTAAGATGGATCAGACTATATCCATCTTGCCCGCCAATTATCACAACTTAATTCAAGTGTGGAATATTATCTTTTCAGATGGTTAACACGTACGTAAGAAAGACCCAACATGAATCATGGTCTTAAGAAACCCTGGCACGTGCTATGATGGACGCAAAAAGTTCATCTAGGCTTCTCTCAAATATGGTATTCCGTATGGCACTTTACATAGATATCTTCAATCTAATACTTCAGACAAAAAATTGGGTAGGTTTTGTCCCGTGTTTACTACAGATGAAGAAAAACTATTGGCGGAATACGTTCAAAAAGTAGATTCTCTGTTTTACGGTCTGACGAGAATAGAGTTTATGCAGTTAGCGGGGCAGTTTGCTAAAGTCAAGAAAATAAAGAAACTACATTTAAAGATAACATCGCAGGTAAAGCCTGGTTCAAAGGGTTTCAAAAAAGAAATCCAACAATTGTACTTCGGACACCAGAACCTACATCAATAGCAAGAATAAAAGGGTTCAGCAGGCAACAAGTAAACCGCTTTTATGACCTCTTAGAAGAACAGATGGTAAATAATAATATTGACCCAGCCAGAGTATATAATATGGACGAAACTGGGGTTAAGACTTCGACTTCCAAGCCCCCAAACATTTTGACTACACAAGGAAAAAAACAGGTCGGTATTGTAGCTAGTCTAGAAAGAGGCGTGCTTACAACTGTAATATGTTGTTGTAATGCTGCATCCTTCATACCTCCATTTTTCATTTTCAAAAGAAAAAAACTCATTGGTCGTCTCCTCCTGGGTCACAAGCTTCTGTAACAGACAGTGGCTGGATTAACAGTGAGAAGTTTTACGACTGGTTTCGATATTTTGTAGAACAAGTATGACCATCACCAGAGAAAAAAGTAATTTTGTTACTGGACAACCACGAGTCGCACAAGTACTATCAACTGGATATATGCAGATTGTTTTGTCCAGCTTATCTCAAAGGAGAAACGGCTTTGAACGCCACAAGGGGACAAGTGAAATTTGTCCTTATAACAGGAATATTTTTGGGGATGAAGTATTCGCTGCAGCTTCATTGGCTCCTACAGAACCACATGCTAACTTAATTGATAGTCCTTCAGCATCATCATCCATAATAATTCCAATCCCAGATCCAACACAATGTACTCTCTCGGAATCAAATGTCTGCTCCACTGCCCAAACTCTCAACATTACCGTCTATTTTGGTTCCAGTTTCAGAACCTACGCAACCCTCTGAACTCCTAGAACCTACCCAAACTACTCCTCCTAATTCTTCTAAATTGGAAAAGCAAACTTCACCTTCCTGACCAGCAATCACAGGTAACAGAGACACTACAGGGAAGTTTGATAGCAGAAATAGACGTTACACCGGCCCATATCAGACCCATACCGCAAAAAACTAGACGAAATATTACAAAACGAAAACGGAAAACACAAAAAGCAGAAATCCTTACCAGCACGCCCATCAAAAATGAGCAATTCAACAAATTGACAGAAAGCCTGGTTAAAAACATAAAACAAGAAAAAAAGAAGCTGAAGTTTGCATTAAATACGACGGACTCGCAAGCCTCGGACAAACCTTCGACGTCCAAACAAGGAAGGAGCAAGAAAAACCTTAGAATTGAGCAAAAAACCTCAAGAAAAGCTTTGATCAGCCTGAGCCTGCTTATTTCTACACAGTCTGTAAAGAACCCTATAAAACACCGTTAGTTGAAGACTGGATAGAATGTTCAGGATGTCAGCGTTGGACACACGACCTCTGCTCCTCTTATCTGGGTTATGGCTCATACTTTTGTGATGAATATGATGATTAGAATTACCTATACTCTACTATCCATCTTACCCTATCATGCTATCCATCTTACCCACCCTGGTCGGGCAAGATGGATAATTTGTATTGTTTTATAATTGTAAGAGTTACACAATTTTTGGTTTAGATTGGATTGATCTCAATGTTTCCAATTATACTTTAATAAGTAAATGATTATTTTAAGTTAAGTGTTAAAGCTTTAATAAAGTGTTAATACAAAGATTATATAAAATTTCAGTCGTTTCTTCTTATCATGAATTCTTATCATGATCTTCTTATTATTCATTTATTTTCACAAAATATCTCGATATCTCTAATGATATAGATGATCTTGTCAAGTACAATTCTATCTCTATATAAAATTTCGACAAAATCGTTAGAGCCAGTGCTGTCACAGAAATGTTTGTTTTATAAATAAAAATATCCTTTGTACACAGTGATGAGTAGCTACCTATCACTCCATCACAATTCCTTTTCTGTAGTGGTAGGACTCTTTATAAAGTATGTATAGGAAAGTATCACCACTTTGCTAGTTGTTCTATTACCTCTATGCAAAGATCACTGTGTTGCGGCTCGAAGGGCAATGCTACCAATATGTATATATATATAAAATATCAATAACAGGACAATGCAATAAATCATCGTTTTTAGTGACGAGGGTGACGTCCTAGGTGGCGAATTGAACTCTTTGTACTCTAATAAATCTTTTTAGTTAAAATGATTAAAAAATCACTCATTCCTCAATCGCGGTTTCGTCGTTCAGATTTGAAAAGAAAGCATTTATAATTTAATGGGTTACTTCTAACACAAATTATAATTAAAATCTGTATTGATCACGGTTTAGTTTAGCTGCAATACTGTACATGGAGTCATAGACAGACATATCAAGCTTAGAGTAATATCCGTTTTCTTGTCAGGTGTCAAATCCAGCGGTGGGCCGGTTGGAAGGTTGGAACCACGAACCACTACTGGGACATTCGTGTAAGAACCCCTGACATTCAGACAAAAGCTATATAAAGCAGGTTACAATGTAGGTAAATAGTGAGTAAGATTGTTTGTTGATATATAAATGCGGTGGTAGTGTGATGATTATGTAGTATGGTTGTCAGTAGATTAGATTTGAAAATTATTAAACAGTACATTTAAATTTGTGGAAGTTTGTTGTCAGCACTGGCTTGAAAGATGATAGAAATCATCATCAAGAAAGTCGCATGTTCTAAACATGCTTATCTTGCGAAGACATGCGTTATCCGCCAACCCGCATTAGGTCAGCGTGGTAAGACCTTGTCTCTCTCCTTGTGGGAGAGGACAGCGAGACCCAGCAGTGAGAACATAAAATGGGCTGATAACGCATAGGAGCTGATATTTAGAGAGGTCTCAAACCCACAGTGTGAGCTTTAACTTTACCTACTTTTGTAAAAACAGAACCATTAGGTTTTCATAGAATTCCCTAAAGGCAATCTAATATTCCTCCAATGCTTAGGCGTCTCCTAACAAAAACCAGAACGCGTACCTACGTAAACCTACTTGTACTACTTCTTAGACATTTAGAGATTGTCTACGAACGAAAAGAAAATACTCTCTAATATATATATCTCTATAATATATTCTTCATATTTGAGATTATATAGCCGCGCCCCCCACAAAGGAAAAGGTAACATTATTCAAAAAAAAATTCTTCTTATTACCTAAGCTTTGCAATCCAACAGATCTCTATGACGCTCGAGTAACTCCCCGTTTAGCATCGTGGGCTCCCACTACCATAATGTGCATGTCACATGTATTAATACTTATTACTAATCTAGTGTTAATGTTAAATGTTGTTTGAGAAAATTAATAAGCATGCGTCAATGTTAACAAATTGATAACTTCTTTGCGTATAAGTCACTCTTATCTGTAATTCCGATAAAATTTAATTGGTGATAATTGAATTACCAAAATACGCACACACCTACGATTGGGTAGAATCACGAGTCGATTTTATTATTTGGGGTCAGGAATAGAGATTACCACGTATTCAGTTTATCCCGAAACTCTGTATTTTTTTTTTCGCCTTATTAGCAAATTCATAATTGATCTACTAATTTCATCCCGAACCGTTAGGTTATCGAGCCCCGCGTGGGAGCCGTCCCGGCGAGTGCTAACGAATAGCAATTTAAACTGGACTCCCATTACGTGCGATTGATAAGGTATAGTTGTGCGATGACCAACCGATCACGCGAGGTCGAGCCAGGGCTGTCTACTAAGGAGAATTTAACTTGATGCCAATGTTTTGTTTTCTTAATTTTTTCCAACAAAATCAAATTTGTAATGGATAAATTTAGAACTATCTTTTTGTACTATGTTGACTATAAGTAGTAAAAAAGAAGTTAAAATAAAATAATAAAAATGAATGTACCTAATTTATTTTATGATTTTGTATGCTTATAAAAAGCCTACCAATATTTATTTGTTTAACATACTTATAATAGCTTTCCACCGCATAAAAAAACGTTACTTTTAATAAGAATGTAATTTGTAAAATATGACCTTAGCTAATACGTCATCATACGCCTATAATATTTTTAAACCAATTTTGGTTTAAAAGGTTGGTTTAAAAGGTTTTGGCTCGTCTTTAAATTCAGCTCGTTTACCTAATAAGAATTTGGCTAATGTTTACTAACAAAATATTTCTTTTAAGGCAGAACGAGTGTATCCGTAAGGCGTCGCCAGCACATTACGCATTAAATAGACTACAGCAACCCTATGCGTGTACGCAGGGAAGTCACGCCACGCGATGCGTTCGCGCAGTCGCGCACAGGTGAGAGTTCACATGAGACTCGGGGCGCGGCGCGACGTGTAGATCGCTAATTATGGCACATCACCGTTTATTAAGGGTTAACGTTTTTTACGGCAATCGGTGGAATGTGTTAAAATTTATATTTTTTTCATTTCGAATTTTTTTTGTATGTTTTCAGCAATTTATCAATAAATTTTTACTTTTGAGTCTCTTAATGAGAAAAAGCTCCAAGCCCCAGCAGCAAAACTTATTTTTTACCTATACACTTGGCCGACATCTCACCTGATGTGAAGTAACGATGCGATTAACCATTATTAAACTATTGTGAAATGGATGTCAGTTTACCTACAGCTGTAGACAACCGCTGTATTCCAAATATTTGGCTTATGCAAGACAAATAAGTAACAAATTTTCGAGTAAAGTTAAAACTGTGTAGAAATTTTGTGATGAAGTCAAACGAGGTTTTTTGAATTTTTTGCTTATAACTATTATAAAGATTTGTTTTAGTTAAAACAATCTATTTAGTTTAAATTGTGGTGTGTCGGAACGACACCACGTAGTAGGTTAATAAATATAATTAATCAATAGGCAGAGGAACCTAATTTAAATGAGTTCTCGTTTATGCAACGTGGGGGATGGCGGTGAGAGCGGACAGATGCGCCCGCGCACCTCGTGGGAACAGAGAGCGATGATGTTAGACACGTCATCGCGTTACTCATCCCCTATAACGACACGATATCATTTCTGCTAATTACGTACGTTAGAAAAAAAGGTGTGTATTCAGGCAAGAAGTTAATACTTATTCTCTTTAAACTTCAACCATATAATACCAGGATGTAATTTTTTTTTTAACTATTTTTTTAACTATAATAGGTTCGCACTTGACCACCATCTCGCCTGATGTTAAGCGATGATGCGACCTACGATGGAGCGTGCTTTACCTAGAAGAACCCGATTCACTCTCGATTTGAATACACCAAAATTGTAACTATCGGGGAGAACCCTCTCAGGCAACGCATCCCACAACCTAGACGTTCGTATCACAAACTTGGAGTCAAATCTCTTCGTTCGTGCTTTTGGAACATCAACTATGAAATGATGTCGCTTTTTTGAGATAAGTGAAAGGGCAAGGTGGTATTAGGTAGATGATGCAGAATGCAGATCAGTTGCACACTCTACGAAGTATATCCGATTAAAAAACCGATAAGTTAGCAATTTTGCGGCGATGATAAAGACTTTGAAGTCTTTTACGCGCGCGAGTGTTTTTGCCTATGAACCTTTTGCCACGTCTCTCAATCGATTCCAAAGTCTCCAGCTGATACTTAGCCGATCCATTTACTAAAATATTGACTAGCTAATTTCAGAGTGCCGGTTTTTAGGGAAAGTGTGCGCGAGCACTCCTAAAATTTACTGTCATATTATAATTTTTCTCTATCGCGCCAAAAACGCAGACTTCTTACTTTCTTAACTTCAAGAATCCAAGCCGATGCCAACCTCTATATTTCAAATACTCAATGCTTGTGTGAACAAAGCATTGTTAAATAAGTTATATTATATTTATTTATTTGTCAAATAACTTAGATCCATTTACAAGCCTGATAACAATAAACTTAAAATACAAAATCACATCTAAAATTAAAATATAAATTTAAAGCATAATCATAACACTAACACACAACGCAACTACAATGTTGCAAAACTTAATTAGATATAAAGTATTATTTATGGAGCATTATAATTTACGCTGTAAACATTTTACGCAAATCAATTCAAGGTCCTTCCATTGCTTTCTTTGGTGCTATTGTGCACAAGATGCCTAGACAGATAGAACTTAATTATTTTTACGCATGTGACGACTAATACCTAGATACGTGTTATTAAGTTATTATAATATAGATAAATATTCTGTATCTATATTATAATAACTTAATAACACTTAATAAATACTATAAACTTTAGAGATTAAACATACCTACTAGATACATAAAACGTTGACTTGTTTGATTTGTGTCCTCAGCAATCTGCCAACCTTAGGACGACAGATTGACAAACCTATGACTGTCTTGACCGCGCGACTTTTCGAGATTATGAATGATAATTTAGTACATCAGTAGATAAAAGATATGTCTTGCTACAAACGAAATGTATAAGGAGATATGTCTCAACAAAACTTACTTGATGACGGCATTGCAGACAAATCCATTTTAGTGAACTGATATCCGCATCTGAAAAGAAATTTTATCGTAAAAGCTTAAAAACATAGATGTTATGTATTTTCCATGTAACATTAATACATCCTTACTGGTACCAGACCTTTTTTGTGAATTCTTTTTTGGAGGCAAGCTAATTCTCGAATGTTGTAAATCTATTAGAGAACTAGAGTAAATAATTGGAGAACTGGATGTACCACCGATGTGCGTAGCCTCACAAAAAAGTTCTGATCATTTATTAGTAGGGGCTTATTTGTATTTAAAATGCAGAACAGTGGTATGGACTCTTCGTGTTCAAATAGCTGCGTGGACTGTGTTGTTATAGACAGGCTTGTTGCTTACCATCAGTCGAATATCTGGCTCGTCCCGTCACAAAGTTTTGTGAAATGTGTGTACATTGAGAATATCTAGTATTCTTTGTACATTTAATTTGTGGTTTACTGTGGTTAAATTAATTTAAGCTATTTCACTTATTTAGAAGTAACGTGGCCCCCTTTTTTTAATGGCGAGCGTTAAATGTTGGACCTTTCTGTGTGTGTGTTTGTGCCTGTGTTTTGTTTTTCGTTTGAAAGGTCTGTATAGTTCGTAGTAGGTTATGTCCCAGTTCAGCCGTTTCAAAGTTATCGACTTTTTTTGTTAGACGGTGGACGGATATTACACAAATAAGACCCGCGTTATTGCACAAATAAGAGTTTATTTATAGTTTACTGTTGCACTGTGCAAAAATAGGTGGTCTTAAAATTACTAATTAAACGATAGCGTACTCTTGACGGACATATTAACATTAATTAATAATTTACACATTACATTTTCTACATTTTTATCTCGGTATTATTATTACCTAACAAACATTATTTAGAGAATCTACTAAAACAGTTGTAAATAGTTATCTTTACCGTCGTTAAAATACTCCTCAATAAACTTTTGAAATACTTGCAGTTATTACGTAAGATTTTAATCCAAGGACATGTATTAGTTAGTATTATAGTGTAACATTCTTTAAACATTGCAACCCCAAGTTCCTTTGCAAATAGTTTGTCGCAGTGAACGGACCAAGTGGCGTGCGAACGGTGCTTGAAGAGTACTCAGCCACCGCAAAGAATGAGAAATGAATCAATCAATAATTCGCTACAAAATGTAAGAAAATAATGCGCTATTGTGTAGCGACATCTTTCCCGCCACAAAGCCGAGGAGCACTCGCGTTTTGTTCATTATTTTAATTGTTCTACAGTTCTCGACAAATTGTTCAGTCGTTGAGGCCATTACAATAACCGGTATCGAGTGCCCGCCATTTAAATCATTCTAAACTGTTTGATTTTGCGTGTGAACTTGGTCATAGTGAAAACATGTCGAAAAATAAAACGTCATTATTAGAAAAAACAAAACTTTACACAAAATTAATCTTAATTTATACAAAACTTAATCACGATCTAAATTAGCTATTATTATTGACGTGACAACGTCTTATAAATTGGTTTGCCGGGTGACACTTCAAGAAACTGCGTTACACTTCGCTCACGTTATGCGCTCACAACGAGAGCGAGTGAGAGGCACGCGTCCCTTCCACTCGGGCATGGTTAGCCCGCCTAAGGGCGAGAGAGACAGACATAAAAAAATGAAAGGCACGCGTCCCTTCCGTAAAATTATTTTACCACTCAAAGTCGTTGTCACGTAAAACTTTCGCCCGTATACCGACTTTACAGGCAACCAATTTTTTGATATTGGTACAGTAGTTCCTGAAATGAAACCATTTAAACAAATAAACTCTTTGGTAACCTTCCTCTTGGCAAAATATTTTTCGTCAAATCTTACTTACCAGAAAAACTTATCGCAATAGTTTAATTTCCTAACAGAATCTTTGTTGATTTTTTTTATTCATTTTTTCTGTCGAGAGTTGTAATAGTATAAATGAGCATTGTATTTTAGTGAATAAAGATTTTAGATAGAAAAAAAAGGTAATATATATTAAGGAAATGCTTTACCTACTTTGTAAAAAATAATATTCCGATGCGAGCTGTATTTTAAAAACTTCCAACTTTCAACGGCTTCCGTAGCGTCGCGTCGTTTAATTTATTTTTTTTATTCTTTCAAAGTTTCGGCAGCTTTACAACGGCCATTGTCGCGAGAAGACTCTACTTACGTACTTCTGGGTACCTACTGATTTTGAACGCAATCCGAACGACTCAAATTTAGAATGAGGATCCTTGTCTCTGTTATTCTAAATGGATTAGACCGAGACCGAGAGATTTGATTCCAAGTCCTCATCAATCCGACTGGGTTCCGAACCGCTACGCAGAGTAGGCATTCTTGTGACCACAGTCCTTGCGTGTGAGCCGGAAGGTAACCACTACATAATATAAAATAAAGTTACTTCCCGATGTACTATCTGTCTCTATGTATGTTATCTATAAAACTACCAAACGGATTTTAATGTGTTTTTTTGTAGATAGAGTGATTTAAGAGGAAGGTTTATATGTATAATACGTGCATGAAATAGTAGAGAAACACTAATTTATTTAAATGTTTGTAATGTGATGTCATAAAAATACATTTTTGCGTTAAACAAACGTAAGCAGGTTGCAAACGCTGACTGAACTCCACAAGATAGATCAAAATAATGTACCGCAGTATTGTACTCCATAAAATGGCCTACAATAAGTCCACGATGGTATTTGTCTTCTCTTAGGGATAACCCATAATAACCACTTTTAATAGTATATTTAGTATCAGCATTGCACCCGTGCCAAGCCGGGCGGGTCGCTAGTTAAGTAATAATTTAGATCGAGATTAAGTCATGTGTAGTGTTTTCAATGTAAGTTCAAATCGCAAAAGTTTAAAAACTATAAATATTATAAGAAATCCATCATCTCCCGTTCCGTTGCCTGATCACCAGTCTAGTGTGTGCGAGGCTGAGACCCAAGCGCGGATGAGATTGGATTTGAATAAAGATCAGTGGCGAAGGGAAAGTGGGTATATTTCCCACAGAGGGTCAATATGAGAGTCATCTCATATTGATATAATAGTCATATTATGGCGATGATTATGTACTCAACACTATCTAGTTACAAAGTAAACAAAACTGATTAGTGAGTGATAGCTGATTATAGACCTAACCTAACCTAAAATAACATATGTATAGCCAAACAGATAACATACAGGTATTTTAGTATTAAAATTAACGTGGTTGTTACACATATTTAATTGGATAACGGGACACTCACGTATATACGGTCGGTCAATCCGACTTGAGTTTCGGCCGCGTCCGGCGGCCTTTTTCAAGGAGAGTGCACGCGCGCGACGGTTGCCAAAAATATATAGGTATTTAAATAAACCAATTCCATAAATACCTTTCTTGGATAGTAGGTAATCGAGCCCACTACATATATAGTGGGCTCTGTGGGGAGACTTAAGAAACTTACCGACAAAACATGAGGACCGTCAAATTAAGCCGTAAGTTGTATTGTAAGATAAGACACAAACTGAAGTCGAAGTCCCGCGGACCCTCGCCAAATCTGAAGAGATAACCCACGTCATGGCCCTGACTGTCTACAACACGGATATTCGGGTCTACAACAATCTATCGGATGACGTCACAGCCTGCAGTCTTCTTATATAAAAATGAATTATTATTCTTTAGTTGTGTTATTCGTGGGTAAAACTCTATCACTCTCTCAACTCTACTCTATGACTCGCTAAAACTCGACAACGGCTGGGCCGATTTGGCTGATTTTGGTTTTGAATCGTTTGTCGTAGCTCAGGGAAGGTTTAAACGGTGAGAAAATGTGGAAAAGTTGCGATGAAGATAGTAAAAACAACAATTTAATTTTCGCATACAAACTGTTCGACACAATTCCCAGTCAAACATTTGACGTTAACGATCAAAATTTTCAGCCGATGACAGACTAAATAGAGAGTTACCAAATTAGCGAAACGGGTTTTAATCAAAGAGCTTAATACAAAAGCATATAAGTTTTTTTTGCTGTGTCGCCGTCGTTCAGAAAACAAATAGAAAGAATAGTTTAAAATTAATAAGTAATCTAACCTCTTTTTATAATATTTGACATTTGACAACCAAGTAATAACATCGACCAACTCGATCTTCCGCGCAAGAGAAATATCAATGTTCTACGTCGTTCGTACCTCAGACACAGAGTGCATTGTTCTATCTCTGTGAGTGACGATTCCTGCTTTATAAACAACTAGCGATCCGCCCGGCTTCGCACGGGTACGCAGCTGACACTAAATATAAGTATTAATAAAAATGGTTATTGTGGGTTATTCTTAAGAGATTTTTTTTTAATAAATGGTGACGAGACGATCCGGACATGTGCCTCATGGTTAGCAACATGCCTGACACATAACAGCACAGTGACACGCAGCTATTGGAACATGAAGAGTCCAAATCATTACCTAGCACTGCACTGCGCTCGTCACCCAGAGATCTAAGATCTTATATCTCTAAGCCCTGTAATATCTCTGGAAACATTGCCTTTCAAACCGGAACACAGTAATGTTTGCACATTACTGCTTGGCGGTAGAATAACTGGCAAAGGTGTGGTACTTCCCCAGGCGGACTTTGCCAAGAGTTCTACCACTACTATACATAGATAGACATATACTAATACCTTTGAAGACCTTTTGAAGTGGTACAATATTGGGCTACATTTTGATCTAGCTCATAGTGTTCAGCGCAACGCAGCGTTTGCAGTGTAAGCGCAAAAAAATATATATTTATGAGATTACATTAGAAACCTTTAAAAGTTCATGTTTCTCAGCTATTTATACACGTATTATACATAAAAACCTTTCTCTTAATTCAATCTATCTATTAAAAAATCCGCATCATAATCTGTTTGATAGTTTTACAGATCTAAGCATATAAGGATAGGGACGAACAGACGCTGGAAGTGACTTTGTTTTATGACTTATAATGACGCAATCTTAGACACATGCTGTCACGTCAACGCACGGTACTAAAGCTCTCAAAAAGGAATATTTTTTTCCTGTTTTTGTCACATTCTTCATTCATGTTCCGATCTTATTGATAGTAGCGTAATGTTATACATATAGCTTTTAGCCTTCCTCGATAAATGGCCATTACAATAGAAAAATAATCTGTCAATTCGGACCAGTAGTGCCCGAGATCCTAGCGTTCGAACAAACAAACAAACTCTTCAGCTTTATAATTTATAATCCATATACCCCACAATAACACTGTAGTGGTAGGACTCTTGGCAGAGTCCGCCTGGGGAAGTACCACACCTTTGCCAGTTATTCTACCGCCAAGCAGTAATGTGCAAACATTACTGTGTTCCGGTTTGAAGGGCAATGTTTCCAGAGAAATTACAGGGCTTAGAGATATAAGATCTTAGATCTCTGGGTGACGAGCGCAGTGCAGTGCTAGGTAATGATTTGGACTCTTCATGTTCCAATAGCTGCGTGTCACTGTGCTGTTATGTGTCAGGCATGTTGCTTACCATCAGGCACATGTCCTGATCGTCTCGTCACTCTTTATTTAAAAAAAAAAACATTTTTATTAGTAGGTACTTATATTTATTTTAGTATCAGAATTGCAACCGTGCGAAGACGGGGCGGGTCGCTAGTTTAAAATAGAATTAATAAAATGGCCGATCGAGCTAACCTATGATTTTAGGAAAGTCTATTGTTTAAATGTATATGTTTATTTATTGCATGCTAATTCATCCTCCTCCCCCGGCGACAGCGCGAGCCGAGGCCGTGCCGTCTGAGGCGCCCTCCCGTATTTGAGATAGTCGCTTAACCGCGTCACAGCTCACAGCGACATCCGATAACAGTCGGCTAGAGTGCTTATTTTCGGTACGTATGTATAAGTTAGATAGTTATCTCCTAGCTAGTTTGATTTTTTCTTACAGGTATCAGATTCATAATTCATAAACAGATCATTGCAAATCTCATTTGTGATGGAAATTGTAAAATTTTAAAAAATGGCTTTGTAAGTGTAAAATTGAGATAAATTACTGTTATTATGTATGATGTCAATTGCCTCAGTTTATTAATTTGTATTGTGTAGTTATCTTTTGTCGTCTTTTTTTTTTGACATACCTCAATGCATAATTCTTTTTTATTTTTGTAATTTTGACTATTCGTAGGTTACCATTAATAAGTGTTTTTAATCAAAGATATATGTAAGTGGTCAATATACGAAATAAAGAACATTCTATTCTTCTATTCTATTCTATTCATATTAATATGCTCTTAAGCGTAAGTATGTATGTTAGGAATGTCAGGTTAGGTTATTTTGAGTCCTGCGCCTCCGGCGCTAACTCAACAGTCAGAAAGGTAGTAGGAGCTCACCCAAACCGGATACTACTAGTCAGGTTCTAAAAAAATATATTTTAAATGATTTAAATAGTTTTATCAAGTATTAGTATCTGTATGACAAAATTACATTCCTAATGTAATTATTTTTAATTGACGTGTATAATTCCATATGCCTGTGAATACGATTAAGTCTACCGCAGTGCTACAAGAAACTACTTTATCTACCAATAAAATAACAGGATCGAACCGAAAGCTACACCGGCACGGCCGTATTCCAAAGGCTTGAAAAAAGGTCAAATTCGTACAGAAATTTTGGATATTTGTGACGTCACACAAACTCAAATGTTTTGGAATAAGGAGGCGCGTTAACATAGTTAAGTTTAAAATGTTGATTCGGTCAAGGAAAAAAACAGATGGATGGAAAACCAAATCGCTTCGCTTTTTGAATTCCACATAATAGATGATTCGCAGAAGATATCACAAAAGATGAAACAACATATTGTCTTGTTTACGCAAAAACAAGTACAAAAATGGTTGTTAAACTGTCGAAAATACGTACAGTAGCACTTCATTGTGTCGGCGGCTTGGACGCTAAAATTGCATGTTTTTTTGCTTGTAATTATTTCGCCAAACAGGTAATTATCCTCGGATTATCTGGGCAACAAAGCCCCGGATGAGGCCGGGGCTAGAGGCTCCGGCAAAGGCCCGGTGCATCGCCCATGCTCCGTAACAAAAGCCGCTCAATAATAACATCGCAAAGTCGGTAGCTTCTTGCTTTACAAATTGAAGTCCCACAAAAACATCACTAATACGTTTTTGGGACGACTGTGTGTCAGTTAAATAGTACGCGATTTGCGGCCGATGCTATTTGAAGTGACTTTTTGTCAGCTGCCAAAACTATTGGGATCGAAACGTAATAAATATTTTTATTAACGTTCCACATATTTTACGCGTGTTCAATTTGGAATCATTTGATGAATGAGTTACCTACTATGTTGGAGCCGTCTGAATAGCTGATAGTTTTCGTATAACTTTGTTCGCGTATAATTTATTGAATTGAATTGAATTCTATAAAGCTGAAGAGTTTCTTTGTTGGAACGCGATAATCTCAGGAACTGTGGGCTTGAATTTATTAGTTATTTGTGGTACAAGACCGAGCAAGCGTAGGATTCTAAAAATTTATTATCAAAAATTTGGGCGTATATTTTCATTGCTTTTTATTCGAATAATTTTCTGTAGATACTGGTACTAATGGTAGCGAAGTGATCGAAATTCAACCATAAAGCAATATATCAGTAGGTAAGTCTATTTTCAATTTGACCACAGACTTTAACAACAAACAAAAGAGTATTTATGCGTGTGACAAATACATGGCAATGAGTGTAATGTTTTTTTTATTGATTTAATGTATTTTTAGGAGATTTTTAGGCATAATTCAAAAACACCGCAATCCTAAATATATTTATATTAATATTACTAGCGGCCCGTTCCGACTTCGCTCGGATATTGTCACATAAAGCCCATTAATCGAAATAAAAACTATCCTATCTTGTAAGTTGGATCAATGTACACACGGTGTCCAAATTTGATTAAAATCGGCTAAGTAGTTTAGGAGTCCATCGCGGACAAACATCGTGACAGGAGATTTATATATATTAAGATAAAGCTAAAGAGTTTGTTTGTTTGTTGGAACGCGATAATAGTTATTTGTTGTACAAGAGTGCAAAGTTGCTTTTTAACCGCGTGCTCAATTTTGATGACCGAGCAAGCGAAAGATTCTAAACATTTATTTTTTATATTAAAAAATTAGAATCCTGTGCGTATTGGTACATAGATAATGGTCTGGAAAACATGTACCTAGGGTATTTTATCCCGGGAAATTAACAGGACCGGAATGTAATCGCGGGGCGTTGCTAGTATAAATATACCAGCAACTTTGCACTCTTGTACAACAAATAACTATTAAATTCGAGCCAGCAGTTCCTGAGATTGTCGCGTTCCAACAAACAAACAAACTCTTCAGCTTTATAATATTAGAATAGAAATGTACATATAAGTGTGTGAAACATTTTGTTGCCGTCCGCGCAATTTTCGTAAAAAAGGATAAACGAGCAGGGCATGTGCCTGATGGTAAGCAACACGCCTGCCCATAACAGCACAGTGACACTCAGCTATAACACCAAGAGTCGAAATCATTACCTAGCTCTGCACTACGGTTGTCATCCAGAGATATAAGACGTTGTATCTCTATGCCCTGTAATTTTACTGGAAACATTGCCCTTCAAACCGGAACACAGTGATGTTTTCCCATTACTGCTTAGCGGTAGAATAACTTGCAAAGGTATGGCGCTTCCCCAGGTGGACTCTGCAAAGTCCTACCACTACAAACTTACTACTAAGAACTACTAAGTTTTAATGTAACTTACGCGTATTTTTCGCGTTGCCTCGAACGGAGCGACTCAAGATAACAAAAGCAAACTTGTTTTACACAACAGAAAGTAAAATTAACTTTCAATAACCGTGTCCCTAAGCCATTAACGAAGGATTATCGATTTGACAAGTGAGTGAAAATTAGTTTTTCGTACGTTAACGTAGGTCTTATCGGTTTTAATTCAAAAATTAATTTAATGCCAAAGTTTTCAAATGATAATTAATCAGATGATAACGTTGTTTTGATGTATTTAATTATAATTAGCGTATGTTAACTAGCTTTTAAAGCAACGCATAGCATTAGCAATCCACTTTATTCCCATAGCTGGGACTCTGGGACTTCAATTACAAAGAGATAGTCAAGGGTGGTCAGGCCATAAACCACCACGCTGGCTAAGTGCGGATTGGCGGATGACGCATGACCTCGGAAGATGGAATGATGCCGGTTTTCTCACGCTAATTTCCTTCACCGTTGAAGCCCGTAGCGACACTTTCACACACTCCACTACGAAAACGGTATGAAGTTCGTTGGGTCAGCTAGTTAGCATATTAAGTAAAAAAATATGATCAAAGTCGTCTTCCAAACATTTAGGTAGTAAAGGTAAACGCGAAGGAAAACCTGCCAAATTATTGGATAGAGAAAAATGCTTACTTCGCTCTTAAGTAGTTCAAATGTATGGATCTATCCATCGATATAATTAAAGAAACGAAGATGAGGTATGCTATAATCTAAAGACAACATAATGTGGCGAAAATTTGTTTGAACAATTTGAAAATTGAATTGTCAGTGAACGTACACAATTGTCAGCGAACGTACACAACTCCTTGTTGCGACTGAGACTAAATCAGCAGACGTCACCTGATTTTGTATCGCCATAGTAGACGCGCGTTTGCCGCTTCTGCGTTTTTAAGAGTTCGGTGATGAAATCTATAAAATTCTCGTGTCACAATGTTAGGCGGGAAACTGCTCTGAAATAGAACCGATTTTTATGAATTTTCTTATGAAAATTAATATGGTCATTTGGTACCTACATTTGGTCATTTTGGAGAATCAGTCGTAAGCAATTTTGGTTACCCGAAGTGGTAAGGGTGCTCCACCCCAAAAATTTGTTTTTTTATTTTTGGGCAATTTATGTAGATATTCATTTTCTAAGAAATTTTAAGTTTCATGATATTATATACGTATAAATTATTTACATAGGTGATAATTATTTACGTTAGCAGCATTTGTAACCCATATATTTCTGCAAACAGTAGGTATTGATCCGCCTAGATCGAGTGATCTACGTTATGACGCTAATATAAATTTTAAATATATTCATCTAGACGGTCTAGACATGTGAGACCTTGAATCTAAGTACGTCTGAGCTAGAAGGACCTGAGGTACCAGGCGCACATATCGCTAGAGAGGTAGAGCGTTAGGTTTCAGATCACAACATAGGCATGCTTCACTTCAAGGAGACACATTTGCTTACATTGAAAACCAAATTTTAGCCTTAAGATTATACAGTTTCAAAGTCTTTGTTTTTCAGTTTCATTTTAATGCTTTTCCGGGTTATAAATCTTGAATAGATTTATTCGAATGTAGTGCTAAAGTAAGCAACTTGTTATTTTTTGTGTTACAAACTTATGCAGCCCACTGTTGGGACTCGGGAACTTCTTTCGCATACTAAATTACCAATCGTCAAGGCCATAATCCACCACGCTGGACCAACGGCTCGGAGGCTGGACGCAGGACCTCTAGTTGCAACATGCCGGTTTCCTCACAATGTTTTCTTTACGGTTTCTATAAAATTTACTTTTACACATCATCCCACATGTGTTTATACACAGTCATGGAACATTATGTAATATCCAATTTTTTTTGTATATCTATACCTACTAATATTACTAGCGGTCCGTTCCGGTTTCGCTCGGATATTGTCGTATGGATACATACTAATAATCGAAATAAAAACCATCATATTTTTCAAGTTGACTGAAATTACATTTGGTGTGCAAGTTTGATTAAAATCGGTTTAGTTTAAGAGGTTGCGGTCTATTTGGACTGAATGTTATATTGTACTAAAACCGTAATGAACAAATCTTAAAATGACATTTTGCCATAATTACTGATTTTCGAAATGTACTTATTGTAGCATGCCGGAAATAAAACTGTCAAATTGAAGTACAGTTAGTAACATTTTCTATTAAAAGCTTAAAATAAAATAAGATTCATTAAGATGAATTTTATAACAAAAAAGACAATTACTATTCTTAAGTTTCATGTAAGTATGATGAACCAGATGATAGTTGATGAAAATTAAGTGATACCAATTAAATCTGATGCAAATATAATATATATCGTAATGAATTAATCAAATAAGACAACACTTTCTTAAAAGCCACAAAAATAAACTTAAAAACGTTATAATTTAGACTACACATTTCAATTAATGGCCTTATCGCTTAGGACGATCTCTTCTAGCCAACCGTGCAAATTAACTAAACAATAAATGAATTAGAACCTAAACATAAAAATGTTTATACAACTACCGTCCTGCTTCGGCTTCGCTCGAATATTGTCATATAAGTAATGACTATTCATTGAAATCAAAACTATCCTAACTTTCAAGTTGGATCAAACAGCACACGGTCTGCAATTTTGATTAAAATCCGTTAAAACAGGAGTCCATCGTGGACAAACAAACTAACGCGTGATTTGATCCAACTTGAGATATAGGATAGTTTTTTTACATTATTGGTCTTCTAAATGGATTAATCCGAGGGACGCCGAACCGGCCCGCTAATATGTTTTCTTTTAAACTTCATAATACAAGGAATGAATAAATTAAACAAAAGATTGCTACCATATTGCTATTATTATCGCCTTATATTAGTAATAATTTAATAGTAGGTAAACAACGACATTCGCTCGCAAGGGAAATCGACGATCCATATCTCATAGTTAGTGGACAATTAGTATTGATGATATAATCATCAGTTGAAAACCGTGCATAACCATAGGTGCATAAGTACCATGAAATGGTTGTAGTAAATACATAATTTAGGTAATTGATTTCAAACAAAATTTCGGATTGGCTCAATTGTAAGTTCTGAATATGATATTGGTGAATATGAATGTCAAAAAAATTTTTGGTGTGAACACAACCTAAAATTTTCTTGACATATCTACATATATCAAATAAGTAGTTTGAAAGGTTCATAGTGTAAAAAGTGTTTTGTTTTAGAGCCAAATAAATTTTCAGGTTACGCTTGCTATCAGAGACGTACAACAGTCAGACGCAGATTTAAGTTAGTTAGACAAAACATATACAATCGCAAAGGGTGCCAAATAAATTAAACGATTAAACAAATAAAAAATTAAGAACACTTACTTGCGATCTATATGTCCGAAAATAACAGCAAATTCAGTTCTTCATTCACTAACACAGACTATTTTCCACTATAATTCATGCATCTAAAGCGTCCATTCCTAATATCTTATTTAATAAGTTTTAAAAATCTCGTAACTACCTAAATATTGTATTCTAATTTAAAAAAAAACTTTTAATCACGTGCTAATACATAATTGCACAACATACGAAATATGTTTATTTATTTATTAACGAAACTAAAATAAAGAGTTGTGCTTAAGTTGTAAAATATCATGTGCTTTGTTGTTATTGATAAGGTTGAGTAGTAAGTAGTGGTAGTAGTTCGGGACTGCACCGGGTCGAGCTGTCGGGAGCAACTCGGGCGCAGGCCGCGCGGCCGGGCCCGGCGCGGCGGGCGCGGCGGGCGGGGCCTGCTCCCGACCGCCTTCCTCGCACCTCTACCCGCACACCGCGGTATAATGCTCATTTTTTAGGGTTCCGTAGCCAAATGGCAAAATACGGGACCCTTATAGTTTCGTCTGGCTGTCTGTCTGTCGGTCCGTCCGTATGTCACAGCCACTTTTTTCCGATACTGTAAGAACTATACCTACTGTTGAAACTTGGTAAGTAGATGTATTCTGTAAACCGCATTCAGATTTTTATACAAAAATATAAAAACAACAATAAGTTTTGGGGTTGCTTTATACATAGAACAAAAACTCAAAAACCTTTTTTTCATCAAACCCATACGTATACCTATTGTGTCTATGTACTTAGGTCTTCAAAAATAATGTTGAGGTTTCTCATATCATTTTTTTCTATACTGAAAAGTTTGCGCGAGAGACACTTCCAAAGTGGTAAAATGTGCCCCCTGTAACTTCTAAAGTAAGAAAATGATAAATCTAAAAAAATATACATGATGTACATTACCATGCAGACTTCCACCGAAAATTGGTTTGAACTCGATCTGGTAAGTAGTTTTTTTAGTACGTCATAAATACACTATTGTTACTTCGATCAAAGTTACATCGAACTACAAGAACTATGTGTACTATACATATGTATAATGTTACTTGCTGCAACGGAACCCTTCATGGGCGAGTCCAACTCGCACTTGGGCACTTTATTTGTATTTCCCACTGACCTCCGTATTCAAAACTTAAGCGAAAGATATCAGACAGTGAAAAAAATTGACTTTTATAGTAACTGCCGGTAAAAGAGAAAACTTATAACGGTGAGTTTTAGTAATAAACAGCGCTAGCGTAGCAAACTACGTCACATCTTTACCTACAGCTGTATTCGCGTGTCGGTGACGCGAGACCAAAAGATCCCTCTACCACAAAAGAACTCAATGCGAAGAAACCAAACAGATTGAAATACCTAATGCAATAATTAATTTTCTAAAATTATGTGTTTATGAAATGCTTTGTCTTGTATTTTTTTTTGTTTTACGTTGCCGTGTTGTCACTCTTTACTTTAAAAAAAATACAGGGCTTAGAGATATATTGAACTACTTAGATCTCTAGGTGACGAGCGCAGTGTAATGATAGGTAATGATTTGGACTCTTCATGTTCCAATAGCCGCGTGTCACTGTGCTGTTATGTGACAGGCAGCATTGCTTATTATCAGGCGCATGTCTTGCTCGTCTCGTCACTCTGTATTAAAAAAAATGTCATTAAACTTGTACTCCTGAACTGGCAGGAAAATGCTATTGCTCTGAATTGCACTTATACCTACGTTACTTTCTAAATATTATTATTATTGTTTTTTAACTATGATAGGTTTACACTAGACCGGTATCTCACCTAACGTTCTAGGGGTTATTATATACGTATTAGCGACATGTTCTCGGGTAATGTCATCTCTATATATAAAAATCTATGTATAAAAATGTTATGTTGCAGGTCTACTACGAAGTCCAATAAACGATATATCGGCCGAAGTTATGGACGTTTTATACCACGAAACACAATCGGTAGGTTGTGATTCGTGGTATAAAACGTCCACCCGCCTACCCGTACTGGGCCAGCGTGGTGGATTATGTCATTAACTCTCTCCTTGAAGAAGGTCTGGTGTCCCAGCAGTGGAAACATTTTTTTTATATTGTTCATATACTTACATGGAGTTTACATAATATAATCTATTATCTAAGGTCAAATATATCATACTGACAGCTACCGGCTTTTACTGCTCCATTACCTTGAATAAATGTTTGCAAGCTAAAAATACCTTAGTTTAAATTGATTTGAAATTACATGAGCTTTGCAATTTGAATATATCAATAGAATTTGAATTCAATTTGAATCTTTATAAATGTTTTCAATACAAAATGCCTAGGTAGACTGGGTAACAAAAAACACTTCAATTTAAAATTTATTTCAATTGAATTCAATTTAAAATTAAATTACATTCAAACACTCGACAAAATTTAATCTATTAGTCTTGGACTAATAGAAAACGCCTATGACTACGTCGCGTCGCCCAGTTAAATGAAGCCAAATTTTAGTTTTTTATTTCGATTTCGATCAAATTCAATTATTTTAAATTTTAATATTATTTACCTCTGAACTACGATTTACCAAACATCAAAATCGAATCACGATTGGCGGAGGTATCACGTAACAACAATATTTATTGTTCCATATAAAATTATCACGTAACATATTTAATTTCAAAAAAATAATCAGGCACATATCCTGTTCGTCTCGTCACTTCATTTAAAAAAAAAGCTGTTGTTAGAACAGCCGATAGAAGTGAAAACTTAGAACGCAAAATTAGATAGCTTACTTTGGAAACTACGCGGGTAAACCCGGAGGACGTGGCCATGAACATATCCATGTTCCCGAGTTTATCCGAAGATTTCTTATCCTTCTCGAGCATGACGCTAGAATTAAATTAACAGCCCACCAAAAATCCGTCTGTGGCTCGCCAAAAGAAGTTATCACTTCAAAAAACATGCAGCCGAATGGAGAACCTCCTCCTTTTTTTGAAGTCCTAGGTGTCCTCTCAAAGGTGCGTAGGTATTTCAAGTCTGAACAGTTGCTCACGTTATATCAAGCACAGATTCGTTCCTGTATGGAGTACTGCTCGCACCTTTGGGATGGATCGGCTAACAGGTGGAGGCTCTGGGATCGATCGAGAGACGTGCCAAAAGGCTTATAGGTAATGATAATCTAGAGCGAAAAAGGCTGCAAAGTTTTGAACATTGCCAAAAAATTGCCAGCTTATCGGTTTTTTATCGGATACACTTCGGAGAGTGTGCAACTGATTTGAACGGTCTAATACCATCTTGCCCTTTATTCTATCGGAATGCTCGTAGCTCGAAAAAGTGACATCGTTTCATGGTTGATGTTCCAAAGACACGAACAAAAAGATTTGTCTCTACTTTTGCGATAAGAACATCAAGGCTATGGAATACGTTGCCTGAGTGGGGGTTTCCCGATGATTGAGAGTGAATCGGTTACTTCTAGGTAAACACGTTCCATTGTAGACCGCATCGTCGTTTCACATCAGGCGAGATGGCGGTCAAGTGTTAACCTATAAAAGTAAAAAAAAGACAGTTAAAAATAAAAGTCATTGTTGTGTCATCGCATCGACCACTATTCACCTTGCCCGCGCGCAGGGTTCTGGCTTTGGATCTATCCTTGCCAGTGAAAGCCCCAAGTCCCAGCAGTGGGAGAACAAAACTGGGTTGCTTATATACTTTATGTTCCGTAATACTATAAATACGTATAAGCTTAAATAATTGTAATTATGTATGTCGCAGCCTATATACTAGCTTCATCAAATCAAATTTATTTCAACTAAAATAACAAATAAGCATAGGAAGTACAGAGATATCTTATCTATATAATTTTAGGTTTCACATGAGGTTTGTCCACGGATATTCCGTGGGTTTGTCACTGACGGCAGTGACGGCATACGAGTGATTTAACTTACTTACAATCGAGAAATAATTATAAGCATAAAATACATAGGGACCAACATCGATTAAAATCATAAAACGAAATGAGAATGGGCGTATGAGTGAGTATGTGAGTGTATAAGAGGAGGGGTGTATGTGTGGGTGTGAGTGGTATCTAATCCCGTTGCCCCCCAAATTCCTTTCAAGAAGCTTTCCGTATCCTCAAAAGACCATTGGAGAAGTTGCTTTGTAACTTTTGATTTCAGCTCATAGTACGTGAGACCGTGGATACCACACAATTTGTCCAGTTTATTATATCAGCCCTTCAATCAACAGCCTAGCCTCTTTACTAAGCAGTGCCGTTTAAAAACTAGCAGCCTGAATGGCATTCATCCGTATTGTTTGTCATAACATTTAACAAACTAGTTGGCTAATGCTTAGGTCATTCGTACGGCAGGGAACATGTGGCAGAAATAAAAGAGATGAAATATCTCACATAAGATTTTTTTTATTTAACGCTTTAAAATGTAGCTATAGCCTATAGCCATATACATGTATTAAACGGAGCATATAGATACGGCTAAAATATAAACAAATAATGTCTATCAACGTACCAGACCAGTATTTTTCTTTCCTCTTTGTTTTTCAACCTTTGTTTTAAAAGATAGTTAACTGTACGCGTCTTTGCTCGTCTTTTAATTTTTCATCGGATATCAAGGCTTGGTGGTCGTTAGAAATACTCAGAGTGTATCAGCGGTTCAGCGGTTATTCACACAATCGGTTAGTGACCAGTATTCGCCATCAGGCCAAGTTTTGTACGTTCTTTAAAACAAGATTTATATCACCATTCTTTTTTCTGTTGTAGTGTATTTACGTTGCCGTATTTTAACGGTAGACAAAAAGTCAGATGCGCTTGTAGTAGTGGTAGGGTAGGACTCTTTGCAGAGTCCGACTCGAGAAGTAGCACACCTTGCAAGTTATTCTACCGCCAAGTAATGTGTAAACATCACTGTGTTCCAGTTGAAGGGCAACGTTTCCAGTGAAATCACAGATCATATAGAGTAAGATCCCAGAGCCGCCAGACGTCTTCTGATGGATGAAATGTGGACGATTCAGTAGAGCTAGTACGTACTAAGAACACGTACTTACCCGCTAACTTACTTAGACGGCCAATTTTGTGATATGGGGTCCAGAAGGTACACAAAAACAATTATATACGAGATTATGAGTTCAGGGGATTCCCCTTAAATCGGTCTGTTTTTTTCGAAAAAGGCTTTAAAATGGTTGTCTGATAAACATATATTATACAAATGGAGTATGAGAATTTATGTGAAGTTAAGTCATTGTTTGGGAGTTTTAAAGCGTCTGTTAAGCATAACGGCCGACGGAAAGTGTCTGGGAGTATTGGGGCCTTATTTTTAAAGATATTGCCTATAACATACGTGAAAATCAGTTATCAGAAAATACGTGAAGTAAGTAATGTATCGTCTGGACCCCATATCTCAAACAATTGGCCGTCTAAGCAAGTTAGTGGGTAAGCATGTGTTCTTATTCTACTCAATCGTCCAAATTTCATCCATCAGAAAATACGTGACGTCTGACGGCTCTGGGATCTTGGACTAATAGAAATGAAACATCTTCTATCTCTGGGTGAAGAACGCAGTGAAGTGGTAGGTAATGTTTTGGACTCTTCATTTTCCCATAGCTGCGTGTCACTGTGCACTGTTAAAGGCAGGCATGTTGCTTACCATCTCGTCATGCTCGTTTCGTCAATCTTTAGATCTAGATGCCTAGTACTACTTGATAAAATGGCGTTTTAGGCTGAAAATCTGTTTTTTAAATCTATTAAAATACCGGGACTACTTTTAAAATGAATGATAAGATAGAATAAGAGTCAAAATAAAACTAATGACTGCTCTATATTCTATTAAAACGGTTTCAGCTCAAATATCAACAAACCGTCAGTCAGAGGGGTTGTTGCTCAGATAATAATAAAAGCTGCGGAATCAAATCATTGTCAATGGGGCCACAATAAGTGGGGTGCCATCTTTAAATCTGTGTCATTACATGTCATTATTGAATGACGTATGCGGATCCTTGCTTTGTGATTGGTGAATGGAACGCACTCGGTGCGACTGCGACGGCAGGGTAGATAAAAGGTAGTGCAGTTCAAACTTAATGGCCGACTAGTAGCACTCCGAGTTTTGCTCGTTTACCTTTTACCCTTGCCGTAACTTTGCCGCGATAGAAAGTATCCTGTATGTTATTCCAGACCGTAAATCTATTTCTGCACAAAATTTCAAATTTTCAGTGAAAAACATCACAACTCTCGTATTTTCCTTGATAAGTATAGATTTTTCATCATAGATTACTGGCCTGGTGGCTTAGCTGGTAGTGAGTCGGCCTGCGAAGACGTGGGTTGTGGGTTCGATCGCCAGCCAGTACAAATATTTGTTTGACGAATACATACATTTTTACTGAGCCTGGGTGTTTTTTATGTATAATAAGTATGTATTTAAAAATATATAAGTATTATATCAGCTATCTGGCTCCCATAGTACCTACAACTTTTGCTTAGTTTGGGGCTAGATGGTGTTGTGTGGTAAATGTCCTCCAATATTTATTTTTTATTATTTACAATGTTTGAATATTTAAAAACATTATAAAACCTAACCCTAGATCGCTGGAACTGGTGCAAGGCCAAAGTTACCTTTGGTTAAGTAGGGTAGGTAAGTAGTAGTATGTACTTTTATGCTTATTATCCTATTCTGGTCAAAGATAAATCCAAAGACATAAACATCATTAAAATTGGTGCAGCCGTTCTTGAGTTACTAATAGTGTAACTAACACGAATTTCTTTTAAATATATAGATTTGAATCTAAAAATCGTTTGTAACTTATTAACAGTAATTACTTTTATCAAATATTGTTAAAATAATAACTTTTTATATAATTACCTTTTTTTTTAATTTAATATACCTTATAATAATTTGCATCCATACTGCTTGATTTTTTTAAATATAATTACATGCCTGATTTTTGTGTTTACGTAACTTGAAACAATTCGTTATCAATAAATATATTTCTATTCTGAGCTCTTACTCACTTGAACTATTTAAAAACTCGCCTATCTACGCTTGGCATGCACTGTACACGATAGCTTTTATTTGCACCCATTTTGAAAGCATTGTGTTTGTGGGTTTGTGACTCCGGGCCGTCGTCACGGCTAGTCATTTTTTAATCGCAGCTCATTATTACCTTTGTTTGGCCTTTCATTGGCATTATTTGTTTTGAATACCGATAACTGGTACTGGTAAAGGTTATCTGGAAGAGATCGCTGTTAGCGATAATATAATTTTTATTCCCGTAGTAGTTTTTCGTTTTTTTTTTGTGTTTTATGTCTTGTTGTCATTATGTGTGTTATAAACATAATGCTAACCTAGGAACCATTTTTTTTTGACGAGAATCTATAGCAGCAGATCAAGCAGCAGCTAATTCCGTTGCTGTTTCCTTAGATTAAATTTGCAAACTTAGTATTTGGTAGAAGTAATTCTGAATAAGTTTGGATTTGGAAAATTTTGCAATCAAAATTTCTTTGAGCAAACTCCATGTGATTTGGTCTAAGTTCGGTTTAGTAAGACGCGAAGCCGCGCGAGATTTCAGCGCCTCCATCAATGCCACGAGTAAACTCATTTAAGAATTTCTTTGCACAATCACTTTACACCCGAACCTTGTTGTGTTGCTAGAACTCAGGGAAGTAGGTAATGCTTAAAGCTTTGGTTGGTTCACTTCGATTTCCAGTTCGTTCAAACCCACTTCCGATAAAGGTGCAAGTGAGCCCAGATATAGTAAGTAGCAGGATAAAAGCATCAGTAAACATATTTTGTGGTTTATGAAGGTGAATTCAAATATGTATAAATTATAGTTATTCGTCACAAACGTGGTGCGCTGACGACGGCCACAAACGACGGCTTCAAATTGGAAAGTCCGTCCAAAAACGACCGCCCGATACCTAAGAGAATGTAAGTAACTAGCTACGTACCCTACCGTAGACACGGGCACATAAAATTGTCACTTGGTGTTGCCATTACTAAGACGCGCAGACAAATATATTAATACTAGCGGCCCGCCCCGGCTTCGCCCGTGGTACACATACATAACCTACAGCATTCAAGGATTACGTACATATGAAAGAACGGTAAATTATTTTTATAAATCGGTCCAGTAGTTCCCGAGATTAGCGTGTTCAAACTATGAATATGCTATAGGCTACTTTTGATCCCCAAATTGTCGTGCTGTTTACTGGGTCAGAAGTGACACCTGTAGACAACTGGCGGGGATAACTATTTAAATGACGATTGGTCAGTTAACGACCGGGGACGAAAAATGATTAAATTACTAAAATGGCTATTAAAAAATAAGGGTTGATCGTAGAAGGGTAAAAATTGAGGATTGTATGTATTTTTGTATGTTGTATCATAAAAAAATAGAAATTAAAAATTTTGTCTTAAAAATAAAAATTTTGGGGAAAATAGATGTTGGCCGATTCTCATAGATACCGAATAAGCACAAAAAATTTCATCAAAATCGGTCAAGCCGTTTCGGAGGAGTATGGCAACGAAAACTGTGACACGAGAATTTTATATATTAGATTAATCGATCTTATTTATATAGGTACTTTGTTTATGTGGCATCTTTTTTTCTAAATATGTTTTCTAAGTTACTCCTTATAATATCAGCTATCTGCCAGTTAAGAATCTCATTAAAATTGGTCTTACCGTTTTAGAGATTAGTTCGAGCTGGACATGTGCCTGGTGGTAAACAACATAAAAAAAACGGGTCTGCCCGTAAAAGTACAGTGTTACGCAGGTATTGGAATATGATAGTCCAAATCATACTTCTATCGTACTCCTCGTTACTGGAGGAAGCGGCACCGTTTCATGGTGGATATTCCAAAGACACGGACGAAGAGGTTTGACTCTACGTTTGTGATAAGAACCTCTAGGCTGTGGAATGAGTTGCCTGAGTGGGGTTTTCCCGATAGTTATAATCTTGGTGTCTTCAAATCGAGAGTGTGTCGGTTTCTTCTAGGTAAACACGCTCCATCGTAGACCGCATCGTCGCTTAACATCAGGCGAGATGGCGGTCAAGTGTAAACCTATAAAAGCAAAAAAAAATCCTAGCATTGCACTGCGATCGTCACCTAGAGATAAATGAAGATTTATCTCAATGCCCTGTAATTTCTCCGGAAACATTGACATTAACAGTGGAACATAGCGATGTTTGCATATTAGTGCTTAGCTATAGAATAACTGAAGAAGTACTCTGGTACTTCCCCAGGCGGGAAAACCACTTGTAGGTACATGTTATTTGTAACTTGGTTATTAGTAAGCAGCCTGCTTCCTTTTAAGAGCATGTTAAGCTAATTAAATACTTCAAATTTTGTTCTAAAGTTTTTAAACATTCATATTTTTCCCCAAACAAAATAAAAAAGTGTATTTTGACCGATCTAAAAAGATATAACTCTTAGTAAAAGTGCGCGCGCACTCATGAACGCTCAATAAATCACGCGAGACGTGCATAGAGCTAAACGGTTCTAGAGATGACAACATTTTTTTTTATTTAAGATTTGTAGAGGTACCTATTGAGATTTTACAAAAGTTATAGAACAAGAGTTGCTTATTTAAATATGCAGAATTTTACCATTATTATATCTACAGGATAACACAATTACCAATAACTTGTACAAGTAGTTTTTCTGTATTTAATTATTTTTGTATACTTATTGAAGATACATAATTTGTAAAAAAATATTACTACTTTGGACAGCACTAGGCTTGGAAGTACTCGACTCATAACTGAGTTTTTATTTGATGTATAATGTTTCCAATTATTATAGGTTGGCATTTGACCGCCATGGACGATACTGCTGTCTACGCCACTGATACCAACATTGTAATCGGGAAACCCCATTCATGTCTTTAAAAAAACACAGATGTAATTACTAAATAATGTAATGGGTAATGTGTTTCATAAGTAGGTAACTAAAATTGTATGTTTACCTTGCAAAGTTCGTTCTCGACAAATATCTCTTAGTAATTTCTGGCAGATTTCGCAATCGTGAGTATTTATTAGATTCAAATCCCGTCTTTGACTTTAACTCTTATTTCTCTGAGTGCAGTTGTTGATGATATCATCACCACTGGCGGAGGAAAACATCGTTATATAACCGATTTTCTTCCGGTTACATTAGCTTTTTTTTTCGCCAACCTGGGGTTTTTGTATATGGAGTGATGGGACGAGCAGGGCATGCGCCTGATGGCAAGCAACACGCCTGCTACATCACAGCACAGTGTCATGAAGCTATTGGAACATGAAGAGTCCAAATCATTACAAAGCACCCACCGCACTCGTCACCCTAAGATTTAAGATGATTCATTTCTATGCCCTTGACTCTCTCATTGTATGATAAGATCCTGAGGGCCAGCTGTGGGAAATAATGGGCTGCTAATATCATTATCATGGAAGTCGGTGCCAAATAGAAGGTGGAGTTAAAATGAAAACAAAATATTAGTAATTTTATAAAATTATATTATTATTAATCATATTCATAAAGTTCTACACCATAGAATCGTATAAGCCCCTTCTTACAGAACTGTAGCTAGCGAGGTATGGTAACCTGCTCAAATGACGAGCAATTAATTTGCCTTATAAATTGATACACGTTATTTGTCCTGTGAACGCTAGATGTATTTTTATACAGATTACCTACATATTGTATTTACGTTTAAGAAAATACGCAATACATTTTATTATAAGAAATATTAAACGGGCAAAAAAAATCGACAGTCATAGGGACTGCTGACAGAAGGGAAAACTTATAACTCAGAATTTGATAGCTCAGTTTTGAAACTACGGGTGAAAGCGTAGAGCGCTGCTATTCTGGAATAACTCTTCAAAGCATTGTTGTCCAAACAAGTATTTTATCTAAGTCATTAACTAATCATTTTTTTTCATTACCATTTTACCATGGCTATCTAGAAAAGTTAATGCAGTTCTTAATGGGCATATCCCGAGTTCACCCGAAGATTTCTTTCATTTACGAGCGTGACGCTTGAGCTCAATGCACAACCCACGAAAAATGTGTGTGTACCCGCTAAAATAAGTATTTACTGCAAAAAAGAAGAGAAATGTTACGTTCGGTTTCGTTTCCAGATGTGGAGTTTTTCACAAAATTCAAAAAGGGTCTTTTATTTTTGGAGTAAGTACTAAGTTTAGTGTAAGTATCGTTGTCAAGCGGTAAGGAATACCGAAATCGCAACTTCGATTAGCGTTCTACAGGCTTTTAAACTTGACCAAAATGTTGGCCCACGAATATTAATCACACAGGATTTGAAAGACCATTTTAATATAATTGTACATTTCAGAGTTTTATCATACTCGTAACACATCGTTTCTAATAAATACATACAAATTTAAAAACATGTACGAAAACCTTCGTACATTCCTGTTGAAAGGTTTTCAGAATGACGTATGAGTAAAAGTCAAAATATGTCAAATAATTCACATTGTTATCAATGTCAATCCCCTCATGCTCATAAAAAACATAAACGTACAAAAATCTACGTACAATGCTGTTGAAAGGTTTTCAGAATGACGTATGAGTAAAAGTCAAAATATGTCAAATAATTCACATTGTTATCAATGTCAATCCCCTCATGCTCATAAAAAACATAAACGTACAAAAATCTACGTACAATGCTGTTGAAAGGTTTTCAGAATGACGTATGAGTGAAAGTCAAAATATGTCAAATGATTGACATTGTACATCAATGCCAATCCTCTCATGCTCATCAAATTTCTCTTACAAAATGAAACCTTTGGCGAAATTAAAAACTATCTTCGACGGGAAATTTTGCACTCTGAAATTCCCTCGCACTCATCCTAATTACAAAATTACACAGAACGTTAACAAGTTGAAAAGGACTGGTTATGTTTACGGCGAACAAACGAACCTATTACTGTGAGACCAACCAGGTTATAGTGAAAAAAAAAACTTTTCCGTACAAAAATAAACATTTAACTCATAACTAGTGGAGTTTTTTGGTTAGACCTATTTTACAAGTTCATAGTTCATAATCTGACTACACCGCGTCTTTTCCAGCTAAGTACAGGCGTAGGTACTGCGTAATCCTATTCATATAGACCAATAGACATGTTGGCTAGATAAAAAGTCTCATTACATATTATTACAAAATATAAAAGTCTTATGCTAACTTTAGAGGCTTTAGTTATTTATGCTGCAGTGAATTATTACATTTCAATATATATTAACCAGTATATAACAAGAATAAAAAGATTTCATATTACAAACAGTTATAACAATAAATCTATACATAATATAATACCTACTTCGTTATACTTAATAAATTATATTTACAGTAATAATTGTTCTCAGGAAAAGTTGAAAGGGAAAAAATAGTTGAACCAGTGGCTGTACTATGAGCTCTTATCGCGATGATTGTAATCCTGGCGTCGATGACGACCGAGAGACAGGAAGGAACCGGCCCGTCTACCGCTTAATTAAATCGGCTATAGCTTTGCTATTGCTGTCTCGATAATTTCCAGCGAAAAGAAAAGAGAGCAATATCAAATCTAAGCAACCGAAGAGCGGTAGAGTCCCCGGACGATCCCAGCGCTCTCGCTATTTTGGTGACGCTAGGGTCAGCCAACCAGTTACCTCCCGGTATACGCCGGTTTTGGTACAGGTGCCGAAATCGGCCAACCCCCCGCGAGGTAGACTACCTCCCTCAGGATCTATTCGCAGATCTATTAGCTTTTCTTCATTAACACGTCTCTTTAGTGCTCCGACAATAATAATACACACGGATTTAACTTCAATAATCAGTCAGCCGACAACAGAAATACCAATAGGTAGACAAAACTAAATATGTCCTAATAATAAGTCAACCCTTGTGTGGGTGATTAGTATTATTAGGTCTTCATTTCGGTTAGAAATCGGCAGGTGGACTATTCCCACCGTAGGGCACCCTTTGCGGCAACGCCAGGGCAAGGATAGCCTTGATCTTCCCTGCCTTCACTCACAGATCAGAAAATAGTTACAACCGGCGACAGCCTAAGCCGAGGTCGTCTGTTTGTGGGGCACGAGACATACCTACGCGTGCTACTTACGAGATGAAAACTGATTGAGTAGAGTAACATGGTAAATGTTATCCGTTTTTAAGTACGCACAGCGTACCTAAGTATGGTTAGTCAGTTAGTTTAGCTTAATTACCTTTTGCGTTATCCCAAAATTTTTTAGGCAGTAAAGGCCACCTCAGGCGCATTACCGTAGGTCCCTTTCAAAAAACGCGATCATTGTTTGAGCCAAGTGGCATACATTTTCGACTTGTAAGCCTTGGCATTAAGATTCCCAGTCCCAGTTCTAAGCTTAAAGCATCAATTAGTGCAAAATGTCGCTTTAAGAACTTCATAGTACAAGACCTAGGGGTCTAAAATGGACGGGTTGAAACATTGATTAATGAAATAGTGAATGGGGTGAAGAAAAGTAAAGTTGCCCTATTTGCACATTTCAACGTTTTTGATCAGGATTAAACAAATTGACTGAGGAGAGCCCTGAACCTTACTGTACCTGGAGATTCATAATGATTTTTTCCTAGGTCAAAAAAGGGTTTATTATTAACGCAAGTCATTCAATTTCCTCACGACTACATTTAATCTGTTTTCTAGTACTTTGACTAGCCTCTAGACTTAGCCTTAGCCTAGACTAGACCAAAAACGTTGGAATGTGTGAATTAGCCAATTTGACAACGAGTAGCAGCCGAAGCTTCTACATTTTACTGCATCTATTTGTCACGTATATCAAAGCTGATGCAAAAGCTTACGAAGAAGAAATTAAATTCAGACTAGACGATATACCGACTAAAAAACTATAAAAAACCTATATTTACGACCTGCGTACGTCTTGAAGACTGACTACAGACACAGAACCGTATTCAATTCAAACAATTCAGACCAAATTCAGTTTGGTCCAAGATTCTCTTGCAACATTCAAAGACAACCACACGTGGGCAATGCATTAGTCTTTGGGTAAGGCACTGTCGCTTTTCCCCTCTGGAGTAGACTCTGTAGGCGTGCTTGGAGCCCAGCATCCTGTCGAACAGGCTCTGCTTGTTCCGCCGTCGGAGTGACAGGACTTCCCTCACGAGTTCGTGGAACACCTCTCCCACTTGGTTCACTTGCTCCGCAGCCGCCACCTCGGCGAAGTTGCACTCGAAGTCCTTCGCTAAAATGTCACCTTCGTCTGGACTCACCTGAAATTACATTACGCACACTTCATTTAAACTATCTGAAATTTCGTTTGACACATGGTGGACATGTTTAACGTATATTATCAACATAATGTAATTTATATTATTGTTTACATTGCATTTCAATAAACCTTTCCGAGCGACGACGGTGCACGACTGGCCGACACGGCGCGTGACGTGCTCGCTGTCGCTCTATTAATAAAATTTAATTCGTAATGAACTTGATAACTGTATTCTTTTAAAAGTGTTAACCTTGGGACCCTTGAATGTTTACATACACATTAACGAGTTCAAGGGCAGCCGTAGCGTTGGTGCCGACGGGAAAGATACGCGTCCGTTGGCTCCCGTCCAAGACACGCGAGAGCTGTCCCCCGACTAATTGCTACTGATATTCAACACTGCTTTAATAGCTGCCGATTATTGGCGCTGTGGCTTTCACGTGGGAGTAGGCGCGTCGTTGTGCTTCACTTGCGTAGCCGAAGTGGCGTATGGAAATGATAAGCTCACTAAATGCTGAAACTGCTGCCACTTCAGCCTTCTCTCGCAAGAAGAGAGCCAACATCATAATCCACCACACGGGCCCTGGACGGGTTGGTGGATGACGGATGACATCGAAAGATTCAAGGAGCATGTCGGTTTCATCAGGATGTTTTCTGTCACCGTTTTGAAGCTTACGCGTGGCTTACGCACATTACTCCGAAAAAACAGCGGCATGGATAGGATAAGGGCTCCAGATCTTCAGAGAACATGTGTATAATTCTGCACTTTTTTGTTGCACTTTCAACAAAAGCAGCAAAACACCCCTTTTACGTTTCCACTGCAGGTAGGTAGGTATTTGTGGTGTAGGCCTCTTTGCAGAGTTCGCCAGGGGACACCTTTGCCAGTTAATCTACCACCAAGCAGTAGTATGTAAACTTTTCAGTGTTCTGGTTTGAAGGGCAATGTTTCCAGACAAATTACTGGGCTACGAGATAAAACACCTTATACATATGTCCGGGTGACGAGCGCAGTGCAGTGCTAGGTAATGATTTGGACTCTTCATGTTCCAATAGCTGCCTGTCACTGCTGTTTCAGGCAGGCATGTTGCTTACCATAAAGCACAAGTCCTGCTCGTCTTGTAACTCATTACAATAAAAAAAATGTTGTTTAGAATAATATACAACATTAGTTTTGATAATGTGTATTGTTCTCATAAATTTTTTCTTTCTGGAACCCGTTGAAAGTGTCGCTACTGTCGCATTCTGTAACTTTTAATTGAACTTGACACAATAAAATTAATCACAAATATTTCCAATATTTTACAATAAACATTATTATTGTTTGCAATGGACTTTTTGCAAAGTTCAACAATGGACATCTTTTGTGATTTTTAGATTAGTCCCGTAACAAGAACATGAGAACACATACTTAATATGAACCCACAATTTAGTGAGCTTATTTAATATTAATTTCAGTTTAATTTTTTTTGTAATATGTAAGTATTTTAACGAATTATGCGTAGTATTATTTTAAATAATAAATGACTAGCAGCGTCCAGCGGTTTTATCCGCGCAGTTCCCGTTCCTGTGATTTTCCCGTGATAAAAAGCTATGTACTATTCCAGGCTATAAATCTGTGTATCTGTGTGTGTTCCAAATTCAACGCAATCCGTTCATTCAGACATGATTGAACAACACACATTGGCATTGAACATATATCAGTACAACATATCGCATAGGTCGATAGATATAGTGGTCTCTCCGCAACATTGTAATGTTTAAATATACATTCGTCTCGTGATCGATGCATCTCTTTGAGAATTATGTTCTCCTGGTAGTTTCAGTTGGCTGAACAGCAAGTTGCTTGGTAACAAGCTAAAATTAGAACAGAGTCAGTTAGTAGTAGTTGTATTTGTATGGGTAATACGACGATACAAATCCTAATTTCCATGAAACTTATTCCATACACATTATTCGATTCGATTCCTTATTCGATGCGACATTTTTTAAGCGTATATTATCGTACTTCTTTATTGTAAAATGTGAAATTTTGGATGTTTGCTGCTCAGTCACGTCGGAACGGATCGGATTTAAATTTGGAACTCATTTTGTATAAGTAGTTTGTAGTCTGGGATGGGACGCAAGTTATTTATTTTTGCAAAAAAAATATTTATGTACACAAAAAAAATGTGCAGAAAGGTTCAAAATATTAATTATTAGTCGGAGTGGCCACTCCCCTGTACTACTCCATAAGACAGCGCCACACGAAGCCGCGTCCGGTCGGGGATATTATTTGTAGTGATGGAAGCAAAAGCTTCCCACCTCATACTCAAGAGGGCGTCTTTAACAATATTTTAGGAATTGGAACTACATGTCTTTTTGCAGTTTTGCAGAATTTTTTCGTCTGATTCTCTTATTTTTGTCTAATGGAATAAGTGAAGTAGGTACTTTTGTATTAATAAAAAAAAAATGTGTGCGCTTAAGACAGCACGGCAGAAGTGAAAACTAAAATAAGAAATACTTATCTATTTAAAGCCTACTAAATAATTTGAATAACTAAAAATAAAAACGATTTGTAAATTGAAATTGAATACACATAGTAACCTAGTAAGCACAGCAACACGATAATATAGAATATTATTTTTCGTGTCAGAAAAGATTTCAACATTTTATGAATAAAATTAACTTTAGGAGATAAAATGTAATACATGAACATTGAATTTAATTAATTTTGACCATAAATTACAACAATGTACCTATCTGTAACAAAACATAAAAATATTAATTTACTTTATTAGTAGTACTGGCTGGTTTTGAGCCTTTGCCGAAGTAACTATTTTCTGATCTGTGCCCGCGTATAGCTAAATCGCTAATTTGTGAACAAGTACATAAAATGGTTTCCGCTTTCCGCGCGCTTTTTCTTTTCGCTGTATCGCTGTATTGTTTTTATTTGAAAATGTCGTCAGAGTTTTATTTATTTCCTCGTAAATATGTTATTAAATTATTTCATAGGTGTTTCATTTTATTGATAAATATGTTGCATTATAGTGTATGCGTTAATACTGTGATGAAAATAGGTATAAGTTTGTGTGTTTACGTAGTGTAGGTGCCGTGATAAAACAGTAATATATTACAACCAAAACTTTTTTGCAATGGATGTGAAAGGAAGATGAAGGACATTCTAACAACAAAATGTGGCGAATATTTCACACAAATACACAACGTGCACACAACTACACTTCCATCGTGAGATACGTTTTAATGAATGACAAAGACGTCATAGCAAATTGGCAGTAGATAGAAATGAGACAGCTATACATACCACAGTTAACACGATTGTTAAATTTTTTTTTTCGATAATAATAGAAAGACATACGAAGACACTGGCGTGAAAGAGAAGGAGTGTTTTACCCGTTATCACTGCAATTAACATATCGCAGGTCGTGTCCCACTGCTTTACGTCATGTATATCTGTCCTTTTTTACGAATGACAAATTGTTTACAACAGAAAATATTATTTTAATTGAAATAATTAAAGATTTTGTGTAATTGCGTATGAAAAGTGATGCCACGAAACTTTACTTGGTCTTGGAACTATTTGTGCACATTGTACACACACAAAATGGCATTGTAACAGCCCAAACTCGAAAGGGTTATGTCATATAATTACTAAGTTCCAATGGCCATTTTCCAGCTCCATCAGACCCTGGTTACAACCGAGCACCATAGCATTCGTTGAGACGAATAAAATGGGCTCAAACTCGATGGGGTTATGTTGTTAAATTACCCAGTTCCTATGGCCATCTTTCTGCTTCATCAGTTGACCCCGGTTACTATCTAGCACCAAAGTGCTAGTTAAGAGGTAGGTATACAATGAACCCAAATTTTATAGGGTTGTGTCATTTAATTACTATGTTCCTAAACGGCTGGACCGATTTGAATAAATTGTTTTGTATGCGTTTGGGTGGCACCCCGGATAGTTTGGATTCACAAATCAGCCCGGCAAATGGCGCTGCAGCCATTCTTAGTTAGTTATTAATTGTTCAACCCTAACGAAGTTGGAACGGGCCGCTAGTATTATAAAAAATATATATTTATGCTGACCAAGTTACCTTTTTGTTTCTATTTATAACATTTCACCTAATAATGTAACTATTTATATGGAGCCGTTACACTACTGTAAATAGTAATATGTAATAAGTTAATGTTATTATTTAATAGCTTTTTCTATTCGTACACAGAATAATTCTTTTTATGGACTCGGGCCCAAGATACAAGCTGTTTGCTTAGTTAGCGTCCCTCTGATCATACTTTTACCACATGCGGACCGTATAAGTATTGTATTGTTAGACTTAAAAAATTACTTATGTATGTATGTGTTTTGTTAGTGTCTGTGTGTTAAATATTTTTTCATTTTATTTTTAACCCCCGACCGAAAAAAGGGGTGTTATAAGTTTGACGTCGATGTATGTCTGTCTGTCTGTCTGTGTTGTGTCTGTCTGTGGAACCGTGGAGCTCAAACGGATGGGCCGATTTCGATGCGGTTTTTTTATTTGAAGGTTAATATTCGTGCAAATGTTCTTAGCTTTATTCTATATTTGGTTAATATCGATTCAAGATGGCCGTCTCCACAAAATGGCGGACAAAATATTTCTTCACAACCTATCTCAATATGGGTATCAAATGAAAGGGCTAGACTAGTAGAATACTATAGACTAATTATAATAAATTTCAAATCCAAGATGGCCGCCACCACAAAATGCCGAATTACGTTATTTTTTTCACAAGTTCCTCAATATGGGTATCAAATGAAAGGGCTTGACTAGTAGAATACTTTGCACTATGACAAATTTAAATCCAAGATGGCCTCTACCACAAAATGACGAAGTACATTTCTTTTTTCACAACTCCCTTAATGTGGGTAAGTATCAAATGAAAGGGCTTGACTAGTAGAACGTTATACAGATAATCCGAGATCCGAGGTAGTCGGGGGTTAATGAACATTTTTAATTTTGTTGTTGTTTAGTTTTCAATAAATGTTTGCGTATTTTCTTGTGTACAGACCTGTCTCAGGTGCACCATGTCGGCCTTGTTCCCGACGAGCGCCAGCGGCACTTCAGGCTGGAGGCTCTGCTTCGCTCGTCGCGCGTAGTTGAAGGACTCGCGGTCCGTGATGGAGTACACCAGGCAGACGGCGTCCGCCCATTGCGCGATGTCGCTCCCTGGCAGGTCGTTCAGGCTCTGGAAAATATATGATACACGTTTCAGCAGCAGCAAAAACACGGGTGTGTACCTATTTCCTCAAACAAAATTAAACTACGCTAGCTGTGGCGCATTAGAGATTTTTTTCTGTTCTTGGAAAGATACGGAGGTGCAGGTGGGATTCGAATCTACGATCACATTTGTGGAACGGACGTCCTCGGCACAAGGCCAGTGGTCAGTGGCCAGTACGCTAGAGTTTTAATCTACTATTATAAACAGATAAGTACGTTAATTGTATTTATTATAGTGAAAAGGTAGGAACTTATACCTGCTCTATTGGAACCTCAAAACAAATACTTAAATATCCTACGGTTGAGTTTCGGCTGATCTAGTCGGAAGAACGGCGAATGCTGTTCAAATCTGTCTTTTCGAAGTCATGTGCGTAATGTCACCAACTTAAAAAATTGGTTAAGGAAAACATCGCGTGGAAACCGACATGTATCTAAAATTTTTCGAGGTCATAAAAATTCTAGGTACATATCGGTTTCCTCACGATGTTTTTCTTCACTATTTTTAAGTTGGCGGCATTACGCGAATGACTCCAAAAAGACAGTGAAGCGCGATTTGGATTCGAACCAGCTCTCCGGGTCGGCAGTTGCCGTTCGCTCCACTAGCACTAGACAAAAGCGAAAATATAACAGATATTAATATAAAACTGCCCATCAAAATAAATTAATAATAACAATCAGATATAAGTAGATATAATAATAAAACACGTCACACTAAAATAAATCAATAATAATCATAAGCATAGTAAATTAATATCTATTTAAGAGATGATAATATACTCCTAACATGTCAACAAATTAACAATAATGATTTGACTATTCATTCCAAACAATAAAATAAATCAAATGACTAAAGAAGCTTTCAGCCTGCCATCGAACTTATAAAACTGTTCGACGAACCAGTCTTTCAGTTTGCGTTTATACGCTCGTCTAGAGGGCGCACCGCGCACTTAAGGGGCGTCCCCCAGCAAAACGAGTTTTTTGTCCAGTTTTTAGAGCTATCTACTCATTAGCCAAAACAAATATCAACTGGTAAAAAATACAATAAATTTCTATAGTTTCTTGGCTTCAAAATGATAGTTTCTTTTTTTTTTTGTTAATGAACTTATTGTTTGAATAATCTCATCACAACGAAACCATAAAAACAAAAATAAGTGTAATTATCATGCATCTACTCGAAAACCCGCCATTATTTGGATTTTGTACTTAAACCAACGGATAGACAATTCCATTACGAACATTTTGGTAGAAATTTTTTTTTCAAAAGGCCAATTTCTGATTTTATATAGAGTTTATTCTAAAATTTGAGCGTAAAACAGCGGCAAATCCTACTGTTTCTCTCTTGCTCTTTCTTGCGGTGTGCGATGAGGTAAGAAATACTCAAAGTCATTTGCTCAGGGTATGCCCTTAATGCGGGACCTTGTTGTAAATTGTATAGTTAGAGGTATACTGCTTTTACCAAAGAGTTTACACATACCACGTATAGAGTTAGAACAAACGCTTTACTCCGAAAGCACGGGCCTGATCACTGTTGCCTTGTGGAAGTGTCATACTTTTGTCTCGGCTCATCACTACGTTGCCGTAGCTAACATACACCTCGTCTGCTTACGATTGGTACAAAGGAAGAACGTGATCTTTTTACTTATGCTTTATCTAAGGCTGTTACACTCCGCGAGGTATAAGCTGAGCTTTGCATTAGTGTGAGTGATCACCAATCAGGCAGGAGCTTGAAACTTTGTCCGCGAGGTATAGGCTGAGCTTTGCATTAGTGTGAGTGATCACCAATCAGGCAGGAGCGCGGCGAGACAGAATGGCGCCGCGCCTAGGGCCGGTTGTCACACCTACACTATCCATGTACACTCACACAAATGCAAAGCTCAGCTTATGCCTCGCGGAGTGTACGGATGTCGGTGACTAACAAAACTTCACCTACCTATCCAACAAAACGAGTAACGCGCACATCCGGCACGTCACGTCCGATTTGAGATCTAACTTTTATGATTTTTATGATTATTATGATTTTTGTGATTATTATGGTAGAAACTGCCATATAAATTTTATCGATATCGGTGTGACGGTTTTTTGAAATACCAACAAAATACTAAAATTTGTTTTCATTTAGACATAGTCATAGTTTCTCATGAAATATTATCGAGTATCCGAATTTTATTTTTAAATTGGAGTCGGTTATCGCTATTTCGTACACAATTTAATTATGTAAACAAAATTAAGTTATTAATGTTATTGAAAGTCAAAGTCAAAGTCAAGGTACTTTATTCATAAATGTACAATTTACACGTCAATTATTAAAAAACCAAAACAAAAGAAAGAGCATACAAATTGTATACATTTTGAAAGTTTGAAATGACTACTTTGCTGTATTATATAATAATTAAATTAAATTGCTGTATTATCCTATATATGAAAGTTAAAATAGCGTTACCTTAGGACAGGTGTCCAGTATCTCGAAGAGAATCGGCTCTCCGTCCAGCATCGCTTCGTGCTTGTATTTACTGTCTGCAAAACATATTATATTTTATCAGCTATTGTGTCGTGGAAATATATACGAGTATTTCTATGTCGTGATAATATTAAGCCGAATGTTTGGATGTTTAGATGTTTGTAGCCTAACCACGTTGGAACGTCTGAATGGATTGAGTTGAAATTTAGATTAAAAATACATAAAAACTAATTAGTAGGTACCCGATATCCGTGTTAGGTACATATTTAACACGGATATCGTGTACCAAATATAATACCTAATTATTAGGTACCTAATCGGTACCTGATAAAAAATATAATATCAGATACCCACCCGTCTTTAAAACAAAATAGGGTATCTATTAGATAGATTTATTCGGCAGAGCAGCGGACTGGAAGCGAGTATATATTCATACTGCAGAAGCGCGCCGTACGAGCTATTGTAAGGATACCGTCGGACGTCTCGGTGCGGCCGCATTTTAAAAGGTTAGGAATTCTAACGTTTCCTGGAATGTTAATTTTTCAGGTAGCGGTATACGTCAGAGTAAACTTGGCTTCCTATGAGACGTCGTTCAATGCGTCCGGTTCAAGTACAGACTCGCAGAGGTACCCCGCACTCTGGAAGGATCTGCTAAGTCTGCATACGCATTGGGTCCCACTATACCTTCATAATAAGTTGCCCGGTGTGATCGTTTCGGCTCCCACAATCTGTAGCTTTAGATCAAGACTGAAGCGTCGGCTTATCGAGCAGTCGTTTTATAGTTATGACGAATTCGTAAGAAATGTTATTTGAAATTGTATTTTTATGTTTGAATACTATTTTAGTAACAGGAGCATGAAATTGGTATTTAAATACATCATTTATTATTAAACAGACATTTTTTTTTTAATTTAAGTTGTAATCAAATATTCTAATTATTAAATAGTTTTAATAACTAATGTAATGTGGAAAATTAAATAAGTTACACATTGTTGACAAGTTGTATTATGACCTGTAACAACTGTTATCAATAAATTGATTATGATTATTAAAATTTAGATTAATAAATATGAAAAGTAGGTAGGTATAATTGGAACGGTAACTACGCTATTAAACCGCGAAACGCTACTAAGTCTAAGTAGTTACTTTCACAATATGTACTTTCTATTCATATACAATACTTCTATATTAAAATGCTCCGACAGTTTGTATGGCTAACAAATAAAATTGTTAGTTCTATATTGCAGAATACTCGATGGCCTATATTCTTTAAAAAAGTGCATACGATTATTACATACGCACGTAAGAAGTAGGTACTAACCTGAAGTTGGTTAAGTTGAACACTGTTTACTAAAATATTGATTGGATAACTTCAGGGACTAGGATATTTGTGATGTGTACGCACATCGTAAAAATTTACTCTCGTCATGTTTCCCTAACGCACGAAAATGTGTAAGTATATGTCTAATACTATCTATTTTATGGTATAAGTTCAATAAAAAAGTTACCTTGCTGATGGTCATACTCGCCGATGTATCGCTTCGTCAGGAAGCGGACCGTCAGTGCTGTGGACAGATAAAATAAACCATTATAATTTATGCCGCTTATATCGGCCGTAACGCTCTCTAAATAAACACGTATCCGCGAGAGGCAGAAATAAAACGATGTTTTTCAACAAATAACCGGGAGTGATAACCTTCGCGCAGGCCTCCGCGTGGATGCGGCGTCCGCCGCGACATCGACAGGTAGCTAATAGAGTTAGATCCCAGAGCCGCCAGACGTCACGTATTTTCTGATGGATGAAATGTGGACGATTGAGTAGAGTTAGTACGTACTAAGAACACATGGTTACCCGCTAACTTGCTTAGACGGCCAATTTTGAGATATGGACTCCAGAAGGTACACAAAAACATTTATGTACGAGATTATGAGTGTAGGGGATGACTTGCTCCTTAGATCGGTCTGTCTTTTCGGAAAAAGCTTTAAAATAGTTGTCTGATAAACATATATTATACAAGTAGAGTTTGAGCATTTAAGTGAAGTTAAGTCATTGTTTGGGAGTTTTAAAGCGTCTGTTAAGCATAACGGCCGCCGGAAAGTGTCTGGGAGTATTAGGGCCTTACTTTTAAAGATATTGCCTGTAACATACGTGAAAATCAGTTATCAGAAAATACGTGAAGTAAGTAGTGTATCTTCTGGACCCCATATCTCAAAATTGGCCGTCTAAGTAAGTTAGCGGGTAAGCATGTGTTCTTAGTACGTACTAACTACTAACTCTACTCAATCGTCCACATTTCATCCATCAGAAAATTCGTGACGTCTGGCGGCTCTGGGATCTTGGACTATTAGATATAAACATTTACAGGGAACTTAGCTCTTGTGTCAAAACTAATTATTAACGAATACGAAGTGAACAGATTTTTATTTAATCTGACTAATGTTTTCTCTTAAGTTTGGGTGTTTGTTGTTCAAAACGAACGGCTGAAGGGATCAGGCACAAATTCAAATTTGTGCCTGATCCCTTCAGCCGTTCGTTTGCATTTTATATTTGTAGCATAGAGTGACGAGACGAACAGGACATATGTCTGATAGTAAGCAACATGCCTGCCACAGTGACATACAGCTATTGGAACATGAAAAGTCCAAATCATTACCTAGCACTACACTGCGCTCGTCACCCAAAGATCTAAGACATTATATTTCTAAGGAAACATTGCTCTTCAAACCGGAACACAGTAATGTTTGCACATTACTGCTTGGCGGTAGAATAACTGACAAAGGTGTGGTACTTCCCCAGGCAGACTCTCAAGAGTTCTACCACTACTAAAAATATTACTATAATGCTGTTAGAATATTCTACTTTTTATCCCAAAAACACAATAGGAAAGGGAACTACGTGGAAAACGCAAAGCTGGCTGCTACTTGTAGTTGCTTTAAAAAAGCTAATAATGCGAGAGGCTGTGTTGTTATGGGATTGTGAGTTGCTTACTTTGTATTGTTATGATCTACATCTACACATACAAATAAGATTGAAGTGTCTGTTTGTAACTACAAAATAACAGCTTTTCATTAACGCACATGAAATCAATGGTTCTTACATTTTAAAAAAAATGTCCGTCTGTTTGTATCGAGTAATCTCTGAAACGGCTGGACTTATTTTGACGAAACTTTTAATGGCAAACATTTGATGTTACGAAGTAATCCTCATAAGTTACTACTTAGGCTACTTTTATTTGGGCATAAAGATTTGGCATAAATAATTCTGCAGAAATAACGTAAATAAATAAATTGGCGCGTATTTCGCACACAAAAGCAACAACTAAGTAAAGCTTATATACTATGGGAGTCAGATAGCTGATATAAAACTTAGAACCTTGGTGAGCTTTGCTCGGTTACTTAGATACATACAGTTTTTCTCAAAAAAAATAACTTGAAAAAAGAAAGGCCGCCGGCCGCCCAACTTCCCGACTGAGCTAACACACTGCCGCGCGACGTTGTAAAATTTACCGTCGCATTCCAACGCTTATTTGACAGTTTTTCATTGTATAAAAATGCGCATAAAACGGCGTTTTTTTTATAAAACCTGCCTAGATCGATTTATCGTCCCCGAAACCCTCTGTTTACATAATTTCATGAAAATCGTTCGAGCCGTTTCCGAGATTCAGATTCTATATATATATACCTACAAGAATTGGTCGTTTAAAGGTATAAGATAATAACAAGAATTGGTCGTTTAAAGGTATAATATAATACATATATATATATACATAAAGATTAGCTCGTTTAAAGGTATAAGATTTCTAACTAGTTTAGTTAAGCCGCTTCACTGCGGCTCGTTGTTAGTTCTCTATACTCTAAAAGTACTCTTTACTCCATATTATTAAAAAGTAACCTAGTGGTGATAATGAGTGAGAGTAAGAGTGAAAGCAGTATCATAAGCTGAGGTCGGAAGTTCGAAAATTTAGAGTATTTTTTCCGCAAGAAACAAAGTAAATTTGCAAATAAAACTCGAATAAACAAAATGAAACATCTCATCATCATCATCAAACGAATCATCCTCTACAAAACTAAATTAACAATCAACCAAGGTCATTGATCACTTCTATATTTTTCGAAACAAAAATTTACATTATAAAAACACGTTTTAAGAATCTCTCGCCAGATAACAAGAGTGTTCGGAACAAATATCACACTGCACCATCTCACCAAAATATTATACTAAGGACTAAACAATGGTAAGTACATGGAACTTTGGAACTTGCTACGTGCTAGTGCTACGTAGAAAGAGCTACGAAATTCGTGGCATGGTCGCATTGAAGGCACAATGATATTTGAATTTCCACGCTCATCACTGCCTTTTCGGTGTCACGTGCACACTGAAAACATAGTGAGTGAATTTACATCTACCTAGAGTCTTTCGAGGTCACGTGTCATTCACCAACCCGCACTGGGCCAGCGTGGTGGATTATGGCCTGGACTCTCTCCTTGCGAGAGGAGGCTCCACGACCTCCACGTCCTAGCAATAGGAACATATAGTGGGCTACTTATGATTATGCTATGTTGAAATAGCTCCGTGCATTTTGCTTACTATCAGGCTTGTTTCGCCATTCTATATTTTTAAACTACCATCAAAACATTTGTTCAATGTACAGATTAATATGTGGTGCAAGGTGCAATGGTGCAATGCTTAGATAAATGAGTCAAAAACCTGTAAAATATTTGAGTACATCCTGTTAAATCAGTATCATGGTACGTCATACCAACACAAAGAGTCATAAATGAGTTTCATTCGATTTTATATTACGACAGTTACTAATTCTTAAAAACCTTGAAAGTTTGTACGCCAGACGAAATTTTTCACAGTGTAATATTATTCAATGTCTGCTAAATAGATGTAGACGCGGAAAAAATACATTGTAAGCAACTCATCTAACGAGCTTCCGACAGCTAAAGCGCTAAAACGTGTCTTCCACATTAGCAAGAGTGAGACCAAACGCATTGTGACAGAAATAGACATTTCTATTCGACTTCTGTTAGTAGCTGAAATGCGGCAAAGAACATTACTCGCTGTCATGATGTGGATACTAGCTAATCTAGCTTGCACTGCACAAGCTTTCAGGTCAAATTTTGCTCCAAATTTAGGTCTTATTACAATATAACAGATTTGCATAATAAACCTGAGTCTGTATGGCAGTTTAGATTGTGATTCAATAGAACGGTCTAGTTCTTACGTAAGTCTATGCTTTTATAATACTACTAGAAGTGCCCGCGGTTTTACCCCAGCGTTTTCCCGGGTTAATATAGCATATGTAACAAGAATATGTGTACAAAGTTTCATGATGATCGGTGGTATTCGCGTGAAAGCGTTATAAATAAATTTACTTTCGACCCCATAACCGTTTAAAACGCAAATAAAAGTGGTCAAGTGCGAGTCGGACTCGCCCATGAAGGCTTCCGTAGCAGCAAGTAACATAATATAAAAGTTCTTGTAGCTTGTTGTTACTTTAATCAGTGTTTTAATAATAGTGAATTTATGACGTATTAAAATAATACTACTTACTAGATTTCATTCACACCAATTTTCATTGATAGTTCACATTACATTACACCGTAAGTATGGGACATTCCCAACATTTATTGTTTTTTTTTCTTCGTTGATTTTTATTCTTATAGTTTCGGAGAAAAGAGGCTGTGACATACGGACGGACAGACAGACATGACGAATCTATAAGAGTCCCGTATTTTGCCATTTGGCTACGGAACCCTAAAAATATACCTCTTGACGACATATGTCCATCTCTAACGACCCACAATAAACACTTTTATTAGCATAATTAGAATCAGCATTGCACTCGTGCGAAGCCGGGTCGGGTCGTTATCATAAAAGTAATAAAGAAGTTTTAACTTTAAAGAAACAATTATATTGAGGCCTAAACAACTTTATAAGGATGACAGTTCCTGCTGGTAAGATTCCGTGATTTAATTTTGTTTCGTGAAGGCGAATTACATTTTGGGACTCACTTCAATTTAAGCGTAATAATTCACAAGCAATTGGCACGCCGGCGCCGACTCAATTCTATTTCTGATATTACATTGTACAATGTACATTATTCTTCGCATTACGTACATTTACGTACCTCGATCTTTCTAGCTACGCACAAAATCTGTTTTATTTAATTGCACAAACTTAAATGACAAAGTCATCACTTCGTGCCATGGTTTAGACGAAGTGTAAAATCTACTTGACTATACATATATGTACTCGTATAAAATAAATGTTACATCATAAACGTCAAAATTTGTGTATTTCGATGTTTGCTGATCAATCAACTGAGCAACAAATATCCATACATTGACATATTTAATATTAGTAGGATTAGTAGGATAATGCAAATTCATCATACTTTGCCAGAAGCGTTAGCCCTTGATTTCATTTTCCGTGTCACAACCTTAACTTGGGCGAGGAAGAATGTCCTTACAGTCGCATTACGTAACACATTTCACATTAATATTGTTGTTTCACTCTCGGTTACCGAACCATGTCAGATTGTGAATCTGTCTGCTACGATGAATCAAACTTATGCTTGGAACTGACACTTACGGTTGGAAGCATACGCTAATAACGATAAGCTTGTACAAAATGACGAAGGTCTGTCATCCACTCGCTCATTTCGTTTGAGCCACATCAATTCTCTTTATTTTCATTTATTTGTAATCGTTTAGTACGAATCTAAAACGTTTTAATTATATTTTATTTGAATGGGAAGTCTGTATTAAATTACCGCACTTCTAAAGTGCTGTGGCATTGAGAATTATTTTTATTTTCAAATACAAGAGTCACTGAAGCTTATACTAATTTTCTCAACACTTAAAATGTTTTAAAATGCTTTGATGAAAATTCCTTCAGCACTCTTTTCTATATTAATATGATGCAGAGGAAAGATTTGGTAGTTTATTTGTTTGTAACTGATTAATACTACCAACTCAACAGATTTTTACTTGATTAATAAAATATTACGTTGTATGAATAAGGCACACGCTAACTTAAACTATAAAAACATGTACTTATACTTACATTGTTTTGGACGAATAATCATAGTGTCATTTATTGTTTACCTAAGTATTTCTCCGATAGCAAAACGTGTGTCTCGATTGCATTTTAGCTGTGAAGGGAAACATCCTGAGGATTTGGCTAATGTCAGCCTGGTGGAATGTGACCTTTACTCTGTCCTTGAGAGAGAATGCCACCAATCCCACCAAAGAGAGGGAGAGACAGAGAGAGATGTCAACAGAGAGGACATGAATAGGGTGGGGATATTCGGAAAACTTTTTTTTGAATGTCTTGAATTTAATCCTAATTTTAACCCTACTAATATTATTAATGTCAATGTTTGGATGTTTAGATGTTTGGACAGAACTAAAATACAATGAAAACTACACGACACTACAAACCTTCCTAACTACTTACACTAAGCACACCTGAATTATCCATAGACCACTGTAGGTCACAGATAATGTATGATGTACAGATAATCAAGATGTTCAAGCCCATTACCAATCGGAAGCGTACCCAGCATTCTGCATTACCACGCTGAATGGCAATGCTTATGCGTTGGGCCAAATAAACGCCAGCATTTTGATCACGCGTCGCGTCGACCAAACGCGCGGAAAGGCTTTTGAAGATGGGATGAGCTCCCGGCCCCCACGGGCCCAATGTCTCAACCGATGTTTGGATGTTTGTGGTTCAATCATGTCGTAACGTATGAACCGATAAGGTTGAAATTTGGAACACAGATTATAATCTGTAAGACATATACTACGTACTTATAGAGTTAGAACAAACGCTTTACACAGAAAGCACGGGTCTAATCGCTCTTGTAGAAGTATCATTCTTTTCTTGCGGCTCATCACAATGTCGACATAGCTATTCTTTACCTAATTGTTCTTTTATTTTATCCCGAAAACTAAACGGGGACAAACCGCGGGGTGGTACTAGTACATTATTATAGTTATGATTTAAGTAACAAAAAAGTGATTTGCCTACTAAGCATGACTTCTCAACTTATGTAAGGATTTACTATGTAGGTACTCTCCACATCTTTGTTTATAGTATAGAGCAGCAAGACGAGCAGGACATGTGCTTGATGGTAAGCAACATGCCTGCCCATAACGGCACAGTGACACGCAGCTGTTTGAACATGAAGAGTCCAAATCGTGACCTTGCACCGCAATGCGCTCGTCACCCGGAGATATAAGGCTTTTCATCTCCTAGTCTAGTAATTTCTTCGGAAACATTGCCCTTCAAACTGGAACAAAGAAATGTTTGAACACTACTTCTTGGTGGCAACACTAAAGCAAAGGTGTGGTACTTTCCCAGGCGGAATAATCTCTACTGTAATAGAGGACGTTGCGATTTTACATTGCCCCACCAACATTAGACCAACATTTATGAATAAAAGCAAATACTTTGTAAAATTTGAGATTCTAGACAAAATGTTGTTTTTATGCTGGCGTTGTTGTATGTGGAATTTTTTTTTTACTATTATATGTTTGCACTTGTTTACCTGAGGATGACGATGCGGTCTACGATGAAGCGTGCTTAGGAGAAACCGTTTCACTATAAGAGTTAGGCTGCGGGTGGGTGGTATCATAGGCTCTGAATGCTATTAATGCACAAGGCACATGCACCTGGCTACATTGATATGGCCATAAGGAGTAATGAAGTCAACAATCCCGTTTTACTGAGAATTAGCACTATTTACAGGCCCGGCCTCGCAGGATGTTTACCAAACACAGCCTAAGTTCCAATCAAGAAATTCTACACTCGGACGTAATTCACGATGTTCCTTTAATTGCTGCTTTGTAAATCCAATTCCTAGCGTGTTGGTTATTGCACACATTGTAACTGTTGCAAACAATTTACTTCTAAACAAGAACAAAATTAAAAATGTTGACTAACCCCCGAGTACCTCAGATTTGTTATCTGTACAACATTCTACTAGTCAAGCCCTTTCATTTGATACCCATATTAAGGGAGTTGTGAAAAAAGACATGTATTTCGCCATTTCGTGGGAAGCGGTCATCTTGGATTTGAAATTAGTCATAGTGCAATGTATTATACTAGTCAAGCCCTTTCGTTTGATACCCATATTGAGGTAGCAGTGAAAAAAATAATATTATTCGCCATTTTGGATTTGAAATTTGTTGTAGTGTATAGTATTCTACTAGTCAAGCCCTTTCATTTGACACCCATATTGAGGTAGGTTGGGAAGAAATATTTTGTCCGCCATTTTATGGCGACGGCCATCTTGAATCGATATTAACCAAACATAGTTAATAACATCCGCACGGATATTAAATTTCAAATAAAAAAAACCGCATCGACATCGGCCCACCCATTTGAGCTCTACGGTGCCACAGACAGACACACACGCACACAGACAGACAGACAGACAGACAGATAGACAGACAGACATTGACGTCAAACTTATAACACCCCTTTTTTTTGGTCGGGGGTTAAAAATACAAAAAATGATATTTTTCTAAATGTAGCAGAGTACCTATTATAGAGACTACTCTTTGGACGTCTACTAGTCAAGCTCTTGCATTTAATACCAATACTAGCAGCCCGCTTCGCACGGGTATTAAGTATAAAACAAAATTATTAGACTTTGAACGGACTCATTTGGTAAACTTGCCATGCTTAGCACATACCACCAAGTCTGCTTTTGACAAAACAAACAATCCAAATCATTTGTTTTGTAGTGGTAGGACTCTTGGCAGAGTCCGCCTGGGGAAGTACCACACCTTTGCCAGTTATTCTACCGCCAAGCAGAAATGTTTGCACATTACCATCAGGCACAAGACCTGCTCGTCTCGTCACTTTTTATTTAAAAAAAAAGCTATGTTAGCGGAATAATCCACAGATAGATAACCACAAACACACGATCTTTTTTTGTGACGAGGCTTAGTAAAAGTAATACTTTATTTCCTCGAAAAATAAACTAAAACCGTCTTAAATTAACAATTGAATTCATGGGGTTGCTGATCTTGCCGCTACTATTCTAAATTCAAATGGTGGCAAGGAAAGTTGGCTTTATGTTTCCGATGCTTTGATGGTCTGGAGTGAGTCAATTCCGTTGAGTCGACTCCCGTAGAGTGTCAAAGCCAACGGGTTCGGGATGCTATTAGGGCAAAGCGGGTCCAAGAACAACTTTTGGCATGTGTCTCAGGAGTGGATATGGCCAGACTCCGGGCCGTCTCGCAGCCTGAATCTGGGGCTTGGTTGCACGCGCTACCTTCTCCTCACCTAGACATCTTATTAGAAAACAACTAGTTGCCCGTAGTGGTGGCTCTCTGCCTGGGCTGCAAGGTGTGTGAACCCCACATGTGCACCTGCGACTCTCTGGTAGAGGCCGATGGCCATCACGCTTTGAGTTGTCGCCGGTGTGCGGGAAGGTTCTCGCAACACCATGCATTCAATGGCGTAGTTCGGAGCGCTTTAGTATCGGCAGGCGTTCCTTGGGTACCTGAGCCCTCGAGACTATGCAGATCGGACGGCAAGAGACCGGATGGATTGACTTTGGTGCCCTGGAAGAACGGGAAGTGCCTAATTTGCCACTATGTACTTAAGTTATTTACTTAAGTCTATTAATTTCAAAGAGTTTACATTATACTACGTACTCGTATAGAGTTGGCATAAACGCTTTATACCAAAAGCACGGGTAGCATCTTTCTTGCCTTGTCGCTCTTATGGAAGTGTCATACTTTTGTCGCGGCACATCACTCTGTTGCCATAGAAAGTATGCACGTCATCTGCTTACGATTGAAATCTAACTCTATACGTAGTATATGTAAACTCTTTGACTGGCCTCGTGGCTTAGTGGGTAGTAACTCTGCCTGCGAAACCGGTTAACCAAATGCTAACTCAAGGTCATGTGTCATCCACTAACCAGCATTGAGCCCGTGTGGTGGATTACGAACTTGACTCTCTCCTTGCGAGAGAAGGCCCCGAGTCCCAGTTGTGGGAACATTTAGTGGGCTGCTTATTAAGTCTATTGACAAAGCTAGATTTCTCGTCATCATATCAAAATTCAACTTTAGTAGGTACTGTAAGAGGGACCGATTGGAGATCACCTCCTATCCCTCATAAGTTACGCCCGGTCTAGTCGGGAGATCGGCGACTGCTGATCCAGAAGGGGGGGGGGGCGTACAAATCCCGCGCGCATCACTGTCATTTCAAAGTCATGTGCGTGACGCTAATTTAAAACGGTGAAGGAAAACATCGCGAGGAAACCGACATGTACCAAGAACCTTTCGAGGTCAAGTGTCATCCACCAACCCACACTACCGCCGTGGTGGATTATGGCTAAGACTCTTTCCTTGTCAGAGAAGGCTCAGATTCCCAGCAGTGGGAACAGTTAGTTGGCTGCTTATGCTATATCCCTCATGGGGAGTACCCCATAATATATGATATTACATTCATTTACACATAGAGAAAGCATTAGTCAAGTTTAACATATACGCATATTTTGCGTTGTAGATAAAATCATTGGCTTAGAACGCTGTTTCCAAAATGTCAATTTTGATAATTACTACACTCGTGATAACTTTTGAATGGTACGTCCGATTTGGATAAATTTAAAAGTAAATTGCAGGCATTGAAATAACCTTCAATAAAAAATTATTTAGAAAAAGATACATACCGAGTTACGAAGAAAGACGTCTAAGTTGAACTGGCGTTACAATTGCATATTTTAACCTAAAAAAGTAGTTACTGTGACTTAACTGTTGTAGTTAGACATAGACTATAGGGGACTTTTTTGTAGATATTGATGTGTTCTATAAAACTGTGATACATTACTTTGCTCTGATGTCAATAGTTTCCGCAGCGTAAGCGATATAGTTTTCCTTTTTGGAAAATTTCCCTACCTTAGGTTCCATTATCAAAGTTTCCATGCGGATCCCTAACTTTTTTAAATAAAATATATAGCTTATGTTCATCGCAGGTAATGTGGGATTGTAACAGTGAAATATTTTTTCGAATCGGTCCAGTAGTTTCGGAGCCGATGCAAACAAACAAACAAAGAATCAAATCTTTCCTCTTTATAATATTAGTGTAGATAGTGTATCTCTCTACTTAGTCTGTGGTGTAGATAGTAGTAGCCATAATACCAATACAGACTATATAGTTTGATAAATTTAGATCGGTATTTAACACATCTTTAGTGTCTACCGTTTATCTGCCAAAGCCAGGATGACCCAAACTTCATAATGATCCATCGTTCTTACCAATGTCGGGAGCATGCAAGTCAAACCCTTTCATTTGGCATCATCATTTCATCATCTACCTATTGGGGTAGGTTGTGAAGAAATATTTTGACCGCCATTTAGTGATTGAGATTAACCAAACGTAGTTAAGAACCACCGAAAGGAAATTCCCATCAAATAAAAAAAACGCATCGAAATCGGTCCATCAGTTTGCGATCTACAGTGTCACAGACAGACACACACAGAGACAGACAAACAGACAGTCAGACATCGACGTCAAACGTATAACACCCCTTTTTTGATCGGGTGTTAAAAATATGAAATGATAAATATATATATCGTTTTTTTTATATATATTGTTTTTTTTTTTATATATCGGTGGACAATTCACACACAACACCATCTGACTCCAAACTAAGCAAAGCTTGTAATATGGCGGCCAGATAGCTGATATAATACTTATATAGTTGTAAATACATACTTATTATACATAGAAACACCCAGACACAGTGCAAATATTTGAATTCATCACACAAATATTTGCACTGGGTGGGAATCGAACCCACGACCCTCGGCTTCGCAGGCAGAGTTACTACCCACTAAGCCACGAGGCCAGTAAATTATATTCAGATATATAGAGTATTTGTTTGATGAATACGGACGTTGTCCTGGATCTGGATGTTTTTTGTATGTACCTACACACAAAAAAAATATACAACCAAATTGAGAAAAGAAAGAGTTCAAATGGCAAGAGATTAAAAGTAATTAAAACTCAAGCCACAGCTGGCAACGTTATAGCTCACATGTATTTACAGTAACATTTGTATTCTGGTATTATAATGTAATCCATTCATTCCCTAAATATTCCAATATTGAATGACGTCTCAAACAATGCCGTATCATCCAAGAATCCATACATTAGTCTACGATGTTTACGGCAAACGTTTTAGCTAGTGATGTACTAATCCGACTACCAGCCGGAACAAGACGACAAGGCAATATACTGCAAAAACAATCAAAAGATTACTCAATGTTCCCCGAAACAAGAACAAAATCAAAAATTTTGATTAACCCCCGACTACTTCGGATCTCGGATTATCTATATAACGTTCTACTAGTCAAGCCCTTTCATTTGATACCCATATTAAGGGAGTTGTGAAAAAAGAAATGTATTTGGCCAATTTGTGGTAGCGGCCATCTTGGATTTAAATTTGTCATAATGCAAAGTACTCTACTAGTCAAGCCCTTTCATTTGATACCCATATTGAAGTAGTAGTGAAAAAAATAATACGATTCGGCATTTTGTGGTGGCGGCCATCTTGGATTTGTTTTAGTGTATAGTATTTTACTAGTCAATCCCTTTCATTTAATACCCATATTGAGGAAGGTTGTGAAGAAATATTTTGTCCGCCATTTTGTGGAGGCGGCCATTTTGAATCGATATTAACCAATCATAGCTAAGAACATCGGCACGGATATTAATCTTCACATAAAAAAACCGCATCGGCCCATCCGATTGAGCTCTACAGTGCCACAGACAGACACACACAGACAGACAGACAGACATCGACGTGAAACTTATAACACCCCTATTTTTGGTCGGGGGTTAAAAATGAAAGACTTCGATTCAAAATTAAATTTAGACAGTAGATAGGCTAAATCTTATTAGAAGCCATGACTACGTCGTCCAGATAAATTAAAAGCAAATTTTAGGTTTTTGTTGATATTTCATAAACTGCTGAAACTTTGCACCGATTTCGAAAAATAAATGGGCCCACCTCTGAAGTATTTTCTACCAACCAAAAAAAATATCAGCAAAATCGATTCAGAATTAGCGGGGTTATAGTGTAACATATACACAAAAAACGTACAAATGAATTGAAATTCTCCTCTTTCTTCGAAGTCGGTTAAAAATTATCAAGAGGTGCTAGGAATGGATAGGAAGTCAAAGAGAGCCGTTACCCGGCCTCATGGCCCCTGACTACAGAACTACTCTGTTCTACAGAAGGCAAAATACAAACGGAAGAAAAACAGAGACAAAAAATTGGCAGTCTTAGGGACTGCCAATAGAAGGGAACTTCACGCTTTTTGTACACGAACAGTACACGAACATAGTAGGTATAAATACAGAACCTAATACATAAAAAAAATTGGTTGCCTGTAAAGTCGGTATACGGGCGAAAGTTTTACGTGACAACGACTTTGAGTGGTAAAATAATTTTACGGAAGGGACGCGTGCCTTTCACTTTTTATGTCTGTCTCTCTCGCTCTTAGGCGGGCTAACCATGCCCGAGTGGAAGGGACGCGTGCCTCTCACTCGCTCTCGTTGTGAGCGCATAACGTGAGCGGAGCGTAACGCAGTTTCTTGAAGTGTCACCCGGCAAACCAATTAATAAGACGTTGTCACGTCAAAACTAATGAAAAACGTTCGATGACGATGTTACGAGCTCCATGTTCCACGACAAATGCTAAAAAGTTCTCACTTCAAAACTAAAAAGAGAAGAGACACAAATCTGTCCGTCATCTTCCGGCCAATAAGTAATTCCGCGTTACTACGCCGAGCTATATCCATCTTCTAAATTATTATTAGACTAACAATAAAATCCCACGCGCGATTCATTCTGGTTTTATGATGGGATTTGAGCTTTCTGTTAGTTTCATTTATGATTCAATATGCTACTCTTTCATGGTATATTTTACGTCTGCATTGTAATATTAAAAATATCTCAATTAACAAAAGCACTAGGAAATGTTTCTTTAGAAGTTGAATTTCGTAATTAATTTCGTAAGCATTGAGTTAAGCCAAAATAAATAAGTTATTTACTACAGTTATTTCTAAAATTTAATTAATTTAATTGAACTATTAAAACATAATTTTGAATTGTTAATTAATCATATTCTAGACTGAATTTTTTAGGCAACCCATTTGCAATATATTTTTTGGCATATTAAATTACATATAAAATACTTTTCATCCAATAAACAGTTCAGTTAAGGTAGTTGTATTGCTGGATCTCAGACTATTAGTACTCAAACAAAAAAAAACCACCGATTTAGCTCACAAGAAGTTCGGAAATAACACACATAAAAATACTGTTTTTTATAGTATAGTGACAAGACGATGAGGACATTTGTCCAATGGTAATTGGTAACACGGCTGCCAATAACACCACAGAGACATACAGCTATTGGAACATGAAAAGTCCAAATCATTACGTAGTACTGCACTGCGCTTGTCACCCAGAGATATATGTACATATGTGATGATCCATCTCTATGCCCTGTGATGTCTCTGGAAATGTTGCCATTCAATCAGGAAGACAGTTAAACTGAGAACATTATTTTTTATAAGTCAGTTCAATAGTTTATGAAATTATTGCTTACGAGCATATAATTTAATTTCTATGTCTGCAAATAAATATACATATATATTAAGTAGTCGACACTTTTTCATACAGGGCCATCTACCCCAAAACTAATACGGGTCAAATAACTGATATAACTCATCATAAGTACTCGTGTGTATGGTTGTAAATCCTAACATCCTACTTATACCTAATATTTATGTTACACGTCAATTGACAGGGCTGTCAATTGAGATTCGATTTTGACGTTTCTTTTTGGTTTGGTAGAACATAATTCGGAAGTCATCATACATAAATTTTATAGAAAACGGTTCAGCAGTTATTAAAAAATTAACATAAATTTTAAATTTATTTATTATATTATATTTTATTATATTATTTAAAATGTTGAGCATGAAGAGTCCAAATCATTACCTAGTACTGCACTACGCTCGTCACCCGGAAAAATTAGGTGTTTTATCTCTTAGTCCAGTAATTTCTTTGGAAACATTGCCCTTCAAACCGGAACATAGTAATGTTTGCACATTTAGATTTTTAGCTTAGCTATTCTCGCCTGTCAACTGCTTAGAACAGATAGCTATTAGCGCTAGGGCTGTCAATTGTGACACATATTGGGAATATTGCCCAATCTGTTATTATTTTAGAGTGTGACAATAAAGAATTTGCTAAATTTACACATACAAAACCGAGGCAAGTGCAATAGTACGACTTATTACTTTCGTGCGTACGTCACATCACAATACCCCGTATTTTACAAGGTGACTCAACGCAAGCCTATTAAATATGAAGTAGGTAACTGTTGTTGGATAAAAAGTGTCGCGTGAAAACAACAATACAATTTTACAAACGTATATCTTTTACGCTTATAAATACCTAAGCAGCGGAACACTACTGTTTTCTCAAGATGTTTTCCTTCACCGTTAAAGCCAGTTGTGATAATAAACTCGTATATATGTGCACTATGAATATTTATACTAATTATTCATAGATAAAAATTATAAAGCCGAAGAACTTGTTTGTTTGAACACGCTAATCTCAGGAACTACTAGACCGATTAAAACAAATCTTTTACCATTAGATATGTATGTGATCCCTGAGTGTTATAGGCTATATATGTACCACGGGCGAAGCCAGGGGGACAGCTAGTACTCAAATATGCAGACAGTATTCGAACATGTAATCTCACGATTGTGAAGTAGGTAGGACCTTCTCGTCATTGCGCCACTACGTCATTTAAGCCGCCACGACTACAGACTGACATAAAAGTTTTGTTTGTATGAAGACAATAACGAATCTATGAATCTATACTAGTGGCCCGTTCCGGTATCGTTTGATGTTGATATACTTACTGTAATCGAAGTAAAAACAACTATCCCTAATCTCTAAGTCTTTCAAGTTGGAGCAAACTGCACGGTGTGCAAATTTGATTAAAATGGCGCTTAGGAGTTAATCGCGGACAAACAACGTTACGCGGGATTTACTTGTACGTTATGTATATAGAGAAGTTTATAAAACTGGAGAGAAGACGACGCCATCGGCCGGTTCGTGCAGCGAGCGTTGGCTGCATCACCAAATACCATCCGAGATTTCAACCTACAGATGGCCATCAGGGACAGAAATGCGGCCGAATGGCAAAAGGCAATTAGGCAAACACTCGATGTCGAGTCGATTACTAGCGGAATCCCAACCGGTAGTGACCGGTTTTACAGACGAGCACTAGAATTAGATTTGACTGGCCTCGTGGCTTAGTGGGTAGTAACTCTGCCTGCGAAGCCGAGAGTCGCGGGTTCGATTCCCACCTAGCAAATGTTTGTGTGATAAATTCAAATATTCGTACTGTGTCTGGGTGATTCTATGTATAATAAGTTTATATTTAAAACTATATACGAGGGTCAAACTGAAAGTTCTTAGAACTGGCCACTTATAAACAATATAATAAAAAAATGATTCTATAATTTGAAAATAGAACTCTTTGCCAATATTACTGAGTATATACTTCATTAATTTGTCATTTGTTTTACGATTTGGCGGCAAATTGAAAATTGTCTGTGTCACGTCAACATGAATTTAACACGAGAAAATTTTCGTGCAATGATTTTTTATGACTTTCGATGTCATTTAAGTCAACAAGAAAGTTATGATAGACTACGATTGGCCTTTCACGATGAAGCCCCATCTCGTGCGACTGTTTACAACTGGTTTAATGAGTTTAAACGTGGTCGCACTAATCTCACTGATGATTTACGTGAGGGACGGCCTTCTACGGCGACGACTGAAGATAACATCTGTGTTGTGCGGCGTATGATAGAAACTGACAAAAGAGTGACCTATCAGCAGATTCGGACAAGCTTAGGCATCGGTATGAGTCAAGTGCACAAAATCCTACACGAACATTTAGCGGTCAGGAAGCTTTGCGCCCGGTGGATACCTCATAATTTGACTGAGGCTCAAAACTCCATGGTGTGGATTGGTGCCGTAAAATGATTGAAAGATTTAACGGAGGTGACTCAAATGCTGTGTTCGACATACTAACAGGTGACGAAAGCTGGATTTACTGTTATGATCCTGAAACCAAAAGACAATCTGCTCAGTGGGTGTTTCCTTTCGAGGAGTTGCCAACTAAAGTGAAGAGAGATCGAAGTGCGGGGAAAAAAATGGTGGCCTCGTTCTTTGGAAGGATAGGTCATTTCGCAACAATTGTGTTAGAGGATCAAAAACAGTTTCTGCAGAATGGTACACTACCAATTGTTTGCCACTTGTCTTGGAAAAAGTTCGAGAGAAACGACCTCGCAGTAGGATCCTCCTTCACCACGACAACGCCTCATCGCACACCGCCAAGCGAACGATCGACTATTTGGCGACATCAAACGTTGAATTACTGGGTCACCCGCCGTATAGCCCCGACCTCGCGCCTTGTGATTTTTATTTATTTTCAAAATTAAAGAAAACTTAAAGGAAAGCGGTTTATGAATGCTGAAGAAGCGGTGGCTGCGTATCGCGATGCCATTGAAGAGACCCCTAAGGACGAGTGGGCAAAGTGCTTTTCCCAGTGGTTCCATCGCATGCAGCGGTGTATTGACGTGAATGGACAATATTTTGAAAAGATATAATAAAACTAATAACTGGCTAATGTAATCAGTTTTTGATTTTCTAAGAACTTTCAGTTTGACCCTCATTTGACCCTCGTATGTATTATATCAGTTATCTGGCCGCCATAGTACAAGCTTTGCTTGGTTTGGGGTCAAATAGTGCTGTGTGTGAATTGTCCACCTATATTTATTACTAGCTGGACCCGCTACTTCGTTCGCGTAAGCAGATGTTACTGACTTATACATTAATTGGAAGTAAGTATCGTACGTCAATATTTGGATAAGTAGTCATTGAAAAACCTTTGAGTTTGAGTGAATTTGTTTTTCCACACAAAATTTTATTTAATTTTATCATCTTTATTTTTCTTTTTTTAAACAAAATCAAACATACTTGGTAAGTTTTCGTAGTATCGAACATAGACGCAAGTGTTAAGATTGCAGGATTTTTATAGGATACATTATGAAAAGTCTGAAGCTAATGTGCATGATCTGATACCTACTTACCTATTTATTTTTATCCGCAAGCTGTTTTCTAGCTGTTACCCGCGACTTCGCCGGCGTAAAATTTTGAACGAAGCCTGTGTGGAATCAAAATAATAAAATTTTGAGTTTTAATGATATTCAAGCAAGTTGAACCCGTAAATCTAAGCCAAGTCCTAGTGTTCATGTATGAATTTAATTGTAGGTAACACAGAAAAAAATCAAGAACGAAAGAATCCAAATTTGGCATCATAATCCTTTTAGCAGCAAAAACTTATTAGTACAATTTAGAATACCAGTAACGCCACCTAGTGATGAAAGGAAAAAAACATACCACAATAGCAAAACATCGATTTAAATGGCCTTTAGTGCTTTTAGATTTAAACTGGCATTAGCGCCGTCTAATGAGAATATTATGTTGCTTGTTATTTTGACTGTGAACGCAAATCACCTATATTATCTACGCCAAAACGGGTGCATATATTTTTCATTTTTGGCTTTTACCTTACCATCACATCAAGTTCCTTAGGAAAATATATACCGACTTCTATTAATATGGCGTTAAATTAAAGTATAGACTTATTAGCCCATGTGAAATTTTAGACTCTAAACTATATGTGTTTCGTATGTCAACCCATATCGTTGTGCCGTTTTGACGTGATAGTTAAAATTTGTTTCCTTAGGGCCCATGCTTCTTTTCAGGTTGATAGGTAATAAATACATAAATGTGGTATTTCAGGCTATGAGTTATTTCTGTTTCAATTTTCTACCAAATTTGCTTAGTCTTTCCTACGTCACAGTAACCTATAAGTAACCGATTTGCTATTTCTGAGTTCAAACTACGTGTGTTTTGAATTCCATCCGAATATGTTCAGCCGTTCCAACGTTGTCCTGTAAATATTATGGATGTCACTGTTTGGATGTTTGTTACTTAATCATGGCGGAACGTATCAAGTGATGGGTTGAAATTTAAAATAGAATTAGATTAAAGTCTGGAAGAACACATAGGCTAAACATTGCCTATGTATAAGTACTCTATGTATTACTTAAGCTAAACCAAGAATGTGTCTTTAATTTTAACTCGATACATTCAGCCGTTCCAACGTAAGTGAATAGTTAAAGCGTCTACTTGTGACGGGTACGTTATTATTAGTATCGAGCAAGAAACGGTAAAAAATCAAGTTTGTTGTATGGGTGCACCTCGTAAATATTTATTTTATTTTTAGTATTTTTTGTTAAAGCGGCAATAGAAATACATCATCTGCGAAAATTTCAACTGTCTAGCTATCACCGTTCTTGAGATACAGACTGGTGACAGACGGACGGACGGACGGACGGATAGCGAAGTCTCAGTAATAGGGTCCCGTTTTTACCCTTTGTGTACGGAACCCTAACAACTGTCTGCTTCGGTCACCGAAGCTTGTTGAACACTACCTTTACATATAAATTTTAAACAGTATTTGGATTGAAATAATACGTTTTCTAATAAGTTACGGCTGGTCTAGTAAGTTACAGCTGACCTAGTCGGGAGAACGCCGACTGTCGATCCGGAGACCCAGGGTTCAAAACCACGCGCACCACTATCTTTTCAGAGTCATGTTCGTAATGCCGGTAATTAAAACGGTGAAGGAAAACACCATGAAGAAACCGAAATCTACCTATAATCTAAGTTCTAAGTCATATCTCATCCACCAACCGACACTGGGCCAGCGTAGTGGATTATAGCCTTGTCTCTCTCCTTGCGAGAGAAGGTCCTTATGAAATCTAAGCTGATTTTAGTTTTTGTTGAAAATTGAAAACTACCTCCTGTTTTCGATATCTAAGATCACCTCTGAAGTATTTTCTACCAAACAAAAAAGGAATTATCAAAATCAACTAACAATTAGCGGAGTTATCGCGTAAAATAAAACCAAATAAAAAAACATGCAACCCGATTGAGAGCATCCTCCTTGTTTGAAGTCGATTATAAATAACCGAATGATGTTTGTTTTTCCACACAAAAATATATTTTTGACAATTATTTTGTCATCCAAGACGACGCGACGCGATCACGTGGGCACTTTCTAGAATCTAGAATCTAGACATTCTGTGGATCGTCTGTGACACACAGAATACTTAGAAGTTAGTATGTACCGAACGCGCCGCGCGTGTCGTTATTATTTAATGTTTGTGTAATTTCCGAACCAACAGACCGATATTGTTCAAATTTTGACGGGACTATATAAAAATGTGTTCTTTATAACAAAAAGAGTTAATGAAATTAAACAACGCAAACATGAGTTACAACCAAATACACATTCTGACTTTCACCCCTTCCCGCAAGAAAACCGATCAGAATTTGGGGATCAAAAGTAGCCTACAGCAATGTCCTTAGTATAAACTAAAATCATGCCAAGTTTCAGCTGAATTGAATCAGTAGTTTCGGCGTGATGCGTGATCCCTATACAGAAAGACAGACAGACAGACAGACATGAAAGAAAAAAAATGCAGTTTCGCCATCAGTATCGACTATGGAGTGCCCCAAAAAAAATTTTTTCTAAATATCTTCAATGTACAGAATTCGACCCGTTACAGTTTTATTATAAGTATAGATTATAATTTAATGCAAATGTACCCAACACGCCCCTGTTTTCCTTTTCTTATCATTATCCAAGAGATGACAATTTTAATGACAAAAATCACGGTCCCCGAAGTCTGTGGAGTGGCTAATTTCAATTTTATAAAAATTGAAGAGTTTTTTTTTTGATCACTAATCTTATAGGAACTACTGCACCGATTTCAAAAATTCTTTCACGGTTGGATATTAACGTGATCCCTGAGTGCTTGGCTGTATATGTAGCACGGGTGAAGCCGGGTGGACCGCTAGTAGATTAATCATGGTAGGCCATTTAGAATTACTTACTTAGATGCAATAGGGACGTCAAATTCATCTATGTAAGGTGTCTCGGTATTTTATATTTTTGATAAATTTGTGGTCGCGAGTCTTACGCGGTAGCGTAAAAGGGCGCGCCATCATATAACCACAGTATACTAAATCACGTAATTAACAAATCTGACATAAATGATAACATGGCCTGCCCCTCCAAATTACTGTTTTAATGTGTGTAGCACATACTTACGAAAGAGGTTGTATGTAGGTGTAATTATTCGTCTTCAGTAGCAGTACGCACACATGCATGGTGGTGCGTTGTATATACTTTCACAAATACTTTCAAACGTTTTGAATTCTGGAGGGGCGGGTCATGTTATCGTAGAAAATCTCTACACCAACTTGAGTGCACCTCGCGTTTCCCAGACCTACGAGTATCTAAATAAATAAATAAATAAATATTGGTGGACAATTTACACGTAACACCATCTGACCCCAAACTAAGCAAAGCTTGTGTGATGGCAGCCAGATAGCTGATATAATACGTATATAGTTTTAAATACATACTTATTATACATAGAAACACCCAGACACAGTGCAAACATTTGAATTCATCACACAAATATTTGCACTGGGTGGGGATCGATCTCTTAGCAAAGTCTCATCCAAATCCAAATACGCTGTAGCTAAAGTTAAGAAGTGGAACAAATAAGTGTGTGTACTTATTGAAAGAGCAATTATGTGTGTAATTATGTAGGCCTGCAAAAAGTTAATAAGTTCAACTACTAAGAGGGGATGCAAGTTTTACCGACATTAACGCACAGGGGAACCCTTAGGGCTAGAAATTTAAAATTTCGCACACGTGTTCCTCCTGTGGTATAGAGATCTACTCATCATCATCTGCAGCTTGCAGACGTCCACTGCTGGACATAGGCCTCCCCCAATGATTTTCACAATGACCGATCTTGTGCCGCCTCCACCCACCGACTTCCCGCAACCGAGATAATATCATCGGTCCATCGTGTGGGGCCGTCCTACACTGCGTCTGCCGGTTCGTGAACGCCATTCGAGTACCTTTACTCCCCAGCGGTTATCGGTTCTGCGAGCTATATGGCCTGCTCATTGCCACTTCAACTTGCTAATTTTAAGAGCTATGTCGGTGACCTTCGTTCTTCTGCGGATTTCCTCGTTTCGGATTTTGTCACGCAGTGAAATTCCGAGCATAGCTCTCTCCATTGCCCGTTGCGCAACTTTGAGCTTGCATATCATGCCAATAGTTAGCGACCACGTCTCAGTACCATATGTCATCACTGGCAACACACACTTATTATAAACTTTCGTCTTGAGGGTTTGTGGTATCTCTGACGAGAAGATGTGACGCAATTTCACAAACGCTGCCCATCCGAGTTGGATTCGTCGGCTAACCTCCTTGTCAAAGTTTGACCTGCATAATTGGATCATCTGACCCAAATACACATAATGGTCGACAACTTCGATACTGTCGTTTCCAACATGGACCGGTATGGGTACAACATGTGCATTTGACATGATTTTTGTCTTACCCATGTTCATTTTTAGCCCTACCTGTTGGGAGACAGCATTAAGGTCTCTGAGCATTGAGCCAAAGTCATCTAGCGATTCAGCCATAACGACTATATCGTCGGCAAATCGAAGGTGGGTGATGTATTTGCCATTAATGTTAATGCCATATCCGTTCCAGTTTAAAAGCTTAAAGATATCCTCCAATGCAGAGGTGAACAGTTTCGAAGAGATAACGTCTCCCTGTCTCTCCCCTTTTTGCATTTGGATCGGATTTGTGCTTTGGTCCTGAAGACGGATAGACATGGTGGCTTTGTTGTATAAACACTTCAACACTTCGATATACCTATAGTCGATTTGGCACCGCTGTAACGACCGTAACACTGCCCAGGTCTCCACTGAATCGAAGGCTTTCTCGTAGTCCACAAACGCTAGACAGAGCGGCCGATTATACTCCTCCGTCTTCTGTATAATCTGCCGAAGCGTGTGGATGTGGTCTACGGTACTAAACCCTTTCCGGAACCCGGCTTGTTCGGGAGGTTGAAAGTCGTCAAGCCTACAAAGCGAGACGATTTGTTACTACTCTCGAAAACAGCTTATAGACGTGGCTCAGCAGCGCAATGGGCCTGTAGTTCTTCAGGAGGGTATTGTCACCCTTCTTAAAGAACAGCACCACTACACTTTTGCTCCACGCCTCTGGAGTTGTACTCTCAAGGATGACGGAATTAAATAACTTCTGAAGGACTTTAAGTACTGGTGTTCCACCCGCTTTCAGAAGTTCTGTCGTGATTCCGTCTTCCCCCTGGTGCCTTGTTGTTCTTCAGCTGTTTGAGAGCCGCTCATAAAGTATCTCATAAAGGCTTACGTCCGGAATGTCTTCTGTGTAGTGTCGGGTTAGACGGGCTCTAGCATCACTAATGCTAGGAGTAGGGCTCTGCGACGAGGTGTACAGCTCTCCATAGAACTTCTTGAGCTCTCTCAAAATCTCTGGCTTAGATGAGACAATTCTGGCAGTATCAGTTTTCAGCTTTGTCAACTGGTTTTGTCCAATTGACAGATCTCTTGCGAATACTTTGGAGCCACAGATTTCTAAAACAAAAGGCAGATGGAACGTGCGGAACACAGATCCTTAGGTCCGGAAAGCAAATATCAAACGCCAAAGCAAATACAAACTCCAGTCAGTATGAAACTGACTTCCGTCTCGTACGGGAGTCCCGTGTGATTTTATGTTTTGTTTACGATTATGCCGTCTTGTGTCATCAAACATTGCAAACATTGTTCCCAAAAATAAAAAAAGGAAATTTCATAGGAAAGTTAGAATATTTTTACTGGTATTTATATAATTTAGACGATTTTATTTCGATTGATGAATAGAAACACAACACCTCAGCGAAAATAGGTCAGTGTTGCTATACTAAATTGAAATTATTTTCCCTGAAGTTAAGGTAAAATATAGATTCTAATTTTGTTTTGAAGATACTCGTAGACCAAATTATTGATGAACATTGTATAATTCAATTTTAAGCCATATTTTTATAATCTTTTTTTTTTTTATTTAATGTGAATCGATGCCAAGAACAAATCCTCGCCGTTACTAGGGTTAATAAAAAAACTAATAGTGTTGATGAAAACTATAGTTATGAAACGAATAGATAAGAACAAATCCTCGCCGTTATAAAACGTCTCGTCTATGACCTGTGGATTCTAACTTGATCTATGCAGTGCTGTTAGCATATATATATTCAATAATATAAATATAACATTTTTTTCCTTACTCCTTGTTGAATTAGAGCCTCCCAGAGCAGATTGTGTTTGATTGAGTCGAAAGTTTTATTGTAGTCGACAAATGCAATGTATAGGTCTTTCCCATACTCTTGAGATTTTTCTAGTAACTGTTTTAATACATGCATATGATCAATAGTTGAAAACCCTGCTCTAAAACCAGCTTGTTCAATGGGCTGTTCTTCATCTATAGTCCTTGATATTCTATTTAGGATCAGCTTTGAAAAAAATTTGTAAATGTTTGACATGAGGCTAATAGGTCTATAATTTACAATTACGTTTCTGTCTCCTTTTTTTGTGGAGCAAGTTATTAACAAGAAATCCTTGCATTATATATTATCGGTGTAATAATAAATTATTTTAAAATAATATTTTATGCGTTTATTATACGTGAAAATTTCCAAAGCTTAAGACAACAATAGTGGGACTTTTTTCTTAAGACTGGGAACATTACACGCACACCAACGTGAGTAATTTGACAACGTCGGTGAGAGCTGTCACGCATACATAACTAATTACTGGCCTCACAGTGTCGTTCACGAAGGTTTCATCTGTTTAGAAATCTGTATTTGGAGCCCTTATTTTTTTGTATCGCATTTTTAATACAGTTTGTATTAAAACTACGCAAATCGTATCGAATCGATTTGGAGATCTGTCTATTAAGCGAGCCGTATTTTGACATGTCCACTGAAGATTGCAGTCTCATGTCATTCTGTTCTGCCATGAGTTTGAGAGTATGCTCAGATAATTTCTGAGTTCTATCTTTGCGACGTGTCTTCAGAAATTTAGACCCAACCGCATGAATAGTTTCCACCAGCCCATTATTCAGCTCATCCACTGTTTCGCATTCGGCCAGGCATTCAAAGCGATTTCGGAGTTCTAACTGAAAGCTCTCGGGGTTTTGAATTTGGTCCGGGTTCGGACGAAGAGTAGACTTCATCAGACGAGACCTCTCAAGCTTAACGTCGATATTCAATGAGCCTCTCACCAATCGGTGATCGCTGCCAGTTTTGACACTATTGATCACTGAGACATAATTGAATATTTGCTTCCTGGTCGTCATAATGAAGTCCATTTCGAACTTGTATCCGCCGGATGCAGCCATGTCCATTTCCTGGACGCTCGCTTCTTAAAGAAGGAGTTCATCGCAAAGAGTTCCTCCTTCTCCATGAAGTCGGCCAATCGCTGACCCCTACGGTTCCGGTGTCCAAATCCAAATGGCCCCACTCTCAGTACATCGCCATAGAGATCTACTAAGGATTTATCAAATTTCCATCCCGACGGGGGTGGAATAGGGGATAAAAGTATGTATAGAACTTTTTTATTCGTTGTACATATAGTACATTTAGTAGTGGTAGGACCCTTAGCAGAGTCCGCCTGGGGAAGTACCACACCTTTGCCAGTTATTTTACCGCCAATCAGTAATGTGCAAACATTACTGTGTACCGGTTTGAAGGGCAATGTTTCCAGAGAAATTACAGGGCTTAGAGATATAACATCTTAGATATCTGGGTGACGAGCGCAGTGCAGTGCTAGGTAATGATTTGGACTCTTCGTGTTCCAATAGCTGCGTGTCTGTGGTGTTATGTGTCAGGCATGTTGCTTACCATCAGGCACATGTCCTGATCGTCTCATCACTCTTTATTAAAAAAAAAAACATATAGGGGATGAAAATTTCATATTAACGCTTAGGCCTTATAAAACGATATAAGGATTTATAAAACGCGAACGAAACCGCGGATAAAAACTAGTAAATGATGAAATAATGATTTTTTTTAAATAAAGAGTGACGAGACGGGCATTAAATGTGCCTAATGGTAAGCAACATGCCTGCCACATAACAGCACAGTGACACGCAGCTATTGGAACATGAAGAGTCCAAATCATTACCTAGCACTGCACTTCGCTCGTCACTCAGAGATCTAAGATTTTATATCTCCCTGTAATTTCTCTGGAAACAATGCCCTTCAAACCGAAACACAGTAATGTTGCTTGGCGGTAGAATAACTTCTCCAACGCAAGAAGTATTAAGCTGAAGCTAGTTACAATATCCACTAAAATGTAAACTAGTTAATTCCAAGGCGTCGGTTTTCATGACTGTGTACGCACCTCCAGACCATCGTAAAACTTTACTCTAATCATTTTTCCTAAGGTGCTTATAGAAGTATAACTTTATAACGCTGCTTAGTTGATCAGATCTCATGCCTAACAGTGCTATGCCATGTGAACCAGTCATTATTATGAATGGTGAATCCAACGCATTAATAGCAACGCATAGCGCATCTCTGGTGAAAAAGCAGACTTAGCGCGCTGACATTTCTCGACAAATCTTGTGAATTAACCTAATTTTCAGTAAAAAATCGGGTAATGACGGGCTTACATCGTAAATCGTGCAAAACGAGCTCTTAACAACGACGGATCTTGTGAAAGCGCCGAACGAATCGCAAAAATCCGTTGAGAATTGGGACATGAAACGGGTCGTTCAGAAACTTGTGAAAATTACATTTAATGGAGTTGTTTGAAGTCTGGCCTCAAGGTCAGCGCCGCGAGTGGACCGCCTCCACTCATTTAATTAATTGACACTCCACGGTGACACTTACCATCCTATTTAAAAATTGAATAAAACCCTCTACACACGAGCCCTTAAAATCAGAGGAAATTACGTAAAAGTAGTGGGGGGATCCTACCACGCACCATATGATTGGTTTTTTTTTTTTTACCTTTTATAGGCTCACACTTGACCGCCATCTCGCCTGATGTTAAGCGACGATGCGGTCTACGATGGAGCGTGTTTACCTAGAAGAAACCGATTCACTCTCGATTTGAAGACACAAAGATTGTACCCATCGGGGAAAACCCACTCAGGCAACGTATTCCACAGACGTTCTTATCACAAACGTAGAGTCAAATCTCTTCGTTCGTGTCTTTGGAACATCAACCATGAAACGATGTCGCTTTTTCGAGCTACGAGCATTCCGATAGAAAAAAGGGCAAGGTGGTATTAGATCATGCAGATCAGTTGCACACTCTCCGAAGTGTATCCGATAAAAAACCGATAGGCTAGCAATTTTTCGGCGATGCTCAAGACTTTGAAGTCTTTGAAGTTGGTGATTTATGGTGCGATGTAGGCTCTTCCCCATAACTTTTACGTCATTTCCTCTCGATTTTAGGACTCGTGTGTGGAACGTTTAAGGCACAAGTAGCCCATTTTACACTCTCACAGCTGGGAGTCTGGGCTTTCTCTTCCCAGAAGAGAGATAGATTAATATCGGTGGACAATTCACACACAACACCATCTGACCCCAAACTAAGCAAAGCTTGTACTATGGCGGCCAGAAAGCTGATATAATACTTATATAGTTTAAATACATACTTATTATACATAGAATATTATTATATTTTAGATAGATTAATAGATTAATTTATTTTGTTTTTTAAGTTTTAACTTCTAGGAATTTAGCGCTGCTATTTTTTTTCTAATTTATCTGAATTGATACAAATAGGAGTTCAATGTTGGACTGTAATTGATTTCTACAGTTGGTACTGTCATATTAACCATATGTCACTAATAATTGTACAAATCTTATCAAATATTCATATGATATTAATATTTTGAGAATGTACTCATAATAAGTGTACCTAATTGGCATTTGTCGTTCTTATTAGGACGAATAAACTCTTTATTACACTAAATGACAAAAAATTGTTACAGGCTGTATCGCTAAAACCGATCTCTTCCGGGCAACCGTGGTATAGAAAAAGATTCCTACTACAAAATAAAGGAAGATGGCAGTTCACAAACAAAGAAGACGTTCAGAAGAGAGTTGAGTTCATAATCTTCCACGTTGGCCAAGTACAGTCAATTTTTGTAGTGGTAGGACTCTTGGCAGAGTCTGCTTGGGGAAGTACCACACCTTTGCCAGTTATTCTACCGCCAAGTAGTAATGTGCAAACATTACTGTGTTCCGGTTTGAAGGGAAATGTTTCCAGAGAAATTACAGGCCTTAGAGATATAACATCTTAGATCTCTGGGTGACGAGTGCAGTGCAGTTCTAGGTAATGATTTGGATTCTTCATGTTCCACTGCGTGTCACTGTGCTTTTATGTGGCAGACATGTTGCTTACCATCAGGGACATGTTCTGTTCGTCTCGTCATTCTTTATTTTTAAAAAAAGTAACGCATGTTCACGTAAGAAATTTATGTATTTTGGAACATGAAAACTACTACATGTATTGTATATAAGGTTATGGCGAAAGTTCAGTCAAACCTCAATCAAGTCTTTGAAATGTCAACCATGAAACGATGGCACGTTCTGGGATACAAGCAAAGAGTTTACATATACTACGTCCCTATAGAGTTGGCACAAACGCTTTACACCGAGAACACGGGCAGCATCTTTCTTGACGGGCCGCTTGTCACTAGAGCCCTCACCCCGCGAGGCGGCCTGCGACCCTGTGACCCTGACCTCTGGCCATGCAGGAGAAATATGTGGGAGGTTTTAGTCGGGCTGGAGTTAAACAAAGGCCACTTTTTATATCGGGAAGATAACGGAACGGGAACTACGCGGCTACAACCGCTAGTGTTTTTTTGTAGTTAAGATTGAGCGATTTGGCGAGCGCAACATGTGCCTGATGGTAAGCAACACGCCTGCTCATAATAGCACGGCACGGCATAGCTTTTGGAACACGAAGAGTCCAAATCAATACCTCGAACTGCACCGCTCTCGTCACCCAGAGATATACGATGATTTATCTCCATGACCTTTCATTTATCTGGAAACATTGCCCTTCAAACCGGACCGTAGAGATGTTTGAGCTTGTTAATTATAACCGCGTGATTGGAGCTGCGTGTTTCGAGCTCAGAAGTAACGCGCCACATTTTACCGTCTACTGTTTTGAAATACTCGATTTATTGAACACGGAAGAAAGATTTCAATCTGTAAACGAAAAAAATGGCTTCATTACTCCATTACCAGTAAACACGTGCGTCTGAAACACGCACAAACCTTTCAATGGTTGTTTAAATTAGCGTGGCTTCAATGTGGTTCGTAGTTCGTGGTGCCATAGACGACGATTTTGAAATACAAAATACAGTATATTTAGTTATTTTCAATTGAAATACAAAATATATAATCTAGACCAGCACGGTCTGAAAAGTAGAAGAAAACGAGATTAATTAGTCAGTAAAACCAGAGTTTCCTTTCAAGAATACTAGATTTTTAAATGTCCTGTCAGACAAACAGTCCTCTTTTTGGAGAGTGAATAATAAACTGCTAAAGAAAAAAATCTTTCTACAGATCCTGATGGGCACAAACTTTTGCTGATTAGTAGGAACACATTATTATATTTGGATAGCGCTCTAGAGCTTAAAGCTCTTTGCTTCTTTCATTTAGGAAGCTGACCAACTCCATTTTAGATGACTATGGTTGATTACTGTATCGGTTCTTAAAACAACAAAATCATTTACTTCTTTACTAGCGGTGCTACTCCTGCTGCTTCAAGGCATTATTTAAGGTTTCTTGTAGCTTGTCTCTAAGAAATGAATGCCAAGTTTTTGAATACTTTGCCTCTGAATCGCTAAATGAAGGTTAAGTGTATGTTAATGTTAAAATGTATTTTAGCATTAACATACACTGTAAGCCTCAAGTATTTAAATACTAATTACAAAATACCTCGATGTCAGGTATTTGAAATACGAATTACAAATTACATTACATTACATTGTAAGGAAGTAATTGAACTACAAATATGAAATACGTAAATATTTGTATTTCACTTACGTATTTAAATAACAAGTAATTCAAATACTGCCCTGCACATCCCTGCCGCTAACTACAAAATAAAACGTTGGCGAAGTTGCGAAAAGCTGCTTACAGAAGCCATTTAAACGTTGAAGTTCAAGCTCCACATGACACGTGATTTAAGAGGACGACCCTTCAGGACACTTTAAATAGAAACTATAATAGGTACTCAGGTTTTACAGCCATACAAAACAAGCTTTTAGTTGTCAACATATCTAACTGAAGAGGTAGAGTTGAAACACGTATTTCGAACATTAAATACTCAAACAAGAGGAGCTAACACCGTACACCGTGCCTCTGAGCCAAACATATAGATGCCATTCTTTCTTCTTCAAGTGTCTCTTTAATGTTAAAGGTTGGCAGTCAGCTTCTTGAACTCGTCTCTGTCCATTGCCATCCGGAAAAGCTGCTCGGCAAAGTTTATGCCGGTCCACCCCATGAATATTACGGAGCCATGATTTTTCCGGCGTCCCGCGCGTCGTTTTCTCTCCACTTTTCCCATCATTATTAATTGGAGCAACTCATATATATCATGCCTAACTACGTGACTGAGATATTCAATTTTGCGCTTCTTGATGGGGGGAATCATTTTTAGGGACATGAAGACGCGCTGTAATACAGTTTCATTTCTGACCTTTTGTATAGATGCGATGAGCAGCGTAATACTTGTTGTATGTGTATGTACCACGCTACACTCTCTTTAAGCCATTAAGTACTTGATGGTTTCAAACATACTTAAATATACAAAATATACCGCGTGTTAAGGTTTTACAACGCCACCTAGACCTGAGGTTAAAGTATCTAATAGTACATTATGGATCATGATGTACTATTAGATACTCTATATAACCTTTAGACCTCTAGATAACATCTGATGTAATCGGATGGAAGAGAGTACATACTGGTGATTACCGCTGAGGCACAATTGAGAACCGAGTCGTGAGGCGAGGGTTTTAAGAGAGCCAAGGATGGTAATCATCAATACACAGGTGTATCATACGAAGCTATTCAACACACTAGTAAATAAAATAATTTCAACAGTGAAAACGAATTGTGAATTTTTTCGTTATGATGAGAAAAATCAATCAGTTTTCATATGCGCGCGCATCTAACAATGGCGTTCGGCCATAGACTAAAGCAGGGGTGCCCAACACAATGTAGAAAGCCAGGTAATAAATGTTTTTTAACCGTACCGGGCCAAAACAAATTCCCGGTCACTTTAAATATAAATAATTTCTTAGGCACACAATAAAATGCAACGATTAACTCGCGATGTACTACTCCTAAACTACTAGCCCGATTTTAATCAAATTTGCACATCGTACTTATGTAATTTATTCTAACTTGAAAGATATCTTTATTTCTTTATATAACATATATATATATACAGTAGAATCCGGATATAACGACCTTCAAGGGACCGGCGATATTATGCCGTACTAACCGGATGACGTATAAAACGGATATTTACATTATGTATTATAAGTGCGAAAGTTTGATTTTCCCATTTAGGTAAATAAAACATGTTGTACAAATCAGTTACTTATGTTTATTTTAATTATTCTTATATGTACACAAATAAGTATGTAATACATAGGGAAGGTTGCTATGAATGGACCACATAACTTTACGACCTCATACCTCAAAAAGTGTAAGCGTTAAAATGAAAGCAGTTTATTATTTTTATTTCGTATGACCTTTATTTATAATAATCAAACGCACAAATAATTCGGGCTTACCCTTTTTTGATATAAACCAATAAAACAAAATCTTGGGCTGTTACCTTCTTTGGACCATGGGCACCTTCAATGAACCACCAGGTTGCCATCAATGGACTTAAAGAAATTTGTTCTAAAGGTCCAATCGAGGCAACTTATTATAATCAATATTGTATATATAATTACAATTATAATCTTGCCAGACATATTGCATGCCTCTCGCAGAGGCCAGTTTGTATGGGGCAACTTTAAAATGTTTAGTATCATCTTATCGTACCTACAAACAGCAATAAAGATTTTTGTATTTGTATTGTTCTGAGATAGGGTACAAAAGATACATTACTTACTTCAAGTTATTTTCTGATGACTGATTTTCCCGTATGTTATAGGAAATATCTTTAAAAATAAGGCCCCAATATTCCCAGACACTTTCCGTCGTCGACGCTTTAAAACTCTATTAAGCAGTAGGTATTAAGGAGTAAGTGGGAGTATTAGGGCCTTATATTTAAAGATATTGCCTATAACATACGTGAAAATCAGTTGTCAGAAAATACGTGAAGTAAGTAATGTATCTTCTGGACCCCATATCTCCGAATTGGCCGTCTAAGCAAGTTAGCGGGTAACCATGTGTTCTTAGTACGTACTAACTCTACTCAATCGTCCACATTTCATCCATAAGAAAATACGTGATGTCTGGCGGCTTGGGATCTTGGACTATCATACACATACGACAAGCAAACAAACTATAGTAATGCTCGTATGATTAATACAATACTTTATACATAGTTAGTAATAAAATGTTATTTTCAAATTCTAACTCTGGAGGTCACTTTCGGAACCCGGTATTTGGACGTGTTCTTTGGTCTTTTGGTTTACTCCATCTAACCTTCGTTTCTGTGTAGCTTTCGGGACTCCATATTATACATATTCTGGTTTTTTTTTTATACGAAGGGACGAGACGAGCAGGACATGTGCCTGATGGTAAGCAACATGCCTGCCACATAACAGCAGAGCTTGCTTCATTTAAACCAACTCTTTGTTTCCTTACTGATTCTAAAGCAAGGTTCATACTTGTTTCATTCCATGTAAAGTCATTTTTTCGGCGACATTCTGGAATTTTACATTTATGATGATTTTTCTATGATTTTTTTCCTTAATTAGTGAAATACTCAGGACCTATTCCTATAATTATAAGTAGAAAAATACACTAAAAAGTTGCTATGATTGGACCGGTCCAACGGTGGAACTCTGTTGAGGTCCATTGATGGCAACAAGGTACTCGTTAAGAAAAAATAAAATAAAATATACATGATTATGCTTAGACAAAATTGAATAACACTCATGGAATCACAATTAAATTGTCTAATAGTTCATAATAGTGCACGCGGACAAATGTAAATGTAATGATACCTACGTCAAATTGTCCTGAGTGTAATAGTTAGATTTTGACCGCCCCAAACACAACGTCACACGTCTCTCCTCGTCACGTGCGGCAGCGTCACTGAGGTATGAGGGGTGTGCAACCGAGTCATCATGGACTCGTTTCGACTAGTTTGGGTATTGCTAGCTTGCACAGTTTTGGAAATACCTTGGTGGTCCAATGAAAGAGCTAGTCCAATGATCGCAACCTTCCCCTACATACCAAATTACAAACATCGGTACGTAATGTACTGTAATACTGTCACTAACGTAGGAAATCTGTTATTTGGGTTTGTTTTGACAGACTTTTGTTCGGTAGTAAGAACTTCGGACAGCATTGTATATATTGTAGAATGAGATACGCCAAATTCCTTTGCGAGGATCGCATTTGATTCACCAGCTTCTAATCTGTGTAATATTGCACTCTTTTCTTCAATTGTAAAACACTTTCTCTTCATGGCGCTTTATGAACTTGTCATAACAGGTGACAAATACTAACTGTGATTTACGGGCGCCAATAAGGAGAATTGAATGGTGAAGCGCGCGGGGAAAGTGAGGGGGCCGAGGTATTAGTCATTATTTACCTAAATTGAAACAAAACACGGCGCGTCGTTTTAAACGGACGAATTATTTAAAAAATGGTCGCTATAAACGGTTTGTCGCTCAAACCGGAGTCGCACTAAACGGTTATATTTTCTCAGTATCTAACTATTAAACCGATCTCGAGTAAATAATATCGACGTTAAAAACGGTTAGTCGTTATAAGCGACGTCGTTATAAATGAATTGTACTGTATATAAATTATTACATATATAATAAATTAATGTAGGTACTTACCTATTGCTTACTCATTTAATGCAACTTCATATTTAAAATGTTAATACGTCAAAAATCTACTAAAGCTAGCGGCCCGTTCTAGCTTCGCTCGGATATTGTCATATAAAGATTATATATATATATAATCTTATTTAACAACTTTGGCTCGTATATCGAATCTAAGGCTAAATTAGCTGCCAAAAAACTAGGTGTCCTCTCAAAGGTGCGCAGGTACTTCAAGTCTGAACAGTTGCTCACGTTATACCAAGCACAGATTCGCTCCTGTATGGAGTACTGCTCGCACCTTTGGGATGGATCGGCTAAGTATCAGCTGGAGGCTCTGGAATCGATCGAGAGACGTGCCAAAAGGCTCATAGGCAATGACATTCTCGTGCGAAAAAGACTGCAAAGTCTCGAACATCGCCGGAAAATTGCTAGCTTATCGGTTTTTTATCGGATACACTTCGGAGAGTGTGCCACTGGTTTGTACGATCTGATACCACCTTGCCCTTTTTTCTATCGGAATGCTCGTAGCTCGAAAAAGCGACATCGTTTCATGGTTGATGTTCCAAAGACACGAACGAAGAGATTTGACTCTACTTTCGTGATAAGAACGTCTAGGCTGTGGAATACGTTGCCTGAGAGAGTTTTTCCCGATAGTTACAATCTTTGTGTCTTCAAATCGAGAGTGAATCGGTTTCTTCTAGGTAAACACGCTCCATCGTAGACCGCATCATCGTTTTACATCAGGCGAGATGGCGGTCAAGTGTAAACCTATAAAAGTTAAAAAAAAATAATTAAATATGAAGTTGCATTAAATGAGTAAGCAATAGGTACCTACATTAATTTATTTGTTCTATTGAACACGATTTTCTTTGTATCGAAGTTTTTTAAAACAGGTCAACTCAACTAATATAAAAAATATTAGGGCACTATATTACATAGGCCAATATATAGTACATAGTAGTGTCGCTGGGAACGAAGATGTAAGACCCTATACAAATTACCTACGACGCTACTGTACTGCAGAAGGGAAAACAATCTCCACGACACGACACTACCAGTAGTGCAGCTTGGTAGTGCAGTGGAGAAAAAGAGAGTTTGGGCTAGTTATATTCTTCTTGATAAATACTTTAACGCTAGATTGTAAACAGGGTCTGATGATGAAGTTGGAAGATGCCCATAGGAACTCGGTAATTAAACAACGTAAACCCATAGAGTTTGGGCTCGTTTTTTCCTCGTCTTGATGAGGACTTCGACGCTAGATGCTAGATAGTAACCACATATACATGTTTACATTTACATAACATTTTTTATATGGGCAGAGTCTTTATTAACAAAATTAAAATACAATGAGAACTACACTAACATAGCTAGCTAACTACTATATTTATATAATATAACTTTTATACTTTTATACTACAGGCCCGTGAACAAAATTTATTAGTCATATGAACTACCAGGAGACCTATGTAGGATGATAGAAGGCTTTAAAATAATAAAATTAAGCACTATGCCGACACTTGAAAGCTGTCCTACTGAGTGCAGGTCAAGATAAGGTGTTGCAACTCTTGTTCATTTTTCCTTGTCACATGATTTTTGTACAGCATTGCGGAATAATGGATTAGAAGAGGTTTCAGTAACAGTTTCAAACTGTAAGGAACCAATGCACATAAACAGTACATAAACAAATGACCAAATTTACCCTGAAATCGACGGAAAATCATGAATTTTCCGACAAGAATAACAATGAAAAAAATTTAAATTTACAATTTTTAGTTTCAATACCTCTGCTAATCCATAATTCCGCAACAGCGTCCAAAAATCATGCGACAAGGAGAAGTGATCGATAGTTGCCACCCCCTGTCTTCACCTGCACTCATTTGGACAGCTTTCAAGTGACGGCATAGTGCTGAGTCTTATTATTTTATACCCTTCTCTCATCCTACATAGGTGTCCTGGTGGTTCATATGACACATAAATTTTGTTCACGGGCCTGTAGTCTGATAAGCACAGATGAATTATCCATGTTGTAATAGTATCAAAATATACTACTAGTGACATCTATGTATATGATGTGAAGTATTTAAGGGCGTGTGGGCCGTAATTTAAAATTTTTAAAACAACTTTAAGACCTTTAAAATAGTGTATTAAACTCTAAAAAAAATATATGTTATAGTTAAGGATCTAATCTAGTGCAATTCGCAGTCAATAACACGATTGAATGAATTTTACTTGATAGAAAAAAATCCCAAAGTTACCCCTTTTCAAAAAGTTTATTCAAGTTTATGACTAAACTAATGAATTTTTTTACTAAATTTTTGTACTCAACGAAAGCCACTAAAAAAGTTATAGATGCATTCGCAGAGTTTGACTTGATAAAAAGTATCAGTTATTCACTATGTTTTAATATCTACCATATATATAGCGCCGTTCAGCAGGCCTGATCAGTCGCGTTTCGGCGCACGGACGACGGGCCTGTGCTTGATTTTGCAATTTTGACAACCAATAAATTTTAAATATTACGATCATAGTGCCACAGTATAACAATATCAGTAGGTATTGAACAAGTGAAGCACGCTATGATCTTGATTTTTGATACCGTTTTCATTGGAATTGCAAATAGACGCTGATACTAATTAGTACGCTGTTTACTTTATGTTGTAGACCAATAGGGGAGTCTCAAAAAACTGACGTCGATAACACATCAGTACGAAATTCAATGCGGATGCAATGGAAAATAGATAAGTATCGGAAAATATTCGTACGTCAAATCAGAGATCGGGATAAGGAAATAATGAGAAGGGAGAAATCCCCTGCGTAAATCCCCTAATATGCCATTTAGGTAAATTCTTTGGTAGTAAGGTACTTAGTACTTGGAAGAAAAGTCCTCATATACAGATTTTACCACTTTGGAAGAGACTCTTGCGCAAACTATTCAGTGTAGAAAAAAAATGTTAGGAACTTCAATACAATTTTTAAACGTCTATCCATAGATACACGTATGATTTTGATAGATTTTTTTTTATTTCTTTTCCAAGTTTGTGACACCACCAAAATTTATTGATTTTTTCTTTTTTTGTATAAAAATGCTAATTTTGTTCATAGAATACATGTACTTAACAAGTTTTAATAGTATACTTCTTATAGTTTCGGAGAAAAATGGCTGTCACATACGAATGAACAGACATAACGTATTTTTTTTAAATTTGTCTACGAATCCCTAAAAACCCAACTTCGTTCATTTAAAACTTATTTAAAATGAAATTTAGACACTCGACCAAATTTGATAAGAAGCCTTTTAGGCAGTAAAATTACTCGTAGAATTTAACTCTGTACTAAATTTCCGATTCGTATTTTTTAAATAAGGTTTAGAATCATTTCCTGAGCATAAAATTACAACATAATAACAAATCCAGGTGGAGCTTCAAGCGCCAGCTCGAAAAAACGTTTTTGGCCGATATTCCGAAAAAGTTATAAAGCCTATTATTATTGTAGAAAATAAAATTTCCCACCTTTTGTTGCCAGTAAACTTTTTTTCCCGATTACGGTTTAGTATGTCCAATTTAATGATAATGTGAATTCTGTTCCCAGTAACATAAACATGTCTCTTTTTTACCGGAATGGAAGAAGGGTTATGTTTTTCGCGCGTATCTTTATGTTTGTAAAACTTTTATTTCCACATATCTTCCAAACGGCTGGATGGATTTTGGTAACTAAGATATTCTAAGACTAGTCTCATTCGCCAAAGTGTCCTTAGATAGTAGGTAATTTTTTTTTACGTGTAGTTTTTTTTGTAGTCGGGGTTTTTCAATTAAAGTTATTCTATCATATTGCTCGTTGCTCGAATAAACAGCACCGTACATCATCATGATTGAAGAGTTGAACGAAGAGTTTGGTCTCCACTTTTATAATAAGAACAACTAAGCTGTGAAACGCATTGCCAGAGTGGGTTTTTGTCGAAGATTCGAACCTTGGGGTTACGAGGTACACTGTGTTTGTTTCTATTAGAGAAGCAAGTTCCATCGTAGACCACATCATTTTCATCCACTATTATCGGCATCATCGCAACCGTATCATTAAATGGGTTATAAATCGTAAACGGTAAGTTTTACAAAAAAAGTTTCCTAGCAACAAAAGCTGCAAAATTTTATTTTCTACAATTATTGTCAAAATATATAGTTTCCAAAATATCCGCTAAAACAGTTTTTTTTTTTCAATTAGCGTTTGAAGCTCTACCTGGATCTGTGAGCATTTTGTAATTTTATGCTCAGTAAGTGATCTTTACCTCATAGAAAAAAATTGTTAAGAACTTGTGAATTATTAGGAAACAATTTAAAAAGATGCATGAAATTGGAAAAGCCGTTCTCAACTTAAAGTGTGACCAAAAAAGAAAAGGTTGAGTTTTGTATACCTACAGAGTATAGATAAATTTAATATTTCTTCGTTTATATGGCAACAAAACTCTAATCATAAACAAACAAACATAAACAAATCTTGAACAAAAAATGAGTTTAAATTACATAGTCCAATATTTTAATGTTATTTCTGCACTGTGGCACCAATTCCGCGGTCGGTGACAGTCGCGAGAACAAGACAGCGGTAAATGCCTACTTTGACAGAATTACCTGGCCTTAATTTATAATCAATAGATAGTACACTGGAATGTTGTATAATATGTATGAAGGTACTTCAATAAAAGTTTAGTTTTGCACTGAATAACCGACTCGTTTACTTTAGGTTATGGGCTTATCCCTGATTTTCCAAGTTTTTCGTGATAAAAGTTGTTTTTGTCGTTACGGTCGTGTTGTGCAAGATGACAACAAGCTATTTAGCCAGTGTGCCTAAATTAAAAGGCAGAGAGAACTACGATATGTGGAACTTTGCTGTTGAAAATTTACTCGTGTTGGAAGGTGCGTTACATTGTGTGAAGCCAGTGGAGGGAAAAGCAATAAAACCCGAAGATGATGCAAAGACGCGTGCTAAATTATCCCTAACCATCGATCCAGCTTTGCACGTGCACATTAAGTCAACGAAAACTTCGAAAGAGTTGTGGGATAAACTGAAATCCCTGTTTGACGACTCAGGTTTTTCGAGGAAGATTTCGTTACTGGGCATTTTCACAAAAATGTATACCCCGTGTTTTACGCCTGTCCCTCGAATTCAATTGTAATTTCTTACGAAATAGTTTTCCCTATATTTAATTTTTATTCATGAGTGCATAAACAAAATATCATATAATTGACTCACAACAAATTTTTAAGAAAAAATACAACATTTGACCCTAAAATAGTAAAAAAACTATTCAGAAATGGTTAATTTGTTGCTGTCCCCAACTGGTTCTTACGCACAATAATCTCTGTTTATAAGTTTTTTTTCAAGGAGCACACTATTTTTGTGGTTAATATAATAAAAGTACATGATTTCCGTAATATTATAAGCCAAAGATTTACAAATTAAAAATAAACTAGTTGTTAAAACAAAATAAAGTAAAAATCAAAAATATTGATAATTCCGGAACATTCCATTTTGTGACCGGATTTTAAACTATATTTGTATTACAGTAATAACATTTTCTTTCGTTGTTGGCAGCATATTTGTATATGCTTTTGAACGAAACTAAATGTAACCATCAGTGTTTTTAGAACTGCTTGATAAGGAGACATGTGTCTCACAAGCCGGTGCGTGACGAATTTTTCACTCAGGAATGTGACCATAATTTGTCCTGTTCCAATCTATTTTATTGTGTTCTTTTTAATAAATTAGTTTGAAAATATTATTGTTTCTAAGTTATTCAAAAGTTCGTATGAATAAACATTTACATTATTTTTAAACGATTTTTATGTGTCAGAGGACATTCAAATGTGACTTCCGTTGTGTGACTATTTGAGCGGTCACATATAAGCGGAACAGAAAGTCACTACATTTCTGAACATCTAAAGCTCAGTTTACATTGCAGAATTCTTAAAAATTTGTGACCTTTTTTTGAAGAATTAGATTTTTTTTATAGTAAACAGTGACGAGAGAAGCAGGACACGTTTTTTTTTTTTTTTTAAATAAAGAGTGACGAGACGATCAGGACATGTGCCTGATGGTAAGCAACATGCCTGACACATAACAGCACAGTGACACGCAGCTATTGGAACATGAAGAGTTCAAATTATTACCTAGCACTGCACTGCGCTCGTCACCCAGAGATCTAAGATCTTATATGTCTAAGCCCTGTAATTTCTCTGGAAACATTGCCCTTCAAACCGGAACACAGTAATGTTTGCACATTACTGCTTGGCGGTAGAATAACTGGCAAAGGTGTGGTACTTCCCCAGGCGGACTCTGCCAAGAGTCCTACCACTACACCAAGTGTGTGTACTGTACTATTAACGCGTCATGTAAATGCGCCCTTACCGTTTTCTGGTGTTCGGTTTTGTGACTGTCCCTTAATTTCAAATAACTAAAATATATTTTAAAGAAGCCAATTTCATATTTTAAGTCTGTTAGAGTACTCTCTGGAACGAAAATGATTTATTTGTATATTATTTTGTACCTCATCCTCTAAAATATATATTGTAATTTCAAAGGCAATGATAATTAAGGGCAAGAAAATACCAAGAGTCACACAACTGAAGAGTTTATTGAATTATTGATGAAAGTACAATAAAAATGCAAATATTTACAGTTTTTATGTTAAATGTCCAATTTATAAGTGGTAGACGCCAAAATTATCCAATAAATAAAGTGGATTTTAACGTTTTTTAGCTCGAGAATATAGTCACACAACTGATATTAAATTGTGTGACTTTCCATTATGTTTTAGTATATCTAACACTATTTACTTCTAATCTCATAACATTCCAGTGTTTCCAAAAATATATAAATTTTATATCATAATGAGACCAAACACAACCTCAAAACTAATACTTCTAAAAATACTGTAATTTTTTGTTGGAGTATACATTTTTGTGAAAATGCCCTACTGCGTCACTTAATTTCAATAAGACGAGAAATTGCGAGAATATGACCACCTACGTAACTCAAATTGTGGAGACATCACAAAGACTGAGTGGAACTGGATTTGAGATCACAGATCAGTGGATTGGATCATTGATGCTAGCAGGATTATCAGATAGGTTTTTTTCACCTAGGTATGATAATGGCCATCGAGCATTCCGGTATTCAAATAACGGCTGACGTCATCAAGACAAAGCTAATGGATATGGAACCGGAAGAGTTGACAGTGACAGCGGCGACAGTTAACGAAACGCAGAATTCTGAATCAGCGAATCAGCGTTTGCTTCAAAATGGTCGAAGCAAAAACCAAGACTTGGCTACGCCAATCAGAGCGCGACGTCAACGTCAAATGTCAAAGTGACAAGTGTAAACAAAAACATAACCTGTTACAAATGTAAAACGCCGGGTCATTATCGTAATCAATGTCCAATGATCGAAAAATCAAGCAGAAATAAGTTGTCGAATGCATTTAGTGCAGTTTTTTTTAAGTACTAAATATGGTAAAGAAGAGTGGTACGTGGATTCAGGAGCCAGTGTACATATGACGGCTGTCGAAAGTTGGTTGCGAGACGTTTCGAACTCGCAGGCGTTCCCAGATATTATGGTGGCAAACCAAGAAAAACTTCAAGTCTCATGTAAAGGCAACGTTAACGTATCTACGCAGCAAGGCTATGATATAACAGTGAAAGATGTTCTATTTGTACCAGGCCTGACAACGAATATTTTGTCCGTTAGCCGGCTTATCAAAAATAACAACAGTGTTTCTTTCTCTGAAGATCGGTGTTTAATATACAATGCGAAGAAAGAATTAGTGGCTGTTGCTAATTTAAGTGATGGTGTGTACAAATTAGACTTACATGTAAAACAAATTCACAGATGTTTACTAGCGAAAGAAAATGCATTGTGGCATAGAAGACTAAGTCACCGAAAGAGCAATGTTTTGAGGAAAACAAAGAGTGAACCCATGGAAGTTTTAGGTAGTCCAGTAATGGTGCATGTTCCGAAAGAGAAGAGGACCAAGTTTGACAAGAAAGCTCGGCATGGCATTCTTGTTGGTTACTCTGAACAAGTAAAGGGCTACAGAATATATGATCCAGTTAAAAACATGGTTTCTACGAGTCGTGATATAATGGTAATGGAACAAGAAATCTCGGGAGGAACATCTGACACCTGTGATGCAACATGGTGTGTAGAAGAAGTAATTCCAGTTTCTGTAGAAGTCGATCGTTCAGTGGGGGATTATAGTAGAGAGGAACGATCAAAGTCGGAATCAGGATCTTACTCTAGTTATGACAGTGAGTCATCCCAGCAAACAGTCTTTGAAGCTGATGAGACCTATGTTCCTAACACTCTATCGCCAGACAGCAATCCAATTAGCACACCAGTATCAGACCCCAAGATCTTTAGTATACCTAAGAGGGAGCGATGGAAGCTGGGCAGGTATAATTCAGGCCTGTCATTCATAGCAGATCCTGACCAGACAGGGAAAGAGTTTTTGTGTGGTACTGAAGGTATGCAACGGAGGAAGGCGATGAAAGTTGGAGTTATTTTAAAAAGAATAAAGTGTTTGTGCTTGTTGATGTTCCAACGTGTGTAGTAACAATAGTGCAGTTTATGTAGGTCCTATAGGAAAAACTTAAAAGTGATAGTGAAGTCCAATATCGTGCACGGTTAGTTGGTAAAGGGTTTACCCAAAAATGTGAAAATGATGATGATGAGACTTATTCACCAGCTGTGCGGTACTCAACTTTATGATTGTTGTTTGCTTTAAGTGTAAAATTAGGACTAGATATTACCCGATTAGATGTTAAAACTGCTTATTTAGTTATTGTTTTTTAAAGGAAGATATTTACATCCAAGGGTTTTGAATCCCAAAGGTGTGGTAAAGTTCTTAAGCTATAAGGCAGTGTAGTTTAAAACAATCTGAATTAGCTTGGTGTGAAGGAGTTTGAGATGTTTTATGTAAAAATAATTTTAAAAACTGTACACAAGAGCCTTGTTTGTTTACTAAAACAAGTAAAAATGTTAAAGTTATAATAGCTTTTTTATAATAGTTTGTGTCGATGATTTCTTAATATTTTCTAAAAGTGTTTGTGAAACAAAGAGTTTAAAATACAAATCTGAATTTAACATTGAAGATTTAGGTGAGGTTAAAGAATATTCAGAAATATTGTAATAGGTAACTATGAGATATATGACTATGTAAAGAAATTTTGTAATAACTATGAGATAACTATTGGTCAGTAGCAGTACATAGTAGAATTATTACAAAAGTTTGAACCTATAGAAAGTAAACTGATTGTAACTAAAGTAGAAAATTGTTCTTCAGGAATTAGTTATCAGAAGAATTCTCAGATATTAGGTTTTGTAGATGCTGACTGGGCCAGTGACAACCTGGACAGGAAATCCTATACAGGATTTTGTTTTGTTATGTCATGCTCATCCATTTCATGGCAAAGCAGAAAGCAAAAAGGTTACCATTCAAGTATTGAGGCTGTCTATGTTGCACTCTCCGAAGCTTATAGGGAAGCAATATATTTAAGAGAATTACTGTATAAGCTTATTGGTTCTCTTGTTACAATTGTATTATTGACCAAAAGTCTAGAAGATGTTAAGCACTACAAGTTTATGAGTGACTTAGGTATTGTTAAAGAATTGCTAGACTGTATGTACCTATATGTTAAAAGGTAAAAGCTATAAATTGCAAAGGAGTATCTTTATTGTACAGCCCTTAGTTTATTTTGATAAGTGGGGGTGTTGTAATAGTATCAAAATATACTACTAGTGACATCTATGTATATGATGTGAAGTATTTAATTTATAATCAATAGATGGTACACTGGAATGTTGTATAATATGTATGAAGGTACTTCAATAAAAGTTTAGTTTGCACTGAATAACCGACTCGTTTACTTTAATCCATAGTTAGTCTATAGATAATCGAGATGTTCAAGCCTACTACTACCAGTCGGAAGCGCGCCAAGCATATTTGAAATTTGTTATGTGTAGTAATTAGTACATTTATGAATAAAGTACTTTGACTTTGTAATCTACTAATCAGATTTTTTTAGCTAACCTTTTATTTGATTCCCACAGATTTCTAAAACAATAAATCTGTGTTGATTCCCAAAAAAAAATTGTTCACGATTTTGTGGCGGCAGATATGAAATTTATTTAGCGTATAGTGTTCTACAAAACGATCCTTGAATTTGATCCCCATGTTTAGGAAAGGTGGTGAAAAAATATTTTATCCGCCATTTTGATGCCTTATTAACCAAACATAGTTCAGAGCAACCACAAGGACAACCACAGCTTTCAAATATAAATAAAAACCGGAATCGATACATGCATTTGAGAGCTATGGTACTATAGACAGACACAGACCGACATCGACGTCAAACGTATAACACCCCTCATTCTGATCGGGGGTTAAAAAATACAAGAGTTTCAAACGTTTCGCCTGTGGCAGTAATTTTGTAATTGTAGACTAGATGGCGCCAGCGTTCAATATAGCTGCCGGTGTTGTTTCCTTTATCATTTCGAAGGCAGCGTAAAACTTTTAACCGCTCGAGTACCTGAACTTATCGACCTAATTTTAAAGCTGTAGTCTATAAATTCCTACACCAATTTTTGAAGTGTGAATAACTTTGAGTTGTTCACTTTAAAATACTGATCTTGTTAGTTGTGAAGTTGTGATATGATAGCATACATATTATATGCCTTCATAAAGACAGTGTGCCCATCGATTATTTGTCGAGCGGTCGAGACCCGGGACCCGGGTCGCTCATGATCTTATAGGTAACCTACTCTTGTAGTGATCGGGTTAAAAAGATTCGATTAGGGTCGCAGTTTCTTTGTACGACTGAAATTTGGAACACGGTTAGATTATATCGGATACACTTCGGAGAGTGTGCGACTGATTTACATGATCTAATACCACCTTGCCTTTTTTTCTATCGAAATGCTCGTAGTTCGAAAAAGCGACATCGTTTAGTGGTTGATGTTCGAATGACACGAACGCAGAGATTTGACTCTAATTTTGTGATAAGAACTTGGAATACGTTACCTGAGTAGCTTTTCCCTATTAGTTACAACCTTTGTGTCTTCAAATCGAGAGTGAATCAGTTTCTTCTAGGTAAACACGCTCCATCGTAGATCGCATTGTCGCTTAACATCAGGCGCGATGCCGGTCAAGTGTAAACCTATAAAAGTTTTTAAAAATTGTCTGAATGAACTCCTACTCCTCTCCTCTTCCTCCAAAATAACGACAAAACACTAATTTCATACTCGTAATTATGTAAGGACTAGGGGACCTAATATTATTTTAGCTTTCCTCGATTAATGGACTATCCAACAATAAATAATATTTCGATTCGAACCAGTAGTTCCTGAGATTATCGCGGCAAACAAACTCTTCAGCTTTATCCAAATGTAGTCGACTGAATATAGTCCCTACTGAATTCAGAAAAGTGTAATAGATAGCATTCAGCAAGCTAGCATTCTAAATTCAAAAAATTACTTGCTTCTAAAGGGAGGTACGATTGTGTTAATTTAGTGGCTGATTTCAGGAGCGAAATTTACAAATTACAAACGAGTTAGTCGCCTTAATTCATAAGCGAGATAGAACCAAGCAGTCCTCGCTTCTGAGTACGCTGGATTCACTGAATTCAGTGGCGACAAAAATTTAGCCAAGTGTAAGAAGCCTTTTACTTAGTTCTGACCTAGCTTCTGGATTCAGTGGACTACCCTTGCTTCTAAATTCAGTCACATAATTTTCCTAGTTGAATATAGTAAACATAGCGACACAGCCGTAAAGAGCAGTAGTTGACTGTTTCTTTCTCGCTCAACATTCACGACGCTCCCGAGTTCACCCGAGATTTCTTTCACTACCGAGAGTGACGATGAGTTTCATTTAAACCCAAAGAACAATCTGTACGTGGTGGGGCAATAGTAAATTATGGCACAAGTGGGAAAAGTTGGTGATTACCGCTGAGGCGCTATTAATTGAGATAGCCGAGCCTCCGCTATCTTAAGAAAGTCGAGAACGGTAATCAGCAATAAACACGTGTGTCATACGACGTTTTTCAACACGCTTGTGAATAAAATAATAATAAACTATTTTCGTATAAAAAAACAAACCGACTTCAAAACCACAAATAGGCACTCTAAAGCGAAAAATAAATTAATATCATTATTACAAGTGCTATTCACTCATCTATTTGGAGTCGGCGCCGGTCAGGCCGCGATACTACGTAGGAATGTGGTAGGCAGACATATCCACTACCGGTTAGACTTGGCTAGCACCGACTTCAAATAGATGAGTGAGTAATAGTACTTGTAATAATGATATTAATTTATTTTTCGCTTTTGAGTGCCTATTTGTGGTTTTGAAGTCGGTTTAATTTTTATACGAAAATAGTTTATTTTACCCTTTTTAGTGCAAAACAAGTTTTAACGCATTAACCCGATTTCGTAGTGACAGGTTCGAATTCATAACTTTTGTGATATCTACAATTACGTCATCCAGAAAATTGTAAGCAAATTTTAGTTTTTTGTTCATATTTCACAAATCACTTGACCGATTTCGATAAGATTTATATGGGACCATTCGAGAAGCATACCCAACCGAACATAAAAATAAATTTTTATATAAGTAGGTAATTCTCCAGAAATCAGGTAACATACATAAAAAAAAACATAGGGGTCGAATTGATAACCTCATCCTTTTTGGAAGTCGGTAAAAAATACGAAGTTGCATGAAATGACCGAGCAATTGCTACACGAATTAATTTATTTTTTTGAAGACGATCTTTTTAGGGTTCCGTAGCCAAATGGCAAAATACGGGACCCTTATAGATTCGTCATGTCTATCTGTCTGTCCGTTCGTATGTCACAGCCATTTTTCTACGAAACTATAAGAACTATACTGTTGAAACTTGGTAAGTAGATGTATTCTTTGAACCGCATTTAGATTTTCATATAAGATAGAAAAAAACATTAAATTTTGAGGGTGTCCCATACTTAGAACTGAAACTAAATTTTTTTTCCATCAAAACCAAACGTGTGGATTATCTATGGATAGGTGTTCAAAAATGAAATTGAGGTTTCTATCATTTTTTTTTTCTAAACTGAATAGTTGCGCAAGAGACGATTCCAAAATGGTAAAATGTGTACAAAAAAAATGTTATGTACATAACCATGTAAACTTTCAACATAAATAGGTTTGAATCAGATCTAGTAAGTAGTTTTATTTTAATACGACATAAATTCACTGTTGTTAAAACACTAATTAAAGTAACAACGAACTACAAGAACTTTTATATTATGTTACTTGCTTATACGGAAGCCTTCATGGGCGAGTCCAACTCGCACTTTACCACTTTTTTGTATCGAAACTTTTTTAAGAACAAAGCAACTCAACAAAAAAAAACTCTGTAAGTCACTAGTCAGTAATGAGTAATAGTAGTAGTAATAAAAAAGTGGTCAAGTGCGAGTCGGACTAGCCCATGAAGGCTTCCGTAGCAGCAGGTAACATAATATAGAAGTTACTGTAGTTCGTTGTTACTTTAATCAGTGTTTTAATAATAGTCCATTTATGACATATTAAAATAAAACTACTCACTACATCTCATTCAAACCAATTTTCGTTGATAGTTTACATGGTAATGTAAATCATACACTTTTTTTATTTTTGTCTTTCTCTTATCTTAAAAGTTACAGGGGGGGGGGGGGGACACACACTTTTTACCACTTTGGAAGAGTCTCTCGTGCAAACTATTCAGTTTAGAAAAAAATATGTTTGCAACCTCAATATCATTTTTGAAGACCTATCCATAGATATCACACACGTATTTTTGGTTTTGAAAAAACAAAATTGAGTTTCAGTTCGAAGTATGGGACACCCCTAAATATATTTTTTTCTATTTTTTGTATCAAAATCTTAATGCGTTTCACAGATTACATCTACTTACTAAGTTTCAATAGTATAGTTCTTATAGTTTCGGAGAAAAGTGGCTGTGACATACGGACGGACAGACAGACAGACAGACATGACGAATGACGAAAAACGACTATAACTTCCGGTATTTTGCCATTTGGCTACGGAACCCTAACAAGTCACAGTTTGATTGTAGGTGTCATTATATGGCTGGTGGAATTAGAGCCACTTTATAAGCAGGTGTGCTTAAAAATAAGTTTTCACTTCAAAAATAGCGAGCCATACAGTTCCTAGTTGCATAATTTTTATTTTGTAATATATCATTTATCTGACTTGATATATTTTTTTTTTAGTTGGCTGGGCCTTTATTAACAAAACTAAAATACAATGAGAACTACATTACGCTACAAACCTACCTAACTACTTACACTAAGCACACCTGAATTATCCATAAACCACTGTAGGTCTACAGATAATCAAGATGTTCAAGCCCACTACCAATCCGAAGCGTACCCAGCATGCTGGCGGCATTACCACGCTGAATGGCAATGCTTACGCTTGATATATTTGAAGTGAAAGTTTCTTTAGCTAACCTTAGCATCACCGACATAGTGATGTCGGGCGCTGGCGGCGGACAGCGGACCCGCACATGTGCTTTAGGACTTTTTGTATAAGTAAAAACTTGTGACTTCGAGTGACCGACATGCGTACAGCGTACACTAAGTATTGTCTCATCACTGTTTCCTAAAGCGCCAATAAAATAAATAACTCACAAAAATATATAAACATATTAAAAAAATACTCGTTAAATCCGTCGGATATTGAAGGAATATAGAGTCTTGACCTTTTTACTAGACCATCACAGTTGTAGTGTAAAGTGTAAGCCGACATTATACTTTCCTCAAGGCTGAGTTTATATAAATAACTATTTATCTGTAACCATCATTACAGAGCTCTGGCCATTCCACCGAGTACAGTCAACGTAAAAATTCCGATCGTTCTTTGTCATGTACATGACATGTCATGTTTACTTTTTCTATTATCCGAGTTATCTTTTGGCACAAAAACTTATTGTTACAAATTATTATACTTCTATAGCTATGGTAATTAGTTGCAGTGGGTTTTAGTACATTTTGTTTTGCTCCATTAATATTTTCTTAAATCACTTTATATAAAAACAAGCAGGATCCCGCGGGTTTACCCACGTAGTAACCGGTCCCATAATTTTCCAGCGATTAAAAGTAGCCTAATTAGCCTGTCTTCTTCCAGATTACAATCTTACTATGGTCCAAATTTAAACCCGTTCCGTTCAGGCATTCCGTCGTGATTGAGCAACGCACATTGAAACGTTCGTTGTTTTAATATTGGAAGGATATTAAAATTTCATAACGAAATTCACATTGTTCCTTGATTGGTTTGTATATGTCGCAGCCAACTAGCTTAGTCAGCCGTTCAATAAACAGGCTAGCCTGTTCACTAAACAGCACCGTTTACCTAGCGGCCTGAGTGATATCATTGATATCAAACAGCTGGGCAAATGCCTTAGATTGTTTACATTAAATGACTTGCCTAGCCTTTTGATTTCAATTGCCAATAGGTTCGGTTAGATTAGTTTATAAAAAACCCATCAAATTTGTTGTTTCCCGACTATATTTTCGTCATTTTTTGTTTCCAAAATAAAAGAAAAAATAAAAATATTAAATAATAAAAGTTTTAATAATCTGACGGACTAATTAGTTATTTTTTAGTCACCAAGACGAGTGGTGTCGATCATGAAGGTTTTTGTCCAGAGAAGGTTGAAGTGAACACTTCTTTACTGACATATCCATTAGTTTGAAATGCGTTGTGACTCCACCAGTCCCTACTCTATTTGAAGTAAAGATACGAGTCCAGAGTTTTGGCTCGGAGCGCGACTGGTCGACGCCTGAACCTACATCAATTGAGATAAAGATAAACCCATCACCGCGTCATGCAAGCCACTTGACTCGCCACACTGTGTTAAGACTGCGAAGTGCGGACGATGCAAGCGCACTGACTCACTGAGATTGCTAAGTTTTTGTAACAACCCATAGAGTCCCCTCTGTTGCGTCACGGGTTTCCCCCTAATCAAGTAGAGCCATAGCCCGTACAGCATAAACAGCCCACTAAATGCTCCCACTGCTGGTACTCGGGACCTTCGCTCGCAAGGCTATAATCCACCACGCTGGCCAAGAGCGGGTTGGTGGATGACACATGACCTCGAAAGATTCTAGGTACATGTCGGTTTCCACACTATTTTCCTTCACCGTTCTTAAGTTAGCGGCATTACGCACATGACTTCGAAAAGACAATGGTGCGCTTGGTAGGATTCGAAACCCAGGGGCTCCGGATCGGCAGTCACCGTTCTCCCGAATAGACCAGCCGTAATTTCTAACTTCCGAATAGCCCTTAACCCTCGACAAACTACGGGTTGGCAGACTTTGCTGGTCTTTGAGGAGCTAGATCTCCAACTAGCAGGTTTCCGCATATTGTGTTTTCTTGAAAGAATAGCAAAAAAATCGAGATCTATGGTTTTCTTGACCGTTGTAAAGTCAGCAGCATTATGCATTGGAAAAGACAGCAGGGCGTGTGCCATTTGAATGAGTTATAGGCGATTCGCCACAAAGTTAATTCGCCACAAAAACAAATGTGTGTAAATTCGCCACAATTCTATTTTTTTTATAAATCCTCATTTATCAATTGTAAGTTCACCACAGTGTTTTTTTCTGTATAGAAAGCAGAAAAATCAAAGAATAAATGTGTAGTATTTTATATATAATTATTTTTCTTATACTTAAAACTAAGAGGCACAAAATTAAAGGAAAAGAAACAGACAACATAATATACAACATATACAGCAAAAATCTGATTTTGTTTTTTACTTTCATAGGTTTACACTTGACCGCCTTGCCAGATGTTAAACGACGATGCGCTCTTCGAGGAAGCTTACCTAGTAGAAACCGATTCAACTCGATTAAGATACCAAAATTATAACTATCTGCAAAAGTCTACTCAGGCAGATAGGCTAGGCTAGGTACTTTAGTACCTAGCCTAGCCTATCTGCCTACCTGCCTAGATTTTAAGTAATCTCTCATTTCACATAATATTTAACACGATTTTATTAACTTGGTATGTATGAATCTATGAATTAATGTATCTATTTAACGGAATCTTTGAATGTGATTTTCACCAATTTCTAAACAACGTTATTATAACGTCAGGACCTAGGAATCAAGAGCTCCGGATTGACAGTTGCTGCTGTTCAGTTGTAACTTTTTTACATGTAGCGCGCCAAAAGATGGGTTCACTTCAAAAATATGTGTGCAGCAGAAGTGAACACTTCATTATATAATTATATAATTAATAATAAGAGCAGTGAGCTTACTGTATCTTCCTCATTCACGTAGATACACTCGGCGGTCCCGAGTTAATCCGATCGAACCTTTTACCTTAGAGTGTGACGGATCAGTTTCCCCTACAGTCTACGGAAAAATGTGTGCTTCTCACTCGGGTACACTCGGCGGTTCCGTGTTCACCCGAATGAGGCATTTACTTCAGAACATCAGGTTCAGTCAGTTTCATGTACCGTCTACAAAAAAACCTGTGTGCGTTGCGTCAAAAGAAGTTTTCACTTTAAAATGTTTTATTTTGTGTAAGTAACGTTTATATGCATTGAATGAAAAGCTGTTAATTTGGAACTACACATAGAGATTTCTAAATCATTTGATATGAAGAAATTAGAAGAGCCATAATAATATATATGTCGTAGCCAGATTGTATAATTAGCCGTATTACGTTACGGCTAGCCGTTTTGAAAAACAGGGCCGGTTTGTAAAGCGGCGGTTTAACAGCCGGAATGTATTCAACGCCATACGTCATTCAAAACGGCTAGCCGTAATTTAATAAAGCGAAAGATTAGCCGCCTCTTTGACAATGTTTAGTTCCGATTCTTAACACTCATAGCGCTGCCTGACATAACAACAACTGTGGCGTTGAAAATAGTGCGTGTGTTGCTAAATTGCTAAGGTGACTGTGGATTCTGGTGTTCGGCGGAATCCTAAACAATGATGTAATCAGAGGTAAGATGTTTAAAAAAAAGTAAAGAATATGGCAAGAGATAATCTGTCAGCTTTTCTGACTAATGCAATTAATTTTCATTGTTTATTTTGTAAGTATGGACACCCTACAATTTAAGCAGTAGTACAATGCGGCTAAACGTTGGCCGCCGTATTGAAGAAAGTATCACAATGACAATCCGGCTAATCGTAACTGCCGCATTACGAAACGGCCCTGTTAGTCAAAACGACTGGCCGTAATGTAATACGCCGGCCGGATTAATCTGGCTGCGACATATGCACATTTATGGGAAGCAAACATTTTTAACTCTTTTTTTACCAAACTTTCGCGGACCGCGAAGTGGAAAATTTGGCACACTTACGTAGAGAAGGAATGCACAATGTTAATATTTAAATTATGCATAAAAATGCATTATATCGATACAAAAAACCTTACAGGCACTACCAAATATTAGACACACACGCATAAAAACTTTTTTGCTTTTGTATGTGTAGGTATCGTTAAAGGCGGTGGTTGTATTGAGAATAGATTAACATTCCCATAATGGTAAATTTCGATGACATAGCGACCGCTATAAAAACAATTCGTCAATCAATATAATTATGTATCTACAAGTTTGCTTGCTCTATTTTCTCAGTTAAACTTTATCATGTCAAACAGTCGTCCCCGGTGCTCACAACACTCCCGTCACAGGCGACGGTTCCAAGACTCATTGTTTACTTGTCGTGTCGTTTGTGCGACTAATACGACGTTGAAGAGGGAATACCTACGTCAGAGTTGAATAGTAATGTATTGGTAGTCTACCGAGTTCCAAACATTCACTTATGACTTACTCCAAATTGAGGACAATGAATTGATGGTATAGAAATTTTAGTATGAAAACTAACAAAGTTATTAATAATGGATCGTTCGTCAGTGCCAAACGAACAGCAGTCGTGCATGTACTCTCCTTGATAAAGGCCGCCGGAAGCGGCCGAAACGTAAGTCGACCTGAACTGACTATATCACATGTGAGTTACTGTGTATTCATTTAAAATATCTAGAAATGATTGATGATTGCGATTAAATAGCCAATAAGCGTAGGATAAGTTGCACACTAGGTTTCCGCTACCGGGAGGGGCTCGAGACATTCCCTACAAGAAGAGAATCAAGGATTCGTAACACGAATAGCACGCTCCAAATAATGGATTCTACAAATTTGGCATCACCGGAAAGGAATAGTGAGCAGATCGGCGTGTTCAGAGAAAAACATATTTCGAGGAAATTTGTCATCCGCCAACCCGCTTTTAGCCAGCGTGGTGCATAACTCTTTTTAAGAGATTGACTATTAAAAAAGAGCATAGTACACCGTGTTCCTAACGAGATAAGGCTTGTGCGAGCCAAAAATCTATCGAATTCTGTGAAAAGTAAAGCTGCTATAGATATTATCAATGTTTGTAATTTGAAAACGTACTCAAAGAGACAAAAGTCAGGTTTAGTAATATGCCAGAAAGTACAGCTTTGACACAAACCCATAGTAAAACAGCACGAAACTTGTTATTGTAACGTTGTTTTGAATATACGATAGTGCTGCTTTAGGAAACGACTATATAAAGTTTCTCAATAGTACGAGTATAGAGTGAAGTGGCAAGCCGTGTAATCAACCTTCTGTCCATAATAGCATATTGTCACACAGCTATTTGAACAAGAAGAGTACAAACCACTACTTCGTACTGCACTGCTCTCGTCACCTAGAGATGTGAGATGAATTGTCTCTTAACCCTGCAAATACTCTGTACCTGCAAATTCATTTGGTGGCACGAACAATACTGATATTAGTTTAGTTTAGCTGATTTTGTGTAAAGAATCCTAATCCATAGTAGAATTTAAATAATAAACGTGTGAAAAAATAAACCACACGCGTGTGTAAATTTGTAAACAACGAAGGCAAATAGGCACCGTTAAAATACCTACCTATCACACGCGCCAAACTCGGTAAGCCGCTTATATAGGAAAATGCATCGAGGGTCTTATGTAGCGGGTATTCCGTCATTCAATGTTTCGTTTCACTTCGTATATTTTATTTCAACACGATTAAATCAGAAACACTGAGGCTAATGTCAGCAGTTTTTAGGTTTCAGTAAAAAAAGAGTATACAATTCATTAATTTTGTTCGTCACACGTTTCTGTATAAAATTGTTTTTTTCTAAAAAGCCCTTCTGAACCCGTCATACAACAGTCGTATATTCGTGCTAACGTATCATGGCAGATAATTTGTTACTACTCACTGTCGGTTATCACATATGTATATTGTCGGAAAGAAATTAAGTTACTTATGGAAAAGCTAGGAATTTTGCTGTGCGGACTGAAAAATAATAGGAGACTATAACCGTAAGGAAAATATGTAACGGAAGAGACGCGTAAAAACGGCCAGTGGTGCCAACTTTATTTTCCAGATGATTGTACCATATATATTTGTATTGTGTCTGGGTGTTTCTATATATTATAAGTATGTATTTAAAACTATACAAGTATTATATCATATATATCTGCCCGCTATAGTACAAGCTTAGCTTAGTTTGGAGTCAGATGGTGTTGTGTGTGAATTGTCCCCCAATATTTATTTATTATTGTTTTTATGTGTAATAAAAGTAAGCAATATATATTTTTGCAAATTATTTTGATTCTAGGTTTTTTTTCTTAACTTTTGTAGGCTTACACTTTTCCGCCATCTCACCTGATGTTAAGCGACGATGCGGTCTACGATGGAGCGTGTTTACCTACCTAGTGACGACAGTCGTTATAATGTTGCCTCAACGTCGAGGTAATTAAATAATAATTAAGATCACGTTGTCTTATCTTATGTAGTGTTTCCAATACTTATGTTCAAATCGCGAAAGTATAAAAACTACATTGATAATGTTTTGTTTGGCTGACAATAGTAGAGCAAGCTGAATTACATTTTTGATCTGAAAAAAGTTTTCATCGAAAATATAAGGTTGTGGTGAAAAAGACAACCAGTTTATTCGTGAACAGGTTGCAGGATTTTTTTAGGGAAAATCGGGACTATATAGTAGTAGATAGGATACAATATAACCACGGTTATTATAATGCCGTGGTGAATAATACTAGTACTATTATAGTGATTGATCGTGATAGTTTAAAATAATGGTTAAAAAGATAAAATTCTCGAGCACAAACTAGCCAATGTTGCGAGCCTTTTGAAAATGCATTTGCGCGCCCACGCGCTTTCGATGACCTATCGACTATTGGAATTTCATACGCAGGAAATTATTGCGGGTGAGACTGGAAATTTCGACGTCAATCAACGATCAAATAGCCCGGCCCGTTTCATGAAGCGTTGTAAATTTATTATATAAATTATATACAATTTTACATCACCCCTACCTACCTTTCGGAACCTAAAAAGCCACTTATTTTTTTAAGAGTTTTAATCACTGCGCTCGACACCTAGAGATATAAGATTATTTATCTCTTTGCCCTGTCATTTCTTTTGAAACTTTTCCCTTCAGACTGGAACATAGCAATTTGTGCCGATTATTGATTGGCAATGGAAAGAGCACCTAGTACCTAGCGCACTACTAAATGTATACAAATACAAACAATCTTTATTGCTGTTTGCAGGTAGAATAAGATATTATAAAACATTTTAAAAATTGAGTGGCCTCTTCGAGTGGCATGCAATATGTCTGGCAAAAACTATAGTGAAGTTAAAAAAACACAACATCGTATCGTATATCTTTAAACGAGCAATTCTTGTATATATCATATATAATTATAAAGAATCTGAATTTCGGAAACGGCTGGAATTATTTTCTATTAAATTATATATGTAGCTAGTAGGTAGGATAAGTAATTTATTTACTGGTGGGCATTTCTCACACGACATTAGTTAGCCAATCTAAAATACTAACACAAAAAGCTTACCTATTGCTGTTTGTGGGTAAGGTAACACAATACAAGATATTTTGAATTAAAGTGACCCCCACAAACTGAATTCTTCAAGAGGTATGCAATATGTTACTAGCTGTTCCTACCCGGTGTCGCGTCGGTATATTATGGAATTTAAAACAATTTAGAAAGGATTTTTGATGTAGCGTAAGAAGCACATTTTATATTCCCTCTACAAGGACTCGAGGACTTCTCATTAAGGAAAGAGTCAAGGTCATTGTAAGCAGCCAATATCAGTTAGCCCGGGTCAAAAATATATCTTTACGGGATATGCCGGCTTCCTCACGATGTTTTCCTAATCCAGTGGTGTTGACAAACTAACACATTTGGAAAAGTCCTCAGAAATACAGTCGGGATTGGACGTTACGCTTTTAAGTCGTCACGGCTTAAATTATTTATTGATTTAATTAAAAACAAGTTTCATATCGGACTTCTTCGGTTGATTTTCCAAAAGCCCTCACGGCTTAATTTATTTATTTATTTAATTAAAAACAAGTTTCATTTCGTGCTTCTTCGGTTGATTTTGCAAAAAAAAATGCCCCTAGGAGTACCCTTAGTACATAACATAAATGTGTATTCCGTTATATTCGTTTAATCCGTTATTATGTTAGAAACGACGGTCTTTCATAATAAACACGTTCGATTTTCTGAGTAAATTAATTCAGCGTCTGAATGAAATGATTTGTTAGTTAGGTATACATATGCCTTGAAATCAATTACTGATCAGTGCGTTATATCAACATTAAATCTCCAGTTTGTAATAAATTAACTCCTTGCCAGTTTGTTTACAATGTGGATTTCGCGATGCATACAGTCGCAGTGCAGCCAGAACGCAGAGGCCTGGAGAATATATTGTAAGCCATTTCGGGAACTGCATTATGCAAGGAGCTTCAGAATGCACTGTTGACCCAATTATGCGCTGAGTTTCAGCTGAAAAATGAAGTTAATTGCGGTACCGGAGGCCACCAGGATGAAACCACTTGACGGAGGTGCAGTCGCTCAAATATAAACACAGTGAAATGTCGCGTCGTTCAAGTTCATCGCGAAATGTGCACATTCTGCGGATTCACGACAAACGCTCCCGGGCTCAGCCAAAAACTCGACATTTCTCAAAGACAAATATTCGTTTGAAAAGCTCGGCGCAAACAGGAACATGCTATAGAACATTTTGCGAATATTTCACGAATTCCCGCAAATATGAATGACGATATTCGAATATCCTGTTGGATTGAAACGATGATATATTCCCGATTTTATTGCTTATTGAATGTACGCGTTTTTCTGCGGGCTTCTGAATGCTCATCATCTCGATTTCAGATTCGCAGTTTATCAACTTTATTTTAGTGAGGGTGTTACTGATTTTGTGTCTCTAAATGCGTAGGTATGAATATTTGTATGTGTTTAAAATATAACTGTAATGATTCACGTTGTAAATCCCAAGGAAACGTTTCGTCGGGTCCGATACCGACGTCAGCGGCATCATTATTATTCACACTAAAATAAATGCGATAAACTACAAGAGTTCTCCAAATAACACAACAAGTGGCACGGTATTCGAGTTGGCGGGAAAACGGAAAGTTCGGGAAAGTTAGCGGAGAGACGAGCTCTGTCGCAGGAGGTTGGACATACCGCTCTTTCCAACGGAGGGCGCGCCGACAACGGCCACTTTCACTTCGGAGAGCGAGGACTTCTTACGCCGGATGCCGCGGCCGGTCATGGTGCGCGAGTGAGACTCGCGAGTGTGCCCGCAACGACGCTCCGCCGTCTACTCGGAACAAAGCCCCCGCGCCCGCGCGTTAACTAAAAATACACGAAGCGACAGTTCTGACATCGGCCGCCGTGTTAATGGGTCAAGATCTGGCCAAGATCAGAGTCGTGCAAATAGGCATGTTTACGTCGTGAGCTTCCTGACAGCGACGCCACGTGTGCGTGGCGACAGGCCAACACCCGATTCGGTCATTCCGACCCCTGTTTGATCGAGCTTAGCGCGGCTGGAACGCGACCAACACACGCTAGCAGCCGCGCAAACTATACGACTAACTTTGTTACTAAATTCAGTTTTAACATCCGTGGTTTTAACGAATAAGGTACGCCGAGGTGGTGAATAATCGTCTATAGCTATAGTTTAGAGTTCATAGCCCATAATATTTTTGAAGAAGTTGTTTTCAGAAAGTTTACACACAATTTTTAAAAATAAAATAGCTCCTTCTGTTTCGAATTTTGGATCTTAACCTCGTATTACAAAACCAATTTTGTCTCTTCGAGTTCGTTTGAAGTCACAATCGATGAACATTTCGATACTTACAAATTTTCGATTTTACTCACGAATTTATTCTAAAATTTGACACGATTTTCGTTTGCGTAAGCTTAGTAAATTAAGTAGTCAAGTCTTTCCAAAATATAAATTGCGTATCTATTTTTTCAAAATAATGTAAAGGAAATTCTTGTTCTTCTCTACTCTTGAATTTCGATACAAAAACACTTTTCTCTTTATAAATAAACTAGCGGTTCGCCCCGGCTTTGCCCGTGGTAACCGTTGGCACTCAGGGATCACGTCCATATCTAGCGGTGAAAGATTTTGTGAAATCGGTCCAGTTCATACAGTAATAGTTCCTGAGATTGGCGCGTTCAAACAAATAAGCTCTTCAGCTGTAATATTAGTAGATATCACGGATGTAGGTATAGATTATAATCTACCATTATTTCTCGCTTCGATGCCATTGAGTATCAAACATCCAAACAAATTTAAAATATTATAGGTTGTTATTACAATGCCACAAAGTAATTCGCAACAACATAGTATGTAGAGTAAGATTCCAGGGCCACCAGACGTTACGTATTTTCTGATGGATGAAATGTGGACAATTGAGTAGAGTTAGTACGTACTAAGAACACAAACATGCTTACCCGCTAACTTGCTTAGACGGCCAATTTTGAGATATGGGGTCCAGAAGATACATTACTTACTTCACGTATTTTCTGATAACTATTTTTTTACGTATGTTATAGGCAATATCTTTAAAAATAATGCCCCAATACTCCCAGACACTTTCGGTCGGCCGTTTTGCTTAACAAACGATTTTAAACTCCTAAAATAATGGAGTTTTAAAGCGTCTGTTTAGCAAAACGGCCGACGGTAAGTGTCTGGGAGTATTGGGGCCTTATTTTAAAAGATATTGTCTATAACATACATGAAAATCAGTAATCAGAAAATACGTGAAAGTCTGTAAGGTCTGTATTATATATTAGGTATTGTTTTCTAGCAGACGTCAGCTTCATTTATCTTCTTACTAAAAAGTGATTTCTAATAGTAGGTAGAGTGACAAGACGAACAGGACTTGTGCCTGGCGGTAAACAAAGTACAATGTCACATTGCTATTGGAACACGAAGAGTCCAAATCAATACCTGGCATACAAGATGCTTTATTTCCATGCTCTGTAATTTCTCTGGAAACATTGTCCTTCAAAACGGAACACAGTGATGTTTGCACAGAAGTTTGACAGAAGAATAACTGCCAAAGCTGTGGTACTTCCCAGATGTCCTATCACTACAATTACATTTAGTATTGATACTATGCAAATGTTTTTCTAAAAGAAATAACTAAATTTGGTTTGGTTTTACAAATGATGTCCCTTGAAACAGGAGGCTTTAATCGTAATGATGCTATTGTTAACTAAACTACTCAGCTGTATTGTTATGCGATTCTCGATACTAGGTACTTACTGCAGGTCTACTACGAAGTCCGATAAACGATATATCAGCCGAAGTTATGGACGTTTTATACCACGAAACATAATCGGTCGGTTGATGACACAAAACTGTCAAATCAGCGTCGGTCGGGATGAACGAAACTCCCGATCAGATCAACCGACCGATTGTGTTTCGTGGTATAAAACGTCCATAACTTCGGCCGATATATCGGACTTCGTAGTAGACCTGCTGTTTTGATTGTAGAAACGACATTGAACGTATTCTTGTGCTGTAGTGCTAATACCACTTTGTTATTGTTTTATTCCTTAAGAATTTGTAATGCCCACATAAAAAAATATTGAACCGTACGGGTGTACGGTCTATCTGTAGGTAGACAGTAGGTATATCGTAAGTTTTATTAAAATTTAGAGAAATGTTCGTATCCCCTTTATAGATAACGGTACTGAATCTTTTGTGCGCGAGCCCGCCTCGTACTTGGCCGGTTTTTATAAATATAATATAATATATAGATAGATGCCATTATTTAGTGCTTTGTTTGTGTCAAGAGTTTGAGTGGAAGTAAATTTAGAGTATGAGAAGTCCGCTTTGGGGAACAACATTTGTTTTTGTATAAGGTATAGAGTGACGAGACGATTGCGCCTCATGGTAAGCAACATGCCTGCCACATAACAGCACAGTGACACGCAGCTATTGGAACATGAAGGTTCCAAATCGTTACCTAGTACTGCACTGCGCTCGTCACCCAGAGATATAAGATGTTTTACCTCTATATCCTGTAATTTCACTGGAAACATTACCCTTCAAACCGGAACACAGTAATGTTTGCACATTACTGCTTGGCGGTAGAATAACTGGTAAAGACGTGGGTCTTTCCCAGACGGACTCTGCAAAAACTCCTACCACAACAACGCACTGCAGACATATTTTATTGTAGACTAGTGGTACGTCCCGGCTGCGCCCGTTGTACATTATACTTATATGTATAGCCTATATCACTCACGGATCACGCAAATATCCAACGGCGAAAGAATTTTTGAAATCGGTACGGTAAGCCCCTGATATTATCACATTGAAACAAAAAACCTCTTCGACTGTTACAATACCTATAAGCAAAGATGTCAATAGGTCACCACTTACAATTACTAGTACCTAACCACCAAATGGCTACCATCTTTTGATCAGCTTCTTTGATTTTTTTTTTATGTTTCCATAAAAAAACAACGGAATCCTCATCATTTATCGTAAGCATGTTTAGTTTAGAATATAAACACGTCTTGCAGCGCGGAGTTTACTTGTTTATCAGATGTCGGCAATAAACGACCTATATTGTTGGAGATTCTTTTCAATTGAATGTTTGAAATGCCACGGAAACTTTGCAGATTGATATTTTCACTCAATGATTGTAACGATTTGTTTTTTGTGCATGTATTGGAAAATACGGTTTATTTATAGGGATGAATTTAAAGATTATTTTTTTAAAGAGGATTGGCTACTGCCAACCAAACGTCCCGTCTGATAGTGAGCTGTTACTTGTGAAGACGTTATCATCACTATGTTTTACCAGCCTGAAGAGATATTTCAAGATAGTTTGTGTAAGCTTTTCCCAGTTAAAAACCTTCGTGGGAAGTGAATTGCTATATATAGCTTGCAGGTTAGGGGTAGAAAATATCGCAAAATCGGACGGTCCGTCAGTTCTACTTTGGCAGAATTTGGACCAGGGTAGTGATTGTAAACGCAATCCGAACGGCTCAAAATTCGGTATGAAAATCCTTGTCTCTGTTATTTTAAATAGACAAAGACCGAGAGATGATGATTCCGTGTTGGCTCAATCCGACTGGTCAGAATCGCTAGTCTCAGCTTGTTGGCGGGGTCGGACCAAGATAAGGAATTAGATCAGTAAGGTCCTGCGCCTTCTCCACTATCCCAAGGTTCGGTAGGCAGTAGAGGGTATTTAGGTCAATTTCCATAGGTACCTACATGGTACCGTACTGCGCTCGTCAACTAGAGATATAAGATGTTTTATCTCTATGCCCTGTAATTTCACTGGAAACTGCCCTTCAAACCGGAACACAGTAACGAAATTCCGGCACTGGTCAAAATCTCTTCCGAGAATTCCTCAAAATAGAAATAATCTAAACAGTCCTGTTTTTCAAATGTAATATTATTTTTTATTTATGTTATTAATTGACGGATTTGTTATGTGCGGTGCCAAAAGTGACAAAAAGGAAGGAAGGCATATTATACTTAACGCTAACGGCAAAATCCATTTACGCATCGTTCACTGTGCAGGGGCACAGTGGGGTAAATTGCGGGCTTGACACCACGAAGAGTAGGTGCCCCACCGACTATAAACCTCACAGGTTTCTTTAGCCGTGACTTGGCATCAGAGTCGCAATTCCAACCACGATTCTGCCACTGTTACCTATCTTGCAGGCCTGCTTTGCGGGAGGACGGTCCCCCCTACCCGCATTTGGTTTCAGTAATGCGATGGAAACCAGTGGCGTGTCATCTCTTCAGGATGTCTGAGGCCAGATGGTATACTGGACAGTCCTAAATATTCAACGCCGCTGGCATTTAAGGTGCGTCCCCCAGCAAAACGAGTTTTTTGTCCAGTTTTCAAAGCTATCTACTCATTAGCCAGAACAAATATCAACTGGTAAAAATAAATTAAATTTCTACTGTTTGTTGGCTTCAAAATGGTAGTATATTTTTTTTGTTAATGAATTTATTGTTACAATAATCTCCTAACATCCTCACAACGAAACTATAAAAAATAAATTATCGTGCATCTACTCGAAAATCCGCCATTATTTGGATTTTGTACTTACACCAACAGATAGGCAATTCCATTACGAACATTTTGGTAGAAATATTTTTTTCCAAAGACCAAAATCTGATTTTATAAAGAGTTTATTCTAAAATTTTAGCGTAAAACAGCGAGAAATCCTACTGTTTCTCTCTTGCTCTTTCTTGCGGTGTGCGATGAGGTAAGAAATACTCCAGGTCATTTGCTGGGGTATGCCCTTAAGGTAGGAATTTTACTTAACCGATGAGAGTATCAGTCGAGTCCCAAGTTACCAAGTCTTCCAGTCCCTCTCCCCGAACTTCTAGAAGTACTATTTGAAGAGCTAGGAGTGCGAATAGAAGTTTCCAAATAATAGTATACTGCGTCTTTTTAGGCTGCAGTAGGTGATCTGTGTGACCCTGTATGCTAGCGATGACCTACAACACTAAATCCTGACGAACTGACGTCACGGATCACCGAGTCATGGAGTATCCATTAGAGAAGGCGTTAATTACTAATACCTAAAGATAAGTGGCTGGCGGCGCGCCAGACGACCGGCCGCACCCGACTCGGCTCGCCTGAGCCTCTCACTATAGCGACGAACTGGACAGTATTCCTTTACAAACTTACCCCCAAAACCTAGGGAAGCAGTGGTGCTTCCCTAGGATTTGTGTGAGGGTGTGGACCTTTGCCACTTATTCTAACGCTAAGCCGTATTGTGTAAACACTACTGTATTCCGGTTTGAAGGAGAATGTTTCAGAAATTACAGGGCATAAATAAACCATTTTATGTCTGTATAACGAACGCAGAGCAGTGCTAGGTAATGATTTGGTCTTATATTACAATAGCTGGTTTTCACTGCGCTGTTATGGACAGGAATGTTTTAGTATTAAAATTAACGTGGTTGTTACACATAGGTACATATTTATTTGGGTAAACGGGTAACTCACGTGTAATAAGGTCAGTCAATCCGACTCGAGTTTCGGCCGCGTCCGGCGGCCTTTTTCAAGGAGAGTACACGCGCGATGGCTGTCCGTTTGGCACAGACTAAGTAGAGAGCCGTTTGGCGCCACTTTGACACCCAACTTATGCCATCACGCGCGTGCACTTTTTCTACTTTTAATTAATTGAATTTTTTTAAATAGTTCCAAGTGGCCAGTGTCTTATCCATAAAAACTTTTTTTCCCAAAACTTTCTGAATGGCCTGGTAAATAGAACTTACCTACATGAAGGTATACAAAGAACCTACCAAGGAGTTCTAACTCTTAATATTTAATAGTCTCAATAGGTACTATCACAGACTAAGTAGAGAGGCACTGTGTCTGGGTGTTTCTATGTATAATAAGTATGTATTTAAAAACTATATAATTTATGTAAGTGTTATATAGCTAACTGGCCACCATAGCACCTACAAGCTTTGCTTAGTTTGGGGTCAGATGGTGTTGTGTGTGAATTGTCCACCAACATTTATTTATTTATAGTAACTCTGAGAGATCTGATGATTCTCGACTCATCATCAGGTTGCCATGGCCGGGATTCTAAAACCACAACTTTGAGGCCCCTCAGATGATGAAAGACAGTGGGCCGCTGAAAAGATGGCCGTCAACCGACCGTCACCCGTAATATAAAACACCTGTCTTCTGAACGATACTAAGGGTCAGAACAGACGGCGCAATGCGAGTGAAACGAAACCCTACTGAAATTATTTCAATGCCAGTTTCAATAGTTATCTACACACGTCATACAATTTCTGCCTTTCAGTCTCAGTCTTGCGAGAGTAGCTTGATAGTGTTGTGTTGTGTTGTACAAGCAAGGATACTTCTTAACTTCTAACACCAAAATGTTTTTTCATCCCACCAGCTCGGAAAGAGCACTTTTGCTCCTCGATATCAGGGCGCAAAAGTCGTTTTTACCCTTTAGAGGTTAAAGTAAATTTGAATTTAGAACATCGTGTGTACTGAGGTTTTGAATTCAAAACATAATGCAACCTATTTATTTCTACCTCCTTGGTGCCGAATGCATCATACATTTTTTTAAATCACTAGCTGCGCTCGTGATTCAAATTTAGAATCCTTCGCATGCTCGGTCATCAAAATTGAGCACGCGGTTAAAAATCAACTTTGCACTCTTGTATAACAAATAACTATTATTTTCGTCGTCGGCCATTTTAATGTAGCGAAAAAGACGTCTAGACGCCAAAGCCGATGAAACTTAAACAAGAGTTTCCTGCACGCCGGTTTCAACACAACTGATTTGCAAAGCGTTTCAAAAAGGTCGCGCCATGTGTTGTCTCTCTATGGAAGCTATAGCAGAAACTCATATGAAACTATTTGCAGTTTCGTTTCATTCGCGTTGCGCCGTCTGTTCTTGGCCTTACATTCGGACTTTGTTAATTATTTTTAATAAACGAAAATGTATCACTGTAAAAAATCATCATCCTACAGCGTTATTTATTCCACTGCTGCTGACATAATGATTTTTTTTATCAATTGTTTTTTTGCAGTTGGGTTTTTAAAAGTCAACTAAACTAAATCTTTCCATTTTCCTCGATTGCCAATCGAGTCCAGGTTCGACCCGCGATAAAGACGATATCGTTGAACTACTTGCCCGTACGTCCTACACTCAGCGTACGTTGCCTCGGTCACCATTCGGTTACAACCCCACCCCACTATTTTTATGTGCAGTTACCCTCAAATGCCTTTCCATATACTTACGATACTCATTTACCGTACTCATCAATGACTACTATAAGTAATATCTAAAATCCTTAGTCATTTTTCTTACCTGTCACATACACGTGGTTTATACTTGAGCGTGAGTACTTACCTTTTTTTTTTTTTTGTGGGGGAAATGCATTGACGCACCGTCCACCGTGTAGGGACACGGCAGGTGTGTCGGGCTCGACACCACTACTAAAAGTGAAGTGGTGCCCCTACCGACTAAAACCCCCACAGGTTTCTCCAGCATGGCAGTGAGTCAAGTCGCGGGGTCACTCTTCGCACTCCTTCGACGACTCTGACCCAACGCCGGCACCCTTGCAGGGCCCGCCTCGCGGGGGATGGGGCCCCGCATTTGGCTCCAGTGACGCACCAGAAACCATCGGCGCGTCACCGCCTCGGGAGGGCCTATCCCTAGGTGGGGGGCCAGGCGGCCCTAAACGCCCGACGCCCCAGGTACTCCAAGTGGAGACGGAGTGCGAGCCCGAGCGGCTCGCCCCCGTGTCCGCTTCCTTCTCCGCGGAGGAGCAAGAGGATCCATCTCCCTCTCTCGCTCCTCGGCCTCCCTCCGCGACATGACTATCTCGCAGAAGGAGACCACCGCCTCCCACGACCTCTCATTGTCAAGTATCTTTGGTAAGATGGTCGGCAGTGAGAGGTCCGCCCCCATGACCTCGGCCAGGGATCGCCGCGGTTCCTCCTCTCCTGGGCATGTTTCCAGCACGTGTTGCGCGGTATCTTCCGCGCAACCGCACCGATGGCATACCGGGGTTTCCTCCCTTCCGGCGACTCTACACAGATACCTCCGAAAACACCCGTGTCCCGAGAGCACCTGCGTAGTCCGGAAGGTGAGGACTCCGTGTCCCCTCTCAGGGAGAATGGGCCGGATTGCCTCGAGGAGCCGTCGGGCGCCGGTTCCTCTCTGAGTGGGTCCCGAGAGGATCTGCTCCTTCCACCTCACCAGGGCCCTAGCCCTGGCATCTTGCGCCATCGCACCACCTTTTGTGGTGCGCAGCGCGGTTCCCGGCTTCTCGCACGCACCTGGCACCAGTAGACCGAGGACAGAACCTCGGCCTCCAGACACCATGGCAGCGATCCGGCGAGAGCGCAGGTTACCTCGTGTGAGTGTGCGGTATCCCGACACACTCTCACGGCCATGACCCTTTGGGACGCGTGGAGAAGAGCCTTCTCTGCACGGTTTAGCTGCCCTGCCCATACGGGAGCGCCGTACAGGGCCATGGAGCGCACGACACCAAGATACTTCAGTGTCGGCTTGACAGGAATGGTGACTCCGCCCACCACTATGTTCGCGCCTGCAGGTGGCGCTCGTCGAGAACCATGAAAACAGATGGCCTCTGATTTGTGGAGCGCCACCTCCAGGCCCAAGCTCCTAATACTGGTCACCACGGCTGCCACGCCTGCTGTGGCCAGGATCGCCGCATCGTGGAAAGTCCCCCCTCTCGCTGTTACCAACGTGTCGTCAGCGTAACAAATTAAGCTGACGCCACGAAGGTTAGCGCATCTCAGCACCCAGTCGTAGCCAAAGTTCCACAGGGGTGGCCCAAGAGCAGACCCCTGTGGAACCCCGCGTGATATGGGGCTGACCGTCATACCGTCCTTTGTTGGGTAGACCACCTCTCTATCGGAGAGGTAGTTCCCAACGAGGCGCCGCAGGTACAGGGGCACACGATGGTACCTCAGCGCCTCCGTGATGGTTGTCCAGGGCAGGGTGTTGAAAGCATTCGCGATATCGAGTGACACCGCCAACAACACCCCGCCACTGGAGACCTCGCTGTCGGAGAGCTTCCGGACGTGATTAACGGCGTCAATCGTCGAGCATCCTCTGCGAAACCCGAACTGTGACTCCGACCAGTTCGGACCCACCCTATCAAGGTGCTTGACGAGGCGGGCGGCAATAATGCGCTCTAAGAGCTTGCCCGCCTCATCAAGCAACACGATTGGACGATACCCTGAGGGTTCGTCCGCGGGCCGCCCTTCTTTCCGGAGGAGCACAAGCCTCCCCCTCTTCCATCACCTCGGGAATCTCCCTTCTCGCATGCAGCGACTCAGGAGATCCCGGAGGCGAGGGCCCAGGGCATCCTGAGCGAGGGCCCATGCACGGCGTGAGTACTTACCTAAGGCAGCCCCTAGACCTACAATAACTTTGTGCACTTTATGGTACAATAAGATTGAGAGGTGTGTTGCGTCCAAACGACACACAACTGTGTTGCACAAAAATACGAACTGCTCAATGTTTTCGTGTTCAGTTGAAGCATCATGTCCGAACAAGATGCAGCTGCGGAGGTGGTGTTGCTTCTGGTTAGACGTAAACGTAAACGAACACGTCGCTGGTGTAATGAGTGGTACAAGAAAAGGCAGATATACGCTCACAAAAATCTTTTAAAAGACTTGATGTTAAGTGAGGAAGCGGACTTCAAAAACTGTGTATCTACGACTGGACTTGGAACAGTTTCAAGAGCTACTAGAATTAGTCACTCCATTGATTGAGAAAAAAAATACAAATATGCAAGAAGCACTACCACCTTTTCAAAGGGTTTCAATAACATTACGGTACCTAGCGACTGGAAATACTCTAGAAGATTTAAAGTTTCATAGTGCTTTTTCCCCACAAACCCTTTCCATAATAATTATGGAAACCTGCGATGCAATAATAGGTACACTCCGCGAGATATAAGCTGAGCTTTGCATTAGTGTGAGTGATCACCAATCAGGCAGGAGCTTGAAATTTTGTCCGCGAGGTATAGGCTGAGCTTTGCATTAGTGTGAGTGATCACCAATCAGGCAGGAGCGCGGCGAGACAGAATGGCGCCGCGCCTAAGGCCGGTTGTCACACCTACACTATCCATGTACACTCACACAAATGCAAAGCTCAGCTTATACCTCGCGGAGTGTAGAAAGCATCAAATTATATTGACCCTAAACGACGCAATGGAAAAATATGGTACAATAAAAATTAAAGTTGCTCAAACTTTCGTTCAATCATTGCTCAATCTTCAATATATATTAAGCCTAAACGGTCAATAATATTGCTCAATTCGCAATATTGCGCAAAATGATTGATCATCTAGGGCCCGCCTAAAAGAAACACCGATTCACTGTCGATTTGAAGACACAAACTTGTAACTATCAGGGTAACTCCACACAGGCGACGAATTCCACATGCTGTACGCATCCCTATCGAAGTCCTATCTTATCACAAAAGTGAAGTCAAACCTCTCCGTTCGATTCTTTAGAACGTCAACCATGAAACGATGTCGTTTTTTCGAGTTACGAGCAGCCCTATAGAAAAATGGGCGACGTGGTATGTGATCATGCAGATAGAATCATGGCCCTTATGTTAACCAAGTCACACTATACATATTTTATTTAACTCGCACAAACTTAGCGACAGCAGATATTACCTACATAGAAATTCACTAAAAATCATTCGCATTCATAAACAGTTGCGTACTGTGTTTATATCAACTATGTAGAAACGAATGTAACGATTTATTTTTAAAGAATCCGTAATAACCATAAATCTTGCAGATTAAAACCAAAGTGACGCAATTTTAATGCACGTTGTAAATCAATCAAAAGCACATTGAAATGTCATTTTGAGCCGGATATTTGGTCTGAAGACTCGTCTACACGTTGCTGGCTTCTACTCTCTCGTGTACACGTCGTACAATTAATATCTTGAAACGACTAAATAACTGGCTAGCTTTGTGGCGCAGTAGAAGTAAGTCCATCTAAGAGCCGTAAGCCGAAAAGGCCAGCCAAGACATTTGTACAATGAATATTGATGATTTTTTATGATTGTGTTCAGAGTCATTTTTGTCCCGCTACTTACCAGCCAGGTCTGCAGCTCCGTGTTGTATATATAAGTATAATAAAAGAGGTATGTGAGAAGTTTTCATCAACAGCCCACTAAATGTTCCCACAGCTGGGACTCGGGGCCTTCTCTTGCAAGGAGAGAGTTAAGGCCATAATCCACCACACTGGCCCAGTGCGGGTTGGTGGATGTTGCAAGACTTCGAAAGATTCTAGGTACATGTCGGTTTCCTCACGATGTTTTCCTTCACCGTTTTTAAGATAGCGGCATTACGCACATGACTTCGAAAAGACAGTGGTGCGTGTGGGGTTTGAACCCGGGGTCTCTGGATCGGCAGGTGCCGTTCTCCCGACTAGACCAGCCGTAACTACTAGACTAGCCGTAACTCTAGACCAGCCGTAACTTAATGTGATAAGTTTTCAGCTTGCCTTAAATATCTACCCAAAAATGGTGCCAGCTATCGAAATAATAAGACTAGTCTAGTCGTTCCGTCCTTTCGAGGTAGATGTCTGTAACATTTAGTAGTAACAAACTCTATACATATAGGTATCCTCATAAATAAAAAGTCAATTTTGTACATTGCACCTCTCAGGATGAAACTGTGTTGTCTCCTGTTTTGCGACACCCTAACAGGGTCTTTGTACATAGTCCAAGAGTTTAGTCATAAGGTTTAGTAATAATTTACGTAGGTACCTACACAGTGCAAATAATAAATAAAAAAATGTTGCACGTCTTCGTACTTGTAGAAGACGCTTTGAAACCTTTTTCATAAAACCAACAGCGAAAATGTGGAACACTATCTAGTGTTTCCTGACTTCTATAAGCTGAGAATCTATACTTTATATTATAAAGCTGAAGAGTTTGTTTGTTTGAACGCCAGGATCTCAGGAAGTACTGGTCCGGATTGAAAGATTATTTTTCTATTGGATAGTCCATTTATCGAGGAAGGCTATATATATAGGCTATAGAACATAACGTTACTATCAATAGAAGCGAAGCATGAATCAAGAGTGTAACAAAAACGGGAAAAAATATTCCTTTTTGAGTTACCTCCGTGCTTTGACATGGCAGCATGTTTCTAAGATTGCGTCATTGAATATAAACCTTTGCGAAGTGTTTCATCTGAGACCTTTGCTAATCAAATTTGTTGCTAAATCTGAATTGGTACGACCAATTTCCGACAGGTGGCGTAGCAGGTAGCCGATAGGTCTCAGGAATGACTGAACCGATATTAGTCATTCTTTCACTGTTGGATTTGTACTCGATGAGTCCTATAATAATGTACCACGGGCGAAGCCGGGGCGGACATCTAGTCTTTGATAAGAGTAAATAGGTATCCTCTGGGCCAGTGTGTAGTACCTTAGAGCCTTAGATTATTATTATTATATGACGCTGTAAAATTATAAACACCACCAGATTATATACTAACCTAACCTACCGTAATATTACTACGAGGATGACGCGATTTGTCGTCTTGTGTTGCGAACGTCGACCGCGCCACCAAGTGCCATCAGAGCCTATAACTTCCAGATGGCCATTAAAGACCGAAATGCAGCGGTGATAGAGGCTCTGGGTCAGGGTGAAGCTTTTATTGCAAAGTATGTCTGAAATAGTTTAGGTAAGTAATAAATATGTAGGTGCTTAGTGTTCTCGAAATATGATCTAATATTTAAGTCTTCCTGCATTAGACAAAAAAATAACTAAAAGCAAGCAATGTTGTAATATGTTTAAAAAAGGCATGGACCTAAGAGTCCGTGGCATGATTTTTAATAAAATAAAAATGTACTATATTCCGCGTTTTTTAGATTGATTACAATTTTACGGTAAGTATATAGGTACCCTGTAATAAATTTTTTCTAAGAGTGTATTTTTTTTAATGAAATGTGACGAGACGAACAGTACATGTGCCTGATGGTAAGCAACATAACAGCAGTGACACGCAGCTATTGGAAAATGAAGAATCCAAATCATTACCCAGCACTGCGCTACGCTCGTCACCCAGAGATCTAAGATGTTATATCTCTAAGCCTAGTAATTTCTCTGGAAACATTGCCCTTCAAACCGGAAAGCAGTAATGTTTGCACTTTACTGCTTGGCGGTACAATAACTGGCAAAGGTGTGGTACTTCCCCAGGCGGAATCTGTCAAGAGTCCTACCACTACAAATATAGTAAACTTAAGTCGAACTAGACAGACTGTAGATCACGTGAGCTACCCGTATATTCATATAAATTGTGTAATAACCACATTAGTTGTCATTTTAAAATATATAGTAAGTAGAATCTGAAATCAAGAAACCATTCGATTTTACGTTTCTTTATTCACTTAATAATATTTTATTGTTCTACACATATTGCTTCCACGATATTTGTCTTCAATTATACAAATAAAACTTTGGTCTGATTACATTAAGAACAAAATTGATATTGCTAACTAGTTGCGGATATATTCGACATGACTTTACTCCTGAATGGAAGGTTCAAATTCCTGATATTTAACATTCTTGTCTTGATGAACGAGTCTAACATCACTTCTATGTGCGAACATTGAATGACCTGTCAAAAGCTGAAACTTTATTGGTCCAATTTTGACATCTGTCGAAAAGACCAAACACTGTGGGGCCCCTTTGACAGATCATTCAGATATTCAAGCGTTTTAAGCCCTCCGGCACCACAACCTAACTGAATGTTCACTATAAGTTACGTTTCTATTATTTTGACACATGATAAATGCCATTTATTAGTTGACAAGTTTATAATAAGTACTAGTGGTTACGTCGGAACATTTCGGTGAGCACTAAAGCGAGTTTTATAGGCGTACATTTTCAAATGTCGAGAGAAACTTTAATCTATTGTGTGTGTGTGTGTGTGTGTGTGTGTGTCTGTCTGTGTGTATATTAATACTATTATTGTAGTGTGTGTTTCAAAAAAATATAATACAATGTCTCAGGTAAAAGTGGAGAGGGTAGCCGTCTAAAGTTAAATGCTAATTCCGGCGTGAGACTCGGTGCGAGCCAGACTTGCAATCGGATCCACGTACAGTATGACCCCGAGTAGACTGATGCAGCGAATGACGTCTATACTAATAGCAAACTCTACAATTTTGAACACAAATAGTAGGCAAGCATCTTCCTTACCTACGCACGCCATTCTTGCTCATCGATCACGTCATTGAAAAGACAGTCCCTTTCTGCTTACTGATTGATGGTCAATAGTTAAAATCCATTTTATCTCATAAACGGGTCACACACATGTGGTATGGTCGGCAAAACTTGACTTAATTTTCCCATCAATTAATGAAAGTGTGTAACTACCATATTCGTTTTCATAGTAATGTTGCAAGCCCGTTGAAACAATGTGCCAGTAGTAGTAGTGTCCGGTTTAGTCTCCTACAAAGTTCTTCAGTATAGTTCCTCCTTATCTCCTATTTAGTAAACATTAATAGCCGCATGTTTGACTGGTGATACATTGAGATCGGCTTCACCGATTTGGTATTTTTCTGATGCATATTTTATGAATGTTATATAAAAAATAAACAAATTCCGAAATCAAAATTAAGTATCAACTTAGTAAGTAAGTTTTATAACAATAATCATATATGGGCTTCGATCAATAATACAAACAGATTTAAGGAATTAGTAACTTTTCGTTAAGCCCAGCATGGCATTACAAACACTGGCGAGATGGATCTCAACTAAGAACTTTCTTTATACGTCCCTTCGGCTAAGCGGTAAGAGAACTTTCAGCTCTTATCACGAATCTTGATCAACAGCGACACTATAATATTCATAAATATTTCTTATTAGAACCCAGGGGGTTTCTAATCATAATTCCTAAAGGGGGTAATAATACCCTCGGTTTTACCCGCTCTTTTTCTGTGATTTTTCCTGAAATGAAAAGTAGGTTATGATACAGATATTGTTATATATTTATCTGTACCACAAATTTCGACGCGATTTCGGCAGTTCCGACTTGATTGACAACAATCGTTCAAATTTTCTAACATAGTAGGATTTCAAAACAAAGGATATTATATGTAATTCGCCATTTTCGCAACATTTTTACTTACTTTCAAAAACCGAAAGGGTTTAAAATATTTCGATTCTTAGATATTTTCGCCAGCTGCGTACCGATTTGAAAGACCCATACATTTTTTTTTTGTGAACAAACAAAAGTCAACATAGTCCATGAAGCAGCCGATATTATTGATCGAAGTAAATGTGTAAAAGCTACAAACATAACGTTAATAATCATATACAAACAGGCACGAGCAACGGACGAGACAGTGCGAGGTACCGTTTATACGAATTAATTACACAGTTCGAAACTATTACTTTCAGTTAATTTATCATTCATTGATCAGATTTTCATTATTCGAAGTATTAGCAAACTAGTTGCACCCAGCGGTGGAACCTGCGGCTTGCCTAAATTACTAGTAGGTTAAAATATTCAAACTAAAAAATTACCCTTAAAGTAGTAAAATTCGTTAAGAGTATTTTTTTTTAGTTTGAATGTCATATTTATGTAACCAAAAGAATAAAAAACAAGATACAAGTTTCTAGCCTTAAAAATGACACTTCTTTCGCACCAAAAAGTAGATAAAATTTAAATCGGTTTAGGATTGCGGTGTAACAGACAGACAGAGTGACTTTTTAATTTACAATAATATTAGTAGGGTAATAGTAAGTTTTGTTGGCCTGACTAAGCAATTCTTATTTTACATTATTTCTAATGCATTCTCACCTAAAAGCTGTGGGGAAGTTTCAGTCTTTTAGATAAGTAAATAAGGATTAAGTATTTCAAACTATTTTTGTCAGTATCGTGGAAGACAGTGAAATAGTTTTATCTATTAATGCCTATCGTCAAGAACTGACTTATGTAAGATAACCCACAGTGATTAGAAGAGAACCGTCCTATCTAGTGCAGTCAAACATAACTATTCCTTAATTTCCATAATAGTTTAGTAAAATATTTGTTGGGTTAAATTTACTTCAAAAATTGAGCCAAAGACCGAACTTGTACAATTTTCTGATGACGTCTACGTTCTTATGGCATAACCTAGTGACGTCCGACATTAATACTAATACATCTTTCATTTACAATTACTTAAATAGTTATTCATATATCTTGGAACTTTATAACCCTCGGATGAACATTAGACATGGGGTAATTTAAGGGTTAACATCTATACACGTATCCTATCACACCATAGAAGAGCTTCCGCGTATGATATCGGCATGAAGCGTGTACTGAATATATGTAGAAAGAGTGAACGAACTAAGAGACCTTGAGGCTCGAGGTTTTGTTGGAATAACTGTTTTTTTTTTAATCAATATAGAGGTATAGTGACGAGCAGCACTGTGGCTGATGGTAAGCAACACGGCCTGCCCATAACAACACAGTGACATGCAGCTATTGAAACAAGATTCCAAATCAGATGTATTCACCTAGTACTACACTGTCATCGTCACCCAGATATATTAGATGATTTATCTCTTAGCCCAGTAATTTATCTGGAAACATTGCCCTTCAAACCAGTACAGAATTAATTCCATGATGTTTGCACAATCTTGCTTGATGGTAGAATAATTGGCAAAGGTGGATTAATATTTTGTAATGGTGGACTCTTCAAAGACTACCTACAAAACATAACGCGTAATGAATAGTAATAGTGTAGTAAGTACAGAGATAGATTAAAACGATATAAACACACGCTAATCACGATCATTCCGCTATCATACGAGAAACTAAACGCTGAAAACATTCCGAAAACATTATCGACTTTTATTACTGCATGTCGCATTATTTATCATTCTACATTATACGTAAAATAATATGAAAAAAAATTACAGATTGTTGTTCAAATCTTCAACTGGAATTCGAAAGGCTAGCCCGTAGCCTAGCGTAGACCGAACAAAAATTTAGAATAGACATTAATTAGACAGACCTTAAGATATAGTAGCCATCCGAGTCATACCAGCGAGCGACTGGCTTCATGTAGCACTGAGAATCTAGTGTGGTTTAGAAAAGATATCACATACCACACTAGACAGACACACGCATTTCAGTTTTGTTAATAATGACATATTAGTATATGTCCGAGATATGCGTCATCTTACTAAATTAAGTAAGTACCTGAAAGACCGAACTTTGCTCGATTTGAAACCGGATGAAACGAGGTTTTCTAAAAATGAAACCTAGCTAGATCGATTTATCGCCCCCCGAAATACCAGTTTCATGAAAATTGTTGGAGCAGTTTCCGAGATTCAGATTATATAATATACAGACTATCGGCACGTCCCAGCTTCGTTTGGGTTGAACAGCTAATATCTAACAATGACTTCAGCGCTATCTGCTGGGTTGATTTGTGAATCTAAAACCATCCAGGGCGCCACCCAAACGAATAAAAATCATTCAAATCGGTCCAGCCGTTTAGGCGTTTAGTGACATACACACGTACAGTAGAATTATATACATATATAAATATATACCACATTTCAACCCAATCTGTTCACCCCTTCCGACTTATTTGAGCAACAGACCTCCAAACTTTGACATTTTTAATAATAGTAGAACTACCTCGACGTTTCGCCAGCGTTACAAAAGGTTTGGTCACGGGAAACCTGAAAATATTTTATATCTGAGTTCTAAATGCGAAATTTTTTAAAACATCTGGGTCATCTGGTATCGCACACTTGGCCGGCGTAGTGGGTTATGGCCTTGACTCACCTTGTGAGAGAAGGCCCCGAGTCGCAGCAGTGAGAATATTGCTTGTTGCTGTGTGAGTGTTCGTTCGCATTTATAAAAGAACTATTCATTAGGAATTCTACAATGATCAGGATCATTTATGTAACCTACTAAAATGTAATGTACCTCGCACTTATTAAGTTCAATTTCCAGTGACAATTTCATAATTCGAGTAAAGTTTTAGTAGTATAACAACTATCAACATATTATCTGTGTATGACTTTAAAATAACTAACTGCCCAAAGCTTATTTTAGATGTCAAAAATACAGACGCACATCTGAGATGTGCATCAACCTCGGTCGCGGCTTTTGGCAGCTTCTACTGTACAGCCCTACCTTCGAAAGAACAGAGCGACGAAAGTCCAAATCGTACCTAAGACACAATAAGGTCACAATAAAGTATATTAATATAATCTTCAGTTAATCATAAGCAATTTTTTTTTAAACCAACTATGTGATGACAAAATGGGTCAATCAACTTTTATTTGTCCTGTAAGTACTATGTTTTGTCCCTGACCAATAATTGCAGTTCTAAAGAAAATTAAGTGGTTTATTGGCATTATGCCGCATTTATCTTATTTTTGAGCAAACATACGAGTAAATTATTTTAAATAAATCACTATTATACTGGAATTTTAATGGTTGTCCGGGTGACAAAACATCTCATTAAGTGTTTTATTATTTGTCCCCCAGTAGGTTAGTACAATGAAACATTAGGTGTACTTTATGCAAAAAATAGTAATATATGTCATTACGCTTCTACATATTATAAATATAATTACAATGTCAACTATGATGCTGCTAGCATATAGATTTTTGTTTGCTTTATAAGTTTAACGAGTTTTTTGCATGTTAATTCTGGTCCCTATTATATTTTATTATCCTGACTTCCACCGGACAACGGCGAAAAAGATTCGAAACCAAAACACAGATGGCATGATCAGGGCCTTTAGAACAAATTGACTAATTTGGTGACAACACTCATCCGGCATCCATTTTGATTTCATCTTTCATCAACCAAAACCGGTGTCCGTGGGACATTTTGGTTGTCCTTACGACAATAATGTTAGAATCTCATTGAGGATTAGTTTGTCTGAGTAGAATCGGTTTATTCCGACCCTGGCCCGCTCCCGGGTTAGGGTCGGTCGGGTTAGGAATAGCAAAAAGGGATTCATTTTTTTCATTACGAACGTAACTCGTAGATACCTCTAATGTACAAACTATTTTAACATTTCTAAATAGTGTCCTACTATAGGATTTTTTTAGTAAATTTCCTCTTCTTTTTTAATCTTTTTTTTTAATTTGACCTATGAAGCACTTGTTGACTAGACTGAGATGACTAATAGGTACGTACAAAGATTTTTTATTTTAACAAAATTATATATTTTTTTCCTTGAATGAAAGTTTTTAAACTTTTTAGATTACAGATACTCGTAGGTAGAATTTTAGATTCGAGATTAACTTAGGAACATTATTTCCTGCTCAGGTTAAGACGAGGGTTACGTTCGTAATGAAAAAGATGAATCCCTTTTTGCTATTCATAACTTAACCCGGGAGCGGGTCAGGTTCGGAATAAACCGTAGAGTCAGCATAATACATTACTTTTTCTTCCAATAATTAGTCACCGAAGAGCCTCATGGGCAAGGCTACAAGGGCTAGAGCACTCATTATTGTTTAATTTACTTAAATTAGATTGATATTTTGACCAATTTCAACTTTGTACATCATGACGTGTCTCTTACTTAACACATTTTTATAGTCTAATAGTTATCTATTCTTAGTTATTTTTGTATTAGATAATGGGTTTGACGGGAAAAAATCAAGACGCTATAAGTATGACACCAGAAGAAAAAGACGTCAAATCACGTTTATAGATCTGTTCATTATTGAATAGTTTATTGTAATGTTGATTCTTTCGTAAAAAAAATAATAAATAAAGATTGGTAGATAATTCACACACAGCACCATCTGACCAAAACTAAGCTGATAATTATTGTAATTTTGTTATTTTTTTACATAAACATATCAAATACAAATAAATTATAAATACCGAGTATTTGGACTCCCGAGTATGTCCCATGAACAACCATTTTGTCCCTGTCTCCTACAGACATATTATCGTCATTATTACTTTAAAAAAAACAGTCACGTTTACAAATTTTTTAAATATGAATGTAAAAATTAAAAGTGAATTCATAAACTGTTAATATTAATATTAATTATTATTTTACAAGTTAAATGAAAGGCTCGTTACATTTAAAGTTTGTCGCTGTCTAGGAGACAATATAATCATCAGAGTCATGTCTGTGTGTGTGTCTGTCTGTCTGTGGCACCGTAGAGCTCAAACGGATGAGCCAATTTCGATGCGGTTTTTTTATTTGAAGATTAATATCCGTGCGGATGTTCTTAGCTATGTTTGGTTAATATCGATTCAAAATGGCCGCCTCCACAAAATGGCGGACAAATTATTTCTTTACCACCTACCTCAATATGGTAGTAAGTTGATAGTAGTAGAATACTATTCCCTATAAAGAATTTCAAATTCAAGATGGCCGCCACCACAAAAAGGCGAATTACTTTTTTTTCACCACTGCATCAATATGGGTATCAAACGAAAGGGCTTAACTAGTAGAATACTTTGCACTATGACAAATTTCAAATCCAAGATGGCCGCTGCCACAAAATGGCGAAATACATTTCTTTTTTCACAACTCCATTAATATGGGTTTCAAATGAAAGGGCTTGACTAGTCGGAATGTACAGATAACAAATCTGTGGTAGTCGGGGGTTAATCATAATTTTAATTTTGTTCTTGATAAATCCATCCTATATTAAGTGACAATAAAGCGACGGCTTACAATTTGACTGAATTTTAAATGATTCAGAGGCCTATTTAGTTCACTTGTCCAATGGCGTTTCACTAATTCTTATTATCCGGAAACATTATAGATTTCGAAGTAAAATTTACTATTTCATTTAAATAAATCGTTTGTTTTTCAATAAAAAAAATCAAAAAAAATATAATTTATCATTGATGTATAGCCTACACTTAAATGTTGATGGAACCAAATACAATTTTTAATTTTTCAATTTAAAATTTGCCGCCTTATCGCAATCATGATGTGACTAGCAGTGTAAACAATACGCTTCTCTTCTAAATTTATTTTGAAAATATATAATATAAGTTATATATACATATATAGTCCATATCACTGTGTGTGAATTGTCAACAAATATTTATTTATTTATTGGTGCGATGTACTAGACTGTAAGAGTACAAAGTGTTAAAACTCCGGGAACATTATGGATTACAGTGCCACAACTGATTACTGAACACTAAAGTGATCTTAGTCAATACATATTTATGTGTGTCTATACTGTTGTTAGTTAAGATGTGCTCCATAACCTCACTCCTCTTCATAATCCAAATATCTATTATAGACGCGAAAGTTTGTGAGAATGTATTGATGTATGTTAGTTGCATTTCACGCGACTACTGAGACGAAATTTAAAGGTCTGGAATAACACATAAGCTATTTTCTACCCCGAGAAAATAACGCGATCTGGGAACCACGCAGGTATAGCCGCGGGGTGCTGATAGTGTGAACTAAATTGAAGAGTTTTTCACAATTGTGGCCTTGTAAGGCACGAAATGTGTAGTTCTGTCCCGTAGTTCCGAAAGCTCATAAAGTTTTGCGCGGCTCACACTAGACCAGCTGCGCGAGTGTGTATGACTGTCGTGGCTACGCATGTTCCCACTGCTGGGGCTCGGGCTTCCTCGCAAGGAGAGAGTTAAGGACGTAATCCACCACGCTTGCTTAGTGCGGGTTCGTAAGCCCGTGTATGATTCCAGAATAATAGGCTGCGTGGTTCGCCTATTTTATCAAAAAGATAGACGTACATCGAGGACGTCCTCTACAGAGAAACGTATAATTCTGTCCCATACTTCCAAAGCTCATAAAGTTTGGCGCGGCTCACACTAGGCCCAGCCGTGCGGGTATGACCGTCGTGGCTACATCGCTAATCTATTCAGAATTGTCGTGCATGAGAGGCTGTAGGTCTTCCCGCTTTCTCTCGTTCCGGTTCGATATTCGATTATTGCCTTCAAGCACTCCGATGTCTGATAATCTGAAATAAGGAGACAATTGACAATTAACAAATGGATAACTAACCGTACAGTTACGAACAAAATATACTGTTCAATTATAGTTTCTGTTGACACAAAAATATTAACAATTAAATAATTTTACGCGTAGCTGTTATAATTGAGAAACAAATTTCGCAATGATGAATAAACAATGTGTTGTTTAGCTCTGAGCAGACTATCGCTTTGCTAGCGGTGGACAAAGTTCTTTATTAGTAAAACAAAATGTATGACACTAACAAAAAATAAATAAATTAGTCTTAAAAAAATTATTTCGCATTTTTAATTTTCAAAACGAATAACTCCATAGTAGCAAATTTCACAGGGGCCACACTAAATTACCACTAAAATCTATTGCGTAACTGGTTTTTGCATTATTTTATGTGTTTATTAGCTAATAAAAAACACAATTTCCAAAGGGTTGTTTTTTTTCTTTTGATGCTTACATATTTTTTATATTTAGTTTTTAGTGGCCCCTGTGAAATTGGCTACTATGGAGTTATTCGTTTTGCTAATTAGGGTATCGATTTGTAAAATTGCCAAAACTTAAAAAAATATATTAACGATTATATTCTGATAATGGGTTAAGCCAGAATGTTCGCGCCAAAAACATAAAAAAACTTAATCAGGAACTTCTAGCCTGCCCAGAGTTCGTGAAACCTGTACCATACCAATGAAACATGCTTTGCACCCTTCAGCTCACAGCTAGTCTAGTCAGGGGCCCGTGACCTTTGTCATTTGGGTTCTTTTTTACCATTTATCGTGGATTAGGTGGAGAAAAGGCAAATAGGGAAGAGTAGGTAAGAGTTCAACCTAATTCCAGTGCTAGTCCGATTTCGTCTGTTGAGCCAATCATTACCGGTTGGGATTTCGGTAGTAATCGACTAAACATCGTCATTTGGTATTTTTTTAGTTCCCGGCTGAGTCTCCACCACGGCCGCATTTCTGTATTTGATGTCCGTCTATAAGTTGTATCGGATGGTCTTCGATCCGACACTGCAGCCAACAGTCGCCGTACGAACCGACCGATGCGATGGCGTGTACTCATATTCATCAGCGAAATATATGAATTTCCCCGTGTGCCGTGAGATTGCGACGACCGCATGGGGCACGCTCTCGTGCAGCTTTGTATTTCAATGTTTGAACTCGCTCACGCCCTTCGTCGGTGGAGTACGAGAGATCAAGGTAGCTCTGACATATTGTAGCAAGAGGGAAATCGTTACAACGTGCTGGTTAAATTTAACATTGAAGTCCGCTTAGGTTTATTTTCAAAGTTTCTGTCAAGGAAAACTCCCATATTATGTTGTAGCATATTACCACAATCTATGATGTACAGTGGTTCGACGAAGACGTCTAGACGACGCGACGCAATCATGCGGGGCGTGCGTGGTGCTCCAGGAATTGCCAACATTACAATTTTAGGATTTCGGGGCGCGGCTCAGGGCTGACGTCTGTCGTATATTTAAATTTTATTTTGGCTGCCACGTATTTAAAATTGTTCATACTACTTGTGCTGTAAGAGATTGTAAGTCGTCATCTTACATAAACAAAGATCTGAGATTTCACAAAATCCCGCGAGCGGATGAAAGGTAAGTTTTTGGATGACATTTGGCTTATTGTCCGATATTTTGATCTTCTTTCTTGTCCTCGTTACAATACAAGATTTTATTTTATTTCACCTGTCCCGATGTTTGTCATGCAAATTAAATTTGGCACATTTCCCGGTTACCCATTGAGCTTAAAAATTAAATACATGTGTAAATCAGGAGACCATGTCATATTATGATGACATGGTGTTGGTCTGATAATGAAAAGACGGAAGGTGGCCATAACCAGTAATAAAAGGACATAACCCTATCGAGTTTGGGCTCGTTTTATTCGTCTGGATGAGTACTTTGGTGCTTGATGGTTATCAGGGTCTAATGATGAAGCTGGAAGATGGACATAGGAACTCAGTTACTAAACGTCATAAGCCCATCTAGTTTGGGCTTGATGTATTCGTCTTTATGAGTACTTCGACGTTATTTCGTAAACTACATCATCATCGGACCTTGGTTACCACCTATAGTCGGGTCATTTTAATAGGTAACATTTGACAATTCATCAAAATTCGACAACGTAACCTTGTAACGGCGGCCATAAAATAATATATTTTTTCGTTTTGTTAGAACTGCACATTGGTTAATTTTTTTCTATTTCGACTACATATTTATTGTTATAATGACTGATATGAGCAATTTTACGATTTGTTTTCACTAATAAACCATTCTAAATATAATAAGCAATTTTTGATCTAGAGAACTGCACGTCGCTACAATGTTGCGTCAGTTAACCTTTTTTGTTTTTAACCACTAAGGATGTTACTGTAAAATCGTAAGCTGATAAGTTGAATCGAATGCAATGATTACTTGTGAAGAAATATCACCATAAATTAGTGACCACGTTGTAATTATAATAAAACATAATTATATTTATTATTCTTTTATTAACTACTAGCTTTTACCCGCGACTTCGTCCGCGTAAAATAAGTATTAAGGTAACTGAGGCAGTACATAATATTTACTTGAACAGTTGTACACCCATACAAATTTACTTTTACAAATATTAAAATATTTTTGTACCTACAATTTCATAAAAATCAGTTCAGTGGTTTAGGCGTCAAAACTTAACAACCAGACAGGCAGACTTTCACATTATACTATAAATAGTATGCATTTTAAGTGTCTAGCTTAACAATTTAACGGTTTTCAACATAGACGAACTTCCATATAATTTTCATCCCCCATTTAAGCCCCTATTTCATCCACGTAAGGGCAAACATTTATTTCTAAATACAAAGTTTGATGGCTTTATCTTCAACAGTGACGAACTTTCACATAAAACTTTCATTTCCCATTTAAACCCCCATTTCATCCCCGTACAATTAGAAATGACAAAATTACTAGAATGAACACAAATTTGCTTCGCGTCAAATATCTAGGTACGAAGTTGCATGGATTTGTCTTCAAATATTACGAATTTATATACTTAATTATATACTTTCATCCCTCATTTCAACCCTTTTTCCGTAATAAAAAGTAACGTATATCTTTTTTGGGATTAAGTCTATCTGTGTACCAACTTTCATTAAAATCGGTTATGTGGATTTCATGCTTATAACTTTGAAAATTACGGAATCTTCATACAACCGTCCATCCCTTGTTTCAACCTCTTAGGGGTTGAATTTCGCAAAGCCCCATCTTAGCGAGCGCCTATGTGTTAAAAGATACCTCCATACAAAATTTCTGAGTTTTCGTGAAGAGTGACCTTTCGCTTTTATATGTATAAATAAAATTGCAAAAAATAACTATGAGAATAGACAGTATTATTGAAAATAATTGATAATATCTTTGAGTGCTGACATCAATGATGAAGATGACAATACTAACTGTCGTTCAGATAATTCAACTTAATAAATGCATTTTTTTGTTGTTAAATTATACCCTTGTCTTATATTGCTCCTTAAATTTACCAAAAAAATAATTATTATGAGGCAAGGATTTGCCTGATGATTTTTTAAATTCACATATTGGTGCTTCAAGTCCGTATCGATTCAGTCACTTTAATCGAGGTTTTAACCAGGTCACCTCACTATGACGACATAACTGACAAACGTCAAATGTTACCTGTTAAAATGACCCGACTATAGCACTAAACTCCTCAAGACGAATGAAACGAGACTAAACGCGATAGGGTTTCGTCGTTTCATTACATTAGTGCATTACATAATTTCCTGTTTTACATTACATTATTTAATGTTGAGAGTAATGGAGTTATTTCATCCCTAATATTTTTATTTTAAAATTTTGATAATTTATAGTTTGATCATAAACCTAGACATTTGCAGCGTTTCTTCCAAGATCAAACGCGTTGAACTACTGGTAGTATTAATTTATACTGTGATATTACTTTGTAGTATTGCAACACGGGCACACGTCCTGCTTGTATCGTCACTCTAAATAAATAAAAAAAAATCATTTTTTTAAGGGTAAACTATAAATTAGTAGTAACGAATGAGTTTTGTGTGTGTGTGTGTGTGTATGTGAGGGTGTGTATGTGTGAGGGTGTGTGTGTGTTTGAGGGTGTGTATGTGTGTACTCACACGTGCGCGTGGTCGTCGTCGGCGCTAGTGGGGGTGAAGTAGGGGTTGGCGGCAGCGGGCCGGAACTTGTACCCCGTCATAACGAAGAAGAGCAGCGTTGCCAACTCTCGGAACAGCTCGTCCAGCCACGAGTACTGGAACGGGACTAAGATCTGGAAACAGGACAGAAGCCATGGTTGAACTATCGTTTTATGATTCATGAACATTTGAGAATCTCAAATGGTTAATAAGGCTACCGCTGATGTTGATACCATAGTTTTCCTAATCTAATCTTCTAAATATGTCTTCCAGCACAGCATTAAACAACTTGTGGGAGACCGGATCTCCTTGTCTAACGCCTCTAATTATAGTAAAAGAGTTACCAGATATACTCATTTATCAATAGCCAGGGGATGTCATCAAGTCATAATAATAGTTCTAAATTAATATTATGATATATTTTGTGTCCGGATGACGAGCGCAATGCAGCGCTACGTAATGAATGGGACTATACTCTGATGAACTTTTTCTTTGAGTCTGCAACTTACGTAATTGTTATTTATATTATTATTAGCGGTCCGTTCCGGCTTCGCCCGTGGTATTTAATATATAGCCCATAGCACCTGCAACGCTATCTGCCGGGATGATTTGTGAATCTAAACCATCCAGGGCGCCACCCAAACGCATACAAATAAAAAACATTAAAATCATTCCAGCCGTTAAGTAGGAGTTTAGTGACATACACACGTACAGTAGGAAAATACATTTAAAGATTATAATTAGATTATAAATATATATATGGGTCAAAATCAGAGAGGTGAGCATTTTAGGTTTTCAAATATCTGAGAAATTAAGTTTCCTCTTTAGGAAAACTAATATAAGGAGTCCGTTGTGTAATTTGTCAAGAATCTTTAGTGTGAAGGGGCACGGAAAATTTTGTTATTTTGTACTTTTTTTTAAACAAAACTCTTATTTTTCAAATTACTCTCCATAATTTTTCATTTAGTGTAAATTCTGCTCCAAAATTTCAATTTATTGCCTACATGGCCGCACTACGTGGCCAATTAATAATTTAAATACTAAAGTTTAAAGTTCATTAAATCTTGTAAATGCAAGATTTAACTATAGCTTTATTTTTAAGTTATTTATTTGCCGTTTTTTGTGACATTCTCAAAATGATGGGAGTGTTCCCGAATTGACAGTGAAGTTTCTTTTATGAAGTTTTCTTTTCATGAACGAACGCAACGCCCAATTTTCACATAAATTATGCATGTAAATAATACATTTGCATTTAGAACATTATGCCTTTATTTGTATTAATAGAATGAGGAACATGGGTAGTAATCTTTGAAGAAATGTTAACAGTAGTAAACTTTAAATATCTTGAATAAATGATAATTGCACAATGCCATTAAGGTTATCGATGCTTAAAATTAAAATAGAAAATTTGTAGTTTTAACATAAACAGACATTAGGTGTTAGAAACATTATATGCGTAATCATTTTAATCATTAATTGACTTTTAAAGCTCTAAATCTAATTGATTGAATCTTTTTCCCACATTTTTTCATTAACTTTTTTAATTATCTTTTTGTTCTCTTTTGGCCTTTAAGTTTTCGTTCAAAATTCTATAAACATGTTTTTTTCACTGAAGAAATATCTGCAACGAAAGACATTTTCAAATCTTTAATTTTTTTTAGTAAGTTAGACGGTTTTCTTCTCTTCCTTTTAAGATTCTATTTTGTTTTATTACTTGCCGCTGAAAACATTAATAACGGTAAACGGTATCTTTATTATCGTTCTTTGATTTCATTTTGATCTCCTTGCAATTATCAAACAAACGAAGCATGGAATCATAAGAAGGAATGCCAGAAATGTACGTTGTTATACATTGGGAGGTAATGCTTTACACAAAGAGGTTGTTTAGAGTTTTTCGGTAATCTGTCAATGGTGTCTTTTAGTTGGGTTGTTAAAACCCTCTCCAAATAATAGACGCTTACCAACATTCGAAGTAACAGAACATCCACGTGCTTTGTGTCGTCTTATCTTTTACATGTATACTTATCACTAATAGTCTAAACTTTTTTCTGCTTTTTATCTTTGGTGATATTTCCTATATTCAGTCTCTGCACTACTTTTTGTTCAGGTGTAATTTCATTAAACTTTTTGCTTCCTTGCATTTGTCTTTTTGTGATGCCTTTAATAAGTTTGTTTTAATCGTTTTTTTGACTTCCTTTTCTTTTTTATCGTGTCCTATGTTACTCGTACTAACAAGATATCTAAAACCAAATTTATGCTTGGTGATACTTTTTAAAAATATTGGAGTACTATTTTGTTCACAGATTGTCATTTCGAGAACGTGCGTCATGTACGAAAACGTTCCCGGAATGACAGTTCCCGAAATGATTATTCGATGAATATGTTCATTTCACGCTTGACGCCGTCATTTAAGATGTTGTTTTTAGAGGTTATGAATAAGTATACTGTAATATTTACAAACATTTTGTAAAAAGTATGGAAATATTCGAAAAACAAATCACCAAACAACGTTCCCGTAGTGACACAGAATTAAAGTACGCTTCACAAGTATCAAATTAAAACGTACTTACCAACAAAATCAATTATTTTTTCCCGAAAACACGACACACGCCGAATGATTTGACTCGTGACTTTCACACTGTTTGTCCCTAGCGTCACTTAGGGCGTGTTATTTTAATTACATCGACTAATATTCACTGCGTTCACTGAATGATTTGATTTCCCTCAGACATAATTTGAATGGCCAAAATATGAGGAAAGTAAATTAATATTAATTTAATTTATAGATATATTCTTAATTTGAAGCTTTTCAAAGCTAATATTAATATATGATATTTTTGATTCGTAATTGTAGACATTTTTGACTTGTCTGAACTATTAAACATGGGATAAGGACGCATTCCCGGAATGACATTTTAGGCCCATTTTTTACTAAAATCAAATAAAATATAGTTTTAGACAAATCAAATATTATGTGCCTTGTAATTATGCACAGTAGCCTTATTTTGAAATAAATTCTGTAGTAATATCATGTAATTTTAGTAAGAATTTTTTTGTCAGAAGCATAATGCTCACCTCTCTGATTTTGACCCATATAGCGTTACCTTGAGTATGGAGACGATGAACCTCGTGAAGTAGATGTAGCAAGCGACCATGACGTAGAAGTGGCGGAACAGCTTCAGCTTGCGGAGGTTGATGGCGGCCTTCCCGTCGGTGGTCGACGCGTCTTGTAGGTGCCGGATCGACCTGCGAACATCATTCAAAGTTTCACTTGTAACTTCCAAAACGATCTAAAAAAAAATTTGCTCCTCGTACGTGTTTTTTTCTTTTGTTTCAAAAACAAAAAATTATGCATATACAATGCTTAGAAATTTCGAGTAACGTCACTTCATTGCACGATTTTTACACAGCAGTGACGTCACAAACCCCCTCCGGAAGTTTGATGATCTACTATCTTTGTCCATTTTTCATAATTTCAGAAAACATAAAATGCGTCTTTTTTAATTTTTATAGGTTTACACTTGACCGCCATCTCATCTGATGTTAAGTCACGATGCGGTCTACGATGGGGCGTGTTTACCTAAAAGAAACCGATTCACTCCCGATTTGAAGACACCATATTTGACCCATATTTTTTCATAAACTACCTGATGGACTAATTATTAGAATGTTATATTTTGACCCAGACATAATCAGAAATAGGTTTTCGAAAAAGTTAAATGTTTTGTGATAAATTGAAAGATCGTGTATAAGTTTTAAAACAAAACTATATTTGTTCTCAATAATTCAAAAATTATTTCAATACAAAAATTAATCTTTGAATCCAGTATCGAAGACACGCCGAAAGCTCCTGGGATGTGTTTACATAGAAGAAACCGATTCACTCTCGCATGGGGTGTGTTCATCTAGAAGAAACCGATTCTCTCTCAAATGGGGCGTGTTTATCTAGAAGAACCCGATTCTCTCGCAAATGTGGCGTGTTTATCTAGAAGAAACCGATTCTCTCGAATGGGGCGTGTTTATCTAGAAGAAACCGATTCTCTCTCATATGGGGCGTGTTTATCTAGAAGAAACCGATTCTCCCTCAAATGGAGCGAGTTTATCTAGAAGAAACCGATTCTCTCTCAAATGGGGCGTGTTTATCTAGAAGAAACCGATTCTCTCTCATATGGGGCGTGTTTATCTAGAAGAAACCGATTCTCCCTCAAATGGAGCGAGTTTATCTAGAAGAAACCGATTCTCTCTCGATTGGGGCGAGTTTATCTAGAAGAAACCTATTCTCTCTCAAATGGGGCGTGTTTATCTAGAAGAAACCGATTATACCTCAAATGGGGCGTGTTCATCTAGAAGAAACCTATTCTCTCGCAAATGGGGCGTGTTTATCTAGAAGAAACCGATTCTCTCGCAAATGGGGCGTGTTTAACTAGAAGAAACCGATTCCCTCTCAAATGGGGCGTGTTTATATAGAAGCAACCGGTTGTTTCTCAAATGGGTCGAGTTTATCTAGAAGAAACCGATTTTCCTTCAAATGGGGCGTGTTTATCTAGAAGAAACCGATTTCCTCTCGAATGGGGCGTGTCTATCTAGAAGAAACCGATTCACTCGAATGGGGCGTATTTATCTAGAAGAAACCGATTCTCTCTCAAATGGGGCGTGTTTATCTAGAAGAAACCGATTCTCTTTCGAATGGGGCGTGTTTATCTAGAAGAAACCGATTCTCTCTCGAATGGGGCGTGTTTATCTAAAAGAAAACGATTTCCTCTCGAATGGGGCGTGTTTATCTAGAAGAAACCGATTTTCTTACGAATGGGGCGTGTTTATTTAGAAGAAACCGATTCTCTCTCAAATGGGGCGTGTTTATCTAGAAGAAACCGATTCTCTCTCATATGGGGCGTGTTTATCTAGAAGAAACCGATTCCCTCTCGAATGGGGCGTGTTTATCTCGAAATAAACCGATTCACTCTCGAATGGGGCGTGTTTATCTAGAAAAACCGATTCTCTCTCAAATGGGGCGTGTTTATCTAGAAGAAACCGATTCTCTCTCAAATGAGGCGTGTTTATCTAGAAGAAACCGATTAACTCTCGAATGGGGCGTGTTTATCTAGAAGAAACCGATTTTCTTACGAATGGGGCGTGTTTATTTAGATGAAACCTATTATACCTCAAATGGGGCGTGTTTATCTAGAAGAAACCGATTATACCTCAAATGGGGCGTGTTTGTCTAGGAGAAACAGATTCCCTGTCGAATGGGGCGTGTTTATCTCGAAATAAACCGATTCACTCTCGAATGGGGCGTGTTTATCTAGAAAAAACCGATTCTCTCTCAAATGGGGCGTGTTTATCTAGAAGAAACCGATTCTCTCTCAAATGGGGCGTGTTTATCTAGAAGAAACCGATTAACTCTCGAATGGGGCGTGTTTATCTAGAAGAAACCGATTTTCTTACGAATGGGGCGTGTTTATTTAGAAGAAACCGATTCTCTCTCGAATGGGGCGTGGTTATCTAGAAGAAAGCATATATTATTCCACTGCTAGACAAAGGCTTCACAGGATAAAAGAGTACTACGAAATTGTTTTCTAAGATCTTATTTCGAAAGAAATTATCTAAAAGAAACCGATTCTCTCTCGAACGGGGCGTGTTTATCTAAAAGAAACAGATTCTCTCTCAAAAGGGGCGTGTTTATCTAGAAGAAACCGATTTTCTCTCAAATGGGGCATGTTTACCTAGAAGAAACCGATTCTCTCGCAAATGGGGCGTGTTTATCTAGAAGAAACCGATTCTCTCGCAAATGGGGCGTGTTTATCTAAAATAAAAAGATTCTCTCTCGAATGGGGCATGTTTATCTAGAAAAAACCGATTCACTCTCGAATGGGGCGTGTTAACCTAGAAGAAACCGATTCACTCTCGAATGGGGCGTGTTAACCTAGAAGAAACCGATTCTCTCTTGAATGGGGCGTGTTTATCCAGAAGAAACCGATTCTCTCTCAAATGGAGCGTGTTCATTTAGAAGAAACAGATTCTCTCTCAAATGGGGCGTGTTTATCTAGAAGAAATCGATTCTCTCTCAAATGGGGCGTGTTTACCTAGAAGAAACCGATTCTTTCTCAAATGGGGCGTGTTTATTTAGAATAAACCGACTCTCTCTCCAATGGGGCGTGTTTATCAAGATGAAACCGAGTATACCTCAAATGGGACGTGTTTATCTAGAAGAAACCGATTCTCTCTCGAATGGGGACTATTCGATAGAGAAACGGTTTATCTAGAAGAAACTGATTCTTTCTCGAATGGGGGGTGTTTATCTAAAATAAACCTATTCTCTCTCAAATGGGGCGTGTTTATCTAAAATAAACCTATTCTCTCTCAAATGGGGCGTGTTTATCTAGAAGAAACCGATTTTCCTTCAAATGGGGCGTGTTTATCTAGAAGAAACCGATTCACTCGAATGGGGCGTGTTTATCTAGAAGAAACCGATTCTCTCTCAAATGGGGCGTGTTTATCTAGAAGAAACCGATTCTCTTTCGAATGGGGCGTGTTTATCTAGAAGAAACCGATTCTCTCTCGAATGGGGCGTGTTTATCTAAAAGAAAACGATTTCCTCTCGAATGGGGCGTGTTTATCTAGAAGAAACCGATTTTCTTACGAATGGGGCGTGTTTATTTAGAAGAAACCGATTCTCTCTCAAATGGGGCGTGTTTATCTAGAAGAAACCGATTATACCTCAAATGGGGCGTGTTTGTCTAAAAGAAACCGATTGTCTCTCGAATGGGGCGTGTTTATCTAAAATAAACAGATTCTCTCTCGAATGGGGCGTGTTTATCTAAAATAAACCGATTCTCTCTCGAATGGGGCATGTTTATCTAGAGAAAACCGATTCACTCTCGAATGGGGCGAGTTAACCTAGAAGAAATCGATTCACTCTCGAATGGGACGTGTTAACCTAGAAAAAACCGATTCACTCTCGAATGGGGCGTGTTTATCTAAAATAAACAGATTCTCTCTCGAATGGGGCGTGTTTATCTAAAATAAACCGATTCTCTCTCGAATGGGACGTGTTAACCTAGAAGAAACCGATTCACTCTCGAATGGGGCGTGTTTATCTAGAAGAAACCGATTATACCTCAAATGGGGCGTGTTTGTCTAAAAGAAACCGATTCTCTCTCGAATGGGGCGTGTTTATCTAATAGAAACAGATTCTCTCTCAAAAGGGGCGTGTTTATCTAGAAGAAACCGATTTTCTCTCAAATGGGGTATGTTTACCTAGAAGAAACCAATTCTCTTGCAAATGGGGCGTGTTTATCTAGAAGAAACCGATTCTCTCGCAAATGGGGCGTGTTTATCTAAAATAAACAGATTCTCTCTCGAATGGGGCGTGTTTATCTAAAATAAACCGATTCTCTCTCGAATGGGGCATGTTTATCTAGAAAAAACCGATTCACTCTCGAATGGGGCGTGTTTATCTAAAATAAACAGATCCTCTCTCGAATGGGGCGTGTTTATCTAAAATAAACCGATTCTCTCTCGAATGGGGCATGTTTATCTAGAAAAAACCGATTCACTCTCGAATGGGGCGAGTTAACCTAGAAGAAACCGATTCACTCTCGAATGGGGCGTGTTTATCTAGAAGAAACCGATTCTCTCTCAAATGGGGCGTGTTCATCTAGAAGAAACCGATTCTCTCTCATATAGAAATAATGAATACAGTGTTTTGACCTATTCCATTTTGTTATCATTGTTGAATATTAGTATATCAAATTTATTTGAATATTTATTTGTTGTTTTTTTGGCAAATTCAATCACTTGTAAAAATGTACAATTATCCGGAAATTTTTCAATAGAAGTATTAGAAGCTTTTTTGAACAGTTTTTCTTCTTTAATATATTTTATAGCTGTAACAATGCCTGATAATCGAGATTTTTTTTCCAATAATATAATTTATAACTGTACCGATGCCTCATAATCGAGATTTTATTCCAATAACAAGCGACTTCGGTTGGTGTCGGATCCTCACTTATCTGCGATGGGTCCACATAAGTAATGTTAAAATGTGTTTGGAACCACCTGTAAACACAATATAAAAGATTACTATTGCCTATAACATCAAACAACTTAAATTTAATCGGAGAATAAATTATCTGCTGAAACTGCAGTCATGACATTGAGCATCCTGGATTTTTCTTGAATCTTAATAGTTAAAATAACTGAATAAGCTTAACTCCGAACTCGTTGTTCTGGACATACTCGTCCTTTTACAATACAAATATTATTTTTAAGACTTAGTTGAACATAACAAATTTAATACAATGGAGAATAAATACTTAAATATCTTCATCCAAGGCATCATTTATTATATTAGGTAACAGACTTACCTCGTAATATAATAAATGATGCCTTGGCACCTCGAACTTCAGCAGAATTAACCTTACATTACATTATATTAGGTAACAGACTTACCTCGTAAGTCTGTTACCTAATATAATAAATGATGCCTTGGCACCTCGAACTTCAGCAGAAATAACCCAAATGTCAATTAAAAAAAAATACTATCATAAATATATCAACACCAGGAATATTATCAGACTATGCCTTAATAAATCCTTTACGACATTTAAAGAATTGTTTTAACTTTTTTGTGACACGCCCACTAAATTAACTTGAGAGTTTTATGTCTTCCGCCATTTTGTTTTGTTCGACAATATTGACGACATTTTCGGATGGATCAATATGTAGCAAACACAAAGTAATTAAAAAACTACTTCTTTTTTTAGTGTTTCCTCAAAATAATGTCTAGAACCCGTGATAATTCAACATGAGCAGACGCAGCCGTAGTTGTGCAGTAATTAGCATTTTTATGAATACTGGATTTCGCCGTGAATTTGCCACTGGCTGTTGTTTTTAGCAATTGTGATGTTTTGATGTTGTAGATATTAGTTATCATCATGATCAGCATATATTATTCCACTGCTAGACAAAGGCTTCACAGGATAAAAGAGTACTACGAAATTGTTTTCTAAGAACTTATTTTGAAAGAAATTATTACAAAAAAACGTACTGTATATAATTATGGACCATAGAACAAACAAGCACGGAAAAACAGAACAGTTATTTTCTATCTCTGGTGAGGTTGTCACCTAAGTCAACAATCAAAATTATTGTTGTCCATTTTTGTCCTATATTCTCAAAACACTTGTAAAGTAAAAAGTAACTAATGATAATTTTACGAGAAAATTATAACAAACAGCTCAACAGGAACTAGTTTTTGAAAAAAAATACATTTAAAATTTGGAAAGTATTGCATTTTAGAGACGTATAACAAAAGAACCGTCTCCTGTAAAGTTTGACAAAGTGTATATAGAACAAACAAGCACTCAGGGGACGAAATGTAATCATCAAATTTCTAGAGTGGGGGTCGTGACGTCACTCGTGTGTAAAAAAATCGTACCAACAAGTGACGTCACTCGAAACTTATGAAAAAGTTATAGATAATGCAAAAATATGGGATATAGATAGTATTTTTTGTTATTCAAATTGTCAAAAAATCGACAAAGATATATGTATAGATCATCATGCTTCCGGTGTGGGGAGTTGTGGCGTAACGTATTCGTAAAAATCGTACAATGAAGTGACGTCTCTCGTAACTTCTAAGCACTGTATCTTCGTCATTTTCATTTAAAATATGTGTACAATATTTTTAGCTGCAGGTCGTTTTTTTAGGATTATAGCCTGAGGGCACTTGAAGCCTACTGGCATAGGTTCTTTGAAATAGTACTGACCAGACGACGGGGAAGAGTATGGCGCCGCAGCACATGAGTTCCACCAGCACGAAGACGTCGCGCCACGCCGTGTACTCCGCCGCGCCCTCCTCGCTCTCCGCCAGGATGATGGCCGCCACGTTGGCCAGCACCTGAAACCGAAACATCACGTCACCACGCGACAATGACAATACTAACACAATTGTTTTTATCATAATCTTTACTGCGTAATAGTAGAAGTGTGTATGTAATGTTGGTGATTACCACTGAGGCCCGAGCCGTCAGGCGAGGGTCTTAAAAGATCCGAGGACTGTAATCATTATAAACTATATTCGTACTAAAAAATTAACCGACTTCAAAACCACAAATAGGCCCTCAAAAGCGAAAAAATTATTAAAATCATTATTATAAGCGCTACTCGCTCATCTATTTGAAGTCGGTACTAGTCAGGTCAAAAAGTATACAAGTTTGCTTAGTTTGGGGTCAAATGATGTTGTGTGTGAAATGTCTATTTGAACATGAATATTTTTTATGATATCTTTTAGTTAAACTTACTTTATGATCATTCAAAGCTGGATAGGCAAGTCCATTTTAAAAGAACGAAATTATTAGAAAATGTATTTACCTTTGGATAGCCCATTCAATTTCAAGTGACTTTTGTTATGAAACCAGTTTCCTAAACGCAATATTTAATATAGCTACCATAGAACTTTACGCGCCACGCATTGAAAATACGACAGTGTGACGTCACATTTCTGCAGTGATTCGTATGAAGCGTTTTTGAGAGAGTCCAAAATTGTGATTTTAAAATCGTGACATCACGGGAAGTTTTTAAGATAACAAAGTAATTCTTTCACCTATGTTTCAGTTATTGAGTAGCCTTTCGATGGCACATTAAATCAAAAATGAATCGTCATGCCTATTCTCGGAATTTGTACGCTGAAAATTTTTTACGACATTTCGTTTATTTCAAGTATTATGGTAATTTTGGGGTATTTTCAAATTTGTCTTTGAAAAAAAAAATGTTTTTAATAGTGTTGCTGATAATACTTAACGATGTTGATAATAACCGAATAATATTAAGCATTTTTTATTTCCCAGAGCCCTACACGCGTCACTGCATTGTCGGCATTTATTGCAGTCGTCCTACTGGTAATTTTTCTTTATTCTGTGGTACAAGCACTGCTTAGTTTGAAGCTAGATGGCATTGTGTCAGAAATGTCCACCAATATTATTGGAACGAAGTCCTTTGGCAGACTTAGAGGAGAAAGGGATTTGGGGCGCGACCGAACTGAAATCAATATAAGACAAAAACCGTAAAAAATACTTATATATCACGGAAGTGACGTTTAAACGATTAAACTACCTGAGAACAGTGTTGCCAACTTCATTTTTCAGATTCGTACCATCTATACTAATATGATAACGCTGAAGAGTTTTTTTTTTTGTTTGAACGCGCTAAACTCAGGAACTACTAGACCGATTTAAAACATTCTTTCACTGTTGGATCCGTATACCGGGATTTTATTTATAACTAGCGGTTCATCCCGGCTTCGCCCGCCTTCATAACATATTATCCTATAGCATTCGGGGGTCGAGAACATATCCAACGGTGAAATATTTTTTTGAAATCGGTCCAGTAGTTCCTGTGATTAGCGCGTTATAACAAACAAACTCTTCTACTTTATAATATAAGTACCTATAGATCTGATTTCGTTAATGTCTTTTAAATGGAATATCCGATATCAATAATTCAACAGGATTTTTTTTAACTTGAATTTACGCCCGACTACCTTGGATTCGTAATCTGTAGAAGATTCTACTAGTCAAGCCCTTTTATTTGATACCCATATTGAGAGAGTTGTCAAAAAAGATATGTATTTCAGCATTTTGTGATAGCGGCCATCTTGGATATGATTTTTTTATAGTGCATAGTATTCTAATAGTCAAGCCCTTTCATTTGATACCCATATTGAGGTAGAAGTGAAAAAAAATTATGTAATTCGTCTTTTTGTGGAGGCGGTAAATTGATATTAACCAAACATGCTAAAAACATCCGCACGGACATTAACCTTTAAACAAAAAAACCGCATCGAAATCAAGCAAGGGGGGGTGGGTTGATGCCCATAATTTAGGTCTGGTTCAGCCCAGACGCGGTGACTACGTCTTGGCTTGGTGGTACTCTCTTCATCGTTGTTGTCGTATGGCCTCGTCTTCGTCGTTTACCGGTCCGGCTTACAGAAGATCTCTCGGGAGGGCACGCCAGTTACGGACGTCGGGGGGACGCGTGTGGAGTGGTGCGATGTTGTTTAGGTGGGGGTGTGGCCCGTTGTCCGCGCGGTCGAACATAGTTCGCTCTAAGCGAGCCACGAACTTGCCCATCGTTACGACCCTCACGTCCCTGGCGATGACGTCATTCCGTACGTACCGGCTGGCTCCCGTGAGGATTCTCATGCTGGTGTTCTGCACCACCTGGAGTCGTTTCATCTGCGTAGCCCCACAAAGTGCATACCACGCTGGTGCTCCATAAGTCAATCTTGTTCTAATATACATCTTGTATATGTTGACCTTTGTTCTTATAGGCAGCCTAGATTGAAAGACCGGCTTAAACAGTGCTCTCGGCCTTTGCCTGATTGACGGCATACGAGGCTTGCGGGCACATGCGTAGGCCGCTGTCGATGTGGACGCCGAGGTACTTAATGGTCTTTTCCCATCTAACGTCCTGTCCTCTGACCTGCAATGGCTGTGGTCTTTTTCTTTGGCTTCTGGTCAGCAGTGCGTAGTGTTGCCTACGTTGACGGCTGACCTCCATTTGTCGAGCCAAAGTGGAAGGATATCCAGGACCCTCTGGGCTCTTCTGGTTGCCAACTTTTCGAGACGCGACGAAGCGATGTATGCGCTGTCATCTGCGAATAGTGCTAGGACTACTCCCCTTTCCTCTGGCAGGAGGTCGCCCTCCTGTAGGCACGGGATGTCGTCCGTGAACACCGCGTAGTGGTGGAGAGATGCAACTTCCTTGCGGAACATCTGCCGTGATACGCCTGGGCCCGGAGCTGACGTTTTCGAAGGACACGTAGAACCGGCACTCGACGAGGAAGAACGTAATTACCTTGATCAACGCTGGAGAAGTTGCTGTCTTCACCAACTTGTAGATGAGGCCTTCATGCCACTCCCTATCGAAGGCCTTCTCAATATCCAGGAATATGGCGACGTAGCTGCTGCCAGCGTCAGCGAACTCGAAAACTCGAAACTTATGAAAAAGTTATAGAGGATGCAAAAATATGGGATATAGATAGTATTTTTTGTTATTCAAATTGTCAAAAAAATCGACAAAGATATATGTATAGATCATCATGCTTCCGGTGTGGGGAGTTGTGGCGTAACGTCCTTATGCCACTCCCTATCGAAGGCCTTCTCAATATCCAGGAATATGGCGACGTAGCTGCTGCCAGCGTCAGCGACTGTAGCTTCCGCTGGTAAGTGGTCCAGTCCGTCGTCTTCACTTCTGCTCGGGGTGACGTGCAGGTCAGTGATCTGCTTCTTATGTAGGACGATGTCCAGCCCGTCGGCTCGTTGAAGTGGGTTAGTGGGGACGTGTATGGGTGAGTCAGGCACGACCACAATAATCCCTCACCACTCTGCTTCGTTCGGCATGGAGTCTTCTTCCGCTCGTCGTCGACAAGTGCGACCCCCACTCGACGTGCTTCGCGTTTAGGTCTGCAGCGAGCACCGTCGGGGAGTCGTTGTCGAAGATGCGGTTGAAGTCAGTGGTGTTGAGGGCGGCAGACAGTGGGGGGCGGTAGCCGGCATATATCTTCGTTTCCTTGCCGGCCACGTTGGTTCTGATGCCCACCGTCCGCGTCTGCACGAACTCCAGGTGCTCTAACTCATCGTGTACGATGTCCCTCCTCACCAGGGCGGTGAAATAAATAAGTCTATGTTACTCAGTGATAACGTAGCTTTATGACGCCGAAATAATTTTTGAAATCGGTTCAGTATTATTTAAGTTTATTCGTTAACTCCTTATCTCCCGAGTTTCTGCGCGAGCGCCGCGACGTCGTACCACTGTTTAGGATTAAACGGGTTATATACAAAACTTTCTTCTTTATAATATTAGTATAGTAGTGGCTGACCTAGTGGCTTAGTCGGATAACCTCGTGGCTTAGTGGGCACTGACTCTGCCGACGAAGCCGAGGGTCGTGGGTTCGATTCCACCCAGTACAAATATATATATGTGTGATAAATTCAAGTATTTATACTGTGTCTGGGTGTTTCTATGTATAATAAGTATGTATTTACAACTATATAAGTATTATATCAGCCATTTGGCACCCATATCTATTGATGTGTAATTTTCCGAAAAATTTCAAATCTCGGAAATTTTTCAAAAAAATTTCTGAAAAATTGAAAAATTGGAAAAATAATGGGAATATATATTTTTACTGAAAATATTAGTTTAAATGAAATAGTAAATAGAAAATATGGTTTATATTAGGGTGGATGATCCAGTAATGGACAAGACCCCAGTTATGGACACTTTTTTCCTGTATTCAAAGAAAACAAGCCTTCCATATTGAAATTTTGGTGTGGCAACAGTTAATCATAGAGAACGGACCTCCTATTCGCCTCATAATATACGTCAGTGCGATCTGTCATTTTGTTTCAAGATGGCAAAGTAAACATTAGACCAAGTTAGTGCTGGTCCAGTAAAATCAAATTTTACTAACGTAATCGTTAACAAGGTGAGTCTATTTGGTTCTCCATCATTTATTTGTTATTTATTGTAACTGAATTCTAATTATATTTTAAGCTTTGTTTTGAAATAAGAGATATAATTTGTAATTCTTCCCGGTTATAATCGCTTTTTTTTTTTGTGTTTATAGCCGGTGTCATTTACTGGTTCTGGCATAGATACTTTACCCAGTAATCGACACATGTCCATAATTATTTTTTTACGAACTTCTGGAGTTGGCACGCCAATTTAACTCCTTTTTCCAAGCAGTTTAAGTATATTTTTAAATTAAACAAATTGGAGTGCATGTACCAGTAAAGAACAGAGTGTCGATCACTGGATCCAGTGAGTGTCCATTACTGGGTTTAATGTCTTCTTTCAGATTTTTTCAAGTGTTTTCAAATGGAAACTTTGCTATACCGGGAACAAGCAACAACCGTACCGATACAATTACTCCTCAAAAAAGTATGAGATGAGGATGGCCCTCAAACAACTTAAAAACAACAAGGCACCTGGCGACGACAGGATTACGACTGAGCTTCTGAGAGCGGGTGGAAAACCGGTAAATAAAGTTCTCCAGAAGCTGTTTGACTTTGTCATACTTGACGGTAATACGCCAGAAGCGTGGAGCAGTAGTGTGGTGGTGCTCTTCTTCAAAAAAAGGTGACAACATCTTGTTGAAGAACTACAGACCCATCTCACTTCTGAGCCACGTTTATAAGTTGTTTTCTAGGGTAATCACGAATCGTCTCGCACGCAGGTTTGACGACTTCCAGCCACCCGAACAAGCCGGTTTCCGAAAAGGCTATAGTACCATAGACCACATCCATGCGCTTCAAAAGATTATACAGAAAACCGAGAAGTATAATCGGCTACTATGTATAGCGTATGTGGACTATGCGAAAGCCTTCGATTCCATCGAGACCTGGGCAGTGCTTCAGTCTCTCCAGCGATGCCGCATCAACTATCGCTATATCGAACTGTTGAAGTGTATTTATAGCAAAGCCACAATGTCTGTCCGATTACAGGACCAGTGAACAAAACATATCCAGCTACAGAAAGGCGTGAGACAGGGAGATGTTATATCTCCAAAACTGTACACTGCCACGCTGGAAGATGTTTTCAACCTACGGGACTGGAACGGATATGGCATCAATATGAACGGCGAATGCATCACTCACCTTCGGTTTGCCGACGACATAGTCATTGTGGCGGAGACGCTGGAGGAGTCGGTGCTACGCTCAGAAACCTCAGTAGAGTATCCCAACAGGTAACTCTGAGAATGAATATGGACAAGACGAAGGTCATGTCAAATGTTCATGTCTCACCTGTACCGGTTATTGTTGGGAATACCACACTCGAAGTTGTTGACGAATACGTCTATCTGGGTCAAAAGATCCAATTAGGTAGATCCAACTTCGACAAAGAGGTCCAGCGAACAATCCAACTCGGATGGGCAGCGTTCGGGAAACTTTGGCATATCGTTGAGTCCAAAATACCCCAATGCCTAAAGACGAAAGTCTTTAGTCAGTGCGTGTTGCACGTGATGGCTTATAGAATGAAGACGTTGTCCTTAACTGTGGGCCTCATAACGAAGCTCAAAGTCGCACAGCGAGCTATGGAGAGCTATGCTCGAAGTCTCTTTGCGCGACAGAATCCGTACTGAGGATATTCAAAAGAACAAAAGTGGCCGACATAGCTCAAAAGTAAGCAAGCTGAAATGGCGATGGCCAGGCCACATCGCTGGCAGAACTGATAACCGATGGCGCAGAAAGGTTCTCGAGTGGCAACCACGAATCGGAAGGCGCAGTGTTGGACGACTTCCCACTAGATGGACAGATGACCTCGCATCGGTCGCTGGAAACCGCTGGTTGCAGGATGCGCAGGACCGTACGTTGTGGAAATCTAGGGGGGGAGGCCTATGTTCAGCAGTGAGCGTCTTGCGGCTGATGATGATGATGATTATTAGTATCGATAATAGTTATTTCTACGAGTACTACTGGTTTTGAGTAAAAGTTTTGTTTTTGTTTTTGATACTTTTTGCCTTCAATAAAAAAATTAATTTCAATTAAACTGTATTTAGTTTATTTATCTCCTAAATAGTATTTATATCTGCCATTATTATGTTTATGTTGTTCACTGTCGATGACTGGGTGTCCATAACTGGGTAACGTCGAACACTGGGTATAGACAACTGGATCCTAGGTGTCCATAACTGGTGATTTTAGATTTTTCTATATTTTATCAAAGTTCTTATAATTCGTTACAGATACTTCAATTGTATATCGTTGTGTTGATTCTTGAGAATACTGATTGTCATTTTCAGTCATTATTGTTGATCTGAGTTTTGTACTTTTTTTTTATTGCTTTTTATTATGAACACTGTCCTAAAAGTGTCCATTACTGGGTCCTTCACCCTAAGTTGAAATTCAAATTGAAACAGAACAATGAATGAATTGAAGGGGTGAATGGCTTTACATGTTATTAAAAAAAACATGTGCAAAGTTATAATACAGATTCATGTATAGTGGTTTACTTTAAACATAATCACATCACTCATGGTTAATCTGAATCCAAATTTGAATCATGATCATCATAAAATAAATCATCATCAATATGTTGTACATTGTCTGCATCTACAAACAGTAAATCTTCAGTTGGTGGTCTGATATCGTCCTCTTGAACATTGAGAATATATCCATATTTCCATTTTCCATATTTCAGTTATATGCAATAAAAGCCATTTTTCAGCTCGCTCCGTCAGCAGTCTATTACGCTTCTTTGTGTGAATTCCACTTATTGTGCTAAAAGAACGTTCACATGCAGCAGACGTTACAGGAGCCGTAAAAATAACTTCAACCACTTTTCTCAGTTTCATGCATTTACATACGCCTTGTCACCAAAAAAGTGGAGTGACATTATTTACTGGCGACCACACAAATCTCCATCCTTGTCAAGGGGAGTGCTAACCGTCTCTCCTTACCACACGAATCTTTACTCCAAAGGTTAGATTATACTTCCACCATTATATTTTCAATATTAAAGTACCTTGCTAGTTCATCTATAAAATTCATTGCTGCAGCATCTTCTTCACTACTTAAGTTATCACCATAGTTCTTAAGATCCAGCAAAAAATACAGCAAAATGGGTGGGTTTTAGAACTGTTCCTTTCCTAGATTCAACTTTGTCAAGTAGAGTTTGCTTTTCCTCATCCTTGATAATATTAGTGTGAGCAAAAACTTCTGTTATCTTTAATTGTAAGGTATTCCACACAGGAGTTGTTTTCTGGACTAAACAATCGTTACCTTCTAGTTGGGAGATGCTAACAGCGATTGGTTTTACAATTACTGCAATTTCATTTATCATTGTCCAAAATCTTTCATCGAACAAATGTGATTTGTTTACTATGCTCGTTCATGCACTGCCAAGGTTTGCATTGCTAGTTTGACAAATTTCATCACTTGCAGCGTGTCATGTACACTGCTCGCATAGTCCTTGTAGAACTTACCGTACCGTGGGAAACTAATATACCTAAAGACCACGCGATGAAACAAAATAAGTATTACGACCTCCTAAACGAATTAACAAAAAACGGCTTTGTAGTTAGTTTATACGCTGTAGAAGTGAGAGCGAGAGGTATACCAGCAAAATCTCTGTATAACCTGCTGAAAGACCTTGGCTTATCCAAAAGTGCAGTAAGTTCTATACTAGAACGAGTATGTAAAGCTCAGAGATGTACAAAATAGTTTTAAAAAAAGCATTTAAATACAAAATGCAAAATACTTTTCTGATTTACTATTTTAAATGCAAAATACAAAATGGTTTTGAGTTTTGTATTTCAAATGCTAAATACAAAATGGTTTTGAGTTTTGTATTTCAAATGCTAAGTGCAAAATAGGTATTTTCAAAATACCTTTTGACCAAATCTCAGATATTTATTTTTAACCCCCGACCAAAAAAAGGGGTGTTTTAAGTTTGACGTCGATGTCTGTCTGTCTGTCTGTCTGTGGGTGTGTCTGTCTGTGGCACCGTAGAGCTCAAACGGATGGGCCGATTTCGATGCGGTTTTTTTATTTGAAAGTTAATATCCGTGCGAATGTTCTAAGCTATGTTTGGTTTATACCAATTCAAGATGGCCGCCACCACAAAATGGCGGTCAAAATATTTCTTCACAACCTACTTCAATATGGGTATCAAATGAAAGGGCTTGACTAGTAGAATACTATACACTATAAAAAAAATCAAATCCAAGATACCCGCCACCACAAAATGGCGAATTATTTAATTTTTTTCACTACTACCACAATATGGGTATCAAACGAAAGGGCTTGACTAGTAGAATACATTGCACTATGACAAATTTCAAATCCAAGATGGCCGCTTCCACAAAATGGCGAAATACATTTCTTTTTACACAACTCCCTTAATATGGGTATCAAATGAAAGGGCTTGACTAGTAGAATGTTGTACAGATAACAAATCTGAGGTAATCGGGGTAAATCAAAATTTTTAATTTTGTTCTTGTTATTTTAGGTATTTATCGTGAGAAATAGAGACACAATGCCGAACCGAACAAAAACTAATAACATGGCATCTTATGCATGACATTTTGGTCATGGAGGGATCAAAAAGTTGTGAGAATGAGATAAAATATAGTTACTATTGATAACTTAATAATGTATTTTTCTACATAGGTTGTCTCAGAGTATTTCTACACACCGAGTCCAGAAAAACTAGACTAACGAAAAGAGAGCTATGTCTCCATTTTGTGAATTGTGTTGCTATTTATTTGGGTTGGTTGTGTAACTTATTTTATTTTTATTACACTTTTCTTTATAACAACTGGACCCTGGACTGTCTACATTGACATTGTCTGACACTAGTCAGACATAAGGCGCTCACTCTGACCAAAGAAGAATAAAAGTGGTCAAGTGCGAGTCGGACTCGCCCATGATAGTTTCCATAGCAGCAAGTAACATACTTGATATAGGTAAAAGTTCTTGTAGTTCGATGTTACTTTAATCAGTGTTTCAAGATGGCCGCCTCCACAAAATGGCGGACACGATATTTCTTCACAACCTACCTCAAAATGGGTATCAATCGAAAGGGTACGTGATGTGACGTGACTAGTAGAATACATTGCATTATGACAAATGTCAAATCCAAGATGGCCGCTTCCACAAAATGCCCAAATGCATTATTTTTTTCACAACTCCTTTAATATGGGTATCAAACGAAACAGCTTGACTAATTTAATGTTGTACAGATAACAAATCCGAGGTAGTTATTCAAAGTTCGAGTTCGAGGGGGTTAATCAAAATGTTTAATTTTGTTCTTGTAACAATAGTAAATTTATGACGTATTAAAATAAAATTACTTACTAGATCTCATTCAAACCAATTTTCATTGATAGTTAGACATTATGCCCTTTTTTATTTTTGTCATTCTCTTATTTGAGACCTTAAAGGGGGGGGGGGGACACATTTTACCACTTTGGAAAAGTCTCTCGCGTAAACTAAACAGTTTAGGAAAAAAAAGGGAGAAACCTCAATATCATTTTTGAAGACCTATCCATAGATAAACCACACGTATGGTTTTTTTTCACAATTTTGGTTTTAGTGCTAAGTATGGGACACCCCAAAATATTGTATTGTTTATTTTTTCTATTTTTTGTATGAAAATCTTAATGCGGTTTACAGAATACATCTACTTACCTAGTTTCAATAGTATAGATCTTATAGTTTCGTAGAAAAGTGGCTGTGACATACGGACAGACAGACATGAAGAATCTATAAGAGTCCCGTATTTTGCCATTTGGCTACGGAATCCTAAAAAATGAACAAAATTAAAAATTTTGATTAACTTTACTGTACAACATTCTACTAGTCAAGCCCTTTCATTAGCTACCCATATTGAGGGAGTAGTGAAAAAATAAATGTGTTTCGCCATTTTGTGGTGGCGGCCATCTAGGATTTGAAATTCGTCATAGTGCATAGTATTCTACTAGTCAAGCCCTTTCATTTGGCAACCATGTTGAGGAAGGTTGTGAAGAAATATTTTGTCCGCTATTTTGTGGAGGCGGCCTTCTTGAATCGATATCAATCAAACATAGCTAAAAATCACCGCACAAAAACTAACTTTCAAAGAAAAAAAACTGCATCGAAATCGGTCCATCCGTTTGAGCTCTACGGTGCCACAGACAGACAGACATCGACGTCAAACTTATAACATCCCTATTTTTGGTCGGGGGTTAGAAAAAGGGCGCGCATAGCTAGCTGGCGCCTCTATCGGACAAATTTGGTGACATTCGTTATCGTTATCCGTTCGTTTCATATTTTTTTGGCTAAACTTAATGACAAAGTACCTATTTTGTATTTGGAAATGAATATTAAAATGCAAAATACGTCTCAAAAGGTATTTCAAATAAAATACAAAATGCTTTTTGCTAACAGGTATTTAAATGCAAAATACAAAATAGGTATTTTGTATTTGCATTTTAAATAGAAGTATTTCAAATAAATCGCATCTCTGGTAAAGCTGCACTAGTAGGTTCATATCAGATTTGGCTGGGCAGGGAGAGGAAAACGAGTAGTGAAGGTGAGTGTTGATGTACGTCGGAAAGTGGCCCCTTAAACCTACGCCCGAGTCACAAGTCTCGGGATCTATTCGAGTTTTCCTCTCTCTGCCACACGATGGACCCGGCACCCGCACGGTGAATCCATGGAATGCTAAGAAGATCGTCTCGTCTCTATAGAACATCATCTGTCAATAAATTTAATGTATGTGCTGTGCAACGTAGGTAATGTTGATTGACGTGATTATACGTGGATTTAATACTTTTACATTCAACAGGGCTCTTTGAAAATTATTTGCGTTATCACCTATTAAAACAAAGGATTTTTCGGGGCCAATATGATTTATCACTTTATAAATCTTTGTGCAAAGAAAATTCAAGTAAAGAACCAAAATTTAGAATCGGCACGTCGTGGCGTCGTGGCCTATCAAATGTTTATTGGGCAGAAACGACTTAAAGAAACAGCTTACCTAGGAGTGGTACGTACATATCAGATGAGTACAGTCAGTACGCTCAACATTGGTCTAGTCCGGATTATACAGTTAAAGAATCCCAGAAACAAGCCCCAAATTCCGAAAAACAGTTTTGCGATGCGGCAGTGATGACAGAACTAGAGAACAGTGGGGAAGAAAATGAGAACTTTGGAATTTAAAATTTAATGTTTTGTAAGTTTGTCTCGCATGAACTTGACCGGTATACCGGTGATGAACGGTATAATCTTATGCAACAAATCATAGAAGTCATCAAGAAAAATAATAAATAAAAACCATTGAAGTCTTCATGAAAACTAATAAATAAGTCTTTGTAATAAGCTACGAAACCCTAAAAATTAAGTACTTTGGTAAAAAGTTAAAAAAATAAGTTCTAATCTTGTTTTTTTTCTGATTTTGGTTGACTTTTTAATTTTTCCACTATTTGAAAAATATTTGAAAAATTTGAAAAATATTGGAAACTTTTCATTTTTTCTTTTCTTTTCATTCCGAAAATTTTCCATTACCCATCATTACCCATATCACAAGCTTTGCTTAGTTTGGGTTCAGATGGTATTGTGTGTTAGTTGTCCTCCAAGTTGTCAATAAATGATAGATGATAGATGAAGTGTTGAGCTGACCTGCAGCGGGATGACGATCATGAAGAGCTTCTTGTCGCGGTCGGAGAGGATGTGCTTGATGAAGTTCCAGCCCGTGCCCACCAGCACGATCGTCACGAACAGCACGGCGCCCTTCAACCTGGAACCCGAGCCGATTTCATTTCAGAACATTTGCAAACTAGAATTCAGTTGAAAATTTTCCGTACTCCCCTATATTTTCCTTTTATTTCTTCCCCCAATCCAAGATAAATGTAAAAATAAGAACAAAATCAAAAATGTTGACTTACCCCCGACTAACCCGACTATTTGAAAATTATTATAATATTGAACTACTCATGCCCTTTAATTTATAATTTATAACCGATATTGAGGAACATTTTTTTTTTTCACAAGAGAAAAAAATGATTAATCGCACTTTCTGTGGTGGCGGTTATCTTTGATTTGAAATGTATTGTAGTGTACAGTATCACACTAGTCAATCCCTTTGAGTTGACACCCATATTTAGAGAGATTGGCAAAAAATATTACGTCGGCCATTTTGTGGAGGCGGCCATTTCGAATGCATATTAACCAAACATAGCCAAAAACCACTGCAAGAAAACTGGTTTTCAAATAAAAAAAATTGCATCGAAATCGATCCATTCGTTTGATACCTACGGTGTCACAGGCAGACACACACAAATTGTGTGTGCTATTAGTGGATTATGGCCTAACCCCAAGAACGCTCCGGACACTCAAGCGAAACTCCATAAAAACGCCGCTGTCGAATTATCTACTCTTCACACAACTATGCAGATGTTGTTCGTACACACTCGTAAATGTGTGCGTTAAGTCTAGGGCTACTGAATTGTTTTATTGAATATTTAATAGCTGTGGCCCTTGAGTTACTAATGACCCGATAATTAATGATAGCAATAAGCGATAATAGTGTAATAGAACTAAAAGACTGCATAAACTACGAAATATTTCAAAATTCTGTGCCTAAAAATCCTTACAACATAACTTTTGTACATGTTAATATCAGATCAATGTTAAAAAATTTTTGGAAGTTAGAACACCTTGTTACAATATCTAAAAACACAATAGATGTTCTAGTGATTACTGAGCCCAACTTATCAGAATCTACCAAATGTCTTTATAATATAAGAGGGTATGAAATGCACACTGAACTTAGGGTTGGGAGAAAGGGCGGTGGAGTAGTGGTTTATGTAAAAATAATCTTAAATTTAATAGATGTACTATTAAATCGAAACACTTTGAATGCCTGTCTGGTAAAATTATATGTCCACCCTCCTCTTCCACTTTGACCATTTGTGCAGTTTATAGGCCTCCAGACTATGATAAAAACGGTTTATTACGGAAATAGAAAGTGTGTTGTCAAATTGCACGAGTGATGAAGTGGTATTATTAGGCGATTGTAATATAAACTTAAAGGAACCCACTAATAAAAACTGTACTGTGTTAAATTCATACTTAAACGCTATGAGCGCAAACGGTCTTTCATGCGGAATCACAGATTTCACTCGCATTGAAACTATAAAATTAAATAACAAAACGAAGGTAACTAAAACTTGCATCGATCACATATTTGTACGATCTCGCATGAGAGACGCGTACTCTGCTGCGCTAGGAACAAAACTGGCCGACCACCGACTGACTGCGCTCACGCTCGTTGGATCCTCGCACCTACAGGCTGCTCCAAATTACTTGTGGAAATATGACAACAGTAAAATAAATAACTTATTGGAAAAATAGATTGGGCCCCAACGTTGGGGATGGAATGCCCAAATCAAATTTACAATTACATTAATTCAAAGATAAACGATTGCTACAAACAATCGCAGTACAAACAAAAAGTAGGTAATTCTAAACGTAACATCCATAAATGGGTAGATAAAAATGTAACTAAGTTGTGCAATTATAGAGATAAACTATTTTCAGAGTGGCTAAAGGATACGAGTAATAAGGAATTGAGATTAAAATATAACAAGATAAGGAATAAAACTAACAAAATGGTAACAAAAAGTAGGAATAAATATTTTAAAACGAAATAAGTAATTGTAAAATGATACCAGAAAACTGTGGCAGATTCTGAACAATATGACAGGCAAGATCAATAATTCAAGCGACAACATAATTATAAAAGCATTTAACACCTGCACCTCAAAAACAATCGCAGACAATTTTGCCTGTGAATTTCAAAAAATGTGAAATCAATTATACCAGCGTGCACTCGTAAGTTATTGGACGAGGCCGAATATGTTAAACCAATAGATAAATCTGTTTTTTCCCAACTGCCACAAACGTGGATGTAATGAAAATTGTTAGATCAATTAATACTCGAAAGGCTGCGGTGCAGACGGAATAAAAGCATGTGATATTAAATATATATCAGATCAGATAGTCAGCTCAATTACGCACTTAATAAATAGAAGTATTGCGACAGGATGTTATCGAAAGATCTTAAAACTGGTATTGTTAGGCCGATTCACAAAGGTGGGAGTTCTCAGGATTACTCTAAGTATCGTCCCATTACAATACTTCCCGTGATCGATAAAGTTATCGAAAAGTATATTTCTAGGGTAATACATAAATTTTATGCAAGTAACAACATCTTAAGCTCCCAACAATATGGATTTCAAACTAAAAAAAGCACGACACTGCTGTTGTCCCGATTCACAGATGACATTAATAGTTATCTGAATGATAAAAAGCATATAATCTTACTTTTCATCGACTATAGTAAAGCGTTTGATACACTTCGCACGATTTACTCTTACAGAGACTGGATGAGAGTGGTGTGCGGGGTAAGCTACTGTCTTGGTGTAGGGACTATCTCGGCAATCGAACATATCGGGTGAAAGTAGGCAAAGAATTTAGTGATACCGTAAATGTTACAGAAGGCACAGCACAAGGCTCTGTTCTTGGACCCTTACATTACTTGAGCTATGTAAACAATCTCGACAGTGTAATCAAACGCTGCTCTGTATTCCAGTTTGCGGATGACACCTGTCTGGTTGCCGCTGACAAAGATATCTCAGTGGCCCTAAGCAATATTCAAGCTGACTTTACGGCTTTATGCAAATGGTCACATGACTCCGGGCTAGTACTAAACTCGGAAAAGACGAAATGTATGCATGTACACTCTTTTCCTAAGGATAAAATAACAGATGAGATTGATGATGACTAGAAGCATATCAAACGAACAACTTGTTGTACCACGTTTTAATAATACCTATGGTAAAAGAACCTCTAAATTTATCATACCCAGCCTAATTAATAAATTACCAGTCGAAATAAAAAAAAAATTAACGAAAAAAATATTAAGATCATGTTAAAGTCATACTTCTCCAAATTGTAACATAGGTGGGAGCAGCCTGTATGTTGAGTCTGCAGCGCGCGCTGACTGCGGCGGCTCGTATGGCCAAATTAGATAACAAACCGGTTTCCTACTAAACGAAAACGCATACGGTTGTCTTGGGTGCGCGCGCGCAGATATGTGTTTTATTTAATTTGTATTTTCTTTAGTTTTTGGTGTTTTATAGATATAATGTTCACTTTTTTAAGATACGTGTTGAGAACTGTTTGTCCTAGACAAACCTTGTTGAGGTTTTAAGGGCGAATTTATATGTATATGTAATGATTATAGATTTAAAATAAATTAAAAAAAAAAAAAAAAAAAAAGTTCACCTGGACGTAAAGTAGTTTACAAAATGTCTATAATGTTGAGTTACATAAATAAAATGGAGCCAAATTTGCATCGCCGCGTAAAATAAAACGAAAACGATGATATATAGGTACCTATTTCTGTTAGTAGGTACACATTCGCATATGATTTTACACTACCCAAGAAGGAAACTTTATTCTGACACTATAATCATTGCTCCAGGCATTATCAATCCGTGCCCAAAACTGGCTACGAACTTTGAGTTAAAAATTACTACGTTATTATAGAGCAACGTTATTTAAAAGTTACTCATCTGTTATTTTATTATAAATTAAATAAAGCTTTTATTCTTATTCTTATATAGTTGACGGACAGCTGTAAACGGCACAACAACCCACCATGGTGATACTTTGTTAGGAATAGATGTTCGATACCAGCCCTTCGTTAAATGCTCCTAGCATACTCGAAACAGCCTGAGGGAGGAGGAAGGTGCCTTAGTGGTAATCAGCAAACTTGTGCCATAATCTCCTATTATCCACCATTTTGTGGAAGCCGCCATCTTGAATTAATATTAACCAAACAACAGCTAAGAACGCGGCCGGACGCGGCCGAAACTCGAGTCGGATTGCCCGACCACATATACGTGTGTCCCGTTATCCAATTAAATATGTGTAACAACCACGTTAATTTAATACTAAAGCAGTTAAGAGCTACCGCATGGAAACTAGCTTTCTAATAAAAAAACCGCATTGAAATCGGTCTATCCGTTTGAGATCTATGGCGCCACAGACAGACAGACATCGACGTCAAACCTCGCCTCTTTTTGTTCGGGGTTTAAAACAAGAACGCAAAAGGGATCCCGGAGTCTGAGGAATTGCTAAACTTTGTTTATTTTTTTAAAACCCGAGCCAAGTTACTTACAAGCACACAAAGTCAAAGTTCTTCTATATAAACGTAAAACGAATGTTTGTCTGTATGTCCTTTAGAGAATCGTAAACTATACAATTGATCATGTGATGATCTTTGGCAAAGTTGTTTTGCATGACCCAAAGAAGGTTTCCGAGTTGGTGCGACTAATTTTTGACAGATGGCGTAGCAAACCGCGCAAGGTACAGCTATTTATTCATAAAAATCACTACACGTTAATGTAATTTACACGTAAATTAGTAAAAAACAGTAATAAGAGCATACAAATAGTATACACTAGCACCACCTTACGGTTCCATCATTTTCCCGGGACAAAAAGTAGCCTATGTATTCTTCCAGACCGTAAACTGTGTTCCAAATTTTAACCTGAATTATTCAGACGTTACTACGTGATTTGAGCAACAAACATCCAAAATTTTTCAGAAATCAGAATTTGATGGCTCAGTTTGGAAACTACGCGGGCGAAACCGGAGGGCGCTGCTGCTCTGAAATAAATCATCAAAGCATTTCTAGATGACCACGGTTCCGAGTTCACGTTCAAGATTTCTTTAATTTACGAGCGTGACGCTTGAGCTCAATTTACGAGCCCACGAAAAGTCCGTGTGTGATGCGCCAAAAGGAGTACTTACAAATGCGTGATGTAATACAATATCGCCCACGCAGTGACGTGTCCGCCCCTCGTCTGGATGAAGTGGTAGTTGATCCCGTGGAAGGCCAGCGAGAGCGCCTTGAGGTAGACCAGCACACACATGATGATGTGGATGCGGTAGACCGGCTGCCGGCTCCTGCGCAGGATGCTCGTCCACAGCACGGCGCAGAGCAGGAACGTCAGCGACGCGGCGGCGTAGAACGACGGCAGCGGCATCTCGCCCGCTGACAAGAAATTGTTGCCAGAATTCGTTTCATAGATCTCCACCTGAAATCACATGTTACTATTTTAAGCGCGATGAAAATATGTATCCATAAAAGATTACACAAAAGAGACAGGGCTACTGGAAATCAACCTGCATCCGTTTAAGGACACGTTGTGTACATTTAAACAAACATTTTACTTTATTTTTTTACTTTTATAGGTTTACACTATACCGCCATCACGCCTGATGTTAAACAACAATGCGGTCTATGATGGAGCGTGTTTACCTAGAACGAAGTGTTCTATAGATCTTGGAAGAAACGCCGATAATGTCTAGATACGGGTATCTACCCGTATTAAGTACAAGTACAAGAACAAAATTAAAATTTTTCATTAACCTCCTATTACCTCAGGTTTGTAATCTGTACAACATTCAAGCCCTTTCAATTGATACCCATATTGAGGGAGTTGTGAATAAAGAAATGTATTTCGCCATTTTGTGGTAGCGGCCATCTTGGATTTGAAATTTGTCATAGTGAAAAGTATTCTATTAGCCAAGCCCTTTCGTTTGATACCCATATTGCGGTAGCAGTGAAAAAAATAATATAATTCGCCATCTTAGATTTGAAATTTGTTATAGTGTATAGTATTCTGCTAGTCAAGCCCTTTTATTTGATACCCATATTGAGGTAGGTTATGAAGAAATATTTTATCCGCCATTTTATGGAGGCGGCCATTTTAAGTCGATATTAACCAAACATAGCTAAGAATCCGCACGGATATCAACCTTCAAATAAAAAAAATCGCATCAAAATCGGCCCACCCGTTTGAGCTCTACGGTGCCACAGACAGACAGACACAGACACACACACACACACACACACACACACACACACACACACACACACACACACACACACACAGACAGGCATCGACGTCAAACTTATAACACCCCTTTTTTGGTCGGTGGTTAAAAAATAGTGTTTGTTGTTTGTTGTCCTTTCTAGCACTGTTGAGCGGCTGTTTAGTGTTTCGGCACATCATTTATCGAGCGGACACGCTCTTGTTACGAAGGGATCTGGGCAAACACACTTTTTTTTTAATTTGCATTGGAAAAAATATACAAATTTTTATACACTGTAGAAGAAAAGTTGACGTATTTAAAGTAGTTAACATCCCCTTAAAAGAATGCAGACTGATTGGCAATAACCCTGTATACACGAAGGAGGGCGGCCAAAGAGTAGTCAGAGGTCACGCGCGTGCGTCCTAGAAAAAGGTCACCGGGCGAGATCGAAACTTCAGTCGGACTGGACTGACTATATATAGCACACGTGATTTACTCGTGTATTCATTGAAAACGTGTACTAATTTGTTATAATAACCATGTTAGTTTTCATAACAAAAGAAAGTGTTAGTTACACCATTTATAACTCTGCTGGGCTAAAGTTTTTGATTTTTGTGTTTTAACCGACTTCAAAAAGGAGGAGGTTATTAATTCGACCACTTACTTTTTTAAATTTATGTTACCTGATTTTTCGAGAATGCTCGAACCGTTTTAATTTTTTTTTGTTCGGATGTGGTTGCTTCCCGAATCGACCTATCTATATAAATTTTATCGATATCGGTGGTTTTTGAAATATGAACCAAAAAATCTAAAATTTGCCTACGATTTTGTCTGGATGACATAGGTTAGTTAAAGATATAAATATATATTACCTAGTTATAGATTTCACAAAAGTTATGAAATCCGATCACGAAATTGCGTAAATGCATTAATTAAAACTTGTTTTGTACTAAAAAGGGTAAGATAAAATATTTACATAGAAAAATTTAAACGACTTCAAACCCACAAATAGGTACTCAAACGCGAAAAATAAGTTATTTAAAATTATTAATAAGCCAACTCGAGTGAGTGAATCTATTTGAATTTGGTGCAAGCCAAGTCTAACAGGTCGTAGAAAGATACTACGTACCTATGCTTAATTACATATTATCTACCTATCTACCAGCTCTTTGATTTGACAGATACAAATACAAAAACTTTATTGCTGTTTGCAGGTAAGATAAGGTGATACAAAACATTTTAAAAGTGGACTCATACAAACTGGCCTCTTCTTCTAGAGACATGCAATATGTCTGGCAACACAGTTTCCATTGGTCTTAATTTATACAATGATAATAATAGTCAGCTGATAAAGTTTTCTTCTTCTTTTTTCATTTTTTAGATTTTAATCGGTTGTATCATATTATATGTCATCTGATTCATCGTCTATTAATTTCTGGCTTCTATCCAGTTGTGCTATGTTTGGTAAGCACAATTACGCCAACGTCTTGTGCTTCAGCAGGATGTTGTTATGGACTTTGACAAGTATGTAGTTTAAATCCAATGTCTTGCAGTAGTAGCTCTTGTAGTTCAGCCGTGTGAGCAATGTCAAAGAATGTCATTATGTATAGTATAATCAAAAAAAATGTCAATATGTATATAATAAAATAATGTCAATATATATAAAAGAATGTCAACATGTATAAAATTTAATATTTGTATACTCAAAGAACACTCACAATTTATACAGTGCAATCTGATTCAACCTGATGACTGGCACTGACTTTCTTTCTTTTTTTTAACTTTTATAGATTTACTCTTGGCCGCCATCTCGCCTGATGTTAAGCGACGATGCGGTCTACGATGGAGCGTGTTTACCTAGAAAAAAACCGATTCACTCTCGATTTGAAGACACAAAGATTGTAACCAATAGGGAAAACCCACTCAGGCAACGTATTCCACAGCCTAGACGTTCTTATCACAAAAGTAGAGTCAAATCTCTTCGTTCGTGTCTTTGGAACATCAACCATGAAACGATGTCGCTTTTTCGAGCTACGAGCATTCCGATAGAAAAAAGGAATACTTCAAATAGATGAGCGATACAATAAGCAGCGAGCTTTTACAATAATTTAAATTAAGTTATGTTTTTGCTTTTGAGTGCCTATTCGTGGTTTTGAAGTCGGTTTAAGGTTTGTATAAAAAGATATTATAGAATCTGTTTTCGTCCGGAATGGGATAATTTATGCATTTAAGGGCGTGTGGGTCATAATTTTGATTTTTTAAAACAACTTTATGACCTTTAAATTAGTGTATTAAACTCTGAAAAAAATATATGTAATAGTTAAGGATCTAATCTAGTGCAATTCGCAGTCAGTAACACGATTTACTGAATTTTACTTGATAGAAAAAAATCCCAAAGTTACCCCTTTTCAAAAGTTTTTCAAGTTTATGACTGAACTAATGAATTTTTTACTAAATTTTTGTACTCAACGAAAGCCACTAAAAGTTATAGATGCATTCGCAGAGTTTGACTTGATAAAAAGTATCAGTTATTCTCTATGTTTTAATATCTACCATATATATAGCGCGCCATTCGGCAAGCCTGATCAGTCGCGTTTCGGCGCTCACGGACGACGGGCCTGTGCTTAATTTTGCAATTTTGACAACCGATAAATTTTAAATATTACGATCATAGTGCCACAGTATAACAATATCAGTAGGTATTACTAGTGAAGCACGCTATGATCTTGATTTTGATACCGTTTTCATTGAATTGCAAATAAACGCTGATACTAATTAGTACGCTGTTTATAGACCAAAAGGGGAGTCTCAAAAAACTGACGTCGATACCACATCAGTAAAAAATTCAATGCGGATGCAATGGAAAATAGATAAGTATCGGCAAAATATTCGTCCGTTAAATCAGAGATCGGGATAAGGAAATAATGAGGGAGAAATCCCTGCGTAAATCCCAAGTTAGGTATCATTTATGATACCTAACTTGCATTTATATGCCATTTAGGTAAATTCTTTGGTAGTAAGGTACTTAGTACTTGGAAGAAAAGTCCTCACATACAGATTTTACCACTTTGGAAGAGACTTTCGCGCAAACTATTCAGTTTAGAAAAAAAATGTTAGGGACTTCAATACAATTTTGAACACCTTTCCATAGATTTTTTTTTTTTAACAATTGGTGACGAGACGATCCGGACATGTGCCTGATGGTAAGCAACATTCCTGAGACATAACAGCACAGTGACACGCAGCTATTGGAACATGAAGAGTCCAAATCATTACCTAGCACTGCACTGCGCTCGTCACCCAGAGATCTAAGATCTTATATCTCTAAGCCCTGTAATTTCTCTGGAAACATTGCCCTTCAAACCGGATACACGTATGGTTTTGTTAGAATTTTAATTTTTTTTATACTTTGCCAAGTTTGTGACACCACCAAAATTTATTGTTTTTTTTTTTGTATGAAAATGTTAATATTGTTCATAGAAATTTAGACATTCGACCAAATTTGATAAGAAGCCTTTTAGCCAGGTGGAGCTTCAAGCGCCAGCTCAAAAAAACGTTTTTGGCTGATATTTTGAAAAAGTTAAGAAGCCTATTATTATTGTAGAAAATAAAATATCCCATCTTGTGTTGCCAGTTAACTTTTTTTTCGAAATTACCGATTACGATTTATTATGTCAAATTTGATGATAACAATGTAAAAATAATAAGATGTGAATTCTGTTCCCAGTAGCATAAACATGTCCCTTTTTACCGGAATGGAAGAAGGGTTATGTTTTTCGCGCGTATCTTTTATGTTTGTAAATCTTTTATTTCCACATAATATATCTTCCAAACGGCTGGATTTTGGTAACAAAGATATTCTAAGACTAGTCTGACTCGCAAAAGTGTCCTTAGATAGTAGGTAATATTTTTTTACGTGTAGATTTTTTTGTAGTCGGTGTTTTTAAATTAAACTGTGTCTGGGTGTTTCTATGTATAATAAGTATGTATTTAAAACTATATAAGTATTATATCAGCTATCTGGCTGCCATCACACAAGCTTTGCTTAGTTTGGGGTCAGATGGTGTTGTGTGTGAATTGTCCACCAATATTTATTTATTTATTTAAAGTTTTCTATCATATCGCTCGTTGCTCGAATAAACAGCACCGTTCATCATCATGACTGAAGAGTTGAACGAAGAGTTTGGTCTCCACTTTTGTAATAAGAACAACTAAGCTGTGAAACGCATTGCCAGAGTGGGTTTTTGTCGAAGGTTCGAACCTTGGGGTTACGAGGTACACTGTGCTTGTTTCTATTAGAGAAACAAGTTCCATCGTAGACCACATCGTTTACATCCAGTATTATCGGCATCATCGCAATCGTATCATTAAATGGGTTATAAATCGTAAACGGTAAGTTTTACAAAAAAAGTTTACTAGCAACAAAAGATGCAAAATTTTATTTTCTACAATTTTTGTCAAAATATATACTTTCCAAAATATCGGCTAAAATAGTTTTTTTCAATTGGCGTTTGAAGCTCTACCTGGATCTGTGAGCATTTTGTAATTTTATGCTTAGTAAGTGATCTTTACCTCATAGAAAAAAAATTGGATTAGAAATTTATCGCAAAGATGACCAAAAAACCTTCTATTTTTACTGGCCTTTCATTACGTTTCAGCACATTTTTTTTGACGAACTTGTGAATTATTAGGAAACATTTTAAAAAGATGCATGAAATTGGAAAAGCCATTCTCAACTTATAGTGTGACCAAAAAGAAAAGGTTGAGTTTTGTATATCTACGAGTATAGATAAATTTAATATCGTTTCACTTCACAATTCTCAAAATTGTTATCACTAGTATAAACAGTATAAACAAATCTTGAACAAAAAAATGAGTTTAAATTACACAGTCCAATATTTTAATGTTATTTCTGCACTGTGGCACCGATTCCGCGGGCGGTGACGGTCGCGAGAACAAGACAGCGTTAAATGCCTAATTTGACAGAACTACATGGCCTTAAGTATGATATTTTACCTATTTATTTATACTTATATAAATTTCTTGCCAGACAAAAATTTAGGCGGGTTACTTACTTTTGGCTTAGGCTTTGTACACAGAGAAATATGGCTATTATATAAGTATATAGGCTATAATTGTTCAATGTCAAGTCTGCCCGACCTCTGAGCCATCTGACTCGTACTGACTGGTTCTGCCGCGTGTGAAGCAACCCTAGAATATAGTAATGACAAGGAAAGAAGAAAGTCAAGACGGCGAGTATGAATGTGACGCAGCTAGCAGCCGGTCATCAGACCGGCCAGCGTATGATGACCTCTATGATTCCAGGACTCACATGAAACAATAACAGAACAATTATATTAATTTTACGTATTAGTGAAAACTGAAATATTTTTTCTGTTAGCTAGACGTTTCGCTGTTATTGCCACATCATTTTATGGAACAAGAAGACAATTCTATCAACTACCATTACAAAAAACCTTTTTTGAACAGAAATAACAGAACGAATGCGCACAGGTCGAAGTTCTGGTTACAATAAGTCTTCATTTGTCCGTGCGCCGATTCATATTGCTCGAAATCGCCTCATTGTTGCAGAATTGAGAAGTGAAACGTTACAACTGTCGAAATATTTTCTCTTTGGCTGTGGTATAATACTAATATTAAAATAATTTACAGTTTTCATTTGAAATAAAGAACTCACCAGCATAGAGATGGGTGGCCCCGCAGACTGGTAACCGCGCGGGCAGTTGTTGAAATACAAGTTATACAGTCCCTGCTCTTGTTTCGAAGCCACGTACAACGCAAACTGAAACATACAACATCAACACTAAAAAAAAAATTGATCAGTCAGTCACATTATTAAAACATATAGTACAATTTTTTTTCTTTAGTTTAACAAACAAAAAATACGAAGATAGTGCTTAGAAGTTTCGAGTGACTTCAATTCAATTTTTCACATATTGAGGGAGTTGTGAAAAAATAATTGTATTTCGCCATTTTGTGGTAGCGGCCATCTTGGATTTGAAATTTGTCATAGTGCACAGTATTCTACTATCCAAGCCCTTTTATTTGATACCCACATTGAGGTAGTTGTGAAAAAAATAATGTAATTCGCCAATTTGCGGCTATATTGGATTTGAAATTTGTTATAGTGCATAGTATTTTACTAGTCAAGCCTTTTCATTTGATACCTATATTGAGGTAGGTTGTGAAGATATATTTTGACCGCCACTTTGTGGAGGCGGCCATTTAGAAATGACATTAATCAAACATAGCTAAGAACACCCGCACGGAAATTAACCTTCAAATTAAAAAAAACGCATCGAAATCAGCCCATCCGTTTGAGCTCTACGGTGCCACAGAAAGACAGGCACACGCACAGACAGACAGACATCGACGTCAAACTTATAACACCACTGTTTTTGAACGGGAGTTAAAAAGAAAAAAAATCGTGCCTCATATTTTCCCATAATCTAGCTGATGGACTAATTAGAATAATATATTTTTGAGCCAGTCATCATCCTAATTACAACACTATCTACACTGTGGACAAGCCGTGACGGAGACGTGACTCAGAGACTAGAGTGATTCTCAATTGTGTGACGCACAGAAATCTAAATAATATGGTACTAGAAGTCTCATTACCGCGTGACCTTGTCGCCGCACAGGTGACTTGTAGGCCACCAATGCCCAAGTTGTAGTTTAGTCTTGCTCGAACCGGCAGACGTGAATCAGCTTTAAAAGTGGTGTATTGCAGCACGAAATGGGGCGTTTTAAAGATGCGAAAATACATGTCAAACACATTTCCCAATTTCACCATAGGTGGCGGCAATGTTTTAATATGTTTTAATATGTTCACATTGTTATTTCACGAAAACAAACAGTGGTGCCACAGTTGGCAAGATTTATAACTATCTTTGACAAGTCTGTTTGCATCCGAAAATGCCTCATTGTGAATATTCTTTCACAACTTGAAACTATACCAATAATGGGATTACATTGCACCGATAAGCTTTGATTTATAATAAGATTTAATAATACAGAGCCCAATGGTTTACTAAGATAAATTTATACATTTTTATCGACATTTTGCATACCATTGCTGCATAAGTTAATTAACATCTAGAAAGGTACAAGCACAACGAAATGTAATGTAAAATTAACGATATCGTTATAACCTCAAACCTTACATGGTACGGCATAATCTTGAGTATGACTAAAAAAACTTGGTCTTTGACTCGGGATCAGAAAAATAAACTATGAGTTTGCCAACGCGGTATGAAACGCAGTGTTTTTCCTCCCTCTGGAAGGAGAGAAGAGAGGCCTTTGCCCAGCAGTGGGACAATTTGGGCTAGTAATAAATAATAGGTTATATACATATTTAGGTTATATACCTAAATAATACGTACACTAGTGTTGTAGTAATCGAATTTATTGCGTGTTTCTCTTGTGATCGGAAGTACGGGGTACGCGCAATGGTCATTCTTATCCGGCAGACCTGTGAATTCAAAGAGAAAACATGTATAAATATTTTAAATATAAATAACTAGTACCTGTTTGACCGAACTTTGCTCGGTTTAAATGCGTTTATAAAGGGCTCTAAGTAAAAAAAATCTCAGAAAAAAAATAACAAAAAGAAAAGACCCCAATGTAACCAGGATTCGAACCGGGGCATGTTGACTCCGAAGGCGAGCATATTCCGTCTGAGCCATTTAGACTTAAAGAACAGGGGCGAAATAAGTTATCGTATTCTAATGACATTGTAGGAGTTTTTCATTGTCTAAAAACGCGCATAAATGATGTTTAAAAAAAATAAAACCTAGCTAGATCGATTTATCGTCCTCGAAACCCCCTGTACACATCCATGAAAATCGTTCGAGCCGTTTCCGAGATTCAGATTCTATATATATATATATATTTCCCAAATTAGAATCACAATATAGGTATATTTATTTACATAATGTACACGATATTAGTCTATAAGACCGATGCCAGCAGGAATCGTGCCCAAAATGCTAGCCCCATTGCCACGTTGAATGGCAATACTTATGCGCTGAGCAAAATAAAGGCCAGCATTTTGGTCAAGAGTTGCATCACAAAGACGTTTCGCTAAATCTTTGTAAATATTTTTGGCACTCAGTCCCCACGGTCCCAAAGTTTCGACCCCAAAAGGCTCAAACAAGCTCTTGTAGGTGTATATATATATACCTACAAGAATTGCTCGTTAAAGGTATAAGATAAGATAACATATAAAACTATAACATAATTTAGTTACTTATTAAATAACTATAATATAATAACACAGGGAAACGCTTGCAGGCTCCCTGGATATCTCGAAGGCTTTCAACTTTTTCTATCCGAATGCTCGTAGCTCGAAAAAGCGACGTCGTTTCATGGTTGATGTTCCAAAAACACGAACAAAGAGATTTGACTCTACTTTTATGACACGAACGTCTAGGCTGTGGAATATGTTGCCTGACTGGGTTTTCCCGGATGGTTACAATATTTACCTATCTTCAAAGCGAGAGTGAATCGGTTTCTTCCAGGTAAACACGCTCCTTCGTAGATAGCATCGTCGCTTAACATCAGGCGAGATGGCGGTCAAGTGTAAACCTATAAAAGTAAAAAAAAATGGCATTCTTAGGAACTGCCGATTGAAGTAAAAACTTGTAACACGGAATGTTTTTAGTTTACTTTGGAAACTACGCGGGTGAAACCGAAGGGCGTGGCCATGAGCATGACCATGGTCCCGAGTTTACCCGAAGATTTCTTATCATTCCCAAGCATGACGCTAGAATTCAACTACGAAAAATGTAGCAAGCCAAAATAAGTTTTCACTTAAAAAAAAGACATAACCACAACAAGATGAGATGTTTTATCTCTATGCCCAGTAATTTCACTAGAAACATCGCCCTTCAAACCGGAGCACAATAATGTTTGCACACTACTGCTTGACGGTAGAATAACTGCAAAAGGTGTGGTACTTACCCAGACGGACTCTGCAACGAGTCCTACCACTACAAATACCCTCATACCCTACCATACATGTAAAACATAACCAACGAGAACTTACGGTTGTATATCATCGTTTTGTTCTCATACAGGTGCAGAACTGAGGCTCTGCACGTCACGTTTATTCTGAAATAAAAGACAAAACATCCTTTAAAAACTAAAACCATTATTACATTACAACAAGCTCAGATCTTTAGTAAAGTAAAAGGCGAAAGATTTGTACGTGTTGAAGGGAAACCAGAGTTTCCTACTCCCCCCTATATCCTTATCTTCTCCTAATCCAAGATTCTTGTAAAAAAAAAAAAATGACAAAGGTCACGGACCCCGGAGTCTGTGGAGTTGCTAAATTCAATAAAAATTAATAAAAAAAAAGCTCGTTTCACATAAAAGTGCTGTCAGCATTAGTAGTATTCCAAGAGGTGCCACCAATTTTTGGGTAGATATTTGAGGTACGCCCAAAACTTGTCACATAGGTCGGCTATTACATCCCAACATGGAGGTAATCAGGGCAAAATTTATTATAGTGGCCGGCAAACAAATTGACCCAAAATTGACATGGAAGGGGAGAGTTCGCGCATGTGCACTTCCACCAAAGAGACCTTAAACACATTTCTGCGCAGCCATGTGCAGCTAACTTCATTGGGTCCACTTGTTTGCCGGCAACTCGACGCGCCGTTAGATTATAACAGACCGACCTACCGTGGGTACATAATCTATGTTGTAAACTATTGTCTTTAAAGTTTATGTATGTGAACACACAATGTATGTGAATATTAGAAACTGACGTTGATTACAATAGGCATAACGGCTGATCCTTGAATTATATTAAATTATTTCATACAATGACAGTATTTAAATAGAATAAAATATGTACCAATTTTAATTTTGATATTTTTTTGGTTAACTTACTTTATAATCATTCAAAGCTGTATGGATAGTTCCATTTTAAAAGTACGAAATATTCTAATAAAGAAAAATTATAATATTTACTATTACTTGCAACTACTTGCATGAGATCATCGTAAGCCAGCTGTCCAACGTGTATACCTTCTGCCGAGACTACCAGAACACCAAGTGCACGTTCCCGCGCTGCAAGTTTGTGCACGCCACCTCCACCTCCCCCTACGATGCCGTGTACGTCGATGCTTCCACCGTCGATGACTTCACCGTCGATGACTCCACAGTTGATGCCTCCACCGTCGATGAATGCACAGTCGATGCATCCACAGTCGATGCATCCACAGTCGATGCAACCACGGTCGATGCATCCACCGTCGATGCATCCACCGTCGACGCCGCCTCCTTCGATGCCATCGCCGTCGATGCGGCCTCCTTCGGTGCCACCGCCGTCAACGCCACCACCGTCGATGCCACCACCGTCGATGCCACCAACATCGATGCCGCCACCCCAGATGCCATCGCTCCAGATGCCATCGCTCCAGATGCCATTGCTCTAGATATCATCGCTCCAGATGTCATCACTTAAGATGCCATCGCTCCAGATGCGATCGCTCCAGATGCCATCGCTCCAGATGCCATCGCTTCAACTGGCATCGTTCCAGATGCCATCGCTTCAACTGGCATCGCTACAGATGCGATCGCTTCAGATGCCATCGCTCCAGATGCCATCGCTTCAACTGGCATCGCTCCAGATGCCAGTTGAAGCGATGGCATCTGGAGCGATGGCATCTGGAGCGATGGCATCAGATGCGATCGCTCAGATGCCATCGCTCCAGATGCCATCGCTTCAACTGGCATCTGGAGCGATGCCAGTTGAAGCGATGGCATCTGGAGCGATGGCATCTGAGCGATCGCATCTGGAGCGATGCCAGTTGAAGCGATTGCATCTGGAGCGATGCCAGTTGAAGCGATGGCATCTGGAGCGATCGCTCAGATACCATCGCTCCAGATGCCATCGCTTCAACTGGCATCGTTCCAGATGCCATCGCTTCAACTGGCATCGCTACAGATGCGATCGCTCCAGATGCCATCGCTCCAGATGCCATCGCTTGGCTGGCATCGCTCCAGATGCCAGTTGAAGCGATGGCATCTGGAGCGATGGCATCTGAGCGATGGCATCAGATGCGATCGCTCCAGATGCCATCGCTCCAGATGCCATCGCTTCAACTGGCATCTGGAGCGATGCCAGTTGAAGCGATGGCATCTGGAGCGATGGCATCTGGAGCGATCGCATCTGGAGCGATGCCAGTTGAAGCGATTGCATCTGGAGCGATGCCAGTTGAAGCGATGGCATCTGGAGCGATGGCATCTGGAGCGATGGCATCTGGAGCGATGGCATCTGAAGTGATGACATCTGGAGCGATGATATCTGGAGCGATGGCATCTGGAGCGATGGCATCTGGAGCGATGGCATCTGGGGTGGCGGCATCGATATTGGGGGTTGGTGGTGGTTCAGCTCCGAGAGCTGAAGCAATGCAGATAGAGGGGACGGAGTTGCTCGCGTCCGTAGGATTTACCACCTTCTCCTAGGCCCACCCTACACGTATCCCCTGGGTGGTGCAAAACGAGCAACAACGCCGAGCCACGGGCGGCGGTTAACTAACCCGTTCACTGGACTCCACTGGCCAAGAAGATTAAATACCTTCTAAATGAGTGGCCATAACGCCTTGGGAAAGTGCTATGAGAATATTTTTTTTATGAAAATGTCTAATAACGAGAGCGAGTATTTGTAATGCGATCCGGCTAACACCCGGCGCCCTCCGGTACCCGGGCCGGTGGGTGAGAAATTGGTTACCGAAGACTCCATGGAAGTAGGCGACCAGGCTTCCGTGGTAGTAAATGTTACTGGCAGCAAGAAATATGTTCAGCAAGCTTTCCACCCTAGTTTGTTCTCATCCCGACCTAGATGCAACTCCCTAGGTAGCAAACCAAGCAGAGAAATGCAAGAGCCTACAAACATAAAACAGCCTGATGTCAAAAATACTGTTTCACCACCAAGAAAACAACAAACACAACCATCAGTTAGCGTTTCTGGTGCTCCTAGTCCACCTGAATGGCAAAGAGTTTCTTCCAATAGAAGCAATATGCGAAAAAAGCTTTCAGAATCACCCTCACCGGAGGCTATCAAAACCTCCAATAAATATAGTACCCTACAAATAGATCTCACGGAAGATGAAGGTGTACCAAAACAAAAACGTCCACAAATAATCTTATTTGGTGTTGAAGATGTCAATAAACTCCCAGATCTCCTACACACTGTTGCAAATAAGGGAGAATTCATCTTTAAAATAGTCAACAGAAATCAATTAAGAATTAATAGCCTGGACATTGAGGCATACAAGAAAATTATGACCCTAGACTGTGAAAAAGGCCTCATTGGGCACACATTCAACAGGAAGGATCAACGATGTTATCGATTTGTAATCAAGAATCTGCACCACTCGACCCCACATAGTGCCATAATAGAAGAAATTAAAAAAACTGAAAACAAAGTGATTGGAGAAATCATAAATGTTAAATTTGGACCCGAGAAGAAGCCAACCTCTACATTTTTTGTAAATTTAGTTTCCAACCCAAATAATAGTGCAGTTAAAACAATAAAATCGATATACCATCAAACGGTTTCAATAGAAGAGCCCAGAAAAAATACTTCTATCCCACAGTGCCAACGATGTCAGCAATATGGGCACTCAAAGAATTACTGCATGATGCCATACCGCTGTGTAAAATGCGCACAAGCCCACAAAACATCTGAGTGCCCAAAAAAAGATCGGAACACACCGACCAAGCGTGCTCTATGTGAAGGCTCACATCCTGCGAATTACAAAGGATGCACTGTGTACAGGGAGATTCTGTATAGGAGAACAGGTCAAAAGTCTACAGCCCAAACCATACCACACGAAGAAACAAGAATCATACCTGAGAATGAACAAAATAGACCACAAGATAAGAATAAACAGCCAAAACAACACGTTTCACCTGCGATCGGACAAAATAGCCAACAAGACGAGAATAAACAGCCAAAACGTCATGCTAATGATAAAAATGTACTGACATATGCAGAAACTACTAAAAACGAATCAAAACTAGAAATATTGCTCACACAACAGGCTGAAAAGCTAGATAAACTATTAGATCAGATGTCGACAATGATGACTTTACTCACAACAATTATCAGTAAACTTGTCCGATGAAATGGCTACTCTCAGAGTTGGGACCTGGAACATAAATGGATTGGTTAAACATAAACATGATGTAGAGATACTCCTTGCACTACATGACATTGATGTACTTCTTGTTTCTGAAGCACACCTTACGTCCAATCATTTATGTAGCTTCAAAGTTTATAGTATGTACTCCACATTTCACCCTGATGGAACTGCACATGCAGGGACAGCAATTATAATTAAAAAAACACATCCAACATAATGTTCTGGAAGAGTATAAAACTGACCAAATACAGGCACCTCAATATCGGTGCAGGATAAGCAGAGCTCACTAACTCTATCCGCTATATATTGTCCCCCTAACCATACCCCAAAGGAAAATAGGTTTACAGACTTCTTCAGAACTCTAGGCCAAAGATTCATATGTGGTGGAGATTGGAACGCCAAAAATGTCCTCTGGGGTTCCCGATTGACAGTATCCAGAGGAAGAGAACTGAAAAAAAGCCTTGACGAAAATAAACTACATGTCCTGAGTACAGGCAAACCTTCATACTGGCCAACAGACCCCAAAAAACTCCCTGACCTATTAGATTTCTTTGTGTATAAGGGACTTTCTAACATGTACCTTAGTGCTGAAAGTTGCCTGGACAGCTGCTCAGATCACACCCCTCTGATAGCCACTATTAGCACAACAATAATAGAAAGGCAGTTCAAAGAAAAGCTCTACAATAGGAAAACTGATTGGGTTGAATTCAGACAGTACATCGAGACAAACGTGAACCTAAAAGTACCGTTAAAGACAAATGATAACATAGATAAAGCTGCTATAAACATCACAAACCTCATCCAAACAGCTGCATGGAAATGCACTCCTGCACCCACAAGACCAGGTTACAAAAATATCTCCAAGGAAATAAGAAGTATGGTCCTGGAAAAAAGGAGGCTCAGGAGGGTTTGGCATACCAGCCGTCATGCCTCTGATAGACGAGCTTTTAATAGAGCCGCCGCTGATCTGAAGCAATATCTGAAGGACATCGAAAGTGATACCTTAAAAAATAAACTGGAAAATCTGGACGCCACAGCTAAAAACGAGTACTCGCTTTGGAACACCGTAAAGCATAGCAAAAATGCGCCACAAACTGCTCAGAATCCTTTAAAACTGGAAAATAATACATGGGCATGAAAAGACGAACAACGTGCCGAGGCCTTTGGATGTTTCCTGGCCGATGTATTCACTCCTAACTCCGGCGACACATCAAGCGAAAAAGAGATAAAAAACTACTTGGAGACAGATCTACAACTCAGCCTACCGTTGAAGCATTGCTCACCACGCGAAATCTGGAAAATTATAAAAGGTCTGAAACTAAATAAAGCTCCTGGGTACTGCCTTATAACTGCCGAAATCCTACGACAACTGCCAAAAAAAGCCATCGTCTTTATAACACAGCTCTTTAATGGAATTTTGAGGACAGGATATTTTCCTAGATTATGGAAAGTGTCAGAAATTATTATGATCCCCAAACCTGGAAAACCACCGCATCTTGTATCATCATACATGCCAATAAGCCTACTACCTATTATTTCCAAACTATTTGAGAAAGTCGCCGCACGTAGGCTTAATGAAATTCTCACAGAAGGTAACATCATCCCGCAACACCAGTTCGGATTCAGAATAGGGCACTCAACCGTGGAGCAGGTTCATACAGTGGTGAATAAGATACGAGATGGGCTGGAACGAAAGGAGTACTGCTCGGCAGTATTTCTGGACGTACAACAAGCATTCGACAAGGTTCGGCACCAGGGCTTGTTATTTAAGATAAAAAAGCAACTGCCACATAACTTTTATGTACTATTAAAGTCGTACTTAGAAGATCGATTTTTCCGGGTAAAAGTTAATGACGCATACTCGAAATTCTACAACATACAGGCCGGCGTACCCCAGGGTTCAGTATTGGGTCCAATTTTCTACCTTATCTACACCGCAGACATACCAACGTCAGAAGAAGTTCTCTCAGCCACCTTCGCTGATGATACGGCCGCTTTGAGTAATAATAAAGACCCTCACTTGGCCTCACTAACGCTACAAAAGCACCTTGACAAATTCTGTAAGTGGATGAGAGATTGGAGGATAAAAGCTAGCGCCAACAAGTCGATGCATGTGACATTTACTCTCAGAAAAGATGATTGCCCACCTGTCAAACTCGGAGATAATACACTTCCACACGGGACAACTGCTAAGTACCTCGGCGTACATCTTGACAGGAAACAAACGTGGAGATACCACATAGAGAAAAAACGTGACGAGCTTAACATCCTGCTCCGACGACTGAACTGGCTCTTGGGTAGAACATCACATGTATCACTGGAAAATAAAGTTCTCATCTACAAAGCAGTATTAAAGCCTGTCTGGACGTACGGAATCGAGTTGTGGGGCACAGCTAGAAACTCAAACGTTGAAATTCTCCAACGATTTCAAAATAAAGCTCTCAGAACTATTTCAAATGCTCCTTGGTTCATGAAGACTACAGAATTACACGAGCACCTACAAATCAGAACTGTAAAAGAGGAAATAGAACACAGGATACATTCATATAAACAACGAATAACGTCACACACTAACACCTTAGCAGTAGCCCTAAGTGAACCTAAATGAAAAAAAATTAAAAAAATTATTTTACATTTTACAACACATCAAATTTTACAGTACATTGGGAGCCCTTTTAAGCAAACATATGCCTGTATCAGGAGTCCCGCTCTTCGAAATCTTAGCACATACATTGTAAAAGAAACAAGTTATTGAATTTTAGTATATCTACTTAAATGTGTGAGGTTGTGTGTGTATGTGTGTGAGGGTTTGTGTGGATGTGTGTGAGAGTGTGTGTGGATGTGTGTGTGTGTATGAGAGAGAGAGAGGGTGTGAGGGTTAGGGTGTGTGAGTGTGTGTGTGTATGGATTGGAACACTTAATTTATTTGATTGGCCTATTCTACATAATTGTTATTATACCATTCCGTAGGATTTTGTAGCTTACCATGCAGGAACCGGTTGCTTCCGACATAGGTGTATGAGTACACATTTATTGAGCCTCCAACAATTTTTCCACTTCACTATAAGCAAGTGGTATTACCCACTTGCTGATACATTTCTTACATTCATATAACGTTTTCGGATATATGTCTAAATCAATGTTTACATTATTGTAAATATTACTTGAACGTGCATTATATTGCTTACAAGCAAAATCAGTTTTACATTTAGGGATTTGAGCTACTGACACCTTCCTTCTTTTTAAAGGATACTGTATGCCAGCGTCATAAGGTAATGTTTTATGCTTTTTGAGAATCGTGTTGATGAAATAAAGTTTTCTAACCGAGAGTAAGCCAACTGAGTATATAAATGGCTTCAGTGGAGTATCTTATTTTTTTTTTCTCTGTTGGGTAATATATGCCCAGGTAATATTCCATATGTGGACAGCATGTTCAGGTAGTTGGTTCTGTTTTTATATTCGTTTGACAATTCTATTGTTTTCGGTTTTATATTTATATTAAGGTCTCCTGTTATGACAAAATTGTTATGCGATGTAATAGACGCTAGATGAATACCAAGACTATTGATAAAAGGTTCAGCATTTGCATTTGATGGTGATCGATAAATACATAAGATAGTATTATTCATTTTCATTCATTATCTCTATCTGTAAACACGAAGCTTGCACTAGTTTAATTTCTTTTACCTTATGTCTTAATAATTGTTTTATGTACAAGGTAACTCCATCATTTTGATTTTGTTTGTTCGTAGAAAAATAAGATACGTAATTATTTAACTGCGGAATTGGTTTACTACTGTTTAATCGGCATTCTGTTAGAATAATGACATCTGTGTCCAAGTTAAGGGTTGAAAGATTTATGACGAAATCATCGAAATTACAGTATATGCTTCGTATATTTTGTGTTAATATAGTTAAGTCGCGTTTTTCCAGTTTTAATTTTTTAGATAGATCCCTAGTGCTACTCTCAAAAGAGTGCGCTATTTCTACTCTATCTATATCATTTAAAGTATCCAAAGTGTCATCCATGACTAAAATAAGGTAAAGACGAGAATGTCGAAACAGAAGTTAAAATACCGCTTGATCCACGTCGAAAAGATAGTGAATGTGTTATTTTTGTAAAAACATTATTGTTGGTTATGATAACTTCAGATTTTAATAGTTGTTGTTCCTGTAGTATATGTTCATAATTTGTGTGTGCAATAGCAATGTATCCTTTTAGTAAAAGACTGTTGATATAACTAATGGTTGTTCTTAATTTGTTATATAGTGTGGTTGTGTAGTATGTGTAGTTAATTTGAGAGAAGCTATGAGCGTTACTAGTGATTTCGTATTTCATACATGATTCCAGCAAAATCCTTGTTAATATTGTTAAATCCATGGATAGTCATGTGTCTGCCTGTTGTAGTTGATTAACTTGAGCTTCTTGCCTCACTTGTATGATCGGCGCGGTCTCATTGAGTCTGACGTAAACCCTTCCAAATGAAGTCCAACAAAACTTATACTGCTTAGTGTTGCGTAAGTCTCTTGCTAGAAAGTACAGTCTTGCCGCTTTAGGAGTTAGCTGCTCTGACACAAAGATGGGATCATGTTCATTAGTAGTGAACCCTATATCAACAAAAAGGCTCAGATGCCACCATGTATGGGACCTTACTGAATAAATTTTAGAGGCAGATTCTTCACTGGAAGAATGGACCTTAGCAGTCAATATCCGCTCAACACATCTGCTAAAGGTTTACAACCGATTGCAAGAAAACTGACAAAAAAAAATTACTATTAGATTAGATAACTCGTTCAATTTAAAGTGACTTTTGTTATGAAACCCGTTTCCTAAACGCATTATTTAGTATAGCTAACATACAAACTTTACGCGCGACGCATAGATAATACGACAGTGACGTCACGCTTCAGTGGTGTTTTTGTACGAAGCGTTTTTGGGGATAGTCCAAAATTGTGATTTTAAAATCGTGATATCACGGGGAGTTTTTAAGATAACAAAGTAATGCTTTCACCTATGTTTCAGTTATTGAGAAGCCTTTTTATTGCACTTTAAATGAAAAATGAGTCGTCATGCCTATTTTACGGTGGCATACTTAAATATTAGCAGTGACCCGGTGTCTTACTTGCGTGGTTTCCGTTCTAGATAGTTTCCAGCGATGAAAAGTATCCTATGTGCAATTCCAGACTGTAACATAACTGTGTTCCAAATTTCAACGGGTTGCGTCTAGCGTTCCGAACGTGTGTGAGTGAGCAACGAACTTCCAAACCGTCAAAATATTACAAACTTAAAAGATTAAACCTTCGTTGCTCAATCGCATCGCGTCGGAACGACTGAACGCATCAGGTGGAAATTTGGAATACAGTTAAATTGATAGTCTGGTATAGGATATAGGCAGTATAGGCTACTTTTCAACACGCACTAGCCACGCCCCGCGGTGTTACACCCATTTAGTTCCCGTTCCCGTCGTTCCCGTTATTTTTCCGGGGTAAAAAGTCTTCCAGACTATAATATACTACATAGTATGAAACAAAGTCGCATTCTCTGTCCCTATATCCCTATGTGTGCTTAGATCTTTAAAACTACCAAACAGATTTTGATGCGGCTTTTTTAAATAGATAGCGTAATTCAAGAGGAAGCTATATATGTATTATATGTGCATACAACAGTACAGAATCACTAATAATTTTAAAGGTTTCTAATGTGATGTCATAAATAAACACATTTTTTGCGCTTACTTTGCAAAAGCTGGATCCTACGACATGGATCAAAATAATATACTGCAGTATTGTACCCCTTAAAAAGGTCTACAACAAAGTCAACAATGGTATATCTCTATCTCTTTGGGATAACCCAAAATAACCACTTTTATTCGTATTTTTAGTATTAGCGCTGCACCCGTGCGAAGCCGGGGAGGGTCGCAAGTATTATATTATATGTTCCAAATTTCAGCCCGATCCGTCGGTTGATACGTTACGATGTGATTGAGCAACAAACATCCAAACATTGACATTTTTATTGACATTAAGTAGGTGTATCAAATATAATTGTATTTGAATATAGGTGTATCAAATATAATTGTAGTTTGCCCAACATACCTTAGGTTTTCGAAATCCATGATTAGAAAAACATTGACAGGATGCTGTGGAGTTAAGATGTTTTCCTTCAAAAAACAGGAATCCACATTGGTTTGGGCCATGTATGGGCTGATGGCGTTATTTACCGTTCTGTCTAGAGTAAACCCATACTGAAAAAAAGTAAACAATTTATTTAGTAAATTAAAAAATTTGCTTGCTCGTAATAATGCACTACCTCTTTGCAGAATCTAAATTATTTTATGTTTAAACATTTTACAACACAAAAACACAATTAGAAAATTATATTAACATATACTCAAATACTACATATGTACAACGCGGAACCCTGTTTATTTCCCTCAAGTAAGAGTAGCGTAAGTTATGCATTAGAACATCAGTCAGTTTATAGTGAAAGCCTCGTCATAATCGGTCCAGCCGTTTCGGAGATTAGGCGGAATAAATAAACAGACAAAAATGTAAACAAATATATTTTGGTATATGGGTCATTACAAGTTAAGAGGTAAAATGTTGTATGAAGTGACGGCATGGTATTTTTAATTTTACTCAAGTATACATTTTTTTTATGGAAACTTTTAAGTTGAAAACATTTACAAAGTGGCCAGTCAATTTGTTGGTTTTATCTCGTTTTATAAGTGACCAGGGTAAATACTCTGTACAGGGTAGAGACAAAATGCCCAGGGGAGGATACTGAGTGTGTGTGTGTGTGTGTGTGAGGGAGAGGGTGTGTTTGAGTGTGTGCAGATGTGTGTTTGTGCGTAATTGTACCTATTAGAGATAATTTAATTGTTACGAGGATTTGATAATTACTTCACTATAGTGAGTAATTGTTCGGTGTCGTCATAAGTGAGGGACTTCAGAAAATTTGAGGTAATTTTTTACATTTAAATTTTTGAAGGGGTAAATTTCGATTTTAGCATTAATTTTGTTATATAAATAGCCTCCAAGAAACCCGAAGAATTTTTCAGAAAAGCTGTGGACCATTGGTTGTTTGAAGGGCATACCATGTGTTTAAGCCGTTTATTTACTAAAGATGATGGGTTATAGTTAAGTTGAACGTGTTGTTTAAGGATAATATTCAGGATAAACAATTGGCGTACTGACAAAACATCGGACCTGGCATATAAGTCCTTTGTGGGATACCGAAACGGCAAGGAAAGGCTCACTTTTAGAACTGCTCTTTGAGCTCTTTCTAGTTTTAGCAGAACAGTCTTACCTACTCCACCCCACACCGTAATGCAGTAGGTCATGATCGACTGTCCTAGTGCCAGGTAAACCATTTTAATAATTTTAGGGTCTGCAATGTTACGGAGATTTTGAACATATATATCAACCTACGTGTTCTGGAGGAAAGAAGATCAATGTGCAGTTTGAAGTGCAAGGTATTATCTATCATAACTCCCAAATATTTGATAGCAAAACTCGTGATAGATAGCGACAGCTACAGGAGGAACATGTTGCAGAGGAATGGGCAGTGATGAAGAAGTTATCATGAATATTAAGATGCTTATTTACTATGGAGAAGGGTATGTATTTAGATTTCTCAACATTTAGCGTCAGGTCATTATGTATGAGCCAAGAAGAGACAGTATTGAAACCCTGTTGTGCGACACTATAAACCTCTTCCCAAGTATCACCATGGAAGATGAGAGCCGTGTCATCAGCAAAAGTCACGATCTTACCATTGATCAGCTGAAGGTTACACAGGTCATTAATATAGGTAAGGAACAAAGTAGGGCCAAGGACACTGCCCTGCGGTACGCCATAGGTGATGGGAAGGTCATCGCTTACAAAGTCACCCACTCTGACTCTCTGAAACCTCCTGAGAGGTAACTTTCAAATAACCTTAACTGAGTGTCACGTATACCTAATTTCTCAAGCTTGTTTAGTAGGAGTGGGACAGAGACCGTATCAAATGCTTTGGCTAGATCTAAGAAAATAGCAATAACTTTCTTTTTATTGTCTAATTTGGTAACAATGTGGTCAGTGAGTTCATGAACTGCATCACTAGTAGAGATGTTAGTTCTGAAGCCAAATTGAGAAGTAGATAATAGGCTTTTTGTTTCAAGAAAATTGGTTAATCTTTTATTTATAATTTTCTCCAAAATTTTAGATAAACTTGGAAGAATAGAAATGGGTCTGTAGTTGTTGACACGGTCTCTGGCACCACTCTTATATATGGGTATGACTTCAGCAAGTTTGAACTCGGAAGGAAACATTCCAGAAGAGAGAACAAGGTTAAATATATATGTCAAGGGGGGCACTAAGATATCAACATATCGTTTAAGAAAGTTACCAGAAATCGTATCTCGTCCTGTAGAATTACTTTTTAAGATTTCCGATGAGGTTACGTACTTCAGATTCATCTGTTGGCGAGAGCACAAATGAATGCAGGTAAGTGGGAAGAGGCGTGACATTTTATGTGACGCCTTAGAGCCTTGAATGGTTTCAGCAAGACTTTTGCCGATTGATACAAAGAAGTCATTAATGTCATTGATAGAGTTGGTAGGATTAGTAGATGATATTAAGTCTAGGGCAGGGTTAGGTTTTGATTAGAATGTGTTACTTGTTTAATTGTGTCCCATAGCATTTTATTATTGGTATTTGCAGCCTTTTGTAATAAACTTTTTCGTATTCTCTTTTTAGTTTCATTAATAGCAAATTGCAAAATTCCTATATCTTTTATAAGTTGTTTTAATTATTTCATTATTCGGATTTTTCTTAATTTTTTGTGCAGGCGATCCCGGTTTTTATACATCTTAGAAGTCCTGGAGTTATCCAGGGCTTCTTTATTCGTTTGCGGTTTGGAATATGCGAAACATGGGTATTGGATTTTATTTTAGACTTTAATATTGAAATTAGGCTTTTTGTAGCTAGGCTTGCGTCATTAGTTTCATAAATGTGATCCAACTGAAGTTCCTCCATATCCTGATCAAGACCTGCATAATCAATTCTCGTAATAGGCAAAGTTTTATTTAGATTAATTTTTTCTCTAGTATAAAAAAAGAGAGTCATGATCAGTGACAGTAGTTTCAGCAATGTAACATGAGGCAGGTAGTTTACTTTTAAGCATTAGGTGATCTAGGCAAGTTTTGCCATGTGTCGGTAATTGATGAGCTGGAAGAATACTAAAGGAAGCCAATAGGTTTAGATAATTAGAAGCACTGACGTCATTATTACCCTCCACGATATCTATGTTTATATCACCTACGAGGATTATATTGCCATAATTTAGGCTCGTAAGCAAGTCATTGAGAGACTCAATGAAAGCGTCCGTATTTTTGTATCCTGGGGTCTATAAATAGCTACCACAATAGTATTACTATCAATTTTAACAGTTAGGCAGTTGGCGTTAAGAAGATTTGGTTCATCTATTGTTACCTGAATATTATTCCTATAATAAACCACTACCCCTCATTTTGTGTATTATTATTCTGTGTTTGAGCATGATTGTATCCTTCTATGGATGGTATGTGATGAGTATGACGCAGCCAACATTCTGTGAGAATAATGAGTTCCCAGTCTGTCTTAGACCTGTCTAATATAGTAAGAAACCCAGGAAAGTTTCGATTTATGCTACGAATATTTTGGTGTATTAGTTTTATACTGGCATTAGGTTTATTTATTAAGTTCTGACAGTTATCAATTTCGCAAACCGCAGATTGGGCTATAGTAAACTGATCAAGGTCAGTATTAATTTCATTTATCCAATCGAATTTTAAAGGTTCTCTTTATTAAGGTGTTACAAAAACAGACCCGAATAAATAAGTCACTATTGAGCTTAATATAGGCCGGGGTAATGAAATAATATTGAGAGGTAGCATACCGGGTATTTTTTGTTTCTTTTGAAATAGGTTTCTTTTTATTGTATGTAAATTTATAGGTGTTGAATTGTGAGATTTTGTGTAGTGTGTTGGTAAAATGTAGGTGTAAGTTTGTTTGTGTGAGATTTGATTTAGTAGAGTAAAGTGTGTACTATAATTAGTGTTTTTTGTTATATGTAAATAAGTTGATGGAATGAGTAATATTTGATTGAGAGGTGTAAAATGTGCACAAAAACTATAGCAAAAATTTTTAAGCATTTAACTAATATAAGCACTAATTTAGATTTTGAAATTAAAGATGAAAACAGCCGATCCCGATGTATTAGTCATTTGAAAGATAGGTCCTTAAGGTCCTGATCACTATCTATACGAATTGGCAGTGAGTCTTGAGTCCTTTTTATGAATATTTTCCCATAGGAAGTCCATGTACTATGGTACTTGTATTCTTTAGTAAAGCATCTCGCTCGGTAGGCTAGTTCTCTCCCATTTTGGGTTAAAGATTCGTCGATAAAGATGGGTTTCAGTGGTCCAGTTAGTTTTAAATGTGAAGTATTTAGTTTATTGTCCCTGTTCTTTTTGTTAAAGGATCGACATTGCTTGAGAAAGCCCTCCTTCATAGTAGTTGTAGTAAAATTGACCATTAAATGATGTTTAGCTTCGTTTTTAGTCTTTAGCCGGTAGATGTTTTGTATGTGTGTGTCTTGTAATGGTTGTTCGATCACTTTACCGAGATTTTGACTATGTCCTGTAGCATAACTTTGTTTTCCGAGTGCTGTTTTGGGATATTTCGAATTTCAACTAGGGTCGAACGTGAGTTACGCTCCAATAGTTCTATTTTATTCTCAAGCAATTTAATTTTCTGATCAGCAGCTTTGTTTTTTTGCTCAAGTGAAATCATTTTCTCCATTACTTCATCATATTTATTGGACAGAAACTCGATACTTTTGTGAATATCTACATTTTTTTCCTGGATTGTTATTAGTGATTGGTACATTTTATCCAACTTAGCATTTTGGTTAGCTTCAAACACGCTGAACATAGATTTAATTTCATCAATATTAGAGGATGAATCAGTTGAAAGCCCCTCTTCATGTTTCCTCTTCCATCTACGAGTGATAAAATTCGAGCGCTCGTCCTGAATCAATTCCAAGGATGCTAGATTAATTTGTGGGTCCGATCCGTATCTGGTCACTGGCGTATTAATATTTGTAATTATATTATCATTTTTTGGCGGCGGAGTGCGTTGCATAGACATTTTTCAGTACGAGTGTACTTTTGAATTTCTTAGGTATGCCGCTGTACGCTTGGAGGTGTGGTCTCACTAGATGCGCGTGAGCACTTATTAAAGATACAATTTATCGCACAATTTCAACTGCAAAAACAATTCGCATCCGTCGGGATTTGATACCGTGCGCTTTTGACTTTCAGACCTGGCACCTTACCGAATAGGACAACCGCTCACTTTTGATTGCGTTGAATTTAGGTTACAGGTTCTACGATGGATAATAAATTAAGAGGGTAACGATCTGAATGATAAAGTCAGTCAACTAGTACACTTTTTAAGTTGCAGGCACTTTTTGAAAACAATCACGATGATCCAGATTTAGAGTCAAAAAATTGTGCTATTTAACAAGTAATTTCTACGAAATAACACTGTTTCGTTCTTAACACTTGACTAATGGATTTTAAAATGAAAACATTGTACTTCTAGTTCTGTTTTCTAGGTGCCATTTTTTCTGTAAAAAATCGCAAAAAAATCGCATTAAATTGTAAAGTGGTATATACATAATGCCAAGTAAAGGTTCAGAGAAAAATGTAGAAGTATTCATGAAAATGCATACAAATATATCTCCCCTGGAGATTAAGTATCACCCTTATCATCAAAAAAGCCAGGGGAAATACGCCAGGCAAGGTACATTTTCGATTGAAATCTAAAATAGTCGTAAAAGTGTTTCTCGCACGCAATTCACAATCAAACGTAACAATGTATGCACTATTCATACCAAATACTTAAGTATTTGAACAAATAATTGTTAAATAAAACTTACCAGAGGAAAGACTGCATTCACTCAACACTTCTACACTAAGTGAGCGGCGTGACTGAAATGGCCGTTAAAATGACTGCACAGTCGGCTTACGCGCCACTTGCTGCTACGTTCACGTTACATCCTATGCACTCAAGGTCACAACTTCCACAAACTAGCAATACAAAACTGATTTTTAAACGGAAACAAAGAGCCAGGGTACGAGACACGAAACACGAAGGACAAATTTCGGCGTTGATATTATTTATGAAAAATTGAAATATAAGTAATTTTACATATCAGACCCTGTGACTAAGTTATACCGGAAGACGCAGTGTTGGACGGCCTCCCACTAGATGGACAGATGACCTCATAAAGGTCGCTGGAAACCGCTGGTTGCAGGTAGCGCAGGACGGTTCGTTGTGGAAATCTAGGGGGGAGGCCTATGTTCAGCAGTGGACGTCTTGCGGCTGATGATGATGATGATGATGACTAAGTTATTGTTCTGTATAAAATTAACGATGATAAAATAATTATTGAATTTTAATACTTTCATAATAACTGGTTTACATATAAAGTCGGGTTGGGGATAGACCAGGGTAGATACTTTTTTCTTATATTCGAGCTTATTGTAACTAAACTACATACATTTCGGTAATAAATTTAAGTGAGCATGAAGAAGACATTTGGTTTAAGTAATGTATAGGTTGATTAGGAAGTTAGTATAAAAAAAAAGTATTTTTTCGTCCTGGCCATGGAAAGTACCTCTTAACTTATAATGACCCATATGTATGTACTGTCTATACATGTATGGAAATGCATGTAGTAAAAAGTCCCCTTCCATTGATACATTTAATACACATAAATACATATTCCTCCAAAAATGCGTTTTGTTTTCAAGTATAGACAATGTGTGTGCAGCAATGTAAAAAAAAAATTGGCAGTCTTAGGAACTGCCGATAGAAGTGAAAACTTATAAACTCAGAATTTGATAGCTTAGTTTGGAAACTACGGAATCCGGAATGTGAAACCGGAGGCTGTGGCTATGAGCATGGCCATCTAGAATCCACCAATGGCGACCAATGGGAAATGCTGACGCATTTCTAGATGCCAATGGCCATGGTTCCGAATTTCCCAGAAGATTTCTTATCATTGGCGAGCGTGACGCTAGAATTCAGTTCAAAACCCACGAAATCTGTTTGTGCCGCGTCAGAAGAAGTTTTCCCTCCAAAAACTATTGCTGTCGTAATCACCATCTAGACCCTCCCGCCCACCATGTCATCAAAAATAAGCAAAGCATAAACCCCCCCCCCCCTGTCCCCCTATAGTACTTACATCTTACATAATACTTGAACGGCCTCTTACAGGGCATAGAAATTAATCATCTTATCTCTGAGTGACGAGTGCAGAGTAATATCATACAGTGATATGAACTTAATAGCAGCGGGACTCAGACGACACAGTGCTGTTACCATCAACATCGCTCAATTTTTATATTTACACTACCAGCGCACCACTGTTTTACCCGTTTTTTACCACGGCTTTCAATTTCCCGTTATTTTTCCGGGATAATAGTGGCGTTTGTGTTCTTCCAGACAATAATCTATCAGTAAATGTAAATAGATTTGTAAATAAGCATTGTATACCTCGCCATAGACCTCGCCATGGGGCAGCATGAAGTTGACCAGCTTAACGTCAAGGACCCCTCCCTTGAAGAAGCCGAACGTAGTCAAATCTATGTAGCGTCTCTCATCATCCTGCAGAAGAAACAGTAATTTTTAGCAAACTGTCATGACTTTTGCAACTTCAATTGTAATCTTTTTCATAAAACACTAGCTGTACCCTGCCACGCTTCACTGTGGCAAATTGTAATGCAAAAATTTGATAAAAACAATCCTTGATGCGGATTATGTATCATTCTAAAATTTCAGCTCGATCGGTACAGAACTTTTTGAGTTTTTGAAGCGTACACAAACCAACATAACAACATAACATTTTTATATATAGAGATTAATCTATAATTTATCAATTTAATAAATGTGGCATTTTTGCATTAACCCAAATTGAACAACTCTCCAATTGCTCTTCAATTCGCTCCAGATAGCAAATGTCACAATATTGAGATTGTACATATTAATAGTGGTCAGGAAAATTTCACTGACTTCTAAAGAATGCTGCGGACGTAACTAATGACTGAACTGATAACCTCGAGAGGTATGTATTACCCATTCGTAAAGACATCACATAGATGTTCCCTCGAAATAAACACACATTGTCTTCCAATACAAATGTCCACATTGCAATATAACACTCACAACATTGGTACATGCAAAGATTACAGCATAGGAATATTCCATGAACTGAACATTGTGTACTCTTGTTATCTGTGCTCAGTGGTTTACCTACTAAAATAGCAATATTTAACAGACATATGTTTTTTTTTCTCTGTCTACCCTCGGTTGAAGAAACAAGTGTTGAAATATCGTCGTATTTTACATTTAGACGAAAAATTGTTAAATTGGTTTTAAAGGACTGTATCAGTGTTTATCTAATTCCTTATTGCTTAAATATCATACAGTGTCCAATTTTCGTGAAATTTTATCTATGTTTTGAAGGAAATCGTGTCAAAAATCGCAACCGTTTTACCGACTAAAGGGTAAACGAACGCTCCTTTATCTGTGCGATCCGTGCAGGGAGGCCCTTTTCCAGGTGCCGAAATTGATTAAGTCTTACGATGAATAAAAGCGGAGGTCGAAGAAATCAAGGTGCTTCTGCTAGAGACGCGTAACGGTGGGCAGGATACAACACCCGTGCCCGTGTCGGGAGGTCAGGATGGCACGTCAGTGGTGTCGCCGTTCTTACCGCAACCGTCGCCGATTACGGTTCCAAACACTAATTCTATAGTCGAAGAACTATTAGAACGTGAAAAGAGAGCAAATAACCTGATAGTGGTCGGTGTGAAGGAAAGTGCAGCTGATGACGGCAAGGCTAGGAAGTTATTTGATGAAAAATGTGTGAATAAAATTCTTCATGATGTAAATGGTGGCAGTTTTGACGATAAGGTAGTGTCAGTGCAGCGCCTCGGTCGCCGTGAGGCAAGGAAGCAGAGGCCTATGAAGGTAATCCTCAAGAGTCGACAAGATGCTCTTTGCATATTGAAGAATAAGGGCAAGGCCAGCCGGGAGGTAAGAATATACGATGACAAAACACCAGAACAGAGGGCAGAGCTTGGCAAGCTACGTGAGGCACTTAAGCATAGAATGGAGAATGGGGAAACTAATTTAACCATTAAATATATTAAAGGCACTCCCAAAATAGCTCCAAAAAACTAATCAATCCTAGCAATCGAAATCCATACAGTGACTTTACTATAATGTACACAAACCTTTTCTCGTTACGCCCCAAATTTGACCTTTTTATGGCCCATGTTAACTCTTACCAACCATCAGTGTTTGTAATCACTGAGACTTGGCTTAATTCTAAAGACCGTAACAGCTCATTTAATATACCAAGCTACACCTTATTTAGATTAGACCGTAAACACAAAAAGGCTAAATCTGAAAGTAAAACGAGAGGTGGAGGTGTTGCTGTGTATGTGAGGGATCAATTGAGTGGTGTTCCTATTGTAGCGAGAAAGAATCATAGGTACATGTGTGATGAGGTGGAAGCACTATATATTGATATCCAATATGGATCTAATCATTTTTTGGTAGTTGGGGTTTATCGCCCAGATGATACAGAGGAAGTGACTTGGAAAAGTCATGATAACAAGTTAATGCAGAATCTTCTATCTGCCTCTCAGCATAACACTATAGTGATAGCTGGGGATTTCAATTATAGGCACTTGAAATGGCCTATCACTGTAACTCAACGTCGCAGTGGTGACCAAATGTCCAAACCGGAAGATCTTTTCATCGACATGTATTTATCCAGTAATCTGCATCAGTTAGTGAAAAGTCCTACTAGACACCAGGTTAATCAACAGTCATCAATGTTAGATCTTATCTTAGTGAATGAGGACACTCTAATTCATGATGTCGCTCACTTGCCTCCCATAGGAAAAAGTGACCACTCAGTGTTACATTTCACCATTCAATGCTTAACATGTAAAGAAAATTCTATACCTCGGCTAAGAAGGAATTACAACCTTATTGATTATGACAACTATAACACTGAACTTAGCAACAATTTGGATATGATATCTATGTCTAATGATCCTGAGGAACTATGGAGTGGTATTTTAAATGCAATCAACATCACCACTAACAACCATGCCCCATTGCGGCAAATAACATCCAAGCCAAAAAATAAACCATGGATTAATAATAGTGTTCTTAAATTGATATCTGAGAAAAAAACACTATGGGTTAAATACAGAGCTTCTATGAATGTAGATTACTATCACAAGTTTAGGGAGGTGAACAACAGATGTGTTGCACTGTGCAGAAAACAAAGGGCCAGTTATGAAGCTGGAATTATCAGTAGGGGTGATAAAGCTTTCTACTCCCACATGAGACGAAGTACTATGTCGAAAGTTAGCATACCTCCGGCAATTAGGAATCACAATGGAGACCTCGTTACCCAACCTTGTGAAATAGCTGATGCTTTCGCTGATGAATTTGTAAAAGCCTATTCAAATGAGCCTACTCTTGATCCTGGTATGACAGTTTCATCTATTCCACGTGTAAAAGATAGCTTGTGTGACATAACCTTTTCTGAATCAGATGTGATAAAAACTCTTAAGAATTTTAACTCTCAGTCATGTCCAGGGCCAGATCAGCTTCCAGTCTGTGTTTTAAAAAATTGTGCTCACATACTTGCCCCTGCTCTCTCGGTTCTGATGAATGCTTCCTTTGAAGCTGGACAACTGCCTCAAGATTGGAAGCATTATGTGGTCACTCCCATTTTTAAGAAGGGAGACAAAATGCATCCAGAGAATTATAGACCTATAAGCCTTACTAGTATTGTGGTTAAAATAATGGAAAAAATTATAAATAGGCAACTGACACAGTTTCTCAATAGGCATTGTATTTTATATTTTCTTTACGTCATTCGAGAATCCTTCCAATCTATAACTGTAGAAATGTTTCTTAAAATATATAAAACGTATGTGAGACCACTACTGGAATACGGTTATCAAATTTGGAGCCCCTACTTCAAAAAAGATATTGATTTACTAGAAAGTGTGCAAAGAAAAGCGACGAAATTGCCATATGCCCTTCGACGTAAATCGTACACAGAGAGATTAAAAGCCCTACGACTAACTACACTGGAAGAGAGAAGGTTGAGGGGAGACTTGATCGAACCATTTAAAATACTGAATGGATTTTATAATCTCCCTCACATAAGGAAACTGTACAGATGAAAGGAGCATAAGAGAGACAATCGGCGTCATAAGGCGCAGTTGTCCCACGCGCCATCACTGACAAACACTGCACATCACATCCTCAGCAACAGAGTGGTTTATAACTGGAACAGGTTGCCTGAGGATGTTATTTCGGCAAAGTCGTTAAACTCTTTTAAGAACAAACTGGACAGATGGATAGTATAAGACAAAATCATTTTAACAGACAATTACCTATAATGTGTTATTTCAACACTGAGATATAGGCATATCAGCAAGAGCTGCTCGCCTATTATTCAATAAATAAATAAATATGAAAGTATGAAACCGTGCCCATTTTTCTATCACACTGCTTGCAGCTCCAAAAAGCAACATCGTTTCATGGTTGATATTCCAAAGACACAAACAAAGAGGTTTGACTCTACTTTTGTTATAAGAATGTCAAGGCTGTGGAATGTGCTGCTTAAGAATGTTTTCCCCGAAGGTTACATTCTCAGTGTCTTCTAATTTAAAGTGAATTGGTATCTTCTAGGTAAACATGTTCTATCGTAGACCGCATCATTGCTTAACATCAGGCGAAATTGCATTTAAGTGTAAACCTATAAATGTAAAAAAAAAATTGCGAATGAAGATATGTTTTTACTACTTCACTCAGATAGGAGTACCAATCTATATAATTAATGATTTTTTTATAGGTTTACACTTTATTGCCACCTAACCTGACGTTAAGCTACAATGCAGTCTACAATTGAACATGCTTACCTAGACAAAACCGAATCACTCTCGATTCACTCTCGATTTGAGACACCAAGATTGACACAAATTTTCTGATCTAGGAATCTTTACAAATGTATGTCTTCTAGAGTGTTCTAGAGAAGCCTGTCGGAATGGTTAGTATTGTATACCATTTAGTGCGTCTAGTGTTTAGAAAATCAAATCTTCAACTTTTGCTTTATGGCTTTTATTGTGGTTTAGCCTCACAATTTTGCCAATGTCACGTAGAAAGATAGAGAAGGAGATCTCTTAAATTATTCAATGGGTAACATGCAAATTCAAATTATTAGTTTTTATTTAGTGATGGGCAAGCAGCAGTAACTTATTTGCCTAATATCATTTAGTGTTGAAAAAGGTGGGTAATTGTCTATTAAACTAATAATGTCTAGCACATTTGTCTAGTTTGTTCTTGAAGGATAATGTTTTGCATAAATAACATCCTCAGACAATCTGTTCCAGTTGTGAAACACTGTGCTGCTGAGAATGTACAACACAGTGGTTGTTAGTGATGGTGTCCGGGACAAAGGGACTGAGGCAGACCATTTTTCATCCACTAATGAAATGTGTACAGGGTTCATATTTTAAAGAGCTTGTTAAATCAATTAGAAGATATATAACATGTAAGAAATGCCACAGTATGTGCTTATTGAATGCAGTAGTGTGACAAATCAACGGGCAGAATTCCTCTAATTTCCAGCAACTATCCCGGAGGCCTTTTACAACCTGAATATGAAGTTGGCTTTTTAGAATAGTCTAGGATGGTTGGAGTATGAAAGGGAAGTAGAAGCATGACCCATTAAGAAGGTCAGTGCAGAAAAAGCCCCATCGAACTATCGATTCACTATTCTAAATTTTCTGATCAAGTCTCCACGCAACTGTCTCAGTCTTTATGCGAACATAGTCTTTCACCTGTTTTAATTGTGTACCACTCTGTTTCTGTGGATGTGATGCACAGTTTCCATAAAGTACCTACTATGATAATAAAAAATTGTAGGTATTCACTGAAAAACAAATCTTTTTATACACTTAGAATGTATGTAATGTAGGAAGCAAAGGAAGTCATACATTACACATGGCAGAAAGATTGAAAACATATGGCAGCACAATGGCTTTGAGAAATGAAAACATATTAAAAGAATGTAAATTCATGGTCAAAATAATTGAAATCATTCCATGAATTCAAAGTACACATACTTAACAGAACTGTCATACATTTTATTTACTCTAGATAATATTTGGGTTTGTACCACACAACAAAAATTAAAGCTTACATACCACAAGGTGTAATTTATGAATCCTGCAGGACACGGCAGCAGCCAAAAGAATACATAGCAACGCTTGAAAAGCACGAAACATTTTTCATAAAGTCTAATGAGCAATAATTTGTAAAATTCAAAAGCACATCATCGATTTCAAATAGTAAATAATCAGAAATTCTCTTGTGATCTAACAACGTATTTTATTATTCTTGAAATTCCGGCCATCGTCGCACTCGCTCGCTCTCGCTAAAGTCCATTTCACGAAAGAACGAAAGAAGAAAGAAGTCCCGCAGACGCAGCGCTGTACAGTGTTTCCACTTTAATCATGTCCTTTCCCCTCGCCTCAATTAAGATTTCCCCTTTTTTCCCCTCAAACATTATTCTGGTATTGTTTTAGCACCAACCTCCCCCCCCCCCTTCCCACCCCCAAGGAGAGATTCAAATTTTAAAATTGCAAACAATCAATAATATTTAAGCTTTCATGCCTCATCGACAACCATAATTATTTTAAGACAATCGCCTTATTGAAACACAATTTGGAAATCTGTATGGACTAATTATAGAAAATTTTCCTTAATATAACGAAGTTCTTGTATTTGTTTGATTAGCCATGATTTCCCCTTTACATCTCTTTCCCCTTTTTATTCCCCTATGGACCCTAATTTCCCCTCAAAAGGGGAAGTTCCCCTCATTGTGGAAACACTGGCGCTGTATTCGTTTTTGTTTTTTTTTTTTTTTAATTTATTATATACATGGCTTGGATGCTTGTCCATGAGCCGAAATAATTCACAGTTCTAAAACGTTACATCATGTCCAAATAGTTTGCAACACTTGACACACATTTCAATAAAAACACAATCTTCTCGAACATTTCCTCGATGCACAAAATTAGATCCATTTTCAGACTTTGTACCTTAGACATGTCCTTTGTGGCAAAAAAATCAATAAATAAATAAATAATTGTCCTGTCATGACATAATGTTTTGTTGTCACTTGTCAAACATTGTCAAATGGCTTGGTATTGGTAACTTGGTATCAGATTTTGTCTTTTGTCAACAGTATTTACAATAAAAATATAGATCACATTGAAGTACTTTGTTTCAGAAAGTAAATCTTGAATGTGGCGGGGAACACTGGCATTATCATGTCCAACCAGATTTTGTAGTTCATCTGCAAGTAGGATCCGTTGTATTCCAAATTCCGGACAGGAAAAATAATGTGATTGGGATCTGCTTGAGGTGCATGGCAGTACGTACAATTATCGTTGGGGAGGATCTTCAATCGATGAAGGTGAGTTGGTATTAGGCAGTGTCCAAATCTCAATCTGTTTAATGTGGTAATAAATTTCCTTGATTCACTTATCTTACTATGATACCAGGGTTTGTTTGGTAGAGACCTTTGTATGTCTGCATACCATTTTCCTTTGGTCATATTTACAGAAGCCCAATAAGTGGCCCATATGTATTTTATGTTTTCTTTTATCACACTGTAGTAATCAGTGAAAGGGATTTTTAGTTGGTGTCTGTGGTCTTCGTCATATCCAGCTGATAAAATTCTGTCTATGGTTTCGTTTCCAGCAATACCTCTGTGAGAGGGAACCCAAACAAAGTGTACTGACTTCATCTTCAATCTTAAATTCCTCAGTTCATCTCTTATCCAATACACTAAATAGTTCATCTTAAAGTCTATCCTCTTACCTTCTATTGCTAATAATACACTTCTAGAATCTGTTATAACTAAAAATTATTTACATTATTACTAAAATTGATTATGTACAACAATGCCTGAAGAATAGCATATGCTTCTGCTGTAAAAATACTGGCCACACAATCTATTTCAAATACTCTGCTATAGTTTAACTTAGGATCATAAAATCCACTTCTGACTGACTCTTTGCTCTTTGAACCATCTGTAAAATTTTATATAACTCTACTTTGTCCTTAATATATTCTAAATAATCTGCATTGTCTTTTATATTAGGTAAATTTATTGTGTAGCCACTATAAATCAAGGCATCGTATTTACATTTATATATAGGCCAAATATTGTCAGTACATTTATACATATTTACAAAAGTTTTATTAACATAAGTCATTATTGTGCACATTTCAGGGAGTTTCCTATTAATGATATCATCACTGGAGACATTCAAATCACTTAAGTTCTGTGAAAGTTAAAGAGTCAAAATAAGATTGTCAATCACTAAATTATTACTTGCTGACTGTTCTTTAATGGAAAAGTTTTGTGCAAGCTTCAACCTTCTCAAGGATAATGGCGGTATGCAAGTTTCAACTTCCATAGAGTTTATTGGTGTGGATTTCATTGCTCCACATATGATTCTAAGACCAATATTTTGTATAACATCTAATTTTTTCAAAAGAGTAGAACTACAGTTCATAACATTGATAATCCTTTTAAGTTTATTTATGTTGAATCTTCTCTCATTTCCAGGTGGACAGTAAACACATAAAATAGAAAGAGGACCTTTGTCAGAATCAATAGAAACAGCCACGCACTGGATGTCATCATAAAAAGGAAGGGGAATCGTTTTAAATTTAAAAGAATACCTACACCACCATGACCATTTTTTGAATTCTTGTGTACAAAGTTGTATCCAGGAAAATTAATATTATACTGAGAATCTTTCAGCCAAGTTTCATTTAACAGGCAAATATCAATGTCTTGGTCCCATAGCAAGGACATTAACAAGGGTTTTTTATTATCAATGCTCTGTATATTATGTTGTACAATTTTCATGGTGTAACTAGGTCGCTATGCATGTAAATTTCTAATAAAAGTTTCCTTAATTAGTGCTGTTGTCTTTATTGAGTTGTCATTACCCAATGCAACTAAAGTTTTAATAATGCAATTTAATAGTTTGTCATTGTTTACAATATCATTTATCTGTAAAGGATTCTGTTCCAGATTGTATTTGTCGAACTGACCAGATTGAACAATTTTGTTTGACACTTATGTGGCAAAGGTGGGAAATTACTCTGTGTATTGGCTAAAACGCTTGAATAGCTTTTCTTATTATTTTCTAATTTTGCCATTTTAATTGGACAGTTTTGGATATGGCCAAATGATCTCCACCACAGTTGCTGCACTTCAGAATTTCTGAGATGCAGTCCCTGAAGCTGTGGGGTTCGAACACTTGGAACATATCTGTTCATTTCGACAAACTTTCGCGGAATGGTTGAATTTTAAACATTTATAACACTGTAAAACAGGTGGTACATATTCATGAACTTTATATCTCCAATTGTCTAAGTACACAAACTGAGGTAATTTAGTTCCTGTAAAGGTAATGGATATTGTACTCAGAGGAATTAATTGACCATCGATTTTCTTCATAAAGCGTCGCACATTAATAATTTCTGCATCTGAAGTCAACTTCACGAACAATTCTAGGTTCCCAGTCTCTTTAGGGATGAAACGGACCACTCCGATTCTTTCCACAGAGGCAGCAGGTATGTAAGCACGTAAATTATTTGATATCAAACATTCGTTCTTTAAAAAATCATTGGCAGCTGCCGCTTGCTTAAAGACCAACATTATTTTTGATGCATTTACTCTCCTCCTTTCATGCACTCCCTTAACATTCTTAAAGATTTTGGATAATTGTAACGGGTTCCTATTACCCAGTCTTTCATCTTTATCGGAGCTTTCCACGTAGACTGGAAACTCCTCGCTGATGCTGTTGTCAGGATATAACCGTTTATGCCCTGGCTTTATATATGGTTTGTACCTGTCGTCTTCATCGACTGAGGGTGTAGGCGTTCTCCTCAATTTTCTTTTCCTCGACTCGTACTGCCGAAGATTTCCTCCCATATCATCTCCATCGCTCTCGGAAGCCATTTCGCCAGCCAAATCTAAGCAAAACTAAGAGAAACTATGAAAATAAAATATTTTCAAATAAGTGCTTTCAGTTCCCGCCAAAAAACCCGCGCTGTATTCGCGCGACATAATGTTGCCACGGTTAAATTTATATGGTATGGGGAAATCAAGGGAAATAATTTGTAGTTCATTAGTTTCATTTTATTAACTTCGTACTCGAACAGTTAGATAAGAAAGAAAATGTTTTTAATAGAATATATTTTTTATATATAGGTACCTATTTAATGTTTATACTGCTAAGGTTATACAGATTAGTGAAAAATTAATCTTCCTGTAATTTCTAAAATATAAAATGGAAATATATATGTTCAACCAACTTCAAATTAGAAAAATAAAATAACATTTAAAAAGTTTTATTCAAAGTTTTATTGAATAATTATGATCGGTCATACTATGATCACTGTCAGAAGAGTGAATAGAAACAGAATCAATTCTGTTTCACTATCACTAGCCGTAGATATAATAAATCGATCCATTTCTTTATCCATAAGACCATCATTTTTTAAATATTCTTCCTCCAAATGCTGTACATGTTTACATTGAACTGCCCAATCTTCCGCTGTAACAGACTCGAAAGCCTCTTCTGTTAGGCGTACAATTTCTTTTGGATCTTGGCCCACGTTTTTATCCGCTACCCGTCTCTTTACAAGGCTCCACATTTTTTCGATCGGATTGAGATCACAGTGGTAAGGCGGCAATCATAGCAATTCATGATTGTGAGATTTTAATAATTCATCCACGGCATATGTAGGTGGACCTATGTTTTGCTTAATTAATCCAAATAATACAGCTTTTGTCCAAGTATCTTCAAAATATACTCCCTTTCCTCGCAGCCATTCCTGCATGTCACGTTTAATACTTGACATTATAGGTGCTTTATTTATTTGAGAGCAATGATACGGTGCGTTGTCCATTACCACAAGTGACCTTTCAGGTAGGTTAGGAACGACTTTCGGATTCTCTCCAAATATCTTGAACGCCATGCAGTAATATCATAACGTTCCATTAGTAATTTACGTTTCGATTGGCATCGCTTATACTTGAAACCGATGCTATGCAATATACGGTGCAATGTTGTGATACTTCCTTGATAATTTATGTCTTCTCTCAAAGCTGCACGTAATTTAGCCAATGTAGGTAATTCCTTCTTCACAACATAAAAACTATGAATTTTTTCCGTATAGCGCACAAATCAAATACATCCAAGTCGAACTTTTGGAATGCGGGCGACTCGTCCCTGGGGTGATGATAACTTTAGAAGTACTCACCGCTGTTGCGCCTTCTTTTGTAACTCTCGTTACAGTTTTCTCTGACACACCTGCAATAATATGAACAATTAAAAAAAAATCTAACCATGACTATTTCCGTATCCAATTACATTATAGTTGAATATAACTTTACAAATTTTTGTTGTGTTGTGTTAATTCCTTTTCAAATTTTCCTTAATAAAAATCGTGCATTAAAAAAAACTTAACTCCAATCTATAAATCAATCGGGAAAAAATATGTATAATATGGCAGCCCCAAAATTCTCTTTTGCGACAATTGTCTAATGGTATTAAAACGCCGCGATTCTTTGATTCTTGTGTTCCGCTTCACAGAACTCCTTCACCTTTAATATCATTTCTCGACCTGCACTTTTTACAACTTTTGGCATAGTAAATAAACCTTATAACGCACTAATCCAATAATACACACAAAATATCTACCACAACAAACGCACCTTGAAAACATCGACAAACGACAACATGGCCGAACTCCCCATCTGTCAAATTTAGTTCCACAATTGTCCGCGGGACTTCTTTCGTGAAATGGACACTACCAACTCGGTTTTTTTGACAGTGACACTGACAATTTTATTGACAATTCAGATTGATTACAAAAAACACGTCAGACGAGAAAAATTATCTAGATAACCTCGGACTCTGCGTTCGCTAGTGAGAGCGAGTAAATTGGTGGCAGTTTTTTTTTGCTTATTTCAGTGTTTGATTATCTTAAATCAAGTGTGGTGGCCTCCGCCTACCGCCGGGTGGTAAAAAAAGCCTTTGTTTGTGTTGTTATTTGACTTTCTTACCATAAAAAATAATGAATAAACCAGACCCCGAGCCCGACCCTCCTGATATATCCCCCATAGTAGATAGCTCAGTTAATCACAAAAGACGCTTGGAAGATGACTCGAATGCGCCTTGCTATAAAACTATTACTTCCCCGAGTGCTTCTATTGAGTCGGTCTTCGTTGATCCGTCTCTATCTATTGGCATTTTATGTTACACAGGGGCTGATAAAGGCCCGTTTTTTAATCCACGTTTCTCGATCAGAACCGGAACCGGCATTAGGAACAATACTTAAACCTATCAAATTTGGACAATTTCTAACCAAGAACAAAATAAAAAATATATGTACTGGCGGTGTCAAGCGTGTAGGACGTAACAAAGTATCGGTTGAATTTACCACCGCTGAGGATGCCAACTCCTTTCTAGCCCACCCAAGCCTATCCTCAAACAACTATTCTGCTTCAATCCCTACATATAATATCACCAGAATGGGTATTATTAGACGAGTTCCAACTGATCTGTCAATGACAGAATTTGTAGATTCTCTTAGCGTACCCCCACCCTGTGGAAGAGTTTTAAAAGCCCGCAGATTTAATAGGAAAAATATTGTGGACGGCACTACGACATGGGTACCTACCCAAACTGTAGTTATCACCTTCCAAGGCCAGGTACTTCCACCAAAGGTTTACTCATTTTACACAGCATTACCTGTAGAACTATATGAATATCCTACAATACAATGTTTAGCATGTTGCAGATTTGGCCACACAAAGGCTCAGTGCAGGTCGAAACCGAGATGCTATCGCTGTACAAATGAACATCTTGGGGACAGCTGCCAGACCACAGAACAATATGCAAACTGCCTACACTGCTCAGGCAACCATTTTGCTAACAGCAAAATCTGTCCCGAGCTGAATAGACAAAAATCCATTAAAAAGATCATGGCACAGGAGAGTGTTTCATATGAGCAGGCTGCAGGAAGATTTCCTAGAGTGACTAAATCCTATGCAGAAGTAATTCAATCGTTCACAACCTCTAACTCTCAACCCAAAGGAATTCCATCTATTCCGACCACCCAGCATCGCCGTATTTTTGTAAAATCTGCTAGTACAAACTCTCGTCTGAGAAACCCATTAGGGAAATCCTATGATAAAACTGCCCATCAAAACATAATATCACAGCCATCATCTATGATGCCAAATGGTAGTGCGCTGAATATACCTCAAGATTATTCTCCCCAACAAGAGAATATTCTTAAAACCCTCATCACACTCTTAGTTAATTTCATTTCCATCAACTCCCATCCATTACCGTCCCACGTTGCATCAAAACTTACCCAATTAATATCCTCCTCCAACCAACATGAACAAGCAACTAGTAGCTCTCCAATGGAACTGCCAGAGCATGCGTCGCAAGAAGCATGAGCTGGTCAGCCTAATCACTGATGTCAAACCATCTGTGGTTGCCATCTCGGAAACATGGTGGGACCCGGGCACCTCTTTTCAGTTGCCTGGATTCTTCTGTTTGCGGGATGACATAGCAGATGGGTATGCAGGGACTGCCTTACTTGTAAGACGCTCCCTCACCTATTCCTTAATACCCTTCCCTTCCCACTCCCCTGATATCAATATTATAGGTATTAGATCCCTGAACACCTCCTTTGTTTCTATTTACATTCCCCAATCATCTCCTCCATTAATCCCAGACTTGCGACATCTATTATCATCCATCCCATTCCCCTATGATAATCATGGGGGATTTTAATTCGCACCATGTGATGTGGGGTTCAAGCCATTCAGACAGCTTTGGCCGCTCACTCCTGGACATTTTTAATGAAATAGATTTGTGTGTGATAAATGACGGCTCCCCTACCCGTAGGGTGCAGCCCTCACAAAATCCCAAAAGTGTCCTGGACAGCACTCTAGCCTCTCCATCTTTAGCTTACTTCCTCGCTGACTCATGTGGTAGCGATCATTTCCCAATTGTCACCACATTTTCAAACAAATCTACTCCATCCTGCAACCCATCTCCTTCTCTAAAATATAGGACATCCTCTGCAGACTGGGGTGCCTACTCCTCCTTCCTTGATAATAAATTAGACTCCTCCCAGTCCCAGATATATCCCCTTGAGACTGATCCCTTAACTTCGTACTGTGTATTTATAGATTCCATCATCATTTCGGCTGATCAACACATTCCAATTAAAAACCTTCTAAGGGGTTCAAAATTTCTACGCCCTGGTGGGACTCAGACTGTACAGCAGCATCTCAAAAACGTAAGGACGCAGAAAAGAGTTACAACCGGAACATGACTATGGAAAACTTTATCAACTACAAAAGAGCTGCTGCAGAATTTAGAAAGATAACCAGAAAAAAGAAAAAGCTTGGCTGGTTCAATTTCTGCGAAAGCCTCTCGCCTAAAACACCTGCGACAATAGTTTGGAAACAAATAAATAGATTTAGATGCTCTACAAAGTCTGATAATAATAAGATAACTAGTAACAACCCCTCATCATGGATTGAAACTTTTTCTGATAACATAGCTCCTCCTTATGTCCCTTATCTAGATTCATTACCCTCTAATCCAATCATACTTCAGTCCCAGAATGCCCTTGATAGCCCTTTCGTCTTCAATGAACTGGCACTAGTACTTGACGGACTGACAGACTCATCACCAGGAATAGATGGAATCCCTTACTCTTTTATAGTTAAAACCTCGGACAATTGTAAACAAACACTTGTCAATTTAATAAACTACTTTTTTGAAACTGGGATTGTCCCAAACCAGTGGAAAACACAAATAATTGTACCAATATTGAAACCTGGTAAAGAGGCTTTAGATGCACGTAGTTACAGACCTATTGCTCTTTCATCTGTTTTGGCGAAAATAACTGAACATCTTATCAAAAACAGACTCGAATGGTTCACGGAGAATAATGGTATCATAGCAAAATCTCAATTTGGATTTAGAAAAGGTATGCGTACTCCGGACAACCTCAGCATTCTTACAACAGATATTCAGACTGCGTTCAAGAAGAAGCAATACCTCGTATGCATCATGCATACGATAATGTCCAACTTCCGGTGCTCAGGAATAAACTTATTCACCTGAATATCCCTGTCGAGCTGGTTCGATTCATCTGCAACATGCTCATGGAACGCTCTATTGTTGTTAAAGCTGCTGGAGGTCAATTCTATCCACCAAAAACTGTTTGGAAAGGTTTGCCACAAGGGGCAGTTTGGAGCCCAATTCTGTACAGCCTCTACACCTATGACCTGGAGTCTTGTGTGAAACCATTTTGGAATGTGCTCCAATATGCTGATGACCTCGCATTATATCAACACGGGAAATCTTTGGAGGAAGTAACTACCAGGCTGGAAACAGCTCTTGAATATCTGAACAATTACCTATTTGATCAGGGCATGTCAGTATCTGCTCCGAAAAGTTCAGCTATAGCGTTCACAAAAAAGAGAATAATTCCTACTATCAAGCTGCATATTGGTTTAGAGGAAATTCCACAATCCAATCACACTAAATTTCTAGGATTACATTTTGACTCAAGGCTGACCGGTAACCAACATTATGAATATATTTCAACAAAATGTGAAAAAAATATTAATATTTTAAGATCTCTTTCTGGAGCCTGGTGGGGTTCACAACCGTATTCCCAGAAGTTACTCTACAATTGATCACAAACTTCTGATAATATTCCATGTCTGGTGTACAGCTATCTTAAACTCACAAGGTTTCCTGATCCCATTGCCAAATTCCCATCAAATCCTTTATATCTTACTCCCTATGAAGCCCTGGTCTTTAAGCCCAATGTCTTACTACACTTTGGCGTCAATAAATATGACAATAACGCCAGTAAGTTTTTTTAGTGAACACCTCAACACTGAATATCATGGTTGGTACCCTATCTTTACAGATGCCTCTAAGTTGACTCAAAATAGCATTGTGGGTGCGGCTGTTTGGATCCCAGCCACAAGCATATGCTTAAGCCTGAAATCTCCTTCCCTATCTTCTGTCTTTACAGGAGAGGCCCTAGCCCTCCTGGATGCTATCCGGTTTGTCAAATCACATAATCTAAATAAATCAATCGTCTTCTCAGATTCAAAAAGCTGCTTCAATCTATAATAGCTAACCCTTTTCGTGCCTCATCCCGCTTCCCTCTAATTCTCGAAATAAGAAAGGAACTTTATGAGTATGAGTGTGGTGGAATTCGTGTTGTCCTTGCCTGGATACCAGGTCACACTGGAATACCGGGAAATGAGAATGCGGATTCTTGTGCCAAAGCTGCTGCACAAATTGGATCCCTTGAAAAGTACACAGTCTATGCTCATGATCTCATCCTTCTCCCTAGAATGCATCTTGAGACAACTTGATCCCGACATTGGAAAGCATCTCAAAAAAGTGAAAGGAAGGTATTATGCGGATATCCAACCAGATATTCCAAAAATACCATGCTTTTTCAAACTCCGGCATGCTAACAAGTCTACAATATCTACAATTATTCGTTTACGGCTTGGACACACTTGTACACCTGTGAATTTAGCCAAAATGCGGATTAGGGATCATTCCATCTGTGAGTGTGGTTTGGAAGAGGGAAACGTGGATCATATTTTTGAAGTTATACTTCTTTAGGCGCGTTATGAAAAAATGATGAGAGTGAAATTTAAAGATGCGCGCGCACCTGTGACACAAAATTAACAGTATGAAGTTGTCTGCTTAAGGTGGTTCGATTTTCATACTAATCTATTTGACCATTCATGGGCGACGAGAGTATAATTTTTTACACTGAAATGACTATAGTTGGCATTTAAATTGGTCTTTATTTGCGGTATTTCATATTAAGTTGAAGAAAATTGTAGATTAATAGTAGAAATAACATCGAATTTTTTTGTTCATTTATGTCAATGTGTGAGTGAACACAGATAGTGTCGTACGGTTGCCGCTACTAGGCATAGAATACATAATAGTAATTATACGGCGAAGACGCGCGACGTTGCCAGCTCGTGACATACGCGGGTAACGCGCTGTTGTCGCTCTTCTCTGTCAACTTTGCTCAGCTGGCTCAGCTCAAGAATCAAATAAATTATTGAAAGATTGGACAATGTATTGCCAGTATTTGAATGTTATATATTGGATAAATTTTCGGTGGCGATAAATTTAATAAAATAAAAGAAGTATAACTTCTCACGCGCGTACATAAGTACACGCACCCATTTTTTTTTAACTGTCCTAATTTGCTAAGTCGCTCGCTCTATGATTTTCTCCCTCCTAGCATCCCTCGTCCTTCATCCATGAAATGTCTTTTGTCCCTTTCCTCAACCCCATTCATTAATTGTATATTGTGTAAATTTATAGTTAAGAATAATATAAAATTGTAATATATGTATGCCAATAAGATACCTATGCATGCTCATTATAATAGGTAACCTTATTTTTTGTTCCCCACTAACAAAGTGTTTGTGTATCCGTCTAACCTTTTGTGTTACATCCTTTTTGTGTTTCTCTTTTTAGTGTTACCTTTTTGTTTTAAGATAATCAAGAAATATAACGTCAAATTAAACCGACCAAATTTTCATAAAATTAATCTTAATCGCTGCCGTTTATGAAGCTGCCACGAAACGGACATTGGCAGAGATGTGACAAACATAAGTCACAGAGCGCGCCATAAATTAAGAGAAAAAAAATTGGTTGCCTGTAAAGTCGGTATACGGGCGAAAGTTTTACGTGACTACGACTTTGAGTGGTAAAATAATTTTACGGAAGGGACGCGTGCCTTTCACTTTTTATGTCTGTCTCTCTCGCTCTTAGGCGGGCTAACCATGCCCGAGTGGAAGGGACGCGTGCCTCTCACTCGCTCTCGTTGTGAGCGCATAACGTGAGCGGAGCGTAACGCAGTTTCTTGAAGTGTCACCCGGCAAACCAATTTATAAGACGTTGTCACGTCAAAAAATGAGAATGAAAAATTAAATGTGTTGTGGGATCCAGGTTCCCCGCTAAATGATAATCCGCATGTCGGTGACGCCAGCTTACAAAATTATACGTGCGTGTCCTGCTACGCTGCTCCGCCGCCAATGCGAGCAAGATCAAGGACGGATCCAGATTTGGCTCTAGGGGGGTGACATAGTGGTAGTCACAAAACTGTGCGACCCGCAGGGGGGGCCCCTGGATCCGCACTTGGGTTTAATGGTGTTGGTTGTGTGTGAAATGGCCATCAATATTTATTTTATTGATCCTACTTAATATGATCCATAATAATACTACATACCTGCTTCAGAGATTTTAATGATATGATGCTTAATGAGATTTTCACTTCAGCCGGCCCTGCGGGTCTACGCGATATCTGTGGGGTCTACCAAAGAGAATGTAAATTATGTCTACCGCCTAACTAAATCTGCTTTGGCTTTGCTATTGCTGTCTCTATATTTCAAGCAAAGAGAAAAGAGAGTGCAATACCGAAGAGAGATTTCGTTTAGGTTAGGTTTACCTAAAATAAACCTAAATGAGAAGCAGTAAACTCTGATGTCTTCACGGGTTTCATGGTCTTACACATGGGCTATGGCAGCTGGATAGCTGATATAATACTTACGCATTTGCAAAAAACACATACTTATTATACATAGAAACACCCAGGCACAGTACAAATGAGAAACAAGTCAGAAATTAAAGTTACTATTCTACGTTTATCAAGCTTTACAACTGAGAGCGTGACGGGTCAGCGTCATAATTTTCAGCATGCGAATAAATATGCGTGCGGTCAGCCTAAAGAAGTGTTCATTTGAAAACACGCCATCTTACTAAAAGATCAGAATGAAAAGCAATATTCATGTTCTAGAAAAACTTTGTCTGGTATGATAGGTAGGTACTTATTGAACGCAAGTGACGATCAATGACGACCAATTGATCTCAATAATACATTCGAACTAAGATCGTGGATCAATTCAATTGATTCTATGGAAGTATACTTAGCAGCCAATCATAATTGTACGAAGTATGTAGGTGACACGTCACTAGTATTACAACACATGTAGACAAAATTAACACTACGGTTCGTTTGTTATTTTTATATTGTATCCGTTCATCTGCCTATCTGACCGTCTATTACCCAGCTGTTTGCAAAGCATCGGTTACGTTTTTAGCAATGCAGATGTCCTGAAGCGGTGAATAATGTTTACTATTAGGTGGGCCCCCTCCTTGTTAGTCTCTCCTTCTATATATACTAATCTATACTTACTATCCACCATCTCATTCACCCTTCACTCACCATCAGCCACGGCGGAGGATGCCGCTGATAAGAAGCGGATATAAAGCATGTTAGTGTCGCAGTACGAATTTGCACCAGTTGTCGTGGAGACCTTGGGTTGTTGGGGAGCAGAGGCTAAAGATAAAGAGTTAGGGCTTAGGAAGAATACGTGTGGCTCAGGCTGAGGCTCGTTCCTGGAGCAAAGGTTGGCCATTCCCATTCAACGTAGGAACGCGGCGAGCGTCATGGCCACCTTTGCGCTGGGAGCAGTTCGGGTTTGGTTGTTCAGAGATTTTTAAATATTACTTACTTTTCTTGACTGTAAGCACAATACTACTAAAAAATCACAACCAAAACGTATCTGATTAAAATGTCGTTCCATCTTAAACCCCACATTACTGTGCTCGGATTTAATTTTTAGGGCTAGAAATAAATTAGAGCTAGGAATAAATTGGGGCTAATTACAGGAACTACCGGACACCGGACCAATTTCAAAAAATATTTCACTCTTGGATATGTACTTGATCCCTGAGTGCTATAGCCGGGGCAAACCGCTTCTTCATAATATTGTTTGTATTTAAATGCATTATGAACAACATAATATGACGGCATGTAAAAGGAAACATTGTTTTAATAGAAGGTCTTTCTCTGCCTCTGACTATTATGAAAGGGTGTCAGGAAAACATTCGGGTTCTAGCTTCTTCTTGGGTATTATTTATGAAAAATACTGGTTGTGAATTGAATTCTATCGTCACGCTCGGTAATGATAAGAAATCTTCGGGTAAACTCGGGAACATGCTCATGGCCAATGGCCGCGCCCTCCGGTTTCATCCACGTATTTTCCAAAGTAAGCTATAAAATTCTGAGTTAGGTTTTCACTTTTATCGGCAGTTCCTACGACTGCCATTTTATTCCTCTGAGACGGAACAAATGAATAATTTATTTAGTCACTTCCAGATAACTGAAAAAACCAAAACAGGTTTCACCTCGTAAAACGTTGAGATGGAAATCGTGGCCTCTGATCCTACATTACGTGGTATAATATATTGCATTACTTATTCAGGGTCAACCGAGATGGTGTGGACATCTTGTGCGCATGAATGTTTCTAGACTGCCTAAAGCTGTCTTTGTCTCACAGCTGAAGGAAGGAAAGCGTACACCTGGCGATGAGTAGGTATTTCCGCTACAAGGATGCACTAAAGCGCCACCCACGCGCCACCTTACCGCATGCCAATGTATAATTAATCTCACAATAAAATTGTAAAAAATTGACATTGTTCATTACAATTGTAATAAGTACATGCCTATATTTTAATTTTAGACACTTATGTGTACGATACCTATTATCGTACAATATAAAGTTCAATTTAAACTTTAAAAATGTATAGTCTTTGTATGCTCTTATTTTGTTTTTTTTTTTATAAAATTGACGTGTAAATTGTACATTTATCAATAACGAACTTTGACTTTGACTTTGCCATAGATTTCGATTTTTTTCGACGTCTTTGCCGCATGCAATATCTCTTGCGAAAGATGGGAAAATCTGGCAGGACAGAGACGTTAATGGCGCACCTCTGTCTATGAGGCTGTTCGAAATTTTGAACAAATACGACAGCCATGACCGCGACGCAAAACGCGTCACAGGAAAGACCTGCCTTCCAGCACATAGGTACATATAATGCTGAGGGTTATAGAACCATGTAATCGAACTTTCTAAACTAAATTTGGTTTTGGTCGAGGCATTTAAGAGCTCACAATAGAAACTAGTTGGGTTCGCCATTGACGGATATGTCAATAAGGATAAGTAGGACATTACTATCATCATCATTATTTTGTAGATATTTTTTTTTTGTATGTTCGTCAGTTTTTTCCTCCGACACGGAGTCGGAGTTAACCACAAACAAGATTGTGTCAATCTTTAGATTTTCACATTTTTAATATGAGTTTATCTGAGCAATTTGTATCTAATAATAAAATACAATGCTCTCGTCATTAATCGTGGGGTGATGCCAGTTGAGAGTTTTTTTTTCACTCTTTTCTCCCTTTCCTTCCTTCTTTACTATGTTCTCAGTTCCTTTTACCCTCTTAATTTTTTCCGGTTATTCTCTTTTACAACTCCTTTTTCCCCTTTTTTTCCTTTTTTTCCTTTCTTTTTTTTTTCTTCTGACATATTGTACAATTCTGTTAACATTAAATTATAGTGACATTTTTGTTTTGGTTACTCTTAGTATATACTCATTATACACTAAAGTTAGCCCTTAATATCTACTTATTTTTGTTTACTACTTTTAGTGTTATTGCAGTACAATATTTAACAAACTTATCCCGACTGTCATTTTCTTTTATCAATTACGCTAGATTGTTTGACGTAACCTGTATTCCCAATTCCAGTTCTAGATTTATTCTTTTTATGCCGAATATGGGACAATCAGTCAAAGCATGTATGACACTTTCTTCCTTGTCCTTGTAGATATATTGTAAATGTATAATAGTGGTCTGAAAATTAGCGCAGTTGGCGAATTAATACATATTCCATGTTCTATCATATAACAATCTATCTGAAAACAGCTAGATTTTGGGAATGGTGCAGGTGTGTCTGTTCTCCGCAAAAAAGGAGTCCATTTCAACAGACTCCTACTTTTCGAGGTGTAGGTACTTATCCGTGCCGGTTACTGACCATCTTGAGCTTTTGGGCGTTACCTTGATATCTACACACTAGGTAAGTGACAGAGAAATTACAGGGCTTAGAGGTGTAACATCTTAGATCTCTGGGTGACGAACGCAGTGCAGTGCTAGGTGAATGATTTTGACTCTTCCTGCAATAGCTGCATGTCGCTGTGTTGTTTTGTGGCAGGCATGTTGCTTACCATCAGGCACATGTCTTTCTCGTCTCGTCACTCTTTAGTTCTCGATTAGTATCGAGACGAGCAAGACATGTGTCTGATTGTACTAGGTGATATTATTAGATCTAAGATGGTTATATCTCTAAGCCCTGTAATTTATCTGTCACTTACCTAGTGTTTATAGCCACTGCTGGGACTCGGAGCCAACTCTGCCAAGGAGAAAAGGTAAGATCGCTTGGTATACTTATTGCTAGCTAAGAATGCAGAATAATATGGGCAGAAATAGAAGGATGCTAACGATTAATGTACTAGGTAGTTGGTCATTATCTTCGGCTTGAGCGATGAAGGAAAACATGTCATTGAGAGATCTCTTTCTTAGAATGTACCAGTTTCCGCACGACGTTTTGCTTCATCGTTCAAGCCGACGATAATGACCAACTAGTAGGAACAATCGTCATCACTGGCTTTTAATGGTAGAACTACACTTAGATACATCTAAATGCAATAAAAACATACCTGCAATTCACAGCAATTCCAACTATATTTTCTATAAAATTATTCTATTTGAGATTTTTCTATCTTAAGATAAACATTAATGGACATGGTAGTTTTTGGAATGCACTAGGTAATTACGTAGGTTTTCTAAGCACAAAATCAGCAACAAACGGCCTGGGCGACGCTATCAGTCCAAGAATAGGTTCAGCCGACGGCAATACCCCGTTTGAGCATTCGATCCTGTACTTTTGCAGGATTCCGACCAACGTGAGGAATACGAAGGATTTCGCTAAAGATTCTCCGGGACAGCGTCTGCGACCTGGCAACAAACAAATTATTACATCATTAGTACGTGCGCATTACTACTGACTGCCAAACAACTGCTGAAAGCTTAGTACGCGCGCCAAAATAATGTATGAATTTTTTGCTGTTGTTTTTCTAATTACTCACGCTTCGGAACGTTCTCTCATCGTCTCAATATCTAGGCGCGAATAGACCACAATTAGAGTAAGCAATTAGGACTTTCTTAAATTTCAATATATTTAACTCCGTGAAAAGTTGAAAACTCGAAATTATCGAAGATTCACAATCATTATTATAACATACTCGCTAGTAGTGCCCCTCAATTTTGACCACGTAGTTCCCGTTTCCCGTTCTAGCTAGTCTAGCCGTCTAGCAGTGTTTCAAATTTCAGCCCCATCCGTTCAGAGGTTCCGACGTGATCGAACAACAAACATCCATACTTTCGCATTTATAATATTGGTAGGGTTTTGTAGTGTTTAAAGTGATTTTTATGATATTTATTTATTAGTAAACAAAAGCTTAAAAAAATATACGTGTACGGAGATGCCCATGTCTGAAATTTAACGACACTGCAATAGTACTGTGCGTAAGTAAATAATCTCGGGCTTCTTTAGATTGTGGTGGATGGAATTGACTTTTTTTATGAATTTTTGATCCAAAAAACTAAAGGACCTGTGAACTGTGAATCGCCAAGTGCAATCATTGATATTAAACTTCATTTTAATCTTCTATACATAAAAATGTTATGTTGGTTTCTGTACGCTTCAAAAACTCAAAAAGTTCTGCACTGATCGAGCTAGAATTTCACAATGATATATAATCCGCATCAAGGATTGTTTTTAACTAATTTTTGCATCACAATGTGCCATAGCGAAGCGTGGCAGGGTACAGCTAGTACATTATAAAATAATTCGCTGTTGCGTCGTAACAGCTATCGCATTAACGCAAGCATCAAGATGGTTTAGGAAGTCGCAGTCGAGTGACGCTAATAGTGTTGGTTTTATTCGATTTGAGACGATCTTCTTAGCATTCCATGGATTCACCGTGCGGGTGCCGGGTCCATCGTGTGGCAGAGAGAGAAAACTCGAGTAGATCCCGAGACTTGTGACTCGGGCGTAGATTTAAGGGGCCCCTTTCTGACGTACCTACATCAACACTCACCTTCACTACTCGTTTTTCTCTCCCTGCCCAGCCAAATGTAATATGAGCCTACTAGTGCAGCTTTAGATACTCGTTATAGTATAGAACTTACTGCACTTCTGGATAAGCCAAGGTAAAAGATAATTATATTACGTAAAAATAGATTTAATCGAATATATTTACAACTAGCAGTGCCCCACGGTTTTACTCTCGTAGGTTTCGTTCCCGTATATCTCCACTATATTATGTTCCGACGTAATTGAGCAACAAACTTCCAAACTTTCGCATTTATGAAATTAGTAATTAAAATGTGACTCACCTAATCCAAAGAAATACATATGTTGGACATTCTTCAACATTCCCCGTTCGTCTATGAAACGGCCTGGGTTGAACACGTGAGGGTCGGACCAGAGAGAGGAGTCTTCGTGTATGTCCGCCAGAGAGATGAGGACGGTCGTGTCCTTGGGGACCAAGTACCCGTCCACCACGGCGTCTTGGAGCACGCGCCGGGGGCCCGCGAGAGGAGCAATTGTGTTATATCGCTGTAGCTCCAGAATGAAAGCGGAGGTATAAACTAGCCTGAAAGATATACTTACACTTAAAAAAAAGCTTTATTTAAAATAAAATGCTGTCATAGGAACTGACGATAGAAGTGAAAATGTATAACTCAGAATTTGATAGCTTATTTTGGACACTACGCGGGTGAAACCGGAGAGCGTGGCCTTGAGCATGGCTGGACAATAGGAAATGCTGACGCATTGCTAGATGGCCAATGGCCATGGTCCTAAGTCTACCCGAAGTTTTGTTATAATTCCCGAGCGTGACGCTGGAATTCTAGTTTTTGCTTCAAACATATTCCTACCGGACGCATTAACTACTAGCCGGTAGAGGCTTATTGCGATAGCAACTGTATAGTTTCTCACAGTAACTGCTGTAAGGCGTTACAATGTTGCTGTTGCGAAAACGCCGCATTCAATAGAGCGCACAAAACAGGGTTACAGTAAAAACCCGGCCAAGTGCGAGTCGGACTCGCACTCGAAGGGTCCCGTACCATTATTTATAAAACGGCATTAAGCTCGAATATATGGTATCGAATAAGCGAATCTGTGCTATAACGTGAGCAACTGTTCAAACTTGAAATACCTTTTAAGAGGACACCTAGTTTTTTGGCAGGTAATTTAGCGTTGGACTCGAAATACGAGCGAAGCGTTGAGCGTAGATGTCAAGGTAACGCCCGAAAACTCGAGATGGTCAGAAACCGGAAAAAATACAGCTCGAAAAGTAAGAGTCTGTAGGAATGGACGGAAAACAGAGAAGCCTGCGTCTTTCCCTCGTTGAACTTGGCCAAATTGGCATCACTCCATTCAGAGGCCAAGTTCAAACGCTCCATAATAGGTACTCTGTCTCTCTCTCTCTCAGTACCTTAATATGTTGATTGTTGCCCACTGGCTCTCGCGCTAGGTTTTTATGTAACTCTCTAAAAATGGTGCTATCATCTGCGTACCCAAAAATACCCACCCTTCTACTGCATAACTAAATCGGTTAAGGCTTTGCTATTGCTGTATTTATCATTTCAAACGAATAGAAAAGAGAGAACAGTAACAAAGCTAAGACAGTTTTAGTTAGGCGGTAGACTCTCGGGATCCTTTGGGTACCTACGGAACCCTAAAAACTAACCCAACTACACGGCAAGTAAGCTTACCCAAGACCAGATATACTAGATGGAGCAAGTTACGATCAAAGGCAACTCTGCACATTTAATTTACAGAGCTAGTGAAATGGCATAAGTACCTATGTTATCTCTTTGTTAGGTTCACAATTTTATTTCAAACCGCAGGTAACAATTACTAGGGAGTAGGGATTTTAGAAAAGATTAGCATTCTGCGATCTTTCTCCGCGCAATTTTCGTAAAAAGAGGCACAAAATGTTTGCTTTGCGAATCAATACATACGTAGGTAGGTGTAGGTATGGTCACAAAATAAAATAAACATTAGAAAAGGCAGATGTTCTATACTTTATCATAACCAGTTTTTCTATGAATGACTTCAAATGCCGCTTTGTTTGATTAGAAATGTGTTCTCATCTTACCCCAGATCTGTGGAGTCTTTGTAAAATACGTAAATCATTGAACTGGACCGGTTTCAACGAAATTATTGTGGAACAAAGAATGGGTAATTTTTAGGGTTCAGATAAAAAATGTGTGAACATAAGACCACACGGCATAAGTGAAAAGTTCATTAAAATGAATAATAACATGTTTTATTGCAATAATGGCAGCAAAAATCTTTGTGAGATGCGTCAAAAGAAGTGTTCACTTCAAAAATAGCTGTTTCTAATAGTGCAAGCTTTGCTTATTTTGGGGCTGGGTAGTGTTGTGTGGGTTGTTCACTAATATTTATTTACGCGTTATATTTAGTTCCCGTTATCGGCATTTCATCGTAATAAAAAGCATGTGCTTTATTCCACCTATGTGCTTTATTCCAGACTATAATCTATCTGTGTTCTAAATTTCAACCCGATCCGTTGAGACATTACAACGCGACGTGACTGGGCGATTCATCTAAACATCCATGCTAATTTCGCATCTATATCTACTAGTATAAAGCTGAAGAGTTCGTTTGTTTGAAGCCGCTAATCGCAGAAGCTACCGGACCGATTTCAAAAATTGTTTTGGCTTCCAATGTGTACGTGATCCTTGAGTGCCTATAAGGCTATGGTTTACATGTATGTAGTGTAGTTTTTGTAGTGATAGAACTCTTTGCAGAGTACGTCTGGGGAATTACCAATCACACCTTTGCCAGTTATTCTACCGCCAAGCAGTAATGTACAAACATTACTGTGTTACGGTTCTAAGGATAATGTTTATACTGAAATTACAGCGCGTTGAGATAAAACAACTTATATCTCTGGGTATCGAGCGCAGTGCAGTGCTAGATAATGATTTGGACTCTTAATCTTAATGTTCCAATAACTGCGTGACGCTGTCCTGTTATGTGGCAGGCATGTCGCTTACCATCAGTCACATGTCCTGCTCATCTACTACAAAAAAAACTAGCGCTAGATATTTATGTAACTCTTTACAACGGTGCTATCATATCATATCATAATATCTACTGTAAAAAAACATACCACGGGGGAAACCGGGGCGGATCGCAAGTTTGTAATAAGTGTGTATTAGTAGGCTTTGCTTACCTCGCATTGTCAGCCCAACAAGGCATATCATCTCCTAAGACTTGATCGATTTCATCGTGTATCTTGTTCTGTATAGATCTATTCCTCAGAAGTTGTAACAAGGCAAATTCGAGTGAATTGCTCGTTGTTTGAGAACCAGCGATGAGTAAATCCAGACAGACAGTCTTAAGTTGTTCTTCTGGAAATGAAGAAACGATATGAAAATAATTACATACACATAAGCAGAACTAACTGCTGGGTCTCGGGCCTTTCTCTCGCAAGGAGAGAGACAAGGCCAAAAATCCACCACGCTGGCCCAGTGCGGGTTGGATAACACACATAACCTCGAAAGGTCGCAGAAACATATCTGTTTCCTCGCGATGTTTTCGAAAAGACAATAGGGAATATGCATGCATTTTTTTAATATTTTTAATTCACTTTTTACATTATTATAACACAATAAAAATATAAATATTCTTGTAAATGTACAAATTGATTTTTAAAATAATATTTAAAATGTCGATATAATTTGTCCAGTTTAAATGCCGCCATCTTTCCCGCGCCTGCATGACGTCACAGGCCACGCCCTGTGTTTGTTTACTACAAGTGTTGCAGTTACTTTGTACCGATTTTTGAGTTGTGCTAGCTAATCAAACGATGGAGAACACGACTTTTCTCTCTAACACTACTAGCTCAGTACGAATATCGACACCGTTAAAGCAGAAAACATGCCATGTGACGTCACATTTGGTTTCCACAGATAATGATGCGTTTCGCAGACTTGAATTTCCCGCGCCTATTTTGCACTTTTTAAATAATATTTTTTATAATTAATAATTAACTAAATAATAAAATAATTGTTTTGGCATAATGGCGGGACATTAAGGATTCTACGAAAAAAAAATCAAGCCTATTTAAACTACATACATATATGCGTATTCCCTATTGTGCGTGTGGAATTCGAACCAAGGGCTCCGAATTGGAAGTTGTCGTCTCCCGACTAGACCTGCCATAAATTAAACTACGTAGAAGGATCTATTTTTATATTTATTTATTTTTCTCTGAAATTCACAACAACCGACAGCAATTTAAAAATAAAACACATGTGAAACCAAGTTACCCATATATATTTTTGAAGCTGCACTTATAGCACTGCTATAAGTGAGTTTTCTGAGTTAAGGAAGTTAGTTGCATACTTAGAGAACTTATCAAAGCACACTTGGATGATTGAGACTGAGACGAATCTAACAATATCTTAATAGGCGTGACGACAGGTCCTGCAATTATATTAAATTATTTGATATAATGACAGTATTTAAATAGAATAAAATATTTACCAAAATTAATTTGATATTTTTTTAGTTTAACTTACTTCATGATCATTCAAAGCTGATGGGCAAGTCCATATTAGAAAATGTATTTACCATTGGATAACCCATTCAATTTCAAGTGACTTTTGTTATGAAACCAGTTTCCTAAACGCAATATTTAATATAGCTACCATACAAACTTTACGCTCGATGCATAGAAAATACGGCACTGTGACGTCACGCTTCTGTAGTGTTTATGTATGAAGCATTTTTGGGAGAGGCCAAAATTGTGATTTTAAAATCGTGATATCACAGGAAGTTTTTAAGATAACAAAGTAATTCTTTCACCTATGTTTCAGTTATTGAGTAGCCTTTTGATGACACTTTAAATAGAAAATGAGTCGACATGCCTATTGTCAAAATCAATCGGGTAAAAAGAAGGTTGATAAAAAATAAATACGGTCGAATTGAGAAACCTCCTTTTTTAAGTCGGTTAAAAAAATAACAATACCTTAAGCACAGATTACTAATACAAACTATTGTTTCAGTAAATCTGTGACCTTAAGATTCTTAAAATCTACATCTTATAAAGCCACTGCATAATAATGTGGGATAAACCATTATTGCAGAACGTCTATTCTAATGTTACACAACTATGATTAAATTTTAGACAATAATAATTCATAGTAATTATGTACGGCAACATCAGGGTTATTCCCATGATAAAATGTATGTATTGTAAATTATCATCCTGATAAATACTTATTCAATAGGGATGTTAACACTAATCACAAATTAATATTTAATGTTGATTTTATGATAGTTTGTTGTAATAGAGTATCGAAAAACAAATTATATTTATTAATAATAATAATTAATATTATTATAATATAATATTACATAAAAAATGTGTGATAAATGATTTTAAATGCAATTTTTTTTTCTGTCGTCACGTGACTGGAAACACCAATTTGAATTATTACGTCACTAGTCGCAAAACAAGATATCAAAAACTGACTAAACTAAAAGTTTACTTTCCTGCATTTTTATTATAGTTTGCGATCTTAGCGACGACGATTTTGATTGTTTGTATTCAAGTAATGATAAGAAAACACATAAACTGGACATAGGTACATGAATGGCGATCAATGTTTTGCGACTAGTGACGTCATGTCAGTCGTTAGTGTTTTACAAAATAAAAGCAGTTCCGAAAAAATGTTAACATCCATATTATAATTTTATTCAGTGACTAGAAGTAACATTTGTAGACGTCTGTTTAATGCAAAAAAATCGAAATCCATAGCTTAATCGTTGTTTTGTTGTTTAGAAAATGAAAACTATTTATTTATTTGACATACTGTGTAGCCCAAAGAGTTTACATATTTATACTACGTATAGAGTTAGATTTTCCGCATTTTCGGTGTCAAGCGTACCTATACTACGTATAGATTTGGCATTTGTGCTAATATACGTATAGAGTTAGCACAAATGCCAACTCTATACGTAGTAAGTATATGTAAACTCTTTGGTGTAGCCCCTTTATATTTCGAGAGCTTTTGGGTATTTGAGTCAAGCCGAAAACTTTTCTTACGTTTTAAATGTACTTACTTCTCCTTTTTTTGTGTGTGGAAATACATTTACGTATGATCACCATGGAGTATGTCTGCATCTCTGTGTTGAAATAGGTCATAGGAGAAGTCCGTGAAAAGTTATCATCTTACCTCAAATACCTACTCAAAATATGACACAACTCTCAGAATATTACAGCTAATTTGTAGATTTTTCCGAACTACTAAACAGCCTTGGTATTGACAATTCTGTTTTGAATATTTATTTATTTTAAAATCGAATGCAGTAAACTGCATTTAGTTGTTGTGGGTCATATTTTACATTACCCGCAAAATTTATGTTGAAATTTACCTGAAATGTGACAATACATTTATGTACGTAAGTTTGTGTATTTATTTTTATGTTTATACCACCCAAAACACATAAAAAGATACATATTTTTACCAACCTGTAAAAGTTTCCTTGTTCTGCGAAATTTCATCTAAGAAAGAGTAGATAAAATCTTGTCCAACTATTTCCTTCCTTTTATGTTTTTGTATGGCTTCCTAAAAATATATATTTAATAGTAGTTCGACTCTTCATGTTCAAATAGCCGTGTGAGGTTGTGCTGTTATGGGGCATGATGTTTTTTACAAAAATCAGGCTTGTGCTTAACCGCCAAACCGCGTGGTGTAAAGCGACGGTTCGGACATAGGCCTATCCCATAATACGCTACTGAACCCGATCCTCCGTCTTCCGTCTCCAGACGTCTTTCAGGGAAATCGGTTTCAGCAAGGTAAGGGCGAAGCCCTTGGCCTTAAGAAACCCTCGCCTTGAAGAAAACAATTTCCTTCAGATTCGATTTGATTTCTGTTTACCATCAGGTAGACGTCTTGCTTATCCTATAACAATATTTTATTAAAATAAAACTTTTTCAGCAAATATTACCTAGATATAAGTAATAAACAAGTTAATAGTTAAGTTAATTGTAATATTAAGTAGGTATGTAGAGCAACAATTTCCAAAGTATTAAATTGCAGTTGCAAGAATTTGTTTTGTATGACCTTTGAAAATAGTTGGTCTGATTGTATGGCACACTTATTATAAATTAAACTAAAATGACGGGACGAGCGCACACGCAAGACATACAATTTGTGAGTTCTGCTAAAACTAAGAATGTTGAAATGAAATAAAGATTAATTAGGTACATCTCTCTACTAAGTCTGTGGGTACATAATTACTTCCATAAGCATATTTTAGATACAATTTAGGTGCAGGATATTTAAATAAGCTTAAATAATGTGATTATAAGAAAATTGTCTCCTATTATTGAGGAATTTTATAGTTTTCGCTCGCATGGAGTCACATCAACGTCAGGCTTGATCACTTTCGACGTTAAAACTTACCAAAGCAAGTTACTTGTATGCACCACCAATCAATCACCAACAAATAAGTGAAAACAGACTTCTTATAAACGCCAATTTTAAACAAAATTTTGCAATGTTGATGACAATAAGTCATCAATTTTCGTGCACGCAGCCAGCGTTCATCGATTTGGTAGATGTTGTCACGTCAGAAAATCTCATCAAAATTTTTAGTACACTGCCGGTACGGCTCAAGATCGGTCTGTCCGCCTAAACGTTCGAGCTGAATCGAGTGGACGCACTGACGCTGACAATGTTGCAGGATTTTACCTAAAGTCGAGCTCTGTCGTTTTGTCGTCCAAAGGCTCTTAAAGTGTTCTGTTATACAATTTTTTAGAATAGAGCATATGGTTTTTCTCATAATATTTTACATAGGTATAATGTAGAATGATAAATAATGCGATAAGCAGTAATAAAAGTCGATAATGTTTTCGGAATGTTGTCAGCGTTTAGTTTCTCATATGATATCGAAATGGTCGTGATTAGCCTTGTTTATGTCGTTCTAATCTATCTCGGTATTTACAACGTATGGTAGGATTCGCTGTTTAGTCCGCCTGAGGAAATAATTATTACATCTCTACCCGTTGTTTTACCGCCAAGCAGTAATATGCAAACTTTACCGTGTTCAAGTTTGTGGTGGCACAAAATGGCGAATTACATAATTTTTTTTCACTACTACCTCAATATGGGTATCAAACGAAAGGGCTATTAGAATATTTTGCACTGAGACAAATTTCAAATCCAAGATGGCCGCTACCACAAAACGGCGAATTACATTTCTTTTTTCACAACTCCCTCAATATGGGTATCAAATGAAATGGCTTGGCTAGTATAATGTTGTACAGATAACAAATCCAAGGTAGTCGGGGGTTAATCAAATTTTTTTATTTTGTTCTTGTTATAGACATAGTGATTCAAGAGGAAGGTTTATATGTATAATAAGTAATAAGTGCATAAAATAGCAAAGAAATACGGATAATTTTAAATGATTCTAATGTTATGTCATAAATAAACACATTTTTTGCGCTTACACTGGAAACGCTGGCTGAACTCTATCAGCTAGAATCAAAATAATGTACTTACAGCAATATTGTATCCATTCTAAAGATTTGCAATAGTATATGTCTATGTCTTAGGAATAACTCACAATAACCATTTTTATTGGCACCTAGGTACATAGATTTAGTATCAGTATTACACCCGTGCGAAGCAGGGTCGGGTCGCTTGTTGTAAATAAGGAGTATTGGATGGCATCAGAAATCAATTTACGAGAAGACAACGATCTAACCGCCCGGAATGACATTGGTCCGTCAGCAAAAAGAACAAAAACGTGCAGAGTTTACGTCTGTTTTAGATGGAGATTAATGTTAAACTCGAAGTGTCTGTTTATGTGGTTTATTCCTAACCTGACCCGAAAACCTGACCCGCTACCGGGTTAGGTTAGGAACAGCAAAAAAATATTAATTTTCATTCCCAACCTAACCCTCTTCCTAACCTGACCCGAAACGATGTTCCGAATTTATGTACTTAGTTATAATTTATCGCTTGCTCATAAAGTTTTTTAAGTCACAGGCGCAGTAATTTTTTAAGGATAATTTTAAGAGTCTAATTTGCATAAGTACGTTCTAAGCATTTTTTTTAAAGTAATGGTAGTGCTCTTTGCAGAGTCCGCCTGGGGAAGAACCACACCTCTGCCAGTTATACTGCCGCCAAGCAGTAGTGTGCAAACATTATTGTGTTCCGGTTTGAAGGGCAATGTTTCCAGAGAAATTACTGGGCTAAGAGATAAAACACCTTATATCTCCTGGTGACGACCGCAGTGCAGGTAATAATTTGGACTCCTCATATTCCAATAGTTGTGTGTCACAGTGCTGTTATGGGCAGGCATGTTGCTTACCACCAGGCACATGGCCTGTTCGTCTCGTAACTCTATTCTATGTAAGTAGTGTATAAAAAAAAAAAGAAGTGTGGTGTGGCACTCGGAGACTGCCGCGGTAAAGCTATTGCATGTTGCATGCATTTTTATCAACATAAGCAATAGGGATGTTAACATTTTTTCGGAATTGCTTTTATTTTGAAGAGTGACATTTGTTTACCCTAAAAATATCACGGGAAATCCGTTAAGTTGGCAACACTGCTAAGAGTATTTAGTCTGTAAAGTTAACACAAATAAGATTCAAAGTCGAATGACCGAGTGGGGAGGACGGCGTTACGGTCTTCCATTCCTCTTTCTTGTGAACATAAGAAAGAGATGGACGATCACTAAAATTCGGTCCCCAGGCCCGCGATAAAAGCTATGCAATAGCTTAAAAAGTAGGTAAGCAAATACAAAACTAACAAAGCGATACGTATACACAATAACGAAGTCTACACTATCTACGAGTATCTACATTAATAAAATATGAACATTATAGTTTATACATTTCTAAATATTATTTAGAACAAAATCAGGTTAGTTAACTTTCTCTGTGATTGAAACACTAAGCTCAATACTAACTTTGTGTCATCCCAGTCAACTTGAGAGATGATAGCTAATATCCACAAAATAATAATTTTGCTTGTCGTAACATTTCCTGCTACCGGAACTTCTCCATAAGCTAGTCTTTATAAGATCCAGACGCAGAGTACGATAACAATAGAACAACTAAGAGAGTTCTGCATAACAATCAACATATTGGCAATGCTAATCCTATTTACGAGTACCACCACTACATAGTGTAGTAGCAGTAGTAGTACACTCAGTACACTACAAAACATTGTATATGTAGTGATTTCAAATTTCAATAAAAATGGAAAGCACTAAGTAAAATAAAAGTGGTCAAATGCGCACATTTTACTTTACACATTTTACTACTTTGGAAGAGTCTCTCGCGCAAACTATTCAGTTTAGAAAAAAAGTAGTCAAGTGCGAGTCGGACTCGGCCATGAAGGGTTCCGTAGCAGCAAGTAACATAATATAAAAGTTCTTGTAGTTCGTTGTTACTTTAATCAGTGTTTTAACAATAGTCAATTTATGACGTATTAAAATAAAACTACTTACTAGATCTCATTCAAATCAAATTTTCGTTGATAGTTTACATGGTAATGTACATCAAAAACTATTTTTATTTTTGTCATTCTCTTATTTTAGAAGTTACAGGGGGGGACACTTTTTACTACTTTGGCAGAGCAAAGCTTAGAAAAAAAAATATGTTAGAAACCTCAATATCATTTTTGGTGACCTATCCATAGATAACCCACACATATGGGTTTGTTAAAACAAATTGAGTTTCATTTCTAAGTATGGGACAACACTAAAAAAAAATTGGTTGCCTGTAAAGTCGGTATACGGGCGAAAGTTTTACGTGACAACGACTTTGAGTGGTAAAATAATTTTACGGAAGGGACGCGTGCCTTTCAGTTTTTATGTCTGTCTCTCTCGCTCTTAAGCGGGCTAACCATGCCCGAGTGGAAGGGACGCGTGCCTCTCACTCGCTCTCGTTGTGAGCGCATAACGTGAGCGGAGCGTAACGCAGTTTCTTGAAGTGTCACCCGGCAAACCAATTTATAAGACGTTGTCACGTCAAAAAAATTTTTTTTTCTATTTTTTGTTTCAACGTCTTAATGCGGTTCACAGAATACATCTACTTCCCAAGTTTCAATAGTATAGCTCTTATAGTTTCGGAGAAAAGTGGCTGTGATATACGGACGGACAGACAGACATGACGAATCTATAAGGCTCTCGTATTTTGCCATTTGGCTATGGAACCCTAAAAATATGTTAGAAACCTCAATATCATTTTTAAAGACCTATCCATAGATAATCCGTATGGCAAAAAAATTTTGAGTTTCAGTTCTAAGTATGGGACACCCCTAATTTTTTTGTATTTTTTTTTTCATTTTTTTTGTATGAAAATCTCAATACGGTTCACAGAATACATCTACTTACCAAGTTTCAATAGTATGGTTCTTATAGGTCATAGGGACTGCCAATAGCAGTGAAAAGTTTGGATAGAATAGAACAGAATTGAATAAAACGTAGTGTTGGACGCCCTGAGGCTAGGTGGATTTACGAAAGATATCTATCTGGTGGCGGTTGCAAACGCAAAGCCGAGGATCGGGCTGAGTGGCGTATTATTAGAGAGGCCTATGTCCAGCAGTGGACGACTGTGGGCTGATTATGTTGTATGGACAATAGAGCGAGTGTAAACCGACACACGGCCAGGTTCCTCTATAGTCAGTCGTCGGGAGACTCGGCGATCATGATATGTGCCGGAACCAGAAATCCGGTGTCCGTAGTGGCACGTGTGCGTGAACCTCGTTCTTATCTGGTCGAAGATGTGAGCGGCACGGCGGTCGGTATCGACCACAGAAATCTAAATATTAATTTATTTAGATTTCTGTGGTATCGACGCACTCGAAGTCACTTGATCTTGCGTTCGAAAGGGAAATTTGAACCGGCAGCGGCACCGGTACAGGCAGTCAGAAAAGTTCTATTTGGTTGACTAGTACGCGAAAACGTCGATTTAAGACGGCCAGGGAAGAGCCACAGGAACGGAACCGGACACGGATGTAACCTCTGAATCTGAGAGCGCAAAATCATACCGAAAAGCGCTTACTCGCGGGACGTTTGTGACGTCACGGATAACCAGGACGACACATACCAAAGTGTTTCGAGTGAGACCAGCTCGTCTGCACCGGGGTCGCCGGACCCGCCCGCCGTGCCCGTCACGAGGTCGAGGGAACGAACCGCGCGAATGCTTATTAATCTATTGATTGATTCTAAAAAGGCTTAAGTTTCATTGACCCCACAGTTACTATGTTTAAGATTTTACAATAAATATGAGACACTTCTGTGTTGTACACATGCATATATTATTTTGTTAAAATATTTTGTGTCTAAAATTAGTTTTATGATACCTATTTGTTTTTCTTTTCGATTCTTAATTAGGTTTCATCGACCCCGCAGTAGGTACTTTATTGCTAAGTTCTTATAAGTAAATTAGGTATGCAGCATGCTCATTGACCACACAGTTACTATTTTTAACTTTGTACAAAAATTTTGGTAAGTGTTGATACCTACATATTTTTGTTGGTAAAATATATTGTTTGTAAATTTAGTTTTTTTCTTCCTTTTCTTTTCTAAAAGGGATTAGGTGTCATTGACCCAGCGGTGGGTACTTTATTTCTAAGAATACAAGTAAATTAGGTATGCGGCATGCGTTTTATATTTTTTGCTATGGAAATTTATTTTTAAGAGTATTTCTTTTTATTTTATTTTTTAAAAGGGATGAGATGGTGTATGTTAATGAGGGTATGACATATAAGTCTACCCTCTATGTAACTGCTTGTATTGAAATAAAGTCAGAGTTTTTTTTTATTAACCCCGGACCATAAAAAGGGGTGTTATAAGTTTGACGTCGATGTCTGTCTGTCTGTCTGTGTGTGTGTCTGTCTGTGGCACCGTAGAGCTCAAACGGATCGGCCGATTTCGATGCAGTTTTTTTTATTTGAAGGTATATATATCCGTGCGGATGTTCTTAGCTATGTTTGGTGAATATCGATTCAAAATGGCCGCCTCCACAAAATGGCGGACAAAATATTTCTTCACAACCTACCTCAATATGGGTATCAAATGAAAGGGCTTGACAAGTAGAATACTATACACTAAAACAAATTTCAAATCCAAGATGGCCGCTACCACAAAATGGCGAATTACATTTCTTTTTTCACAACTCCCTCAATATGGGTATCAAATGAAAGGGCTTGGCTAGTATAATGTTGTACAGATAACAAATCCAAGGTAGTCGGGCGTTAATCAAAATTTTTAATTTTGTTCTTGTATTGATGGACATTTCACACACAACACCATCTGACCCCAAACTAAGCAAAGTTTGTCATATGGCGGCCAGATAGCTGATATAATTCTTATATAGTTGTAAATACATACTTACTCATTATACAAATATGTAGTTCAACCAACTACGTGTGTTTCACTACATCGTAGACGCCTCGAAACATTGTTATACGTGCAGATGATACCGTGATAAGCTCGTGTTATTCCAGGCTATAATCTATGTATATTCCAAATTTCAACCGGGCCGTCTACCGCCTAACAAAATCGGCTATGGATTTGCTATTGTTGTCTCTATAATTTTAAACGAAAAGAAAAGAGAAAGAAACTAAGACTGTTTTGGTTTGGAATTTTGGTATGGCTTTGTTATTGCTGTCTCTATCATTTCAAGCAAAAAGAAAAAAAAAGAGCAATGTCCAAGGTAAGACAGTTTTAGTCAGGCGGTAGACCCGGTCCTTTCAGACGTCACGACCTGATTGAGCAACAAATATCCAAACATCTAAACATCCATACTATCGCATTTGTAATATTTGTCGAATAGCTGAGTGGGCACCGCGCTTTTATGGGCAGACGTGTTCCTTACTCAGGCTCATGTCTTGTTCGTCCCGTCACGCTATATAAAAAAAAAACGATTACCTCTATAATTTCAGATATTTGATCATTTAACTTTTTAATCAGTGAGTAGCCGCTGCGTTGCGGAATGAAGAATCGGCACCACGGGAATTGGTTCAGTAATCCACCGGCCATCGAGAATGCTCTAGATCGCTTCATGAACAACTCTTGCATGTGTTTCCATTTGTCTTCTTTTATCTTTTCACCTAAAACAGAAAGAATAAACCTACTGATTGCAGTCGATCGTGATACGTGATCGTTATGTTTTTTATTGATTTACTATCGTTAAAAAATTACAAAGAATATATAATTTGCTGCCATAGGGATTGCCGATAGAAGTGAAAACGTATAACTCAGAATTTGACAATTTACTTTGGAATTACGCGGGTGAAACCGAAGGGTGTGGCCATGAGTACGGTCCCGAGTTCATCCGAAGATTTCTTATCATTTCCGAGCGTGACGCTAGAATTCACGAAGTTCTCACTTCAAAAATTGGCAGTCACAGGGACTGCCGACAGAAGTGAAAATGTATAACTTAGAATTGTAATATTAACCATACAGAAATTTACTGATGTTGGACTACCCGTCATCTGTATATCTACAACTATAATGTTATTATGCATGTCGGTGACTCGAACTCGCAAAATTAGTCCGCCACTGCTCCGCCAGCGCTCCGACGCTACATTAGTATGTAGGTGACGTGAACCTATATTAAGACCTACCAAAAAGAGGTAATGAAGTGACCCAGAGAAGTGTCTAAAGATACCCTTATAATAAAGGCTAAAGTAATGTAAAGGAAAGGACCCTTCATGATTTTGTTTTGCTTGAAGTTGCTCAAAAACATTCATTTTTGAATTACAAACAGAAGCTTCTATTTTGTTTATATTAATAATAACCTTGCTATATCCATCTGAGGTTACCAACCGGATTTAAAAAGCGACATTCGCATAAATTATTTAGCCACCTGGCAATTTACTTACTTATTCGATATTGCTGATGTGTATTATTAGGTATCATGAGTTTTAGTATCAAAACTGAATGTAATTGTTCTTCATCATCATCATCATAATCAGCCCACATTCGTCCACAGCTGGACATACGCCTCTCCAATAATACGCTTATTATTTACGTTTTCAACCACCACCAGCTGCCTTCCGTAAATCGTCACTCCACCTAGTCTCAGTACGTTTACACTACGTTTATCGATTCTAGGTCTCCACTCCAGAACTCGTCTACTGCCACTTCAGCTTGCTGATGCGCTGAGCTATGTCGATGACTTTGGTTCTGTGACAGATGACTTCATTACGAGTACAATTCCTCAGAGAATCCTCCGTTTAGCACCATACAGTGTACTCTCCTTGAAAAAGAGCGAAAAAGCAGTGCCTTAAACAGCCTTTTACTGCTACTACTACCCTAGATAGAGTAATGTATAGTCCTACTTTATAAACAAAAACGCTTGTGCGTTGCCAAAAAAATGGGAGCCATGTTTTGTCTACTTTAATAGACACCCATGATACTGGCATGTGGGTACGTATGTATGTGTTGGAATCGATCACTAATAGAGAGGCACTGCGAAGAAGATATTTTAAGTCGGATTACTTGTGAATTGATTAAAGATCATGAGTCTGTTACCTGCTACGTAGATCCATAGAACGTTCATAACTGCCTGTGATACGAATTTGCTTGGACTCGTTTGCTTGTTGTTTTTTTTTAGATAGTCTAATACATGTATCAGTTCATTCTGAATCTCTTTCTCCATAACACTTTTCCCAAAGCCGACGTTCCTTAATTGGGTCACTGTGAATTGTCTGTGTATTCGCCATAGCTCTCCATCGGTAAACGTGATTCCTAAAATGCAATTGAAAATGTAAATTACTTTTTACAAATTACATTTATCGTGTATCAAATAAAGCATTGTAACGAGCCATTCACACTCGTGTTAGGTGCGAGTCCCGCTCTCCAAGTGCAGATATACAATTACAGTGATCACCACAGGCAGGCAGCACTACAGCACTACAGTGAAGGAAAACATCATGAGGAAACTTTCTAAGGCATGCGTCATCCGCCAGTTAAGAGTATCCTAAATTTCGTTACTAGAAGAAAATAAACTTTAGTAGGTACCTAGGTACTAATTCTAATCCCGAAACGGGTAATGGCAAACTGTATTCTATACATTGTATAAAAAACCTAGAGCATTTCTTCCCGATATAGGTAGATACGAACAAAGACGCTCAAATTGAAGAATAAAACATTAATAAAATTTATTTTCTCTGAAATAAACATTTCTACTTGTTCGTATTTTAAACTGGTAAACGCGCAAAATCATGTTTTCAATTACTATTTTTAACTTGTGTAGTTTCGTTGTGAGGAGATTAATTGAAGTTTATGTATGTACTTAGTAAATTTGTGTATTAACATCGGTTCATGCTCTCACCCATTCTTTTTCCAAGACTCCTCAACCTGAGAAAAAAACTGTCTGGACGACCTTCAAAAGCTTTTTCGGTAAACACTTGGCGGACATTTTTCTCCCCATACACCACCACCAACTTCTCACTCCCTAACTTCAGACCGAGGACTTGTGTTGAATATTCCTTGGACAGTTCCAATAGAGCTTTATACTGAGACCCATATTTCTTGGTGTAGTTGTGTAATATGCTACTCGACCCTGCGAATGGATACCATTTCGGACCTGAAAAAAGAACGTTTTTTTTATTAGGTCTGCGTTTGACCACTGACTCGCCTGATGGTAATCGAAGGTGTGGTCGAAGGTGACGTTGGCTGACCTATTTACTTTTTGACTTTTATAGGTTTACACTTCTTGACTCCATCTCAGCTGCGGTTAAGCGACAATGTGGTCTGCGATGAAGCGCGGTTACCTAGATGAAACCGGATCGGATCCAGGGGGGGTTGTCATGGGGGTCAGGGACCCCATGCCCACCCTGGGCTGGGTCCAGTACCTTGGTGTCCACTGATTAAAAAGCATTAAAAAGCATGCATGTACTTATAGCACAATTTTGTGACATGACGTTTATTTTCATGTATTTAGACTATATATAAATAAGGTGATAGATTCTTATGAAATTTCGTCGATTGTCTGAATTTAATCTTAAATTGAAGTAAGTTTTTTTTGAAGAAAATCGATTATTATTTATTCTAATTTTACCACCACTTTCCATGGACTCCTTAATGAATTGTGTTAAATTTTCACTGGCTAGAAATAATTCTTTTAACTCAGTAACTATTGATAATGATGAGTTACGTTTCACCAATACAACACAATTTTTAGGTCTGAAACTTGATGCCAAGTTGCAGTGGGGAGAGCATATTAAAGAATTAGCGGGTAAACTAAGCTCAGCGGCATATGCAGTCCGTAAAATCAGAGATTTAACTGATGTTGCTACAGCAAAAACTGTATACTTCAGTTATTTCCATTCTATCATGGCATACGGAATTTTACTATGGGGAAATGCTGCAGATGCTCTTAAATCAATTTTTGTATTACAAAAACGAGCCATCAGGTATATTTACAAGTTGAAGCCCAGGGAATCTCTGAGAGAATTGTTCAAAACAATCAATATCTTAACAATGCCAAGCCTTTATATTTACCACAACATAATGTATGCTAGAAAGCATTGTAATAGTTTTACTAGGAAATGTGATACGCACAATTATAATACAAGAGATAAATTAAAGTATATTGTCCCCAGAACACGACTTTCAAAAATTCAAAAATCATTTAGATACAATTGTATTCAGTTTTATAATATGTTACCTGATTACCTAACTAGCCTAAATGACAAAGCTTTTAAGTTGGCAGTCAAAAAAGTTTTGACTAAAAAGGCATACTATAAAATACAAGATTTTTTAGAGGACAAAAAGACCTGGAAACACTTGACATTAGAAAATTTAAATGAATTGTGACAAATGTATATTGATTTATTTTTTTTGATTGAATTCTCAGATTTTATTTAATTTGACATTACCCATAATTTAATACTGTTATGTTCTGTTTGTATTTTGTTGTTTTTTATCTGACATTGTGTATTTAATGTTTCTATAATTTGACGTTCAAAAGTGTACCCATGTACCAAATTGATAAATAAATGATTGAATTGAATTGAATTGAATGCTGTAAAACGCCAGCGAAACTTCCATATTTTTCTATGTTCTAATAAGAACCATTTATCCCGCTACGATAATGTCAAATACTTATTTTATTATCTAAACTAGCTCAGCCCGGCTTCGCTCGGATATTGTCATATAAAGACCATTCATCGAAATAAACTATTCTATCTCTCAAGTTGGTCCAAATTAGACATTTCTAAAGTTTCGTGAATATCGGTTGAACAAACATAATGACACGGGATTTTTATAAATTAAAATATTAATAAAATACGATTTTGACACACTCTAAGCGTTTATTTATTCACGGAGCTTAAAATTTTATGTTAAAACATATACAATTTAATTTAATTTGTGAATAAATAGTTCATTTTAAGTGTTATTAAAAGATAGCGCGTTGTTTCGTCAGAAAAAAAAAATTGATTTGATAAGTGGTTAGATAAAATAGGTCGTAAACCACAATTTCAGATAACACTAACTACATTATACAAATGAGAGTATTCTCATATTAGTATAGATTCATCATCTTCTTGCTCATCGTGTAAAAAATGTGAATTTGTTTATAGTTTTCACAAAAAATAAATCTAATTTAATGGCTATTTAAAATACACTAACAACTAAATAGAGAACGAATTTTTGCTTTCATGGATGCTATGATGACATGAGTTCAAGAATGTGAAACATTTCTAATTCTATAATATGTATTAGAAAAAATAAGCTAATATAAAACTTAATGATAGTTTTTAAGTCAGTCAAAAATAACGAGAATACTCACCCGGGGGATAGTTCTTCGGTTTAATAATATTATTAATAATATATCCGAGAATAATTACTAAAACCAATGCTGCGAATGTCGAAATCATTTTCGACTAATCGAGTAGGAGTGTGGCCACTTTGCGCGCCCTCCTGAATGAAACAACTAAACCGCAATTCAAGAACACACCTTTAAATAGACAGCAAGTATAATAACCGACCATTCAAACGATATAAAAAAACAATAGAGAACGTTACAAAAATCCCATATACAACAGAACCATAACGAGTGTCTAATTCAAGATTCAAAAAAACTCATGCGAATTGTACAAAAATATACTTTTAAAGTTCCATTGATTAAAAGTGTTCGTTCACAGCGGCGTGGTCAAGGAATCTGCACTACGTGAATTACGTGAAGGAAAGTGTTGGAAAACTATTCACTGGTCGTAGAATATAACGCGGACTGAGTGGCCGAGGCCACGCGAACTGCCCGATAGGTTCGTGGAAGCAAATCAAACTATACGACAGCGAGCAGCGACCGAACCGCCACACTGCGTCCTACTACTAACAAGCTTTGGTTTATTTTAGACTAGCGAGAACACTTGGCATCGAATTGTTGTTAATGACATATTATGACGTACTAATACCTCTTCAAATAGATCGACGTAATCGGAAGCGATGTTTTTTAACGTTTCTTTTTAATTGTCAATTGTTTGAGGGAAACAGTTCACCCGATTGGTAAGCATTATTCGATAACCTTTTTCTACAATCATCTTTCTAACCTCGTGTACGTTTCTTCTCTTTATTTCTTTTGATGTAAAAACGTATTTTCCCCCTTTTGACAAGTCGGTGTTTTCCAAAGGGTTCACATATACCAAGTATTTTCCTGTTCTACTTGTTTTATTAAGCGAAGACAATTTTTTCGATCGTTATTTCGCTATAGTGGTAAACGCAACAAACTTTGGTTGATCACTGTGTTTATTTTTAATCGACTTCCAAAAAAAGGAGGAGGTTATCAATTCGAACCCTATGTTTTTTTTAACCCCCGACCAAAAAAAGGGGTGTTATAAGTTTGACGTCGATGTCTGTCTGTCTGTCTGTCTGTCTGTCTGTCTGTGTGTCTGTCTGTGGCACCGTAGAGCTCAAACGAATGGGCCGATTTTAATGCGGTTTTTTTTATTTGAAAGTTAATATCCGTGCGGGTGTTCTTAGCTATGTTTGGTTAATGTCGATTCAAAATGGCCGCCTCCACAAAATGGCGGACAAAATATTTCTTCACAACCTACCTTAATATGGGTATCAAACGAAAGGGCTTGACTAGTAGAATACTTTGCACAATGACAAATTTCAAATACAAAGTGGCCGCTACCACAAAATGGCGAAATACATTTCTTTTTCACAACTCCCTTAATATGGGTATCAAATGAAAGGACTTGACTAGTAGAATATTTTACACATAACAAATCCCAGGAAGTCGGAGGTTAATCAAAATTTTTAATTTTGTTCTTGTTTGTGGTCAGATGGGTATGCTTCCCGAAAGGTCCCATACAAAAGTTATCGAAATCAGTCGGGTGGTTTTTGAAATATGAACCATAAACTAAAATTTGCCTACAATTTTCTGGTAGACGTAATTGAAGATTTCACAAAAGTTATGAAACTCGATCCTGTCAATACGAAATTGTGTAAATGGATTAATAAAAATTTGTTTTTAACCCCCGACCAAAAAAAGGGGTGTTATAAGTTTGATGTCGATGTCTGTCTGCCTGTGTGTCTGTCTGTCTATGGCACCGTAGAGCTCAAACGGATAGGCCGATTTCGATGCGGTATTTTTTATTTCAAGGTTAATACGTGTGCGAATGTTCTTAGCTATGTTTGGTTAATGTCGATTCAAGAAGGCCGCGTCCACAAAATGGCGGACAAAATATTTCTTCACAAACTACCTCTAGGTATATAGGTATCAAATGAAAGGGCTTGACTAGTAAAATACTAAACACAATCACAAATTCAAAATGGCCGACACCACAAAATGGCGAATTATATTATATTTTTCATTACTTCCTCAATATGGTTATCAAACGAAAGGGCTTGACTAGTAGAATACTTTGCACTATGACAAATTTAAAATCCAAGATGGCCGCTACCACAAAATGCCGAAATACATTTCTTTTTTCACAACTCCCTTAATATGGGTATCAAATGAAAGGGCTTGACTAGTAGAATGTTGTACATATAACAAATTCGAGGTAGTCAGGGTTTAATCAATATTTTTATTTCTGTTCTTGTACACTAAAAATGGTAAAAATAAACTATTTTCGTACAAAAAATTAAACCGACTTCAAAAACACAAATAGGCACTCAAAAGCGAAAAATAAACTAAAATCATTATTATAAGGGCTACCCACTCATCTATTTGAAGTCGGTGCCAGTGAGGTCAAAAAGTTAGTAGATTGATGCTATTTAGGCACATGGTAAGAAGTCGGTTTAATTTTTTGTACGAAAATAGTTTATTAAACTGTAGGCTTACACTTGACCGCTATCTCGTCTGATGTCAATCGACGATGCGGTCTACGATGGAGCGTGCTTAATTAGAAGAAACCGATTCACTCTCGATTTGAAGACACCAAGATTGTAACCATCGGTAAACCCCCACTCAAGTAACGCATGCCACAGCCAAGACGATCTTCAATATATTTAGGCGGGGGAAAATCTGAAAATGCCTGGGGGGTGCATCGGTGTAGCTACTCATGACTACCACAGGAGGCACATAACAGGTTATGTTCCTTTGACTTCATTTTCCTTGGCTTGCCCCCCCCCCCCCCCTCACCCAAATCTGGGACTGCCAAGACGTTCTTATCACAAAATTAGAGTCAGAACTCTTCGTTCGAGTCTTTGGAACGTGAAATATGAAACTATGTCGCTTTTTCGACTTACGAGCGATACTATAGAAAAAAGGGCAAGGTCGCATTAGATTATTTATTTTATTATTTAGATCAGTCCCACTCTCCGAAGTGTATCTCCATTTTTCTCTGAGACATGTTCACCAGAGACATGATAAGAAGCTGAGTGGTTTAGAGTAGTGTTGTGATGTTGTGAAGTGTGGAGCGGTTTGCAAGGATTTATTATGAACTCTTTTCAGCTGCCCAAGGCGGCTCACTACTACCCATCGCTCTTATACGCAATTGACAGCGTATGCCAAAACTAATAAAGACCTATTGTCAAATTGGCGTGATAATCACGTCTATTTCTAAGAATTTAAGTGAAATAATAATTTGATTTTTACTTTGAACTTTTGATTCCTCTTCTAAAGTCGTTATGTTAGGACGGTGTTGTGTAAAACTATTGCCACGTCTGCAATCACAGCCGAAACTGCGACGCCTGTCGACTAACTCTCGGCTGTGCGCCGCCAAATGGTTCCCGGACCCGGAGTATTTGCAACAATTCAGCTCGTCGATGATGTATCCAACGCCCGAAACCGACAAGTTCTACAAAATTATATACAACTCGAAGCTGCCTCCGGTGGAGCGGAAGCTGCGAAACATGTGGGTCAACTTCGGGCCGCAGCACCCGGCGGCGCACGGGGGTGCTGCGCCTCATCCTCGAGCTGGACGGGGAGACGGTGGTGCGCGCTGACCCCCATATCGGCATCTTGCACCGCGCCACCGAGAAACTCATGGAGCACAAACACTACAACCAGAACTTACCTTTCATGGATCGCCTCGACTACGTCTCCACCATCTCCAACGAAGTGGGCTTCGCCCTTGCCGTCGAAAACTTACTTAACATCGACGTCCCGCCGCGAGGAAAAGCCATCCGCGTTATGTGCTCCGAACTCTGCCGCCTTGCCAACCATATGCTCAACGTATCTGGAACCATACTCGACGCTGGAGGAATTACTCCATTTTTTTGGATGTGCGAAGAACGCGAAAAGATTTACGAGCTTTTTTGAGCGACTATGTGGAGCTCGCGTTCATTGCGCCTACGTGAAAGTCGGTGGAGTATCTCAAGATATACCGATAGGTTATCTGGATGATGTGTATGAGTTTTGCTCTAAAATGGGTGAACGTTTCGACGAGACGGAAGACTTGTGCACCGGGAGCCGGATGTACTACGCGAGAACGGCGGGCATAGGGATGGTGACCGCTCACGACGCCATCAGCCTCGGGCTCACCGGGCCTATGCTGCGCTGTACTGGAGTCAAGTGGGACTTGAGGATCGCTTATCCATACGATGATTACGACTTATACGATTTTGACTGCGTTGTCGGTACCTTCGGCGATAGTTTCGACCGTCACTTATTGCGTCTCGAGGAAATGCGGCAATCATTGAGGATTCTCAACCAAGTACTCGATACGATGCCGCCAGGAGAATATAAAACTGACGATTCCAAAGTTAGTTTGCCGTCACGGAAAGAAATGAAGACATCGATGGAGGCTCTCATTCATCATTTCAAGCTATGTTCGGAAGGGTATAATGTCCCCCCCGGTGCCACATACACGGCAATAGAAGGTCCTAAAGGTGAGCTAGGACTTTACATGGTCGCCGACGGTACTTCGATTCCGTACCGTGTGCACTTACGAGCTTGCTCCTTGCCTCATCTGATGTCGATGCCGTTAATAGGCAAAGGCTTAATGTTGGCTGATATAGCTATTCTAATAGCTACAGTCGATATAGTATTTGGAGACGTTGACCGTTGACTCGTGTCTGCTAATTCCTTTTATTTATACCCCACTTATTATTTCTTGTAATTAATAAATTATTTTAGTATATTACATTCACTGCATTGTGTTTTATTGTTTGTAACTTCGAACTTTAACTACGGTGCCGCAATGGTTTTTTACTCTACAATAGGGATGGGTACCTGCGTTTTCCAAGAGCCTTTGAATTTTTGAAGTTAATAATATCTAGGGGTCAAGTAGATTGGTATTGTGTAAATTAGCAGCCAAAAAACTAGGTGTCCTCTCAAAGCTGCGAAGATACTTCAAGTCTGAACAGTTGCTCACGTTAGGTATACCAATCAGCCAAGCACAGATCGCTCCTGTATGGAGTACTGTTTGCACCTTTGGGATGGATCAGCTAAATATCAGCTAGAGGCTCTGGAATCGATAGAGATACGTGCCAAAAGTAACATCGAATTTCACCAAATGCAAAGTTTCGTGAATATCGGATGACTTAGTAAGAGTTCACTGGGAACAAACTCTTCAAATCTTGACACTGGATTTCAAGGACGTGTGCAAAGTCGCATCTGCGAGGCCCCTTTTCTCTTGTTCCCAAGACTCACCAAATTCATATATCTTACTCAACATTGAAAGGCGAGAGTTAAGGCCATAATCCACCACGCTGGCCCAGTGCGGGTTGGTGGATATGATTTATGTTATATTATGGCCTTAACTCTCTCCTTGCCAGAGAAGGTCCCGAGTCCCAGCAGTGGGAATATTTAGTGGGCTGTTGATGATGATGATGATGATGATGAGACATTGAAAAAGGAGGTAGGTACAACTAGAAGTTATGTTGACTGGCCTCGTGGCTTAGTGGATAGTAGCAGCTCTGCCTGCGAGCCGAGGGAGGTGGGCTCGATTCACACCCAGTGCAAATATTTGTGTGATGAATTCAAATATTTGTACTGTGTCTGGGTGTTTCTATGTTTAATAAGTAGTAGTATTTACAGCCACATATATTAGTATTATCACAACCCTCAAACCTAATAAATAATATACAACATGTTTATAGATTTACTATAAAAATAATTATACTCGATAAAATAATTACGACAATCTAAGTAATTATTCACGCGACTATAACGACTATACGAACGATACGCGATCAAAAGGCTCACAACTCACAATCAAACGAACAAACGACCTACCTCTCACAATCGCGCGCAGCGGCAAGGGATCGGCTGCCGCGCTGGTGCTCTACAATGAAGCTCTACGTATATCTAGGGGTTATTGTACATTCGCCACAAAGTAAATTCGTCACAATTTGTTTACTACATACTATGTACATTGAAAGTAAATTCGGCACATGCAGTAAAAAATACGAGCAAATTCGTCACAGGCTCTCGTTCTATGTCATTTTTGCATACAGTAGGGTTAGCAAGTAATGTTTGTTATGTTGGGTACTCGAAATGAAACAAACATTTTAAAGACTATGAAAACCAATACCTAACTAATAGCAGTCAATACAGAATCATCGTCCTAGTTAAAAAAAATTAGGGGATACATGTACGCATGATCGCCATGCCGGGACATGGCGGAATATGTCGTATATGAGTCATAGTGCCGACTCAAACCTCCGCAGGCTTCTAGCCAGACAGCTGATAGGTATCTGTCACGCACGCTGCAAATGATAGCCGAGGTTCTGCCTATAGCCACATCTCGACCCTTGTTCTTCCACTGAGCACTCTGCTGCAATCAGACTGCTTGTGGAGGACTCTCATCTGGTAGACTTAGGAATTTTACTTGGCCGATAAGGATTTAAGCCAATTAGCATTTTAAGGTTACAAGGACTTGGGAAGGTAGTCTTCCAGCTCCTTTCCGCTGCCTCTACATACACTGCTCAAAAGGGGGAGAAATAATTTATCTTTTAATCTATTCAATGGGGTCAATGGTGGTCTAAGTATAACATAATTTTTTAAACTGAAATCGTTTTTTTACAAAAAACGATTAAATCAATAAAAAACAAAATCTAAGAGTTTTTTTTTACAATAACGTGCTTACCTATATATACAACTAGCGGCCCGTTCCGGCTGCGCTCGGAATTGTCATATAATGACAAATAATCGGAATTAAAACTATCCTATCTCTCAAGTTGGATCGAACTGCAATGGTGTGCGAATTTTATTATAATCGGTTAAGTGGTTTAGGAGTCCATTGAGGACAAACACTGTGACACGAGATATACCTATATATATATAAGATTTAACGTAATAACATAAATATTTTTTACATCCCAAGAGATGTGTAATCAATGCATCCCAAGATAGCCTGGTTTTTTATACGTGATGTAATGACGACGTTAATGACGTAATTTAATAGAGTTCTGAAAGTTTAAACTTTAGGTAGGTATACTTACTTATTGGAAATTTCCTCCTCTTTCAGGATCTTCTTTCAAAATTCCTTAAAGTAGGTATTATTAGTTAACAAATTATTAAGGAATAACTAAATACGTTATTTTTGTTATCTTATTTTGTTAATAACTATCGCAATTTTTTATGTGCCAATAAACCCTAAAATAACGTTTTTTCTAGACATCATTCCGAATCAAATGAGGTATCGCACATGTTAATAGGAGCTTTATTTCTATTTATTTAACACGTTTTTGATCTTGTTGACAAGACTATCAAGGACATGAGCGCCCGCATCGAAGCAGACTCAAGAATGCTCTCTCAAACTTGCTACGCAGTAAAGGCGAAAGCGGCTCAAGCAATGTTAAGGCCGATCATCGCCTCCAAACTGCTCCTACGATTCAAACTGGACATATACCTACATCCGTACTGCATCTTACCCATTATAGTGACCATGCGCGGTCCGAAGGGGCAAGGCAGTCTTTAGCCATGCCGGGGCCCCCAATATTTTGGGGTTCTTGTGTATGGTTGGTATGGTGAAGTGAATTGATATTGTGTCGTTTTCTCGTTTTGTTATTTTAATTAAATCGGGCAGGTATATTTTATCGTAATTTACTGATGTCAGCTGATGATGTCAAGCCTGATACCATACTAGGTTGCAGCGCGTGCCTAGAAACTTTAAAACATTACATTTTGCGTTAGACTGCTCTATTCGGCAGACAAATAATGCGACTGGCATCTAAATGTGTGCAGGCTGTAGCGTTCAGTCACTGTATCGCAGTCCTGAAAAGCAAGTCAATCACATAAATTTGGCGTTTTTAAGTGTGCGGGCAGGCTTAACATCGTTCCATGGTTGATTTTCCAAAGACTCGAACAAAAACCCAACCCGATCCAACATCGGAGCAGACGCTAAAACGCGCGATTACAATATTGCGGCTGCACGCAATGAGTTACCAAAACGCGTGCTGTGGCCCAAAGGCAAAACTTCTACTTTCTTATTTTCTTTCTCTGGTGTTTAGGTTTAGAGTGAGAAAGACAATGCTTGTCATTCCAAATTTGGGCCGTTATTTATTTGCCGTTTTTATAAAATTTGGCCAAAATTGTTCGTATTGCACTTAATCACTACCCAATGTGCGGTGACACACCAGACAGTATTTTCTATCGTGGTTAGGTACAAATGGAGTTGCGCTAGAGATTGATAAAACTGTTCCAAAAACTATAGACATCTCGATATTTTCCAGTCGTCATCATCATCATATTGTCATTTTAACTATATTTTCAGCTGATATTTAAGTATATCCGATATGTCGTTACAGAACTGATATTGAATAGTGCAGATTATAACAAATATTACGTTTTGAAGTGATAACTTCTTTTGACGCACAACACACATATGTTTTATGGGCTGTGAATGAAGCTCATCGTCACGCTCGTAAATGAAAGAAATCTTCGGGTGAACTCGGAACTAATACATGAGTCATAAATTGTAAAGGGTAAGTTTTACACTAAAGTTTACTAGTAACAAAAGATCCAAAATTTTATTTTCTACAATAATAGTGTCTGTGATTTTTACCCTAAACTGCATGGTCAAGCACCATCTTGAAGAAACGGATATATCTCTATCCCTCTATCCCGCGATTTTGGCGATATCTCGGAAACTATACCTTTTAAGGCGAAAGTTACTGAGAGCATTATTGTACAAAACAACATTTTGCATCTTTTGTTCTCTATTTACTTAACCAATTAAAGTGATATTTTAGAGTTATCGGCCGCAATAGAAAAACTCGTTCTGGAAATAAGCAATAAATCGTAAACGGTAAATTCTATAAAAAAATTGTTGGAAGTAAAAAGATGTAAAATTATATTTCCTAAAATAATGATTCCAATGATTTTTGCCCTAAAGTACCTACATAAGTTTTTATATATCAGCCAAAATGTTGTTTGCAAGATGGCGCCTGAGGCTCCACCTAGATCTGTCAGTATTTTGTAATTATGCTCAGCAAATAATCCTAAACCTCACAAAAATATTGGATTGGCAATTTAGTGCCAGTTTCCACGATCCAGAATTTGCCTCAAGCGCCATTTAGAAAAAACGAGTTTGACGGTATCTCGGAAACTATACGTTTTAAGGCGAAAGTCACTGAGAACATAATTGTAGAAAATAACATTTTGCCTCTTTTGTTTTCTATCTAACGAACTAATTAAAGCTGATATTTTAAGAATTATCGGCGGCGAAAGAAAAACAGTTTATTAAATAAGCATAAATCATAAACGGTGAGTTGTGGAAAAAAAAAATGTACAGAACAAAAGATGTAAAATTATATTTTCCACAATAATGCTTTCAATAATTATTGCTCTAAAGTGCATAGTTTTCGAGATATTAGCTAAAACGTTATTTCATGATGGCGCCTGAGGCGAATACTTGATCACGGAAACTTGCACTAAATTGCAGATCCCATTTAAATAACTACCTTTGAAGGCGAAAGTCATGGAGGTCATTATTGTAGAAAATATAATCCCACCAAAAACATTCTATAAAAAACTAGCCAAGTCTCGATGGAGCTGTATATTTATCTCTAAAAAGTAATGAAATCTAGACAAAGCCGTGCCAAGTCTAAGGTTCCTTACTGCTATTTCTTTATTATTATAGTTAATGTTGTGTGACTTGGCCGTTGAAGGGTACACGAGGGTATAAATAAAAGCCAGTCTAGCCTTATCCAGAGTTTTCCTTTAATTTTATTTACACACATATATGCGTATAAAATCACAACTTTTTTGACTCTGACCATTTATTGTTATCCTCACTAAACACTTCGTAGAAACGTTATGGCGGACGCGCGTCTGCAACTATAGCAGATCTGATACTGCAAGTTGAGTCAGTTCTACCATACACCAAGAAATATATTGAATGGAAGAGACAAGACCCATCTTTGGGCATACCAGCTACTTGGTAGCCACTAAGTTCATCGTCGTCTTTTGATATTATCGACATTTTTTGTGATATTATCTTGCGAAATTTAATTTTTTAACTGATTTGTACGAAATCAAACACAAATAAACTCTACGACGACAGCGACTGACAGCGTCGAAATGATTTTTTTTCCATTAATTTTATTTATATGCGTATTAAAAGCAGAAGGGCTATATTACATTCTCTTTGCAGAAGGGGAGGCATTCGTCCAGTAGTGGGAAGCAATAGGCTAGATTAAATTAGAAGATGTGTCCCACTATGCTGGATTTTTGCAATGACAGTCGATTTTTTTATGTACCAATAGTAGATTAGGATTACTGTATCTCTAATACAGCTGAGACAAGCTACTACAAGGGCACTTCATCAAGATACTTCAGACCTTCGATTTTGGACATCAAATGAGGAGGAGAGAAGAGGACAAACAAAGTTGAATATTTTTTGGAAAGGCGGTATGCCGATCTTTAGTAGTTTGGTTGGGCTCTTGTGTTTTCAAATAAGGGGCACCAGGTACTCCAGATTTTCGATATTCCTAATTTTCATAGTTTTCCCTTTATGTGGCCATTAAACCCTAAGTCTGTACCAAATTTCAGCTCTCTGAGTTTATGGGAAGTAAGGTGAAGGGAGGTATATTGGTGATTTAGGTAAGTAGGTGATATATTTTAAACGGAATACCACACAGTTCCCTATGCAAGGAAATTTCAAGAGACAACGCTATCGCCTCTTCGCACACTCATACCAACTCGTCGTCGCTGTCTCTTGAAATTCCCTTGCATAGGGAACTGTGTGGTATTCTGTTTAAAATATAGCACCTACTTACCTAAATCACCAATATACCTCCCTTCACCCTACTACTTCTATTTTGATGATAATGAGTGAGTGTCGTAAATGCGAAACTTTACCTTCGCTTAACTTCGGAACTAAATGACGTACAGACTTCAAATTTTGGATTTCAAGTATGTGATTATAGCTCACTAGATGACGAAAATTTCAGCGTTCTGGTCTTATCCAGAGGGTCTCAAATAGGGGCCTGAAAATGCAGCGAAATGGTTCCAGTAAAGGATGGTACGGCAGTGTTTGCTTCGCGCTCGATACTTGGCGGGGGCTCTGCCGTGCCCCCAGATATTGCATCTTTCGTTTCCAGTCAACTCTTAAACTAAAAGACTTACCGTTTATGGTATATGGAGAAATATGGTAAAATGGAGTTGCGATAGAGATGGATAAGACTGTTAAAAAACTATCGACATCTCGATATTTTCATTATATATTTTCATATTGTCATTTTAACTATATTTTCAGCTGAAAGTTAAGTATATCCGATTACAGAACTGATATTGAATAGTGGAAATCATAACAAATCCTACTTTTTGAAGTGAAAACTTCTTTTGACGCACCACACACATATTTTTTGGGCTGTGAACGAAGCTCATCGTCACGCTCGTAAATGAAAGAAATCATCGGGTGAACTCGGAATTATTAAATAACTCATATATCATAAACGGTTAGTTAGTTTAAAAGAGTTTACTGGAAACGTAAGATGCAATAATATATTTTCTACAATAATGACCTCCATTACTTTGGCCTTCAAAGGTAGTTATTTATAGTGGACCGGCAATTTAGTGCAAGTTTCCGTGATCAAGAAACGTTATTTCAGGCGCCATCATGAAATAACGTTTTAGGTGATATCTCGAAAACCATGCACTTTAGGGCAAAAATTATCGAAATGACTATTGTAGAAAATACCATTCTCATCTTTTGTTCTGGATATTTTTTTTTTTCCACAACTCACCGTTTACGATTTCTTGCTTATTTCCTGAACCAGTTTTTCTATTGCGGCCGATGACTATTAAAATATCAGTTTAATTGGTTCGTTCAATAGAGAACAAAAGGTGCAAAATGTTGTTTTCTAAAATAAGCTCTCTATTACTTTCGCCTTAAAAGGTATTATAGTTTCCGAGATATCGCCAAAATCGTTTTTTTCAAGAAAATGCTTGAGGCGAATTCTGGATCTTGGTAACTAGCACTAAATTGCCGATTCAATATTTTTTGTCAGGTTTAGGATCAGTTGTTGAGCATGAAATCACAGAATACTGACAGATCTAGGTGGAGCCTCAGGCGCCAATCTTGCAAAAAACGTTTTGACTGATATTTCAAAACCTATATACTCTAGGTCAAAAATCATTGGAATCATTATTGTGGGAAATATAATTTTACATCTTTTAATGTCTCACATTTTTTTGTAGAATTTACCGTTTACGATTTATTGCTTATTTCCTGAACCAGTTTTTCTATTGCAGCCGATAACTCTTAAAATATCAGCTTAATTGGTTCAATAAATAGAAAACAAAAGATGCGAAATGTTATTTTCTACAATAATAGTTTCCATAACTTTTGCCCGAAAGTGCATAGTTTTCAAGATACCGAGGGGATAGAGATATATACGTTTCACGTTACAGTTTAGGGTAAAGATCACAGACACTATTATTGTAGAAAATACAATTTTGGATCTTTGGTTTCTAGTAAACTTTAGTGTAAAACTTACCCTTTACGATTTATGACTCATGTAATAGTTCCGACTTCACCCGAAGATTTCTTTCAGTTACGAGCGTGATGATGAGCTTCATTCACAGCTCATGAAATATATCTGCGTTGTGCGTCTAAAAAAGTTATCACTTCAAAAAGTAGTAGGTATTTGTTATGATTTCCACTATTCAATATCAGTTCTGTAACGACATATCGGATATACTCAAATATCAGCTGAAAATATAGTTAAAACGACAATATGATGATGATGACGACTGGAAAATATCGAGATGTCGATAGTTTTTTAACAGTCTTATCCATCTCTAGCCCAACTCCATTTTTACCTACCCACTATAGAAAATACTAGCTGGTGTGACACCGCACATTCAGTTACCATTATTTTTAATTTATAAACTAAAGATGAAATAAAAACCATATTTGGTAAAAACCATACTGTAAAAAGTTTGGAGCGCTATAATTAAAAACCTATGCGTTATACAAAAAAAGTTTTAAAGCACAAAAGATGACAAATATTATTCTATCTACAATAATGATTTCTATATTTTTATCGTACGATGCGCAGTTCGCGAGATATTCAATAAAACGTGTTTTCCGAAAAGAGGGGCTGAAGTGAACCCCCTCCCGCCGCGCCAACTTGGATTAACATTCAGGGAATTCCTTTGAAATTATTCAAAAAAAATATCAGGTCCCGTACGTTGTATTACAAGCCCACTTTATTTGCAGCGGCGCTTGGACTACCAGGTCAAGTCAGACGGAGGTAGCGTTACGAACTAACCGTAAATTTGTATGAGTGTACACATACCGCCTTACTGTGTTCCGGTTTTAAACGGTTTTAAATGTCATCCAGAGAAATTACAGGGTTAGAGAGATATAACATCTTAGATCTCTGAGTGACGAGCGCAGTGCACTGCTAGGTAATGACTTGGACTTTTCATGTTCCAATAGCTGCGTGTCACTGAGCTGTGATGTGAGCAGGCATGTTGTTTACCATCAGGCACATGTCCTGCTCGTTCCGTCACTCATTATTTAAAAAAAATACCCTAATATTTATTTCGCCCGGACGAAGTCGCGGGTAATAGCTAGTAAAGATGATAAAGGTAAAGGTAATAATCTAATAATAAAATATTTCTATGTGGGCGAGAGAGGCATTTTTCAGTTTTTGCCGCGCCTAAACAATATAGAAGATCCGGGGCTGCATAACCATAACGTCACATCCCTAGTCACGTGCAACTAAAGTGCTTATTAGACTACGCCATAGAATAGATAATATACTACCTACACTTTATTAAGCACTCGTTATTGAAACTGTCTTAGAGTCTAGTCTTGTTGGCTCGCTATTACACCAGTCTGAAAAACGCGCGCTCTCGCGCTTACGCGATACAACTCTACGACTTTTAATAGTACTTCTTTTTCTTTACTGTATTAGTGTATGAGTTGATTTAAATCAATGAAAAGAATTTTAGGTTTATACCTAAAATTGATCAGCGAGATCAAAATTAAAATTAGGGCATTCGAACTCCGAATACCCAAAACACAGGAACCGAAATTACCGCGAATACCAATGAACCAATCACGAATCAATGAAATGATTTTTAAAACTATATGTCAATGTCAGTGTCATGTATTTGTCGGTCTAGCTGTTTTTGTCTTATTACAACGACGTACTCGTTATTCAGACTGTAAGCCAGTAAGACTCGCCGAACCCGATCTTACTGTCTGAATTCAGAGTCCAACCAGTCTGACGCTTATTACACCACGCTACTTATACTAAGATTGTCTGAATAACGAGTGGTGTAATAACGCTTTAACGTTTCAACCAGTGTTTCCACTTTTAGGAATGTTTCCCTATTTTAGGGACAAATAACTGAAATTAAGCTTGACTAGGGATTATTTGAACATGACAGGGATTCACGGAAATTTGGGGAAAAATCAATAACTATGGTACCACTGGCCAGTATTAACCACCTTATCGTGTCAACAATATATTTTGCTGTTCACATCGATGTTTTCTGGTATATTCTTATCTGTTTTTAATTTGCGTTCAGTGCCACCTACTGCTGCACGTAGGTAATATTTGTTTTTCATTTCTACTGAAATCACAATGCGGTCAGATTAAATGGCAATATAACCCTTTTAGTCCAAGAGCCGCCGAACGTCACGTATTTTCTGATGAACGAAATGTGGACGATTGAGTAGAGTTAGTACGTACTAAAAACACATCCTTACCTACCCGCTAATTTGCTTAGACAGCCAATTTTAAGATATATGTATGTATGTATGAAGGTACATAAAAATATTACTTACTTCACGTATTTTCTAATAACTTTTTTTTACTAATTTCTCAATCGTCAATCGTCTCTTAAAAATCGTCTAAACTAAATTTTGATGCCTGTATAGGTAAGAGCGAGAGACTAAGTGAGACATGTATTAGGAAATATTAGCGGGTAAGCATGTCTTCTTAGTACATACTAACTATACTCAATCGTCCACATTTAGTTCATCAGAAAATACGTGACGTCTGGCGGCCCTGGGACCTTACTCTATTGTCAGAATTCTAGTCAATTCTCTGACCACAGACCAGTCACATCTAAACAAATAAATAAAATTGGGAGTGTCTGTATGTCAAATAAAAGATTTTTTATTTAGTTCAAAATAGAGTATATACGGTATCTATATTTATAAAACTATTTTAATTTTTGAAGTGAAAACTTCTTTTGGCGCGCCTAGACAGATTTTTCGTGGGCTGTGAATTTAATTCTAGCGTCACGTTCGGGTATGATAAGAAATTTTGGGGTGTACTCGGGATGCTAGAACGAGAAAGAAAATATAGTACGTAAACAAGAGACCCAGAGGGAGAAAGATACGGGTAATACAGTCAACTGCTCTTGGCTGTTGTGTCCCTGTGTTTAATATACTCATGTTTTTTTTTAACGCGATATTAACTTCTTGTTACCTACTTACCACATTAATTGAGGCTCTCACGAAATTTTAAATTTGCATTTCACATCCATTGCAAAAAAGTTCCGGTTGTAATATATTACCTACTGTTTTAGCACAGCAATTACACTACGTAAGCACACAAAATGATATCTATTGTCATCATAATTATAACACAACATATTTATGCATTTTCACCGAAATACCTATAAATAAATAAAAAAATATCCTAAAACATTGCAAGTTAAAAACTATTTCCGACCCGCGTAATAATTTGTTTTGACGTGACAACGTCTTATAAATTGGTTTGCCGGGTGACACTTCAAGAAACTGCATAAGCTCCGCTCACGTTATGCACTCACAACGAGAGCGAGTGAGAGGCACGCGTCCCTTCCACTCGGGCATGGTTAGCCCGCCTAAGAGCGAGAGAGACAGACATAAAAAGTGAAAGGCACGCATCCCTTCCATAAAATTATTTTACCACTCAAAGTCGTTGTCACGTAAAACTTTCGCCCGTATACCGACTTTACAGGCAACCAATTTTTTTAATTTGTTCTTGGTCATGATACTAGTCATTCAGCCGCATGTTATTCGCGTGTTGCTGTGCTTAATACGTATATTCAATTTCAATTTGTAAATCATTTTTATTTTTAGTTATTAGAATTATTTAGTAGTCTTTAAATAGTTAAATATTTTAGTTTGCACTGCTGCCGTGCGGTCTTAGGCGCACACTTTTTTTTTTGGTTTTTTCTGTCTGTTTGTTCCGTCTACTCTTCTCCGAAACGACTGATAGCTGATCTTCTAAAATTTCACATAGATTACCTACTCTTACTTGAGGAAAATAATTAGTGTTCCATGAAATAAGGAAAACCCTTAAAACGCCAGTGAAAACGCGGGCTCAGCTAGTTATACTATATGTACATCTATACCTACTCTATTGTAAGAGATCTATAACTAATTTAAACTAATTAAAAATATTCTCCCTAAAATAGGTTTTTTAAACACGTAGGGAATTTTAAAGGCAAATGAAAATTCACTGTGGAAACACTGGTTTCAACGACATACAACTGACAACTGTGTCCCATAGCCCGCACCAATCGGCCAAAGCTACGACGCGACGCAACGCTACGAGCTACGATTGCTACGGCGCACGTAGCAGTATCCCTACTATTGTATTGATTTACTAAAATCTTGAAGTTTATTGATCTTACGTTTTCAGATAGGATTCTGAATCATTAACGAGTGAATTACAGACACATTTGGATTTAATAACAATAATGGTTTTGGATTTGTCTCTTGCTGAAGCTGCAGAAGATGATGTGTCTCTTGCTGAAGCTGCAGAAGAGATAAATGAAGTCCCAGAGTTTGGACCACCAGGTTTAAGGAAAAGAAGGGCGTTGATGCCTGAAATAAATAAACCTTCAAATCTAAGAGTGAGCATGAAACCAACTAAGTTCATTCTCCACAAAAGCCCATATCCAAGGGTAACTGAAGTGTTGCGACTCCATAAAACAATGGTTTTTGCTTCTCCTCAACCATTAGAGACCATATTTGAAGAGCCTAAGACGAATAGCGGCACTGAAACATTTATTGGAGCACAAAAAATTAAAAGACTGCTCACATGCAAAGTATCTTACCAACAAACAAAGGAAAAAACAGAAAAGCGTGGGGCAAAAATAAAGAAACTTTTGGGTAACCGCTCATTTTTGAAGAGGAAGACGATACCAATGCAAGTATTCCTTAAAACAATAGAATGCCTTGAACTTGAAGAGCCAAATTAAACAGAAACTCTCCCACCGAACAAAGGCACTTCAAATGTTAACGAAAATTAACACTGGGTTTTTGTTACCACCGCTATTCCATGTATTGTATCAACTTCAACATTGTATCTAAATAATCTAAATATCAGTATAATTAAACAATTATAATACTTCATCTCTTTATTTTATTAAAAAAACCACTATTAAACATGTAAGGTCAACTAGGCGAAGACCCATCTAACAGGTACGATCATCCTGAAAGAATTACAACAAAATCAGCAAAGCTACGAGGATGGCAATATAAGTTTTGTTTACTTTTGTGCTTGCATATAGTTTTGTTTGATTTTAATTTAATATTGACATAACAAAATAATTGAGACAATCTTCTTAGCATTCCATGGATTCAACGTGCAGGTGCCGGGTCCATCATGTGGCAGAGAGAGAATACCCGAGTAGATCCCGAGACTTGTGACTCGGGCATAGGTTTAAGGGGTCCCTTTCTGACGTACATCAACACTCACTATTAAATTAATATGTATTTTTTTTTTGACTGTAGTCTGAAATAAATATAATCAACAGGAGAGTAAAACCATTTTAATAATTATTAATGGACATAGATAGCATTGCTTATAGTATTGACGGTGGAAAATCTTTTTAATATTTGGTATGATTAGAAGCTTGCAGTGCAAGTGCAAAATGTGGTAGCAAAAAAAATAAAATAAGTGTTCAAATTTTAAATATTTCACAAATCTATGCAGATAGGTTTATTCTTTATGAATACATGTATATCTAATGCAATAGTTCATTGCATTGGCATTATGCACATTCTTACTTAGTTGTGCTTGATGAAAATAAGAAATAAGCTCATATTTTATGTAGTAGAAAAGTCCGTCTAGGGCTAGGAACGGTAATAAACATCATATACTGAGGTGCCAAAGACTTTTGCCACCTCCAGATATATTATCTGGAGGTCAACCTTTTGTCTAATTCAGTCCTATTCCTTGAGACACTGGCAAGTAATATAGTACTTACATAAACAGAAAAGTCTTTTTTGAAGAGAAATGCCCGAAAGTCTATGTTATATCTTATTCTTGAATTGATATTTATTTTGACATTAATCACTAGATTAAAGTTAATTTGCATAAAAAAATCGTAGAATGAAAGAAATATTTTTTATTTTTCTTCTATGAATTTATTTCGGAAATCTTCTAGGTACATTACAAATCACAACATACGACATAAATAGCTCCTAGATGACAATAAACCTTAGTCACTAGAATAGATCATATAGATAGAACGGACACTCCCCAACCCCCGCCGATTTCAAGCTTCCTCACCCCTCAGGCCATTTCGAGTATGCTAGAAGCACTCAATGAAGGGCTGGTATCGAACATCTAATTCCTAACGAAATATCATCATGGTGGGTTGTTGTGCTGTTTACGGCTGCCCGTCAACGAAATGGGACAAGATTAAAAGCTTTATTTAATTTCCTAAGGATAAAATAACGTAAGATTAGAAACTTTTAAATACTGTTGCTATATAATAACGTAGTAATTTTTAACTTAAAGTTCGTAACTTACACAGCCAGTTTTGGGCACGGATTGATAAGTCCTGGACGAATGAGGAATAATTATAGTGACAGAATAAAGTTTCCTTGGGCAAGTGTAAAATAATATGCGAATGTGTTAGGTACACATTTGCAAACAGAAATAGTGTCTAGGTACCTATTTATCATCGGTTTTGTTTGATTTTACGGTGTATGTATACACCCTTTTAAAACCTTTCTACAACAAGACGAAAATGACGGTTACAAAGTGCACGCTATGAATTTAGAAATGCAAAGTGAGTGGTTGACCATAGGTGAGTTCTGTATCCCATTAGCTCTAAAGTGATCCGATTAGCAAGGATTAGCAATTAGTAAAGATTAGCTCTAAACCTTGATCTATGACTGGTCTCCTGCCTTATTAACATTTTATCTAAATGCATTCCAAGTGACCCTCCCTGACCAGAGTAACTTGGTAAAGTAGGGAAAAGCCTCTGAAAAATGTAGCTATACTTGTGGCGAGGCGATATGTACAGCAAGGCACATATTGCTAGGATGCAAGGTGCTCCTTAATGGGGGTCATTACTCACGGCGACATGACAGAGTACTTGAAATCATACGTAAAGCCATGAGCCTTTCAGTAGCTAGAGCCCAAAAGGGATTGACGACAAACAAAAGACAAATTAACTTTGTAAAAGAAGGCTCAACTTCAAACTCCAGGAACAAGCCTTACTCAATCCTTGGTACAGTACCTGATTGGACTATTTTAATGGACACGTATGAAAGGCACTACAGGATCCCAGAGGATGTGGGTGTTTCGTCATCCAGACCGGACATTTTCCTTTTTTTCTAGAGCTACGAAACACATAGTGCTTGTAGAACTTACTGTCCCGTGGGAAACTAATATACCTAAAGACCACGCGATGAAACAAAATAAGTATTACAACCTCCTAAACGAATTAACAAAAAACGGCTATGTAGTTAGTTTATACACTGTAGAAGTGGGAGCGAGAAGTATACCAGCAAAATATCTCTATAACCTGCTGAAAGACCTTGGCTTATCCAGAAGTGCAGTAAGTTCTATACTAGAACGAGTATCTAAACCTGCACTAGTAGGCTCATATCAGATTTGGCTGGGCAGGGAGAGAAAAACGAGTAGTGAAGGTGAGTGTTGATGTACGTCAGAAAGGGGCCCCTTAAACCTACGCCCGAGTCACAAGTCTCGGGATCTACTCGAGTTTTCCTCTCTCTGCCACATGATGGACACGGCACCCGCACGGTGAATCCATGGAATGCTAAGAAGATCGATCGTCTCTAGAATAGTGTAATATAGTTCCATTCTATTTATGTAACTCAACATTATTGCAAGTTTATAGACTACTTTACATAACCAGGTGAACTCAAGGATGAACACAACTATTCAATAAAACAATTCAGTAGCCCTAGCTCTAACACACACATTCACGCGTGTGTACGAACGACATCTGCATAGATGTGTGAAGAGTTGGTAACTCCACAGCGGCGTTTGTATGGAGTGTTTGTTTGTATTTAGTGGAGTGTCCGGGGTGAGATAAAGTGCACAGATCACATATTATATTTATTGTTTCTCATTCATAGAATTACAACACTGTAATTGAATACACACATATTATAGAACCTTAACATTTGGAACGGGATGAGCCTTTATTAACAATAAGCAAACCTGAATTATCCATAGACCAATGAAGATCTTGAAGATGTTCAAGCCCACTACCAGTCGTTTCGGTTGTGCGCACTTACAAAAAAAGATGGTGGGGTTAGGCCACATATTGTCGCCTTTCTGCCTCATCAGATTAAGCAAGGGCCACGGGCAGAATTCCTCCACTCCCCAGCAGTCCCCAATAAGTATGACCCACGCACAACAGCCCAATTGAGAGCCTAAGTGCGGAACTGTCAAACAAACTGTGCACAAATTTGCGTCATACAAAACAACAATGTCACTACTGAGACAACCAGATAACATTAGGTTAACAAAACAGGTTAGATCTCTCAAGAAGATCTTGCCTACCTATCCTGAGCTAAAATGATAGATCTTTTTGATGTTTAGGTATCAGCCCGTCTAGGGTGAGCCACTCAAGAAAGATGTAATTGCAGCCTCAACCTCCAATCCTCCTCCTCAACAACTTCCTGCAGTGTGGCTTCAATTACTACATTTTGTGATGAATACGGCCATGTGTACTGGATTATGATGCTGCATTTTCTGCAAAATAATTCAAAATTAGCATTTTAGATCTCCATTATCACATCGAACATTTCTGATTTTAGTTCCATAATGAATTTCAAATCTATGAACATAATCCATTAAAAGATTGATATTGCTTCATATTTATGCTTTAATTGAGCATCAGTTGTATTTTTGGTTTTGTCTCTGGATTTTAATTCTTCATCTAATAGTCTTGTTCTAACGAGCTGTAAGTTGGATGACATCATAATTATGTCCTCGAGTGGCGACCACGACCAGAAGACGCAGTGTTGGACGGCCTCCCACTAGATGGACAGATGACCTCATATTAGTGTTACATTCTATGGCTGTGATAACGGTGTCCTAACTTGTCTATAATGCTGTTATGTACCTAGTAGAAAACACAGAATATAATAGGAAACCACTATAATACTAACTATCTTTGATAGTAGGTGATCTATTTTATCACGATTCGTCAGTGTCTCCAGATCACTCCAGTTCCCTCACGATGTTGTCGTATTTTTCAAAGTAGTCTTCTAGAGTTTTGTCAGTTGCTGGTTTCAAATTGATCAATCTGTGTCGTAGCTTAATGATTGATAATATACTTTTTCGTTGGAATATTATAAGTTTTCTAAAATTTGTCGTTTCTCTTGGTTTTTTGCAGGTCTTGATCTCTTGATCGCGTAAAACGTAAATGCGGCAGAGCGTAAATCGCGTTTCGGTTCCGTTCTTCCGTTCGCCACGCGCCACGCCTTCGGATCGCACCCACAGATCACAGATCACTAATTGGACCGAAGGGTTCGCTTCGCGTCGCAGACTTCAGAGATCACATTGGATCACATCAGCGTAGTAGCGATCAGTGTTTCCACAATGAGGGGAACTTCCCCTTTTGAGGGGAAATTAGGGTCCAGAGGGGAACAAAAAGGGGAAAGCGATGTAAAGGGGAAATCATGCTTAAAATCAAACAAATACAAAAACTTCGTCAGATTGAGGAAAATTTTCGTATAATTAGTACATACAGATATCAGTTCCATTTTTTTTTGAAAAATATTTTCTAAATTGTTTTTATTTATATATTGGTGTACGCAATATTTAATGCTTTATTAATTTCGAATACTAAGACCGTTTCTCATTTGTTATTATTTTGTACTAGGTACTATTGTTCCCCAATCAAATTGAGTAAATAAGACACTACGTAGGCCAAGCACCGAGGGTTTTTTTGCAACGTACGGGACCTGCTTTTTTTTAGAATTTGTTCAACGGTGTCAAAAACGTAATTTCGAAATAAACTCGCAAATTTCCTACTTCGGTTTTACTTCGTTTCGTTCGATCGCACATTTCAAACAATGTGCGATCGGACGCTATCGACGATAAGCCTACTTACTCTATTTAGAGCAGGCTTAGAGATTTTAAACGGACGGATCGAAGTACAACCGGAGTAGAAAAGTCGCGAGTTTTTCGTAGAAAGAGAGAAGACGTCCAGGTACCATTAGACCTCTACAAACATGATCCGAATGTTTGCGTTGTTATTCAAGTTTTCCCGCGGTTTCAGATTAATTTACCTGTTATTCGTTGGAAGCGCCAGTGAGCCGTGTAAGCATTATTTTTTTTTGTGGTGAGCGATTATGAATGATCGGCATAATCGATTTATTTTGGATTACGTATGTTGAAAATCGATTTTGGAATGAGGCGTTTTCCGACGAGATAAAAAAAAATGGTTCGAAATAACGACGATAGGAGGCGCTTGTAGATTTTAGATTGCGATGTCAGTGTCAAAAGCCACAGAGCCACATAGTGAGGACCATTGGGAACGCTGAACTTAGCTCGCAAACCTGTGTCGAGCTAGTTCGCTCCAATCTTTCGTTCGTTCGGTCTTTTTCAAATATTTTAAAAGTCAATATTGCAATTAACTATTTCATATAATAAAACATATAAAAATGTCACGTGAATTGAGAAAAGTTCCGTCTGGTCTTGTCGGGAGAATGGAAACTGCCGATTGGTATCCTATCATTTCGACGATAATAATATGTGCGTAATGCCCCTAACTTAAAACGGTTAAGGAAATCTTCGTGAGGAAACCGACATGTACCTAGAATTCTTCGAGGTCATGACTGTGTCATCCACCAATCCACACTGCGCCAGCGTGGTGGATTATGGTCTTGACTCTCTCTTTGCAAAAGAATGCCCTGAGTCCCAGTAAAAATTTCATCTATCTCAATATACGGATATTGTCAAAACCTCAGATTTAAACAGAAATGTAAAGTAATGTTAGACGTAATATAAGCGCCATCTATCATTTCTTCGTTTTAATCTCTTGAAAATGTCTAGAAAATCTGTATCTAGAAAAAAATACGTGGTAGAAATGATACTTTAGACATGCTTAACTTTCTTTTTACTGTCGCTTTTTCATTTCATTGATTTTCAAATCACAGCGCTGCTAAAGAAATGTTCACTACAAATATTCGAAATATATTAAAATCGTTGAAGACATAACATACGATTCGGGTAAGATCGAACTAAAACAGTCAGTTGACCATGCGGCATTACTGAACAATAGCGGATCGCCGAAAAATAACTGTCACGGAACTAGATAATCGATGAGCTAATTCGTATAGCTCACTAAAACTTAAGGAGCTGTTCTGTATACTCGTCGTTTGGTAACTAATGTCCCAACACTATTATTTATTTATTTATTCTTGGCCATAGATATCACAAAACATTAGACAGATATCACAGACTAAGTAGAGAATAGATAGTAGTCCTTCAGCCACAGATAAATATTTTCGTATCAGTGTTGCCATTTATATTTTTGATTCTTCCTTTTACTTGTGCTTAGTTTGTGTCTCTGCATCGAGAGTTTTAAAGATTTTATTGAAAATCGAATGTGATCAATAACGGTTTATTATTCCATTATCAATTTAATTGACGGCTCATTGAGCCGTTTTCCGACGAGAAAAAAATAGTTCCAAAGTACGCACTCTCGTATGAAGGGAATGTTCAGGGAAAAAGTGTAAATCTAAATTATTTGCGATAACTAAAACTGTTGGAGGTTTCCCGAACACATCACTTATTTTAGATAAATTATAATTTTCTTCTCAGCTCAGCTGATGTGTTTGGTTCGTTTACCTTCTATAAACCCTAAATACTCGATGAAAAAATTTCATTATAAATCAAATTTTCTTCTTTTTTAGTGTTAATTGGGAATAAAAATAGTCAATAAAATTGATAATGGAATAAAATATCGTTACTGATCACATTCGATTTTCAATAAAAATCTTTAAAACTCTCGATGCAGAGACACAAACTAAGCACAAGTAAAAGGAAGATTCAAAAATATAAATAGCAACACTGATACGAAAATATTTATCTGTGGCTGAAGGACTACTATCTATGCTCTCTACTTAGTCTGTGGTATCTATCTAGTGTTTTGTGGTATCTATGGCCAAGAATAAATAAAAAGTTAATAGTGTTGGGACATTAGTTACCAAACCACGAGTATACAGAACAGCTCCTTAAGTTTTAGTGAACTATGCGAATTAGCTCATCGATTATCTGGTTCCGTGACCGTTATTTTTCGGCGATCCACTATTGTTCAGTAATGCCGCATGGTCAACTGACTGATTTAGTTTGCTCTTACCCGAATTGTATGTTACGTATTCAACGATTTTAATATTTCGAATTTTTGTAGTAAACATTTCTTCAGCAGCGTTGTGATTTGAAAATCATTGAAACCAAAAAGCGACAGTAAAAAGAAAGTTAAGCATTTCTAAAGTATCATTTCTACCACGTATTTTTTTCTAGATACAGATTTTCTAGACATTTTCAAGAGATTAAAACGAAGAAATGATAGATGGCGCTTATATAACGTCTAACATTACTTAACATTTCTATCCAAATCTAAGGTTTGGACAATATCCGTATATTGAGATAGATGAAATTTTTAAATCAGACAATTTATAGTTCTCTTGAATTTTAATGCATGTATAAAGCGTTTCCGAGTTTGCAGATGTTCATAAGCAATAGCAACCAACAACAGTAGCAAATAACAATAATCGTAGACATCTACGGTCAGGTAGCAAAAGCATAAGCAGCCCACTAATTGTTCCCACTGCTGGGACTCGGGCCTTCTTTTGCAAAGAGAGAGTCATACCCATAATCCACCACGCTGGCGCAGTGTACCAATCCACACTGATGACACGGTCATGACCTCGAAAAAATTCTAGGTACATGTCGGTTTCCTCACGAAGTTTTCCGTTTTAAGTTAGCGGCATTACGTACATATTATTATCTTCGAAACGATAGGATACCAATCGGCAGTTGCCATTCTCCCGACGAGACCAGCCGGAACTTTTCTCAATTCATGTGAAATTTTTGTATTTTACATTATATAAAATAGGTAAATATTGGAGCGCAGTATGAATAAAACAATTGCAATATTGTCTTCTAAAATATTTAAAAAAGACCTAACGAACGAAAGATGGGAGCGAACTAGTTCGACACAGGTATGCGAGCTAAGTTCAGCGTTCCCAGTTGACCTCACTATGTGGCTCAGTGGCTTTTGACATTGACATCGCAATCTAAAACTTACAAGCGCCTTCTATCGTCCTTTTTTCGAACCATTTTTTTTATCTCGTCGGAAAACGGCTCATTACTATGAAGCCCCTCCCAATGTTCAGGAAAAAAGTGTAAATCTAAATTATTTCCGATAACTAAAAATGTTGGAGGTTTCCCGAACACATCACTTATTTTAGATAAATTTTAATTTTATTCTCAGCTCAGCTGATGTGTTTGGTTTGTTTACCTTCTATAAACCCTAAATACTCGAAGCAAAAAATGTCATTCTAAAATAATTTTTCGTCTTTTTGAATGTTAACATATTGGGAATAAAAATAGTCAATAAAATTGATAATGGAATAAAAATCGTTACTGATCACATTCGATTTTCAATAAAATCTTTAAAACTATCGATGCAGAGACACAAACTAAGCACAAGTAAAAGGAAGATTCAAAAATATAAATGGCAACACTGATCCGAAAATGTTTATCTGTGGCTGAAGGACTTGTATCTATTCTCTCTACTTAGTCTGTGATATCTATCTAATGTTTTGTGGTATCTATGGCCAAGAATCAATAAAAAAATTAATAGTGTTGGGACATTAGTTACCAAACGACGAGTATACAGAACAGCTCTTTAAGTTTTAGTGAACTATGCGAATTAGCTCATCGATTATCTGGTTCCGTGACAGTTATTTTTTGGCGATCCGCTATTGTTCAGTAATGCCGCATGGTCAACTGACTGATTTAGTTCGATCTTACCCGAATTGTTTGTTATGTATTCAACGATTTTAATATATTTCGAATTTTTGTCGTGAACATTTCTTTAGCAGCGCTGTGATTTGAAAATCAATGAAACGAAAAAGCGACAGTAAAAAGAAAGTTAAGCATTTCTAAAGTATCATTTCTACCACGTATTTTTTTCTAGATACAGATGTTCTAAAAATTTTCAAGAGATTAAAACGAAGAAATGATAGATGGCACTTATATTACGTCTAACATTACTTTACATTTCTGTTTAAATCTAAGGTTTTGACAATATCCGTATATTGAGATAGATGAAATTTTTAAATCAGACAATTTATAGTTCTCTTGAATTTAATGCATGCGCACAAAGCGTCTCCGAGTTTGCAGATGTTCATAAGCAATAGCAACCAACAACACAACTACAATTGCAAATAACAACAATCGTAGACATCTACGGCCAGGTAGCAAAAGCATAAGCAGCCCACTAATTGTTATTACTTCTGGGACTCAGGGCCTTCTATTGCAAAGAGAGAGTCAAGACCATAATCCACCACGCTAGCGCAGTGTGGATTGGTGGATGACACAGTCATGACTTCGAAGAACTCTAGGTACATGTCGGTTTTTTACGAAGTTTTCCTTAACCGTTTTAAGTTAGCGGCATTACGCACATATTATTATCGTCGAAATGATAGGATACCAATCGGCAGTTTCCATTCTCCCGACAAGACCAGACGGAACTTTTCTCAATTCACGTGACATTTTTATATGTTTTATTATATGAAATAGTTAATTGCAATATTGACTTTTAAAATATTTGAAAAAGACCGAACGAATGAAAGATAGGAGCGAACTAGTTCGACACAGGTTTGCGTAAATCGTTGTGATATTTTTGTAGCCTCATGCCAATGAGGCCTTATTTTTGCATGCCCGCAATGGGTAGAACTGTTGTTTCTATAAATATGTCTTATTTATAACATCACCTTTGTACACAGTTTTCCAATAAATGATTCTGATTCTGATTCCGAGCTAAGTTCAGCGTTCCCAATGGTCCTCAATATGTGGCTCTGTGGCTCTTGACATTGACATCGCAATCTAAAATCTGCAAGCGCCTCCTATCGTCGTTTTTTCGAACCATTTTTTTATCTCGTCGGAAAACGCCTCATTATTAACTAGCAACTTCTAAAATCGAGACATCTCGAGACATTCCCAAAATCGATTGATTTCATTAGTATATCTCATAATCGCCCACCGCTACTTTTTGTATGAACTATGAACCTATCGTTCTTCTCTTTAGAGTATAATAAGTGTTCTGTTTTCTGTGATTTCTGTTTCTGTGGTCCTAGCAGTGTTTCCACAATGAAGGGAGCTTCCCCTTTTGAGGGGAAATTAGGGTCCAGAAGGGAATAAAAAGGGGAAAGAGAGGTAAAGGGGAAATCATGTCTAATCAAACAAATACAACAAAAACTTCGTCATATTGAGGAAAATTTTCATATTATCAGGTCAAATTTTTTTTCAAATTGGCACTGTTTCTTTTAAATGGTTTTCGATGAGGCATGAAAGCTTATATTATTGATATTGGTTGCAACTCCTGAAGGGTTTGGGTGCCAAAATTATATCAGAATAATTTTTGAGGGAAAAAAGGGGAAATCTTGATTGAGGCGAGGGGAAAGGAAATTATTAAAGTGGAAGCACTGGGTCCTAGAGCCTAGACCCTAGAGCACTGTTGCCAGATTGGAGGGATTCCCCCCAAATTTGGGGGGTTTTAATAGCCTTGGAGGAAATTTGGGGACAAAATGTTTGGGGGATTTACGGGGAAAGAATTGTTTGTTGGGTGAAATTGGGGATTTTTCATTGCCGAGTTTTGCAGTTTTTTAGTGAATATGGCACTTTTCCAAGTGAACTTAGTACAAAAATTAAATCGGCTTTTGTCGAAATACTATATTTTATGAAGTAATAGAAGCTATTTCTAAAATAATGTAATATTGTGTTTTAAGAGTTACGAAATGTTTATCAATTTTGGGGTTTTTTTTTCTTGAAAACCGATGTTTTGGGGGGATTTCAGGAACATTTTGGGGAGAAATTGGAGTGGTTGTCAGCGTAAAATTATGTTTAGGGGTAAACTAATGAATAATTTACTTTGGGGGTTTTTTTCAAGAAAATCCGCTACTTGGGGGGATTTCGAGAACATTTTGGGGGAAAATTGAGATGGGCTTCTGACAACACTGCCCTAGAGTAGGTCAGTAGGTATCTAGGTATCATGAGTTCATGAGTATGATCTGTTCTTGTTTTTTGTTTAGCACTGACTGATTGTGTACTATTATTAGTATTATTACAGTACAGTGATACAGGGATCTGGGCTGATTACTGGATTTCACAGCCTGCAGGCCATCTTTATTTATTTATAGGCCACATTATCTTTGCTGCAGGCCTGCACCTACAGTGAATATCATTTTATTTTATCATTGTAATGTAAGTCTTAGATTGTACATTCTCTTTGAAGTAAGCACCATGCTATAGATGTACCTATTTACTTTTTGATTTGTATTTTACCAATCGCAACTACCTACTAGGTCTAAAGGTGCTTTTACAGATTGAAATAATTTTAATAAATTACAGAGTCGGGTTATTGTTGACCAAATAAGTTTGCGATGTCTACGAAAACGCAATTTGGCCCGCTCGTCGGTGCTATAGACGAGGGCACCTCCAGTGCTAGATTCATCATTTTTAAAGCTGAATCATCAGAAGTCGGTGAGAGTCTCGTATTTCTTCTTTTTATTATTTCCTCGTTTACATTTTCAAACCGTTATCACCCACTGTTGAGAAGCATCCATACCATCTAGTACAACCCGCTATCCTAAATTAGGTAATACCTACTGGTTTTTGCTGATAGATTTGTAATAGGTACATAGGTATTATGTAGTATGAGGTAGAAACTGGATCTACAAAACTCATCTCCTTTGTGGAGACTGGTAAATCACTAATGTAGAAACTATTGCAAAACTTGTACATGATTATGTTATAAAGGCTTAACATGTTAATCTAATCTTAATTCATTTGCTTGAATGCTTTGGTAAGCTGGTCAAGTTAGCTTTTTAATAATAAGCAGTCCAAGGTGGGTGTATGCCTATATGCTTATCAAAAAAAAAGCTATTGATTTGAAGGCACTCGTGATATATATGTTGCAGCCAACTAGTGGCCAACTCAGCCTAAACGAAACTAGCTACATTGTTATGTATAAATAAATATTTTTTATTTCTGTCACATTTTCATCATATGTATTATGAATATGAATGACCTAAGGCATTGGCCAGCCAGATTATTAAATGTACAAATGAAACGGCTGAATATAATTTGAAACAGTGCTGGTTAGTTAATAGACTAGGCTGTTCATTGAATGGCTGTTTAAGCTAGTAGGCAGCAACATATTCATAAGGGAATACACTCAGCGAGGCATAAGCTGAGCTTTGCATTTGTGTGAGTGTACATGGATAGTGTAGGTGTGACAACCGGCCTTAGGCGCGGCGCCATTTTGTCTCGCCGTGCTCCTGCCTGATTGGTGATCACTCACACTAATGCAAAGCTCAGCCTATACCTCGCGGAGTGTACTATAATGTAGAAGTCATGGTGTTTTGTGCGCTAGTGGTTTGAATGTGCAGTTCACAAAGAGGTTATAGGTTAGAATCCCAATTACACCATTGAGTATTTCTCCAAGATGTACAAATTTGTCATCACCACTGGCTTTGGTGATGAAAGAATATTGTAAGAATCTTTTGAAGTCATGGGGTCGTCCACCAACCTGCACGGGGCCAGTATTGTGGATTATAGCCTTGACTCTGTTCTTGTAAGAGAAGGGCCTCAGTCCTCAGTCCCAGTAGTGGGAACAATTAGTAGGCTGCTGTGGTATCTTTATCACTGTCTTATTCTACTTTTTAATCTCCTCGATTGTATATTAGTTTTCTGGTGTGCATAATTAAATGTTTCTTTTTGTCTGTCTGACTCAGTGTGTCTGTTTGTGGCATTGTAGCTCCCAAATAGATGAACCAATTTTTATTTTGCTTGAAAAGTGAATTAGTTGGGAGTGTTCTTAGCTATGTTCAATGAAAACTTGTCCCCGAATGGCTGCTGTCACAAAACGGCATTGTATTACATATTTTATCACAACTCTCTTATTATAAGAAGTATTGAAGTATTGAACGAAAGGCCTTAAACTAGTAGAATGCGATACATTATAGTAAATTACAATTACAAGATGGTAGGGGGTAACTCAAAATGTTTAATATTGATCTTGTTTTAATATTTTTTTTCTTTTCTGCTAGTTTGTATGGAGCAAAGAGAGCTAAGTCATATTTGCCCTCAAGAAGGTTGGGTGGAACAAGATCCCTATGCCATATTAGAAGCAGTAACAACTTGTATCAAGGTTGCAGTGGAAAAGCTGGTAGCATTAGGAGGGACTCCTAAGGTTTGCACATTTTGGGACCTGGTGAACAAAGGCGATATGTCCACCGTAGTCAATTTTAATTTTTTCACTTATTTGGGTTCTTATTATGGCCATCTTCTTGAAGACATTGGCAACCAAACCCATAAACATCAAAAACTGTGTTACAGCAGAAAGAAACATATCCATTAAAAAATTTAATAAAATGTGGAAGTACATAAAAATACATGTAATGGGCCTGTGTTCATGTAAAAAAAATATTTAACTCTGTCTAGTTGTTCTTTATCCGACTGAAAGTAGGGTTATGTTTTTCGTATCTTGTATGTTTGTAAATTTCTTTATTCCCACGTATCTTCATAACGGCTGGATGGATTTTGACAATTAAGATATCTTTGGATATGTCTCAATCATCCAAGTGTCCTTAGATAGTATATTGTATCACAATGTTTGTTGCAGTCGGGGTTTTTAAATTAAAGTTGTTCAAAGTATAGGGTTAGGAGATGTTTATCGTTTCATTAAGTTTTTCAAATCTACTGTACAATATAATTGGTGGGACAAGTTTGCTTTTGTTCAACAGCTCCTCAACTCCTCATTTATTTTAAAATTAAATTTATTCCATACAAAACTTAATTTTTGCAACTGATCTAGATCTATTTTGATAAGGAACTAGCATATAAAATTACTTATTATGCTCGATACAAATTATACACAGGTCAAAATTATAGTCAATTAGATGTTCCTGATACAAAAGTAAAATATGTCTAAATGTCAGATTGATCACCAATATGTGTCACCACTGATTTTTAATTACAAACTTATTTAATCTGTTATAGTAGATTGTATGAAAAGGGACCAAAATAGTAGTTTTTATGGTAAGGGCGCTACTTTTAACTATGAGGGAAGCGAAGACTTATAGAATAGAATCCCGAGCGTAGCGAGTGCAGCCGACACGTACTAGCTAGTAACTCATACAATTTGCATTCGGTTTCTGTGAATGATAAATGTTCCAAATTCAAGTCTCCTTTCCACCCGCTAAAGTGGTTTTCGGGAAAGATCTATTTTGCTCCCAATTATAGAAGAACAAGGCAACACTTTGAATATAAAGTATGAAAAACCTTATATGTAGTGTTCTCTTTGCAAGACAACTCGAGAAGTGCTACACCTTTACGAGTTTATCCTGAGAATAATGTCCCCTGAATAACACAAAAGACACTGGTGAATTAGTGGATAGAGAAGCCAAAGATAAAACTTGATGTTGAACCACTAACCACCTGTTTAACCAACTTACAAAGAAAGAGGGGTTTGCCAATTTGGTTGTATGTTTTATTTTATATACATAATATGTGTGTATGTTGCATGATAGTAATTGGGACTCAATTTTGGTGGATCTTTTTTGTGTGGTATATACAAATTATTGAAATCAGGAAAGTGGTTTTTGAAATATCTACAAATAAATAAAATACGTTCTAATCCATTGTCTAGATGATGTTCTCATAGAATTATGAAATTTTGTTGAGTGCCAGAAATAAATTTTATTTTATTGGAGCAATTTCAGTTATTACTGTCTTGACACATGTAGCCGATGTAGGCATTTGTTTATTTTTTACAGGACATAATAGCAGTGGGTGTGACAAATCAGCGGGAAACCACAATAGTGTGGGACCGCAGTACAGGGAAGCCACTACACAATGCAATTGTGTGGCATGATATGAGGACTTCATCCACTATTGATAAACTGCTGGATAACGTCCCTAACAAGACAAGGAATCAAAATTATTTGAAGGTTGGTATGTGTTAAGTTTTAAACTAGCAGTAATGCTCGAGTGACAAGAGGCTAGTTTTTTAAGCTGGGATAGCAAGCTAGTGTTAGCAAGCTAGTAAAATCTTCTTTCTTCTTTTGCTTCGTGTAGACGAAATAACGAATACCTCTTCTAAAACATTATTTCGCAATGCCGTACAAAAATCATGCGACAAGGAGAAATGATCGAGGGCTTGCAACCGCCCCCCCTCTTCAACTGCGCTCAGATTAGCTACTGAACTGATTACAATTGACGGCATAGTCTACATCTTATTACTTTATATCTTTCTATCATCTTACTTAGGTCTCCTGGTGGTTCATTTGACCAATAAATTTTGTTCACGGGCCTGTATATATACAAGTCGAGATTTTTACGTGTGTACAAAAACTTAGACTAAGTATTTGTATACTCTTACTCTCGGTTTTCATTCATTTTATTCACTAATTGATGTGTAAAAAGAAATAATTAAGAAAGTACTTGGTCTTTGACATAAATTACAAAATTAGTTGAAAGGTATAATTGACATACTTTATATTTTGACATGTAAATTCTAAGAACAATTTAATTTTACTATTTTTTTTGAGTAAATAGAGCTTGTAATAAAATAAAGTTTGAGAATACAATTGGATCTAAATACATTTTCAGCCATTATGTGGTCTGCCGCTGTCTCCATACTTCAGTGCCACGAAGCTGAGGTGGCTGTGCGACAACGTGGATGTAGTGAAGAAGGCGATGAAACGGGGGACCTGCTGCTTCGGCACTGTCGATTCATGGATCATCTGGAATCTAACAGGTTAATAAGGTTCATTATTCTATGCACATTTAATACAGTTTTAAGCTTCTATATAGCTTCACTCTTTACCGCCTCTTTTCCCATAAAAAGTAAACATATAGATAGATAGATACTCTTTATTGTACACACCAAAACTAAGAAAAACACGTATACAGGATAATAAAAACAATAAAAGCATACCTATATCCTTTCTCTGGCTATATCAAATGTCATTGAATTCGGTTAGTAGCTTTAGCATGAAAGGGTAACAGGAAAATAGTTACTTTCGCATTTATAATATTTGCGGTGATGTCTTATTTATTTATGATTAGCAGCTTCGACGCGGTTGACCAACAAACATTTATAATATTTGTAGGATTATATGTAAGGTTTTAATCTAAACATTAGCACTTAAACTATTATGCAGTTGAATTAAACTGTTAAGATTAGACTTTGAGTCGAGTAGAGATATCTAATCACACGCATAATAAACCAGCAGATAAACAAAGTTATGCCCAAGGATTGTAAATGGAATAAATATAAATATGGTTGTTGAAAATGAGACTTTATCATATTATTGATAGGGTACTTTGTATGTCTTTTATGTAACAGAAATTCACTAGTATATGTAGGTAAACGAAGACTGGTTGATTTAGAGGCAGGAAATCTTTGTATGATGAGATTTATTTTTATATGCGCGTATAAACGCGTGCCTTTGCGGAGTACTTCTGCGTATGTCCGTATGCTTGACATCTCTTACACTGTGGACCAAGTTTTGTTGTTCACTGAATTTAAACTTTGCACCCCAGCATAGACTTAATTCGATAAATTTTTTGATGTCTTGATCTTTAGAGTATGTAAGCACAAAACAAACATGTTGAGAGGTTCTTTAATTTTTCCACCTCAGTTTGCTCACTACATTCTCAATCTTAAAGCCCTTTACTTTCAAGTCGTCGTCGTCAGGTAATGGCCGCAACCACAAAATGGCGAATTATATTATTTTTTTCAGTACTACCTCAATATGGGTATCAAACGAAAGGGCTTGACTAGTAGAATACATTTCACTATGACTAATTTCAAATCCAAGATGGCCGCTTCCACAAAATGGCGAAATACATTTCTTTTTTCACAACTCTCTTAATATGGGTATCAAATGAAAGGGCTTGACTAGTAGAATGTTGTACAAATAACAAATCCGAGGTAGTTGGGGGTTAATCAAAATTTTTAATTTTGTTCTTGTGTATGTTTTTTTTTATGTTACGCGATTGCGCCGTCAATGGTGAATCGATTTTGATGGTTATTTTTTTGTTTGGTATATCATAGTTCACCGATGGTCCCATATAAATTTTATCTAAATTGGTGCATCGGTTTTTGGAATGTGAACATAATACGAAAATTGTCTTCCAAACATTTATACGAAACTAGCTGTACCTTGCCACGCTTCGCTGTGGCACATTGTAATGCAAAAACTAAATAAAAACAATCCTTGATGCAGATTATATATCATTCTAAAATTTCAGCTCGATTGTTGTAGAACTTTTTGAGTTTTTGAAGCGTACACAAACCAACATAACGTTTTTATACATAGAGATAGTGATAGATAGATTCTTGTGCAATTTGGCATAGTGTCTGAATTTAATTTTAAATTAAAGTAACTTTTTGTTTTTGCGGGATCATAAATGATTGTATTTCTGACATGTATAGACGGTTGTGTAACTGGTTTTCAGGCGGTCCCAGCGGAGGTAGTCACGTGACTGACGTCACGAACGCCTCGAGAACAATGCTCATGAATATTGAGAAGTTGACCTGGGACCCCTTGCTGCTCAAGTTCTTCGAGGTGCCCGAAGCCGTTCTGCCGGAAATTAAATCTAGCGCCGAGGTAACACAAACTAAGTATTTAGTTTAAACCGAGTGTAGTTTTACCGATAAAATCTTGGTGTCTTCGAATCAAGAGTGAATCGGTTTCTTCTAGGTTTTTTTTTTATATAATTTGTTTATTCGGAAATGTATTACAGAGTTCCTTATAACAATTTTATTTTACATTATAATAGAAAATAGTGAGCCTCTGGATCTGTGAGAGAAAGGTGCTATTTGATACAATCAGTGCTACCACAGATCCGGATCCGGATCTTCTAGGTAAAAACGCTTTATCGTAGACTGCATCTTCGCTTAATATCAAGCCAGATGGCGGTCAAGTGTAAACCTATTAAAGAAAAAAAAATAAACAATTTTATTTAGCACTAGCTGTGCCCACGATTATATGCACATTTTAAGTTTTTTTTTTGTTTATTTCGCGGAACCCTGATTGGGTTCCTGATTTTGGTAAAGTAAAAATTAGGCTAAGTTATGCATTAGAACATCTGTTATCTAGTAGTGAAAACCCCGTAATAATCGGCCTGGAGGTTAGCCGGAGCAAACAAACATACCTACATACAAAAATTGTAAAAAAAATACATTTTGGTATTCCTATGTACCTTCTATACATAAATATTTTACTATGCATGTAGCAAAAGGCGGTTATTTTAATATTACAAACAGACACTTCAATTGTATTTGTTTATATAGCCTAGCGGTCGGTTCCGGTTTCGCTCGAATAACCTAATATTAAAAATGTCGATGTTTGTTGCTCAATCACGTCGTAACGTATGAACGAATCAGCCTGAAATTTAGAACAGTTAGATTCTGGGAGAACATATAGACTACTTTATATTCCGAAAAAAAAACAACGGGAACAGGAACTGCGTGGGTAAAACCGTCGGGCGCAGCTATTCATCATATAAATATCATTACTCGAGATAAAAACTATCCTATATCTCAAATTACACATAAATACCGACTTTCGTGAATATCGTTTGACTTGGTGAATAGTTCACTGGGAACAAAAATCATGACACTGGATTTTATAAATTAAGATATAAGTGGTTGACACAATATTTACTCGCCTTTCAAACCTTCCCTGGACTGCCAAAAATAATTTAAAACCAAAATTAGCCAAAACAGACCAGCCGCTCTCGAGTTTTAGCGAGACTAACCAACAGCAATCGATTTTTATAAATATAGATTTAAACTCAATCATACATTTCTGTCGTTTACTTGATAAAAACAACTTAAATAACATAATATTGAAAATATTTAATAATTTCCTAATAAACAAACTGAAACAAGAACAAAATTAAAAATTTTGACTAACCCCCAACTACCTCAGATTTGGTATCTGCACAACATTCTACTAGTCATGCCCTTTCATTTGATACCCATAATTAAGGGAGTTGTGAAAAAAGATATGTATTTCGCCATTTTGTGGAATCAGCCATCTTGGATTTGAAATTTGTCATAGTGACATACATGTATTCTACTAGTCAAGCCCTTTCATTTGATACTCATATTGAGGTAGGTTGTGAAGAAATATTTTGTCCGCCATTTTTATTTGGCGGCCATCTTGAATCGATAACCAAACATAGCTAAGAACATCCGCACGGATATTAACCCTCAAATAAAAAAAAAAACGCATCGAAATCGGCCCATCCGTTTGAGCTCTACGGTGCCACAGACACACACACACAGACAGACAGACATCGACGTCAAACTTATAACACCCCTTTTTTTGGTCAGGGGTTATAAAAAGCATTGTCACAGTCAAAATTACAAATAAGCAAAACAATCTATACTTAGATTATTAAGTCAAAATCAAAGTACTTTATTCATAAATGTACTATTTACACATCAATTAATAAAAAACAAAAAAAAGAGCATACAAATTGTATACATTTTAAAAGTTTGAAATGACTAATTTACTGTATTATAATAATTATTGTACAGAAAACTGTCAAGCATTATTATAGCATTATACAAGTATAATATGTCTTTAATACAATTGTACTGACCCATGTCAAATTTATTTCTTTACATTTTTATGGGAACTTTGCCATCACTCTCTCTAAATTAGCTGTAACTATTATAAAAAGCTTTATTGATAAGCCAGCATATTATTTATACCAACATGCATTGTATGATAATTATTATTTATTAGTAATTATTATGTTTCATCATATAAACCAATGACTTGTACAAGTGTTATAAATAAAATATGATTATGATTAATATTACAAAGCTGAAGAGGTTTTTTGTTTTGATGCGCTAATCTCAGGACCGATGTCAAAACTTCTTTGACCATTGGATATGTGCGCGATCCCTGAGTTCTAATTGGCTATAATATATTACTTATCACGGGTGAAGCCGGGACGGACCGCTAGTTAATACATTAATTAGAATTAAACTGAACTTGAATTAAGATTAAATTCAATTTTAATCATTGCAGCGCCATCTTGTGTGAACGACACAAACTATTTGATAATGTAGCGCATTGGAGGGTTCGCTAAAGTGCATCCAGCGGCTGAACGATTCGACGGTTCTCACTTTCTGTTAGCTCTCGTAACGTAATTTCTCGCTAAAACTGCAGATGGCGCTGTAGTCATACTTCATGCTTTATATATAAAAACTAGCGGCCCGCCCCGGCTTCGCCCGTGGTATATATATATAACCTACAGCGTTCAAGGATTACGAACATATGAAAGAACGGTGAACGATTTTTTTAAATCGGTCCAGTAGTTCCCGAGATTAGCGTGTTCAAACTATATAATATATGCTATAGGCTACTTTTGATCCCCAAATTATCGTGCTGTTTACTGGGTCAGAATTGACACCTGTAGAGATCTGGCGAGGGGGGACAACTAATTAAATGACGATTGATCAGTTTTCGATTTAATTACTAAAATGGCTATTAAAAAATAAGGGTTGATCGTAGAAGGGTGAAAATTGAGGATTGTATGTATTTTTGGATGTTGTATCATAAAAAAATAGAAATTAAAAATTTTGACTAAAAAATAAAAATAAAAATTTAGGGGTGGACTACCCCTAACATTTAAGGGGATGAAAAATAGATGTTGGCCGATTCTCATAGATACCGGATAAGCACAAAAATTTACATCAAAATCGGTCAAGCCGTTTCGGAGGAGTATGGCAACGAAAACTGTGACACGAGAATTTTATATATTAGATCAATGCCACTTTTCGTTGTAAGTGAACTCCTTCTAAACGGCTCGACAGATTTGAATGATTTTTTTTGTATACGCTTGGGTAGGACCCTGGACGGTTCAGATTCACAAATCAGCCCGGCAGATGGCACTGCAATTGGTATCTTGGTTACTATCCGAGCGAAGCCGGGTCGGGCCGCTAGTAATATGTAAAATTCTCGTGTCACGTTGTTAGTCGGAAAACTTCTCTAAAATGGCTGGACCGATTTTTATGAAATGTTATGAATTTTTCCATAAAATTTTTGAAAAAAAAAGTTTTTATCTTTTTTTTATGATGAATATATTATGAAATTGAGTTTATCATTGGCTTCCAATAGATTAAACGCGTAACATTTACATTTTTCACGTTAGACTGTTTAACAAAGATTTTAAAGTCGGTGTTGTAACTTTGTATTTTTTTTTTTAATTAGCCGATGCCATGATACCTGATGTTTAGCGGCGATTTAGTCTGCCATACCCTGCGCCTTAAATATTAAATCCACCACAGACTATCCTCTCAGGTCTCAGGTAATGCATGCTTTCTACTGTTTGATGTTCTTACATCGGAAGTCGAGACAAACCTAGTAATCATTAGAACATTAAACATGAAACGATGTCTTTTTTCCGAGTTGCGAGGAGTAGTACTAAAGAAAAATAGATAAGGATTATCTATTTTATACACATATAAGTAAATCATACAGATCCGCTCACTCTTCGTAATATATTTACAAAAACCCTACAAACTTGACACTTGCGGCGGTTTTGTAGACTTTGATGCTATAGGAACTATTATTGTTGTTGTTACTTTATAATAATAACTAGCGCTCCGCCCCGGCTTCGCCCGGGGTACATAATATAATAGCCTATACCGACACAAACTGAAGACCGTCTCGCGGTCCCTCACCATGTCGGACAGCGGTGACTCCTCTGCAGTCTTTGAAGACAAAATTAAAAAAATGCCTGATCGTGATCGAGCAATGCTTCTATGATTACAGGGAATTATATTGTTTTGAATAATTTAATTGAATATTTATTTATTGTATGCTAATTAATTGATTACCATTGGAATATCTTTATTATTTATACAACGTGATTAATTAGACTTAAATTTATTAATTTGACTATGTACAATTTTCTTATATTATGGCAAATTACATTACTGAAATTATTTTTACTTGACATGTAAAATAATATTTTATTAATAAATAATATGAATGAAAATAGCTCACATGGATCATGTACGTATATCCAACGGTAAAATAATTTTTGAAATCAATCTTGTAGTTCCTGTGATTAGCGGGTTCAAATAAACGTTCTTCTGCTATCGTCACACACAAGACCATTCGGTATTTAAAAGTAGGTTTTTTTAAACCAATAGGTTCGCACTTGACCACCATCTCACCTGATGTTAAGCGATGATGCGATCTACGATGGAGCGTGCTTCCCTAGAAGAAACCGATTCACTCTCGATTTGAAGACACCAAAATTGTAACTAGCGAGGAAAACCCACTGAGGCAACGCATTCCACAACCTAGACGTTCTTATCACAAACGTGGAGTTAAATCTCTTCGTTTGTGTTTCTGCAACACCAACCATGAAACGACGTCGCCTTTTTGAGATACGAGAAGTCCGATAGAAGTAATGTTCATATTGGGTTGATCGAGGGTATCGACTATCTCAAACCGTGATGACGGTAAGAGTTAGTCGGAGATACCGCACACTTTCGCCCGAGGTGTTCTACGTCCGCACCATACTGCTGTCGGATCTCCGGATTTCAGTGCCTGAAGGCCGAGGTTCCGTCCTCGTCTACTGGCACCGCGTCCATGCGGGACTTCAGCTTCGCCCTGCAGGAGGTGATACGGTGGCGCAAAGATGCCAGGGCTCTGGAGAAGTGAATAGAGTGGGTCATCACAGAGCCACAGAGGGGTGCCGGTGCCTGACGACTCCTCTAGGTGATCCGGCCCATTCTAGCTTAGTGGGTACAGAGAAGTCATGAAATTCTCATCTTCTGGATTACGCAAATGCTCTCGGAACACGGTTATTCAGGGAGGTATCTTAGTACGGTCGCTGAAATGGTGTCACCGAGGTACCACCGGTGCGGTTGCACTGAAAACACTGCGCAACACGTGCTTGACGCTTGCCTGGGATAGGACAAACTGCGGCTATCGCGCGGAGAGTGGACCGCTCACTGCCGACCATTTCAGTTCGACAGTTAGAAGTTGTGGGAGACCGTCATCTCGCAGAGGGAGACCGAGGTGTGAGAGAAGTAGTTGGATGCTCTCGCTCTTCGCGGAGGAGGAAGTAGACACGGGGGTACGCCAGTCGGGCTCGCAACCCGTCTCCACTTGGTGGGACCGGGTTTGTCGGACGTTTAGGATCGCCCGACACGTCCTCTGGAGATGGGACCTCGAGGCCGTGACGCGCCTTTGCTTTACAGTGCCTCCCTGGAGGCAAATGCGGATATTGCGGAGATCCCCCGCGAGGTGGACCCGCAAAGGCAGCGGCAGTGTCAGATTGCTGTTGTCAAATGCGACAGCAGTCCCGTGACTCTGACCCCAAGCCATACCGGACAAACCGATTTGCAAGTTTTAGTTAGTAGGGACCACTTTTAGTTGTTAATAATTATAAATCTAAATAAAAAAAAAATATATTTAAAATGTCGAGGCCGACACACCTGCAATGTCTTTTCACGACGTATGGTGCGGAAGCTTTTACGCCACGCAAAAAAAGGAAACCAACTACCTTCGTAACAAATTTAATGAAAAATTGAATTGATCCACATGTTTCAGAAGTATACAAATGCACGCACACACTCACAAATTTTGCCATTATAATGCAAGTGATACGAAGTCAGGGTCAGGTCGTCTACTATGTAAATAAAAATGAACCGACAAAATGCATGTATGCGCATAATTTCTGAATGACGCGCGCCAAATTGAATAATTATTTTTTTGTGGTCTTTGTTCTCAGGAGATGGATTGTATTAAAGAAAATTTCGTATAAATCGTGAATTTAAAAAATGTAATACGAAGAGTGATTGAGTGCATTCGCTCATTTACAGAACACTGAAATATCTTCGATATAATGACAAAACACTGACAGACAGACAATCAGTGGTTCAGCTAGCAACTGAACGGGTGAATTACTGTAAGAAAGAAATATGTCGAGATGAAATTCGCCGGGCCAGTATAGTGGTAGGACTCATTGCAGGGTTAGACTGAGGAAGTACCACACCTTCGTCAGTCAGTCAGCAGTTATCTTGCTCGCGCAAGATAACTGCTTGGCGGTAGAATAACTTTGAAGCAAGTTTGAAAGGCGCAATGTTTCCAGAGAAATTACAGGGCATACAGATGGATCATTATATCTCTCTGTTTTTTTTAAAGCTTTTTATACAGGTTTACACTTGACATTTATCTTGTCTGATGTTAAGCAACGATGCGGTCTACGATGGAGCGTGTTGTCCTAAAAGAAACCGCTTTACCGTTGATTTGAAGACACAAACATTGTAACCATCGGGAAAAACCCACTCAGGCAACACATACCACAGCTTACACGTTCTTATTACAAAAGTACAGTTAAATCTCTTCGGTAGTGTCTTTGGAGCATGAACCATGAAACAATGATGCATTTTCGAGCTACGAGCATTCTGATAGAAAAAAAGGGCAAGGTGGTATTAGATCATTGCCCATTAATTAGCCTTTTCTGGATTTTTCCCTTCTGGATCTGTTGTCAGCAGAAGGTCTAAACAGTAAGGTGTATGCGACTCAACGTCGGGCACTCTTGTGACCTCTAGGACCAGCTGGGTTAAGTCTAACGACAAAGCAAGCTTTCTCGTTTCCAGCCCTCAGTGTCCCGGTATGGGTACAGCCATTCATAATGATGGCCGTTGAAATCCCCTAGTAATACTAATTGGGCTGAAGGATACCTGTTGAGCCGCGTTCGCCGAGGCAGCATACTACTGACCAATGGTCACAACACACGTCACAACTACATCTATGGGGAACTAGTCTGGACGCCCGAGCCCCCCCCCGGGGATGTCTATCTTGTCTTGTCATCCGGTCGCCAACAAGCAGTATAGCGCATTATGGGATTTTTCGCTTGATGGCGGGGCAGCCATTCATGAGTGGCTAGATCACTATTTGGGCCCCTTACTATCTGCAGTCGGTCGCAGGCGGTAGGGGACGAGCGCAGTGCAGTATTAGGTAATGATTTCGACTCTTCATGTCATAGCTGCATCTCGGCGTGTTGCTCCCCATCAGGCACATGTCCAACTCGTCTTGTGACTCTAGATTTTTTTTAAATTGGTTTTGACTTGATCACCCTCTCGCCTGATGTTAAACGACGATGCGGTCTACGATGGAGCGTGCTTACCTAGAAGAAACCGATTCACTCTATTTGATGACACCAAGATTGTAACTAACGGGGAATACCCATTCGGGCAACGCATTCTACAACCAAGACGTTCTTATCACAAACGTGGAGTCAAATCTCTTCGAAAAAAGCTAATCCTACTAATATTATAAATGTCAATGTTTGGATGTTTGTTGCTCCATCAAGCCGTAACGTATGAACGGCTCGGGCTGAAATTTGTAACATAGATATGTTATGGTCTGGAAGAATATATAGGCTACTTATATTTCGGGAGAAAAACGGGATCGAGAAAAACGCGGGAAAAGCGCTGCTAAAAAAAAATTATGAAATGCAGTGTATATAAATGCCATACATAGTTTGGATAGTTGGAGACTGCCCTAGTGGCTTAGTTGGTAGTAGCTCTGCCTGTGAAGCCGAGGGTCGTGGGTTCGATCCCCACCCAGTGCAAATATTTGTGTGATGAATTCAAATGTTTGCACTGTGTCTGGGTGTTTCTATGTATAATACGTATGTATTTAAAACTATATAAGTATTATATCAGCTATCGCACAAGCTTTGCTTAGTTTGGGGTCAGATGGTGTTGTGTGTGAATGGTCCACCACCACCAATATTTATTCCTCTCTCTTTTCTTTCCGCTTGAATTGATAGAGAGCGCGATAGCAAATCGAAAGCCGATTCAGTTAGGCGGTAGAAAGGCGGGTTGGAATTTAGAACACAGAATATAGCCTGGAATACCACATAACCTACTTTATTCCGTGTAATTAAAGAGACAGGGAACTACGCGGATTAAACCGCGGGGTACTGCTAGTGCTTAAGTAAATGTATTGAAATGTAAATGTATTGAAATTTAAATATTTACGCCGCAATGACGTCAATGCGCGTCTAAAGGATTGGATGGCAACATCTCAGGAGATAATTAAATGGAGGGAAGGGCTTTATCATGCAGTGGAACAGAAATAATAAGCCAAGCAGTACGATGGTGAAGGGCAATGTTTCCAGAGAAATTACAAGGCATATAGATAGATAAACTCGTAACATCTTAGATCTCTAGGTGACGAACGCAGGGCAGTGCTAGGTAATGATTTTGACTCTTCATGTTCCAATAGCTGATTGTCACTGCTGTTATGTGGCAGGCATGTTGCTTACCATCAGGCACATGTCCTGTTCGTCTCGTCACTCTTTACAAAAAAAATAGCTTATAATAATTTAAAAAATCTCGACCAATATTTTATATTCCGAGAGATGTCACGAATGTTTGTTTTTACCCCAACACGAACATTCAGTAGAAGAGCAAAATGGATAGCTTAATTAAAAAAATCTTAGTAGTGGTAGGAGTTCTGACAGAGTCCGCCTGGGGAAGTATTTTAAGTACCTTTGCCAGTTATTCTACCGCCAAGCAGTAATGTGCAAACATTACTGTGTTCCGGTTTGAAGGGCAATGTTTCCAGAGAAATTACAGGGTTTGGAGATATAACATCTTAGATCTCTGGGTGACGAGCGCAGTGCAGTGCTAGGTAATGATTTGGACTTTTCATGGTTCAATAGCTGCGTGTCACTGTGCTGTTATGTGGCAGGCATGTTGCTTACCATCAGGCTCTTTATTAAAAAAAAAAAATAGGCAATATGGATATTTTATGTGTTTAATGTTTAAACGGTAAAAAATAAGCCAGACGATTTAAACGGGGTTTTAAGATCGCCAGACGCATGCAACAAAGTTTTCCAAAAGACATGAAAAATGTATTAGAAGCAATTTGAATTTTCAATAGAGTAATTTGAAATTTCAATAGGGTTATTTGAAATTTCAATATTATTTATGACTACAAATAACATATTCCTAGAGACAGCTTATTTTGGTGGGACTTTCCACCTGCCAGGTGATCTAAATCGAGGAATTCATTATGCCCCGCTACTCATCAGCTCCGAGTTGGGGTTATAATAATAATAAATAATAAAAACACCTTTGATTTGAGCAAATGCTTAAGATAAAATACAGATTACAGATATTTGGCATTAAGATAGTTCTTTATCATTGTACAGTATAAATATTAGTAGGTAGGTAGGACTAATTATCTCAGCAAAATCAATTGCACAATTAATGCATTAATGCGTGCCCTATCCCACACTAGGGTGGTCCTGTGTCGTGGGATACAGTGTCATGTCATGTGATATGCAAAGATTACTGTGTTCTAGTTTGAAGAAAGAGCAATGTTTGATAAGCTGTCCAACTGAGTGCTCTGTTGCAGGGGGTGTTCTAAACCTCGATAATTTCTCCTTGCCGCATGATTTTTGTACGGCGTTGCGGAATAATAGATTAGATGAGGTATTGAAACTATACAAATTATAAATATTAAAATTAATTGTTAGTTTGTGAAAAAAAATCATGATTTTCCGACGATTTACAGAGTAAGTTTGGTCATTTGATTGTGTTCGGCTTTGGTTCTATACAGTTTCAGTACCTCTTCTAACACGTTATTTCGCAATGCCGTACAACAAGCATGCGACAAGGAGAAATGATCGAGGTTTAGAACCCCCCCCTCTTCAACTGCACTCAGTCGGACAGTTAGTGCTCAATCTTATTACTTTATACCCTTCTATCATCCTACATAGGTCTCCTGCTGTATCAGATGACCCATAAATTTTGTTCACGGGCCTGCAGTCTATTAGTTGTCACTTCTATTGACAGTCTCTGTGACTGCATTTGTTTTATAATGTTTGTATTTATTGTAAAATATTATTAAGATTAATTAATACGTGTATAATTGCATTTTCAGATTTACGGCACTATACCTGAAGGTCCTTTATCCGGCATCCCGATATCGGGTTGTCTGGGTGATCAGCAGGCCGCGTTGGTCGGCCAGATGTGCCTGCAGAAGGGCCAAGCCAAGGCCACGTACGGGACCGGCTGCTTCGTCCTGTACAACACTGGAGAGATCCAGGTCAACTCCAGCCGAGGACTCCTCACCACGGTGGCCTATCAGTTCGGCAGCGATAGCCCGCCGGTCTACGCTTTGGAGGGTTCTGTAAGTATCACTATTACAGTAGTCATGAACACTAAAAAAGGGTCCATCAGTGTTTTTAACCGACTTCCAAAAAGAAGGAGGTTATCAATTCGACCCTATGTTTTTTTTATGTATGTTACCTGATTTCTCGACAACCCCCGTACCGATTTTAAAATTTCTTTTTATGTTCGGATGGGTTTGCTTGCCGAATGATGTTAAAATCGGTCATGTGGTTTTTTGAAATATGAACCAAAAACTACAATTTGCATAAAATTTTTAGGATGACGTAAACGTAGATTTCACAAAAGTTATGAAACTCGAACCTGTCACTACGAAATTGGATAAATGCGTTAATAAAAACTTCTTTTGCACTAAAAAGGGTAAAATAAACTATTTTCGTACAATAAATTAAACCGTCTTCAAAACCACAAGTAGGCACTCAAAAAAATATAGGGTTCGAATTGATAACCTCCTCCTTTTTTGGAAGTCGGTTAAATAGAAAAATAAATTATAATCATTATTATAAGCGTTGCTCACTCATCTATTTGAAGTCTTTTGAAGTCGGTTATTTTTTTGTACGGAAAAAGTTTATTTCTTTTGTTTACGATGAAGTGAAGTACTTTGAAGTTTTGAGTGATGTGACTTTATTGTACCTACGATTTTTAAGATGAAGTGACGTCCTATTCCCTGGAGAATTATTAATATAATAAAGGTGAAAGTTTGTGAAAGGCGATTTTAGTAAAATTTGGTATGGAGTTAGATGACACCCTGGATTAATATATCGCACTCTTAGTAAAATAATGACCTTATCCAAAAACATACATTTGTGGCAATCGGTAAAAAACATGTCGGCGTGGATGGAATAATTTTTTAAGTAAGTATAAAATTTTTACTTATAAACGTAGCTCAAAAATGTAAAAGGAAGTATGATCTTGGATATATTGGCTACTCATATTAATTATAAAAATATTATATAGCATGCTATTAATGTATAAAAAACAATAGATATTGTATCCTTTAGAGTTGAGTCTTTATTCGTCAAAGAAAATAGGAAGTAAGTAAATCTATCTCAAAATGAGTCGATACTTTACGAAAATGTAATAAACAATCAGAGTCACATTTTAATTAGAGTCGCTATTTCACGAGAAATTATAAAACTTGTTAGCCATATACCCAGTTAAGTCTGTTTAATATTGAAAGTAAATGTAATCGTGTGACTTATTTTTAGAATTATAGCATGCAAGTTTTAGGACAGGAATAATTAAACAAAAGTTATGCAAAATTTAAATCACTTTCAGTATTTATTTGAACTTTCGAAATCTTTGAAATGTTTCAATAATTGTTACAGCATATGAAATATGTTCTACATGTTATGTTAATCACTAATGCTTAGGTATTAATATACAAGTAACAGAATGTGGCGTCTAAATATTTAAGCCGTTAAATAGGAACATTTTTCTGGAATACTTTATTTTAGTCGCTAAACTAACTAACACGCGCTTCAGATAATGACTTAAAAACTATAACTATTTATTATTCAACATGCTTTATTTTATAATTATTATAAAACTAGTATCGAACCATTAAGTTTTAATCAGTCTCAATCAGTAGTAGTGTTATCAATCTGTCAACACCAAATCCAATACAAATCACAGATAGGTAAAATATTTATTACCAATGAATCCAAAGTAACACTCTAAATGACAACATTGCACATACTTAAAATTGTGGAGCGTAGATCAACGAGTAACCATCCATACTTAAAATATTGTTATCATATACCTAATATAATATAAAACTACAAAATATTACTTAGGTTTTAACAGACTACAATTTTTAATCACCTTCACAGCACAGTTTCTATAATAATTATTCTTTGGACGGTCAATTATGGATTAAGTAACATTAATTATAAAACATTTTAAAGTAAATCATAAAATATAAACCAAAATAGCGAAAAAGCAATCCGCAAAGTTGGAGAGACATTTGCGCAAAGCGTAAACGTAATGCAGGTGAATCGTACACCTCTATTAGAACAAAAAAAAATGTACCTGCGCGTTCAATTAAGCCGCCATGTAATGAAAAATGTCGCCTGAAATGCTCTAATAACATAACTGAAGAAGACAGAAAATTGTTGTTCCGTAAATTTTGGGATTTAAAAGATTTAGCTTTGCAAAGATCTTTCATTAAAACATGCATGGTCGAAGTGAAACCAAAATATAAATACTCTCGGACAGAAAATCCAAGAAAAGCAAATAATGCTTTCTATTTAAAGCTGGGGTCAGATAAAAAGAGTTTGTAAAACCTTTTCTTGAACACATTTGATATATCGGACAGAATGATACGCACAGTAAAAGAAAAATATGACGAAAACGATTTTATGGATCAGGACCGACGTGGTAAACATGGTAACCACCGTAAACTCAGTGATATATTTGTTGCGGTTAGTTCTTTTAATATTATATGTAGGATCTGTGTCGCTCAAATCTGGATCACTTTCTCCAGAATTCACTGGAGAAATTTCGTAAGTTCCTTTATTATTTGCTTGACGTCTATTCGAATACTGATGAAAATTGAATAAATATTGGTGGACGACAAATTCATATGATCTGTCATGATGTCAGGGTACAATTGTTTCTCCAGATCATTTGTAACAAAAGCTAGTGAATTAAATTCGGCTAATTGGTCCACAGTAGGTTCTGATGTCGGAGCTTTAGAATTACTTGTGGTGATTAAATTTTCGGTGTTTGCATTGACAGGCTCTCTATTATCTCTTTCCAGAGTATTACTGAAATTAGATATAACTGGATATGTGGCTGATTGGTTAGCTGCAGCTGGTTTATCACACTTTGAAACCATATCGGCCGAACAATCTTGGCCAATTTCATTTTCAGAGACCGTGTTCTTCAAAAGAGAAGAAGTCACAACACTGAGATCTTCATCATTTAAATTATTACACGTGGTCGCTGTTGCGTCTCCAAAGTATAATCTTCTTTTCGCTGTCGTTTCTCTCCTATAAACTTTCTTATTTGCAACAGTGGTGATCTGTCAAATAAAAAATACTTATATAAGTGATTAAATAATCATGTTTTACATATAATCCTACTAATATCATAAATGTCAATGTTTGGTTGTTTATAGGTCAATCACGTTGTAACGTATGAACGGATCTGGTTGAAATTTGGAACACAGGTTTATAGTCTGGAAGAACACATAGCCTATTTTTTTATAGCGCGGAAACAGGAACTATGCGTGTAAAACCACGGGACGCTGCTAGTTAAGTAAATTAATAAGTACACATATAATAGTTGAAAATGATTGTGAATAATATAATTAAGTGTATTATTTGGAAAGCACTAATGGTCGATATTTAGTCTTATTACTGGTGTAAATTTAAGCCAGTAAATTACAACAGTATATAATCATAAATTTATTGAGATTAGACAGAACTTACAAACCAATCTAACTGTCATTAATTAAGTAATATGACATTATGCTTCATAATCCTACTAATATTACGAACGTGAAAGTTTGTAAGTTTTGATGGATGGATGTTTGTTACTCTTTCACGTAAAAACTACCAAAGGAATTTGTATGAAATTTGGTAGATAGATAGATAAAGGTCGGGAATAACACATAGGTTACTTTTTTACTTTTAGTTAATCTTTTGTATAAGCGTGTTTTTAACTATTCATTTATTTATTCCGGAAAATTAACAGGATTGGGAACCACGCGAGTGAAACCCCGGGGCGCTGCTAGCTTCTTAATATTTTACTTACCGAAGGTGTATTAGACAGCATATTCTTCGCTTCGATGTTTTAAAAAAATATTTTTAACCGTTGTTTTTCCATAATTACACTTAATACAAATTTTGAAAAGTACTTGCAAAGTCTGAAACAAAAAATAATTACTTAGATTAACCACCACAATTCCCATTTTATTAACCATAATAAAGCCTATTTTTGTAATATTACGCACATTATAGATTGTATTTCAGTAAAAAGTTGGCTTATAATCAAATTTGTCATCAAAACCATATAAAATCGAATAGAACAAAGACCATTTTGCTAATCTTTCGGATATTTTTTTTCATCTGAAAAGGTATAACGACTCAAAACTAAAATGGTCACGCAAACTGTTCTGATGTTTAATGTAATACAGACGGATTAATAAACAAGTCGGCGAAACTTCTATTGCGTTTATTAGAACAATGACTTAATTAAAAAATGAGCCAATATTGTTTATAACATTTAATACGAACTTACCCTAGTCTTGGTAAAACAGCGACGCATCTCAAAATGGGGCGTTGTTCCGCAACACCCTCCCGCTCGACAGTCGACGTGGAACTGAATAGGTCTGTGTTCGGCTAAGAAAGATTGCGGGTGGCGGGGAACGAATATAGACTCAAATGATTGTGAACCCTAAACTAAACGTAATAAAGGTCCTTTTATTTTCTAGATGATGCAGCTAGACGTGTTAAGTCATTATTTTACTAAAACTCATTTTGCCAAAATTTGGAGTTGAGTCTTTATTTTATTAAGAATGCGATATAGACTACTTTTTATGCCGAAAAAAATAACGGGAATGGGAACTATGCCGGTAAAACCGAGAATGTTGTGTAGGTAGCAGTGGCGGGCGCGGCGCTGGGCTGGCTGCGAGACAACATCGGGCTGCTGGAGAGCGCCAAGGACTCGCAGGAGATCGCCGAGCGGGCGCCCGACAACGGGAGCGTGGTCTTCGTGCCGGCTTTCAGCGGCCTCTACGCGCCTTACTGGCGGCAAGACGCCAGGGGGTAACTAACATATTCATTGTAGTTACTGTGTTGCAGTGGTAGGGATCTTTGCAGAGCCCGCCCGGGGAAGTACCACACCGTTGCCAGTTATTCTACCGCCAATCAGTAGTGTGCAAACATTACTGTGTTCCGGTTTCAAGGCTAATGTTTCCAGAGAAATTACTGGGCTAAGAGATAAAACACCTTATATCTACGGGTGACGAGCGCAGTGCGGTGCTAAGATTTGGACGCTTCGTGTTCCAATAGCTGCGTATCACTGTGTTGTTATGGGCAGACTTGTTGCTTACCGTAAGGCACATGTTCTGCTCGTCTTGTCACTATGCTATAAAACTTGCGGGACGAGAGCGTACGAAAAGTGTGATCGGGCGAGACGAACAAAATTTGATACGGTTAACACGCGGAGTTAGCTGGTGAATGTGTGACGAGAGCATTACAAAAAGTGTGATTGGGCGAGGCGAACACAAGTTAAGAGGAAAACGCGCTGATATGTGGAGTAAGCTAGTGAATGTGTGATGCGATCGTTACGAAAAGTGTGATCGGGCGAGGAGAACGGATGTTGTGAGGGACACGCGCGACTTTGGGAGTAGGCCGGGGAATCCGCGACTAGAGAGTTACGAAAAATGTGATCGGGCGACACGAAGGCACGCTTAAGTTGGGGAGTAAGCTGGTGAATGTGTGAAGAGCGCGTTATGAAAAGTGTGATCGGGCGCAGCGTATGGAAGGTAGAGGGATACGCTTGACTTGAGGAGAAGGTAAATGTGTGACGAGAGCGTTGAAAAGTGTGATTGGTAGAGGTGAACGGAAGTTGAGAGGGATAAGCGTAATTTGTGGAGTAAGCTGGTGATGTCGTATTCACAAGTCATTGTTGAGGAATGTCCCTCAATGTCTTGAAAGGAAATGATGTAGGTTTTTTTTTAAATAAACAGTGACGAGACGATCATGACATGTGCCTGATGGTAAGCAACATGCCTGACACATAACAGCACAGTGACACGCAGCTATTGGAACATGAAGAGTCCAAATCATTACTTAGCACTGCACTGCGCTCGTCACCCAGAGATCTAAGATATTATATCTCTAAGCCCTGTAATTTCTCTGGAGGTACACTCAGTTTTCAGTATAAATGTAGTAGGTAGGTATGTATTTGTCTTATAAATCTGTTTCCTATTTATGCTCGTGTATTTTTAACCCCCGACTAAAAAAAGGGGTGTTATAAGTTTGACGTCGATGTCTGTCTGTGGCACCGTAGAGCTCAAACGGATGGACTGATTTCGATGCGGTTTTTTTATTTGAAAGTTAAAATCCGTGCGGTTGTTCTTAGCTATGTTTGGTTAATATCGATTCAAGATGGCCGCCGCCACAAAATGGCGGACAAAATATTTCTTCACAACCTACCACAATACGGGTATCAAATGAAAAGGATTGACTAGTAGAATAATAATAATAATAATAGCTTGGGTCCTGCCCCGCTGCTGGCGGCACCCTAGTTTTTAAGTTTTTATAATGTTAATATTTTTATACTTATTGTAAAAAACTTAGAAATTAAGAAGAATTGAATAAATAACTGAATAATAATAATAATAATAAAAGCCTTTATTAACAATCTTATACGTTACATTTCATCGTATAACTACTTATGTACTAACTACTAATATAAAACTTGGTTGTTTATGAAAGCAACGTAATTAAATTTTATTTGTATTAGACACCGGTTTCGTGATTGTCTTGCTCTTTGGCATAGGCCTCCCCCAAAATTTCTCCACAATGCTCGATCCCTTGCTATTCTCGTCCAGCATAGTCCATGGACTAGTAGAATACCATACACTATAAAAAAAATCTAATCCAAGATGGCCGCCACCACAAAATAACGAATTATATTATTTTTTTCACTACTACCTCAATATGGGTATCAAACGAAAGGGCTTGACTAGTAGAATATATTGCACTATGACAAATTTCAAATTCAAGATGGCCGCTTCCACAAAATGGCGAAATACATTTCTTTTTTCACAACTCCCTTAATATGGGTATCAAATGAAAGGGCTTGACTATTAGAATGTCGTACAGATAACAAATCTGAAGTAGTCGGGGGTTAATCAATTTTTTTTTAATTTTGTTCTTGTTATAGTATTAAGTGACGAGACGAATAGGACTTGTACCTGACGGTAAGCAAAACGTCCATTACAGCAGTGTCAAGCAGCTGATGCAACAGAAAGAGGCCAAATCATTACCCAACACTGCACTGCGCTCTTCACCCAGAAATTCAAAATGCTTTGTCTCTATGACCTGTGATTTTATTGGAAACATTGCCGTTCAAACCGGACCACATTGATGTTTGCACATTACTGCTTGGCGGTGGAATAACTGGCAGTAAAACAAATTATAATATGAATATTTTGTATTATAAATGCTATTAGTATTCATTACTGTCATTCATTCCTCGCTGTAAAATTGTAGTGAAGTTGTTGTTGTTTGAATAACATGAATATTAAGTAAGGAATATTTAGTTTATGAATGTATTTGCCATACATAAACTAACATACATAAAGTAACATGAATATTAAGTAAGGAATATTTAGTTTATGAATGTATTTGCCATACATAAACTAACATACATAAAGTAACATGAATATTAAGTAAGGAATATTTAGTTTATGAATGTATTTGCCATACATAAACTAACATACATAAAGTAACATGAATATTAAGTAAGGAATATTTAGTTTATGAATGTATTTGCCATACATAAACTAACATACATAAAGTAACATGAATATTAAGTAAGGAATATTTAGTTTATGAATGTATTTGCCATACATAAACTAACATACATAAAGTAACATGAATATTAAGTAAGGAATATTTAGTTTATGTATGTATTTGTCAGAGTGATTTGTGGCATCACCGAGGACACGCAGTCCAACCACATCGTGAAGGCTGCTCTGGAGGCAGTCTGCTACCAGGTTCGGGACATCCTGGACGCGATGAACGAGGACTGCAGGATACCGCTGCAGCTACTTAAGGTAATACCCCTGTTTATTATACCATGCAGGCGTTCAACGAAGCCCACTAGACGGGTAAATCGTGGGGGGCGTGCGGGGTGAGACGCGGGAAACGCGATCCCGCCATTGCCAACATTACAATATTAGTATTTCGTGAGCGCGGTTCAGTTTTAGGTTTTTAACCCCCGACCAAAAAAAAGGTGTTATAAGTTCGACGTCGAAGTCAGTCTATCTCTCTCTCTGTGTGTGTGTGTCTGTCTGTGGCACCGTAGAGCTCAAACGGATGGGCCGGTTTCGATACGGGTTGTTTATTTGAAGGTTAATTGCCGTGCGGATGTTCTTACCTATGGTTTGGTTAATATTGATTCAAGATGGCCACCTCCACAAAATGGCGGACAAAACATTTCTTCACAACCTACCTCAATATGGGTATCAAATGAAAGGGCTTGACTAGTAAAATATTATACACTATAACAAATTTCAAATCCAAGATGGCCGCCACCACAAAATGGTGAATTAATTTTTTTTTCACTACTACCTCAATATGGGTATCAAATGAAAGGGCTTGACTAGTAAAATATTGTACAGATTACAAATCTGAGGTAGTCGGGGGTTAATCAAAAATTTTAATTTTGTTCTTGTATCTACCCGTATCTAGACATTATCGGCGTTTCTTCCAAGATAAAAAGCGACGAACTACTGGTAGTAGTTCTTTATATTGTGGTAATACACTCATACCCAAATGAGTTGTTCGCGCGCGTGCAAATTGCAAAATTGGCGGGAAATCGGCTATCTATCGGATATGTTTTTACCTGATCCCATTTCAACTCGTTACTTTCGAAGGCGTTTAAGACTAACGGTCTAACGGTATCGTTTGTTTATCAATGGTATACTTCAAATGTAAAATGGTTTTTGAGATGTGGTAAGTGTTATTGGGATGTTAAGTGGCTTAGGATCTACCACATCGTACATTAATGAGGAGAGATAGTGATTTTATTTTATGATTTAAATTGATTATATACAGCATAACAGTCACGATTAAATAAAAACTATAGCGTAAATTGAATTTAAAAAATCTATTTTAGCTTTCGTATCAATTTTATGGATACTTTTTTTCTAATCAAATCATTTATTATTCTTGTTGTCCTGGGTGACAGTAGATGTTACAAAATAGGAATAGGGATCTCGCCATCTCGCGATTCCCGCTGTGTCAGCATGCAAGCTGTTACATTTTGTATAGTAATTGAGGTATAATAAAGTATTGGTAAAAATTAAATAATAAAATCATGTCCTACAATTAGATGTCACATTACAAAAACTAAATTGAAATGTCAAAATAATATAAAATATAAGTCAAATAGTCTTGTCTGTTAGGAAATCATTTAGGGAATAGTATGCTTTGGATAATAAGAAATTGTTGAGTATTTTTTTTAAACTTACAAAGTCGCTCCATTCACGGATTGATCGAGGAATTTTATTGTATATAATAGGTGCCATACAAAACACACTGTTTTAAACATTAGAGTGGTCTTTACCCTCCTTGTAAATGTGACATTGTATTCCATTCTACTGCCTTGTTTATATTTTGTTTTGATTTTATTGTCTATTATTTCCAGGTGGACGGCGGAATGACTTCGAACGCTCTAGTCATGCAGATGCAGGCAGATTTGATAGGGATAAACGTGATCAAGGCGGGGTGTACGGAGAGTACCGCGCTTGGCGCCGCTCTAGCCGCGTACTGGGGTGTGGAGAGGAAGCCGGCTTCCCCCATCCCCATGACCGACGGAGCCACGTACTCGCCACTCATCTCCGACGACGAACGCGACATGAGGTACAGGCAGTGGAAGATGGCCGTCGACAGGTCGCTCGGCTGGGACGCACAGAACTAAACTTTAACAAACGTTTTTGGGTAATAAGCATGAACTAAAAAATATATTTAGTTACAGTTACATTATCAAAAATATTGTACACGCATTTTTTCTTTTGTGTGATAAACGAAAAATTACGAAGCTACAGTGCTTAGGAGATTCGAGTGACGTCACTTCATGGTACGAATTTTACGATGAAGTGACGTCACTTGTACGATTCTTACGATAAACAAATAAAAAGATATATAGATATTGGTGGACAATTCACAAACATCACCATCTGACCCCAAACTAACCAAAGCTTGTACTATAGCGGCCAGACAGCTGATGCAATACTTATATAGTTTAAATACATACTTATTATACATAGATACACCTGGACTCAGTACATATATCTTAATACGATGAAGTGACGTCACAACTTCTCACACAGGATGTTTGGTGCTCCATGTATTTGTCAATTTTTAATAATTTGATGAAACAAGTCCCATATTTTCCATAATTTAGCTGAAGGAGAATGGTCTATATAATGGTCTGGGTGAAAACCCAGTCATCTTCGTAGAAATCGTACAATGACGTGACGTCACTGGTAACTTCTAACGGCTTTCTAATCTTCGTATTTCTTTGTTTGTAAAAAAAATTATAAGTGTCTAACATTTTTTTAATCTAACTGAAGGACTAATTAGTTTTTTTATAATTATCATGCCTATTGTAGATAGATATTTAAAAAAGTAAAGTAGTTAGAGTTTGTAGGCTGTTATTGTAGTCAAATTCGGGGTTATAAGAGCTCATTATAGATGCTAAAATAAAATAGGAATCTGGTGTAAATAACAACGAAGATATTTTATTCAAAGATTACCTGTAGCTTGATTATGTTTAGTCCAAAAAGGTGAACAAAGACAATGACAAAGAAAGAAAATATGGTGATAAAAGTTTTTCTTGACTTAGAATGTAAAATGCTATACTAGTTATTGTTTGCCTATTTTATTGTTAAATGTTTTTCATTTGTTATGGTTTTTTGAGAATTTAGATTTTTAAGATTAAAATATGTAATATTTTATTTGAAGGTTAGGTTACATCTTGTCCCGAAAAAAGCAGGTTGTTATTAATTAATAAGGTGTTGTCAGAAAGAATGCACAAATTTGTCGATATTAAATCTCGATCACTCAGATACTTAATGTTTTTTTTCTTCATTTTTTTACATAAATTTGATTAGCATGCATGTTTAAATAGTTGCGTGGCACTGTGCTGTTATGGCTAGGCGTATTGTTTACGATCAAATACATGTCGTGTTCTTTCCGATATTATGTATTAAAAAAATCATTCATCAAGTTATTCACTCACATATTTTTTTATTTTTTTTTATTTAAATTAGCCACTCCACAGACTCCGGGGTCCGTGATCTTTGTCATTACAATTATCGTTTTTTACACATATCTTGGATAAGGAGAAGAAGAGGAAAATAGGAGGGATAGATCACTCACATATTTATTCACTCTTCTATCTATGCTAATGTTATAAAGCTGAAGAGGTTTTTTGCTTGAACGCGCTAATCTCAGGAACTACAACTGTTTTCAAAAAATCTTTCACCATTGGATAAAATTGCAAACATCAAATTTTTTCGAAGATTTTGTTTTTCTATTTGCGTTTGATAAATATGTAATATTATTTTGACACAATTTTTTTTGTTTTACCTATTTGGACTAAGATAAAAAAAAACAGACTATACTATCATTACAGGGTATGGTATAAATGATGATATTCGTGAATTTGTAATGTAGATATTAATACCGTAAATAGTGTTAAATAATTTATTTGTCATATTATGGCACGACACAGAAAGACAAGACCCATTCCTTTTGTTATTATTATGTTACGTCCAGTACCTACTAGCTGCTCTCCGCTGTGTTTACAAGGCGCGCGTGAGCAAATATTTAAGTTAAAAAAAAATTAGAAAGTAAATGTACTTTTTCAGAACAAAATTATTACATGTAAAAAAAGTTTCATGTATATTGCCAAATAATTACTTCAATGCCATGTGCAAAATAAGGAAAAAAAATAGCGCGTCACGCTAACCTACATAATATGATTGATGGAGAGTTTTTTTAAAATGAGATAAATGAGACTTTTGTAAAATGACGTAAGTTTGTCCGTTAGTATCGCGTGTACTTACTCGACTATAGAACAATATATTTGAAGTGGTGTATTTCTGAAGCGATTTTGCAAATTAAATTAATGTCTCTTTTTATAAGGTCTAACGTGAGAAGGCTTTAGATATTTTAGAATGTGGCTACGAAATTGGCCCGAATATAATGTTACTGTATGAAATGAATCTTTTCGACCAATTTCGTAAATACAAGAACAAAATTAAAAATTTTGATTAACCCCCGACTACCTCAGATTTGTTATTTGTACAACATTCTACTAGTCAAGCCCTTTCATTTGATACCCATATTAAGGGAGTTCTGAAAAAAGAAATGTATTTCACCATTTTGTGGTAGCGGCCATCTTGGATTTGAAATTTGTCTTAGTTCAAAGTATTCTACTTGTTAAGCCCTTTCATTTGATACCCATATTGGGGTAGGTTGTGAAGAAATATTTAATTCGCCATTTTGTGGAGGCGGCCATTTTGAATCGATATTAACCAAACATAGCTAAGAATATCCGCACGGATATATACCTTCAAATAAAAAAACTGCATCGAAATCGGCCCATCCGTTTGAGCTCTACGGTGACACAGACAGACACACACACAGACAGACAGACAGACAGACATCAACGTCAAACTTATAACACCCCTTTTTTTGGTCGGGGGTTCAAAACAGTTTTCCTCAAAATTACACTAGTATAATTAAATACGGGATATTAACCGTGGTTGTATGATGGTCTGTGGCGACTCTTCGATATTTCATGCACATGCGACATGCATTATGTTTACGGGTCAACTGACGACCATACCGTACCTACCGCTTACGCGTACCGAGTACTTGTACCTTCTTAGTTAAGTTTTGTTAGTAATATGATATTTATTCTGTTAAAATAAGTAAGAAAGTAACATCTGCCTTGTGAAATAATTAACATTCTTTAATAATTAATTAATTAATTGATTTAAAATATGACCCGTGATCGAAAATAAAATATAAATGAAAGTATGTAACTATAAACCTTATTAACTTATTTTGTTTTCTATTTTTTGTTATCTGTATTTTTTTGCGCTGGATGACGTCACACAGCTGTTATTGCCTCAAAATTTCGTCGCTATATCGACGTGTGGGGCTTATTAGTCAAATATAATATAATATGTATACATTAAGATATCCGAGCGAAGCCGGATCTGGCCGCTAGGCTCATAAGATTAAAGTATGACCAAATTTCTTAACGAAATTAAACATTGACTCCATCTGTGACGTAATAGTTTTGACAGTTTTTTTTGTCACCTGACATTCTGTAAATGCTCAAAAATACGAGATATTTAAATTGGTTTACTTTTGACGCCGTGATTCATGAAATATAAATAAATCGAAATATCGAGTATGATCCACCGTATAACAACGGTAAATAAAACTGGAATTAATCATAATAATGTATCTCATATTATGTGAGCTAAACTTTTGAAGTACCTATACATTTTTTTACGCTGTCGTAAGGGGCCTTCCAGTATTACGTACTTCTTTTTTTGAAGATTTCCCCCCCTAGTGACGCACCGTAGCGTTTTTTTGCACCCCTTCCTTCACTCCCCTTAAGCGTTACTAAAATCCACGTGACCATGTTTGCCTAAATGCCACCGCATAAGATGCCAACCAACTAGGGAGATTTTAATTCTCATATTTTAATTTTAGCAATGCATGTCCATGACGAACCTTTACGTTTTATTGCGTTACGTAAAACTAGAACGCTCCCTAATCAGTGTATAAGCGACTATATCGTTATTAGGTTCGCTCATAACGCTGATGTGAAGTTACGCTCACCTTATCAAACCTATTCATTCTAGTCCTAAAGACACCTATTCTGTTCTAAAAGGATCGAAATATAACATTCGAATAATCGATTGAATGATTTGTTGTACGATCAATTTGTTCCATAGTATTAGTAATTTATTGTATGTACAAAAATATTTAAAAACTCAGGTATGTGCCATTATACAACTTCGAAGTGTTTATTTATGATGTAGCTAGGTAGAGGTTTTTTGGTATTGGAATATTTACTGGTTTTTTGTTGAAATAAAGATTTCATTTTTAATTTGGCTATTTATTGTGTAACTTACCAAATTTAAGGTTTAAACTATCAATTTCAGCAAATAGTGGTAGAGTCGGCATTTGACATTTGACACTTGGCGCCGGTGAAACACGGGATATGCTATTTATTCTTTGGGGTATCGTGTCAATACTGTAGGATAATGCCACAATATCATAGGATATGTAAAATACCTCTGGATACCAATATATACAATATTGGTATCCCGAGATACAGAGACAATACCATGAGATAGTGTTACAATCCCACGGAAAACAATAGTAATACCATAGGATATCGTGATAAAACTAGTCATACCTAGTACTAGACGTGGCAGTCTCATGGAAAACTGACACCAGGATAACGTGAGATGCATATGCATAGATAGTTAATCTGCATGGACGTGCAGACATAAAATACATTTTATTTAAATGAATTCACGGGTAAGTAACTTGTGATAATAATATTAGTACAGCCGCATCCAGCGGTCTTTCAGGGAGAGTGCAAACATGCGACCAGTGCTCGTTTGGTTCCCGCTGAGGTTAAATATATTTGTGTGATGAAAACAAATATCTGTTCTATGTCTGTGTGTTTCTGGGGTATGATAAGTATATCTGTATAATAGGCGTGACTACAGGTCCTGCAATTATATTTGATACTATAGTCCGTTCCACGAAGAGGTGAAGAAAATGTAAACAAATCAATGTCACTCTCAATATGACAGACCAGCATTTCTCAACCTTTGTTTTTGAAGATAGTTCGTTGTAAGCGTCTCTGTTTGCCCTTTTAGATTTTCGTCACATAACAAGGTTAAATATATTCCAATAAGTCCGTTTCAAACCTTTTGCCTTATTTCTAGTATTTTATAATTATACGTTTATTAAATATGTGGTGCGCATAAGTTTAAAACATTAATACAAAAATAACTTGGGTGGTTGGTTCATGGAACACAATAGTAACATATAAACAGTTTTTATTAATATTAATTATTAAGTACAGCTTTGTTTTGTTATGTAGCACTTAAATTCCTTTTTCATTATGTATGTGAAATGACTGACTTTTTAGTAAACTTAAATTTAATATATATTTACATAAGGGGGTGGGATGAAAATATATAAGTAAGTAAAGTACATCCACGGATACGGATCTGAATGTGGATATTTATACGAGTATCTAAAGCTGCGCTAGTAGGTTCATATCAGATTTGGCTGGGCAGGGAGAGAAAAACGAGTAGTGAAGGTGACTGTTCACTACTCTTTTTTCTCTATATCCACATTCAGATCCGTATCCGTGGATGTACTTTTTTCACAATACAGCACATCACTAGTGTAGTTCTTACCACCTGTGTAGCTACCATTGCTATTATTTTGTCTTAATAAAAAGTAGTGTACCTATATAAGTGGTAACCTATATACTATTCCTTGCTATAATTATTGATCTACGTTTTATATTTGAACTAAAAAAGCAATCAAGTCTAAATATATAGCTAACGTGGCCCTTAAACTTGATTCTGTAACAAACAAATAAGGTAAGTAAAATGACAAAACAAATGGTGGCACACAAAATATATTGGTGGCACTATTTCTACCCGTTCTGAGAAGATTCAAATAGTTTTAATATTTAAGTGCCCCATTGGGTATTTTTTAAATAAGAGTGGTAGGTGTAATTCATTCAAAAATGCAATCAATTTCTACTGCGTTAGATGCTGTTGCAATTAATTTTAAAACGTATCGAATACTGAGTAGTGCTTTCATCTATCCTAATATGATAAGATAATAAGATTTTTACATCCAAACAAATTTGTTAATGAGCGTTCTGTTTTTACATTAAGGTTTTTTTACATTTATTATTTTAACTAATGTTAAAATAATAAATGTATTACAGTTATTGCTCGGCTTAGGTGGTTTTGTCACGCCAATACGCAGATGCAGTGCCTGGTTCTAATCTCAAGCGCACCTCTGCTTTTTCGAATTCATGAGCGTAATGCTTTAGCAGCATTACGCTCATGAAAGAAAAACACCTTAAGCAAACTGGCATGCTCCTAAAAATTTTCGAGGTCAGAGAGGTTTGTCATCCACCACCAACACGGAAGAATTATAGCCCCAGCAAAGAACTTTTAGTGGGTCGCTTATGTGAGGAGCGTCCCGCAAATTTACCTGCTTAGATCCCTTTTCCGTAATTTTCCCTCCATAAAAATAAACTTATACCTATGCTTTCCAGATCATAATCTAACCGTGTTCCGCATTTAAACCTGAGCCGTTTAGCTGTTCCATCTTGATAGAGCAACGTACATCTAAACTTTTGCACTTATAATAAGGATTAGTAGATTTTCTTGCGAATAAATATACATTATTTAGTGGTTCATTAGGTAAACGTCTTATAATTTACGTGCAAAAAGTAATGGTATGATATATCAGAAACATGCGTATACTTAAGTGAAGTGAGATCAAAGTTCAGTACTATGATATTATATGCCTTGTTTGTTGACTTCAACGACTAAAGAATAGAGATCTAAATGGTCTTAAATGGTCAGTTCTAAAATCTATTTATAATAACATAGACTAGTTTTAAATACTTAAAATATGATTTGTTTTTATGATTAATGATAATTATTAAAAGCAGTCTAACTTGGCTGGTTTTAATATCATAATATTGAACTTGTCTTTCACTTCACATTTATGTTTTGATGGAAATCGCAGTTTGAGAAACATAGATCAAATTGCCACTGTTTAAAACAGAATCTACCACATTCTACTATTACTATTTATAACTTTCAAGATAAGTTAATAAATCGTTATTTGATCAATACAAATCCAAGTATGTTGTATTTAAGATCACAGTAAAGTCGAATCATATTTGTGAAAAATATTTTAAGACAGTTTTAGAAAAATACTAAGGTTAAACGATTTTTATGTTATGGTAGCACCTTTGTTTACATTTTCTACACCTCTTCGTGGAACGGACTATAGCTGAACCCGCTACTTCGTTCGCGTAAGCAGATGTTACTGACTTATACATTAATTGGAAGTATCGTACGTCAAATATTTGGATAAGTAGTCATTGAAAAACCTTTGAGTTTGAGTGAATTTGTTTTTCCACACAAAAATTTATTTAATTTTATCATCTTTATTTTTTTTTGTTTAAACAAAATCAAACATACTTACCTAGTATCGAACATAGCCGCAAGTGTTAAGTTTGTAGGATTTTTATAGGATACATTATGAAAGTCTGAAGCTAATGTGCATGATCTGATACCTATTTACCTATTTATTTTTATCCGCAAGCTGTTTTCTAGCTGTTACCAGTGACTTCGCCGGCGTAAAATTTTGAACGAAGCCTGTGTGGAATCAAAATAATTAAAATTTTTAGTTTTTATGATATTCAAGCAAGTTGAACCCGTAAATCTAAGCCAAGTCCTAGTGAAATGTTAATGCATGAATTTAATTTTAGGTAACACAGAAAAAAAATCAAGAACGAAAGAATCCAAATTTGGCATCATAATCCTTTTAGCAGCAAAAACTTATTAGTACAATTTAGAATACCAGTAACGCCACCTAGTGATGAAAGAAAAAATACATACCACAATAGCAAAACATCGTTTTAAATGGCCTTTAGTACTTTTAGATTTAAACTGGCATTAGCGCCGTCTAATGAGAATATTATGTAGCTTGTTATTTTGATTGTGAACGCAAATCACCTATATTATCTACGCCAAAACGGGTGCATATATTTTTTCATTTTTGGCTTTTACCTTACCATCACGTCAAGTTCCTTACGAAAATATATGCTTATATTAATATGGAGTTAAATGAAAATGTAGACTTATTAGCCCATGTGAAATTTTAGACTCTAAACTATATGTGTTTCGTATGTCAACCCATATCGTTGTGCCGTTTTGACGTGATAGTTAATATTTGTTTCCTTAGGGCCCATGCTTCTTTTCAGGTTGATAGGTAATAAATACATAAATGTGGTATTTCAGACTATGAGTTATTTCTGTTTCAATTTTCTACCAAATTTGCTTAGTCTTTCCTACGTCACAGTAACCTATAAGTAACCGATTTGCTATTTCTGAGTTCAAACTACGTGTGTTTCGAATTCCATCCAAATATGTTCAGCCGTTCCAACGTTGTCCTGTAAATATTATGAATGTCACTGTTTGGATGTTTGTTACGTAATACATAGAGTACTCATACATAGGCAATGTTTAGCCTATGTGTTCTTCCAGACTGTAATCTAATTCTATTTCAAATTTCAACCCGATCACTTGATACGTTCCGCCATGATTAAAGCGGCAATAGAAATACATCATCTGCGAAAATATCAACTGTCTAGCTATCACCGTTCTTGAGATACAGCCTGGTGACAGACGGAAGGACGGACGGATAGCGAAGTCTCAGTAATAGGGTCCTGGGTCCCGTTTTTTACCCTTTGTGTACGGAACCCTAACAACGGTCTGCTTCGGTCACCGAAGCTTGTTGAACACTACCTTTAAATTTTAAACAGTATTTGCATTGAAATAATACGTTTTCTAATAAGTTACGGCTGGTCTAGTAAGTTTACAGCTGACCTAGTCGGGAGAACGGCGGGAGAACGGAGTCGGGGGGATCCGGAGACCCAGGGTTCAAAACCACGCGCACCACTATCTTTTCAGAGTCATGTTCGTAATGCCGGTAATTAAAACGGTGAAGGAAAACACCGTGAAGAAACCGAAATCTACCTATAATCTAAGTTCTAAGTCATATGTCATCCACCAACCGACACTGGGCCAGCGTGGTGGATTGTAGCATTGTCTCTCTCCTTGCGAGAGAAGGCCCCGACGCCCAGCAGTGGGAACATTTAATGGGTTGTTTATGCTGCTACTTATTATGCTGATATGTTTTCTCCAAAATACAAAAATCTACTTCAATAACAGGTAATTTAATTCTGTCATTCGACTAAATTTTATACGAAGGTATAACTATATCGTACAGATAAATCTAAGCTGATTTTAGTTTTTTGTTGATATTTGAAAAACTACCTATTTATATATATATATATATATATATAAATATATATATATATATATATATATATTTTTCGATATCTAAGATCACCTCTGAAGTATTTTCTACCAAACAAAAAAGGAATTATCAAAATCAACTAACAATACATAAATAGGCGTTACATAACATGTCAACTTCTGCAATTAAACATAAAACTATTCCCCAAATAACCCACCCCGAACCGCTCCCGGCGCAAAGGTGCCCATGACGCTCGCTGCGTTCCCACGTTGAATGGCAATGGCCAACCTTTGCTCCAAGAACGCGCCGGAGCGGGAGTCACCTGTATTCTCCCTGAGCCTGCGCCCCAACTCTGACATGAACCTTTAGCTTCCGCTGCCCAACAACCCAAGGTCTCGACTAACAATTAGCGGAGTTATCGCGTAAAATAAAACCAAATAAAAAAACATGCAACCCGATTGAGAACATCCTCCTTGTTTGAAGTCGATTATAACCGAATGATGTTTGTTTTTCACACAAAATATATTTTTGACAATTATTTTGTCATCCAAGACGACGCGACGCGATCACGTGGGCACTTTCTAGAATCTAGATATTCTGTGGATCGTCTGTGATACACAGAATACTTAGAAGTTAGTATGTATCGCAGCGCCGCGTATGCCTCGCGTGTCGTTATTATTTAATGTTTGTGTAATTTCCGAACCAATAGACCGATATTGTTCAAATTTTGACGGGACAATATAAAAAATGTGTTCTTTCTAACAAAAAAAGAATTAATGAAATTAAACAACGCAAACATGAGTTACAACCAAATACATATTCTGACTTTAACCCCCTCCCGCAAGAAAACCGATCAGAATTTGGGGATCAAAAGTAGCCTACAGCAATGTCCTTAGTATAAACTAAAATCATGCCAAGTTTCAGCTGAATTGAATCAGTAGTTTCGGCGTGATGCGTGATCCCTATACAGAAAGACAGACAGACAGACAGACAGACAGACATGAAAGAAAAAAAATGCAGTTTCGCCATCAGTATCGACTATGGAGTGCCCCAAAAAAATTTTTTTCAAAATATCTTCAATGTACAGAATTCGACCCGTTACAGTTTTATTATAAGTATAGATAGCTACCATACAAACTTTACGCGCGACACATAGAAAATACGTCACAGTGACGTCACGCTTCTGTAGTGTTTTTGCCAACTTCTTTGTGTTTTTGTATGAAGTGTTTTTGGGACAGTCCAAAATTGTGATTTTAAAATCGTGATATCACGGGAAGTTTTTAAGATAACAAAGTAATTCTTTCACCTATGTATCAGTTATTGAGTAACCTTTTGATGGAACTTTAAATAAAAAATGAGTCGTCATGCCTATTATTTAAGTATTACCTATACCAGCTATCTGGTTCCTATAGGACTTAAAAATATAAATATTGGTGGACAATTCACACACACAACACCATCTGGCCCCAAACTAAGCAAAGCTTGTGTGATGGCAGCCAGATAACTGATATAATACTTATATAGTTTTAAATACATACATATTATACATTGAAACACCCAAACACAATGCAAACATTTGAATTCATCACACAAATGTTTGCACTGGGTGGGGATCGAACCCACGACCCTCGGCTTCGCAGGCAGAGCTACTACCAACTAAGCCACTAGGGCAGTCGAGCACTGCACTGCGCTCATCACCCAGAGATCTAAAATGTAACTAATGATATCTAAGTCCTGTACTTTCTCTGGAAACATTGCTCTTCAAACCGGAACTATAGGTAAGTGATTGACGGTATGAAATGCTTTAAGTAATATGTTTCTTAAAAATATTTTTTTTCCAATAAAAAGCAACCATAATATTGAGCTATTAACTAGGTAGATATCCTATATCTCAAGTTGGACCAAATTACACATGAATGCATACTTTAGTATTTATCGTTTGACTTGGTCAAGAGTTCACTAGGAACTAACATTATGACACTGGCTTTTTAATCCTAAGTACAATAATGTTCTTTTTAGCATTGTGACAAGACGAGCAGGACATATGCCTGATGGTAAGCAACACGCGTGGCCATAACAACAGTGACACGCAGCTATTGGAACACGAAGAGTCCAAATCATTACCTAGCACCGCACTGCACTGTCGCTAGTCACCCGGAGACAGGGTGTTTTATCTCTTAGCACAGTAATTTCTCTGAAATTACGCTTTAAACCGGAACACAGTAATATTTGCACACTACTGCTTGGGAGAAGAATAACTGGTAAAGGTACTGCCCCAGACGGACTTCTCAAAGAACGCTACAACGGCAGAACTACATACATACTACCATTGCGCGTTAAAATTGCACGTTAAAAGGTTAAGTAGGTACCTGGATTTCTGAGCCTTACTGCCCAAGGATACAATGAAGTTTTCTAAAAACGAAACCTAGCTAGATCGATTTGTCGACTCCAAAACCCCGCTTCACAAAATTTCATGAAAATAGTTTCCCTTGGCAAATTAGCATGCCCGAAATTCAGAAGAAGTTAAGTCTACAAGAATTGCTCGTTTAACAATGTCAGATACCTAACTCAGACACAGTGCAACGATAAACAAATCAAATAACATTTATCTATTACCATCCAGATAGCCAGTCCACTTACAGAACGCTCCGCTCACTAAATAGACGTAGGACGTAGGTATGTTGATTGAGGTAACTACCTTTATTAAGGTGGACGAGCAAAGGGCAAGATGCGGCTCACCCGCTCACCCCCGCTCCATCCGTCAGGCTGTCGTTTGTACGCCACTACACGGCAATGCACTTAACTTCCCGCCAACATACATGTGTCTACGGCTGAGGGGCTAACTTGCTACTTGTTAATAGTTATGAAGGGCAGTGCAGACCAGTCTACCCGAAACTGACACCGAATTATGAGCGCGGGACGGTGACTGATGACGGAGATCTGAGACCTGAGTGTTTCAACTCGTGATCAATTTTTTAGTACTGTTGGATTATTAAATTTTTGAAATGTGTTTGTTTGTGATTTATAAATAAATTGCAGTTCAGTCATTTTAGGCATTTAAAAAACTCCAATCTGCGGAAAAAATCCTAGTTAGCTGAATTTTTGTATACACTTTTATTACGGCGCGGCATTGTAATGAATATGTGAAAAATCGACATTGATATCGCGCTGGCTAAAAATGTTATACAGGTCAAAAGGTGACGAAAATCTCAATTCGGAGGTTCTCAATTCGGCTGTAGAGTCATTCGGGGTAAGAGCACGTGTCGGGTAAGAGAAAGCACTGCTGAGATCTGCTGAGGGAGGGGTGGGAGGGGTCTAGTATACCAATGCTTTTTTCGTACGAGTACGTTTGGATGTAACGCGATAGGTCCGCCAATTGTGAGTCAATTTTGATGGTTCTTATTCATTTGATAGATTGTTAGAGGTCATCATAGTTCAGAGGTCGTATTATAAATTTTATCGAAATCAGTGTAGTAGGCTAGGCCTAGGCTTCGCAGGCAGACTTACCAACTTACCAACTAAACCGCGGGGTTAGTCATAAATCTTGACTGTACTACTAATATTACAAAATAAATAAGGAAGTTTGTTAAAATAAATATTTGTTACACTATCCAGAAAAAATGAAAGCAGCCAAGTGCGTGTAGGGCTCGCCCATGAAGGGTTCCGTGGCAGCAAGTAACATAATACATAAGTTCTTGTAGTTCGGTATAACTTTGATCGATGTTTTAATAATAGTGAATTTATGACGAACTAAAAAAAACTACTCACTAGATCGAGTTCAAACCAATTTTTGTTGGAAGTTTGCATGGTCATTTAAATCATATTTTTTTTTTAGTTTTATCATTCTCTTATTTTAGATGTTACCCACATTATACCACTTTGGAAGTGTCTCTCGCGCAAATTATTCAGTGTAGAAAAAATGATATTAGAAACCTCAACATCATTTTTGAAGACCTATTTATAGACACCACAGACGTATTTGTTTCATGAAAAAAAAAAAATGTTGAGTTTCAGTTCTGTGTAGTTCAGAGTGTATGGGGCACCCCCAAAATCAATTGTTTTTTTTAAATTTTGACACGGTTCACAGAATAAATCTACTTACCAAGTTTCAGCAGTGTAGTTTTATAGTTTCGGCAAAAAGGGGCTGTGACATACGGACGGATAGACGGACAAACAGACATGACGAATCTATAAGGGTTCCGTTTTTACGTCTTACGGAACCATAAAAACTAAATTAGACGACATTTGAGTGAAATTTAGTAGGTTTATAAGTAGATAGATTATTAGGGATATAAGCTGGAAGCTATCTCGATAAAATCAATTCCAGACAGTTCTAGTTGAACTTGTAACCAAAAGTCATTCATAGTTGGGGAGCCCAAGAGGGGATTTCGGGATTTACTCCAGTGCGGCAGATTAATACACAGTGGGAAACCTTGTACCCTCGTAAGTAGCTCAACCAAATATGAGATTCATATATAAGGCCGATTACGAAAAAAAATTTTTTGATCTTCAGTTATTATCGAGCACGTCAGATTAAGATAGGGTAAGCAACTCCCCGTTTAGCATCGTGGTCTCCCCAACCATCAGTAGTGGTATGACTATTTGCAAAGTACGTCTGAAGAAATCTACGTATCACTGTGCTGTCATGTGGCAGGCATATTGCTTACCATGAGGCAAATGTCCGCTCGTGTCGTTACTCTATTCTATAAATAAAACAACTCTTAAAGATAGCCAGACAATCAATTATTCACGATACGCAGACTGAAATATTTCACAGACAGAAACACTTTATTATGTAAACTAGAAAGGTTAAAAAGTTACATAATTCATTTTGCTCCGCTACTCAGTATTCAGGTCTGCAACCCCGTGTTGGGGCATACCTAACAGGAGAGATATGTCACAAGTTTACAGCTGGCAAACGCAAAAAAATGTGGTAGCCGAATTGATAACTTCCTCCTTTTTGGAAGTCGGTCAGTAACAAGTAAAATGCATGCAATAAATACTATTCATAACCATACAACACAACAATAAATAATAATAATTAAGATGACATGACAATAACAATGACATGACAATAACAACATAAGTAAGTGAAAAAGTAAAACAAAGATGTATTTTACTTTAATTATTGTATGCTCGCAAAGGACAGACTAGGTATATATAGTACCTAACCTACCAACTATTTTGTACACAGTTCAACAATAAATTATTCAGATTCAGTTTAACAACCCGTAAAATATTAAAATGAAACAGAATATACAACAGACTTCGCAACTGTATATCTTAAGAATAAGGTTTGGTCTCAGACAGACTATGATTTGGTTCTCAATGTAGGCAAATTTGTTTCCTTGACGTCATGTCTAAGGAGATCTGAGAGCTAATAACCTAATAGTCTACCTGCCCAACGATCAGTGCACCTGGTGGTCACCTCAGGTCCCAAGTCTAGGTCGCTTAGTTGAATAGATTTAAAATTTATATTAGCGCCACAATGTAGATTAAGAGATCTAGCGATCATCAATAAATACTGTTTGAAGACATACTCGTATCTAAATGGTTCGTGTCATATTACACATGGCGCGGGTCGCCATTTTACTTGAATGAACTTGGCTGCTAACATAATAATTACTTTTTCATGTATATATTGTAAAATTTAAAATAAGTTATGTCCGAGTCTAAATGCTTGTCTGTTCTCCGTTTTAATGTAGTTCTACGAAGTTGAACGGGAAATTACTTACCACAAAATTTGATTATTGAGAACATCTGCTGATATTCTCAATAATGTAAATATGATGAAAATATAGTGCCATGTAGCAAAGCGTGAGATATTTCTCCTATTTTCAAATGTTGTTGATGATAATGAGACGGAAAAACATTTATTTTAGATTTACACATTTATCCCTCTGTGCGATAAGTACATGTGTGCATTATAGTCCATTATAGTCCCCCTAGGTACTGGATTACCCCCAAAACTCCCCACTCCTGGATCCTCCCTTGATTGAGTAGATAAACAAAAACAAATCATTAAAACATCACTCTTCTTTTGTCAGGCTAAAAAATACACGGGCATGTTCATCGAGCAATCATTTTAGGATGTAGTTTGCCGGAGTATTGACAGCTCTATCTGAGAGCGAGCGATGCATGCGCGGTCGGCAAACATCTATCCCGTCCCGGTGAACAAACGCGTGCCAAAATTTGATAAAGTCCTCGGTTCATGTTTAATCATACGACATTAAAGGCGAAAGTACACACAACACTGACGCGGGCGTGGAGCGTACGCGAACGCTGCATCATGATTTCCATTAGATAATTTTGGCTGAGGGTGAGTGTACCATCTAGATTCGGTTTTAGGATATTTTCAATATTAGAAATGGATTTTAACTATACATGAATGTTTCATCGTTTTGCTTTCGTCATATATATGCTGCTTTTGATCGATCTTGTTAACATTATAAACGCGAACGTCTGTAATCTATATATCTGTATAATAGATGTAGGTACATATGTTTAATTTTACGTGATAAAAATAGTCTATGTTCTATTGCTTGCTTGAAGTAACACCGGCTGTAATGTTTATGTATATGTTTTATGTATAAACTATTTTTATACAAAGAAATAAACCGACTTCAAAACCACAAACAGGCACTAGAAAAATAAATTAGGTGATATAATTATAATAACCAACGCTTGAAGTCGGTGCCAGTGACACAAATTCACTAAGCAAAATACTTGACTAGGCTGATGATAATGAAGTTAAAAACGAAATGTTAACAATTGGAAATAAACAAATTAAAAATAAAACATTGACAATAATAGAGAATACCGATGAAAGTGTAAATTTAATTTTTAAAGTGCAAAATACCTACGTCATCTGTTCTACGAACACACGGCGATGTGTATATCTATGTATGGGTATATTCAGTACTATGTAGAGGCATATATAGTATACATACGTAGCTCATAGAAAGCGTTCGGTAACGATGACGCGAATTTCGTGATTTTAGTCCACCCAAAAATAGCTTAAGGCGCCTAAAGAATTATTAACTTTAAACATATCGACGTCCTTTCAGATACGTCCCCAACTGTTATCGCTTTTATAACCCCTTGAATTGTTTTCGCTCAACCCTTTCGACTTCCCTAATATTAAAAATTAATACGTGTGACAAGTTTAAAACCCAAGTATTGTGTTGGCAGCAATTAGAAACAGGCTGAAAATATTAAAAGATACCCCTTGTGTGCGGGCGACAGCTTGTTGCTATCAGAAATGGGATTCTGGCCTTTATGGATTTAGTACATGGTTGACCTAGGTTTGCTCGGTTTTTTTAAATGATATTTAGGCAGGTACGAATTACGTAGTGATGACTTATTTATACCTACTTAGATACGAATTACATGCTTTTATAAAAGGCTCTAAGTAGGTATAAGATTATCTCAGAAAAAAGAAAAATCCCGAATTTGAAGCCGATTCGAACCGAGGCTCGTTGACTCCGAGGGCGAGCATATTTCGTCTGAGCCATTTAGACTTAAAGAATAGCGGCGAAATAAGTTATCGCATTCTAATGACATTGTAGGAGTTTTTCATTGTCTAAAAATGCGCATAAAATGATGTTTAAAAAAAATAAAACCTAGCTAGATCGATTTATCGTCCCCGAAACCCCCTGTATACATAATTTCATGAAAATCGTTCAAGCCGTTTCTGAGTTTCCGATTCTAAAATATACATACCTATATACTTATATACCTACAAGAATTATTTTATTATTTATTTATTTATTATTAATAACTAGTTTAAAAAAAACGATATCATTAGGCAGTAGAAGGGCTCGGCAGGGATATTAAGGTTGAGTTCACGTCTGTGAATTCATCGTCTGTTCTAATAATTCAATTGTAATAATTAGGTAATAAGGCAATTGCACACGCACCTGCTCATTACAAAATAAAATTGAATAATAAGATATTTTAAATTTTCTGTTCATGAATTACTTTTATTTCCTTGCATTTTTACTAGTGATAAATTGACTTTATTTGTAGGGTTTCTCTCACACCGAAAAGTGGAATGAATATTAAATGCTTAAATAAACATTTGGATAAAATAAATGACGTTGAAAACCAAGAATAAGCGGTATTTTCGGAATCGAGAAAGGTGCCATTTGCAGCTAGCTTTTTAAAAATAAAATATTCAAGCTTTATCTTTGATGTCTAAGTAAAGGGCAGGTTATTTTTGGACACAGGCTTTTGGGATCGTTATTTCTAGATTTCCTCCAAAGTGGCATACATATAGATGAACGTAGATGCTACCCTTATTTGGTCAATTTATATTTCCGTTCTATTTGCGTATATTTTCCTCAGTTACTTCGATATTGCGCGTGGGTTCGAATTCCGCTCAGCCGCCTACATCTCTACATCAAGGGCCGATGCACGAATTTGTCATTACTGACTCTGTCGGTGAAGGAAAAAATTGTGATAATCTCACCTTGTTCCCGAAAAGACATCTTTACCCCACTATTCACCAGCCAGCCCCTCTACCGTCGTCGTAACTAAATCGGCTATGGCATTGCTATTGTTGCTATCTCTATAATCTCAAGTGAAAATAAAAGAGAGGGAAATATCAAAGCTAAGACATTTTTTGTTCGGCGGTAGACCCCCAGGTCTTCACCTTCTTGTTAGGGTATATATAATAGCAGAGCTATGTGACATGTTTTTGGCTTGCCTCAAATACCTGCCCAAAAATTGGCCAGCTCTCGGAATATAACAAACTATAGATACGCGCAATTCTAAAAACATATTAAAAAGGCAACCAAAGCTATGCAATTCCTTTTAAAGACTTCAACAAGAACAAAATTAAAAATTTTGATTAACCCCCGACTACCTCGGATATCGGATTTGTAATCTGTACAACATTCTGCTAGTCAAGCCCTTTCATTTGATACCCATATTAAGGGAATTGTGAAAAAGGAAATGTAATTCGCCAATTTGTGGTAGCGGCCATCTTGGATTTGAAATTTGTCATAGTGCAAAGTATTCTACTAATCAAGCCCTTTCATTTGATACCCATATTGAGGTAGTAGTGAAAAATATTGTATAATTCGCCATTTTGTGGTGGCGGCCATCTTGGATTTGAAATTTGTTATAGCGTTTGGTACTCTACTAGTCAAGCCCTTTCATTTGATACTCATATTGAGGTAGGTTGTGAAGAAATATTTTGTCCGCCATTTTGTGGAGGCGGCCATTTTGAATCGATATTAACCAAACATAGCTAAGAACATCCGCACGGATATTAACTTTCAAATAAAAAAAACCGCATCGAAATCGGCCCATCCGTTTGAGCTCTACGGTGCCACAGGCAGACACACACACAGACAGACAGACAGACAGACAGACATCGACGTCAAACTTGCAACACCCCTTTTTTTTGTCGGGGGTTAAAAAAGAAGAGGTCCTCAATTTGGCTGTATTTGTAATGTTTGTTAGTTTAGAACTTTCGAATGGGTGATCTGATTTTGATAACTATTTTTTCAATCGAAAAGGTAGACAGACTTTCCACTTCCCATCATAAGGTGAAATCGGAGCAGTTTTTGCGGAGATACATCTCTATCTCTATCTATATATAAAAATGTTATGTTTATTTGTGTACGCTTCAAAAACTCAAAAAGTCCTGCAGTATGGAGTTGAAATTTTTGAATGATATATAAACCGCATCAAGGATTGTTTTTGTTTATTTAATTTTTGCATCACAATGTGCCACAGCAAAGCGTGGCAGGGCACAGCTAGTACTTATATAAAAACGTTATGTTGGTTTGTGTATGCTTCAAAAACTCAAACGATTTCGATGCCGGTTTTTTTTATTTGGTGGTTAATATCCGTGCGGATGTTCTTAGCTATGTTTGGTTAATATCGATTCAAAATGGCCGCCGCCACAAAATGGCGGACAAAATATTTCTTCACAACCTACCTCAATATGGGTATCAAATGAAAGGGCTTGACTAGTAGAATACTATAGGTACATTTAAAAAAATTCAAATTCAAGATGGCCGCCACCACAAAATGGCGAATTATATTATTTTTTCACTAATAGGTACCTCAATATGGGTATCAAACGAAAGGGATTGACTAGTAGAATACATTGCACTATGAAAAATTTCAAATCCAAGATGGCCGCTTCCACAAAACGGCGAAATATATTTCTTTTTTCACAACTCCCTTAATATGGGTATCAAATGTAAGGGCTTGACTAGTAGAATGTAGTACTGATAACAAATCTGAGGTAGTCGGGGGTTAGTCAAAATTTTTAATTTTATTCTTGTTATTTAATTTTTGCATCACAATGTGCCACAGCGAAGCGTGGCAGGGTACAGCTAGTAGGTACGTTGATAACATATTACTTTAGAACTCCATTTTTTCTATTAAAAACAGTAAATATGTGAATTAAATTACTTATGTGAGTTGAACAATTTTTAAATTTAAGTGAGTTGTTTCGTTAATAATTATTACTAGCAGTGCCCCGCGATGACACCCGCTTAGTTGTCGTTCTTATGTTTTTGCCGGGATAAAAAGTAGCTTAAATGTTATTCCTGACTATAATCTATCTTTGTTCCAAATTTCAACTCCATCCGTTCAGCCTTTGCGACTTGCGACGTGATTGGCAACAAACATCCAAATTTTATACTTATAAAATTACTAACCGGCCCCCGCGGTTTTACGCGCGTAGTTCCCATTTTCGTAATTTACTCGAGATAAAAAGTAGCCTATGTGCTCTTCCAGATTATAATCTAAGTTTGTTCCAAATTTCAACTTTATCAGTTCATATGTTACGACGTGATTGAGCAACAAACATCCAATAATTATTATAATATTATTAGCCGCATCCCGAGGTTTTAACCCGCGTAGTTCGCGTTCCCGTTATTTTCCCGTGATAAAAAGTATCCTGTGTGTTTTTACAGACTATCATCGAACCGTGTTCTAAGCTTTAGTCCGATTTGTTACAACGTGATTGAGGAACAAACATCTTAACATTGAAACTTATGCATTTATAATTTAACTAGGGCCCGTTCCGGCTTCGCTGCATAATAACCTAGATACCTACCAATAGCAGCGCCATCTGCCGGGCTGATTTGTGAATCTAAACCATTCTCGAATCTATTTGAAGGTACACAGAAAATTTCATTTAAATCGGCCCAGTCGTTTAGGAGGAGTTCAGTGACAAACACACAAAAGAAATATATATATAAAGACTAGCGGCCCATTCCGGCTTCGCTCGGATAATAACCTAGATACCAACTGAAACGCCATCTGCCGGGGTGATTTGTGAATCTAAATCATCCAGGGCCCTACCCAAACGTATACAAAAAAAAATCATTCAAATCGGTCGAGCCGTTTAGGAGGTGTTTACTTACAACGAAAAGTGGCATTGATTTTTATAAATATAGATATACTAGCGGCCCATTCCGGCTTCGCTCGGATAATAACCTAGATATTGGTATCTAGGTTAGGTGCAGCGCCATCTTCCGGGGTGATTTGTGAATCCAAACCATCCAGGGCCTTACACAAACGTATACAAAAAAAAAACATTCAAATCGGTCTAGCCATTTAGGAGGAGTTTACTTACAACGAAAAGTGGCATTGATTTTTATACATATAGATTAAGATAGTAGGATGTCTTATTCGATAGAGATATTTTCTTCACTATAATATTCCCAGAAAACGACGATGTAAGCTTTATCCGCTTTGGTATACTAAAATAGCTATCACAAACAGCACTCGCATGTATTTCAATGCATTGCCAATAGATGGCGGTGTGAGGGTGCGATAAAGAAGCGAGAACTATTTAAAAGTAATCGTCAGGGTAATTAAAAACTTAAAATATTGTGAGAAAACTCGTAGCGTAATTGGTGGCCGCGGATCTGGAGGTCGTGGGCTCGATTCCCACCTGAGACCAACAGGTATTATGTATTGAATAAAAATATTTGTATTTCATACAAAGTACCTGTTTAAACACGTGATAGTGTTGTGTAAGGATTCTCCAACCATATTTATTGAAGTGAAAACTAAATCAGCTGCTTTAGTTTGTATTAAAAATGCATTACTTGATGTGGGGAAGCGAATGCTAAGATGGATTTGTGACACGTGAATCGATGTAGGTCAAAGAGGTTACATATACGACGCTTAGAGTTAAATTTTCCGCACGGTTCCTTTGTGTTAATCGTAAGCAGTTGGCGTGCATACTTTCTATGGCAACAGAGTGATGTGCCGCGACAAAAGTACGACACTTCCACAAGACCGACAAGAAACATGCTACCCGTGCTATCGGTGTAAAGTGTTTGTGCCAACTCTATACGTAGTATATGTAAACTCTTTGATGTAGGTATAATTGGGATAACGACTGGCTGAAAATTATACCTACACACCACACTACATACGTATTTTTTAAAGTTGTATTGCCTATGGGCTTTTTAGTCTGAAATAAATGAATAGACAACAAATAGACCACCCCACCCATAGACCACCAAACTTCCGGAGAGGAGGATTGTCCTACGCTAAATTATATAAAAAAAACAAATCTAGACCCTTTTTTACGGAATTTTGATTTTAAATTTTGAAATCTCATTTTATATTCAAAATTTCATGTTAACCCATTTTTGGTAAATTTTTTCACTAGATTGAAAGTATATAACTAATCAGAAGGTAAAGTGATTGCCTTTTTTGCGTTTCTGTTAAGTCCACACGTATATAATTTATGTATTTGTGAATTAAACTATGAGTCAAGTCACCAGAGAAAGTCACCATCCCCCAATATCTCGAAAAAGTGCCTATTCAAGGTAACAGCCATTTATTACTATGAACCAGCTGTGCCCGCTTTTTTATTTTTTATTTTTTTTGAATTAACCTATGGCAGCTGGCCGCTAGTCGCCTTTACTACCGATCTGACTATTCGGGTTAGCGCCGAGGGCGCAGGACCCAAAAGGAACCTAACCTATATAAAAAAACCTACTGGTATGCTAGCACTGTAGCATGGGATGATACCTGGGACGCGTTACGGCTGCTAGCTACGAGGGCGCCTCAGACGGCTCGACCACGGCTCGGGCTAGTGCCGGGGGGGACATAGTGTTTGGCACCTCTTGGTGCCCTAGCGGAGTGGGGGGTGAGACGCCCACCGACTTGCGTCGGTATCGAGTTCGCTTCTAAACGCGTGAATCTATGTCGGCTGACTTATTATTGGGGGGTACCAGCAAAAGCAAGGGGGGGCTTTGTCGGCTGACTGATTTGAGTGGTAGAGCAGATGTCATCTGACTGAAAGCTGTGCCCGCGGTTTCACGTGCGTTTTAAGGGTTCTTTGTTTCTCACGGAACTCTGTTTCTTTTCCTCAAATAAGAGTAGCCTAAGTTATGCATTTGTACATCAGCTGTCTAGCAGTGAAAGCTCTGTCATAATCGGTTTAGCCATTTCGGAAATGAGCCGGAGCAAACAGACAAACAAAAATTGTAAAAAAATATATTTTGTATTTGAGTACGTACCGTCATTACATTCATATTTTGCATGTAGTAAGAAGCAGTTATTTTAATATTTCAGACACTTCAATATTATTTACTTGTGTAGATGTGTAAAACTGAATGTACCTATGTTGCTCAAAGACGTCCAAATAATTGAACCGATCAGGATGAAATTTAGAATTCAGATTATATTCTGGCATAATCATTGCATAAGCAGTCCACTAAATGTTCACCTTCCGGGACTCGGGACCTACTCCACAAAGAGATAGTCAGGCTGCTTATGATTTGTTCTCGCCTAGGTACACCGCATCATCATATTGTGTCAGACAAGATAGTGATCAGCATCATTAAGTTTATATTAAGGTATGAAAAAAGTGCTCTTACTTGTTAAATAAAAGTACTAAAGTAAATCAGTAGATACGGGCTTCAGTCGATAGACTAGTTTCCTCATGTATAATGCGCATAGTGAGAAGGCGGTGCGGGGCTGTGGACATATCCACGAGCGGAGGCTGGGTACAACATGTGTCCGCCCAAAGCGTCGCGACGAATGCTCCGCGCCCTACACGTGTTACGAAATCTCAATCTTGCTACAATTCTGCGAATTCGGTTCCTCGAGTTTGTTCCTCTCTGTATTCACATGATATTCTTCGATTTGTGAGATAGTACGATCGCATCCAATAGCGACTCTTCGTGTTCAAATTTTATAGTTACGGACAGGTATGTCAACCTGCTTGTTGCTTTGCTAAACTTTTAAATTTTCGGGACATAACAAACGATATAGGGAAGTCAGCTCAAAGCGGCCATAGGAGGCAAAGTGGCCATGGTCTATAACTCGGTTATCTTGAATTTTAGCGTGACTTTGCCATTTGGGGCGCATTGACGATCCCCTGCCCCGCACCGGGTCGCCGCGCTCCCGTATTCGCAGCATGCGCAGAGCCATGGTGTGACAAGTATGATTTTTTATCCGTGCGACTAAAAAATGGCTGGTAAATATTTGCTGATTTGGCCCAATCTTATAATATTTTAGTGTTTGTGGTTCAATTGTATAATTAATTGTTTCATTGCAAACGGACGTGTAGCTTTGCTTTCTTTTCAAAATAGAGAAATGGTGGGTGCAATTTACGTTGAAAACAAAATGTCTGAAAAGGCAAAGCGGTCCGGGCAAAGTGGCCACTGTCCGCTTTGCCATACCTGCAATATCTGAGCATTTGATTTGATCAATTGATATCATAAGTGATGAGATTACCTACGTAATCACAAACGGAAACCCCAAACTGTGGATTATGGACGAGCAACACTATTGATTAGGTATTAAAAAAACTCACAAATTGTTATTTTAATCGACAACAAACCTTCGTCACCTGGTCTTGTTTATTCTGAAGAAGTACTCCTAAATCCGACTATTGATTTATACAAAACGCAAAATTTGTGGATTGTTAAGTAAAGTAGACGCCGAAATGAATGTTTTTAATGTGGTTGATTATTATTTTAGTTTTTAGTCAATGCTGTGAAATGAGATTATTATTATTAAAGTATCTAATCCTTAAAATACCTACTTCAACTCAAGTACATGGACTCAGTCCAAAGAGAATGTACTCAGTCTCGTATATCGTCATGTTTTATTGTCAAAAAGTCAAAGAATGTCCTGTTAATTAAGTCAAAAATAGTGCTGGCCACTTTGCCCATTCCTTGTGGCCGCTTTAGGCGACCACTTGGGCAAAGCGGATTTAGGACAACTTTTTCAAATTAAAAAAAAACATTTTGTTAAAACGCACATTTGGAGATTCGGCTTACATGTTGTGAAAATATAATTAACTCTCTATCTATTCATCAAAAAGACTTTGAGAATATCGTTCGTTTTGCCATCTATTATTAAAGTCGAAGTTAAGGTGTCCGCTTTGAGCTGACCTCCCCTAACTACCTTAATACCGTGGGTACATTGGAGGGCCGGGAGAGCTCATCCCATTTTCAAAACTCTTACCGAACGCTGGGTCGACGCGACGCGTGAAAAAAATGCTGGCGTTTATTTGGCTCAACGCATAAGCATTGCCATTCAGAGTGGTAATGCCGCCAGTATGGCATTCTTGGCATGCTTCAGACTGGTAGTGGGATTGAACATCTTGATTATCTGTAGGCCTTAATTGTTCAATGGATAAATAATTCAGATGTGCTTAGTTTACGTAGTTGGGTAAATATAATATGTCTCGTTCTATCTTAGTTTTGTTAATAAAGGCTTAGCCCATAAAAAACCTACATTGTAATTTTATTAGTTGATCGCATAGTATTTCATTTTTTTTACATGGCAAGAACTCCGAAAATTAAAAAAAAAAACACTTTGCTGAATCGCCTTTTATCATTCGCAGTGCGAAATCTTGAACCTTGGAATACTTTACCACCAGATTCTGTGTTTCTCGATATGTATAATCTGCGTGTTTTCAAATTTAAAGTAAATAAGTATCTTAGTATCTTCTAGGTTGCGATATTGTTTAACATCGGGCAATACCTGGCGAAGCGCTAGTTTGTACTTACAATGTCGAAATAATGAGCCTTTATACTTACAATGAGTTATACTCTTTGAAACAAATACATTAAAATGGTAAACTATTCTAAAATCGCAAGCATTTTTTATATTTTTTAGACACGTAAATATATAAGTAGAATAGAACTATGTACATTATACAACTTGTAGATAGTTGGTACCTCATATGTATATTTTGTATATAGTCATATTATTACTGTTTTAGTAGATATGAAAACCAACAACGTTAGTTTGGTTGCAGTCTATTTGGACTGAATGTTATATTGTACTAAAACCATAATGAACAAATCTTACAATGACCTTTTCCCATTAGTTTTCATACACTATTACTATACATATTAATTGACTAGCACCGCCCCGCGGTTTACCCGCGCAGCCCCGTTCCCTTTATTTTCCCTTGATTAAAAGTAGACTAATTGCTATTCCAGACATGGACGTATAAAAAAAGTCGGAAGTAGTCTTGCTAAAACAGAAACTGAGTCACTAGAGTCGGCCACATTTGGACGTGTGCGTTGTCAGGTTGTCACTGACAACATAGGCTGACACGCACACATATACACAAGTAGAGCGTGTAATGACCCACTGATGTGTGCGTGCCACCCTGTAAATGTCAGCGCACACGTGCATATTATGTTGCCGACTTGATGGACACAGTTTTTGTTTTTAGCGAGACCACGTCCGACTCTTTTTAAAAGTCCATGTATTCCAGATAATAATGTAATATTGCAACAAACATCTGAATATACAAACTTTCGCATTTATAATATTGATAGGAGTCTTACTGTAAATGTGTAGATTTGTTGATGATTTGCAGCATTTATTATCAAGGGCTCATATAAGTTTCAGTGTCTATTCGACATTCGACGACCTCAAATTTTCTGAAGTCCCCTCACTTATGACGACACCGAACAATTACTCACTATAGTGAAGTAATTATCAAATCCTCGTAACAATTAAATAATCTCATATAGGTACAATTACGCACGAACACACATCTGCACACACTCAAACACACCCTCTCCCTCACACACACACACACACACACACACACACACACACACTCGCGCGCACACACACACCATCACACTCACACACGTATGTACACATACACACACACACTCACACCCTCACACTCGCACACATATGTACACACCCTCACACTATACTTAGACTATGTGCTCTCACTTACACCTAAGAAGTAACATCTATATTTTTCAAATAGTACTTACCCATTTTCACCACTTGTCCAGTGTCGGAGAGGCTGGTGATCTGTCATACAGGTTTTCCTAGTGCAGACACCAGTCTCTCACATAGATAATCTACTACTGATAAGTATACTTTGAATAAGTTATTTAAAAAAATGTAAAACTTCTGTGTGAGAGAAAATAAACCATTTATTTTTTATTATTATTATTCGGTGCAGATGTACTCGTACTAATTTGATGGATTTCTACAGTCTTTGGTATTTTCAGCGCAGCGGTGTGAGTTTTCAGTTCTACGACAGGGGTCACTGAGGACATGACCCCCCAAATCATATATCTTAAATTGAAAAATCTAAAACTGTTCAAAATATCGAGTAGTTTATATGTACAGCATAGGTTCATAGGTTATTTTTTACAGCGGGAAATCAACTGGAACGACATCTACGCGGGTAAAACCGTGGGGCGCTATTAGTAAACTCTTTTTTACTCGATGAAATATGTGACCCTCCTCCCCCCTTAAATTTGAGGCTACGACCGCATACAGTGCTTACAAAAAAAAAACTTTATTGCTGTTTGTAGGTAAGATAAGATGATACAAAACATTTTAAAAGTTGCCCCATACAAACTGGCCTGCCTCTGCGAGAGGCATGCATATGTCTGGCAAGAAAATTTGCTGTAGTCTTAATTTATAATTTAAAAAAATTAAAATAATAGTCAGTTGATTAAAGTCTCCTTCTTACTTCATCTTCATCTTCTACTAATTTCTGGTTTTTATTTATGTCATCTGATTCTTCATCTTCGATTCATTTCTGGCTTCTATTTGGTTGTGATATATTTATACATATGTGTGAGATAAATGCTTGGTGAGCACAATTTCGCCAGCGTCTTGTGTTTCATCATGCTTGCTTGCCATGCTTGAATATTACTGCTAGGCGGTGAAATAATTGTAAAAAATCAGTATAAATCAAATATAACAGTAGAATTACTCAGTAATAAAATAGTAGATTTCCTGACAAAAGTGTAAACTCAGGACTTCTACTAAGCTTACTGCAGCTATTCAGAAGTCACATAAGCAAAAACATATACGAATTTTCGTAATATTGATACTAATGTTCCCAGCACTGAATTATGTGATGTTCCCAACGAAGCCTACATGAGTGTTTACATTAACATACAAAGTTTTGATGGTCCCTGTTCGAAGCAGCCACCCTATAGGGTGGTGTTATTAGTATAAGCAAAAGACATAAAGTCCCCCTTCTAAGGCAGAACGTGGTGTGCATACAATGGTGTTGGCATTGATTTTGAGTTAAATATCACCCCTTCGCCTCTGCAGAGTATTGTACTACAACGGACATGTACAAACATAGCGACATGAATTATTGTTACCAGTTCTTTTATTTCGTTGCGCGCGGTTATTAATCAGCAGGGCTGCTTTTAATGGGTGTGGAAGCAATGCTGTTCTCAAATGAATGGTTGGATGGATGCAATAAATGCAAGGTCGATGAGTGCCGACCAACACCAAGATACTCCTGGTTGTACACACCGAGAATCTATACTAATATTATAGAGCTGAAAAGTTTTTTGTTTGAACGCTAATCTTAGCAAATACTCGACGGAATAAACTTGAAAAATTCTTTGCGAATAAACTGTTACCGTATACTTTATTTTTGTCCAGATTCATTATCTATACTACGTACTAGCGGCCCGTTCCGGCTTCGCTTCGTCACATAAAGCCCATTAATCCAAATAAAAACTATCATATCTTTTTTGTTGTAAATGTGTTTTACTTTTACTAATTCGAATAGTTTATAAGGGACATTTTGGAATGCCATCTCCTGTCCTTGCACGGTTGCCTGGTAGAGATCGCTCTAAGCGACAAGGCCGCCAATTATATTGCTAAGAATTTTTTTTCTGTTTTGTATTATTTGATGTTTTTTGTGCTTTGTAGCTTTTTAATAAAGAGTTATTGTATTGTATTGTATTGCATATACGGTGTCCAAATTTGATTAAAATCGGTTTAGTAGTTTAGGAGTCCATCGCGGACAACCAATGTGACACGTAATTTATATTTATTAAGATTATTTTTGTCCAGTTTCATTATATATAATACGAGTATTATAAACAGATATATAGAAAACTGTTTGTAACACACAAAAAAAACAGAAATATAACAGTAAAATACTCATGAACTAGCACTACAAATAACGGCCTTATTGCTGAGAGCGATCTCATCGAGGCTTCATTATTAAAATTCATCATCATCCGTCTGTATTCGCCCACAGCTGGACATAGGCCTGGACGTTTCTGATTATTAACCTACTAATATTATAATTGCGAATGTTTGGAAGTGTGTATGTTTGTTCCCACGAATTTCCGTAAGGACTGAATGGATGTAAATAAAATTGACAAATACAAAAATCTTTATTGCTGTTTGCAGGCAAGATAAGATATCATGTAACAGTGCCTGGGTGATCGAGCTTTGCTCGGTTTAAACACTGAGTTTTGAGAAAATCTGTTTTTATCTAAGTAGATACAAACAGATTTTCTCAAAAAAAAAAGAAGGAGCTTGAAAAAAAACGAACATTGTCCATGTAAATTACCGAATAAATTTTCGAAGAAATTTCACGGCGGCAAACTCCATTACCCCATCACTAACGCGCCAACGTACTCTCTAGGCGCTTCAGAGCGACTGAACGAATGTCAAAGTTATACGGTCATATTAACCGTATCGAGAAGACACTGCCACGCCCTCAAGGCATATCCCCCGATATCCGTGGTTGCCTGTAAAGTCGGTATACGGGCGAAAGTTTTACGTGACAACGACTTTGAGTGGTAAAATAATTTTACGGAAGGGACGCGTGCCTTTCACTTTTTATGTCTGTCTCTCTCGCTCTTAGGCGGGCTAACCATGCCCTAGTGGAAGGGACGCGTGCCTCTCACTCGCTCTCGTTGTGAGCGCATAACGTGAGCGGAGCGTAACGCAGTTTCTTGAAGTGTCACCCGGCAAACCAATTTATAAGACGTTGTCACGTCAAAAAGAAGAGCTGTCTGGATTCGAACCCGGATTTACCATATCATGACCGCCCAAATTCCCGCCTGATATTTTATACCGTCACGCAATGTCGCAGAATTTACCGTCGACTTCTAATGTTAAAGTAAGAGTTTTTATTGTCTGAAAACGCGCATACAACGGCGTTTTTTTTTTAAATGAAACCTAGCTAGATCGATTTATCGTCCTCGAAACTACTACTACATAATTTCATGGTTCGAATCGTTTCCGCGATTCAGATTCCATATATTATACTATACTATATACATACACGAATCGCTTCGTTTAAAGGTATAAGATTTTAAAAGTTGACCCATACAAACTGACCTCTTCGAGAGGCATACAATATGTCTGGCAAAACAGTTTCTATTGGTCTTAATTTATACAATGATAAACATAATAGTCAGCTGATAAAAGCCTTCTTCTTCTTTTCGTAAGTTCGTTCGTAAATAAAACAAAAATAAATGTAGTTAATACATTACCAGTATTAAAACATAGGTTATACAAAGACAGTTGTGCACCGAGACAGTTGTGCAAACGAGAGCAGGTAGTAAATCTTCAATATTTACACAAAAACATTGAACTTTTGCTTCATTCACCGTTGCGATCTCGTACAAGTGTTAATTCCATCGTACTCACTATGCATCCTTATTTCACTAACATTTATAAGCGCATTATAACATTTCCTACGTCTAATATGAGTAACCACTGTACATACGAATTCTCATGTGTATTCAAGTTCTTATTATGTCTGTCACGGCGTTCGAAAGCGAAACGAGTCCCATACATCCGTCGTCGGTCGGTACCAATATCCTATAGTTAAAGAGGATTACCTGCTTTGAACTTTGTTTGTCAATAGTAATCTGTAAACATAAACTGTTAAAATCCGCTCTGACGGAGATGGCCGAGTTTACTCAGGTGTACCCTTTTTCAACGAGATCGATTATAAGCCTCTTTACTGTCATTTCATATGCCCACATCCTCTCTTTTATTACTGTGACATCTTTTATAATTGGAGCTAAACCATCTGCATATTGTAGGTACGTCGAATTTTAGATGGCATAATCTACTTGTCACATTCATGGATTCATTTGGTATAGATGTTATTTGAAAATCGACCATTATCTATCACCATTATTATACGCCATTGTAACCGACTTCGAAAAAGGAGGAGGTTATAAATTCGACCACAATTTTTTTAACGGTATTAGTCTCAGACCAACTATGTAAATCCTCAAAGATATTGGTTTGCACTGATTGCCATCTCGCCTGATGTTAAATAAGCGATGATGCGGACTAACATTCAGGTTTTCATCAACGATATTTAATTGAAGAAAAAGAAAAACATTACGTGTTTAGTTGTGTAGGTTAAGTTATTTTTTTACTGCGTCGTGTTATTAGTAAGTACATATAGACTATTTTTCGTTCATGAATCCAATTCTTTTTTTATATTAATAGGCTTACTTTTTACTTTAGCTTACCGTATCGATGCAGTATGAAACATAATTATCCAGAAACATCAATTCACTCTTCGTTTGTAATCACCAACCGAAACACTACCGCTGGCAGCTTATTCCAAACTGTAGCTGTCCGGGAAATACCTAAACGAGTTTGGTATAATTTAAAACCACATCATACTTTTCGTAGATAAACGCATACATTTTTTCCAACCTTCGTAAAATCAGTAAGTATTACTTTATACGAAGCGCGCCGCATCACAATGTAAAAATCCCACAAGCTTAGCAATGTCAACTCGGGTGAAAAAAATACAATATGTTCACACAGCTTTGTCCTTTATTCATATTTAATCTGCAGAGCGTCTACAAAAACAATGATTTCACGGTACAGCATTAACGCATGTAGGCATAACAGAAAAGTGAACCAACCCAAGGTAAACACAAGACCATAATATTAAAATGTTGTCAATCCTATTTACAGACATTTTACGCTGTGTTTATCTTATAAATCTATTGTGTGCACGGCGGTCGAAATTATGGGATTTTGAGTAAATATTGACTTGGACCGGGCTTGTCTGTCGTTGCATTTAACACGTCCCACCGGCACCGCCACTTCGGGGAGATAGCAGCGGCTGCGACCCGTGGTGCGCGCCGTGAGAAACAGATGGCGCTGCATGTCATTCTCGGCTGCTCTCTTGTAGATTTAGCTTGTTGCTTGTAATCTCGACATTCTCGACGAACTTTCTTAACATCCTTAACAATTTGAGAACCGTAGAAACGCTTTAACCACAGTACACACCACCTATCTGCTCCAACAATTATTTCCACACGGAAACTGCAACATTTATTTTGATTTCAGTTTTTCCGGTATGGGTAGAAAAGATCAAAAGAAAACAGAGTTTATAATGTTACTGGATTATGGAAGCCTGATGTATAAATCGTGGAATAGGTACGAGTACCTACAACGCATCAAAGTATGAATAGTGCAAATTCAAAAACGATGTCTAAAAATTATGAGTTACAGGTGTGGCATGGATCGCAAGCTCCCATCGTACAATGATCGTCTACAATATTTTCACGTTACCTCCCTTAAAATTCGTCGTAATTATATTGATCGCCCACTGTTGCATAAGATCTTCCATTCTTCGACTGACTCCCCAACCCTTCTTTCTCTTTTAAATTTTAATACACGTTTCCGGTCTCGTAATCGTAATTATAATACCTTCAGTTTGCAAGTTTTTACCAATAATCCATCTTATTATAATCCCATGGTCAGAATGAGTTGCCAATACAACGAAGTCCTTGTCTCCAATAGGGACATTGATATTTTTCACTTAAAGTTATTCCAATTTCGGAGGAAAATCAAAGAAATTTTACACTTTAATCTAAAAGAATAACCCTGTTGTGCGTACTGTAAATACTATTATGAGTTTGTTTTATATTATTTGTTCATAAATTTTATCTTAATGAAACCTTTATTATGTATTGCAAAGTTTTCTTTCTTATAAATTTGAAATTTGGCCAGTTAGTTGTATCACAATGTTTATATACTTATCTGTTGTGTTATAATGTTCTATGTTTATATCTTATTTATCTACTGTTTTAAAGCATGCTAGTTTTAAGTTCAGATCTGTTGGCCTAATTTTCTTTTTGTATTATCTTTAATTCAATATTATTATTATCAAACCACTGTATTTAAACAAATGTTGTTTCTAGGCCCACATAGTTTGGAATGTAATACAGTTCTGTACAGTATCCTCTTACATATGTTATAGTTTGTGTTTATTCTTTTCTGTTTGGTGTGCTCATTGAATGAATCAATAAATAAATCCAAAATAGTGCTACGTATATCATGATACTAACGTATATTATATTCGTATATTCATTCATTTTTTTCTTCTCAAATAAAACCTAGAATAACGATTGAGTAGATACATACCGTCCCAAATATACTCTAACTTGAAGCGTAGGTACTTACTTAGTAAATTGTTGTACATATTTGGCAAAATCCAATGCTTGCATCCATCGACGGATACAATCTTGGTATCTTCCGGCGAGATGACGGACAAGTACGCACGCAAAAAGTTGTACTTGTTTAATTCGGATTGTACATCCACCAACCAACCCGCACTGGGCCAGTGTGGTAGATTATGGCCTTACTCTCTCCTTGCGAGAGAAGGCCCCAGTCCCAGCAGTGGGAACATTTAGTGACCTGTTGATGATGATGATATTATGACGTAGTACTTAATTGTAAGCCTGGTATTTTTTGTATTTTTTTATATTAGCTGTTTATGGGTTGTAATTATCGCTTTAGCTGAGATACGAACATTTTATTTAGCAATTTTTTTTTATAAGTTAGCTGTACCCAATATGAAATATCAAGATTTTTGATGTATACAGGACTTACATATACGGTAAAATATGTAAGTACATTAAGGGTCGCCTTAATAGTCAATAGAGACAGTAGAGCCACAGATGCCATAAATAAGTTCTTAGAAAAAAAATGTGGGTCTTTTAAAAAATGAATTCTAGCAAATTACTAAATTCGATAACTCAAAATTTCTTTCTCCTTTCGAAACAAAAGATTTCAAACCCTTTGTTTTGGTACAAAAAATTAAAAGTACAAAATGTCAACCATTCCAAATTGGCCCAAGAGTATGATGGAACTAAATGAGCAAATTGGTCAAGGCGTACAGTGTACCAATGAGTAAAATATCCAAAACTGATTAAATTTACTGTTAAGATAATTGCATTTGATGTTACGTTTGGTTAAGTTTTGCTTGCATCAATGTACCTTGGATTCACCTAATTGTTTCAAATGTTATTCGAAATCTTAGTCAAATTTCCAATCTCGATTTTGATCTCGCACACGGTTCCATGACGGTGCGTGTTATAGCCTGAGTTGTTTATTTTTGTAAATGAATAATATATTAATACTTACATAGTTTACATGACACTGTCTCGATTTAATTGTTATAATATTACCTACTCTGAACGAATCAACCAGATTTTAAATATACAGTATTTATGACAAACATCCCGTCCCCATTTTTTTAATAAAGAGTGACGAGACGAGCAAGACATGCGCCTGATGGTAAGCAACATGCCTGCACAGTGCACAGTGATATGCAGCTATTGGAACATAAAGAGTCCAAATCATTACCTAGCTCTTCACTGCGCTCCGCACCCAGAAATCTAAGATGTTATATATATAATCTCTTAGCCCTGTATTTAATTAATTGTTAGGGTTGAACCACTAATCTATATAGCCTAGGCCATCTGTTCGAGACTTATGAAACTATCGACTAATAACAACAATTAAAATTAGTAATCAGATTATTGTTAATTATTAATTATTGAAACTAATAATCGGAATAAAAACTGTCCTATTTCTCAAGTTGGGCCAAATTACACATACGAGTAACTAGAAACTTTCGTGAATATCGCTTGACTTGGTGAAGGAATAAACGTCATGACACTAGATTTTTACATAGCTATTATAAGATAGTGAAACATATTAGCTATCCAGAAAAAAATTGGATCTAGATCTCTCACTGGTGAAAGAAAAAAATTAAAGAATTTTTCTGGATAGATAATCCAATTATTTATTTCGATAATTAATACACACTTACTCTGATTACTAATTTTAATTGTTGTTATTGGTTACATATAAAAACAAAGTGTGAATTTACGGTAATTGCATTTATCGTATCGTGTATGTTCCGATATGTTTTGCGTAAGGCTCCTTTATAGAAAAAAATAACATGAAAAGTGTAGAAATGAAATAAAATATGACGTGTATCTACTGTCTTGGGTCAAAGTAGTCTAATCTAATGTTTAAGAAGTTTGTTGAGGTCGACCTGTCGAAAAGCAACGGCGTGCTTTTTGAGTCTAGATCAACGTATTTTCAGTAGAAAATATTTCTAACCCAGTTCCTCTTCAAATAGTTTGCCTTTTGGGTCAGATCAGCTATTTGTGTCTTTGAGCACAGAATGGTTTAGTAAGCCGCAAGGTCTTTAGATAGCTATGTATTTTGTCAATTGCCAAGTCTGCGTCCGTCATGTCTACCACTATTTACTAATCTCTATATGTAAAAACGTTGTGTTGTTTTGTGTACGCTTCAAAAACTCAAAAAGTTCTGCACCGATCGCGCTGAAATTTTACAATGATATAATATAATCCGCATCAAGGATTGTTTTTATCTAATTTTTGCATCACAATATGCCACAGCGAAGCGTGGGAGGGTACAGCTAGTGGCTTTATAAAAAAATGTCTTTTTAGTAACTCGTAATATACCCCGTAAAGTAGTCTCCCATTTAGCTCAGGGTCGATTGAACGATACTAGTTTCACTACTATTGTGTAAATCTCGAAACCGACGCCAAAACACAAGCCTAGTTCTGGGCCCATCAGTAACTATGAGGTACGAGTACCATGCAATGCAATGCTAAAAAAATTGTGCTCTGGTTGTACCTACTCACAATAAAATTATGATAAGTATAGAATATGAAATACTAATTGTGATAGTTACTTATAGCAGCACGCTAGTATTTGGGTAGGCAGTTAAATCCACCTGAGGCCAACTCTCATAGTTACAGCCATGTGTAATCCGTCCACCCCCAGTTAGGCCTTGACTCTCTCCTAGTGAGAGAAGGCCCCGAGCAGGCGCGGTCCCAGCTTCGAAATTTTGGGGGGGGGGGGGGGGGTTAACCAGTACGCAGCTTCAGGTTTGGGGGTCTTTCAAAAGTACTTTACTAGTAGCCCCAAGATTTTACTCGCGTAGTTCTCGTTCTAATTGTTTTCCCGCGTAAAAAATAGTCTATATACTATTAGATATTTTTAATTTTCTTAGATTTTTGTTTAACTTATACGATTTTGGGGGTCACGATCGGTCATGTCCCCTGACCCCCCCCTCAGACCGCGCATGGCCCCGAGTCCCTGCAGTGGGAACGAGAACTGGGCTACTTATACTGAATAGAAGCTTATAACTTATAGGTTGCTTAAAACAGTATTCAAATGAGTGTATGAACCATTTATGACACGTGATAGGAATAAAACTTGTGCCAAGTGCCAACAATTCTTGAATTTGTCTTTTTTTAAATATGTCAGTTTTTAGACGATGTGTTTTTTTAACAATTTAAGTGTACACTTGATCGCCATCTCACATGGTGTTTTGCAACAATGTGGTCTACGATAGAGCGCGTAGAAGAAACCTATTCACTCTCTATTTAAAGACACCAAGACTGTTACCACCGGGAAAAATCCACTTAGGCACCACATCATATGTAGATTTGTATGGGAAGGATGGATTGAATGATAGCCGCCGACATCAGACTATTCCAATTTATAAGTTGAAATCGGCGCTTTCACGAACAAAGAGATCGGTAAAATGCGCTTCGGCGGCGTGCATACTCATAGCTACGTACATTAGGCGCGGCGGGATGTCATTAGCGAAAGGTCTGCCTTTCTAATGCCTAACTGTGCGCCGCCTCCCATTGTTGCGATAATAATGAGCAACTAACGATTTAAACTCCACTATTTTTCGAAAAGGTTTTTGGACAATTTAAGTAACTTTTGTTCGACAAACTCTCGTTGATTGCGTTCGTTATTTGACGGAGATTTGTGTAAGGACTGTCGTGCGCTGTATTGGTTATTTACTAGGCTAATGGGATATGTGGAATCTTGTTAATAGACATGGCTGGTATCACTATTGCCTAGTCACTATCACTATCCGGGCTTAGATGGCAATACTTGCGGAGAAGGAACGTTCTAAATATCTAACATGGACGTATAAAAAAAGTCGGACGTAGTCTCGCTAATAAAACAACTATGTATATAAAGTCGGCCAGTGGGCTGTCACATACAGGCTGGAACGTACACATTCACACATTAGTCGGCCATTACGCACGCAAAATTCAGCCAGCCAACACGTTTCGCGCTAAAAACAAATCTTAACACAGAATATCGTGGTGGACTCCTGTAAAAACTATAGTGACCGCCGCAATAAACCTCCAAGAATCACGTTTCATAAGTGATTGAATGATTCAATTACTTATTTCCCATTTTAAATAATAAAACAAATCTTTATTCGCTACAACAAAATAGCGCACCACAAGTCAGTGTTGCCCATATTAGCGCATGCTAATTACCTAAAATATATGTGAAACTATATCAATAGCTTAGAATAGCAAACCATAAGTAGCCCACTAAATGTTCCCAATGCTGCTTCTCTCGCAAGCTGAGAGTCAAGGCCATAATCCACAACGCTGGCCCAGTGCGGGTTGATGAATTATTCGATTGATCCTATTTAGGTACAAGTCGCTTTCCTCTCGATGCTTTTCTTTGCCGTTTTTAAGTTAGCGGCACTATGCATACGACTTCGAAAATACAGTGGTGCGCCTGGGATTTGAACCCGGGGTCTTCGGGTCGGCAGTCGCTGTTCTCCCGACTAGACAAACCGTAACTTATTAATTTATATTATTCTTATTGAAGTGAAAACTTGTTTTGACGCACCACACAGAATGTTTCGTTGGCTGTGAATGAAGCTCATCATCACGTTCGGATGTGATAGATTCGTTCGGGTGAACTCGGGACCGCAGACTGTGTCTGAGCGAGAAAGATAGTCAGCTGAGCTGCTGTCACTATGTTTAGGATATTTTATCTTTATTTTAACTATTAAAATTATTCAACAGTTTTCACTAGTTATTTCTAAATTTAATTTTTGTTTCTGCCGTGCAGTTAAGCACACACATTTTTTTATTAGTTGCCGTTGCCACTAGGTATTTTATTATTCTGTTTACTAGATTGCCAAGAGAATTGAAGCTTCAAGAAACGACTAGATCGAAATAATTAAAAAATGTAATTGTGAAAAAAATTGGATATCAAATATCAGTGTCATTTGCAGTAAGCATTTCGAAGTTAAAGACACATATGACTATATGGTAATGCCTAAATGCTCTAAGATTGCGCAATAGGACTAGTAAAATTGATAAGAAATAAAATATTTTTATTGATTTATTGTGTTTTCTTTGTGGTGTAAATTTGTTTAACATGGCAACCCAGAATTCATTCGCATATAAATTTGGCCGCCGCGATTTGGGTGCCTCAGTTTTGTCGTAGGTTCTGTCCGACTTCTTTTATACCTCCATGATGTCTAACAATTTTTTGGTCGAAACGTTTTCGGTAACATATCTACATAACGTGTCACAGAAAATGCTATGAAAACTTGGGTTATAGGGTGAGTAAAATGTGGAATAAATTAGAATTTTATAAAATAATAAAACACTAATAGGAATATATTTTGTAATTAATTAATAAGTAATTTTGTAAGCAATATACCCAAACAAAAAAGTATAAAAGCAAGGTACTACTAGGTAGTCTTTAGCGACGTGACTACCTAGTAGTAGGACTTTTTGCACAGGGTAGTACCACCTTTTTCCCAGTAATTATAACACCGAACAGCGGTACAAACATAACAGTGTTCCGTTTTGTACCGCAAAGCGGTATTCGAATCACCTAGGCTATACGATAGCTATAGCGATAGGAATATCGCTAGGCCACCAATGTATTTGGCTAGTCACCACGGCTTTTGACATAGCAATTGATGTTACACGATTGCTAAGAAACCTCCACCTCTTCATGCCCTGCCTACGATCAAGACAGTTAATACAACGCAAGATTTATAAGAGCCATCATCTTCTTGCTCTTACCCGAGAAGGGGGGTTTTTGTCTTCCACTTCATAAGAGTACATGTGATAAAATAAACATCCCTTTATAGACTTAACAAATAACTAAGACATAACTAAGTATGTTCAAACTATACTCTACAATTACACAGCTCTACGCGCGTTCAAGCTCTATTTGAATTCGTGTGATTTATAAGCTTTTGCGGATTACTTGCATAGATCGAAAAACCGTAAGTCATCGTGTGATTAAGCTTTGGCTTGTTATTAAATAGCTTGATGTTCTGGAAAGTTTTTCTAAACGAGTAGTTTTTAAGCCTTTATTAACAAAACTATTTACAAAATAAGAACTGAAAATGAAAATTTATTTCACACACAGAGAAACTAACACATATATTTTGTAAAATTTCAACTCTGACATTTACAAATACATAATATATACTAGTACGAACTATACTACGGTATATACCTAATTACTTACACTAAGCACATCGCAATTATCTGTAGATCAATGAAGGTCTAAAAATAATAAAGATGCTCAAGCACACTACCAGTCGGAAGCGTGCCCAGCATGTTACCGATATTACCACGCTGAATGGCAATGCTTATACGTTGGCTAAATAAGCGCTAGCATTTTAGTCACCCGTTGCATCGACCAAGAGCTCGGACAGACTAAAGCCTATTATAGAAAATAATGTAAGTATTCTTTAGCCATTTTCTAGGCATCTAGCCTAGTGGCTTAGTGCAGTTGCTTAGAAGAGTTCTACGTGGTTAAAGGACCTATCTTTATGTACAAAGGTAGATCGGAAAATGTTTATTCCTATGAATATCTTGTTGCACGCTGAATATTGGGCCATACCTCAGACTACAGGCTAAACCTACCTCACAACTCAGAGTGAATACGTATCTTCTGGCCAAGCTTATTGTGGATTTTTAATGCAAAGCAGCTAAATGTTCTCACTGCTGGGACTTGGGCTTTCTCTCGCAATGAGAGAGTGATAGCCATAAGCCACCTCGCTGGCCGCTGACCACCTACCCGCTAGTGCGGGTAGGTGATCCTAGATTCTAGGTGCATGGTTTTCTCACGATGAACCGCTGACGACGATGATGACCTCGTGAAGCCTTTATTGAAAAAAACTACTACTTTTCAATGAGAATAACACTACACTACATGCCTAACGACACTTATCACGTATCCATTACCAGTAGATAGATGAAATTCTAAGTTAATAAGAAAGTCTGTTTTGGTTCGGTTGCCTGGAAGAGATCGCTTTTAGCGATAAGGTCACCATTTGTCTCACTAGCTTTACGGATATGTCTTTTTGTATATTGTTTCTTGTATTTTGGAGAATAAACAGCATATATATATCTATCTATCAAGCTCACTACTAGTTGGATGTGCCCATCATGCATGCGAAATTACCACGCTGAATGCCAATGCTTAAATGTTGAGCCCAAAAAAACATTTTGGCCACGCGTCGCGATCAAGTGCGACGTACCTTAGACAAAATTTATTGTCAAACCCTTTTTTTGATACCCATTTTGAGGGAGTTGTGAAAGAAGAAATGTATTTCGCCATTTTGTGGTAGCGGCCATTTTGGATTTGAAATTTGTCATAGTGCATAGTATTCTACTAGTCTTTAATTCTTTCGTTTGATACCCATATTGAGGTAGTAGTGAAATAAATTTATGTAATTCACCATTTTGTGGTGGCGGCCATCTTGCATTTGAAATGTGATATAGTTTATGGTATTTTACTAGTCAAGCCCTTTCATTTGATACCCATATTGATGTAGGAAGTGAAGAAATATTTTGGGTGCCATTCTGTGGAGGCGGCCATCTTGAATCGATATTAACCAAACATAGCTAAGAACATCCGCACAGAAATAAACCTTTAAGTAAAAAAAAACCGAATTGAAATCGGCCTATCCGTTTGAGCTCTACGGTGCCACAGACAGACAGACACACAGACAGACAGACATCGACGTCAAACTTATAACATCCCTGTTTTTGGTCGGGTGTTAAAAACGGATATAAAATAAAGCGGCATATCTGAATCTGGATATTCGTCCCAAGCGACACGGTTGTGCATTACCGGAGTGGGTGCCATATTTCTGTTTGTGAATCACTCTGCTTTGTAACTAGCTCAAACAGTCGCTTCGAACAAACTCGGGGCACCGCGTAACAGTATATAGAAAGCCCTCGTAATGTTTGCCTTCGTGTGATTTATTGGCTTCGGTGGATTTGAAGGCACGCACTCGGCCTGAGCACGGTGTTGCGTTACGGCCGGCTATTAGGACACCCTCGCCTGCTCTATCCTCGATCAACGCTCGATCAACACGTATCACTATTGGGATACGAACTGACAGTTTTTTAATATTCATACATCACACAAAATCCAGTGTGACCTTTTTCTAAGTAATTGTGTATTCTGTAGCGCTTATCTAGCAACGCCACACGTCATTGTCGTCCCAGTAGCCTATTTTAGATGTGTTTCAAACTTTAATCCGATTCATTCATCTGTTCGAACGTGTACACAAACATCGAAACATACACATTCGCAATTTATAACGGGAAAATAACGTAAAACGGACACTATGCGGGTAAAGTGGTGGTTCGCTGCTGGTATGATAATTATGTGTATTCTGACTTCTAACGTTTGTCACACTCCGTAAACCCTGTTCACTGTGACATTGTACGACAAGTTTGAGAAACTAAGAAAAACACCGAGAGAATCTGTTTCAGAAAATATCAATCAACCACATCACTCTCCGTTTTGACCCATTGTTCTAGAACAAAAATCACGAAATCGTGGACAAGATCCTACTACAGACGACTTCAGCGAACGGTCGCCCGGGAACAAAGAAGAGGAGGGAACGCAGTGTCATCTGCTTTGAACATAATTAAAATCACTTTAAATAATGCCACTGAACGCCCAACCCTGCCGACGTTTTATTTTAAAAAGTGCTATTAGCATTAAATTTAGTTTTGCGGATGATTATGTCGCTCTCAGGCTTTCAGGAACATTAACTGCTCACAATTTTTGTGAATTATTGTTCCGGCCGTGCTCCCTCGCCTTTTTAACACACTTATACCAAATGACTACCACGATGTCGACTCGAAAGAATGATTTTTGCAAACGAGTTAAGGGGTTTATGCCGTTCCATAAACCGCACATTCAACATGTATTTCGTCCCCGTAGAGCGAAAAGTCATTTAGTCGAAAACGACCAAAATGAGAAACGAGGATTCAAAGAAAAATAAAAGTAAAAAAAACATAACTTTCATTTGACAATAGATATTTCTGAATTTATAGTCTTATCTCATTGGTATCTGATTCGGGCTTATGTTCCAATATGAAATATTAAAAGAAAATAATTTGTTTTTAAGATATTTAGGAAATACGAAAGTAATTAATTTTTTCCCTTACATCACTTAACTCCGAAGTAAGTTAGTGATTTTTCGATCTGAGTTAATGATTTTTCGCCCATATTTCAACTAATTTGATAGAAATTAACTTGATTTAGTTATATTGTAACTTCTTTCTGAGAGCAACATAATATTCTGAAAATAATAACTAAGTATTTATCACCCCTATTAGTTATAATTGAGGGTAAGAAAATCATTAAAACAAAAGTTATATACAATCATTAACTTACTTTATTAAAGATATAGAACAAAAACAGTGACATGACACCTAAAAAAACAAAAAAACAATCAATTAATGCAAATCAATACACACGTAATTAAGTAATAACACACGAATCAAGATATTCAAATCAAATTAATAGTTCAAAAATCTAAATCGTTTTCACCTTCTTCTGCTACATCTGGTTCGCACAATCTGTCAATAATATCTTTACTGGTAGGCAGAGTTTCATACCAAGAATGAAGTTCTTGAGGTATAATTCCTTTGGTGCAAAGATTCAACAGGTCCCTTTTCTTAGCTTCTGATATTGGGATTGGGCTAGAATAAGCCTTAGGAATTCCTAAGGCTAAGTTTCCTATGTAATTACATATTCTTTTAATTTGTCAATCTTTTCTTCTTTTCTGCCTTCACGATCATTTTCCTCAATTGCATGACCATCTAGAGCTCTTTTCATCCTTCTTGTAGCACGAGGAGCTACTTTATCTAGTGTTTGAAATATATCAAATTCGGAATAAGGGCCATCGTGTGTGTAACGGAATTTGACCAGACCAGGATGTTCTTTTTCGAATCTAAGGCACTTAATTTTTAGCCACATTATTTTATTACCCTCTTTGTCCTTACTCGTATTTCTAACGAAGTGTTCACTTAGAGCTTTGACGTCTATCATATCGTTATAGGTCATTTCTTTAACGATATATGGCGGTGCCGAATTCCTGTGTCTTTTTGAACGAGCACGAACCATAATAGATTTCCAATCTATCATAGAGAAAACTGGCGTATGCCTTTGACACTTTTCTATTGCACTGTGCATAGAGTCTACCTCCATGTGTGTATGGCCACTCTCCAAATATTTTTGCTCAAGGATTTCAACGTGCACATCAGGCCTCACGATCAGGTGGCATAGAAAAGCTGTAATAAATTTATTTCTATTCTGGCCTGCGCACGTGTCACTATAAATAGTTACTTCTTTTACACATGTTGGTATTTGATGTATCCACCAGTTCATCGCACTCGCGATTTCAATACTGCCTCTTTTGCCATTTATTTCATTCCACGTTATGCAAAATGCTTCATTTGGAGGCTTTGCTGTGTGAATAGTATAATTTTGCACATTCAGCTTCCTCGTATAATATAATATGCCTATGCCACTGACAGGTATGTGAAGGGTTGATTGCATATCTGCAGTTACTACGAGATACGTGTCGTCATTCATAGACCGCTGTTTATCAGATTCTTTTGCACCCTGTGCAGCATTTTTTCTGGCAATATGTGTATCATACTCTTCTTTCAGAGGCTCAGGTCGACCAATACTATCATAGCGAGTACAAATTATACACAAATCCTTTTTGGGCTTAAAAAATGACAAATTAAATTGTGATCCAAATATTCTTTTATACACATAGAAAGTACACGGTTGTTCACCAGCAGTTACTAGTTCTTCTTTATATAATTCATACATTTTTGAAATACTCAATTTGCTGTCCAGGTATTGTCGTTTAGATTTTTTTCTACAGTAATGAGATTCAAGCCAAGGAAAAGAGTTAATATGCTCGATTATTTTTTGTTCAGATGCGGCATCAGTCTTATTAACGGGAGCACGAGAACCACGTCTATCTTGTCCTTTGTAGTTACCAAATTCGTTTTTGTATTTAATAGCTTCATTTACAGGACCATTTGATATGCATAACGTTTTCAAAAAAAATTCTTTGCAGACTCGATGCTGCTTATCATCTTTAGTGAAATAATATTCATAAGTGGCAGATCGATGTTTTTCGTTTGGAATACCAGTTTTCATAGTTTTTATTGGTTTGGCAACAATCTGGCGCAATAAAAACTGTTTCTGAGATACATAATCATTAATATTCCAGTAGTCTTCGCACAATTTAACTCTGTCATCCGCAGTAAAGTGATTCATGCATTGATATCGGCATTTTTCAATACAATTTACATGTTTAGGTTTCTTTGCTGGCATAATATTACCTTTTTTTCCATGATATGGCAAACACTTATGTCTATTAATTTTTGCTATATTCTTCTTCCATTTGCTAGGATCACTTTTCTTCCAGCGTTTTAATTGCTTTTCATCATTTAAAATGCTGGCTGTTGAAAAACTTCGCTGATCATCAGTTTCTACAGATTCTTGGTTCATTTCCACGATGATAAGTGATGTTCTAGTATTTTGCTGCTGATTGGATTCCGTTTCCAAATCCTCTATAGAATTATTTGAAACACAACCGTAGCCATCTTTAGAACATCCTGGTTTTGCTTTTACTAGCTGTGTTGTGCTGTACTTTTTCCGTTTAGGGTAGTCACAAAAATCACTGCTATCACTTGAGGATGATCTGATAACCACCTGTTTTTTTCTTTTTTGAATCTTCCGCACTATCCGGATACCAAGAGTCACCAGAATCAGAGAAATCAGGCTCGGAGTACCTGTCCAAAGGCTTAATTCCGCTTATATCAGAAAACGGACTTTTAGGTGATTTTTGGGCAAAGTTAATAAGGGTTTGCAGTTGTTGCTCAGAAGGAGCATCTTTTTCTGAAAAAAATTCTTCTAAAGATGTGAGATCATTGGCTGTATCAGTTAATAATGGGGCGGAGTTTGGTGGTTTGATTGATGGTAACTTGGGATATATTTGCGCTGATGGTGGAGCTGACTCATATAAATCTTTATTTAAAAAAAGGTCATCTACTTCTAAAGTCTTCGATGCCTCATCATCAGGTTCCGGTAGAGTTATCTGTAATAAATACATTGATACAATCATCCTCGAAAATAAAACATGGAAATGAATTCAATACATGCAGTCAGTAATTGCCATTGTGATTTTAATCTGTGAAGCAGCAAACAACAGCCAGCCCATGTTCTGTTACTTGATGGAATTAGCGCACACTTTGCTTAAGACAGGCAATGGTAAGGTACGTGGGGTTAAGATAAATAAGCCAAGTAGGTACCTAAAATTTATGTAATAGGCACTTAAAGTCAGTCAATAGGTTTGAAATGCAAAATGAATGCTAATTCACACATTATTAGGTCTAGAACAAATGTTACTTATTAAATACTTAGTAAAGGTAATCACAACACCATACACCAAAACCATGCTAGTAAAACAATAGCTATGCACATACAACATCCACCACCATAAGTTACCGTTGAAGTCGTTTTTAAGCCAGGTATAAAACGAAATTCACAAAGAAATCAAGCAATTGCGTGCCATAAATATCTGAAATAACAATACCTAATAATAAGTATAGTTTAAATACTTTTCTGCTTGAAGTAGTTATCATGTCCTAGAAAATTCATCACAACATTTAATAAGTGTATTATAATATGGGTGTACAATATCATTCGAAAGTCTTGAGAAAACTTAAATCGATTTAATGTGGTAATACCTACTCTTATAAAGTATGTTTATCTCCAAAATTAGATTTAGATAGGTTTATAATTATGTGTTATTTTATAAGCTTTTTAATAGGTATACCTACTTATCCAATTTAAACATCAAAATACCTATCATAATTACACATCAGCATAATAATTATTTGATATTATTCACTTCATTCCTTATTACCTATTTTGTTTATTTAGTAAAAATACTTACTTGCATAGAGTTTTCTTCTTTTTTCTGTAATAAATCCAGAATAAACTTAGCTCGATTCATTGTATTGTCGCACGTACAATCAATAATAATTATTATTTAATTCTCGACGAAGCAATATTATTATAACGTGAGCTTCCTGTGCAACGCACGCGTCGCGACTGGCGGGTCGCGTCGCGAGAAAGATAACTAACTCCCTACTCAGAGCCAACGAAGGCGGGAAACTCACTAAATCGTGCGCGAAACATACCTAACTAAATAGATGCACGTAAAAGTTGTTTAAAAATCATTAAAACCTTTTAGTGATATTACGAAAATTTTGACTTTGTAGTCTTCAAGGTATAGAAAAACTCCTTAACATGATTTAATTAATTTTTGCTTATGTAGATTAATGCTAAACATTATTGATGCGTCGATCAAGAAATCATTAAGTATACTTAGTTAGTTTTCGCTTTCATATATTTTAACCAATCGTTTATTCTAAAATTAACTAAATTGTTTTGGTTAATTTGGAAACAAATAAGACTGAAAACATAAGTTTTCTATTTAAAGGATAAAATAACTAAGTTTGCTTAGAAATTGTCTATTGCTGACTTTAAGTAGTCATAAAATAATTAAGTAACTTAGGTATTTGTTCCCCAAAGTTTAAGGTTCAACATGTCAACATGATGTGTTTCCGCACAAGCTAAAACGAAAACTATTAAACTGATTGAAATCTTAGTTAGATAGAAATATGGATAAAAATACGGTGAGTTTGATGACATTTTAAACCATTTTGACGATTTTTGGACTTAGTGACTTTTCGTTCTACGGGGACGATTTATTCTATTGATAACGTTAAAGCCAGTATTAGTATAAGTTTGTCATTACAATTGACTTTAAAGATGAAAGCAAACATCGTGAGGAAACTGGTATGTTCCAGGAATGACGTGTTACCCGTCAACCTGGGCTTGGGCTGGGTCACAGGGCTTAGGGCCAGAATGGTAGATGGTATTGCCTTGGCGTTTTTCTTGCTAGAGAAGACACGAGTCTCAGCAGTGTGGGCATTCAAATCAAATCATATAGTTTATTTGTGTTTATTTGTACAGGTGTAAATCTCCCTTGATAGTATCTACGATGAAACGCGCTTACCGTAAACAGATTGCTTCACTCTCCATATGTGTATGCAATTTTAACATTGCTTAGTTTGGGGTCAGTTAGTGTTGTGTCTGAATTGTCCACCAATATTTATTTATTAATATTTAACTGAATTTATGGTTTATAAATACTTAACTTTCCTATTACTAGGACTCAGGGTCTTCTTCCAGAAAATTAGAGTAAAGCCATAATCTTATTTTATATTCGATTTGATGAAAAACGATTGTAGAGATTAGTTAAGTTAGTAACTGACAACAACTAGCGCACCAGTATCAAACGCGAACAACACCAAAATTTCAACGTTTTATACATAAATAGCTGTACCCTGCCACGCTTCGCTGTGGCGCATTGTGATGCAAAAATTAGATAAAAACAATCCTTGATGCGGATTATTTATCATTGTAAAATTTCAGCTCGATCGGTGCAGAACTTTTTGAGTTTCTGAAGCGTACACAAACCATCATAACATTTTTATATATAGAGATATATTGATTGCCGTTTATGAATGTAAATGTCTCGTAAGATAAAATATTTATTTGTTATCTAGTATTTTTTGCAGTGCTAATATCATCAGTTTAATATGTACTTACAGTGAACATTTATGTAAGCCATTCGGTGATAATCGTTACCGGGACATGCCACGACAGAATTTTTAGTGACAACAGTGACCTTGGACCTTTAAGTGCTCAGATCGATATAAGTTGACCAAATAGAAAGCCTGGAAGCTTTTAGTCTCATTAATCCAAGCATAGCTTCGACCTTATATTCGATTACATCGAAGATAACAATTAAAGACCAGAGAAAAAGCAGTGATAAAAATAAAACATTAACCTATCTACTAGCGTACAATTGAATTTTATTGCAAATCAAACGAAGCACACGTATTTAAGCTGTTTCATTATTCCTTTTTTATCGGAGAAGCAGAGCTGGCGTGTCCAAGCATCGGTAGCTATCGCGAAGCTACGCTGAGATCGAAGGCGATAATTGAAAAAAACGTTACGACTGCTGAATCTCAACATCGATATAAAAGTGCGATGGATAAATTAAAAGAATCTCACCCCCGGACAATTGTTTTTCTTTCCGTTTCTCCGGCCCGATCTCGCTGATAAGCGTATTCTCAACGAACTTTATGTTCTGCTCGCGCTTCGATGTGTAGTCAGTGTAGGTGGAGACGAAACAACACTTTAAAAATACATTTAATTAAAGGGAAAATAAAAGAACGACTCCAATGCGGTACATTCTCCTTTTTTGTAGTATAAACTGATGGGACGAGCAGGACATATGGCTGGTAAGAGACACGCCTGCCCATAATAGTCGCCGATTACAGTGTCACGCCGCTATTGGAACGTGAAGAGTCCAAAAAATTTTGCACTGCATTCTTGGAGAAGAAGAGGAAAATACGGAGGTGTTATGAAAATTTTGAACCTAATTCTAGTACTAGTCAGTCCGATTTCGTTTGTTGAGCCGATCACTACCGGTTGGGATTCCTATTAGTAGGAGATCCCGCTATACAACGACCTTTACCGAGCTGATTATTGGATGAAGTGTTTTATATGTAATTTAATATGTCAACAAATATATTCCAAATGGGTTGCCTAAAAAATTTCGGTCCAGAATATGATTAATTAACAGTTAAAAATATTTTTTTGAATCTTTCACTTAAATTGATTGAATTTTATAAAAAAAACTATAAAACACAACATATTATTTTGGCTTTACTCAGTGCTTACGAAATATCATTATGAAATTCAACCCCTAAGGGTGTAAAAAACGGGATGGAAGTTTGTATGAATCATTTTATTCCTTAAATGTATTCGCAAAAAATTTCGCACGAATTGAGCATGATCAAAATAATGAATAAAGTATTACAGTATTTTTCAAAACTCAACCTCCAAAGGGGTGAAATAAGGGATGAAAGTTTGTTTGAAATTTTTTATTGTTTGAAAATATTTGCATGAGATTTCGTAAGCACTGAGTAAAGCCAAAATAATAAGTTGTGTTAAATAGTTTTTTTCTAAAATTTAATCAATTTAAGTGAAATATTAAAAAAAAAAAAATTAATTGTTAATTAATCATATTCTGGACTGAAATTTTTTAGGCAACCCATTTGCAATATATTTCGTTGACATATTAAATTACATATAAAACACTTTTCATCCAATAAACAGCTCGGTGAAGGTAGTTGTATAGCGGGATCTTAGAATATATAGTAATCGACTCGACAACGTCTTTTGCCTAAGCCGTCTCCTCCCGGCCCAGAGCCTCCACTACGGCCGCATTTCTGTCCTTGATGGCCATCTGTAGGTTGAACTCTTGGATGGTATTTGGTGATGCAGCTAACGCTTGCCGTACGAACCGACCGATGGCGTCGTCGGTGTCGTCAGCGTAGTATGTGAAAGTCCCCGTGTGCCGTGAGATTGCAACAACCACATGGGGCACGCTCTCGTGCAGCTTCATGTTTTCCTTAGTTGTAATTACGATGACCAACCCGTATGTCAATCCCTGAGCTTCACGAATGGTCAGGATGCGTGATCCGGTGCCCGACCCGTAACCCTGTTTTGTCAAGGTCTCCTTTTCCTCTTGTTTTTTTACTGGCAAAGGTGTGGTACTTTCCCAAACAGACTACGAAAGGAGTCCTACCACTACTTACATTATAAGGGTTGCTAATTAAACAAGGTTCTTTTTAATCGCGTTATTCGCCTAAGAAAGTATAAGTTACCTTATAAATTACTCTCTCCTTGCGAGAGAAGGCCCGAGTCCCAGCAGTGGGAACATTTAGTGGGCTATTGATGATGATGACAAATTACTAAGTCGGCCATAACCAACGCGCGTCTGAATAATAGCATCTCAGTCACTAATTGTCTTCTATGTAAGCCACTGTAAATATAACAGCATGGTGGTTATTTTTTTGCATCTAAATTTGTGGCAGGCATTCAAATAATAATTTTAACAAAAAAGAACCGACTTTAAACAGAATACTTATAAAGTAAAAAAGTTTTGCTCGATTTCTCTAGGATATCATTATCAAATCCTGGTTTCCTTATCATGGTACCACCCTTGGAATATCTTCTTTACAACCCAAAAAAATAATCATCAAAATCGGTGCATAAAAACAACGAAATTTTCCGCGAACACACATAAAAAAACATATAAATACGGTTGAATTGAGAAACCTCCTTTTTTTGAAGTCGGTTAATAAGAAAACCTATCCTAACTTCCGTGGCTGAGTTAGTAAAGTAGTTGGCAAGTAAAAATAAATTGTTGATCTTGACTTTACTATTAGTTGGCATTGTAAAGAAAATGAATTAGTTTATTAGAAGGTATCTCATTTTCCCGATGCTTAGTTATTAAATGAGCAATTTGGCCACGTGGCTGTGGCCGGATTTATTATTTCTCATATTATAAAAGCGAAAGTTTGTGTGTTTGTTAACAGGCGTGCACTAAGCTGCCAACTCGCCTGATGTTAAACGACGGTGCAGTTTATGACGGACCGCGCTTAGGTATGTCGATTCACAATAGACTTGAAGGCATCCAGATTACATCTCAATCTCCCGCTCAATTAAGCAGGAACGTTCAAACGGATAGAATTGAAATTTGGAACACAGAGTTTTATCAGGGAAAACATACAATTAAAAACAAAAGACAAATTAAAAAAACTAAACTAAAAGTAAAAAAAATGATGACAAATTTTAACCACTGACACGACAAGATCATGGAAAAATTACGGGAATGGGAAATGCGCGGGTAAAACCGGGGGGCGTAGCTAGTACAGCATCAACAGTTTGTATTCGGAGAAGATCTGTCAGGAGACAGTCATCGTTATAATCCACTGCAATGGTCAAGTGCGGGTTTGTACTCGACACATCCCAAGGTCCTTGGAAAATTCCGGTTTCCCACGATGTTTTTGTAACCGTTAAAGATAATGACAAATCCACAAGAAAAAAATAAACTCGAACTTAAAGCTTCAATTGTGCAAAATAATTCAACAGTGTTTTAAATCTGAGTTTGTTGAGAGTGTGAAAAATAAACCGAATTTGTTCTAAATCTGAGTTGGTACGACCTCTTTTCGATAGGTGGCGTATTTACACGCGCAGGGTTCAGCTAGTCTATACTAATACTATACAACCAAAGAGTTTGTTTACTTGTTTGTTTGAACGCTAGGATCTCGGGAACTACTAAACTCAGGAACCACGTTAAAGCCAGTGATGAAATGAAACTCGAACTCAAAGGTTCAAAGGTGCAAAATAATTCAAAGGCGCTAAAGAAATCGAAGTTACGAGCCTACGATCGTGAACCATACGTTCTCTCACTGGGCCACCGCAGCTTTTGACTAGCAATAAATACCCCTAGAGATTTTGTGTCAAAGCACTATAAATAATTAAACAATGGGCCTGACCCACGCCCTTCCATTACAACCCAACAGCGACGGTTAACACATTCAGATAATCTCACTAAATCGCTATAATCTCGACTTGGGACGAAATTTAATTCAATTCCACGTTAATTTACTTATTTGAAAATGAGAGTGCTATCAAGGCAGGACCCTCGGCATTTAGGTCTTGGAGGGATGATCGGGATAATCTTTTATATCGTTATACATTACCCTGATATGTTCGGGTTTGCTTTTTGGAAATTAACGACGTTTTAACGTTTTATTTTGCCATACAGCGTGGTAATGTCACCAGCATGCTGGCTACGCTTCCAACAGTAGTTAGTGGGATTGATCGTTCGATTGTCTCTAGACATATTATTTTTATTACATTTTTTTTTATCTGGGAAGAGCCTTTATTAATAAAACTAAAATACTATGAGAACTACACAACACTTCAAACCTACCTAACTAATTACTTACACTAAGTACACCTGAATTAACCATAGACCACTGTAGGTCTACAGATAATCAAGATGTTTAAGCCCACTACCAATCGGAAGCGTACCCAGCATGCTGGCGGCATTACCACGCTGAATGGAAATGCTTATGCGTTATTATTATTCATGTTGTAGTGTAGTTTTCATTTTTGTTGTTTAAAATTTTGTTAATAAAGGCTTTGTTCTTTAAAAAGTATTTGTGGACAACATTTTCATATCATCATGGTCATCATCATCAATATTATAACCTGCGGTTCTACACTCTAAATGTACTTTGGCTTTGATGTTATTGTCTCTATAATTTCAAGCGAGAAGAAAAGAGAGAGCAATATCTATCTAAGACATTTTTAGTTAGGCGGTAGACTCTCTGATCCGCTGCTGGGAATAGCCTCTCCTATGACACCTCAAAATGTTTTTACTTCTATTAAAATCTTTTTAAAATTTTACGTCTTTATACAATGTTGGTGGATTAAAAAAATATTGATAAAATATTGAAATTATTTTCTACAACGACAGGTTCCGTTTCCGTTCACCAAAAAACGTCTGAACCCGGGGGTTCTGAGCTGAATGAAGGCTTTTGTTGCCGCCTTGGGTCGTCTTTTTAGGGATTGGAGGCGTCATCTCCGCTCAGGTCTCTCCTATCTGACCCACAATACCTCCCTTGCAATTCAGCGTGCCAAATAAACAAATAATATAATAACGTCAGGTAGTAAGCTAAATGAATTTATACATTAATATTAAACAGAAAATATCTACTTTAGCGAATATGATTATACTTTAACACATTTATTTATTGTTCATAGATTCAAGGAACTCCTTGAAGCTATACTATTCCTGATGTCCAATAGTCAAATGATTTTGGTCAAAAGTTTATGGAGTAATAAGAATCTTCAAGCCCACCAAGTGCAGTTACAGATTAGGATTCTTTGTGTAAAACCCTGTCAGAAATAAAGTGTGGCATTTGGTACATAAGCTTTCGTTTCGTTAAATGCCTTTGTTCCAGCCACATGGAAAATAAATGCAACAATGCTTATAAAAATTCACAAATCAATACACAAACACAATAACTCCAAGTAATCAAATATAAATTACAGAAATACACACTAAGGATAAAAATACTGTAAGCATAGAAACCACATTCGGTGGACTACAGCAAGGGTGTGTGCTATCTCCGGATCTGTTTAGTATTTTTTTTGACGTTTTTTTTTACAAATACAAATACAAAAATCTTTATTGCTGTTTGCTGGTAAGATAAGATGATACAAAACATTTAAATAATTGACCCATACAAACTGGTCTCTGCTGCTAGAGGCATGCAATATGTCTGGCAACGCAGTTTCCATTGGTCTGAATTTATACAATGATAATAATAGTCAGCTGATAAAGTCTTCTTCTTCTTTTTTAATTTTTAACTTTTAATCGGTTGTATCATATATGTCATCTGATTCATCGTCTATATTTTTTTTCTTTTTAACCCCCGACCAAAAAAAGGGGTGTTATAAGTTTGACGTCGATGTCTGTCTGTCTGTCTGTCTATCTGTCTGTCTGTCTGTCTGTCTGTCTGTCCGTCTGTCTGTCTGTCTGTCTGTCTATCTGTCTGTCTGTCTGTCTGTCTGTCTGTCTGTCTGTCTGTGGCACCGTAGAGCTCAAACGGATGGGCCGATTTCGATGCGGTTTTTTTTATTTGAAAGTTAATTACCGTGCGGGTGTTCTTAGCTATGTTTGATTAATATCGATTCAAAATGGCCGCCTCCACAAAATGGCGCATAAAATATATCTTCACAACTTACCTCAATATGGGTATCAAATGAAAGGGCTTAACTAGGAGAGTACTATACAATGTAACAAATTTCAAATCCAAGATGGCCGCCACCACAAAATGGCGAATTATATATTTTTTTTCACTACTACCTCAATATGGGTATCAAATGAAAGAGCTTGATTAGTAGAATACTTTGCACTTTGACAAATTTCAAATCCAAGATGGCCGATACCACAAAATGGCGAATTACATTTCTTGTTTCACAACTCCCTTAATATGGGTATCAAATGAAAAGGCTTGACTAGTAGAATGTTGTACAGATAACAAAGCTTAGGTAGTCGGGGGTTAGTCAAAATTTTTAATTTTGTTCTTGTTATTGGTATTTATGAGATGTTAGATCAACTTGAGTTGAAAATACGCTCATTTTTCTGGTGATTTGTTTTGTTTGCCTAAATGATTTCTTTGGTATAATATGTACAAAAATATTTCAGTGTAATGAATCCAGTGAATCTCTCAAAAATGATAGGCTACTAGTAGAGGTTTAAAATAATGAAAATGATGTTTAATCCCCGAAGCAAAACAGAAGAGGCGACGTGTCTTTCGCGTGTGAGCTCCCGAACGGATGGACTGTTTTTGACTGTTCTTATTTGAAACATGCATAAGCCAGAAGTGGTCTTAGTTTTGTTTAATTAAAAATGGTTTAGCTTCAAGCATTTCAAAGTTTTCCCGTTTTGTTAGCTGTGGTTTGGCTCATTTCATGTGAGAGAAGGGCCCCGAATCTCAACTATGAAAACGTAAAAGTGTGAGAAGTGGACTGTTAAATGACTCTATGCAATAAATATAAGTTCTTCTAGCTCTACTGAAAGTTCAAATAGTATGGGACTAACAACGTACTTTGGACAAGAGAAGAACATGGTACGCATTATTTTTAGCTGACGTCAGAACGCGAGCGACAGACTCCTGGCCTCCCAGTCTCGCTTCCAAACGCCGTTTGACATTAACAAATTACATCGGCTGTCAACTCTGAAACAATATACCAGTTGGCGTTTAACTTATCTTTTTAGTTTTCGTTTCGGATAGATAAAATGTTGTAATACTAAAATGTCATTACGGTGCTCGGGAGGCCGCACTCGTAACTTATCCGAGAGATAATATTTCACATGATTGGGCCGTGCGCTGCGCCGGCGCATCAGCCCGCTTTGGGCGACGCTATCGTTTCACTTACTTCACCGATTTGTTACCTTATCTCTGGCACTTTGTTCAAGGTTGATAGGTCAACTCAAACTACCACGGAGCATCTACTCAGGTATTCAACTGGCATCGAAGAATAACAATGCTTTAGACATGTATATTTACTACATTTACAAAAACAATTATTGCTTTCTTAACTTTTAGAACTGCAAATGCAAATGCAAGTCCTATCTTTTTTTTAGTTACTTTAAGTAAAACATTTTGAAAAATGACAACAATAAACTGATCTTTATCAAATTTAAATCATGGTGAGTAAAATCTATCAAATACAAAAAAGATTCATAAAAATAGGATCTCAAAGAAAAAAATCTGAGATAACACATTTTACAAAACACTCGTATAGTCCAATTGAACAGAACACCTTTTCTTTTGAAATCGCATAATAAACAGCGCAAGTTTCATTTTAAGTAACCACATCATCACATTAAAAAACATATCCAACTGAGTCATTACCCAACATCAAACATAGCAAGCGAACTCATCTTAAATTAAAAAAAAATAAACAATCTTCTCGAACAGTAGGAAGTAAAACAAAATATATAGGTTTTTAATTAAAGACGACTAGAATAAAATCCGAGAGCATCTTACTCATATCAGTTTAATAGGAAGTTTTTCGAAGTTTTAAACGCGACGCGTTCCGTTAAAAGATAAAAAAGTAATCTCACAGGTTTTTTATTGGCTCTCGGAGTGAGGCTAGAAGTGATTTGTCCAGAGCAATCTATCATTCAAGCACTATGAGAATAATTAGTGTCAGCGAGCGCATCCGGAGTGCGCGCCAACAATGAGCCGTGTGACGCACCATTCAAACAAACCATTAATAATTGTGAACGCCAGTTTTTTTAAGACGGATTCACTTTTGTAAATAAATGGTACGGCGGATTTTTAACTACCTTCTTACGGAGACATTTTGTTATCGAGGCGAGCCGTTAGGCGGCTAATGTGACCGCTCACGACAGTTTGAAAATATGCCTGTTTAAAAAGACAATAAATAGGTATTGTTGGACATTCGGCACACAACACTAACTAGTTTCAAACTAAACAAAGATTCTATTAGCTGATTTACAGATAGGATGAGACGATGACTGGCTCAAAAATATAGAATTCGAGTTAGTCCGTCAGGTAGAGTTTGGAAAAATCAGAAACACGTATTTTTTGTTTTATCAAATTATTAAAATACTAGATGCCCACCCCGGCTTCGCCCGTGGTATATTATATAGCACTCATCGGGATCCCGTACAAATCCAACGGTGAAAGAATGACTGAAATCGGTTCACTCATTCCTGAGAATATCGATTTCAAACAAAAAACCTCTTCAGCTACCTGCTACGCCACCTGTCGGAAATTGGTCGTACCAACTCAGATTTAGAAAAAAAATTTAGCAAAGGTTCATATTCAATGCACAGATTACTGAAATTCAATGACGCAATTTTAGACACATGCTGTCATGTGTCATGTCAAAGCACGAAACGTACGAAAACTCTCAAAAGGGGAATATTTTTCCCCCGATTTTGTTACATTCTTGTTTCTTGCTCCGCTTCAATTAACAGTAGAGTTATTTTCTATAGCCTAAAGCCTTCCTCAATAAATGGACTATCCAATAGAAAAGGAATCTTTCAATTCGGACCAGTACTTCCCGAGATCCTAGCGTTCAAACAAACAAACAAACTCTTCAGCTTTATAATATTAGTATAGATGACAAAATATATGTAGATCATCAAACTTCTAGAGTTGTGACGTCAAATCTTCGTAAAAATCGTACCATGACTGTGACCTCAGTCAAAACTTCTAAGCATTGTATCTTCATCATTTTTTCTTTGTGAAACAAAAGAAAATACGTGTGTGTACAATATTTTTTTTAAATCTCACGGACTACTTATTTTTACAGGGTTTTTTAGTTAGGGTTGCATAGCCAAATGGCAAAATACGTGACTCTTATAGATTCGTTATGTCTGTATGTCTGTCCGTCCGTATGTCACAGCCACTTTTCTCCGAAACTATAAGAACTATACTGTTGGAATTTGGTAAGTAGATGTATTCTGTGAACAGCATTAAGATTTTCATATGAAAAATATAAAAAACAATACATTTTGGGGGTGTCCCATACTTAGAACTGAAACTCAAAATATTTTTTTCCTCCAAAACCAACAACTATCTGTGGATAGGTCTTCAAAAATGATATTGAGATTTCACTTTTTTTTTTCTAAACTGAATAGTTTGTGCGAGATACTCTTCCAAAGTGGTAAAATGTGTGCCCCCCTGTAACTTCTGAAATAAGAGAATGACAAAAATAAAAAAAGTGTATGATGTCCATTACCATGTAAACTATCAACGAAAATAGGTTTGAATGAATAGTAAGTACTAGTAAGTAGTTTTATTTTAATACGTCATAAATTCACTATTGTTAAAACACTGATTAAAGTAACAACGGACTACAAGAACTTTTATATTATGTTACTTGCTGCTACGGAAGCCTTCATGGGCGAGCCCGACTCGCACTTGACCACTTTTATATAGTATGGTATGATCATCTGAAAAACAAAGTTGTCTACACTGGTTACGGACAGTTTTTATGCGTCACTTCTTCACATATTTTTCTTAATTTTTTTCGGTTCCTTCGCAATGCCATATCCCATCTCTCTACTTAGTCTGTGCATATCCCTATCTCCAAGCTTGCCATAAGGAACTTCGTTCCGAAACAACGTTCTGGTATTATGATTGGTAGCAAGACATCTAAAGCAAGTTTTCCTGTGTGAAGCGGAATACTTGTGTATTTAAGTAAAAAAAAAACACAACCGCAGCGCGGTCACGGTCGCACACCACGTTTAGTAGGAACGGAGCTGGTGTGAACGACCTTTGTTTCATTTCATTCCATGATATTATATTTAAAAACGCATTTAATAACGTTGGTATTGTGTAGGCCTCAAATACATTCCGCTTGGAGCCAGGAACGTCTTACCGTTTCAAATGCATCGCAAGCTGATGAAGTTCGTAGAACTATATGTTAGCGAGGTTTAATAATAAATTGAAGAAGGCAGTCTATTAATTAGGCCCAGCGTGCTACCTTATTAAGTCATTTGGGAAAGTTATTTAGTGGTAGTTTATAAGGTTAGGCATAAATAATGTTTGTTTCCACTGCTTTTCCACTGAGAACTTCCTTCTTTTTTGAAGTCCGTTAATAATTATTGTCGTTAAAATATCATAGCATAAACATAATCTGCCCATTAGTGGGCATTCCCACAGCTGGGACTCAGGGCCTTCTCTCGCAAGGAGAGAGTCAAAGCAATAACCACGCTGTACCAGTGAGGGTTGGTGGATGTGACACATGAGCTCGAAAGATTCTAGATACAGATCGGTTTCGTCACGATGTTTTCCTTCACCGTTTTAAATTGGCGGCATTACGCACATGATTTCAAAAGGACGGTAGTGCGTGTGGGATTTGGAATATACTTGGATTGGTATACTCGTATATATTTGGATAGTGGGAACTCGGGGGCTCGCGATTGGCAGACGCCGTCCTCGACTAGAGTAGCAGTAACTTCATAATTTAACCACAGTAAATAGCTAATGCTCCAATAGCTGCGTGTCACTGTGCTGTTATGTGGCAGGCATGTTGCTTACCATCAGGCACATGTCCTGCTCGTCTCAAACGTTTCATTAAAAATAAAATAATATTATAATACATAGTAACAATTGATAATGATAGTGCGGTATTTAGCATTCATAAAAACACACCGTTCTTAAAGTATTAAATTACTTAAGTAACTAGTGTTAACTCTCCTGCTGAGATTTTAATAATACCGTAGCATAATAACGGAGAACCTTTCAGATTTGCATGCAGATAAAGATTAAACTCGAAACATTTTTGTGTAACATCCATCTTTTGTGAAATATAATCCGTTTAAATTATTTGGCAGGTTGTTGCTCCGTACTTCAAAAATTCGTAATGTTAATTTAATAGATAAAAAATGTTTGGAATATATTTCAGGGTAAACGAGAATAGAACAAATGTTGGATCCACAACAAGATGTTGAGGTAATCTGGACGGTCAAGCCAACTAGTCAGAAATGTGCTCAGAAGACGATATTATCAAGCTCTGTCTGTACCAAACTTTGGTTTTGCAGCAGCTTGGCTAGCAGTTTTGTCCCCATGGACCTGAACTCATCCAAGTGATAGGTCCCGATGTGCATAATGATACCAGATTATACCAGAAAAGTATATAGCTGTCCCAGCTTTAAATCTATACTACAGCGTTGCTTGTTAAGGAAGCCTTCTAAAAATACGTTGAATTTTATAAATCAGTATTCTAATCTGACATTGATTGATTGATTATTATTTATTTTGTAGTATAATCTGATGCTTAATCATTTATTTACCTGGTTTACCTATCTATTCTACTGTGAATAGGAACCATAGGTTGGTTCCTATCTTTTGGTTCAATCCGTTCACTAACGGACTGCCCCGGCTTCGCCTATGATATTAGCCTATAGCGCTCGGAGAACACGTCCAAACGTGCATATCCAACAGTGAAAGAGTTTTTGAATTCGGCACAGTAGTTCTTGAGATTACAGCGTTCAAACAAAATAATATTAGTAAAGATTTTTTGTGTGACTCATTTTCATGATTTTTGATCTAGTCTAGAAATATAACGCTTTGTATTTTTTTTTGGCAAGTAAATGTTTTAGGTTTTATGAAATACATATTATTATGAATATGATGCTTCAACACCAAATGTCTTAAATATATTATACCTACTTTCTTTGAAGGCTACCATATTTATGCAGCTTGTGCCGTTATACAGATATATAATTGACACCAATACCTACTCAATACTACAATAATACATACATACTCAATAATCTACTCGACATAGCATTTGAGTCCAATTAATTAATGTCCGATATTTTGAGTCCAATCAAATCATGTCCAATTTTTGAGTCTAATCATTGCTATTCCAATTTTTTTAGTCCAATCAAATCATCTCTATACAGTGGTTAATCCAAGGAAGGTAAGATGACGTTAACAAAAAAAAACATAGGTGTTAAATCAGCATGTTTAAATTTTTTATAGAAATGGAAATAGCTACATTCTATAAAACAACTAAAGAACAACAGAGATGGGTATAGCGTAAACCAAAAAAATTGAGTAGCAACTGGCTACTTTATTTGCTAAGAACAATATCTTACTGGCCACTGTAGCTCAGACAAAGAGATATGGAAATAGGAAGATGAAGAGTGCAAATAATAAACATGGACAATAATTATGAACTTAAAATTAAATATAATTAAGTGTCCCTTTAAATTGTAGTGTCATTTTCCACCTGACAGCTTTCGGTTTTTTGTAATTTGTATTGTGTCATCGTTTCCAGCGGAAGATCAGAGCCCGGTTGAATCCTAGAATCAACACTTTGCTGAGCTGGGACTGGATTGCTACAATGAGTAAAAGTTTATTATTTATAATAGGTACCTTATGTAGATTGATGGGCTCAACAGAATATGTTCCTGATTTTAAAAAACACACTTACCAAAAACAGCACAGTGTCACGCAACTGTTGTCACATATAGAGTCTACACTGTACTCTGCTGCTCGTCACCCACATATTTAAGATGAAATGCTCTGGAAACATTACCCTTCAAATCCAAACACGGTGATGTTTGCACATCAGTTTTAGTTTGAAAGAGTAACATTAAAATCAACTTCAGTAAATATGATGTATATTATTAGGATTTATATTTATTTATTCATATCAAACTGGCGTAATTTCGCACCGGTACATCGTGAAAGCGGGCATCAAATCAACAAACATACTTTCGCATTTATAACATAAGTAAAAATCACAATGTTGGTATGTTTTTGTGTCTATTCTAAGCGCCATTCCGTGTAGTCAAAAATGTAGTTCAATTGTACCGTAATGCTTTAATTAAACGTGTGCCAGAATCCAGTGACATCTCACGAAGAAGTATTCACTTCCGCAGTGAAAATTAATTCTCTCATAATAGAAACATTTTTGTATGGCAAATAAAATTTAACAAGACTTTGTACACACGTCATTTAACCTACACCAAAAAATTACATGTTTAAATACGTTTACTCAACATAACAATATATGGTAATTAAATTAGCTGAGACGGGCTAAGAGCGACTCGTTAACCGACAAGGGTTCCGTAGTATACTCTATTTCAACTAGAGAGCGAAAAATGTACGTTCACGCCACGGTACCACGAGAGCACCAAAAACAAACGATGCGTATCGTTATCCATACATTTATGTATCGTTTCCCTATCGCTTACGCATTTACTGTGTTTCGTGGTACAGGGCGAGGCGAGCGACAAGGTCAACCAGACATTGCAAACCTATTTTGACATGTTTCGGTAAGATATTATTACGTAGTCCTGGCTCCACATTCCGTTCTGGAATGCGCTTGGATTCGGATCGCTTCCTTTAAATAGGTAATAATAATAAATAGTTTATTTGGCACACACTTAAAGCTCAAACTAATTACACCTGTCAATGTCAGATAATTAATTTACTAATTTGTAGGTAGATAGTTACATGTAAAACTTGTTCACAGTTTTGAGTTAAATAGTGATAATAGTAATATAATGATAATTGTTAGGTAAAAACTGAAAAGCTGAATTTAGATAGTGACAAAATAGTTGTTAAGTATTAAAATAATTTTTTGATGCAAAGAAGGTTGGTCTTCCCTGCGCAACACTAAAAGGTAAATGTCCGTTTTTCGCTCTCTAGTTGAAATAGACTATAAATAAGTACGCTTTGCCTGCGTCTGCTAGTACAGTCTGATAAATCATACAGTCGTTCCACGAAGACGTCTAAACGGGACAATCGTGCGGGATGCGAAGTTAATAGGTATTTTTTAGTTGTCATAGCCATCTGCATCAAAGATGGTAGACGATCTATGATCTGCATTGTCGGCATTTACCGAAGTTCAAAGGAGTCGTCTTACTGATTCTTTATACCGTGATACTAGGCAAGTTATGTTGCTTTTGACGTGACAACGTCTTATAAATTGGTTTGCCGGGTGACACTTCAAGAAACTGCGTTACGCTCCGCTCACGTTATGCGCTCACAACGAGAGCGAGTGAGAGGCACGCGTCCCTTCCACTCGGGCATGGTTAGCCCGCCTAAGAGCGAGAGAGACAGACATAAAAAGTGAAAGGCACGCGTCCCTTCCGTAAAATTATTTTACCACTCAAAGTCGTTGTCACGTAAAACTTTCGCCCGTATACCGACTTTACAGGCAACCAATTTTTTGTGCTTAAAGACCAAGTAAAATAACATATTATACATTACTGGGTATTTACCGTGGTCAAACGTGGCCCCTAATGTTAGCATATCATTGCGTAGTGTTTGAATAACGGGTAGCATAGGAAAAAATTGTAAGGATGTATATGGAATTAAATATGAATTGTATCAGCTATCCAGCTTCCGTAAATAAAACGTAACTTGGCTTGGCTCTAGAAGCTCTAGATGGTGCATCTTGGGCACAATAACTTACCTCAATGGCATCTTGTTTTGTGATGATGAATCCCGGAAGGAAGCTTTTACTCGTGTTCCAGGGTCATGATCGAATGCGAGAGCGTTTCCACGATTCTGCTGCCAAACCAAAGCTGGCGTAACCTGTGGGGGGCTTTAGTTGGTAGGGGCAACATATCCGTCCCTGGTGTTGAACCCGACATACCCCGCTATATTCTTGCATGGTGGACATGCGTGAATGCATTTCCCCCACACAAAAAGGTGATGTTGTGTGAGGGGTGCGAGGAAAAAGAACCTCCACGTGGAGCACTCTGGGTATCACATAACATCTTGTTGAGTGATGAGTAATTTCAGCAGCGAGAGGAGGTAATGACCTCTCGTTCATCCAACGAGGCGGAAGTGAACCCTATTCAACGCTGTGTAAGCCCGCACTCTAGCTCGCATTCCGTCTACACTGCAGGGCCTAATGTGTCCGAAGTTTAGGGCTGTCTGGCACCCCACATAGGGGTAGGCCTTCCCAAGGAGGTGGTATGCCGCTGGTTTCCGGCGTTTCACTAGAGCCAAATGCGGGTTCTCCTATCCTTGCGAGGTGGGCCCGCAGGGACTGTGGCAGTGACAGGGTCGCGGTCGAATGCATGAGCAGTCCCGCGACTAAGCTGATCTGCATGATCTAATAGCACCTTGCAGTTGGTTTTATTACAGGATTGCTTGCGAAAATGTGATATCGTTTTACAGTTCACGAGTTTTCAAAGAAGTTTGACTCTACTTTCGTAGCAATACCATAGATCTACACTTTGGAATACGTTGCGTGAGTAGAAAATGCCTGATTGGCATAATCTGGGCGTCTACGAGTCTAAAGTCAATCAGGTTACTCGTGGGTCGCATCGTCGCTTAAAATCAAGTGTGATGGCGCCGATTTAAGTGCAAACATATTATCTAGAACAAGTGAAAAGTGTTTTTTTGTTAATCCTACTTACATGATCAATGCTAAAGCTTGTAAGGATGGATTTATGTTTGTTCGTCTTCCCAGCAAAAAAATAGTTAAGGGATCAGTGTGAAAACTGGCACATAGATATATAATGGTCTGGAATAATACATGGGCATCTTTGTTTCGGGAAAAAGACAGGAACGGGAAGAACGCGAAGAACTAAATATTCTCAAGACAATAAAAAAAAACGAATGAAATCGTTCAAAGTCCTAATAATTACAGCCATCAAAAACTATGACAGACATTTTAATAAACGTTAATACCGTATTAAACGCATCGTCACATTTTTTCTAACGATCAATAAATCTAAAAATCTGTCCATGTTTTTATAAACTCAAGTATAGACGCGGAACCCTAAAGAGAAATAAAAAACAATGGCGATTAACCTCCTCTAAGATATTTCGTGAACGGGTCTTCACTAAGCATAATAAAAGAACTCGTTCATAATTAGCGCTGTATATTAAATATAATGTCTAAAACGTGATAATAAGGAAGTAATGTAAGCAAGATCGTTATAATAAAACTAGAGATTTCTTTAAGTGTATTACTTTGGTAGTGAACGTATTATTTGCTTTGTAACAGATGTTTTTATAGTATCAAATGACAGGACGAGCAGGACATCTGCCTGATGGTAAGCAACGCACCTGCACATAGCATCACAGTGTCACGCAGCTTTTGAATGATATGAAGAGTCCAAATAATTACCTAGTACTTGACTGCGTTCGTTAATGTTTATAATGTACAGGACTTAATCACGATTTAATTCATTGTTTAAATATGCGTTCGTTACTTTGAGGTTCACAATGATTTATCTCCACGGCCTGTAATTTATCTGGAAACATTGCTCTTCAATTGGGAACACAGTGATTTTTGCACATTGCTGTGCAGAGAGTAATAGCCAAAGGTTAGTACTTGCCTAGGTGGACTCACAATATTACTGTTCTTTTTTTAGAGGCTTTGTTAACAAAATTGAATTACAATGAAAACCACACTAACCATTATTTTGATAAATATGTATGGTGTGGAACGCGTTGCTTGAGAGGTGTTTTCCCGATGGATAAAGTCTTGGTGTCTTTAAGTCGAGAGTGAATCGTTTTTTTGTAGGAGAGCACGCTCCGTGTTATACCGCATCGTCGCTTAACGCCGGGCGGGATGGCCAAATGCAAATCTATAAAAGTAATTGAAAATAGTAATAATTGTGATTATTTTATAGTCACCACGTAACCAGCCTATTAAATGTTTTCACTGCTGGGATTTAGAGCCTTTTCCATATCTTTTATAAGGTTTGTTTCGCAAGGAGACGTCCATCAAGGCCATAACCCACCACGCTGGTCCGTGACCTCTTTAGTTTTAGATTAACTTATGTGTAGTTTTGTCAGATTTGTCACTGTCTTCTAGCCTAAAGTGAATCGGTTTCTTCAAGTTAAGCAGGCTTAATTATGGACCGCATCATCGCTTAACATTAGGCAATCATGCGAGATGACGATCAAGTATAAACCTATAAAGTATTAAAAAAAAGAATTTCCAGGGGATGGGCGTAGTGCCGTTCTGAATGCCATCATTTTAAGAGGTGCCGTCATTTCAAATTTGAACTATTCATTCTTAAATGCGTGGCACTGTACCGCTACGGGCAGGTGTGTTACTTACCATCAGGCACACGTTTTGCTCGCCCCGTCCCTCTATTTCATTAAAAATGATATGAAATGAAAACTCGTTTACGAACAGACCTTATCAAATTAATAATTGAATAGTCATTGAGTTCATTGCAGGTGGAGAAGTGTTGTACCGAAGTCAGGACTCTATGCTGTTTGATGCCGTGTGATTGTGAAAAATACTTTGACTTGTCAAACTTTCAGAATGTGGATCTCTATATTTAGCACCTGCACGTGTTTTATCTTTATAGATTTCCCAATAACTAAAGCGACGATGTACTCGTATACTAGAAGAAATATAATTTAATTTATTTAACGCTATGTTTACTCTTCTTTGTGGAATATCAAACGGAATCCGGCAGACTTTTTGGTATCATTGGCGTGATTACACAGAAGACGCGTCTCTGTCGACAGATTTAACGATGTGGCCAAACAACGCCCTCACGATATCTTTCACCTGAATATTTAGCTCTTTGAGTAAAAATAAATCTTTCCGCTTCTCGGAACAACAACAGTGTCAAGTCGATTCGTCTAAGAGCAAAGATTATATTTGTCATCGGCGGCCGCAATAAGCTCGTTTACGGGGTGTCGCGGCCGCGGTAAACGATTTAGCCGGAATAGCGGGAAGGCACACACGAAACAGATGTTTTGCCGCATCACCTTTGAGCTACAAATGCGCTGTTCTCCGACTATTTAAAAATAAACATGGTGAACAGTACTCGGCGAAGACGACTGTCTATTATTTATAGAGCTGTCATCTTCACTTAAATACCTAATGAGCCGTTTCTAATATCGTATGGTAGTTACCGTGGCTTCCCTATTCACGTAATTACCAGCTCGTCTCGGCGGCTGCCACTGCGGCCCTGTGCTCTGGCGCTCAGATATAAATAATCATCAAGCTAAGTAACACTACTAAGTAAAAGTTCTTTTAAACGTTATCAATACCAGCTCACTTACGCTTTATTTATGACGTAATTTGTCAGGAATAAAATTATCGGTTTGTAGAGTCGATACAGTTACGATTCGATATACACGTTTTGAAAATACTGAGTCGGGCTTATCCTAAGTAGTTCACTATACTAGTCAGCATTTTTTTTAAATGGCAGTTGGCTTCAATTGACCTGTCCTGACTACCAAAGACAGAACAAGACTTTTAAACTAGTAATTCATGTCGTATGGTATAAAATGGTAATTAAAAATAATGTAGTATTTCAGGGAAAAGCTTTTAATGTAATCCGCTCTTAGTCTAACAGTCTTAGTTAACAGTGGGGTTATCAATACACGAATTGATTTTAAATAAATCTCAAGAGATCTAAATATGTTAAATATGGACGACGGAAGTATTACGTTCATCATTTAATATATTATGCTAACAGCTGAAAATTAGGAGGTATTTTCTGCGGATACAATTAGTGTTTCAGAGATTTCAAAATAATTCACCGAAGAATGACAACGAAACTTTTTATTTTTAGGTATAGGATTAGACTTGAACGCTATATCTCCTGATGTCCAAGGATGATTTGGTCTACGATGAAACGTGCTTACCTACAAAACGATGTATTTTTTTCGAGCTACTACAAGCAGTCCGATAAAAATTGGCAAGATGATGTTAGGTCAATCAGATCAGCCGCACACTCTCCGAACTGTAGGTAGGTATCCAATAAAAAAAACACGGTAATCTGTAACTTACGACTTCTTATTTCGACAGTTGGTTGTCAACGATCAACTGGAAACTTTGAACGTGTACAAATGGTATCATGTGGGCAAATCTGCGGACTTACTGCAGTATATGAATTAAATTGCTAACTAAGGTGGGGAATGCGAGAATAGCGCAGTGCGAGATGGGTGTTCCGAGGTGGCAACGGGCCGGGACGCCGCGCCTCGGCGCTCGGGTCGGAATATTCCGGAATTAGTCAGCTACGGCACCTGTCCGTTCACACTCGACCTCCGGAATTTTTCGGTATTGCCGATGCAAAGTTTCTCGTTAATATGCAAATTAAGAGTTATCTGTACGAAGGACTTCGGATAGGGTCACTTTTATATAACACAAAATGAAATTGGAGTTTCACGGTCTGATTCTATGCGGACCCGTTTAAAGATTTAGCATAACTACCGTTGATTATATTTCTGTTGTGTGTTTATTACACATTCATTATGATAATGCGCGAATACTACGGCACAGAGTACATCCGAACTAAAAACTTAACAGTGTGTTACAATGCTTAGTTCGAGTAGTCTTTAAGCAAAGACTGCTTACATTACAACTGGATACTTATACATTTTGTGTGATACCTAGATACTCGTAATATAAATATATCTCTAACTGTGGAAGGCTTAAGTATAATTAAGCAGTTACCTAGATAGCTTTATTAATTACAATTTTATGATAATTTTAAAAAGATAATGATGGTGTGATAGTCTAAAGATAAACCAATGTTTTACAATGGGCAGTTCCGAGGAATGGCATGAGCTAGTTAAAAATATACAATTACCATCTTAATTATATTTGCAATAAAAACTTATTAGATACAAAAGAAGAGCAATAAAAGTAAATTTCAAACAGTGAAAACTCTTTATATTAATGATTATATGACTTTTAAAATATTTTAACACGTACCGTAAAACGTATGGCTTTGTAGTGCAATATAAAACGATCACTGGACAGTTTATAATTGTAGTATACATACATTTTGTAATTAATTACTACAAAAACAGAATTGTTTAATAACTAATACAATGGTATCCGTTCCACGGACTGAAAAAAGATTAAACGTTCCGAAATTAATTAAAATAGATGCATCGAAACGTATATAAGTATATAGGGTACATACACTCCGATAGTACTCGCACAGAGTGCTTGGACTCAGTACGTAAATATGTACTCAAATAGTTCGATCTTAGCTAAGGATTAGCTCGAATTCAGTTGCATGGCAGTTGTATGGTAATTTGCGTAAATATGCTAAGTTAAAGTTAGGTTTAGGTGGGCTCTGCGCTTCCGCGCTAACCCAAAAGTCCGTCCGACTATACGAGTAGGTCATTTAGAAAACACTTAGGCATTGCAATCACTTTTTTTTAAAACCATTAACTATAGGTTTCTGTAATTTTCTAGTTTTGTAGTAGGCGTGTAGTTCCTGAGTTGCAAGTTTGAGATGTCATCCGCAAAGAAAGATTAGTAGAAATGGCCGCCAAGGTCGAAATTCGCTCATGACGCCACATTCTATTCTCAATTTGACCAGATTTCAACAATAAACAAAAGAGTTATTTATATGTGTGTGAAATGCATAATAGTGTGTAAAGTTTTTTTATTGATTTAACATACCTTTTTTATGCATAGGTAGTTAAATAAAAGTGTAAACTATAAGTGTAATCTGTGCAAAATTGTATACTCCTCGGTCCGTGTAATTATCATAAAAAGGGGTACAAAGTTTTAGCTTCCCGTTTTAATAAGCTGCTGCGTTTCTGTTCAAGCGATCACAGAATGAGTGCGGCGAATGATCGGCCACATAAAGTCCCGACGACGCGATAAACTCCCGCCACCAATTAACTCTTATGCATGCTGAAAGAGATTCATCGCGTGCCACTTGTGGGGATTCGCCTCTACAAACGGTATTGATCGACTATTCGCTGCCACTATGCACAGACATTCTAGAACTAGCCTCGGCTATATTTACAGTGTTCTGAAAACTTACGTGATTGTAACTTGTGACACATTCCAATTTCTTTGAAGTTTTTTAGGCTTGTTGGGCTTTTTTGGAGTTACCCAACTAATATAAAGACTCCATCAGGTGCGGCCCGAAGTAACATGACACAAGGGACATGAGCCCACACATTAAATCCGTATGATGATATATTAAAAAAACTTCTAAAAATATATAAAATAAAGAAAATAATCTTTTTGCGCCTAGCCGCGAGGCATTTTATGGTTTGGTGACATAGGTATATTTTCGGAAATTGCGGAATTTGTGCAAAAATAATGTAAAATGTAAAATTTTTGGTAGATATTAATGTTATAAATATTTCAATACTTGTTGCTCAATCGCGTCGCAATGGCTGAATGTATCGGGTTGAAATTATAAACATAACTAGGTTATAGACTGAAATAGCACATAGGCTACTTTTTAGCGCGAGAAAATAACGGCAACAACGCAGCTAAACTACAGAGAGACTACAGGCCCGTGAACAAAGTTTATGGGTCAAATGAACCACCAGGAGACCTACATATGTAGGATGATAGAAGGGTATACAGTAATATGATTCAGCACTATACCGTCACTTGTAAGCTGTCCAACTGAGCTGTTGAAGAGGGGGGTTTGCAACCCTCGATCATTTCTCCTTGTTGCATGATTTTTGTACGGCATTGCAGAATAATAGATTAGAAGAGTATTGAAAGTATAAAAATTAAAAATTTTAATTATTAGTTTGTCGGAAAAAATCATGTTTATCCGACAATTTACGGAGTAAATTTGGTCATTTGATACAATGTAGGACTATTCCAAGGGTGCTGCTTATCACCAATAGCATTTAATATAGTTATAAATATTTTAGTAGACAAAATAATATCCCGTGAAAAGAAATGGGGCTACCGGTTTAAAATCAACAATAAGTACACTGAGTCAATCTTGGCCTTTGCGGACGACCTTGCAATACTTACACGTAATCCTAAACAGTGTCAAGAATTGTTGAACGAAGTCGATGAGTTCTGTACATGGACGGAGGGAATGAGGACAAAACCATCAAAATGTCATTGTCTTTGTCTGGGTAGACGAAATACCAAATATACGTCTTACGATCCGGGACTCTCCATAAGTGGCCAAGGAGTTGCCACAATTGCAGAGGCAGTGCCTTTCAAATTTCTTGGTAGAAAGATAGATCACAAAGGACGTACACCATCATTAGAGGTGGTTGTTGAAAATTTCATGAACAACCTCAATAAGGTAGACCAGCAGCCTATCAGCAATATCAAAAAAGCATGGATATATGACAACTACCTCACATCACGTCTCACTTGGCCTTTCCTAGTATATGACATCGGTAAAACTCTCCTGGCAAAGCTAGATGCCAATGTCATAAAGATATTGAAGTCATGGTTAGGATTGGCACATCCGGCTGATCCTCTACTCTTTTAGGGATCAAAATAGTTTTGGGCTGAAACTAAAGAAACCGTCTGAACTTTACAAACACCTAAGAGTTACAAAACGCATGTTTTGGGAAAGTCGCAAGACGACTTAATTACATCTCTCCCAAAAGACAAAACTGCTTCAGACCTGGAATCTAGACTTCAATTCCATAAACAATTTATGGCAGGTGCACAAGTAAATACTGCTGGGTTGGGTGCGAGAAGGAAAAGGGAAGACCGAGACATGGTAAAAACCTTTCTACAACAAGACGAAAATAACGGTTACAAAGTGCACGCTATGAATTTAGAAATGCAAAGTGAGTGGTTAACCATAGGTGAGTTCTGTATCCCATTAGCTCTAAAGTGGCGCACCTTGATCTATGACTGGTCTCCTGCCTTATTAAAATTTTATCTAAATGCATTCCAAATGACCCTCCTGACCAGAGTAACTTGGTAAGGTGGGAAAAGCCTCTGAAAAATGTTGCTATACTTGTGGAGAGGCGATATGCACAGCAAGGCACATATTGGTGGGATGCAAGGTGCTCCTTGATGGGGGTCATTACTCACGGCGTCATGACAGAGTACTTGAAATCATACGTGAAGCCATGAGCCTTTCAGTAGCTAGAGCCCAAAAGGGATTGACGACAAACAAAAGACAAATTAACTTTGTAAAAGCAGGCTCAACTTCAAACTCCAGGAACAAGCCTTACTCAATCCTGGGTACAACACCTGATTGGACTATTTTAATGGACACATATGAAAAAAAGCACTACAAAATCCCAGAGGATGTGGGTGTTTCGTCATCCAGACCGGACATTTTCCTTTTTCTAGAGCTACGAAACGCATAGTCCTTGTAGAACTTACCGTACCGTGGGAAACTAATATACCTAAAGACCACGCGATGAAACAAAATAAGTATTACGACCTCCTAAACGAATTAACAAAAACGGCTATGTAGTTAGTTTATACGCTGTAGAAGTGGGAGCGAGAGGTATACCAGCAAAATCTCTCTATAACCTACTGAAAGACCTTGGCTTATCCAGAAGTGCAGTAAGTTCTATACTAGAACGAGTATCTAAAGCTGCACTAGTAGGCTCATATCAGATTTGGCTGGGCATGGAGAGAAAAACGAGTGGTGAAGGTGAGTGTTGATGTACGTCAGAAAGGGGCCCCTTAAACCTACGCCCGAGTCACAAGTCTCGGGAACTACTCGAGTTTTTCTCTCTGCCACACGATGGACCCGGCACCCGCACGGTGAATCCATGGAATGCTAAGAAGATCGTCTCTATGTACGGCATCAATACCTCTTCTAATCCATTATTTCGTTATGCCGTACAAAAATCATGCGACAAGGAGAAATTATCGAGGGTTGCGACACCTCCTCTTCAATTGCACTCAGTTGGACAGCTTACAAGTGACGGCGTAGTGCTGAATCTATTACTTTATACCCTTCTATCATCCTACATAGGTCTTGTGGTGGTTCATTTGACCCATAGATTTTGTTTACGGGCCGTAGTCTATAATTTTTTATATGTATTTTGTTATTTTATTTTGTAATGTATCTATCTTCTATATTGGACTCAATCTGTTTCGTTTTCATAAGAGTAAATCGTCATGTCCACATTCGTATCGTATTACTGAACGTATAATTATGATAAATGATTTTATCATAACAATAGATAAATAAATTAGGAAAATCTTTAGTAAGAAATAAAATTGTGTTCTTCCGCTCGTGACTGAGACGTGATCGGTTAAGGTTGGCAAAATCGTTCTTGAATCGTTAAATAAAATTCTTACGACATTTATACATATTTTTAGAGGCCGCCATCTTGAAAAAACAAAATATTAATAAAACATACCTAAGAACCACTGTAAGGAAACTAGGTTTCAAATAAAAAAAATCGCATTGAAATCAGTCGTTCCGTTTGAGCTCTACAGTACCACAGACAGACACAAGCACAGACAGACAGGCAAAAAGACATATAATTCAAACTTATTACCAATTGAAACCACCTTCTTTTTTCAAGTCGTTTTAGAAATAACGTTGTTTACATACACTTCATTAATAAACGGCTTACTCATGTGTGGTTGGTTTAGTCTGACATTAGTTTCGGCCGCAATCGGCAGTCTTTTTTAAGGGCAGCGCACAAACGATCGCTCATGGTGGCTGAAACTAACTCAAACTATACTGATAACTACCACATGTGAGTCATTCATTAACTTATCGACAATATTATTCATATTTGATTTTTAGAACGAAGTAGCTTATTAAAAAGTTATTGTAAACAAGATATTTAAAGCATACAGTATAAAATACGTCCAAAAGCATTACGAAAGTTTAGTTTTCTAGACAGAATACAAGTGCTGCTACAAATCACATGCTTTTATAAAATCCTAACGACTTACCTTACGATACGTACCTATGCATTTAGCTAACAATCAATTTTTACTTAAATTGTCTTACACTTTACAGTGTACAGCCATCAACTGTGTATCTGATGAGAATGACGTTGTTTGAAATACAATAAATAAAAAATTAAAAAAATTATGATTGAAATACCTTGACTTTAGCTAATTTTTCTCTTGTCGATAGTTATGATGTTAAACGTACATTTGGCCATAAGAAAAAGTTTTGAATACTGAATTGATTTTGTCAACAATTGGACAGGATTTAGGCTCACGCGTTAATGGAAAACGATAAATATACATATATAAAGACGTACTCTGGTCTCTGGTCTAACTCGGCATTGCGGTCAGCGCTTGAAATGACATGCTATGTATGACCTATATATCTTTGACCTATTTTTTTCTCAAATATCTTATTGAAGAGAAGCGACGTCATTACGACAGTACGACGTTACGTACGATTGTCGTATTGACGTATAAAAGCATATCATTTGTAGCAGCACTTGTATGGGAGCGTTCAAATATTACATAACGCAATTTTTAAGATTTTACTATATTTTTTACTTGCCGTGATCTACCTTAACGCCGCTACTGCTTAAGAAGCTCAACATTTTTCAGAACAGATATAAATGTATGGGTGTTATAGCCATATATATAGTGTGTTAGATTATGGTTTCTCTATTACAATATGAGTGCCTACTATTCCTTTTAAAACTTCCACGATTGGCCTCATATTGTAAACATAATGTCCAAACATAATGTCGCGCTAACCCGAATAGTCAGATCGGTAGTAAAGGCGACTAGCGGCCAGCTGCCATAGGTTAATTAAAAAAAAAAAAAAGTAGCAGCACTTGTATTCTGTCAATAATCGTACGTCGTGACGACGTCAACGTCATCGGTGCTAATGTCAGGTGGTGGCGGTTTTGTGGCGTACCAGCGTAGTGTCGGAGCGGTAACGGAGCAGGACAGTGTGTTAGACGATTTTTGGATGAATGGGTGAATCTCGTGACTTCACATCACTACATGCGTAATAGGTGTCTTTACATATACAGGTAGCGTAGTGCAACATTAGTTTCTAAGTTATAAGTTTTGACATATAGAGATGTAGCTTGACATTCAGTCAAGATACAGCCCTATATTTGATCTTAGCTCCCACCCAATTCTACTGAGCATCTGAATGACTGCTTGTATTATTTTTTGTGTGCATGCCATGTCATCGGAACGATTGTGGTCGGTTCCCTATGATTTATCGATGTCCATATTACAAATACGACACAACTCTTTCTTGTCCTTTATTTCTTCTTTAAACCATATTAGTATTCCGCCAACAATCCTGTTCAGCGTTGGTTTTGTCATACCGACAAAATGTTCTTTCGTCGGAATTTCAAATAAACAATTGTTTTGCTTTTTTCATAAGATTTATTTAATACAAATTAAATAGGGATTCAGTTAGCATTGACGAAGTCTGGAGCATTTTCGATGAGAGCTCATGAATTAAAACTAAGGAATTATGTTCCTTTGATATCGGACACAACTTAATTTGTCCTCAATAATTAAAGCGATTAAAATGTTTTTAGTGGCATTGACCATTGTATGATGATATATGTTATTGCCGCTCGGAGATATACAGCAATCGAGACGTGTGTACATATTGAACAAACAACTGTTTAATTGTGCTGTTGAAGTTATTCAACGCTGTAAATAAATAAAAGTAATTACTTTGATTAATAGTCTTATTCCGGCTCGTATAGAAGTGTGATGTAAAATTTTTTTGTACTTGCATTTGTCTATTTTTCTAACAGAAAAAAAGGAAATATAAATAAGTAGACAAACAAATAATATTATCTATTTATCTTTTGTTGCTCTATTTTTCCCGCAGTCGGTATAAAGACTAGGCGAGAGGTAGTTTCATTTGTTTCGTCTATAATACGAGTAAGTACATGGCGCTAGTTTTTGTGATGTCACTATTACCGTTCACGCAGTATAAAGACAAACTACCAGTAGGACGATGCCTTTGAACTTGCAATAAATGACGTCAATGCAGAGGGCTGTAACAAATAAGAATGCTTTTTTTAATGAAAAATCACTGTTTTATTAATTTATTATCAACATTGTTAAGTATCAGCAATACCATTTATTACTACAAACAATTTTTAGTTAGTAGTTACTAACAGTAATTGTGAAAAAAATAAAATCAAAACGTATGACAATCGTCAGCCCCGAACTACCCCCCCCGAACTGCAAACATTACTGTGTTCAGGTCCGGTTGTGGTTCCGGTTTGAAGGGCAATGTTTCCAGAGAAATTACAGGGCTTAGAGATACAACATCTTAGAACTCTGGGTGACGAGCGCAGTGCTAGGTAATGATTTGGACTCTTCATGTTGCAATAGCTGCGTGTCACTGTGCTTTTATGTGGCAGTCATGTTGCTTACCATCAGGCACATGTCGTGCTCGTCTCGTCACTAAACAAAAAAAAACATTTTCATGTTCGTAGCTTGGGAGAGTCTAGACGTCTATTAGACTGTACCGTTTCCGACACCTCTTTATATATGTGCCTGTCATTGTGATTTTACTTTTATTGGCACTCCAGAAGTGCACCTGTTTTTTTTAACTATAATAGGTTAATAATATCGCACTTGACCACCATCTCGCCTGATGTTAAGCGATGATGAGATCTACGATGGAGCGTGCTTACCTAGAAAAAACCGATTCACTCTCAATTTGAAGACACCAAGATTGTAACAACTCACTCAGGCAACGCATTCCATAACCTAGACGTTCTTATCACAAACGTGGAGTCAAATCTCTTCGTTCGCGTTTTTGGAACATCAACCGTGAAACGATGTCGTGGAACGAGAAGTCCGATAGAAGAAATGTTGTTATGTGCGAATCTTGTAAAAGTACCTACTACATACTAGTTTAATGTAAGTAATTATGACTTCAAATTTGTAATGAGCGTAGATAAATCCATGGATAATTTCGATTCGTTTTCGCAATAAAAAGTTTTCTCTATCCACATTACGTAACTCTTTATAGACAAAGGAACTGTGGGGCGCAATTTATTTTTATTGCAATAATAACACATTGATTTATTTGTTATTTGTAATTTCAACAATGTAAGCAGTCATAAAAGACTAAACATTTATTTGCTTTAATATTTAATTTTATATGTTAATGATTAAAACACTGTTTTTTAAATTTTTTGCATCGTGTTAGAACACCCCGAAATTATCTCAAAGAAGCGATATTGTATCGTTATAACGTTTCAAAGACTCAAACGCAGAGGTTTGATTCACATTTCCTAGCAAGTATTTCCTCAGCCAAGACGTTCTTATCACAAAAGTAGAGTCAAACCTCTGTCCAGATCTTTAGTAGATTGTCAACTATGAAACGATGCCGCTTACCGCCACGAGCCGTATGATAGAAAAAAAAGATAGTTGAATTGATAACCTCGTCATTTTTTGGAAGTCGGTTAAAAAAGTGAACGCGCTCATGTGTAGACCGCATCGTTAATTAGTTACCCAACACCCGGCAACAGAGATCAACGCAAAACTATTATCAAAAAAATATATCAAACCAAAAACTTTTCCTTGAACCTGAATGTAGTATCGACAATTAAAAATTTCGACAAATAAAATAACAAAAAAAAAAACTTTAGCTCTTCTATGTTCAAAACAATCTAAAATTAGTTCCTTTCGAAAAATCAGGTAATATGCGGCGATGTGTGCGATGATTTGTATGTATAATAAGTATGTATTTACAATTATATAAGTATTATATCAGCTATCTGGCCGCCACATTACAAGCTTTGCTTAGTTTGGTGACAGATTGTGTTGTGTGTGAATTGTCCACCCATATTTATTAATTTATTTTTTCTCTTGCATCTGAATATCTTCTTTGCAGAAGTACGAATACGAATACTTCTATAACGTGATTACGAAAGGAAGTATTTTTATACTTGATTAGGGAAACGGTTAACTCAAGTGTGATATGGTCAGACCAATCTACAAGTATGTTTGGCATGTTTGATACAATAGTGCCAAACGAGCAAATAAAATAACGACTCTGGGTGACGAGCGCAGTGCAGTGCTAGGTAATGATTTGGACTCTTCATGTTCCAATAGCTGCGTGTCACTGTGCTGTTATGTGTCAGGCATATTGCTTACCATCAGGCACATGTCCTGATCGTCTCGTCGCTCTTTATTTAAAAAAAAAAAAATACCACGCGCACACACTCTTCTTGAAAAAGGCTGCCGGACGCCGAGACTCTAGTCAGATTGTATCGACCATATTATACGTTTACCTAATTAAATATGTGTAAAAACAGCTTTAATTTTATACTAAAATGTATTTTTATGTTTGTTACTCATTCAGGTAAAAGCAACTGAAAAAACAAACGTGAAGCACTAACTTTGTAGACCTTTTCAAGAAAATTGCGCAGAAGGAAAAGTATGCAACTTGACACAGTTATAGTTTACTCGTGTATGTGTAGAGTTCATTAATCGAATTAAAACTGATCATATCTCTCATGTAAGTTGGACCCAGTTATAGTCTAAGATCCCGCAATACAACGACCTTCACCGAGCTGTTTATTGGATGAAAAGTGTTTTATATGTAATTTAATATGTCAACAAATATATTGCAAATGGGTTGCCTAAACAATTTCAGTCCAGAATATGATTAAATAACAATTTTTTTTAAACGTTTCACTTAAATTGATTGAATTTTAGAAAAAACTGTATTACATCACTTATTATTTTGGCTTTACTCAGTGCTTACGAAATCTCATGCAAATATTTTCAAACAATAAAAAGTTTCATACAAACATTCATCCCTTATTTTACCCATTTCGAGCTTGAGTTTTGAAAAATACTGTAATACATTATTCATTATTTTGATTATGCTATGATTCGTGTGAAATTTTATGCGAATATATTTAAGAAATAAATTGTTTAGGCAACCCATTTGCAATATATTTTTTGACATATTAAATTACATATAAAACACTTTTCATCCAATAAACAGCTCGGTGAAGGTCGGTGCATAGCGGGATCTCCTACTATTACACATTGATGTCAACGTCTGAGAATATTGATTGACTTGTTGAAGATTTTACTTGAAGAAAATTGCGCGGACGGTGGAGTATGAAACTTTACACACTTATAGTTTATATGGAGTCCATTAATCGAATTAGAAACTATCATATCTCTCAAGTTGAACCAAATTACACATCGATGTCAACTTTCGAGAATGTCGATTTCTTGGTTCTCACTTGGTAAAGATTCCACTAGGAACGTGGGGAACAAATATAATGGCACTGAATTAAAATACATTAAACAGATATAAAGAAAAATACTTATAAAAAATACATATAATAGAATATTTTTTATTAACATACATATTTAAACAATCTATTGACTCTGCAAATTACTTTTAAACAATTAATAATTGTGCTGAAAATATATCTCGTCAGAAAACAAAAACAATTAAAATAATATAAATTGAAGTTGCAAGATTGCTATACGAGTATATTGGTGGACAATATATTGGTGGACAATTCACACACAACACCATCTGACCCCAAACTAAGCAAAGCTTGTGTGATGGCAGCCAGATAGCTGATATAATACTTATATAGTTTTAAATACATACTTATTATACATAGAAACACCCAGACACAATGCAAACATTTGAATTCATCACACAAATATTTGCACTGGGTGGGGATCGAACCCACGACCCTCGGCTTCGCAGGCAGAGCTACTACCAACTAAGCCACTTGTGTGTATATTGCTTATTGCTAATGATCCTTCCATTACAATTAGCATCTGAACATAAAAAATATAAGCGTATGTATAAATTTACAAAATTATTAAAGACGTGATCGTTTCAAAATATTAAGTTTGGATGACACATTCATCGTAATTAAAACTCATATACTCTTCTACGCATAATGCAAAAAAAATAATTAAATCAATAAAAAAATATGCGTATCTTACAGTAAAGTAATATAAGCGGTAGTGGCTAAGTACGTATGTACACGATACTTACGTCGTAGATTCGAATCCCGCCTCCACCTCTGAGTATTTTTCTAAGCACCGATGTACAACTTGTCATAACGTCTGGCTTTAACAGAAGGAAAACAACAATGAGGAAACCGGCACGTTTCAAGTTCCACTTTTAAATATATCTTTTGTGGACATGCGTCACCTGCCTACCCGCAGCTTGCTCAGCGTGGTGGAGCGCCTTGACTCTTTACTTTGGGCGTCAGCGAGCAGCAATTGCGCGCGTCGACTCTCCTTGAAAAAGGCCATCGGATGCGTCTGCAATTTGAATCGAACTGGAGCGACTATACTATAATATGTACATCACACTTGAGGTATTCGTGGATTAATTTAAAAAACTGTCAAGCTCATTCGATCAACTGGAAAAAATATTTTTATTATATCATACTACATTTTTCCAGCAATTTATTTTTCAAAGATATTATAAGAAAATTTTAGTATAAATCATAAAACACCTAAACTCCACTCACAAATTACTAGCGCACAAGCGGCGTGGGAGAAAGATTTTAACTTACGTTATGTAAAAGTATGCATGCATTCCCTTGACTGTCCCGACTCATTGTTCCTGGTCACAGAAAGAGCAAAACACCAACACAGATGGAGATGTCCAATATTTTAGATGGCATAGCATTCGCTGCTACGGAACCGAAATTCCTGACCCAAGATTCCCTCCAACGCCACGACTAAAACATCTGTAAATTAATATAGTTAAAGTCTCTATTTCGTTGAAGTATTTGTCGCACAATGAGACGGTATCGGAACATTCGAACAACGCTTTAGTAACCAGGCATGCAATAGATAACCGTGTTTTATGCTAATCCTATAAACAGAAACAACACATTTTCGAGATTTTATGACGAAGTTCAAGGTACGAGGAAGTTGGCTTTCGAGCGGAACCTAGTCCGAGTGCTCAAGGAATTACGAGCAATCAACGCGTAGATTGTTATGTTGACTCTTGCACGTCATCGAATATTAAGATTTCTTTGTTACAGTAACATGTTGGACTATTTACACAAAACGTTTCTCTGAGAGCCTTTGTAATAATAACTTGAAGTTTTTTCCGTGCGTTCCTGTCGGCCGGTCAGTCCGTATCGCTCTCACGAGTTTGAATGAAATGCTCAAGTCACTTAGTGTTAAGAGACGCTAGAATTTGCTTTTATATTATGAATCGTTTCGATGGCTTTATTATCCAAACCGAATGACGGCGATATAGCTGGTTATAGATACAACAGCCGAGCTCCTCGATGTGACAATGACGCGTGATTGCCGCGAGAGAGTTTGTATTAGTTTGTAATTGAATTATGAACTATAAATACTTTAGTATGAGTCATCGCACAAACAGGTATGTCAATTGGCTAAAAATTTATAAAGTGTTATGAATGAAGTGTTAATAAGTTTATAATATATTTATTTTATTGTATTTAACGGACTTCACAAAAGGAGGAGGTTGTCAATTCGGCAACCTTTTTTTTCTGTTTATTCCGCGATTTCTCGAGAACCTGGACCGATTTTGACAATTCTTTTTAGAGTCATACTTCTTATGATATCCTCAAGTAAGCTAGTCCACATTTGAGTAAACTAAAAAAAGATTGTAACTAAATTTAGGTTAATACTTCTTGGGTTGAAGATATTATCTATTGTATGGTTGAGTCAGATGGTGTTGTGTGTGAATTGTCCACCAATATGTATGGTTGAAGTTCGTTCCTAGTTCGATCATTCAAACCGGTTCCGAAATGGCACAGCAGAAGGCAGCGGAAAAGCCGCAGCTAATCAAAGCGGCACCCGAGACACCAGCACCGCCTTCGCGACTGACTTCAACCCACCACCACCACACTCGACAGTATGTCCCCCTAAAGCAGCTTCACAACAACTCATAGGTCAAACATGAGCCGAAATGGGACAAATTGAACCGCATCGCAATGGATTCGGAGCCGCGGAGATACGCATAAAACTCCTTCAAAAATTCATTGCCACACTGAGAGAGACAAGAAAAGTCAATCTCAAGAACTGCGAAAACATCATGCAGTCCGATAGACTAGGAAGTGAAAACTTAAAGGTGAAACTCGAGGAGGCCGAAGCAGCCGTTTACAATGATGTAACTTCCCGAGTTGTCAAGGGAATCACGACAGTACAGTATATGACAGATTACAGTGCAGAAAATGGATTCGTGATACTGAACGAGAAAGCAAAATAGCGCGCGAGAAGACCAGTTTATGCGACACCGCCAAACGACTCAATTGTAGTTACCGCCCGATGCACCAAGATAATGTTGGACGATCAGATCCTAGAGATGTCCAAGACCATCGAAGGGAACTCAAACGTCAAAGCCGGTTGGAAACATATGAGAGCACAAATACCCAGCACCCAACCCAACACTCTCTTCTTAGTGTATACATACTCAAGAGGAAGAGACCCAGGCAAACCACAGTTACGGGTCGCACACTGGGTAACGCATAGGTACTTACCATCCACGAAGTTCAGAGATTGACATTCGATAATTGATCATGATTATCAAAACTAGGCAAACATGAAGCTGCACGAGAGCTTCCCCTATGCCGTTGTCACAATCTCACGCTACACAGGGAACTTTACATATTATGCTGACAACACCGACGACGCCATCGGTCGGTTCATACGGCGAGTGTTGACTGCATCACCGAACACCATCCGAAAGTTCAACTTACCTACGAATGCACAAGAAAGACGGCCATCAGAGAAGAGCGGCGGCGTGTTGTGAAGCTTGCCACTAACACCTGAAGTGATGACCACGACCACTCTGTCAAGAGTGAGACCGACGAAGAACAAGAGAATTAGATTGAAGATGTTCCCTACTCCACCCATATTTTCCTTTTCTTCTCCGAGTCCAAAATAAACGTAAAAAAATAACCAAAATGGCAAAGGTCAATGACCCCGGATTCTATGGAGTTGCTAAATTGAACAAAAAACGTGTCAAAGAAAGTTACGAGCCTTTTTGTTAGCTGCAGTAAGAATCTTAGACGTATAATGGGTAGTACCTGGTTGACCGAGCTTTGCTCGGTTTTTGAATGATATTTTGGCAGGTACGAATTACGTAGTGATGACTTACTAAAACCTACTTAGATACGAATTAAATGCTCTAAGTATAAGATATTTATGAAAGGCTTTAAGTATAAATTTTCTCAGAAAAAAAAGAACAAAAAGTAAAACTCCGAGTGTAACCATCAGGATTCGAACCGGGGCCTGTTGACTCCAAGGGCGAGCATATTCCGTCTGAGCCATTTAGACTTAAACAGTGGCGAAATAAGTTATTGCATTCTAATGACATTGTAGGAGTTTTTCATTGTCTAAAAACGCGCATAAAATGGTGTTTTTAATAAATAAAACCTAGCTAGATCGATTTATCGTTCCCGAAACCCCCTGTATACATAATTTCATGAAAATCGTTCGAGCCGTTTCCGAGATTCAGATTCTATACATATATATACCTACATATATATATACCTACAAGAATTGCTCGTTTAAAGGTATAAGATTTAGTTGCAAACATAGGTATTAATAGTCAAAAATTTGAAACATTGGCTTTTTAGTTTAATTTAAGTACCTAATTATTAAATGTAATGTAGGCATGTGTACTTATTCGTTTCATTGGACGAAGTAGTCCAGGCAGTTCTCATGAATTCCGTTATAGCTCTGTCAGAAGTCCTTTCAACGTCGTCGGTCGTCGGTCGTCGCCATAGACTGTGCTTCACACGACTCTGTTTATTTGTATTATGGTCGCCTTTCATCTACTATACGTGAGCAAATAATGAATGTACGACATATCAGACCGAGGTGTGACGTCACTCCGGACACGGCTACTTCAAAGCGGTGTACATCGATGATTTATGTGTATTTTGTTAGACTTCGCCCCAATTACGATCACGAAAATTTGTGAACTTCATAATAAAGTGCTTTACACTGAAGGTGCTTTGATGTCTAATTAGGTAGGAACACTGAGAGCTAGATATATTCCTGCTGAGTCAATTCGATATGTCCTTGATTGATTTATTGCGACGCGGGATTTACAGATCAGTTGCGGATGCTTTCACACAGAATCTTGAAATAATCATAATGTTCTACTACTTGCATAAGCAGCTCATTTCATGTTTCCACTGCTGGGACTCGCGGCCTTCTCTCGCAAGGAGAGAGTCAAGGCAGTCAACCACTCTAGCCCAGTGCGGGTCGGTGGATGGGGCATGACATTGAAAGCTAATAGGAACAAGTGGGTTTCCTCACGATGTTCTTAACCCCCGACTAAAAAAGGGTGCTATAAGTTTGACGTCGATGTCTGTCTGTGTGTGTGTCTGTTTTTTTTATTTAAAAGTTAATATGTGTGCGGATGTTCTTAGCTATGTGTGGTTAATGTCGATTCAAGATGGCCGCCTCCACAAAATGGCGGTCAAAATATTTCTTCACAACCTACCTCAATATGGATATGAAATGAAAGAGCTTGACTAGTAGGATACTATACACTAAAAAAATCTAATCCAAGATGGCGCCACCACAAAATGGCGAATTATATAATTTTTTTCACTACTACCTCAATATCAAATCATAATCAAATGAAAGGGCTTGACTAGTAGAATACATTGCACTATGACAAATTTCAAATCCAAGATGGCTGCTTCTATAAAATGGCAAAACACATTTATTTTTTCACAGCTCCCTTAATATGGGTATCAAATGAAAGGGCTTGACTAGTAGAATGTTGTACAGATAACAAATCCGAGGTAGTCGGGGGTTAATCAAAATTTTTAATTTTGTTCTTGTTAACATAGCGGCGTTACGCACATGACTTAGAAAAGATAGTAGTGCGCGTGGGTTTCGACCCCTCGTAACTACTACTTGATAGCGTAATGAATAGCAAAAGTTTACCTCTTCCCTGGATCCATTCTATTTTTTTACAGTAATAAGTTTGCACCGCCATCTCACCTGATGATGAGTTTTTTTTTACTATAAATGAATGGTTTCAAATTTGCAGAGTCCGCCTGGAGAAGTATCATACCTTTGACAGTTATTCGACCGGCAAGCAGTTACGTGCCATACATGTTACATCACTCTGTTCCGCATAGAGATAATAGGCATAGAGATAAACCATCCTCCAAATTGTCCACCGATATTTATCCTAAAACTCCGGGTGATGAGCAAACTCTTTCATTGATTAAGCTGGACTCTTCATGTCCCAATAGTTTATACTGTGCTATTTTGGGGAGGCATGTTGCTTACCATCAGGCACGTGAACTGCTTCTACCCATCACTATATATTGTACAAAACGTAATGTTTAAGTTGTATATTAACGAAATAAAGAAGAGAAACTCAAAAGGAAACATCTGAGATCTAAATTTTTGTAAAGATTGGGTATAATGTACACGAACTAAAATTAACGAAACCAATTTTTATTAATATTGAAAATTAGATTACGTTACCTCAAATACTTACGCTCAGCATGGGAGCATGGCAATGGGTGAAATTCTAGAACGAAATTCTTGAAGAATCGCTCAGGTCTTCATCTGGCCTAAAATATTTCCTTGGTCATACAGCGTGGGAAGGCCGCCACTCTAACACACCTTTGCCAGTTATTCTACCGCAGTATTCTAAGCAGTAGTGTGCAAACATTACTGTGTTCCGGTTTGAACGGCAATGTTTCCAGTAAAATTACAGTTCTAGGTAATGATATGGGCTCTTCATGTTCCAATAGCTGCATGTTACTGTGCTGTTATGCGGCAGATATATTGCTTCCCATCAGGCACATGCCCTGGTCAATTTGTCACTCTATACAATAAAAAAGGAGAGAGTCAAGGCCATAATCCACCACGCCGGCCCAGTGCAGGTTGGTGGTTGACACATGCCCTCGAAAGATTCTAGGTACATATCGGTTTCCTCACGATGTTTTCCTTCGACGTTTTAAGTTAATGGCATTACGCACTTGACTCTGAAAAGACAGTGGTTTTCCGATACTTTTTCTCAATTTGAACGAAATTTTGCATGAGTATCTGGTAGGTATCGCAATAGATTGTATTTTTTTTTATTATCGATAGAATTTAATAATTATTGTTATCATCGATTATGTTTGTAATAGTTATTTCTTATTTAAGTTATTAATTCTGCCGTACGGTCTTAAACCCACATTTATTTTTTGTGAGTAAACGTGCAGTGCAGTGGCCCGTAGTGACACCATTTTTTTTTAAAATTTCAATGAATTGGTCTAAGAACTAAATAAGAATATGAAAAAAAAATATTGTAAAATTTTAACGTGACCCCAAAAACAAAATGGACACCAAAAAGCTTGAATATAAGTGTAGATCATGTTACAGGCTTAGTCCACCTGAGTTGAATTACCATAATCCTACGTTACAGAATATTTATTCAGATTTGGGATTCTTATAATGGCTAATTGATACTATAATATAGGTAAATTGAGTAACCTATTTACCTAATAAAATTAAATGAAAGGTACGTTTCTTCTGTATTAAATTTATTGCATCTATTCACACATCTTTTTGGAAATGATTAAGTAGGAGGTTTATTTAAATTTCACGTTTCAATGGCACTACAGAGACTGGCGGTCGGTTTCCTGATCTACAATCACCGGTCTAACAATCTAGATTTCATTTGAATCCATCGCCATGCAACTGATTATTTGCGATTGGCTGCCATCGTGCGGTGTCCGAACTGATAGCTAGTGTCTGTAGGATCCTTTAGAGTGGCAGCGAAGTACGCACATGATCTGAGGCTTTTTAAATACAGTAGGTATTCTGAATTACATAGTTTGTATTTTTGTTTTACATACATATTTCGCTGCTATTCTAACTATGATATTTGGTACAATCAGGAACTAAACTTCGTACCAAGTAATTGATAAATTGAAATACCAATATTTTGAAAACAACACTTGATTTAATGAGAATATCTAGAAGTTTTTTTTCTGTTTCCATTATTTCTATCGAAAGTGCGTGACATTGTGTTTAAAAATGTAAATAATATCAATAAAAAAAATTATAATATAAAATTTACAGGATAATTTATTACACTTGATTATTTCGTTGTATTAGCAAACTACTTTGAAAACGACTTTTACTCGTACCATGCGTTATTTTATGTACACCAAAGGGGAACTAATACAGAATATTTATTGCATTTACTTAAATATTTATTATTATTACAATATTATACACTTACAACAGTGACGTATGTACAAAACTATAGACTCAATTTTGGACTTTCAGTCTCTACAATATCGAAAAAATATACAGATTACAATAGAAACGCCGTTATATGAACTATAACCTTCACGTTTAAATTTCACGATAGAGTCTCATGCAAATTTAAAATAGATTGAAGTGTGGTTAATAGGTATCTTCTGTAAATATTACGAGTACCTACTATGAGATAGTATAGGCACGAAATTCTATTAGGACACAACATTTACGGGGATGTGAATGTATATTTGGGCTGGACGAAAGTCGTAAGTAAGCATTGTCAATATACCTGAAGACATATTATATTTTTATCACGGTTTTCATCGCATCTAGGTAAGTGTTTGACCACCAACTCGCCTGATTGAAAGCGACAAAGACGAAGCACGATTAAATTCATCAATACGTCATTTTGTTGTGATAATTTAATGTTAATCTTAACTTTAACAGAAAGAAATGGCTTTTTATTTAAGTACCAAGATTTTAAGTTCAGTAAAAACTAAGAATCATTAAAAACGTGATAACAAAAGTGAAGTGAGATTGATTATCTCGAGGCGTCAAGCGCGATGCTTTGCCTTGCCGAGCTTAAAGGAACAGTTATCAAATATTATGGGACAAGCACTATGCTTACCGTCAGTCAAGCGGCTTGCTCATTTTAAAGTTGCCATGTTGTAGTTATCTATTCTGAGCTACATAGGTTAGATATTGTATTCCACCAGTCACTTCTACAAGCGGCGACTAGCTCGGGTAAACTATTAGGGTTATATGTATAACGCTAAACTTTATACCATATAATTATTATATTTCTTATACCATGTACGTAAACGAAATGAAATGAGATTATATTATTGAGATCTTGATTGATATAATATTCTATGTAAGTAGGTACACAATCAGCAGGAAGTCACCCGATTAAACGGAATCAATATTACAAGTCGCGAACCCGCCAGCCCTACATTTACAATCTCTACGGAGGATGTATTTTACATCGTAGGTACCATTACAAAATTCTTTTAAAATCAGTTACTTATATAATCATAGTCCTTTGACTAGAAATTAACTATAGTTACAAGTGTTTCAATGATCATTAATCCTGAAAGTTATATTTAATAACAAAACCTTACACTATAGTTGTGTTACGCTACTGACCTCATATCGCTACAAAATTGAATTTCAAATGTTAGATAAATAAAAAAATAGACAAACAATAGAAACACTGGACGTAAACGAACAATAAAGTCACTTATAAAATTCTACTTTAAAATAATTTACACTACTTACAAAATAATCTAAAACAGTGTGGTTTATCTATAAGTAACATAACACGTATTAATTCCTATTCTTGTATAATATATGTATAGTCACTTCACTCCCCTGTTCCGATATAACCTAAGAACGTTTGCAATGTCCAATGTGAATAGCACCTAGTATTGTCGATCGGCGCGGCGGGCGACTGCGGCCGGTGCCCTGTGGCCCTGTGGCCTGTGACGCTGTGGCCCTGTGGCCCGGTGGCGCTGTGGCCCTGTGGCCTGTGACGCTGTGGCCGTGTGGCCCGGTGGCGCTGTGGCCCTGTGGCGCGCTGCACTGTGTGTCGCTATCACAAGTCTAAGCTTCTCTACCGGTGCGTACTTCCATCTTAAAACGTATTTATACGTAGGTATGTGTATACAATATTTATATTTATTCTATCGCTATGTACAAGGCTTCGAAGGCCTTCGCGGCACTCATGATTCGAGATTGCGATATTTATTGTCGGTGCGCCAGCGGTGGGCAGATGGGCAACGGTCAGGCTCGGGAGGGGTGGGGGTCCGCGAGGGAGGAGGTGGAGGAGGAGGAGGGGAGGGTGCGGGGGCGCGGGTGCGGGCGCGGTTAGAGCGAGCGAGCGGGAGTACTCGAGGAGCGCGACGTCGGCAGCGTGTGCGGGCGGGTAGAGGCCGCGGTAGAGGTCCGGCCGGCCGTAGGGGTGCGCCAGGCGCGCCGCCGCCGCCGCTGCCGACTGGTAGAAGGCCGAGGCCGCGGCCGGCGGCGCCGCCGACTCCCCGTCCTTGCTGGCCATGTCGGCGAGCGACCATATCCGCGGCTTGGCGGACGCGGCCGTGCTCCCGGGCGCCGCGCGCACCGGCAGGTGCTGGTACGCCGGGTGCAGCGGCCGCTCGTACGGCTCCGGCGACTCCGGCCCGCTGTCCGCGCGTGACTCCGACCACTCCGACTCTGTCCTCTGCCCCAGCAGGTCTAGCCTTTGCTGTGGCCTTTCGCCGTCTTCACTGGAACCGGTGCCGGAATCTTTGCCATCTAAAAGAGAATCCCGTGTCATTGATTTCAGTATTTCACACATTTTAGTAGCTACGGCTAGGTACTTCAGAAATTCGCAAAGAGCTTTATAATGAGAACGATACACACCTAAGGCATCTTTTCCATCGTTGCTTTTATGGTCGTCATCGTCATTGTTATTGTCGTCGTCGTCGACCCTGTTCCTCGGCTCCCAGGTCATCTTGTTCTCCTTCTTGAGCCGACGGCGCGCGTTCGCAAACCACGTCGAGACCTGGGTCAGCGTCATCTTGGTGATGATCGCCAGCATGATCTTTTCCCCTTTCGTGGGATACGGATTCTTCTTGTGCTCGTTTAGCCATGCTTTGAGGGTGCTGGTGGTTTCGCGCGTAGCATTTTTCCTCCTAGCGCCATTTAAATCCATACCGTATCTGTAACAAATGAATTATGTTAATGAAGATAATCAAAATAGATTGTCACACGGTTAAAAATCAAGAGAAACTCTACGAAATCACATCCATTTTTCCTATTATGACGAAGCTGTTCAGGCCGATTTCGGCCGCAGCGAATGCTTTGCGTCAGTTAAGTAACTTGACAACCATTGTATTTATCCATTTATTTACTCAGTGGCATACGAACCATAATACTATAAAGTTGTCTAGTTCTTGAGTGAAGCCAAGTCAGTAAAGACATTTTCCAAGTATAAAACGACAATCAAAAACAAAGATTCAAAAGTTGACATTTTTTAAGATTTATGATAGTTGATTGATTATAATAATAGACAATCTAGTTTTTTAATTTTTGTAGATCACCGTTTTATTCGCTCCTAACCGTAAGTGAAACAATTGTCTTCACACGTTAACATTAAAACACACATGGTTAAAACGCGTAATTACTCGCCATACGTCTCACCTCAGCACCAACAGTAGTCGAATTTATATCAATAGGGAAGGCAATGAAAATATAAGAGGATTGTGATCAAGCGTGAAGTATAAAAGCCGATTCGTGCAAGATTTTAGATAGCCAATTGTAGCCCCAATCCAGCCGCCCTCGCGCGGCCACCGTGGACCCAATGAGAGCGGCAGCCTGATAATTGAAATTGAGATAAGCCATCAACTGCTGCGCTAGCGTTAAGCCCGGCTTATCTCACACGGAGCTCCGGACCTACGCGTTTGCTCGCCCGTCCCGCCTTTATTCCAATCTAAATCTTTATTACGATGCACGTTCGAACCGTCTAATTATTGCTCGTTAGACCGTGTCTAGCAATACTTGTATTTGTGTAATACCTTTAGTCCTTTACCTCCCCTAGGTTGACTTGCTGAGTTCAAATTTGGAACGTTAAGTAAGAAGTTCTGAATTAGGTTGTATGGTTTTTTGTATGAATGTATGTTCCGCGATAACTCTACCAATAATTATCAATTGAGATAGTTCTTTTACATATTTTACATATTTTATCGAAGTCAGTATAGTTAGTGGTTTTTGAAATATACACCAAAAACTAAAATTTACTTTCATTTATCTAGATGACAATGATACAGCTTCTTATGAAAATTGTTCGAGTATCTGAATTTAATATTTAATTGAAGTCAGTCTTTTTTTTTTGAGAAAAATTTTTTTTTTTAAATAAAGAGTGACGAGACGATCTGGACATGTGTCTGATGGTAAGCAACATGCCTGACACATAACAGCACAGTGACACGCAGCTATTGGAACATGAAGAGTCCAAATCATTACCTAGCACTGCACTGCGCTCGTCACCCAGAGATCCCTAAGACCTGTATTTTCTTTGGAAACATTGCCCTTCAAACCGGAACACAGTAATGTTTGCACATTACTGCTTGGCGGTAGAATAACTGGCAAAGGTGTGGTACTTCCCCAGGCGGACTCTGCCAAGAGTCCTAAATCTGTTTGAAAATCATCACGTCTGATGTAACGACCGTATAAGACCTCAAATGCCCAACTATTTATTTGTACCAAAACAACACAATCCTTTTATTTGTTAAATTTGAAATTATAAATATTACATCAGTCAATTACACAATAAAAAAATGTTTTGTACAAAAACACGTCAGAAAAAAATATGGTACTGGTCAAATAAAACTCCCCCACGCGCACCAAAACAATATCCACCAAATTACTAAATATTTAAATTTGCACTTCATACAAATGATAAAGTTCAGGACATATTCTACACTTATTACGATTAGAAAAAACGATTCCATAAAATTTCCTCGATTGAGAAAAATCACAACGCCATCTCTATTTTTTTAATGAAACGTTTTATCAATAAATTCAGAAGATTCTTCTTGAGAATAAGGTTGATAATTTGAATAAGTATAATGATATATACGTTTGTAGATTTTTTTTAAAATAGCCTTTATTATACATGTAAATGTAAGGAGAAAAAAATCTACAATTTGCGCTTCAAACAAACAAGCGGTACCGCTTCGGCTACTGAGCCCATAAGCTAATATGCGGTCTACGCTGAAGCATGCTTACCTAGAAGAAACCGATTCATTATCAACTTGAAAACGAAAGACCAGACCAAGATTGTATCCCACCTTTGAGGATTATCCCGTAGAATAAACCTACTCAAGCAACGGATCTCACAGTCTGGCCGCACTTATTACAAAAGTACAGTCAAACCTTTTTGTCCAAGTCATTGAACGACGATAGGCGATATTGCGATTATGACGCATTGACTATTTTCTGAATATGAGGCGAATAAAATCACGATAAAATACGAGTATACTGTTTTAATAATTAATTATCTCAATTCAGAAAGTAGAGCGCGAGAGATAGGTTTGTAATTTTAATTAGAGTCACATAAAATATATTAACTACGTTCGCATTTAACTGTGTCAAATGCGACCGAGATACGTAATCAAGATTGGCTTCAGGATGTGAGGACACAGTCCAAGACGAAATAATTGAATTAGGTATAGAGTTATGACCTCCTAAGGCAATTTCGTATTTATTATATAAATGTATTTGTTTAAGCCACTTATTTGGGAATTAGGTATCTGTGAGAGATAATTTCAGCATAGGAGCAAAATAACTTTAAGGACACTTCATTTGGCGACTATATAGACCAACTAGAGGATCGTTTGGACTTCACTCTTACTAACTGAAAAACTACAGGTTAAAATAACCTGGCAAAAGGGTATCTTATTATCAATAATTAATAATAATATACCGAAAATATATACTAGACAAGACTAGTGGCAATGCTATGGAGCAACTACAAAGTTAATGTTTGGTGATAAAGAAATACATTCAACCACTGGATGCCAGCAAGGTGACACGCTCAGTCAGGCCATGTTCGGTTAAAGTATTCACTCTATAATTTCAGCATTAAATTAAAAATTTAACATATAGTACCTGCTACATGCACATTTATTAGGTGCTTTTTTGATCACTGATGTGTTGGCTGATCTTAAAAACATTATCGTTTTCATTCTGAAAGTCTATAACAAAATAAAAAAACGTTAATCTTGACCGCCAACTCGCCTGATGGTGACCGACGATGCGGTCTACGATGGAGCGTGTTTATCTAGTAGAAACCGATTCACTCTCGATTTGATGATAACAAAGTTGTAACTATGGCGAGATACACACTCAGGCAACGCATTCTACATTTTCGTGACGTTCTTATCACAAAAGTAGAATCAAACCTCTTCGTTCGAGTCTTTGGAACATCAACTATGAAACGATGTCGCATTTTTGAACTACGAGCAGTCCAATAAAAAAGGGCAAAAAAGGCGGTATTAAATCATGCAGTTCAGTTCCGTACTTTTCAAAATGTATCCTATAAAAACCGATAAGCTAGCGATCTTGCGACAGTGTTCAAGAATTTGAAGTTTTTTACGAACAAGAGGATCATTGCCTATGAGCCTTTTGGCACGTTTCTCAAACGATTCCAGAGCTCGCTAAAAATCTTTTTGAGTGTTAGGCACTCCTATTTTTATGGATGCAGTGTGCTACTTACTCTAAATTAATAAAAAAATCAGGAGTTCTTCAAACATTCATATCGTTTGTCCCAAATAAAACCACACATGGCAATTTATTCTTCGGCTTTGCCTATTTGCCCCAATATGTATGTATTTAATGCGCCGATCAACGTTGTGGTATTTTCTATCAAAACAGATTTTGTGGATTCGGTTATGTAAGGCACATTTGAATTTACAAGTTGATAATCATTTTCAGTTTATTCGCATTCTTCACAAAACACTGGTACTACTAGTAGGTTAGAACGCACCCACTATCAGGTCGGAATTCACCGACCACATAAAAATACAATCAATTTTATTACTATTCAAATTTTTTATTTGATTCACACAATTTTTTCCCAGACTTTTTGAATCAGTAAGTTAGCTTTTCCTAGACCAATTGAGTAGAAATTCCAATTGCTTGCGGCAATTCCATAGGGCTCTCTGGAGTGTCAGGTCCGGCGGTCATGAACCAGGTCCGTAGGCTGAGAGACAGAGTAACCTTTCGAGAACTGACTAGGGAGTTTATTCAGACGTTCGGCAACTTTATTTATTTAGGCAACTACTGCAGAATCGCCGATATCGACATCCAGGAATTGACTTTCTGCAGACTCAATAGTTTTAGGGTTGAATAATCCATGTTTTTATCAGATTAACAATATATAACAATAATACAAAAAAAAACTGAAATGCGGCAGTTATTTTAACATGAAAATACCAAATCACTGCTTAGCTCTGCACTGCGCTTGTCACTCATCTCATTATCATCAGAAAAAATCTACATTACATAAGATTTATTCACTGCAATGTCTCTGGAAACATTACCCTTTACACCCGAACCTAGTAATGTTTGTACACAAGACATTAATCACAATACTGCTTGGCCGTAGACTAACTGGTAAATGTAAGGACTCTCCCAATGTTCTAAGGAAGGACGCTGGCCAAATTGTGGTGATATTACCGAATGGAAGTCATAAGTAAAATAAGGCAAAAAAAACTGGTAAATCTGTAGTACTTTCCCAAGAAACCGCTGTAGAGTCGTAACTCTAACTAAAAATATCTAAATAACTCATCTGTTGCATGCAAAACCAATTCTAATCATACATACATGATTAGTGTAACGTTTCTATGTTAACCTACGTATATAGACTTAGGTATTACGAAAGTAATTAGACAGTGAATAAGCTATTTGTGGTTGCAAGATCGATCCTAGAACACTGCGTCTGACCAAGCTAGCTGTGTTAACCAGCGTGTAACCAGCTCGTATCGGTTTTACATACGTACTAATACATATGTAGCTCGATACATAATTTAAAGCAGCTGATAGCCACAACGGTAAGATACATATTTATTATTGCATTTTACAGTATAATTCTGCATGCGAAATTAAAACATTTATCGACAAGTTTATCAATTTGTTATCTGACATATTTCGCAGATTATGCAACGGGTATGCATGACCTAACACCACCTTACTTTTTTTCTATCATATTGATGTTGCTCCAGAAAAAGACATCGTTTCATGGTTGATGTACAAAGTACTAAAAAAAGGTTTGACTCCGTTTTCGTAATAAGAACATCTAACTTTAAAATGTGTTGCTAAATAAAAACCAAAAAATTAATTTAAGTATCTTCAAATCTACATAGAATGAAACGGTTTTTTAAAAGTTTCTTATATCACGCTCCATCGTGGACCGCATCGTCGCTTAACATCAAGGACGAATAAGAAATAATAAGAAGAAAATACATTTCTTCTTATTTTTGTACTATAGAAACGTATTTACTCGTCCAGTATTCCTAATAGACCAGGGTCGATAATTTCTGAAATTAAGAAAAACAACAAAATATTGATGAAACCTATTCTTTAAAAGAAGAGCATATGACACAAATAAAAGGAAAATTTGCACTTAAGTCGGAAAGCGGATGATGAGTGTTCGTTTTAAGTGTAAAAACGGATTAACTCGATTTCCGGCAAAACTTGAAGTCCTGTGGAAAAAAAATTAAAAACTTACCCTATCACGTCCCGAAACGCTCTCGTTTTATTTTATTTAAAATGATTATTTTTTAACTGACTTATAAAAAGGCGGTTCTCGATTCGGTTGAATGTTGGTCAGACAATTATTGAAGATCAATTTTAATGGTAAATGTATTGTTTAATCGATCAGAGTTCCGAAAAATTAACAAAAATCAAAATTAGCTTTCACGTATTCAAACGTCGCGACGTAGTGAAAGATTTTTAGGAAATTTTGTGGAGTGCCCGAATTTGATTGTTTATAAAAGTTTTTTTTAATCTGACAAAAAATTGTTTCAAGTTAAATTGAGTTAATATCGGAAAAATACTCAATTTTTTTAATAGAAATATCCCACTTCTGATTATTAGATTACTGCAACAAGTAGTTGGATTCTTTTAACCTTGAAATATCTACTTACTGATAATTAAAAAAAAATATACATTACTATCGCAAATGTTCTCAAGGAATGGAAAGATGAGAAAATAACTCGTAATTTTACCGGAAACCGAGATAAACCGTGTTTACCCTTAAAACGAACCCCCACTTCCTGACTTCAGATCACCCGTAAATTATTTTTCTTTTAATTTTGTCATATAATATTCTTTTTACAATAGATTTTATCCTACTATGTCAATTTTTTTTAAATTTTGGTATTTTAAGGCTTCGGCACTGGTCTATTAGCAACCCCCATTGTAAACCGCTGTCAACCATCAGTTCTCAGCGACGGCGATAACGAAACGGTTACACAATCAGAACTTGTCAGGAATGTTGCAAAACACTGTTCACTATCGAACGTATTTCAATGTTCTGAGATGATATTATTAATAATGTGTCAGTAATAAAATGTCACGTGACCCTAGATAGTGGATGACCCATGGTCGCGACACTTAATTTTCAATACTTTATGCGTTCTACATAGGACTACTTGTGAGGTCTAACTATCGCGATTGTCTGTGGCGCCGAGTTACGTAACAAACGGCAGAATTTATAACTATAAAATATGAGACTTTGGCCTGACTGATAGGGCTGCCTACAGATTTAAGTAATAGATCAATTTTTCATTCATCATCATACATGATTGCCTTGCCTTTTTTATCGTTTCGCACGTAGCTCGAAAAAGCGGCATCGTTTCACTGTTGACGTTCCAAAGACTCGAACGAGGTTTGAATCTCCTCTTGTGATAAGAACGTCTAGGCTAGGAATGCGTTGCCTGAGTGGGGTTTTCACGAAGGACATAAAGAAAAGATTTTTTTAAATTTGATCCCAAAGAGTACAAATAGTTGTAAAACACAGGCTTTAGGCTGTTGAAAGACGAGAGCTTAAAAAAGATTAACGATAAAAGTTCAAGATCGGAATAAGTGTGTGGGACTCGGGGTAGATTTCTGCCCAGCTGTGGAGGAACAAGTGGGCTACTCGAAAAAAAAAACACTTAGAATACCTTAGTATAGAACAAAAACTATGTAGATGTTTTTGTTGCTCCTAATGTAAATCTATTACATCAATCATTTCATACGAACTGAATGGTCGCGTGTAAATCAAGTGCTGACATATCACGCACTACATTTCTAGTCGCTTCAGATTGACAGTTGATTAATATATAGTTTTGTTGACATCTTTCTAGAGAGCAGTAGATAAGTCTTTGGGAGGTCTGTCATATCTTCTTTGTGTCTATCAATAATATTTTAGGTGCATACAATATTGAGCGCAATAGAATTGCCAGTGAGACTTTGATAAAGGGTTACATTAAATAGATAGCTACGTACGCCACAACCTACATTTGTGTTATCAGTTATTGCAAGCTTTTATACAAACTTAATTTAGTTTACTTTGATTTGAAATTAGTTGGTAAATTGTCTGTGTAAGCAAACCAGATTTGACTTGATGCTCCTATTCCTAGGCCTTTCTCTCGCGAGGAGAGAGTCAAAAACATTATCCACCACATGGCCAAGTGGGGGTTGAGGCCACAGGCTTGTTCTGAAAAAATATCAAAAATATCTTGGAATACGCCTTTATCCTTGTAATGCTTTTCTTCATAGTTAAAGTCAGTTGTGATGACAAAATTGTAAATCTGAAATCTGAACTTGGGAAAAAGGCGCAGGTAGGATTAGAATCTTATACTACAGTAGTATCTACTACTACTAACATTATCGCCATCTTGTTTGATGTCTAGCAAAGGTGTGGTCTACGGTGGAGCGCTACTTACTTAGAAAAATCTAATTTCAACACTTCCAGGTCAAATTCATAAGTTATTTGTACAAGCTTTGCTAAATTTGGGGTCAGATGGTGTTGTGTGTGCATTTTCCACTAATATTTATTTATCAGGGAACTCACTCAGCATACTCTCCTGATATAAATTGGAAACAAGTATCGGGCGCCAATTATGTTATACAATAAGGGCTTTTCTATAGGCTTCTTAGACTTAACTTTTGTAATTTCAACAACTCGTACACGACAACGTAATTTTTGTATTGGTATCGCAGATCTGTTCAATTCAGTCCTTCCATTTTTGAAGACTGTATAATAGTAAGACTGGGAGTAGTAATACGTTTGAATCTCGCAGCTTTTTCAGAGACACAAATGAAACATTTTAATAAATTGTCACCCTCGTAAAACAAAAACAAAGATGGCGCAGCTAGCGAAGCACCGCTGGCGAGTTTCCGCTTCGCTGCTCACGTGACGTGCGCCGCCCAAGCCTCTAGCTAACACGCCCTTCGTATTATGAACTTACTTAACGATTGGCCCTTGTTTTATACAAAACGTGAAAAATATTTGGTGGTGACCGCCGTCGTACGCCGGATTCATTTACGTTGAAAACTGTAACGCGGCTTCCCTCGGTCTCGCCGCAGTTGATTCTATTAGGGGTTTTTGTGCATGAAGCTGACCAATTAGTCGTCGGATAGCATGTTCGGGTGGCAGCTATCGGCTAGCATGGTGCGGTTGGCCGTAATAGCGCGTTGTCGACTCATAATGTGTTTTTGGCGTGCCGCGCCCCACCTCTCTACACCACCGATATTTAGACCCTGGCTACCTTTCCGAGCTTCGGCCACCCGAGATTGGTGGTTGCGTGCACACAATTTTTAACATTACGATCACGAATAATTACCGTTGTTTGATATGCCTTTGAGAAACATTATAACTAACCAGAGCCATGAAACGAAAACAATTCGTAATTACGTTTAAAAAAACTTACAATGGAGTACTTTTTGTTGTTGTAAACAGTGACACAGAAAACATGATACAGTACTGAATTTACTCTAAGACAAGCGATAATAGACTTAAAAACGCGACACCGGAGCCGCATGGTATAAAATTATTTTACACAAAAACTGTCACTAAGTATCAGATGCACATTTGAGTTTCATAGTTGGATCACAGTGTTGACTAAGCCGCTCGACTATGACAGGTGTACATCTATTGCCTCACAAAATATCGCACCGTGTAATTTTATATGGATGCCGGCGATGTCATTGGTTTTCTATAAAAGAAACATTATATCTCGGAGACTGTTGTCTTTCTCTCGTACCTACGTCAAGATGGCTGGCGGCATGATCACTCAAACAAAATAAGGATAAAGTTACATTGACTATGTCCATCATACCCGTTTTGTTGTTTCATTTAAACTCATGTACTCGTAGGTACTTGTAGACAAACTGGTATAGCCACTGAGCGAGATTCAAATTTTAATCTAGAGTGTAGTATTCCGCTTCAGGTCTGAAGTGACTCGCAGTTTACGGTTTCACGTTTATTTTATTATTATGACCCTCCACCCGCACCCTCCCCAAACGATTCATTTATTCATACCGCCGAAAAATGGTTCCCTGACTAAGCGAACCAAACAATAAAAACTTTAGCAAATTTATTTTATACTACCGTACCACCACGGATTCGGCTGCGGGTTTTTGTTCAGAAATCATGACATAATCCTGCTCACTTGATTTTCGAAATTGTAAAATATCTTATTTATCTGTTTAAATGATATACTTAGATGTTGAGCTGTTTGGCTTGGCCATTTATGTAAAAGACAACCAGCCATTTTTTTACTAATGTACATATATTGGTCAGTTATAGGTCGAAATCTTTATGTTGTGGTTATAGTTATATTTGCCATAAACTGTGTAATGGAGCTTTAGCCAGTATAGTAAATAACGGACACAAGACGGATAATACCATTGTATAGCATAGTAAAAATGAAATAGTAATCGAATCAGTTTTTTAGCCTGAATAGCGAAACATACAAACAAAACACACTCATTGACAACTTTCACACTCCTAATACTTCTGTTATACTACGTATAACAAAGAAAATTTAAGTGTGATGAATAATGGCGTCCTAACAACATTTGTACGAAAAAAGTACAGGCGAACTAAAGTCATTTCATTTCGTAGTCGTATAACCATAGATAAAGAATAAGTAAATATATGTAAACTTTTTTGTTATAACCTGATTTTTTGCTTTGTCGCATAGTGCAACGATACGACAAAGTAATAAAAAGTTAATAAAATTTTACATAACATTACTAAGAATTTATGTTTTTTTGTCCAATCAACGTAATAAATAACTGAATAATTTGGAACTTGTATTCACATCGATTTATATTTAGTTAAAATTGCCAAACGTATTTCCTTATTTTCTGTATCTCTTATATAAAGACAAAGTGTCCTGATGTCAAATGTTACTAAGATCAATAGCAGAATAAGAATAGGAGTGGTTTTTAATATGCGTTCAAATCACGAAAGGCTCAAACTCTATAAGATAAGATTATTTGTAAACGGAGAGAGAATAAACACCCAGACACTGAATGCACTGAATCTCACAACACTGGACATTTCTAGTGTGAGACCACTAGGCTCTACCTCCACAATAAAGTTAATTATCCCAGTCCCTGTAATGTTTTATTGTTATTAAAGTAACTTATACCATCATTTATGTTCCATGGTTCCATGCACTGTTTAGAAATAAAGATTAATATTATTTACAATATAAGAGAATCTGCCATTGGCTCTGTGTAGACAAAACTAGCGTTGCGTAGCGTAGTCTAGTAGGCTTTGTCGTTTCATGGTTGATGTTCCAAAAAACGTGAACGAAGAGATTTGACTCCACGTTTGTGATAAGAACGTCTAGGTTTTGGAATGCGTTGCCTGAGTGAGTTTTCCCCGATGGTTACAATCTTGGTGTCTTCAAATCAAGAGTGCATCGGTTTCTTCTAGGTAGGTAAGCACGCTCCATCGTAGATCGCATCATCGCTTAACATCAGGCGAGATGGTGGTCAAGTGCGAACCTATTATAGTTATAAAAAAAAGGTATCACTTTCGGAAAGATAGACAGTAACTCTTTATTACCAAAAAAAAAAAAATGTTTACCAGTAAATAAGTTTTTTAAAGATTTAATCAAAATGTCACATTTAAATTAAAATGTAACGTAAAATTACTCATGAATATCAATGATTTTAGTGTATTCTAAAAATAACCCATGTCAGGATTACACAATAATATAAAAAAATATGATGACACATAGTATTATTTTAAGTGTTATTAAATTTATATCAAATTAACTAAATTTAACATTTAAACCCTTAAATAGGTACCTAATGTTAGGTATATTAATTAATACTAGATTTGAGGAATGTAGGCTGCCCTGTAGGACATAATAAAAACGACAAAGTTTAGTTTGATTACAAGTTTGCACTTCGGCATTTTTTTGGATAACCCGGAAAACGACGGAATGAGTGAATACCTGATATATGAGTAAAATACTATCATCAAATTAATCTCGATTATTCGTTTTTTTTAACTTTTATAGGTTTACACTTGACCGCCATCTCGCCTGATGTTAAACGACAATGCGGTCTACGACGGAGCGTGTTTACCTAGAAGTAACCGATTCACTCTCGATTTGAAGACACAAAGATTGTAACCAACAGGGAAAACCCAATCAGGTATCGTATTCCACAGCCTAGACGTTCTTATCACAAAAGTAGAGTCAAATATCTGCGTTTGTGTCTTTGGAACATCAACCATGAAACGATGTCGCTTTTTCGAGCTGCGAACATTCCGATAGATAAGAACAAAATTAAAAATTTTGACTAACCCCCGACTACCTCGGATTTGTAATCTGTACAACATTCTACTAGTAAAGCCCTTTCATTTGATGTCCATATTAAGGAAGTTGTGAAAAAAGAAATGTATTTCGCCATTTTTTGGTAGCGGCCATCTTGGATTTGAAATTCGTCATAGTGCAAAGTATTCTACTATTAAGTATTCTACTAGTCAAGCCCTTTCATTTGATACCCATATTGAGGTAAGCTGTGAAGAAATATTTTGTCCGCCATTTTGTGGAGGCGGCCATTTTGAATCGATATTAACCAAACATAGCTAAGAACACCCGCACGGATATTAACTTTCAAATAAAAAAACCGCATCGAAATCGGCCCATCCGTTTGAGCTCTACGGTGCCACAGACAGACACACACACAGACAGACAGATAGACAGACAGACAGACAGACAGACAGACAGACAGACAGACAGACAGACAGACAGACAGACAGACAGACAGATAGACAGATAGACAGACAGACAGACAGACATCGACGTCAAACTTATAACACCCCTTTTTTTGGTCGGGGGTTAAAAAAAGGGCAAGGTGGTATTAGATCATGTAAATCAGTCGCACACTCTCCGTAGTGGATCCGATAAAACGAAACTAAGCTATACCTACTCGTAATATCGACAACCACACTACGATATACCTACTACTTGCACGAACCAGCTGAATTTGACCATGGACCATGTAGATTATCACTAGACCATGAAGGTCTAGTGATAATGTACTTACATAATTCGAAACATAGTTCTACGGTTAATAAAACAAACATAACTTTTATATTGGCAAAACAGCTAAGTACACGAACTGTACGTCCATAGCACTTACGCTTACGATTTGCTTTATTTGGCAAAAACGTTCATTTCAATTTTCATTCATGGTAGAATGGAAAATATTGCCTTTTAATTTGAAGCCAAGCGGTGAAGTAAAGGCGGATCGGCTAGCCGCAACCATCCCCCTCGCGCCCCCAGTTGCGGGTATAAAAAAATGACGCTCGCTGAGCTATCCCCGCCAGCACGGATGCTGTGAAAGTGGCACGCCGTGGATAAATGAAGCTTTTTTGTTTGTGAAATACGCCTAAGCTTGGCGTTGCTCCACTTTTGCATTGTCACTTGAATTCTATAGATGTTAGTTCATTCACAGCACCCGCGCGTTTTGCTTCATTAAATTTATGTTGGCTTTCAACTGTTAATTCATCTGCAAATTATTTCACAGATACATTTTCACTACCGCTAGCTAGACTCTTGATTGGATGTTCATTCAAGTCTATAGATTGTTTTGTGTCGTGTAATTTATAACTTAAGTCATTGTTTATCATATCGAAACGCAGTGTAGATAGCGCATAATTTATCCATAATTTCGTCTAATGCACACATAATAATATATCCTTTGTAACAAGCGTGGAATACTAATATTTTAGACATTGTTTAACATGAAATTTTTACAATCTTTAAACCTTATTCCATTAATATCTCAATAGATATTATTATTCCATGATGAAATTTGACAGTCAACTGACATAAGACCATATAATGATATATTGTATAATGATGAATTAGTTTGTACTGTATTACATTTTGACATTCTTTGAGTATTTACATGAATATTATAATTAACGACATTTTTGATTATATACATTTATCACACTTTATACATTCTTTGACATTCCTCACATGGATGAACTGCAAGATCTACTAATGCAAGACCTTAGACCCTGGATGGATACATTGATCAAACTCAAAAACACAAGACAATATCCTGATGAAACACAAGATGTTGGCGAAATTGTGCTCACCAAACATTTATCTCACACAAATATATATCACAACCAAATAGAAGCCAGAAATTAATCTAAGATGAAGAATCAGATGACATAAATAAAACCAGAAATTAATAGAAGATGAGGAAGAAGAAGACTTTAATCAGCTGACTATTATTTAATTATTTTTTTATTTATAAATTACTAACAAATTGTCTTGCCAGACATATTGCATGCCTCTCGCAGAGGCCAGTTTGTATGGGGCAACTTTTAAAATGTTTTGTATCATCTTATCTTACCTACAAACAGCAATAAAGATTTTTGTATTTGTATTTTGTATTTGTTTAGTTTCAGAATCGAATCAGAAAATTGTTTGTAATATCCAAATTACTAGCCCAACCTCTATATCTCCAGCAGATGACAATCACGCATTTACGAGTCTCACATTTCGATTATCATCCGAAAAGAATTAAGTCAACAATATAAAGAGCTGACAGTCGAAGGATTACTAGTACTTGAATAGTGACCATAGCCCCATAGTCTTAAGACACAGAGTTGCCCCGCTTCAAAACGAGAGGGGTTCGGCGTCGGCACTGCGATTTAAGTGACAGTTTTATTAATTTCCCATACTGTTCATCCCCAATTTTCACCCCACTCAGTTTCCGATGGTTGCATTGGTGGCATATTGTGCTGGCAATATTTGAGCTTCGTGCTAGATAATAACCAAGGAACACGAAATACGAATACGCAATAGAAAGAAAGAAAAAGTTACGTTATCTGGTTAGGATTATTTGTGTTGTAAATTGTTTCAACGATTATAATAGTTTTCATTTATGGCGTACTGTGACAATTTTTGTATAGCTTAAACATCTCTACAAGTAAATTTCTGAATTTTCTATACTATACAGGTGAAACAAAAAACTTAAAAAATCCAGTTTTAAAATCTTAACCCAGAATGTCAGGAAATCTACAAAGATTATTTTGTTAGTCTACTGATCTAGTTAAAGGTCCGGCAGTTATTTCATGGTAGTCTTTCTCGAGACATGTCCATTATAATATTTATTTCACCTTAACATTTAGTTAAAGTAGAGTTAAAAACACAAAGTAACTATTACACTGATGAATATGATGGGATAAATGCGGAATATGCCACTCGTACTGAAACCGTAAAGCTCGCTTTTATGCAGTTGGTTGTTTGTTGAGGGCTCTGAATTGTAACGGATAAATCTGCGTAATCTGATTGATGCTATAAATGTATATAGTTTGCATATTTGCTGCTCAATCACGTCAGAACGGTAGGACGGATCGAGTTGCAATGTTGACTACATTTTGTCATGGGAAAACATTTGGGAACGGGAAATCCGCTGGTAAAGCTGTGGGACGCTGTTAGTAAGTAAATATCTTCGGTTTTGCGGCATTGTCGCCAATTACACGTCATCAAGAGGCTTTATATCGTCTGCTGTGATTTTTGAGAAAGATTAGGTAAGAAATATCTATAATTTGTTTCTAATCGATTTCACGACGAGAGGATTTTTTCAGTTCGTAGAAAGCTTTTTATTTCCTTTTACCGTTTACTCGAAGACGTCTCAACTTTTTTATTTCCTAGGGTTTAAACATAACATATACGCTTATTTGTCAGGTGGTTGAACTATTTATTTTTAAAGAAACCGGTTGAGTGTTTTTTTAAATAATCAACAAAAAGATAAAAAAAGAATAACTTCTAGACATTATGTATGTATTTGTTTACTCAGAAACCTTGTTTTATCATTAGAATAGTGTGTTCTTCCACCTATCTATACTCATCACACAAATTTTATCATAACTTGAGTGTGTAAGTTTTTTAGATTTTGATTGGTTGTTTGAGTTTTCACAGAAATAAAACATTGTTGAGTTATGATGTTCCTAATTCAAATGTTGCTTGAGTCAGTCCGGCGTCGCAGCGGTCGCCTCGTGGCTGCTGTTGACCGATAGGAAAAAGGAAAGAGGAAGCGTACAATGCGCGTAGAATGAAATTAGCTGCGCGGTCAATTACTCCGAACCAAGCGCGGCGTACTAATGGCACGCGCGGCGTCGCCTGCATATCCACCGCTCATTTATATGCCCCTGCGCGTACTCTTTATTGTTCCATAGATCAGTAATACACGGGAGGACTGGCACTTTGTGCTGTAAATCGTTGTCTGTACACGTATCCACGATTAACTGTGTGCTGCGGCCATAGCCGGTGTGGGCCCCGTGTCAGTACAAGCCGCCCGCGCGACTGTCGAGCGATGACATCATGTCCGGAAAGGTCCGGCCACACAAAACGTGAAGGTACGTGTTTGATTGACTCTTATTTATCGACGCATTCAATGCCGCCTCGCGGTGACGCATCGGACCACATTGCTACAACTGCCATAGGCAATATTAACCGTATCTACTCAACTCTATGTACCAACAATGAAACTATCTACGAAAAAACAAAATGTGACTTAAATTTAAAATTAATTTAGATGCTCGACTGAAATTCACAATTTTTGTTGAAGCTATGAAAACGTCATCCAGTTAAGCAAAATTTTGTTTAGGTAGTTGATATTTCAAAAACCACTACACTCATTTCAATAAAATTTGTATGGGACCATCTGTGAACTAACATCTAACAAAAAAATAAAGAACCATCAAAATTCATTAACAATTGGCGGAACTATCGCGTAAACAGACAACTGAATTGAGCATCTCCGCCTTTTTGAAGTCTGTTCAAAATAGGGAACAGTGTGAATGTTTATGGTGCCCGAGGACTTAATTATTGAATATAGAACAAACAAATATAAAGTTGTGAGCTCACCTGTTCGCGACGACACATTTGTCCTAGAAAGGGCAACGCCCAACGAGCAACGTCTTTTAACCAGGCTATTCATGTTAATAAAGTTACCGCTGCGTTCAGTTATTGCAATCATTCATTATGAATATGAATGAGGTACCCGTATTGAACTACAGAGTAATCACTCAATTAGCGGCAGGACAAAGATCAATTTAGATAAAGAAGTACAAAATAAATGGTATTAGACGTAATAAACACGTATCGAAACGTACGAAAGCAAATGCCACAAATCAAATATTTTCTTAAGACTTAGGAAAACCAAAAAGCTGTTCTTGTTTCTTTTTTTAAGTCGAATCAGTAGGTATACAAATATTTGGACGTTTGTAATATTAAACAAAAACAAAGAAACAAAATTGAGCTAAACTTTAAGATTTAGGGTTTTGTAAGACATTAGGCACAAAAAGAGTTGAATATACGAATATAACTTGAAATTTTAAGAAGATAGAACTGCAAGATAAATAATTTAAATATACAAGAAATACATCTGAATTAACTAACTTAACTTAAATTATTAGCTTTTCAACTCTCTCATTATTTCGTTCGCAGTAGGTAGTTGATGTTAACAAACGGCGGTCTATTTTTTAAACTTAAAAATTGTTTAAATTTTTTTGGATAGGAAATGAAATTTACTAGCAGTAGGTTTTACCCGCTTATTTTTCGTTTTCGTATTTTTTACGGAATAACAAGTAGCCTATTTCTCATTCCTGATTGTAATCTATCAATGTTCAAAATTTCAACCAGATTCGTTCCGACGTATTTGCGGAACAAACATGCAAAGTTCCACATATATATTAGTAGGATGAGCATATAAGTAATACAATTAGACCAAATCGTATAGTAATAAGGTATGACAATGGAGGTGCGTTTGTGTTTCCGAACAAACACAAACCGACGGGCGCCTCATATTAGGAAGTTATAACCATTAAGAGAACACAATCGCAATTTCTTCCTGTCGTAAATAAACTTCGGCGGGCATGAGTAATCGTTACTTTGTGTGCACAATATCGGTTCGGGACCAAATAGATGGGGACGTGAGTCGCATCAGCGATCTCGCGAGCCGAGTGATAGCCGCTCGATTTCGTCGAAATTCGTCTACTGTGTTTTGTATGGTGTACTTGAATTTTCCGTTTGTAATTATGTGTCGCGAGCGGAAGTGAGTTGTGTCGTTGGGACACTGGTCACGCCGCGGCGGTTGACGACCGGCCGTCCGAGCCGAGCTAACGGGCTACCGCCGTCTAAGGACCGTGGCGCGACTAACTTGCTTAAGGGACTCCATCAATTTCCCTCAACAGCTGAACGGTGCTCAAACTGACTAATTACTTTATGTTTCTAACGCTTTCAACGCGCAAACAAATGTAAGTTAAATGTACATTGTTAAAAACTATTAGTAGTATGACGGGATGAACATGAGTGCCTGATGGTACGCAACACGGCTGACGAAGCAGTGAAATGCAGCTTTTTGAACACGAAGAGTCAACTAGAGATCAATGACTATTTATTTCAAATGTAAAAAGCAAACTTGTGTTTATAAATACATAGTAGGTATGTTAAAAAAATAGTAGCATAATGTGGGAACTGATTTCATAGGATTTTTTTAATGTTCTTCTAACCAAACTGTATAGAATTTGATGGAACTGAATATAATAATATACATACAAACACTAACACTGTACACTAATTGCCATTAAGCGTGGTAATACCGCCAGTAAGCGGGGCAAATTTCTGACTGGTTCCTTTATCATCTTGATTATCTTTAGACCAATGAAGGTCGCACTTATTATAAGTAGTTAGGTAAATTGTGTTGTGTAGTTCTCATTACAGTTTAGTTTTGTTAATAGCTCTGCTTTTAATCACACAAATAAATAAAATAAATCCAATCGAATTTGAACCATGGCGTATATGAATTCGGTTAAAAATCAACACATCCAAATGATTATAAAAATAGTTAACAGTCCGATTTGTCTCGATTTACATACGATTGTTTAGTGTCACACTGTAACTGTGTTTTGTTTCAGTGAAGCGCCGACACGACAGCGCGGCGTAGTTTGCGCGACAGTTGTTCGAGTTAATCTAAGGTTTTAGCATTCGTCCCATCAGCCGCTACATTATAATGGAGTGACCGGGGCAATGTTATTCACGAGCTAAAGAGGGTTTGTTTGTTCGAGTAATTTTGGGGAGGCCCGAGATGTCACTCTTAATTCCCGGTCAAGTCAGCGCTGAGGTTAATTTTAATGACAACGAAAACATCTCGAATTTTACCACCCTTTTAAGGTGATATTAATGCTGTCTTTATTTTTGTTTGTGCTGGGTCGTGGGGCTCGGTTTATTCGCCGTTTGCGTGGAGTTTGCTGAAATATTAGACACTTCTAAAATTAATTACCTACTTTATTTGGTTTGTTTACTATATATTTATTTATTTGTGTTTAGGTTTATGGACCCGTGATATATTTATTTCGAAAAACTATACAATCATATCTACTGTTTTGCTGTTACTGTCTGTGAAACTTTTTTAGGTATTATATTATAAGATTTCGTGAGAAAAGACCGGTAGCATAAGTAGTTCACTTTATTTTCTTGTTCCGCAGACTCGCGTATTCGACATTAGGCCACGGCGACTTTAAAAAAAACTGGCAGTCACAGGCTGCCGATAGAAGTGAAAACTAATAACCTAATGTTTGATAGTTCACTTTGTAAACCTACGCATCTAGAGCATTCGTTTCTTTCGTTTACGAACGTGACTCTTGAACTCAATTCACAGCCCACGGAAACTCTGTAAGTGGTGCGCCAAGAGAAGTTTTCACTTCAAAAATCTAATAGGTGAATACGTAACTATTGGTAAGAATTACGACGCCTTGTAATTAATGTGACTTGAATACTTGTTGTACTCCTCACACGAACACATTTTTTTCCACTCATTGCTAGGTTCACGCTTGATTACCATTCGCCTCTTGTTAAGCGACGATACGGCGTTAATAAAAACAAACAATGAGTACCGCAATGAGTATTAATGAAACTTGTATTTATTACTAGATGCTTGATCATTTACTACCTAGCGTCCACCTGGGGAAGTGCCACACCTTTGCCAGTTATTCTTCCGCCAAGCAGTAATGTTTCATCACTGTGTTCTGAAGGGGATGTTTCCAGAGATATTACAGAGCATAGAGGTGGATTTCTTAAACCTCTGGGTCCAGTGCTAGGTAATGATTTGGACTCTTCATGTTCCACTAGCTGCGTGTTACTGTGCTGTTATGGCCAGGCGTGTGGCGTACCATCAGGTACGACATATTATTATGCCTATGCTTGTCTTGTTTTATGTCTCATTTTATTGTAAAGCTTTTATTAATGTAAGTAAATTACATCGAAAGCTACATACCGCTAGAAACCTAATTAACAACTTATTAATCTGAAATATAGAACGATAAAGATCTATGTAGATATAATAAAAATGCTCAATCATTTTTGGAAGCGTGTTTCGCATGATGTCTGCACTTTAGTTGAACGGCTATGCTTATACGTTTAGCCAAATAAACGCCAACATTTTGATCACGCGTGGCGTACACCAAGCGCTCGGAAAGGTTTTATTTTTAACCCCCGACCAAAAAAAGGGGTGTTATAAGTTTGACGTCGATGTCTGTCTGTCTGTGTGTGTGTCTGTCTGTGGCACCGTAGAGCTCAAACGGATAGGCCGATTTCAATGCGTTTTTTTTTATTCGAAGGTTGATATCCGTGCGGATGTTCTTAGCTATGTTTGGTTAATATCGATTCAAGATGGCCGCCTCCACAAAATGGCGGACAAAATATTTCTTCACAACCTACCTCAATATGGGTATCAAATGAAAGGGCTTGACCAATAGAATATAATACATAATAACAAATTTCAAATCCTAGATAGCCGCCACCACAAAATGGCGAATTATATATTTTTTTTTACTACTACCACAATATGGGTATCAAATGAAAGGGCTTGACTAGTAGAATACTTTGCACTGTGACAAATTTAAAATCCAAGATGGCCGCTACCACAAAATAGCAAAATACGTTTATTTTTTCACAACTCCCTTAATATGGGTATCAAATGAAAGGGCTTGACTAGTAGAATGTTGTACAGATAACAAATCCGAGGTAGTCGGGGGGTGCTTCAAAATTTTTAATTTTGTTCTTGTAGCTGTTATAGGTTAGCATCAGACCGCCATCTCGCCTGATGTTCAGTTACAACTACGAGAGAGGGTGCTTATATGAGATGGCTGTTGAGTGTAAACCAATTTAAGTTTTAAATAAAAGTGGTCAAGTGCGAGTCGGACTCACCCATGAAGGTTTCCGTAGCAGCAAGTATTATAATATAAAAGTTTTTGTATTTCGTTGTTACTTTAATCAGTGTTTTAACAATAATGAATGTATGACGTATTAAAATAAAATTACTTACTAGATCTCATTCAAACCAATTTTCGTTAAAAGTTTACATGGTACATATAACTATAACTCTTACTATTGCTATAACTAATATATAACTCGACTAAAAATAATGTACATCATACATTATTTTTAGTCGAGTTTTTGCAGTTTTAGCAGTGACATACGGACGGACAGACAGATGACGAATCTATAAGAGTCCCGTATTTTGCCATTTGGCTACGAAACCCTAAAAAGACTTCTTATATATTACCTACAGGCCCACATCTTTCCAACCGGGGGTACATAAAACCTAAATTATTTTGAGGATTCAGTATGTTGTATGTACATATAATAGTTCATATTTTAAACTTTGTAAGTAAACTTCAGGTAAATAAATACACTAGCGGTCGGTCCCGGCTTTGCCCGTGGTACTTAATATATAACCAATAGCACTCATGGGTCACGAACACATCTAAAAGCGAAATATTTGTTGAAATCGGCCCAGTAGTTCCTGATATGAGCGCGTTCAAACAACAAACCTCTTAAGATTTGTATATTACTAGGTATTAGATACACATATTGTAGGTATACACTATACACTACGTTGTACCTACATTCAACACAAAGCGATGAATGTAGGTACAACGTAGTGACAATAAAAAACAAGATACAGGTTTTTGACACCCGTTTTTGGTGGTTAGGGTATCATGTTACTGTTATGTACTATTTAGGTATGAATAAATGATTTCATTTGTGTGGTGTAGACCGTTATTACTGGTCACATTTTATGTAGATAACAAGACGGTTGGGCAATGTTTTTGACCTTAATGCTGAATAGATGTTCTTTTATTTTGTCTTTTGTTTTTGTAATGGTGTAAAAATAAATACTTGTATCTATTTTCATAGCGTTTGTATTATGTAATAACAACTTTATAAGCTGTATGTTCTTCGTTTCCTATTTTAGACATTGAAAGTTTTATAAAGTTTACATATTTTTACACAAAAGAGTTTACATATACTACATTGGCACAAACGCTTTACACCGAAAACACGGGTAGCATCTTTCTTGTCTTGTCGCTCTTGTGGAAGTGTCATACTTTTGTCGTGGCACATCACTGTTGCCATTGAAAGTATGCACGTCACCTGCTTACGATTGACACAAAGGAACCGCGCGGAAAATCTAACTCTATACGTAGTATATGTAAACTCTTTGTTTTATACAGTTTAATTTTTTAAGATTATTTTTCTTGTGTTATCGGTGTAGCCATCGGTGTCTTCTCAGTAAGCACGCTTACGCAGATATAAGTGAAAAAAAACTTTAAAACATGTTCCCTCATTATGCACACGAGTAAAACTGAGTATCGAAACTAATTTGCTTGTCAAAAGTCCAAATTGCCAGATTATTTACATAAACAAAAGAACCTCTAATAACACCACTTCCGACGAAACACCTTGAACTAGAAAAATACAGAACGGACGGACAACACGTAATTAAACTAATTATGAACCATTTTCGTGTTTATACGGGAGATATCATAACTGAGTGTTGCCGACGTGAGTGATTAAAGCGAGATACAGATCGGATAGTAACCGCCGTCTCGGGTCACACCTGTCCGGTACACTTCACACGCCGCCTCAAATTTGGAGTTCCGTACAAAAAACACGCATTTATAGCGCAAAAGCTGTGGTGTGGCGAGATAGTGAAATTCACAACTTAGTGGTCTTAAAACACGTGATCATAGCTCCGATCAATATTGCGCGTTGGTGCAACGACCTTGGTTTGTTTTAAATTTATTTATTTGTGGTATGGAGTGAGGCGCAGGACACGTACCGGATGGTAAGCAATATGCCTGCCACAGAGCAGCACAGTGACATGCAGCTATTGGAACATGAAGCGTCCAAATCATTACCTAGCACTGTACTGCGCTCGTCATTCAGATATATGTCCACTACCAAAAGTGCAGTATGTACATTAGTAAACAGGTTTGGCTAGGTAGGGTCATCATAGAAATCCCATAATACCGGCTCCCCCTCTTGGGGGCTGTTACATATTATGCGTAGTGTATTTTCCCCAATTAAAGGCGGGAATTCCGCATGTACCTCTGAACTAGATCAGCCGTAACTTTTCTACCGACTACTGGCAAGGAGTAATTTGAGTTACTTTTATTTTAGGAAAAAATAGTGTGTGTGAAGTTACGTTCGCACCCAAGAACTTAATATTTCTTCTCCTCATTCCTCGTAGTAAGTCTAACTTCAACTATAGAACAGAGAATGCCTTCAATGGAAGAAGTGTTTATAGCGTATTACCTAACCTGAAGTTTGTAATCATGTTTACTAAAATGCTGTCAAGATAAGTTCAGGGTGTCGGTATACGTGACGTGTCCAAACGCAACGTAAAAATTTTCTCTAATTATTTTTTCCTAACGCGAAATGATATATCAAACACTTTCATTCAACAGCACAGATGAACCCACGGAGCCTAGCTGGTATAAAAATAATATAGCAAAAATCATTGCAAATACTGTTTCACAATTATTGAACATCGCCTGCACTCTGTCGATACAAATTTCAACCTTGTTGTGTCGATTCAATTTGTCGACGCGTAGCAACAAAATGTCGACATGCGACAGCAGCCGAGTTGCATCATCATGTAACGATCTAGTTCCAATTTAAAACTTTGATACTATTGTTAACACTCTAATTGTTACGACAACTCGATTATTTGTTGAGTATTTTTCATTTAATACTTTGCAAAATAAGTGAAGCTTGTGACGGAGCCAAATACGTAAGCAGCTTTTTTACGGTGAACGCGGACCTACGCTTGACCACTAACTCACCTGACGATAAGCGACGATGTGGTCCATGATGACCTAGAAGATATCTTTTCAATCTGACCTAGAAAACGTCGTATTTTATCTCTCAGGGAACAAAGAGGCTGGCAACTTATTCCACTCTTATGCTCATTAAATGTTTTCACTGATGGGATGTCGGACGTTGGCCATGTGGGTAGATGGACGACGGATATCCTCAAAATAGGTTTTTTAATATGCTGTATACGTTTTTCTGCGACGTTGAAGTTAAAAGTGATGAATAATATAACGCGTGAGATTATAATCTTACGGCGTTAGACAACAATGCGACGGTTTTAGAATATTGCATTGACATATATCTTCATATTGAAAAAAATACACAAAGGTGCAAGTTGAAATCAAACCTGTGCCCTTGCAATTTTGAATCGCACGTTTACCCACTAAGCCACAAAAACGTCCTACCAATTTGAATTTGCTCAAAAAATGTACAGATTTTTAGGTCACTTAAACGTAAGTTAAGATCACGATACGTAATACTAAGCACACCAAGTACATCTATTAATTACCGCCACAACGGCTTCTACATAGGTACTAAAAAGGTGTTCGCCAAATACAGCGTCTAAAATGTCCGCTCATTGAAATTAGCGGATAAATTCATCAGGTTAGGAATCCGTCTAAAGTTGGTTATAATGGCATAATCTATATTCATTTAACGGCACTAGTTAGTGACAGATAGTGCACCGCGGTGCAATTAAAAACATATAAATCACGGATGATCCTCGTCTCTCAGTAATTGCTATGAAGCTTAACTACCTTCATTACGTTTTTCGAAACATGTTAAAAGATGCAGTGCTTATTTAAACATTAATCGATAGACGAATAAAATCTTTTTGCATTTTGCAAAATGAAAAGAAACTTAAGATACAATCTTAAATTAGAAAGGCAAAGGGAGACCTCATCGCTAAAAGTAATCTCTTCCAGGCAAACGTGGGGAAAAAAGTAATTACAGATACACATTATAGGATGATAGGAGTACTTAATGAAAGAAAGAATAAAGTAGATAGAGAGATGAAGTAAAATAGATAAATACTTAGAAATATATAAAATTAAGTACAAATAATTGACTATGATATGTATAATTAACACAGATTCTAATAATATTTCTTATAAATTCATAAATTGTAACCATAAATAATGATTAAACCACTTAATTCTACACTCTACAATATAATGTAAGTTCTGTTCATAAATCTTCGATAGTTCGCATGCGTTTATGCATTTTGAAAAACACTATTCATTTGTAAATACATTTTTCCATAACCAATTTTCATCCCAAAGCTGAAAAGCCAACGAGCGTCGGAGTTTTCACGGAGTTGGCTTATCTTTGAAACAATTCAATTATGGTGTGTATTAATTTCAGCTATTTGGCTACTACAATACGTACAAGCTTTACTTATTTTAAGGGTAGACAGATAGTTTTATGTGAAAAACATTCCCTGTGCTGTGATGCAATTATAGATCTGAGGCAGAGTGGGAATATTAACGAGATGCATTGCACCAAGCGAGGTACCTACACCCATACTAATTAACGAGCAGTTTATAGACATACTAGTAGTGCCCCGCTGTTCTACTCATGTAGTTCTCTCGAACGCCTATGTGATATTCTAGATCCAGACTATAAACTACAAGTTTAACATTTTACCAAACCATTATTGTTAACCAAACCGTTGCGACGTGATTGAGCTACAAACATCCAAACTTTCGCATTTATCAATAAGATAATTAAAGCCTTACTCAATCCTGGGTACAGCACCTGATTGGACTATTTTAATGGACACGTATGAAAAGCACTACAAAATCCCAGAGGATGTGGGTGTTTCGTCATCCAGACCGGACATTTTCCTTTTTCTAGAGCTACGAAACGCATAGTCCTTGTAGAACTTACCGTACCGTGGGAAACTAATATACCTAAAGACCACGCGATGAAACAAAATAAGTATTACGACCTCCTAAACGAATTAACAAAAAACGGCTATGTAGTTAGTTTATACGCTGTAGAAGTGGGAGCAAGAGGTATACCAGCAAAATCTCTCTATAACCTACTGAAAGACCTTGGCTTATCCAGAAGTGCAGTAAGTTCTATACTAGAACGTGTATCTAAAGCTGCACTAGTAGGCTCATATCAGATTTGGTTGGGCAGGAGAGAAAACGAGTGGTGAAGGTGAGTGTTGATGTACGTCAGAAAGGGCCCTTAAACCTACGCCCGAGTCACAAGTCTCGGGAACTACTCGAGATTTTCTCTCTCTGCCACACGATGGACCCGGCACCCGCACGGTGAATCCATGGAATGCTAAGAAAATCGTCTCTCTATCTACTAAAGTGATTTAAACACAATTAATTAGACGGATAAAAAACTTAGAAATAGATAACATTATTAAAGTAATCCATGCAACATCACATTGCGTGTCTTAACAATGCGGTATTTTATGTAAGTGAGAGATAAAAAGTTCTCGATGTAAATCGTTTTAATAAGCGCCGTTTCCTACTTACACTGACATGGAACCAGGGCTAATTATAATTACAACACCCAGCACTATAAGCAGGCGACAAAAACACCATGAGAATTTCGTTCCGCTTGTGATGTCTTTCCTATTCGTGTTGCCATCAATGCCTTGCCGACATTTACCCATACGGCAAAAACGTTCGATCAATTTCCAAGTGTTGCCAGCGCAGTTAAAATGAAACGTATTAATACGGTAATGAGTTGCCCAATTATTTAGTGTATGATATTTTTGAGACTAATTAATTTAGTCTTAAAATTATACACTACTGAGGTATAGTAAGGTGTGCCTTATTGTACCTCAGTAGCGTCTATCGCCTAACGAAAACTGTATCAGCTTTTATATTGCTCTCCCTTTTATTTCGCATGAAATTATAGAGATAGCATTACAAAGCCAAGAGCCGAGAGCCAAGAGGCGTTTTTAAGATATAACCTACCCGTTAAAGTTAGTTCTCAATTTCGCCAAAAGTGGCGCCATTGCTTCGTATTGTTAGATAAATTTGATGAGTATAATTAATGTCAATAACGTATGGTTTGTTGACACATTTATCACTTAGTTGTTTTTTGGAAACGTTGATAACATTTAATTTTGTTAGAGACATTTGATAAGTATACGTCAATGTTATTAACTCGAAGTATTTTTTCTTCACCCATTTATCTCACTTCTTCACTCATAATGTCCTAACTGTCTTGTTGATAACGTTTCATTGAGAAACGACTTCGACGCCTTCCAAAACCTAGAATTAACTCAATTTTGCTTATTTGAATCCGTTTAACGTAAAAAAGTCAAACATTTCGAAACGATTTACATTATCCCACTCGAGTTTCGGCCGCGTCCGGCGGCCTTTTTCGAGGAGAGTGTACGCGCGCGACGTCTGCCCGTTTGGCACTCACTTTTTTTGATTGGATTGACCGACTGTATATACGTGAGTGTCTCGTTATCCAATTAAATATGTGTAACAACCACGTTAATTTTAATACTAAGATTTAAATTTAATTAATAATTTTACAGGCTCGAGTAAGCCTTGCACAAATGTTTGCAATATGATAGTGTAAGGTGCCGGATACTGAATCAACACGAAACAAACCCACAATGTGCAATGCAAAGTGAAAATGCTGTGGATTTTGTAATATCTTCATATTGGTTTATTCGAGATAGTTCAAATGTGGGCAGCAAGCTTTTTCCCCGTGAAAAATGTTCTTACTGAAAATTGTAAAGTATTTAGTCCACTCTCGTAATATATTTATCAAGCAGTATGTACTCTCACTCAAAAAACACATATTATATTTAAAATGTGTATTAAACATTTTAGTTTTCATAGTAATCTTAGTATGTTTTTACCTATTTATAAACATGGGTTTAAATAATCAGATCAGAATCAAAATTCAGAAACAAAGGTGCTATATTCAGGAGGGTCTAAGAAAAACCAGTCAATAGGGTAAAGCCGAGATAGAAGCCCCAAAGGAATAACTGCCTCGCTCTGAAAGAAATCTAACTTGCCAGAATCGCAACAAAGAATTAATAGAGATGGGGAGTGCAGAGCTCACAAACCAAACTCCCCAGAGGAGTCGTGTGAGGGAACGACACGCTTGTTAGAAACGTGTGACTATCATGGAATACGAAATAAAATATCTTAGTTTTATACGTTACTTTCACAACTTTTTATTTAGTAATCTTATCTTAAATACGAAAGTTTTTGTGTACTTAATTTTAATGTACTATGGATTTATAATCTGGAATAAATTACTTTCATTTTATTTTTCATTTTCATTTGTGTATGGAATGTCCATACCCATTTCTTACACCTACGTGATTATGTTAGTCTTTCAAGCAAAAAAGTGTAGAAGCGATGTGAATGAAATTTTGTGCGAGGATAGAAAATAATATATATAGAATAGTCTAGAAAAACACATTATGGGCTGCTTTCTATCCCAGGAAAATATGAGGGTTGGGAACTAAGTGGGTAAAACCGTGATATTTTAATTTCTCATTTCTTTACACGTATTTGTCATTGTTTTCCATTCATTCATTTACTGTCACGTTGAAACTTTAAATAATTTAAGAGTATCTCCTTGTAGTTGTACATGTCCGTTTTTTAAATGTATGTAGAGTGAGCTTAACTTATTTACTATTTTTACAGCTCTTTAAAGATACAGATCTCACTATGTAGCTAAATATTATAAAAATGTGTACTATAAATGTTATATGTTCCGTTGAAAAAGTGAAAAATGTATTTGTTTGAGCCTGGGCCGTCGCCAATACTGCAAATGTAAGCAAATACGACAACGGGTGCACCACAAAGTTTTTCCTGGTTTTGACTACACAAGAACACGTACATGAAAGAAGCTGATACAAACGGTGTTTTTCATACTCATAAAACAAAGTAATACGAGTATCAATATAGCAGATAGGTAACAGTGACCACTTACCATTAGATGACCTGTCGCTTACTTGAAGACTACAAAAAATTAGGGCATTCACAATTCCTTTTTTCGATTGACTATTGTTTTTTGTTTGGTTCGTCACACTTAAGATATGACCTCAAAATCCGAGAGCTTTTAGCGAAAGGAACAAAAACAATATACATGACTGTGTAAATATTGTACTAGTTTGCGGTTTTCTTCGAAAACATTTTCACAAATTGAAGTCAGTCGTCTGTAAATTTAATATAAACATAAAAAATCTACAAAATTTATCGCACCAAAAAATATAACTCCATTTAAAATGATTCTGAACTAAAGACACCTATCCTGGCAACTCCGTGGAACAGTAATGAAGTGTTACTAAACTAAGCGTGTATGTTCGCTGTTATTGGACTTCACGCCTTCGATTTTTATGTTTTTCCCAGATTCTCAACCGTTGCATTAGAATTTACTTGTTGTGGTCGTGTTCAATTAATTAATTCACGACCGTATTTAGTTTTTGCTGACTACGAGTAACAAACAAAAAAAATTGTCGGCGTTTATTGTGTAGTATTTTTCTTGGTTATATATTCTTTTTGATCGAAATACTATTTCATCATCATCATGGTTTCATGATTGACGTTCCAAACACTTGAACGAAGAGGTTTGATTCTACTTTTGTGATAAGAACGTCTAGGCTGTAGAATGGGTTGCCTGAGTGGGGTTTCCTCGATGGTTACAATCTTGGTATCTTCAAATTGAGAGTTAATTGTTTTTTTCTCATCAAGCACGCTCCATCATAGACCGCATCATTGCTTAACATTAGGCGAGATGGCAATCAAATGTAAACCTATAAAAGTTAATAAAAAGTTTCAAGGTCGCAGAACTAAATAAAAAGTAGCCTATGTGCTATTCCATACTATAAACTGTTTTACAAGTTCCAACCCGATGCATTCAGACCTTTCGATTTGATTGAGCAACGAACACGAACGAACGAATACCCTCGCATTTATATTAGTAGGTTAAATAATCCACAATGTTCTCCGTTCATTTGGCTCGGCTCTCATTATCACCATCCACTGCACTTGTCTTAGGAACCCACTTGAGTATCGTTATCGTTTCTGGCTATTACGACTGTCATTAGAGATAATATTTTCTTGTGATTATAGATTTCGAACGAAACAAGTGCCATACTTTAATAATAATATCTGTTTCGCGGATTGGCTACACCTATTAAGACTAAAATAACTATTAGACAAGCTTTATCTTTCAATAACAAAATAAAAAAAAACAACCTACTTTCAGGATGCATTTGACATTTGCTGATTTTTTTAAGCAAAGCCTGTATTTTGATAAGTTTTTTTTAATATAATAGACTCGCACTTCACCACCATCTCACCTGATATTGCTTACTTGCCGCGATGCGAATGAAACGCGAAAATTTGGTTATTTCGAAGTTTGTTGCTCAATCCCTTTGGAACGGATCGGGTTAAAATTTGGAACACAAATAAATTGTAGCCTGGAATAACATGTAGCCTGTTCGCCGCGATTTGTAGTGGTAGGACTCTTAGCAGAGTCCGCCTGGGGAAGTACCACACCTTTGCCAGTTATTCTACCGCCAAGCAGTAATGTGTAAGCGTTACTGTGTTCCGGTATGAAGGGCAGGGCTTAGAGATATAATATCTTAGATCTCTGGGTGACGAGCGCAGTGCAGTGCTATGTAATTATTTGGACTTTTCATGTTCCAATAGCTGCGTGTCACTGTGCTGTTATGTAGCTGGCATTTTGCGTACCATCAGGCACATGTCCAGCTCGTTTCGTCAATCTAAATTATAAAAAATAAAAATTACGGTTACGGAAACGACGCGAGGGCAACCGAGTGCTGGTGCAAATTCAATGTAAAATAAAGGTACCACATTATATATCTTATGGCATTTACAAAAAAAAACAATATTTATTAATACATTAACTATGGAATCGTCGAAAATTATTAATGGATGTTACTTCCTCAAACATGTCAAGTTTATAGGAATATGTTCTATCTTAGACTACGTCCTTGCTTCCCTCATTATCAGACGAATATTGATATAACGCGTTTCAAGAGTAAATAAATACTACCTTGATCATGATAAAGTTCTGAACGCAGATAAACTCTATTATTGTTTTATTAAGGTACATTTGATAAATCTACGCTAGACCGCAATTTGCTTGTCGTTAAACACCTAATGATGTAACATATTTTAGAATTGCATATAGGCTACTTTATATCCCAAAATCACTGGAATCCTTGAGCAACGGTTCTTTTACAGACTCTGTAATCTGAGTTCAGTGCAATTCTAATTTATTTTAAGGGTGCCCAAAATACAGGTGCAGCCTAGTTTGGGACCCATCGAACAAATTTGCTGATCGTGAGGTTTAAATTAGTAATGTAGTTTATTTATAACTATTAATGTAACACGTTGTGTTTTGGAAATAAATTATTTAATTACTATTTTCTAAATTCACTCATTTAAATTAACCAGGTCGCGGGTAAATTCCATTTATAATATGAACTAAGAAATGCGATAACTGATAGCATTTCTAGCACATCCAACTCTGCGATTACGTAAATGTAATATTTATTTATTTAATAACAAACAGATGATTTATGATAACAGTTCTACCCAGAACGACTGTAATGAAGTTATGCCTACTCCTTATGGCGCGTTACTAATATTGTTAATTATTATACAGTCACGAAAACTCGAGTCCGACCGATAGTTACAATCTTGGTGTCTTCAAATCGAGAGTGAATCGGTTTCTTCTAGGTAAGCATGCTCCATCGTAGACCGCATCATCGCTTAACATCAGGCGAGATGGTGGTCAAGTGCGAACCTATTATAGTTAAAAAAAACCCAGGATGTCTACTCTTTTTCTACGAAAACGTAATTTCGTAATAAACTTCGCCACTTTCCTATTCCGGTTTTACCTCGATCCGTCGTTTTCGTCGATTTTAAGTGTTCTAAGCCTTACTAGTAGGCTTAGAACATTTAAAAGTCAAACAATGTTCGATCAGGCAAAACGAAGAAGAACCGTAGTAGGAAAGTTGCTAGTTTATTTCGAAATTACGTTTTCCGTAGAAAGAGAGTAGGCATCCTGACGTTACTAATCAACATTTTAGTAAACATTCAGGTTAATATTGTATTAAGATGTTATCTGTACTATGGTTGAAGTTAGAATTTTAGCACGGAATAGAGAGAAGAATAAGAAACCTTATACCTTTAAACGAGCAATTCTTGTAGGTATATCTATATCTCGGAAACGGAAGATTTTCATGAAATTATGTATACAGGGGATTTCGGGGCCGATAAATCGATCTAGCCAGGTTTTATTTAAAAAAAAGCCGTTCTATGCGCGTTTTTAGACAATGAAGAACTGTGACATAAAGATTAGAATGCGACGGTAAATTTCGCAATGCCGCGCGACAGTATATTAGCTCAGTCGGGAAGATGGGCGGTTATAATATGGTAGGTCCGGGTTCGGATCCAGCCGGCCACCTTTCTTTTTTCAAGTTATTTTTTTTGTTGAGAAAATCAGTATGTATCTAAGAACCGAGCAAAGCTCGGTCACCTAGATACTGTATATAAAATGTGCGAGTTTTTGTAGTGGTAGGACTCTTGGCTGAGTCCGCCTGGGGAAGTACCATACCAATGTGCAAGCATTACTGTGTTCCGGTTTGACGGCAATGTTTCCAGAGAAGCTACAAGGCTTAGAGATATAACATCTTAGATCTCTGAGTGACGATCGCAGTGCAGTGCGGGGCAATGATTTGGACTCCTCATGTTGCAATAGCTGCGTGTCACTGTGCTGTTATGTGGCAGGCAATTTGCATACCATCAGGCACATGTCCTGCTCATCTCGTCACGCTATAAACCTAGCAGCTAGTTCATACATATTTATTAGGTATGTTGATGATTCTTCAAATCAATCGAACGCCCGCTAGTAAATACAAAAATAGGTCGATAAATATGATAGTGCCTACGACGAACCACAGTGCGTCGACTCGTTGGCGGTCATAGAAACACGGATCTATATCAGATTCAACATTCATAATTATCTAGTAAACCCATGCTTTGTGTCCTTTTACGCTTTGCCGCTATCAGCACACAAAATGTGTTTTCTCTATCAATCGGTATCTACACAGGCGCGCATTCGCCGATTTAGATAACGCATGCGTACGTACATGAAATAAGGTAATATTTAATTGTTTTACATTATCGTTTGCTGTTTTTCGGCCATCAATAATTGCGTAGTAATTCTTAAATAGGTATAACTAGAAATGCCTCGCGGGTTTACTGGCGTAGTTCCCTTTATTATCCCAGGATAGAATGTGGCATATTACCTATGTTCTTACAGACTATAATTCCACTGTGTTTCAAATTTCAAGCTGAAACGTTACGAAGTTTTTTTTTTAAATGACGAGCCGAGCTAGACATGTGCCCGATGGTAAGCAACATGCCAGCCACATAACAACACAGTGACACGCAGCTATTGGAACATGATGAGCCCTGAGTCCAAATCATTACCTAGCACTGCATTGCGCTTGTCATCCAGAGATGTTATATCTCTAAGCCCTACAGTTTCTCTGGTTTGCCTTTCAAACCAGAACACAGTAATATTTGCACATTACTGCTTGGCGGTAGAATAACTGGCAAAGGTGTGGTACTTCCCCAGTGATTGAGCAACAACCATCCAAGCATTTATACATTAAAACTTTGCCAATATTACCATTAGTAGGTAAGCACCAAACGCTTCGTTGCTAAGGGTTGTGAGAAGGGATGAAAACCGCTACCTATATTTTCCTAGTCTTATTTTATCTATTTAATTTTTACAATAGTGACAGTATCATAGGTTTAAATGTTACTGTTATAGTGTCTCCACAGCTATTGTTTTCTACGAAGCTGTACCATTATTACAATTTGTGCGAACCTATTACTGTTAAAAAAACCCAGGATGTCTACTCTTTTTCTACGAAAACGTAATTTCGTAATAAACTCGCCACTTTCCTATTCCGGTTTTACCTCGATTCGTCGTTTTCTTCGGTTTTAAATGTTCTAGAACATTTAAACCAAGCCTACTAGTAGGCTTAGAACATTTAAACCAAGCCTACTAGTAGGCTTAGAACATTTAAACCAAGCCTACTAGTAGGCTTAGAACATTTAAACGTCAAACAATGTTCGATCAGACAAAACGAAGTAGAACCGGAGTAGGAAAGTTGCTAGTTTATTCGAAATTATTTTTTTTTTACATTATTTTGTTCAGTTATACTATCAACAGTTTTGACTGCGCACGCGACGCGACGTACGGCATTGTTAGGTACTTTTTTCAGTTAGAGTTACGATATTAGAGTGTTCGTAGTAAACTCAATTAACGATATTGCCTATGTTAATGTCGAGAAATTTGTTAGCTTGATTCAGTAGATTATGAATTTTTATTCAAATAAAATAAATACTCAATTAAGGTTAGGTATTGGACATTCCCCTTACTAAGCAAGTATTGTGTTATGGTTACCAGATAGCTGATATAATACCTATATACTTACATAGAAACAACATGGAAGAAAAAATATTTGTATTCATCAAATACAAATACAAAAATCTTTATTGCTGTTTGTAGGTAAGATAAGATGATACAAAACATTTCAAAAGTGGTCCCATACAAACTGGCCTCTGCGAGAGGCATGCAATATGTCTGGCAAGATAATTTGTTGTAGTCTTAATTTATAAATGAAAAAATTAAAATAATGGTCTGCTGATAAAAGTCTTCTTCTTCGATTCATTTCTGGCTTCTATTTGGTTGTGATATATTTATATGTGTGAGATAAATGCTTGGTGAGCACAATTTCGCCAACGTCTTGTGTGTCATCATGATATTGACCTGTGTTTTTGAGTTTGATCAGTATGTCCATCCAGGGTCTACACACCAATATTTATCTTGGATGGGAATCGAGCCCACGACCGCACTGCGGGCAGACTTTCTGATGCCACGAATCCACGAGGTCAGTCAATTTATTAATTACAAACAAACAAATAAATAATTTTACATTATAAAAACATAATATCTAATCAAGAAATACATCTGTAAGTTTATGTGTAAATTTCCTGAATTAGGCTTATCGAACGAAAAAATACTTTCTATAAAGTTGTTTAAAATGAAAAGCAATGAATAACTTTTAGAAAATCTTTCTTTAAGCAAGATACATTTGAAATATCGACTGAAATATCGACATAGGCTGCGGAATTAACACAAGAATGTATTTATAGTTTGTTATTTATAGTTTATTATTATTTATAGTTTAGTCAACAGACACAACAAATTTTCAACTGTCGGTAGCTTCATAAAAGGAAAGCTTCCTGTGCAATGTACAATTTTAGAGCTCAAGACGCCTTTCTAGATTTGTAACTCTGCCAACCCAAGTCTATCAACTTGGAGGATTATCAAAGTGAACACTTACATATTTAACTGCGTTAAGTACTTTTTAAGGGGTTAAATCTTTTGGGTTCGCGTTTCAGACTTGCCAATATAGCGGCGTAGCATCGTAGCAGCGGAGAAGCGGCACAGTGGGAAATTTTCCGCTTCTCTTTTTTTTACATAACTAATCAAAATTTAATGTATGTACTTAAATAAATGAATGATAGAATCTATGGGTCTAATACCTAAAATACAGGTGTAGCCTAGTTTAGGAAATTAGAAATATAATTGTACGAGTAGAAAGTACAAATGTTATTGAAATGAAACAATTATTGAATTTATGAATATTGAATTTAGATGTTTTGTGGATGAATCTTGCGAGTCACGTCACCAACATGCGTATAAGCAGGGTATCTGAAGCTATGCAGGTGAAGTCATGTGCAACTTCAGTGCCGTAACTGAAGACTGAAGTTCTAAGATATAAGTTTTCACTTCTATTGGCAGTCTCTATGACTACCAATTTTTGTTTTTACCTTGGATAGGCCTACGCTTCCCGCTATCGTCATCTAGTCTCTATGAAACAATAAAGCAAAACAAGGCTGGGGTAATCAGTACAAAAAAACTATTGACTTTCTATTTGAGTAGGTCAGTTTTTGTCCTTCGATAATGGCTTACCCTATTTAATGAAACGTTTGTAGGGAGCCATCACTAAAATGCATTATTTTTTATTTTAGTGACTGAATGAGCCAGATGGGATGTAGTAACAAGTATTTGTACTAAAAAACGATGCATATTATTTTTTACATATAAATATAATTATGTGGTCAGATGTAAGTACTGAGGTGTAACGAATGTTATGAATAAAATATAACATTGCTTATCCTCACCTAGTTCCTGGTATTACTTACGTTTCTTGCTATAAGTGTTTGCCTAGCAAAAGTCGCTGTAAGTGATAAACCCGCCATTTATACCACTATGCAATGTTTCATTTTCTGTATTGTTTTCACTGTATTTCTGTATTGTTTTCAAAGTATTTCTGTATTGTTTTCACTGTATTTCTTGTCTGTTGTGCATAATAAAGTGCAATTATTTGTTTGTCTGATTCGATTAGGAATTTGCCATCGTCGATTGTAGCTTTTGCTCGTATGGCACCAGCGAGCCAAAGCTACCGAGCTGCCAGAGGAGAAGTGGTCACGCGCGTGTATTCTCCTTGAAATAAGCCGCCGCATGCGGTGGAAACTTAAGTCAGACTGGACTGACTATATCACACTTGAGTTACCCGTGCATTAATTTCAAATGTATACGAACCACGTTAAGTTTTCTCACAAGAGTTAGGCAGAATTATGTGACTTACCCATTGAAGGGGTATCCGGCGAAGGCTGCATCGTAGGGATGGTAGACTGTGGGGTATGGCCAACTCGCTGCGCTAGCTGCTAAGTTTTCTTTTAGTTCTATTCCTGCAGCCTGTTGGACAAAAATTACACGTTAGATTGATAACATTCAAACGCACTCACACTCACAAGTTACAGCTGGTTTAGTAAGTTACGGCTGATATAGTCGGGAGAACGGCAACTGTCGATCCGGAGCCCCTGGTTCAAATCCCACGCCACTGTATATTCGAAGTCATGTGCGTAATGCCACCAACTTAAAAACGGAAGACATTTTCCAAAAATCTTTAGAGGTCATGCGTCATCTACTAAACCGCACTGGGTCAGCATGGTGGATTATGGCTTTGACTCTCTCTTTGCGAGAGAATACCCCCCCAGGTCCCAGCTGTGGGACCATGTAGCGGGTTGGCTATAAACGTACTTGCTTACTTACGAGCTTACCGCAGTTCCAGCAGCTGTAATAATTTCAATCGTATTTCTTTGAGACCAATTGACGTAATAGATGTCGAAATTTTTGTGCCAAATGGTTTCCCCTTAAAGCTTTGGCTATTTATTCGGATTGTGAAAGGTTTGAGTAAACATGAGCATCCCACTTTGTGTTCCCATCGCTGGGACTCGGGTCTTCTCTCGCAAGGAGAGAGTCAAGGCTGTCCTGGTCCAGCGGGGCGATGACGCATGACCACGACATATTTTAGGATGACGCCGATTGCCGATTTCTTTCAACATTAAGGACAGATGATGACAAAATTCCACATGTTGTTTTTAAACTTTCGCGATTTGAACACATGATGCTTATTATACAGGACTTAATCACGATATACGTCGCTGTCGAAACGTCGAGGTAGTTAAACAATGATTAATATCGAAATTAAGTCCTGTATAATCTAAACATTAAACATTATACATCTGCTTATACATATATACATAGAAAACTCAGCACTTGCTACCTTCTCACATGCTACGTACCTGATCTGTGGTACGTACCTGATCTGTGGTACGTGCCTGATCTGTGGTACGTACCTGATCTGTGGTACGTACCTGATTTGTGGTACGTACCTGATCTGTGGTACGTACTCAGAGGTACAGGTTGATTTTGAACTTACGACCACAGGAATGGTAATGAAACGTTCCTGCTACCAGACTACCACGGCTCTATTTTCAATAGATATATATACTTATTTGAATAGATATATTATACCTTTCCAAATATAATATGTGCAAATAGGGTCTAGGTGATCATACGGGTGAAAAGTATGGCTGTGGTATAAGTCCTTAGGCCTTAAACCAGTCTCTTATGGCGAGTGTGTTTTAACACCTGCCTATCCAGTGACGCCAGTCACGTCGTAGTATCTATAGTCTCCATCAAAAATTGCCCACATTTTGTAATTATATAATAGAAAAAACGCCAAAAAGACAAAAACAAAAAAAATATTTTTAATTTAGAACTAGTCCTTGATAATTAAAAAAGAAATACGAAATCCATGCATTAAAAAAATGTTTTAAAAACATGTACACCCCTCCCCCCTCTTCAACTGCACTCAGTTGGACAGCTTGCATGTGACGGCATAGTGCTGAATCAAAATTACTTTATATTTTTCTATCATCCTACATAGGTCTCCTGATGGTTCATTTGACCCATACATTTTGTTCACGGGCCTGTACTCTAGTAATAAATACATTTCACAGAGCTAGCTAGCCAGCTACCGTACGGCCATCGCGGTTGTCATGGCGGCACCGACGTTTGTTTGTTTCATATGTTTGAGGCAGTACGCAATTTCTATATGTTGTAGTTTAATGTTTAAATAATTAAAAAAATAATAAGCCAGACGATGTAGTCTGGTTTTTAACATTGCCAAAAGTGTGCAAAAATGTTTTGCAAAAAATGTATTTGATATAATTTGAAATTTTAATGGGGTATAATTTTTGACTAAGAAATAGGGATAAGTACTCAAAAGGGCAGATCATTTTCGTGGGATTTTCTACCTGCCAGGTGATCTACACTGAAGTAATCATTTTGCCCCGCTCTCCAGCCAGGTCTACAGCTCCGTGTTGGAGTATACCTAATAGTAGAGCTATTTGACTAATTTTCAGCTTCCCTCAAATACCTACCCAAAATTTGTTGCCAGCTCTCGAAACATCAGCTGTTACATTTTTTATCATCCGTCTTAACCGATGATGATGATGATCAAACGTAAGCTAACTGTCCATTTCTTGTCCTACACAGAGATCGAGTTAATTTGAAATTCTGCTCTATTCAGGCTACTGAAAGTACCGCAATATACTTTCTGTCAAATAATTGTACTCGTTCTATTTTGTTAAATAATTTTTTTTGAAATAAATAGTGACGAGACGAGCTGGACATGTGCCTGATGGTAAGCAACATGCCTGTCACATAACAACACAGATTTTCCTTCAATTCAATGTTTCATATCATAAACACAAAACATTGTAAACATAAATTACTTTGCCTAAAAATTTTCCACACATTAGCACGATTTGACTAAAAAAATGTTTCGAATACGGCATAAAAACCAAAATGCTAAAATAACACTTTAAAAAGTAACACCTCCGCATCCAAACCGATTATATTATTTTAATATCTCCATCCCAGTTTTCGGTAGCCTGAACACATCCATTACGAAAATGATCCTCGTCGGATTGATTTCTTGATCGATCGCTTCAACGTTACGGTCTTAACTATTATTATTTAATGGGCAAGATACCGGCGCGGGCGCATCAATCATCTTTCGGTCGACAAATGTATCTTTGTTTTTTTAATCTAATGGGGATTGTTGAACTTTGCTTTCTTTCATGTCGTCAAGATAAGCAAATGAATTAGTCTTTGAGTATCGTTTTTGTTATTTTAAATATTAATGATGGGTACTCAATTTGATTTTTTGACTTACAATTTACGAAGTCGGAGGTATGGATTAGATAGATTGATAAGAATAACTTTATGGAACATTCCAGATAAATATAAATCAAAAGTAAATACAATGAGTATAAGTGAAACTAGTGCGGCAGGTGGCGGCCTTATTGCTAATAGTATTGTTTCAGGCAAGAAGAAAGATTTTTTTTTATTACAAACATTTTGTGATGATGAAACTCTTTGGAGAGTGGTACAGTTAGTTCACCAGTCGTACTAGAACATTGCTCTATAAAAGCTATTTGGCTTTCATAGTAAAAGTTACGCTTAGTATGACAAATTATGACAACATAAATCAACAAAAAATATACTAAATCAAAAAATAACTAGCACTGCTCGCGGTTTCACCCACCTGTATTTTTCCCGTTATAAAAATAGCCTTAGTAAAATAGTATCCTTCCACACTATATCTAATTGACAAGTTACAAATTTCAACCCAATCCGTTCAGATGTTCTGACTTGATTGAGCAGCAAACATCCAAACTTTGGCATTTATAATATTAGTGGGATAGACACAAAAGCAGCAGCGGATTATTCTCAACTGTCGTACGTATAAGACGAATGCAAGGGTAACTTGCGTAAAAACCTGCGACGCGATCGCTCCAAAAATTTATTACGACGCATTAAAAATAACTCTGGAACCTTAATGCGGTCAGCAGGATAAATCTATCAAAAGATTTTGTTGTCCAACAACTTCATTGGTGGCCGAATCGAAAATCCAATAATAAATTTTACTCAAGAACGACAGCGTAAGCCTGTCGCTCTTTGTTGGTTGTTGGACCTCTCTGGTATGATTCAAGTTTACTGTGGCTTCGTGTAGTCGGAGTTTGTAACTAAAATCTGCAGTTTTCTTGCATTTATTGTCACTTTGGAACGACACTCTGTTCGCTGAGTTTCTGTCATGAATTTTACAAGTGCCACGTTTGATAATAAAGAAACTACGTTTAAAATCCTACTAATATTATAAATGTCAAAGTTTGGATGTTTGTTGCTCAATCACGTTGAAACGTTGAATGGATCTGATTGAAATTTGGAACCGTAAATTACAATATTGTTTTTTCAAACACTTTACAGGATTTTATCACGATCAAAATTACAATCTGGAGTAAATTATGAAAATAATGAAATTTGGGACAGTAAATTACAATATTGTTTTTAAGCTTTCGCGATTAGAACACATTATGTAAACACTTACAGGATTTAATTACGATCAAAATTACAATCTGGAGTAAATTATAGTCTGGAAGAACACATGGGCTCCTTTTTATCCCCGAAAAACGCCGGGAATTGCGGAGTGCTGCTAGTAACTCAATAAAGATTTAATTTAGTACACCTCTTATGGAAACCTTTACTGTTAATAAAATACTATTATTTGTATGTGCTACTCATTGGTAGGTTTGAAGGAGTGCCAAGCCAAAAGCAAAATTGTTTCCCATAATGCAAGTTTTCCTTAGTTTTACATACAGACACTCCAATTATATTTATTTGAATATGTGTGTTAATAAAAGCTAGTTACGAAACATTCGTAGACCTTGAAAGTTCAAGCGATCGTTCTTCATTGGATAGTTAATACGTCCGTCGCTTGACAAAAGTTAAACACTAAAATTACGAAGCCATTTTAGCTGCTTACCGTAGTTGTCGTTTGAAAATACGTTAATGTAATTATGATGCACGGTGATACGAAGTACACTATGGAAAATGTCTATGACTCCTTTAAATCAAACATCATTGTGGTCTAGTTTGAAGGACAATGTTTCCAAAGAAATTACAAAGCTTTTAGATCATGTTATAACTCTGTGACGGGCGACGTGTGCAGTGCTGGATAATGATTTAGACTCTTCATGTTCCAATAGCTGCGTGGCACTGTAATGTTATAAGCAGGCGCGTTGCTTACCGCTAGGCACATGTCTTATAACCCTCTTTATGTTCACGCTGCTAGGACTCAGAACCTTGTCTCATGATGAGCGAGTTAAGGTCTTAATCCACCACTCTTGTACCATAACCATTGTCAACATACTATTTTGATTATTTTATTTCGTTATTTTCATTAATGTTACAAACATGTATTAAAAGTTAATGTAATTATTTTTGATTTCATACTGTACTTTGAATTGAACTGAATTTGAAGTAATAAGTTTGAGCATGTTCAGAATTCTGCGCTCAGCGTGGAAGATGGCTCAAATTATGTATTTAAAAATAATATTTTAAGTAATATATTTCTATACGACACCCACCAACCCAAATTTGGTCAGCGTGGTGCCTTCACTTCTTCTTCTGCATAAACGCCTAGTTCAGCGGGATTTACGATCTTATATTGTTTTTTTTGTAATATTATTCGCACGCACGGACGCAGCGAGCAAGCCATGCGCCTGATGATATGCGTCATAACTGCATTCCACCATAGTGAACTTACTGGACATCAATGGTCCAAACCCACTCTGGTCGTCACCTATAAAAAATCTCTGGGTGCTTCTGTATAGTAAAGAGTAACGAGACGAGCAGGACATGTGCTTGATGGTAATCAACACGCTGCCTATAACAGCATAGTGTCAGGTAGCTATTGGAAAAAGAAAAGTCCAAATCATTTCATTAGACTGGCCTTGTGGCTTAGTGGGTAGTAGCTCTGACTGCGAAGCCGAGGGTCGTGGGTTCGATCCCCACCCAGTGCAAATATTTGTTTGTACTGTGTCTGGGTGTTTCTATCTATAATAAGTATGTATTTACAACTATATAAGTATTATATCAGCTATCTGGGCGCCATATTACAAGCTTTGCTTAGTTTGGGGTCAGATGGTGCTGTGTGTGAATTGTCCACCAATATTTATATTTAGTGCAGCACTGTGCTCGTCACGTAGAGAAAGAAAATCTCTATGCCCTATAGCTTCTCTGGACGCTTATACATACAATATACAACAAACAAAAAACTGGCTCGTGATCTTTATTGACATCGAGATTATAGCCTTAATGGAATCTAGCTATAATCCCATTAACAGCGGAGTCCGCTATATGTATTTTATTGAAGGAATCGACTTAATCCGCGGAGAGCGTCCGTGAACACGCAAACCAGGTAGCGTGTTACGGTAACCTCCAAAGCTCCAGCTAAATACGTATATCACTTTGAAGCTTTCTTAGGGTTCCGTAACTTATAACGATACGACAAAATGGGCGAATGGTTGTCTTAATGTATAAAAATCCAGTGTTATATTTGCCCCCACTTCCCTGCGAACTATTTACCAAGTGATCCGATATACAACTTTCGTGAATATAGGTTGACTTGGTTGACGCGTTTTGGTTTTGAATTATTTGAGGTACCTAGTCCAGGGAAGATTTGAGCGGTGATTAAATATTGTGTTAACTACTACTATCATAATTTATAGAAATCCAGCGTTAAAGTCTTGGTTCCCAGTGAACTCTTCAAAATGTTCGCGAATTATAATGTGTAATGTGATATATGTAATAATAAATTTATATGTAAGTAATGTCTTTGGTCCAAATTGAAACACAATAGTTTTTATTTCAACAAATGGTCTTTATATGACAATATCCGAACGAAACCTTAACGGGTCGCTAGTTTTTTTTTACATAACTCGTTGTTTCCTGTCTATAGTTTTACAGTTTTATTTCAAGTTATATTTGAAGATAAATTATGTATGATTATACTAAATTATTGGTAAATAAATTTTCAATATTTGTGAAGTCACAATTGCTCAAATACCAAAATTATTATGCTTGGAAAAATTGGTTTGGAATATGGATGTAAAATGTGTAAATTACATTTTGTAACTTTTTATTTGATAACAGAAAAATTTTGGTTTTATTTAATTTAAAAAATTTACAACATTTTTATGTGCCTACTACACAGATTTCTAAAACAAAAGGCAGATGGAACGTGCAGAACACAGTTCCTTAGGTCCAGAAAGCAAATATCAAACGCCAAAGCAAATACAAACTCCAGTCAGTACGAAACGGACTTCCGTCTCGTAAGGGAGTCCCGTGTGATTTTAAGTTTTGTACAAGATTATGCCGTCTTCTGTCTTCAAACATTGCAAACATTGTTCCCAAAAATAAGAAAAGGAAAGAAGAATATCATTTCATAGGAAAGTTTGAATATTTTTACTGCTTTTTGTATAATTTAGGCGATTTTATTTCGATTGATGAATAGAAACACAACACCTCAACTAAAATTGGTTAGTGTTCCTGTACTAAACTGAAATTATTTTCCCTAAAGTTAAGGTAAAATATAGATTATGATTTTTTTTTAAGATACTCGTAGACCAAATTATTTATGTGCTTAAGTAGATTGTATTATTCTATTTTAAACCCTATTTTTATAATCGTAATTTTTTAATTTAATGTCAATCGATGCCTAGCACAAATCCACGTCATTACTAGTGTTTATAAAAATACTAATAGATGAAAACTATAGTTATGAAGCAAGTTTTAATTCTTGTAAGTAGGTATAGTGGAGCTTAAAAAAGTAGGCGAGTTCTTTTGAGAGATCTAATTGTTTTAATCAACCTCATGTTATCTGGTCGAGTCAGTAGTGACATTGTCGAAGTTTTATACGGTGCTAATTTGTGCGTACATACTTACCCAAAAAAGATGTTGGGATCAGGCCAATCGCTGTTGGCACCACATGTACTGGCCTTGCTGCCAAGGTAGGTTGTAGGTATAAAGCGTTGCACTTTCGAGCTCCCTGTCCCACAAACTTGATTTTGGTACTCTGAGTGGACGTCAGGCTGCTGTTCATTCTGTCCTGACTTTCTTTGTCCAAAATTGGGGAGAGGATTGTTAAAGGTGTACGTCAAAAACGCCTTTAATTTGGTTGATCGAGGAACCCCGTTGTCTGAAGTGAAGAATAAAATTCTTGACTTCTACAATTTTCTTTGGCAATGTTATGGCAGACCCACAAAATTATCAAAACAATCCTATGCTATCTTCCGTTGGCTATCAACTTGGTGAATCTTCGGCCATGCGACCTTCGCCCTGGCCATTCGCTCTATCATTTAACATCTCTAGTCCAATGTAAACGTTAGGTATTTGGACGACGTAACTTTGGGTAGCGATGTGAATAATGTTCAACTGATTTACATAAACTCTTAGACGGTTTTCGTTGGTTTGTATCAACTTTTTTGAAAAGGTGAACTTTTCGTTGGCGACACGCGTCCAGACAAAGATTGGATAATAAAAAAAAATTGAATGATCTGACCCCCAACATCAAATCAGTTGACAAAAATTCTCTGCACCTCCTGTGTTCACCGATATTAAATGAGTGATATTAAATGAGTAGGTAGTTGCCACCTTTTGTCAAGCATAATATTCAAAATTTCACAAGAAGCTCCTATAGAATACTCAAAATGAACACACACATGACTTTTACTATTATTCGGCGTTGTCTTTTTATTCCGAATATTCTGTACGAATATTCGAATTTTTTGTTGCATGCTAAATCAAAATTCTTAACTTCATAGGATGGAAATAGTAATAACAAGAAATTCTTGCATAATTTATAATCGGTGTCATAATAAATTATTTTAACATTATAATATATATGTGTTTATTATACGCGAAGATTTCCGAAGCTAAGACAACAATAGTGGGATTTTTTTCTTAAGACTGGAAACATTACACGCACACCAAAGTGAGTAATTAGACAACGTCGGTGAGAGCTGTCACGCATACATAACTAATTACTGGCCTCACAGTGTCGTTCACGAAGGTTTCATCTGTTTAGAAATCTGTGGCCTACTACATAAATATTTTAAAACAAGTAATTAAGTATATCCCTACAGAACAATTACGTTGTCGAGATCTCAATCGTTGGTCATTGAATGTAAGAAATCTAATGAAACTATGAAGTCAGGATTGAGACTGCTTTGTATAAATTGTTATTGTGACATATTTATAACAGGGATAACTTGTAAAAATATATCTAAGTTTGAGTAATTCAGGTATATTTCTGCTCCCAGATCGATAGCGCGAGATCAGGCACATTGAAACTGATGTCATCCGTGTACAAACAATGAATTAACTAATCAAACTTGTAAGATTGAAAGCTTCATGACCACTTTTCTTTCTTGATGTTTATGTTTTTGTTAATTATATTCTTAAGATTCTAACGTATAAATACATTGCATATAAAATATTTCTTTGTAATTGAATATGATGCTTACTTATATATTAATTTTTTTGGTACCTACTGTAAATGTAGTAAATATACTTTCGAGGTATTCTGGATCTGTGGTAGCATTGATTGTATCAAATAGCACCTTTCTCTCACAGCTCCAGAGGCTAATTATTTTCTAGTTTAATGTAAAATAAAATTGTTATAAGGAACTCTGTAATACATTTCCGAATAAACAAATGATTTAAAAAAACTTCTAAGATAAACAAATAAATATACGTTTGTTAACAATGAACTCTTCACTAATTCAAGATGTAAGTTGTAAATTCTGGGTGATTTTTTCAACTTGCGAGATAGGTTGATTTCGATTAATGGTCTTTATATGACAATAAAAAATAAAGGTCGCTGGAAACCGCTGGTTGCAGGTTCCGCATGATCGTTGGTTGTGGAAATCTAGGGAGGAGGTCTATGTTCAGAAGTGGACGTCTTTCGGCTGAAAATATTTATGATATGGCAATATTCTAACGAAGCCAGGACGGGCCGCTCGTGTACGTATAGGTATAAAAAACTTGTTTGAATGGATAGCCACGGAAGCCTGTATTGATCAGGTCCAACTTGTAAAATAATATGTTGTAAATAATTTTATCGACACTAACAATTCCACGTCACCGGGCAGATCCCGAATCTTCGAAAAACCTACTGACACTTGTCTCGGTAACATTGTTGCACCTGATAACAATATATCTTATTTTTTTCTTACATAACCAGTTTATTTAATTAATTCTCATTTACTCGTCGATAACCTTTGCGGTAGTGTTGTACACATACTCTGAATTACAAAACAACAGTTTTTCACTAAAACCTACTTTTAAATCAGATTTATCGGTATGAATTTCATATTCTTGCGTGTTTGTGATAACAGTAAACAAAATTTACGACACCTATCAGTAACCTAAATAACGAGGCTATCTGTTCGACTCACTGCGGTGTTGGAGACTCGTGTTACTAATGAACGTTTGCAAATATCTACATAACATATGTTATTGTTATAGTTTTCGTTGTTACCAAAATAAAGAGATAAACTGTTGTATTTTGCATTGTAACCACATGGTTCTGTTTTATATTTCAAGCAAAAAACTATAAGTCTTGACGCATTTAATACAATCCATATCTATTCTAAGCGAAGCCCCCATTTCCGTATCGCGCTTCACGCTGTGGTGAAAAACAACCACTAACTAAATCTATTTAACCACTAAATGTTTTAATGTTACTTACCCAGTAGTTTATAATTAATAATTACTAGCGACTCGTTCCAGTTTCGCTCGGATGTTGTCGTATAAATACCATTAATCGAAATAAAAACGATATATCTCAAGTTAGACCAAATTGCACGTAAATGTCAACTTATATTATAGTGAATATCGGTAGACTTGGTGAAGAGTTTACTAGGAACTCAAGATTCGTATTTAGTTAAGTTTAATTTTTTTAATAAATATCTTCTACATCTATTTGTATTTCACTGTCTTCCATCCTGCCTGTCTGAAAGAGTTCTCTCTAAGCGATATAGTCGCCTAGTGCTTGTTTATTTTTAAGCTTTTATAAATTTTGTTTATTAATTAAGCATAGTAAAGATTTTATCAAACCTGAGAACTCCTAGTATTAGGTATAGCTGCGGGTGGCTGTTTTAGATGTTAGCGGTTTAGCGATATAACTTTAAATCATCCCCGTTTTAATAGTTTTAATTAACCGAGTGCGCTGACAAACTCATTCAATTTACCTATCTACTGCTGTTTTGAGAAATAAAAACATTTTTACTCTACATTTTTTTGTCAGATTTGGAACCTGTGTTCCAATTTTTAGGGCAATATTTCCAGTGAAATTTTAGGACATACCAATAAATTATTTTATTCATTTAGGTGACGAGCACAGTACTAGGTCATGATTTGGACTCTTCATGTTCGAATAGTTGCGTGACAATGTGCCCTCATAGTCAGCCGTGTTGCTTACTATCAGGCACATGTCCAGCTATTCCCATCACGCTACACCATTTATAAAAAAACTAGCTGTACCCTGCCACGCTTCGCTGTGGCCCATTGTGATGCGAAAATTAGATAAAAACAATCCTTGATGCGGATTATATATCATTGTAAAAAATCAGCTCTATCGGTGCAGATTTTGAGTTTTGAAGCGTACACAAACCCACGGATAACAGATATAAATAAGCTATAAGTGCTGAACCAAGAAGATTTCGAAAAAGTGAGAAGGATTAAAACATACATATAAGTTGACTTAGACGGTTATTATGATTTAAGACCTTTTTATGTATCGTTGGCATGTATTCAATTATATAGTAGGTATTGTATTATACATGGAACCTCAAAAATAACAAAGTTGACGAACCTAAATATTTCATCTGAAATTGGCTCAATACACTAAGTAATAATGAAACAGAAAGTGTACTAAAATTGTTTTTAATTATTTGTATGTTTTGTGTCAGCCTTTTGTAATGATAATTCTTAAATCCCTACTACTGTAATGATAATTCTTATTTAATTTTAACTGTCAATTGTTGAGTGTCTTGAATACGAAACTTAGTTAAAGTGTTAATGTTTCCTCTGGCTTTTGGTTTTCCCGATTCAAGTCTGCCCAATGGGAAAATAACGGATACCACTGTATTTTATCTACTTTTATTTTGAACATCTCGGCTATTTTGTGAAGATACTTTTTCCCGCTTTTACTTTTTTCACAACGTATCAGCTATTATGTACGCTATGCTTAGTTTTGGCTAGTATTGATATATAAGTATTGATACTGAGCTGACGAAGCTAAAATGATCAAAGAGAGGGCTATAGCTAAGATATAGCAGTGGGAAAAAGAAGGAATGACGAAGACCAAATATAATTGATACCCCAGCTGATACGAGTAGAGCCTTAACTGCGCGTAGGAGAAACTAAGTTAAACTGAGTTATCGTGAAACTATCACGACATTTAAAAGTAATATTTATAAAATCGTCATAGCTTTGTTTCGAGTGCGTATCTTTTTAGAGCTGTGTAGTGAAATAATACATTACGTACTACAATAAAAGGTCGTAAGTAAAAAAAACGCTGAGGCAGGATCCGCGGTGACGCGGCGGGCGGTACCAGTTAACACTTTTGCCTCGATGATGTATGATCATGCCTCCATGAATGATTGAATCATCTGCCGGGACACGTTCTTGCCCCACCTTTTAACACCTTCCTCAAAAAGTTTTACTACAGGTCATATATTACGTTCCGTGGCTACTTTTATGTTCCTACGATGATTATCATTCAAAGTCACTACCCACACACGGTCTGTGGGGCAGCGGCGTGCTTTTTGTAGACAGCTTTTGAAGTTTTCTATTTTTTTTTTTTAATTTAGTATGTCTTATGAAACAAAGTCGAGTACTGTTTTGTGATTCAATGACTGAGCGTGCGTTTATTTTCGTCCCCCGCGTGTTCCTTGGTTACCATCTCATATATTTGTTTTTCGGCAGCCAAATGATCGTTTTATCAGAATTATTGCAATACAGCGATAATATTTTTTTGATTGAAAAACAGATAAGTGTAAATATTAAGAGTAGAACAATCATATCGTGGCTTATTATGTTAGATATCCGAGTTTCAGATAAACTACAGATTACAATATCAGATGTTGTTAAGATTTTTTTTAATTAGGCCTATATGAGGTAGACGTCTGTTACGATGCGAAAATTGCGAATGAATATAAGATATGAGAGAACAAAATAGGATCCTATCTCTTTTTTTGTCGCAAAAATTTAGCTGGAGCTTAACGGAAAACAGCCATGTTTGCATACATCTACAATAGACTAGAACGGTACACAGAATAACTAACGTATAGCTGTTGTTCCACTCTATCGTTCCCATAACAGGCGTAAGCCAGCGTACTGCTACATACACTGTGCATCTTACCAATGTGTGTGAAATCATTTTCCGGCTTTATTTTCCTTGTGTGATACAATCAGAGAGGTTTTCAAGGTCAGAGCGAATAGCTCTCTTCTAGGTCAGTATCATCTTCGACCACACCGTCGCTTAGTATCAGGGGATTTGGTGTTGGTTGCATTTTAGGTTTTTACTTTTTAATAAGGCAGCGCCTTATTATCGACACATCAAAATTCAACTAAAAAGCACAATTGCATTAGTTCAGCACAGTGACACGCAGCTATTGGAACATGAGGAATCCAAATCATTACCTAGCACTGCACTGCGCTCCTCACCCAGAGATCGAAGATGTTATATCTCTATTGACCTTCAAACCGAAATACAGTAATATTTGCACATTACTGCTTGGCGGTAGAATAACTGGTAAAGGTGTGGTACTTCCCCAGGCATACTCTGCCAAGAATCAAACCACTACAGAAATTTGAATATGTATTGCAATAGAAATTGAAAAAGCTATTCTTTTTCCATAACAACGCGATACTTTATAAGAACAACGATTAAATTAATTTAGTACCCGAGCGCGACGCTACAATTCAATTCACAGCCCACGACAAATCTGCCTGTGGCGCGCCAAATGAATTTTTCACTTCAAAAAAACTAATTTCACACCAACCAAATCCACATTAAAAAATAAAATTAGTTGAACCGAATGTTTCTATAGCTGTTAGATTACTAGTTCATGGTAATTATAGCAAAGGACTTATTACCTGGTTTTACTGAAAATATTTGACAGGAAGAGCACAAAAACGAATACTGTATAATATTTTAATTCAAAAGTCCAACACCTTATAAAATTATTATATTAAACTGCTGCTTAAAATGATGCACGCTGTGTGTACTTTTTGACCAACAAAAGGTACAAAAACATACATCATCGGATTACGATTCAAATTTATAGTATGCTTTGCCTGACTTGTCGGGGGCTACTTAGCGCGATGAAAAATTTGAAAGGTTCCTTTTTGTGGTACTATTTTGACATGGGATCCTAATTATTTTAACGTAATTCCTTTTGTTGGACGCTCGAAAAGATGATGAATACGATACGATGTTTGATTAAGCTGCCTTAGTGTTGACGGGTAAGCTTTTCTATTTAGAGGAGGCCTATTTCGTTTTGTAACGTTCTTAGTTTAGATTACTGAAGTGAAATGTTAATTATTTAATTATTGTGAAATAATACATGTTTAATGTACCTAAATATGGTGTCACAGGGTCCGTTGGTAGTCTTCCGAAAACGCTCGACCGATTGTTATGAAATCTTCTTTGTGTATTTGGTAAGTATGAGAATATATTGTGAAGTATTTTTCACCTTCATGCCTCCATTCTTAATTTTTAATTGGGTTATTATTATAGTGGTAGGAGTCCTTGAAGAGTTAGCCTGGGGAACCACCGCACCTTTGCCAGTTATGGGTTCCGGTTTGAAGGGCAATATTTCCAGACAAATAACAGGACATAGAGATAAACCACTTTATATCTCTGGGTGACGAGACCAGTGCAGTGCAAAGTGATTGGACTCTTCGTGTCACAATAGTCAGTGACACTGTGCTTTTATCTATGTAGATGCATGTCGTTTACCATCAGGCGAACGCTCTGCTCGTTCCATCGTTCTTCACAATAGAAAATTGTTTGAACAATTTCAAATGATTTAACCGGCGTTCATTTACGTGAAGGCATTTTTATGACGCGTCGCTTCTCTACGATATTTCATTTGTGTGATAATTTAAATGGACGACAACGACGCTTGCAGGCTGCGCTAGTATTTATTATTTGTTCAATGTAAGTTAATAGTTTATTTGGATTGTATGTTATTTTACTACATTAAATAACTTTAAATACTGATCGAGGTTTTTTTATACTCGTAGTAATCATGATATTTTCAAGGTAAGCCAAATCGTTACAGAAATGGTTACCTTTGTACCTTTGTGACTTGGCGTGGCTTTGACTAAATGGCGATCATTTTAAAAATTACGAATTTAAGTTAGAGTAACAACGTATAGGTACAAAAACAGAGTAGCAACCATAGTTGTTGATGAATATAAACTTTTTATTTATGGTAAACTAGCGGCCCGTTCCGGTTTCGCTCGTATATTGTCATATAAAGACTATTAATCGAAATAAATCTATCCTCTTTCTTTCAAGTTGTATCAAATTGCACACACGGTGTGCGAATTTGATTAAAATGGGTTAATTAGTTTAGGAGTTCATTGCGGACAACAAACATGACGCGTAATTTATATATATGCATATTAAAAATGTTAGGTCTTGGTTCCTATCAATTTGCAATCCAAAGTTTCCAATAGACTTCCTGTTTTTGAGTTGTGATAGACTACAAACATGACCATTTCCTGGAGTATTTTTTTTTTAATATAGAGGGACGAGACGTTCAGGACACGTGCCTGATGGTAAGCAACATGCCTGACACATAACAGCACAGTGACACGCAGCTATTGGAACATAAAGAGTCCAAATCATTACCTAGCACTGCACTGCGTTCGTCACCCAGAGATCTAAGATCTTATATGTATCAGGGCTTAGCCCTGTAATTTCTCTGGTAAACATTGCGGGCGTTTTTACCCAGTTGCTTAAATAGGTACCTATCACGAAACTGATCTCACACATGTATTTGGTAAGTATGAGAATATATTGTGAAGTATTTTTCATCTTCCTGCCTCCATTCTTAACGTATGAAAGTGACACAAAGTGACATTACCTATGATCTAAAAGAAACCTTTTGGTGAAGTCCATACCGATGAAAGGTACTCACCATTATCTTAACTCAACTTATACATATTGTGAAATTCTGGCTGAAACCTGGTTATTAATCATCTGTTCCAAAAGTATATTTTGTGTGTATCATATCTACCTACCTCCATCTATACAGAGACCTTCTTCCTCAAGAAATTTGTGAAACCTAGGTTTAATTTTTAAATTATTGTAAAGTTACGTTGGGTCTAGTCGGGACAATGGCAACCGCTGATCCGGAGTCTCGGTTCGAATAATGCTCGCACCACTGTCTTTTTAACGCGTTAAACCACGGTGCACCGCTAGTTTTTTACTCAGGTACTTACAGCGTTAGTGTAGAAGGGTGGTTGGTCGGCAGCCAAGGCGGGGAAGTAGGCGGCCATGCCGGCGGCCGTGGCGGCGGCGGCGTCGGAGTACGGCGCGCTGTACATCGAGAGCGGCACCCCCGACGCCAGCCGCTGGTAGTTCAGCAGCTCGTACTGGCACGAGCAGACCGTCTGTCCTGTGATGGGGTCGTGGAATATCGGGCGGCCGGTGTCGCAGCAGCGCGCCGGCGCGGGCGAGCCCGGCCGCGCCGCGCCCGCGCCGCTCATACCCGCCGGCCCCGCCGCCGGGCCCGGACTGTTGGAGGCTGTCGATATGGTGCTCTGTAAGTTGTAAATTATGAAATGCCTTTATGGCGGGTTTTCCGTTCGCAAGTGCAATAGAAATAACATGGTACAAATACAGGAGGCCTCCGTGCGCACAGCACTGTCGCTTCAGCTTCGGCTCTGGCTGCGATCACATCGAGCAAGAGACGAGAGCATCGTCTTAAAAACATTATGCTCACACCTTTTGTGGGTACTGATGTAATCGTGGCCATAGCCAACTTTTTCATAAACGTCTTATACAGAAATTTCAGGCAACATTTTTAACGTTCTGTTTTTACGCAAGATACTTCTCATCAGATAAAAACTGATTGGAATCATTTTAACTGAAATAAAATAGACGTTTGTGAAAAAGGATACAAAGTTCTACAAAGTTATCTGGCAGCACTACTGTCGGATTTACACTGGGCGTGAAAAATGTATTAAAGTTCTTTCTCTTATTCGTGCTATAACTTCTAGACAGTTCAAATAACTTTGCAGAGTTATATTGTACAACGTATTATGTTTACTCAGTTAAAATATATTTGTACTGTAACTAAACGAGTATGCTATTATTATTCGTTTTGCAAATTTCTATAGAATTTAATTAAAACGCCAAGTTAGTTACTTAAATGGGATATGAGAGTGCCTTCCGAATTAATTGATAATTCGTCCCAAAATAGTTTAGGGCCTCTAACAAAAGATATTTTGTAATTTATATCAAAATGCAGATATCATAAAAAGATGCAACTATATTATTATAGACGTAATTCAATTACGATTTAAGTAATTACTTCAATTTTTGTATTGCAGTGTCATTCCAAAATAAAGTGCAGTTAGTTTTCCCGATATATGTTGTGTGTGAAATGTCCACCAATATTTATTTATTATTTATTACGGGTGGTTTCAATTTCAATTCAGACTCTTGAAATCACAATTTTACGAAATATTGCAGAAATATGTAATACGCGTAAGTACCTACGTTGTAATTTAAAGTCTACGCCAAAACAAAATTGATCTATTTCTGGTAATGTGTATTTTGTTTTTCCCTATTAAGCCATATTGATTTTTGGGTATTTGGCAGATTGCCTAAAAACATTGAGCTATCGCAGAAAACAAAAGTTACTAACCTCCAATCTGAACATCTAGTATTCAGCCTAAATAAGGACGTGGACATTCACGGTAAAACTGGTCCGAAGATTCAAAGCAGCCCAGTGAGCTATGGAGAAAGCTATGCTTGATGTGTCTCTGGAGGACATAATTCGGAACGAAGTGATCTGATTCAGAACGTAGCAGAAATAATTGACAAGCTGGACGTCCACTCTCTTTCTACGAAAAACGTTACATTTCAAAATAAGCTTGCGACTTTGCTACTCCGGATCTACTTCTATCCGTCGTTTCGTCCGTTTAAATGTTTTAAGCCTACTCAAATTAGAAAAACGGCAAACAATGTTCGATCGGACGAAACGAAGTAAAACCAGAGTAGGAAAGTCGGAAGTTTATTTCGAAATTACGATTTTCGCGAGAGAGTAGACCCCCAGAAGTCGTACAAGGTATAATTGGTGGCACTGGTGGCGCATTTAGGTACTGCTGGTATAGACGAAATGGTATCGTAAGCACCCTGAACCCACGAGGAGGAACAAGCTGTGTAAAGTGGTAAGGACTGAGTATCCACTGTGGATGACATGAGTTGCACATCCAGCTAAATGGTGCATTGTAGGAAAGAACTATGTCCAGCAGAGGATGATGGCGCTGGAAGTTTGGTGATGACTGCAAGTTCAATTTTTTTAAGTTATATTTCTTTTGGCGCAATGGGGAAAAATAATGAGAGTAGGTGAATTTCACGAAGCCCAAAATTAGATAGAAGATATGATCTATTCTGTGGCAAAAGTAATAATTACACCTGTAAAAAGAAGTTCTAGCGTGCGTACACAAGTTAGAACACACACACTTTTTACCAGATTAGCTCGAAAAAGCGACTTGTTTGACTTTCGAAAGACTCGAACGAAGAGATTTGCCTCCAATTTCGGACTAAAAATTGTATTGAATTGAATTTGTGGAAAGCATTGCCTGAACATTAATTGATGGATATTCTCTGGGTGTTTTCAAGTCGAGAGTGAATAGTTTCTTTTTCAAGGTAATGGTGTTCCACGTCGCGTCGTCACAAAAGGTGACATTGTGATATTTGTAATCAAGCTCAAACTTATGATCGATAAAAAAGTTATGATGAACATCTAGTATAGGTGAAATTACCACCATTGCTAGTGGTTTTCATTCGGCTCATTTATCATTGTTATTAGGCTAACCTTCGTTCCAACTAGACCAGACTATGTCCTAACATTTAGGTATTTCATGATGAGCATAACTATATCTCTTATTTAACGTTAATGATGTTACGCAAGTGATGAAACTTTAAGTTATAAATATTCTGTTATAAAAATGTCTTCTCATAAAAGATTAGCCAATCGTGAATATGCAACTAGTTCAACCTTTAACGGTAACATAATTTTTAAGCTGGTATTAATATTCGTGATTAACATAATGTGAGCGATGATGGATAACGAATGAGTATTTAATGACAGTGTGAAAAGGGGCGAGCACTCTAATGTAAGAACAGCCTTGGGCGTGGTCCTCGCGTCGTCAATATCAGGAGTGACGCCACGGCACGCAAATACGGAACGTCGCATTCGAACCCCTCAAATTTACAAAAAGGATTAATATAAGTAATATTACGAGACGATCCATACAAATCTGATTCGGATCAAAGATTTTGAATGGAATGATAAAAGGAAGCAGCGGAGGGGACATTACCTATTGTTGCTGTAATAGATTTATTTGCCGGACTACCTGAGTCGATACCGCGGTTGCAAAATAAACATCCGTTCGCCCGCGATCATAAAGCGCGACTCGAGATATACCTTTTTTAATTGGCCACTGCGGAATTGTACGTGGATAAATAACTTTCTAAATATTTGTCATCGAAATGAAAAATGGTCCCAACCGTCCAAAATTTATTGTGTTCCTCAATAGGATTAGTAACCGAGATATACCACCCGAAGCTTTTTGATACTACTGTCAGAATTCAAAAAGGGAATCATAATTAATACTGTTAAGTTTGAATTCAGCTGGAATTTTGAAAGACGTTTCCGGAAATAATCTTACTGACATGACGATTGAACATTAAAGAGATTAGAGGACAATGTAGGCTTTTTGACACAGATGAGGTAAGATCATAATTTCGTTTTAAGTTCTAAATTATGTATGTTTAGTTAGGTACTGCATAAATAGGTACTAATTTTGTGAAGATTGATTTGAAACAGCGCGCGAGCTTCTAGGTCAAGCGTTTCAATATATTTAAATTAAATGGTAATTATAGAAACAATGGCTTTGTTCACAGGTGCATTTTCAACAGGTTATTTCTTAAATCATTTGTTTCAGTTTCAGTAGTATCATATTTTTTGTTGATTCAGTCTTATTAAATATTTGTATGATGTCAAAAAATTAACACCCATTTGTTATGTTCGTTTTACAAGTTAACTAGTAGTACTTCGTGGTTTTACCCGCGTAGTTCTCGTTCACATCATTTTCACGTGATACAAAGCTATGTGTTCTTGCAATATTAAAAAAATCTATATTCATTTTAAATTTCATTTAGATCTATTTAATAGTTTTTTTAATTAAAGTGTCTCAAATATTAATTCATTCGCACAAATAAAACAACTAAGCAGCGCGGTTTCACGTAGTTTCCTGTAATATTCTCTCGATAAGAAGTCTCGAAAGTAGCTTTTGTGACCAGATCATAATCAGTCTGAGTTCTAAATTTCAATCCGATTTGTTTATACGTTCAGAGGTATAAATAAAATAGTAATAGAGCGACACGCATTTACCTCTACAATACAGTGGGATAAAGATAGTAGATAGATAAACGATCAGTATGCTCACTTCTTTGCTAATTAGATATAGTAAAGCAGAGTTTCACTGTTTGTCTGGTCAGCAGTAGAGTGGAGCTGCGGTTGTGAGTGGTATAAGCTGGTGCTGTGACCCGTTTGTCTCCGCTATGGCTTCGGGCGCCCGCGTACGCTCCTCGATCGCCGCCCATCCAACATCGCATAGAAACCTAACGCTTCTAATACATCCTCGACCTATAGGCGCTTTGGACACACACTTGCCACGACACAACAGGCTAAAAACATTTGTTGGGCTGACGTAATCCTGAAGCCGGTAAACGTCGAATCCCTGCATTACGAGAACCTACCTACATTACACAACCACCACAGTTATTTAATCCTTGCTTATAGGTGCTTTGTATCTATAGGTGCTGGGTCTGTGGATAGGTATGTTCGGCTTTCAGCGATCGTTGGACTTAATGGGTAATGGTAATAGGAGCTATATCGATCTACACGAGGGAACCGTTAAAATTGACGCCAGTGCTTTGCTAGTATGGACTGAAGTTTTCAGTTGTTATGTCACGGTATTGTTAAGGAATCCACAGCACTTTTGTTGTTTCATGTCAAATTGCACATAATGTAGTAGCAACTTTTCGAAGAAAACATTATGAGTATTTTGTTGTAAAAATAATTAACCTATTGTTCAAGGTTGAAATGTTTTAAAACAAATTAAAGCCCACCAATTCATATTTTAAGCCAAGTTTAAGTTAGCCATTTGATCACATTTGCGGTTGATGATGATTCACGCTCAACTAAAAGATTCATTCACTCTAGTCTTGAAAAGTCCTAGATTATACTTTCAAGGACAGTCAAAAGCGCCTAAAAATGTTTTCAATTGTTTAGTAGAAAAATCTACGGTTTTAATAAAAAAATATGTAGTTGCAGAATTGATTGATCTTAAGTGATTGTTATAATAATACCGTGGGGGTCTAGGACATCTGTCCCAAAAAATAAGAGAAAGATTCCAAAAGTTTACCTTATTGTCGTTTGTTCAAACAGTGTTTGGTTTATGTCGCTTATACTCAATTATCTCTAAGCAGGCGTTTTAACTATTATTCTGCAATTATTAAATCGAAAATTGCAATGTGACGACAATGAAAACAATGCGACGTGGACCTAGAAGAAACCTCTCTGCGCTCTTGACTTGCAGACACCAATTCTGATTCAAATTTATAGTTTTTAAATAGCAAAAAACATTTCATAAACCGTACGCATTGAACCTGCGTTCGTCAGCCGGTGAAAACGGGACATAAGCACGTCCTTAAGTAAGTATTATTGGTAATGTGCTCATTAGATAAAAAATACAAAAAAAGTTGTCATCATATCCTTTTCAAATATCGGACGGTTGGAGGATTAAAGTGCCGCACCGCCTTATCTCCGGCAGACATCTTTTAAAAAACAAACACAAGAAGTATTCTCTTTTTGTCGTATTTTTTATCGTAACCCGCAGGATGTGTTAGAGTCGTTAAGCCCTTTTAAGTGTTAAACCATGTAACTGAATATTCGACCGTATAAGGGGTCCCGATCTATTTGTTAAATAATGTAAAAAAGTTAATCTTAGAGAAATCGGACCCAATGACATGAATTTCGTTAAAGACATCAGTCGAGCAAAAAACATCGGTGACATGTCGTTCGCTTGACTAAAACGCTGCGATGCACAGCAAGTGACGCGATCGCAGGTACCGAGAGGAGTCTTTTTTTACAAAGTCGGCCCTTTAGGGACATCATTAAAGTATTAAATTTACGATACGAATCCCTTGCTTAAATAATTAATCCTCCAGCGAACAAAGCTCTGCTCCTTCGATGAAAAGAATCGTGTCTCTAAAATAATTTTATCAATTTAACTTTCCTGTTACTAATATGTAGGTCAAATTTGAACGGTACTTAATCAATTTTTGTGTAAGTATAGGAGTTAACTAAAATTTTTCAACAACAAAGGTGTCACCAACATCTTTACCAGCCCAACGTTCGGTAGGCAATAGAAGTCACTCGAGGACAACCGCCATTGGTCGGTTAAAAAAAGAAAAAGCCGTAATGTAAATTTGTACTTAACAAAAAGTAATTAAACGAAAAACTAGACGATTTGTTGACATGGAAACTGAATTACGATAATACTGTTACAGATGATAAAGAGTAATCGGGAAATGATTTTTTCTCTTAAGTTGCATTACGGACTCTTAATATCTCAAATGTGACAAAATCATTCTTCAGGCTTTCAAAGATAACACTTTTGTGTTGACATACGTGGCTTATCTTACGGATAAAATTAAGCAAATAATTAAAAACTCTAACATAAAACGTTAAAGTGCATTGTCAAATGAAAAGCTGAATGAGTGTTGCTGTGGCTCCAATACACGTAGATAAATAAATATGAATAACCCACCTGTCGATACGTTCATAATATCCTGCCACATAGCAATTGTTTTTGAATACGCTCCACTAAATTATAACCGTACATTAATGTACTCTTCGTTATAATTTAGTTTTCATAATATAAAGCTCTGCCCAGATTTAAAAACATGTGGTGTCATGGGCCATTAGGTAGGTAGGAACGAAGTTCCTTCGGATAAAATAGAGGCATAACAATTTGCAAAAAAAATTGATTAGATTTTTTATGATACGTTCATCTGAAAAATAATGTTGGCAACACTGGTCACAGGCAGTTTTTACGCAGCACTGCCGTTATATATTTTTCTTACGGTTTTAGTCTCACTCACGGTGTTGGTGGTAAACATGATAAAATACCATCACCATAAAACACAAGACGCTAGATATAAATAAAGATATTGTTATTTATATTGTATATTTTGTATAGGTTTGAAGAATTTCCATTCAGCGTGGTAATGTCACCGACATGCCGAGCAGTAGGTACGCTTCTAACTGGTGGTTGGCTTGATCATTCTGTGTATATTTAGAGATTTATTAATCTATGGATATTTCAGACATGATTAATGTATGTAGTAAGCTGGTTATTTAGTTTATTGTATTCTCATTGTACTTTACTTATGTTTATGAAGGTTTTTGCTTTGCCCATATAAAACAGCAAAAAAAGAACAATTGTAGATTTTCTATAAATTAATGAAAATAAGCTATTGTGAGAATCGCAAATCAGTAAAGTAGAAAAGAAAGTGAGCATTTAAGTACAAATAATTTGTTAAGCTGCCAAGGTCAAATTGAAGTATGTTTACCCGTGAACATTGAGCATGACACTACATGCAAATGTCAGTGACTTCTTGCAGTATTTAGTTACGGTAAATATTCTGTAATATTAGTGCACTTATATGTATAAAGCCAAACATTAGGTACTAAAATCTGCAAATAGTTTTAGCAAATGGTTTTCTTTTTTATTGTGAGGAAGAAACCTTCTAGTTGCTTTTAATCTATACATACAGGATGTCCCATAAGTCGACCTCAAGCCGAAGTCGCTTGATAGTTAAGGTCATAATAAAATTATTACAAAAAAACATCGGGTAAATGTATGTGCAGTTTTTACTTTCCTGTTGCTACAAATCTTTACTTTTTGCCATTTTTTTACTTATTTCATCCTGAATAGTGCTTCTGTAATTTGTAACCTTAAAATCTGCGCTAACTGCTCCACGTTTTGAAAATCAGTTTTTCGCCCTACTTTAACTGACGTTCCTGAAAAAAAAATTATACCACGGAAGTCTTACTTACCAAGTTACTATATATAGCGCATTTAATAAGGATTCTAAAGTGGTATAACACCTATTACATTATTTCTTAGATCGGGTACAAAAAAAATATTTTCAATGAAATTCGGTTTTGAATAATTTCTTTGACTTTACTAAAAGTGATTCTAGTGAAGTAAAACAAGGTTGAACGGAATAATTATTATTACCGAAGTTTAAGAATTAGCAAGTTCCAAATAAAATTCTAATACATCTATAAATTTTCATGAAATTATAATTGTTTCGTTACGTTGTTGTGTCGCAAAGGTGGTACAAACAAACCCATATACTTTCGTGTTATAAAATATGTGATAATTTACCGTTTAAAAAATTACATAACGTAACACTGTTACAGCACAACAAAGAAAGTACCACAAAACCATACTATTTAGATAGTAGGTATTCTGATTGACATTAAATTTGTTTAAAATATGCTGATTTAGTTGGATTTTGATTCTACTGTGATAAAAATATTTTGGTTGACAGACGACATAAAAATGTAGTAAAAATCACTGTGATATTAAAATCACATGAATGTAGGGTTGCAACACAAACTTATATATAGGTATCATCATCATCATCAGCCTACTTTAGTCCACTACTGACGAGGCCTCTCCCATGTTACGCTATTGAAACATCGAAATATCCAAACATCTGGACATTGATATTTATAATATTAGTAGGATACGTCACTGTGCCTGATCCTCCAACATTACACGAGCAGCCGTCTTCGGCTTATCGTCACTCCATTTAGTCTCACATCATCCTACATTTATGCCACCTTTACCGATCCTCCTCTCGAGATCCCGTCCATACCAACGGTTTAACAATAAAATGTTCTATAAATGGACCACATCAATTTAAGGCATGGTGTCGTACACCGTGAGAGGCCTACGTCCAATGTCCAGTGGGCCGAAAAAGACTATTTATGATAAATCCAAACCGGATTGTTGGAGAACGTTATCGAACAGGTCGGAAAACAATAGATTGGGCTAGCAGAAAACCGGAAATGACTTTAATGACAGAGATACGACACCCAACAGGAGTTGAAAAAAGAATATTAAAATGAGCAGTTTGTATCAGTGATATAGATATAAATAAGTAGGACTGGTAGTGGTAGTCATGACAGAGTCTCCTTGTCTTCCAATTTTCCTGCTAATTTTATCGGTAAACTATGATATAGAAACGAGCTATTAAATATGAGGATTCAAATAAAAAAAATCAAACTCCCAAAACGCATCATTTTCAGCAATTTCTGGGAACCCTGATCATGTATGTTAAAATTTTAACCATAATTAACATAACTAGTTTGTTAAAGTCGCCGTTCGAAACGATAACGTCATTCTCGCGAAACAAGAAATCGCCAACGATCAGTTCTCTTAACATGTTGCTCATAATCATTAGAGCTCAACTATTTTTATTACTCACATAGTACACAACCTTATTTAGCACGGGGCTCATTTATAAAGTGTTATCAGAATAATTACATTATAATCTGGCTTATTCGTGTGTGAGATTTTGTGTTTTTCACTTGAAATCGGACATTATCAATCTTATGGTCTAATTATAAGTTATTCGCTATCAGTGTGATCTGTTTTGTGTTATGCATAATGATTGTAGTAATATCGTGTGATTTCGATTGGTATTAGCGGCCTTTGTATTTTCTCACACTAATGTAGAAAATTGTATTTTTGTAGTACCTATAGATTGAGGAGACAAACAGGACATGTGCCTGATGGTAAGCAACAAGCTTGGCCATAACAACAAAGCGGCACACAGCTATTGGAGCATTGAAGAGTCCAAATCATTGTCTAGCACTCCACTGCGCTCGTCACCCAGAGATATAATACCTACTTATGTTTTATCTCTATACCCGGGAACTTTTACTGGAAACATTGCCCTCCCAACCTGAACTCAGTGATGTGTTCACATTACTGCTTGGCGGTAGAATAATTGGAAAAGATGTGGTACTTCCTTAGGCGGACTCTGCAAAGAGTCCTACCACTACATAGTTGCTGTTTATAGTGATGAGAAGTTCACCGTGTAAACAGTAGATTAATTTTAATTAGGCTACAGACGAGCAACACGCTTGGCCATAAATATTACCATAGTACTTACCACTCGTTTATTTGAATATGAACCACTGCCTAGTACCGCACTGTGCTCGTCACCCGGAACAATAAAATTAATCATCTCTGTGTCCCGCAATTTCTATGGAAACATTGCTCTTCAAACGGGAACACAACAGTGTGGTACATAAACTAACTTACAAAAATTTGGCACTTCCCTACGTGGTCGCAGTAAAGTATAAACATTTGATAGAGGACCCTACCAAATGTTTATATTTATACCCAAATCAATAGAGAAAATTTACTTTTTACAACTCTTACTTTTTTGAAAGAGGACATTGAAAAGTCTAATTCTAATGAAGTTACTGGTTCAAATAACACGCAAAATGAAACAAAATACTAACCTTATTTGGAGCAACCAGATTACAATGTAATTAATGTTTGAAAACAAATTGCGTATAATGCGTGAAACAGCTGACGCAAAAATAAACTGCCATAAAAATGGATTTCTGTAATTTCTTTAACATATTTACATAAAATTGTGTCTTTAATTGGACAATTACATGGTGGAGAAGCGGGCGAGTGTCTATGCCGACCGCATCCTGTGTCGAGATACCCGAGCAGATAAACCGAAACCGGCCCACCCTCAAAATGCATAATACCCCTTAAAGAAATTCACACCTTTCCTAATTACGATAGAATTAAGGTAGAATAAATATTGAAGGGGATCGGCGGCTTTACTTAAAACTACGGCCGTAAAATACAACTCAAATGCAATTGATTTTAATGATAATGGAAGCAATTAACGTCACACATTAACGATGCAACCAATAATTTAGAAAACCTAGAGCGAGATGTACAGATCCGAAATTACAATAGACAAACAAGAAATAGATCGAATCTAACTTGTATCACAAATATTACATAGACGAAATTTTTTAGGTTTGTGTGTGATTTTGCGTGTTTTCGTTTCTATGTATCTCTGTAAGGCTTCAACAGATTTGAATTAAATTTAATACGTAGTAAGTAAACATATTTTTCACTGTTTACAGTTTTTATTCCGTTAAAATGCATGGTTGATAAGTTGTGGGGTACAATGTGGCTAGTGGAATATTAAAATGTGCGGCTGTCTTGAAGACGTATTAAAATAAAAAATAAATTTCACATTGTTCTCATAACTAGTTATATTGTGGTGGTGGAAACAATCATAACATTTTTATAGAAGAGATTTTGCACTTGCTATTTCAATTCTGCGTGGTAAGACGCAGAATTGAAATACAACAATAATGTAACAGAAATCGAACATAATAATTCGGGGCGCAGTGTAAATCGATAGTCAATATTAAAATGTTATATGGAGTGATGAAATTTTAAGCGGCGAACAAAAATTCTTGGTCCTTTAAAACTCGATTCGGACACGTACGACCCTGCATCGAACTTTCCGCCTCGATTCACTGGCAACTTATTTTTATTGTGTTTCATTCAAACAACTCATTCATAAAATTGCAACTCTTTCGAAAGAAACCCGAGAATCGGCCGACACACTCCATCGCACTCGTAAATGTGGACGACTACTTTTACCTACACGTTTTAAATTAACAATCGAATGCGATAATAGCTCATTATCTGATTCAGTACCCCGACTCATATTCCTCTATAATCATTCACATCGGCGCAAACGGAGCGTTGATTTCGCTAATGAAGTTGTTTCAAATTGTGTACTGCGAGATTTATAGGCCCCAGTCCGTTACGGTACCGACAAGTGCTTGGGTTCTTGTCTAATAATAACTTCACCATTATTTTGCTTCACACTTCTGACTCCACAGAGTACGTGCATGCTACTTCTTAAAGCTAAAATTAGAATTATTATTAGGGTATGCGCTAATCTCGACATGTTCATTAGGACTGAACTTCTATTTCATTTTTTTTTCGGGTCATTTAGTTTTACGACCGCTATAACTTTCCGATGTTTTTCACTAACGGTGTTAAGATACCGTAGCAGCGAGTATGATAGGAGTTTGTTTAAATACAATGAGGAATTGTTTTTTTTTTATTTTCTGCATTTGACCACCGATTTTCGTAGTAGAAATTAGCTTCAGGTTTAAGTTATTTGAGGATTTATTGTTTTTCATGGAAGACTTGGTCTACGTTTTTATCGCGATAGGTAAGTAATAAAATTTTATACAAAAAGTTTGAAAAAAAATTTTCCTCGGAAAAGGATAAAGTACATAGAAACTCCTACAGATAGATGTTTTACAGTGAATAGCTGTTGTAGGCTTAAATAAATAAATATTGGTGTACATTTCTCACATAACATCGTCTATCCTCAAACTAAGAACAAAAGTTAAACTAACTAACTTTAAACTAACTCAGTTAAAACAAAGTTTAAGGTAGACATTAAAGAATAATCTTTATGTAAAACGACTCCATTGGCATATATATCTAGGTACTGTTGAATCACGTTTGGAACTACCGAGAGCATGGGACTAGTGAAACTTGAATTATCGGTTAATACAGTGGCTATTAAAGTGGTGGCGATTCAAAACATCCCGTGCGTTCTCCGGACCGGCCTTTATAGCCCGCGCCCTGTTGTTGCCCACTAATCGACAACTGTGCTACCAAAATAACCCTCCACATACGAGTAATTACCGGCCGATATTAATGTTCTGTTATCAATAGAATGTTCTCATTGCTGTCATAAAAGTGCATGATCTTTAATTAGCACAGTTGTTCGTGATTACCGGCGTGAAATTGTAATATATTGACTTAATAGTCGCGGTACATGGGTTAACCTGTCGTTGCCAAACTCGGTACTTTCCCGGGATAAAATAATGTAATATAGTGTCTGTGTTATTGGGCTATATTTATTCTAATTGGGTTCCAAATTTCAACCAGACCAGTTCATGCATTTCGACATGATGAGAAACAAACACTCAAACTTTCGAATTTTTACCATTAGTATAACTAGCTGCGCCCTTCGGTATAGCTCGCGTCATAATAGTTTTCCACAATAACTTATATGTATACACCAAACACGATTCATGAAATTGAATCAACACTTATGTAGTCTAAGGAAATTTTAATACGATAAAACGTAGCTGATGTGTTTTATCTTATCTTAAGCAGGCAATTATTATTATTATTATAATTTCATCAAAATCTGTACAGCCGTTACAGAGATACGTGGGAAGTAGCTCATTTAACACTTACTCATTTTTAAACACACAAACGTTTGCATTTATAATTTAAGTGACATAAATCAAAAAGTCTCGCGACTTGTCTTAACCTTCTGGTGTTGAAATAATCTGAATAAAATATTGTCTTAAATTTTATAACGTTAATACTTAGTGGATATGGTAATCTAATTACGAATAATTTATATAATATTATATATAATAGTGAATTCTGGAGAAAGTTTCAATGTTTTGGCTTAATTAATTTCTATTTATGAGACACGTGGAGAGTGTCAGGTGAAATCTAGAGTCTTAATTAACACACGAGCGTAAAGAATGGGCAAGAATTCAGTTCCCAGTGAACGTACTTTGACTGCGATGTACTTTTTTTGTAAATTCTTGTGTTTGAACACCGGGAATATAAATTTAAATATGAATCGTTTATCGTTTTAGAATACTTTTGAAAATTCAAGTACCTATAACATTTTAAACTCACTAGAAGAAAAATAATGTAAAACCAAAACAAAGCATACTGAATTTACAAAACTTAGATTGTTGAGTTTTTTCAATTTTTTTTTCTATACGTTACGCAATTTCATTTGTAACAAAAATATGAAACATCAGGGAGATTTCGCCTCTATTACAGTGACTGAAAAAAATTGTAAGCCGCTAAAAAAAGCCGTTAAAAAAATAAGATGTTAGATTAAGTGACCTTAGTGAACACCTATTTTTGCAACGGCTAAACCGCTAATTTAGTTAATTACAATTATAAATAATTGTTAATTACTGATGGATAGTAAGAACACATGTAACGGAAAGTAGAAGTCATAAGCTAATATTACAAATGCGAAAAAATACCTTACAGCTCCACATGATGATGATACCAAAAAGAAATGAGATGGAAACAAAAATGTGTGTAACCATATGTCTATGTATTGCAAGTCGAAAGCAACGCTGAAATCCAACGTCGGACAAAGGCATGAGACATCGGAACAGCAATCATTCCTCTCAACTTGAAGTGGGCTGGAGACGTCACTAGGCGGTGTGATGGCAGGTGGACTCGGTTAAACAGATTGATGCCCAGTAGATGGCAAGAGAAGCGTCAGGCAGCCGGCTAAATGCGTCGATGACATTAGAAACTTGTGGATCATGCAGAGATGAGACAGGCTGAATCGAGACACGAAGAGAGGTGTTTGCGTAGTAGTGGCCAAAACCGTGCTGAATTATGTTTTTTTTTTACAATATAGCGAGGAGTTAAACAAGAATCAGGCACGTGCCTGATGGTAAGCATTACGCCTGCCCATAACAACGCAGTGCCATGCAGCTATTTGAACTAGTTAAAGCGCTACCGAGCGCTCATTATGATTCTATCCAATTATATCTATTATAGCCCTGTATTTTTTCTGTAAACTATGTCCTCCAACGCGGAACACATTGATATTGGGGGGTAGAATTAGCAACTCTGCAAAGAGTCCCTACCAGAACGATTCATAAACAATACATTAATTCTATGAAGCGTATTGGGGTTTGAAGTAGAAACACTAATGAGTTCTTTAACTCCTGTTCTTCATTCCTTAAACTTGCGTATTTTGGGACCGTATGTATTACGCGCAAGAAGACGGCCGCAGTGTTGAGCGGAGCCGAGGTGACGAGGTGTGAACTAATGAAATGTGAGCATTTCATCTGTTCATTTCAGCATTTCATCCGCGCTCAACTGCGGCTGCTACGCACTAATTGTCATACATATGTATTTTTACCTCACAATGATAGCAGTAAAGTTTCACGGTTACTCCCTCTGTTCCTGATTAGACCGCCACTGAAAGATCTGTGGTCTCGCCGCGGCTGAATTGATGTACTCGTGTTGTACAGCTGTTTGCCGTTTGTTACGCTTCTATTTTGATTATCCTTTTAACAGTTTAATTAACACTTTGAAAACGTCGGTTACAGTCAAATTTATGCCTAGATTATGAGACAAATTTGAGTATAATTTCAAAAATAAAAATCACAAATGTAGACACGAATTTGGTAAGTAATTTATTTCTTAAACGTTTCGACGACCAAATGTAATAAATCTAAAAAACTGGCAAAGCGACGTATAGCAGGCAGTAATACTCAGATGGCTACTACTGGGTCTAAGCTATGATGGTTGTTCACTATACTGAGACGATTTTCTTAGCATTCCATGGATTCACCGTGCGGGTGCCGGGTCCATCGTGTGGCAGAGGGAGAAAACCCGAGTAGTTCCCGAGACTTGTGACTCGGGCGTAGGTTTAAGGGGCCCCTTTCTGACGTACATCAACACTCACTTTCACTACAACTTTTAATTGTCAACAATTTCCAGATATTTTGATGTAGTTTAAAGTACCACCGGTCTTATCGTGAACACGGTGATCTCATGATTCATAGTAAGGTACTATAACCTAACCTTACTAACCAAACTATCATTATCATCAGATTATCTTAGTCTACTGCTGGATATGTACCTCTGTAGGCCTCGGCCATGACTCGCAACTCAGTATCCTCAGCTTTACGTTGCTATCTACTGCCTGCTATCTTCCGTATATCGTCACTCCATCTACATAGTCTCAGGTAACACTACGTATGACAAATCGCGGTTTCCACTCAAGAACACTGACCGCCTATATGTACAATCTTTTGGTAACATAAAATCACCTCTACAATGAAGTTATTGTCTGCTGGACAGTTGATCACTCACCGAGGGTAATGTAATGGAGTTTACTTGTAGTTTATTTCATTTTGTGTGAGACTCTCGTAAAAGATACAAGACTTTTACGATTACATAGTCTCTAGGTACTAAATGTTGCCATTATGATAAGATTCGAATAAATTACTTTAAGCGACGAAGACTGGTTGAGTTGTCAACCTTGTAACTGTATTGTATTTTGTTTCGATTGTGTTGTTTGTAAAATATGCGAAATTTGTTTACAACTGTTTACCTTTACGTCAGACTTATCATGAAAGTAATGAATTCTTAAAGTGTGTCTTTGTCTTCGAATTTTATAATTATTTTGTTGATGTAAATTACCCATCTACATTGTCACCACATTACATTTTCATTGTATTTGTACGGAGTATCAAAAACATTTAGTGACTTCGAGTTAAGCGAGCCAAAAAGTGGAATATTTTTGACCGTTTTTAAATATAGAAACGAAATTTCAACGTTTCATCATCATCATCCTCCTGTGTTCGTCCACTGCTGGGCATAGGCCTCTCCCATAATACGCCACTCAGCCCGATCCTCGGTCTTACGTCTCCAACCGCCACCAGCCATCTTTCGTATATCGTGACTCCATCTAGTCTCAGGGCGTCCTACACTACGTTTACCGATTCTCGGTCTCCACTCCAGAATCCGTCTACCCCAACGGTTATCGGGTCTGCGACAGATGTGACCGGCCCATTGCCACTTCAGTTTGCTAATACGCTGAGCTATGTTGATGACGTTAGTGCAGTCAAAGGTGCACACGGGATTCGAACCTATGACCTAACATACTGTGAAATAGGACATCCTCACCCCTAGGCCACGGCTTTAAGGTTTGTAATACGATAATGTAGACTTTAATACTTCCTTATCCACAACCGAGTACCGTAACTCGACTTCCAAAAAAAGGAGGAGGTTCTCAATTCAGCTGAATGTATTTTTGTTTCTAGTTATATTACGCGATAGCTCCGCCAACTAGCAATCGATTTTGATGATTATTTTTAGTTTCGTAAATAGGTCAGAAGTGGTCCCATATAAATTTTATCGAAATCAGTAAAGTAGTTTTTGAAATATCAACAAAAATTAAAGTATGCTTACCTTTTAATGACGTTGTCATAGAAATTATGAAATTTAGTCTATCGTAGTTTAATTTTAATTTGAAGTCAGTTTTTGTTTAAGAAAATATATAGGTATAATTACATAGCTTAAAAATAGGATGCAATATACATACAAATAGTATGTTCGTGTTGTATGCCCTCGCCACGGTAAAGAGATATGTACCAAAGAAGAACGCTCAAATAATTCGAACCTCTCATAATGGATTAAGCTTGTTTCTTGTGCAAAGCGTACGAGGCACGCACACATTCTCACCAGAATCCGGTTGCGCTTGCGCTTCGGTGTGAAGGAACAGTATTGTAATAACCCGACGAGGCCGTAACGAAGAGACTACGGTAAGCAGGGAACACTGTACGGGATTTCGAAGAAATTAATTAAAATTTCCCGAGAAGAAAGGTCTCGTTTACCTATCAGATAAACCCAGTCGGCGCTCAAGGGTCGAGCATCGCTTCAGGCCTGTTAATATGGTGTCAAGTTCGCGGCTACAGACTAATGAAGAATATTATAAGTTCATGTAAAATGTCTTCCTCAACATTGTTAACTAAATTTCCTGTTACTTTTTTGTTTCTTTATTTATTCATGTCTGCATAGTTTTAAATTGTGGTCTGGAAATTATTTTTCTCGTCATCATCATCAACAGCCTTCTTTATCGATCTGCCGTAAATTTATTGTAGCGAAAAAAATATTTCGCCGTTTTGAGTATTTTTTCGGTAGGGGAATATCTTGTGGGCTTGCATCTCAGACGTGCTGTTGTAGTCTCGGAGCGGCGGCTGAGCAGAGGAGAGGGATGAGGCTTTTTGAATGGGTGAAATATTGTGTATCACTGATATGCGTAGGTACTAGCAGTAGGTATATCTTACTCATCGATATAAATCAAAGATGTGCCCTGAGCACCTTGAAATTGTTAACGAACTGCGACTCTGTGTGTAGCGTAAGTGGTTTACAACTACCAATTTACTTGACCCTTAGAATCGCTAGCGGCGAGGTATGTTGCGGTTTACTTATTTTGGTTATTGGCAACGAATAGGTAAAAACGTCCGGCATTCACCGCTTCCTACAACCGACTAGAACGGAAAGAGTGAGCTTACTATTCCCAACGATAACATAAATCCGTGCGCTTGAAGTTTGGAAGGGTATTTCTGTTGATTTATATCGATGATCCTACTTATATAGCTATAAAACTGACGTATTGCGTAACATTAGTACTGTCTACTACTAAAATTCTTAGTTATGGCTATTCATTTGTATCGTGTCATTTTTTTTAATCATTCTGGTAATATTATTTTCATTAAAACATAATGGGTTATTTTTGTTAACAAAATGACTGCAGTGCGCAACATTGAGTTCACCCTTATTATAGCGAACACTGCTTCATTACCTCAAACAATAGCTCACCTGGACGACATTTACTCCAAACACTGCCTTTTATTAGCCAAGTAAACGTAATTAAAGTCGAAAGTGTCCCCAAAACTCGCTTTACCGATTCCAGAAAAAAAGGTCAGTAAGTTACGGTCGAATGAAAAATGCAAAAACGACTTTGATTGTTCATGGCTTATTACGCGACCAAAATGAATGGTGTTGGGCTTTGTTTTCAAGTTTTATGTGTGCCAAGTCGTGAGCGGACATCTCACGACCGGGGAGCGTACTGAGTAAGCCAGTAATATCGACTCTACCGTTCGCTATTCAACGGTCACACCTTCAGTTAAAGGTCTTTATGACTTTATCTCATTTTGTTGATCACTTCATCATATGGGGCGTGTGTCTATGAAAATTAAACTCGACATCAAATTGAAACAATACGTGAATGTTAGTATGAAACTTGGACCGAGCATTTCCCACGTGAAGTACTCGTTGACTTAATTGATTTTTTTAGCGAACAGAGCCTTATTCACAAAACTAAAGAATACAATGAGAATTACACTACGCTACATAACTAGCTACTTGCACTAAGCACGTCTGAATTATCCACATACCAATGAAGGTCTATAGATAATCAACATGTTTAAGACCACTACCAGTCGGAAGCGTTAATCAAATTAATTTGACTGAATTAAATATGTGAATTTTATTTTGCTTACCTCATTTTAGTAATTATAAGTATCACAAACGTTTTCGCACTTAGCTATTCTTTTATAAAGATATCAATGACAGTAGGTTTCAATTGGCATTTACTTCATTATGTGGCTGGAAACGTCACTCGATCACGTGACCACAACAGTGATTGTCTGTCATTGGCCAATGTTTCACATTGAAACCAACGAAATTTAATCACTACAAAATAAATTATCAGACCGAACTATTGCCGAATAAAATACGACTAGCAGAGTTAGTGGGTACTAATGTATTTTAATATTCGGAATATAGTAAAAGTTTAAGAAATGTTCTCAAAAAAAAGTTAATCTGTTGTGCGTAAAATCTGTTTACTTTTTAGCCGACTTCAAACATAGAGCAAGTTCTCAATCCGACTATATTTTTTATGTGTTACTTCAGAGCTTTCAACTAGATGAACTATGTATTCATTATAATTAATTCTATTAAAGTAGTGAACAGTGTGAGTTTAATTTTTAAATCGAAATCGGTTGTTTATTTTTTTAGAGAATCTAAATCTAATTATTGATAACCAAGTGATGGCTTTCAGATCGAAACTGGAAACGAAGTCTACAGTTAGATAGCTGCATCGCAAAATTGCTATAGTCATTATCCATAATCACAATAATCTTATCGGGCATGATAGTATACAACTAAGTATATTTACGCATACATTTAGAATACATCGAATAATTAAGCATACATCGAGAAAGTTGCAAGTATTTTAAGGGTATGCACCCTTAAAATACTTGCAACTTTCTCGAAACATATTGTCTGAAAATTGTATGCAGTCTTTTTTAAGGTAACCTGTCTGTTATTTCTGCTAGCCAGTTATCAGAATTGTATTTCATGTAAAATCGTAATAGTAGGTACCAATTTTTTTTTAATAAAAATATGAAAATATGTTATTCTTATTTAAATTAACTCATCACTTTGAATGCCTATATCAATTAGGTGTGCGAATCTTTATAACTTAATAATAAGCCTTAAGAGCATAACAATTCAAATCACACGTAATTGATAATGTTTATAAATATTAAATTTTAATTTTCAAAAGTAATTGGTTAGTTTTGTGTACAATTCTTGCAGTTTAAGGTGGTAATGACTTGTGTGACTGATAAAAATTGCAAGCGAAGATGCAAATTAGTTTCATTTCAAAAATATACCAACACAGTACTAATGGGAGTATTTTATGTTCGCGTAGATTTTAGAATCTTTTTATTTGTTATTGGTGTGCACTCGACCGCCATTTCGCCAGATGTTAAGCGAAGATGTGTTCTATGATAGAACTCGCTTACCCGAAAAAACCAGATTCACTCTCGACTTCCAGATATCTATTCTTATCCACGATACATATGTAAATACACTCAGATAACGCATTTAGATATTCTGATTACAAAACTGAAGATAAACTGTTTTACCTTTACTAAACCTTTAGAAAAGGAGTATTTTTTGTCTATTAGCTCGTATGCGGTATTTTAGACTATTTATCTACTTACCTGCTTCCCAAATTTGAACCCGCCCTTCTACCGCCTAACTACGGTTTTGTTATAGCTGTCTCTATCATTTCAATCGAGAAGAAGAGAGAGAGCAAATATCAAATCTAAGACAGTTTCAGTTAGGCGGTAGACCCCCGAACCTTTTAATCTTAACAGTTTGTTTAAAGTAACAATCATACTTTCTCGCAAAGACAGAAGTTGGTCGCCGACAGTCGTTCGTTGGCAGTAGTACCAGTCTCACACCAACCGCTTTACCGTCTACCTAAGTCGGCTTTGGCTTTGCTATTGCCATCTCAATTTTTCCAGCGAAAAGAAAAGAGAGCGTTAAAGCGTCTTTCATATGGCGATAGAACCCTGGTACTCTTAAACATGTTAAAGTCTTGAAACGCCGTTGCCAATTAGCAACCTTATAGGTATTTTATATGATAGGTAGGACCTACATTTCGTAGAGTGTGCAGCTAATCTACATGATCTAGAATCACTTTGGCTCTTTACATCGGACTTCTTGTTTCGTAGCTCGAAGAACCAACATCGTTTCTATCAATCATTGGCTGACAATCCAAAGACTGAAACTATGAGATTTGACTCCACTTCCGTAATAAGAACGTGGAGGCTGTGGAATGGGTTGCCTGAGTGTGTTTTATGTGTGCCCGATATATTACACAATAATGGCGTATTTAAGAGTCTTTGTCAAGAGTGAATTGGTTTCTTCTACGTAAGTAAGTTTCAGCGTCGACCGCATCGTTGCTTAACATCAGGCGAGATTGCGGTCAAGTGCAAGCCTATTATCATTAAAGAAATAGACTTGTTCTTGTTTGCATGTTCGAACAATGTATACCGAGTACAATGTCATGACACGTTAAATAATGTATTGGAGTGAATAATGCGCATAATTATTACACTAACCCAGTATTCGTGGACTGGTTCAAGAGTATAGGCAGTGGGAAGGGGGAATTAAATAATTGATTTTAACAGAGTTCTTTTATTTATGCGTCTATTGCTACTTTTTGTTTTCGGGCATTCAAAATCTTTTTAATTTCATACAAATTTGTTGCCTTCGATTCATAAAATTACGTGCAATAATTGTCATGATATTAAAACAATTTTATATTAGTGGTATATATTGGCACATATCTCACATACCACACTATCATCTATCTAACCACAAACTAAGCAAAGGTTGTACTACCTACTACTTGTATCTGGCTCCCAAGCCAGACAGCTAATAAATACTATTTAATACTTATTTTGTTGTATAAACATACTTATTAAACATAGACACAGGCACAGATCAAATATTTGTATTCATCACACAAATATGTTTTTGCACTGAGTGGGAATCGAAAAGATAGAAAGCTTATCGGGCACATCTGCCATCCCGCACTTGACGGTGGTGGATTATAAATCTGTAAGAAAAAGCCTCGAGTTCCAGCCTTTTTGTACAGCCTGACTCTTTCCAGAGTCCACCTAGAGAAGTACCACCTTACCTTTGCCAGTGATGCTACGCTAAGCGGTTATACGGTATAATTTATGTTTACAGTGTTGCGGTTTAGTTTCCAGAAAAGTTACGTATTTCATAGGATAACGAGCGCTGTACATTGGTAGATAGTGTTCTGCTATCTTCTTATTAAAATATGTAGCTTTTTTCATTAACTTAACTCAGGTAATACATTCCACAGTATATCCGTTGTTATCACAAATGTAGAGCCAAACCTCTTCGTACGAGTTTTGGAATGTCAACAATGAAATGATGTCAGTTTTTAAGTTACGATCAGTCTGATAGAAAAATGGTCAAAGCGGTATCAGATCATGCAGAACAGTTGCACAATCTACGAAGTAGTACTATTATGTTGTGGCCATTTTGGTTACCATGTCTCATCGTGTCACTCTAGAGGTATATACTACCTAATAAAAATGTAGGCTACTTATTCTAACTGTTTAGTTATTGTATGGTTTACAGCATACATATAAAGTTACTCGCGACCCGTTCCGGTTTCGCTCACATATGTCTTGTCATGTAAAGACTCTGTAAATACAATTAAACGAAATGAAAATTATCCTATCTCTCAAGTTGGAGCAGATTACACATAAATGTCAACTTTGGTGGATATCGGAATGTATAACTATATTGAATAGGTAGGTGGGTTATTCGCCACAAAGTTAATTCGCCACAAAAACAAGTGTGTGGTATCGTCTATGTCGTGACATATTGAAGAGTTAACTGGGAACGAACATCATGAAACTGGATTTTCATAAATTAATATAGGCACGATAGCACGATTTAAGTACAATAACCAATGCTAGGAGTGAGTATTATAAATCTTATTCAACAATTAAAAGCTACATAAAATGAAAATATCATGTTAAATTAAGGGCAGTTGTTTATTTGCTGAAGTAAAATGAAGCCACTTCAAATTTAGTGAGGCAGGGTCTTAAAACGTACACTACAACGCAGCATAAACGTTTACAACCCATTCTTGTTTTTAATTGCTATTTAAATAAAACGTACCATGAAAGCAATGGAACGTTTCTGCTACGAAACTAAAAAAAAAACATTCGGATTCTTATTAAGTAAGCGTGCTTACTTAAAGAGTTTATTGCGAGTGGAAACAAAAGAAAAAATCCGGAGAAAATCATAATTGTGCGAACTTATAGAACCTTTAAAATGGTTCCAATGGAAAATATGAAACTGTGGTATAAAACGCCACTATTTTTCTTACATTAGTTCTTTTTAACGAGGTGGTGAGTCATGAGAGGTGCTTGCTATATTGAATTATTATTTTACGGGAAAGAGAGAATTAAACATTGTTTTGAGCTATCGTGGTTGTTAACCCTAAAATTGTATTGTGTATTTTATTACTATTTTTATGTTACGTCCAAAGAAGTACTTAGTTTTAATATTATCATATTACTAGTATTTATTTATATAGTGAATTGCACCACCGCCCAAATTATGGTAAATATATTCCATACGAATCAAAAGGTTATCTGGAAGAGATCACTTTTAGCAATGAGATCGCCTTATGTAAGCGTTTTGTGTTGTTTGTTTTTGGCTATTTGTTGTAGTTTTGTGATGCTTATAAAGTGTATTTATATTGTGTAGTGGTTATATTATTTTATTATTTACTAGCGAACCGCCCTAGCTTCGCGCGGGGGCAATGCTGATACTAAATATAAGTACATAATAAAAACGGTTATTCTGGGTTATTCCTAAGAGATAGAGATAAGAGATACACTAATGCAATTTTTTTTTGTAGACCTTGAAAGGGTACATTGATATGAATGAATATATTGCTGTACATTATTTTGATCTAGCTCATAGGGTTCAGCCAGCGTTCGCAGTGTAAGCGAAAAAAATCTATTTATTTATGACATTACATTGGGAACCTTTAAAATTATCCGTGTTCCTCTGATATTTTATGCGCGCATTATACTTATAAACCTTCCTTTTAAATCACTCTATCTATTAAAAACCCGTTATAATCTGTTAGGTTGTTTTAAAGATCAAAGCATACTATATAGGGATGGACAGACGCGGGAAGTGATATTGTTTTATACTATGTAGTGATGTGGCATTTATCGTCATAATATTATTGTGCAACAAGTTTGCGATATTTCGGTGCAGTTTCACCACCACGTTTACTGGTAAACTGATGAACGGAGTTGACACAAAAGTTTTCGAAACATTAGGCCCTTAGGGGCCGGCAACTCATTTCTTTACGAAAAAGTTTGACGGAAAATGCTGGCTTTTATTTAAGTCGACGAATAAATAAAAATTTTACCATGGCTCCAACAAATAATCATGGCCGACATCCCTAAAATATTAATAAGCAAGCAACTACTTATTAAAGAAACTTAGACTTACTTTTATAAAAAAAACTTGTTTCGACATTTTAGAAAGACCCTAGAAAGTTTTCTATAACATTACTTAACATACCAAAAAATGTTTATAGGAGCAGTAATCTAATAAGAATTTAATCAGCATTACACATTTATGAAAAAATCTAATTGGACTGATTTGAAATAAATCGGATCAAAACAAAACAATATTATTTACTGCTACTGAACCCGGAAGAGTAAAATTATCGCTAACTATTTTTTTTTTATCAACGAGGATCCTCTATTTTTTATAACAAGAACAATATTAAAAATTTTGATTAACCCCCGACTACCTCGGATTTGTTATCTGTACAACATTCTACTAGTCAAGCTTTTTCATTTGATACCCATATTAAGAGAGTTGTGAAAAAAGAAATGTATTTCGCCATTTTGTGGAAGCGGCCATCTTGGATTTGAAATTTGTCATAGTGCAATGTATTCTACTAGTCAAGCCCTTTCGTTTGATACCCATATTGAGGTAGTAATGAAAAAAATAATATAATTTGCCATTTTTGGTGGCGGCCATCTTGCATTTTTTTTTGTAATGTATAGTAATTCACTAGTCAAGCTCTTTCATTTGATACCCATATTGAGGTAGGTTGTAAAGAAATATTTTTCAGCTATTTAGTGGAGGCGGCCATCTTGAATCGATATTAACTAAACATAGCTAAGAGCATTTGCACGGATATTAACTATCAAATAAAAAAAATCGGCCTATCTGTTTGAGCTCTACGGTGCCACATACTGATACACACACACAGACATCGACGTCAAACTTATAACACCCCTTTTTTTAATTTATGATACCTAAATATTGATGGACAATTCTCAAATTAAAAATCCACAATATCATGATAATAAATGATTTGGTATTCATTTGTATGTTTTATTTTTCTATTATGATATTAATAATTTTGTTGTCACTGACAACGTCTGTATGAAGTACCACAGTTTTCCGCCAAGCATTAATGAGAAAATGTGTCGGTCATTGTGTGTCAGTTTGAAGGCCATTTCCTTTCGGCCGCCTTTGTAACTGTGTTTTGTAACCCGGGTACCTACATAAGAAGAAAATTTTCTCCTTTTTTTCTAGTCACCTTATATTTTCGACTTATGAGCGCTATCTATTCAACGTTTTCTTCATGTTCATAGACTAAGCTGAGTGGTGTTTTACTTTAATTTTATAAAATATACATATGATGCTTACCATCAGACGCATGTCTTGCGTTATCTAATAAATAAATGAAGTAATCATCCGCCGTATTCCAAACCTGTATAAAGTTAACGCAAGGCAATCTAAATCTTAGAAAATTGGAGTTAAATCGATATAAAAGCTTGCAACATTTGTGGAGTCAAAGCGACAGAGTTGGGAGTTTAGTCAAGTTATGTGGTTCAGCGGTTACATCTGTGAGTTTGAGAACAAGAAGTGTTACACGTTATCAAATGTGTGATACCAATGCTAGTCGCACTTGACGTTGGAACATCTCATGTATGAGCAACTTGGTAGAATATCACACAACGGTTAAATTTAAACTGATTAGAATTTAAATTACGTAGACAGCGTATGATTTTTATTTTATTTTGGAATGTTTCACTCTGAATGTTTTTTTTACAGAGACGTGTGGTTCCATGTGGCAAAATACGCAAAATAACAAATTTTACCGAACTCAAGGAGTCGTCTTGTACGGTGACTAGTGCAACGTCTCCTAAGACGGCACGACCTCGGCTTGGCTGCCGCCGGGAGAGTAGTTCAAGAAACGACCTGCCATCCCAAAAAGGGATCTGCTACAGCGTTAGCGTGGCGGATCTAGAACCTGCCTACTTGTATCTAGTCTGTATGTAGAACTATACAATCTTTGATTATTATGTGATGTTAATATATGCATTCTTATTGCACAATGTTTTTTACTTACAACAACTTTACTTTTTTGTTCACAACAACTTTACTATTTACTAACGACAAGTACGATTTTTGTGGAATTTTATCGCGGCGTGTGCTTTTAGATTATTTTTCTCAATTGTAAAACAAAAACACTTCTGCAAAGCGTTTTAATGTAACAGCCTAAATCTCTTTGGTGGCTAACTGTTAATGTTTTGCTGATCCAAATTCGTAGACTAAAATTGTCTGTTTAAATGATAGCACCATAAGGAGGCCACTTATCCCGGTCATCTCTCACAAGATGGTATAGTAGTACACTAATCTGGCTGAGAGCGTATTGGCAGATGACGCGTGATCTCAAAAGATATCTTCCTCTGAACAAACTTCCTCGGGTTTCTTTCAAAGTTAAAGTCAGTCATAGCCTAAAAACCTTAGAAGTACAAATGAAAACCTACAATTTTATCAGGAAATCGGTGGTACTTGCCACTAGATGACCGGCTTAAATGATAACCTCAGCATATTAAAATTAATATAAATACCACCCTCATCGATGCTTATCAAATGAGATAGCGAAAGTAGTTCGGGTACCGCACGCACCGACCATCTGATCAACTCATCCTGTACTCCTTCATTATCTTTATTAAACATTTTAACATCTACGTCGGATTCCACTTTTTTAATTATAGCTTATTGAGCCGAACTCTAGATAAATACAACAAGTCAATATTACAGGCATGAAATAAATTAATAAACTCTTATCAGACTACAAATAAGGGCGACACTATATTCCAATAAAGGCCCAATTTGTTAATGAATCACATCCACTTCATTGATAATGTCAAATTTGAAATAATGAAGTCGATATTGTATTTGCAAATAATGCAATAATATTAAAACTAAATCCATTTTGAGTAACAGTTGTAATTTAATGACGTAGAGTATTTTATACGAAAGAGGCGACCTTAAATTGAATCCAGCTGATAATAAAGGAGATTATTAGGAAATTCTCCGGATTATAAAAACAACGTAGATTTAAGGAAGAAAGAAGGAACTAGCCTGCTTAGAAGAACTGACCATAATAATTATATAATTACATAATACACATATTTATATAGCCTACATACACATACCGCGATTAAATTTTTAACGGAATATTGAGATTGATTTGTATGATGCCGCTTTTTTTACACTTTCTAATATACAGAGAACCTATAAAGATGTTTTTTAAAATGGTGAAATGGGTAAATTAGTATTTACAAATTTTATTCTGTTTAAGGCTGGGGATTAATTTACAGAGTTGTCGCTCATTGTTAAAGTACATAAGTTTTATATAGAGGAGAATGAAGTAACATAAAAAGTCAAACTCACGCCTAAATATATTGAAATAAATAAAAATTTCTAACTCTTAAGTAAGAAAATTATGTATGGAATTCGGGCAAAACAATTTTACCAAGATAATTCAAGCAATAATAACATGAATTGTCACTGTAGCCAATACTACCGTCAATACATAAATATTTATAAAAAATTAATGTATTCAAAAAATAAATATCGAATATTTTTGAGTTTAAATATACCAATAGTAGGCCAAAAGTAGATAAAAGTTAAATGTGACTTTTGATGACAACAACAACACAGCGACAGCGACTGGCGCAAAAGCTTAACAGACACTATTTTATTATATTCGAATCAAAACGCAAGATAAATACCAGATTCAGTAGTTTTGTCTCCTATATTGATAACGATTACGAAACGATTTACAAACTTCGACTTACAATGTTTTGATATGTATTTAATATAGCAAAGTATGCACATTATTTCAAAGTTCATAAAAATACAAACGATAAGACGCATACGAAGTACAAATTTGGTATAACCAATGAATATAATAGATATAAAATAATTGAAATAATTTTTTGACGTTGCTTATAGGTTAACACCCAAAAACAGATACAATTAATTATTTTCCTCTATGGAAAAAGCCACTTCCCATGAATAAAAAAAATGTTGAGTATAGGGATGAGAACTGTAAAGTTGTTACTGCGATCTCGAATACTGACGTCGAGCACAGGATTTTATTCGAACACATTTTTTTGTTTAAAATGATGTAATAACTTACCTAGGAAACTAATTGACCCGTCCTCCTCTGCCTCCTTTCCTCATTGTGAGGTGTAAAAGGAAAACTATTCGTATATCGAGGGGGAAAATTGAGCTGAATCGTTATGCCCATTTTTATTGTCGTCTATTAATTCAAGTTTTTTAGTTTTGTAAGTTATACATTCTAAATATAATTTTAAGTAATTGCCAAGTTCACTTTTCAGAATTTTCTAAAAAATTCAAATTAAAAAAATGTTTGATTAAAAAAAAAATATATTTCATTGTTATCACAATGAGTAGAAAATAACATAAAATTAATTAAATGACAAATGACTACGGGATTTAGTTGTAAAGTAGATGTAACGACAGTGCAATTATTGTTTAGTTTTCTTGATTACTTTTTATTATTTGGCATAAGCTTGACTACTATTTAATTAACCTTAACTTAACTTATTTAATTAAACTTAACTCCTATTAAATTAATGTTAACCGATATGACTATGACTGTCTACGATAAAGCGCGTTTACGTAGTAAGAATCGACTCACTATTGCCTTCAAGAAACTAAGATTGTATTTGTAGATGGACTCTTCTATAATTTTTTCAATAAATACATAAATTACTTACATTCTGTGATACTACAATTTATTATGACATTACTTTTTATTATTTCTCATTTGTCATCATTAACTTATTTGTATTGCTGGACTTCATAGGCCTTTCATAATATGTCACTCATCCCGCCGTCTGTTGTGATTATAGGTACTTTATTTTATTTTGAGTAATGTGACGTTGTCATTGTCGTGCAAATATTTTATGCAATTATATATATTTATTTGATTATAACACTAAATATTAATAGATATTTACAGTATTATTGCACAGGAATTGAATTTAATTGAAGTACAGGAGTATTGAAATCTTAACGGTTATGACAGTTCAAAGTATATAAATTATACGGGAGATAGGCCTTTGTATAATCTATTTAACTAAAATAAAATAGGCTAAAATAATACCAAATAAAAATATACATTCCTACAAATCATACCTGTTTTAATTTATTAATTCTATGTGTATAAAGTGAAGCACTCGACCAGATTCCTATGCTCGGCAATTGGTGACACAAGGTAGTGATGGATGATATGTAGGTACTACGTTCAGCAACCGTTGTTAGGTTTCAAACTTTGTTATAGATATCTTATAGATAAATATGCGTATTCATTTAAAGAAAATTAATACTAAGAATTGACAGATTGTTCTAGTTTAAGAAGCATTTTGTGATACATTGCGTTTTATTCAAAAGTGTTGAACCGGTTTCACACATTTAAAATATAAAATTTATGAGATCAACCACCTTTATTTAAATTGTGCCTACATAGATACTTATTGAATGCTTGACGATGCCTATTTGTTACTGTCGCTGAGTACTCTCTGTGTACTCTATTTCAATCAAAGATTATATCATACACGCAGTTCCAAAATTATTATAGCGATATTCCTTGTATCTAAAAACTAATTTTGTGTATTCCGGTTAGAGATATTGTCGAACAATCAGGTCTAAAAAATTTAGAGGGTTTTTAGAATATTTAGACTTTATTAGTATTTATACGTACGTAGTAGCAGTAGTAAGCAGTTACAAGTAGTAGTACGTAAACATCTTATTAGAATGTCTAATTTTATAACAAAAAGTATATTTTCGGTTCATTTTTAGTCTATGTTGGTGCTACTGTTTATTCCATTTGTCACCAAATTAAGGATCAAAGATTCGTATACTTTTAGGTTATAGTCAACTCGATATTCGTGCGAAATAAGATATTATTACTTTTGTTTTTCTTCTCATAAACTATCCCAAACAAATTTATAAGAACTATACTACAAAATATGTCGTGTATAGTTCGTATATCCTAAGAAACTCCCTTAACTTTACTGTTGTACCTACTGTGAAAAGTTATAATATCACAGCTACATACCGTTGTGTAAACTACATATGTATGTTTGTGTCTAAATATGGGGGTTTCAGAACATTACTTGAGTACTATATTGTGCAGTGCCATATAGTTATTCTCCTTGCTCTATACACGCTCTCCTTGCGAGAGAAGGCCCGAGTCCCAGCAGTGGCAGCATTTAGTGGACTGTCGATACAGTTATTTACTGCTACAGTTATTGAAACGAAGTTCCTTACGGCAGGGAAATGAGAATTGGGAATTCGCAGCGCGACCGAACTAAAAAAATGTGAGAAACCGTAAGAAAAATCAATAACGGAAGTGACGCGTAAAATCTACTCGTGACCACTTTTGCCAACTTTGTTTTTCAGATGATCGTACCACACATAATAAATAGCGATATAGCGAAAAACATAGCGATATGTATTGTTTCACTTTAAATAATATTTAATAACAATGTATTCAATAAATAGTATAGGTTGTGATTCCTCACGCAATACTAACACTAAGTATTTTTATTATAATACGTTTAAGGTATGTAGAGCTAGTAGATAAGCATGTTTACAATATACTTTAGTTGTACTTAAATATTTAAATAAGATTACTGGCATTGTTTTATATTTATGTGCCATTTATATTTATGATTAAATGTCATTTTAGTTTCTGTGGTTGAACTCTTTTTATATTATATTTTTAATATTTGAAATGTATTCTGATTTGATCTCTGAATATTAGCGTAGGTATATTTATTGTGCTGTACGAAATATCGGTCTTATATGTATTTATTATTTAGCACAGCCGTTATAAGTAATTTCTACATACTCTCCGATCTAATTATAATCTTAGGAATGGTAACAATATATCGTATGTTTTAGAATAGAGCGATCTAGTTAAAAAAAACTGTAGGGTAATTTATAAACCTACTTTTCCTGCTCTTTACAGAGAGTTCGTCCTGCTGAACATACAAAAGTTTCGATTGAGTCAAAGTTTAAAAAGTTAATCAAACAATATCTCAAAAATAACATAAAACGTTTATTTTCATTCTAAAGTTTAGTAAAGGAACTTCCAAGATATTTATTTATGTTTTATCAAGCAACCGTGATTTAAAAACGATTTTAAATGTATAAATTTTATTAACACACGAAAAAAACCATTAAAATAAAAAATAATACAATTTTCACAAATAAAAACAAAAGTACCTACTATGAACGAAAAAAGAAAATAATACTTATTTTCCTTACACTAATGCATACGTTTTTTTTCTAAAGATATACCGTGAACAGAAAATGAATAGTGTAAATACATTTATATATAAATAATGATTGTATTTACTTGAGGAATTGATTGTATTATTTAGATTGAAATAGGAAATGTATCAAAATCTACTGTGCTATGTTATTACACATAAATTGTATATTAAAAAACATTTTTAGCGTTGTAATATTCGTAAGTCTCATTGGTGTGAATAAGTAAATACGATTTTGGGCCTAAAATCAGTTTGTTTTGAATTTTACGTCAAATATGTTACTAGTACAAATGAGAATTGTTTAAAATAGTTTCACATGTTTTGTAGTTGTTTTTATTGAAATGTTATGTTACACAATTTTAAATGTAGAGTCTTGTAAATTTACTTCCTCTTTCAATACCAAAAAACATTTTAATGTATCTAATTACACAAATCAACATAGCCTACAGTTACTTTTATTTTGCCCAAGAATAAATGTATATTTTTATATTCGATAGGCATTTATTTCAAGATTCAGCTAAGTTATTAAGTTATTTTAACGAATTAAAAAAGGTAAAATATGCTCGAAGTTTTGTTTTGCTTCAAGTTTTTCAAACTTTGAATGAAATCAAACCAAGTAAACATACCACGTTGTTTCGAGCATAATCTTTGGCAAGTTTCGACTTGACAAAGACTAAGTAAAGCTCGCTAGGCCAATAAAGTTCACTTCGAAACGGACGTTTCTTTCAAAGACTGACCTGGTTCGGGGGAGATCCTCTGAAGGCAAATTGCGACGTCATTTTTCACCGCCAACTTGAAACTTTACAAATCACAGTTCTGGAGAGTCACAGTTCGCACGTCACTACACACAGCTCACAGCATGGCGGGCGCTGGCGATGGCGGCGCGGGCTCGGCTCGGCCGGCGCGAGGTATCGATTGCGGTGCAGAGCGAGCGAGGAGCGGCCGCGGGTGCAGCGCGTGGTCGCGCGCGCGGCGGCAGTGGGTAATGCGGTAGCTGCCCGCCAGGTGATAGTAATTGGCGCCCCCGTCCCGCTCTCACGTCGCCCGTCCCTCTCGGCGCGCACACGCACGCTCACCGCTGTGTGCGTGCCTCGCTCCTTCTTTTCACGCGCGACGCCGTTTGACCCCGCGCGCCGTCGACGCTCTCGATTTTTGCGGTGCGGTGGGTGGCGCCGTCGAGGGGCGGACGCGGGTGGGGGCGCCGGAGTGGGGGTAGATGCACTCCTTTCTTTTTTAAAGCTTCTCTTTCTTTTCTCGTATTTTTTATGTTTGTATTGGTATGAAGCGGTCTCTTTTATTTTATTTCATACATATACCTATATATTTCGTGATAATTAACAGTGGCGATGCGCACGACGAGCGAGTTTGCTGAAGAGTCGACTTAATGATAGCTTTGCATTTCATTAAAGGTAACCACGACATTTGTAATTTTTATCGGCTAAACATTTCGCAATGTCTAGTTGCTGCACGCTCTCTCGAAGTTTACATTTGTGTACGGCAGTTCGTATTACTGGGGTGGTTATACGCGGCGGAACTCTACATGTAGCAGTGACAGTATTAAACGGTCTTTTGAATGTGTTTCACCGACTACCGCGTAAGTAGTACAAGCCAGACTATTATACGCGCTTTGCTCGGAGCTACAATTAACATTTTAGAATTAAACAATTTCTATGTAATTACTAAGAGTGATCTAAAACGTTTATTTTATTAAATTACATGGAAATAATTGCTGAAGTTAGTTAGGTGGTTACATTAAGCAATTTGTAGGAAGGTTTAACTTGTAGAGTATAGTCGACAGTTAAAATTAATGAGTTTAAAGGAACAACTCGACTTACCTACCTCAAATTTTTGGTCAGTGGGTCATTTAAAATTAAATACAAGTGTGATAACCTTTCATCATTATCAATGTTTTACAAAATGTTGTTTATTAATTGATAACGATAGTTATCAACGAGTGCTCATTGATTACACCCCACGTGACGGGCACATAGCAATCATCGCGTACCTACTACCGTCTGATTTCGAGAATTCTCAAATTTTGATAACAATACTACAATGTATCGGAATAAGAAGCGCAACGTCCCCAATCGATCTGTTCCCCTCTTCTTTCTTATCGCGCGAATATTTCACACTGAACGCATACCGACCGAAAAAACTCACACAGATATAAAATATTCAAACGGTATAACATAAAATAAATTATCTTAGGTGAGTGTGAGGTTGTGTGCGTGGCCCCCTCCCCTGGGCGGGTCGGCGGCGAGCGACCAATGGCGCGGCGCGGCGCGCGACGGCGATCTCGGCTCACTCAGCGCGGCGCCGGCGACCTCGCGCCACGCTCGGCGCTCACCGCTCCACTCCGCTGTCTAAAATAACACCTCACCTTAATCACTCACTCATCCTAACACGCACACATCCTAATCTCTTACAAGCCTATTCTTGCATCACTCGCTCACTGTTCAATCATTTCATTTGTTACATTTAGCTTAATTTATACAAACGATGAATTTGATCTTCATATTTTTCTCCGTATCCCAAATTTAGATCGAAACAATTTGTCATTTTGAGTTCTTTTGAAAATTATTTCGTTGATACTTTTACTTTTTTTATTTCACGATTAAGCATTATACGTACATTTCTGACGACATTTATAATCAGGTAATTGAACATGTTAGGTTATTAAATAAAAATGGCAAGTTTAATAACAAACATTAATAATGTTAATGTTTAGACTTTTCTCGATAATTAGTAGACCATTTGGGTCGTACCACTGGAGTAAATGTTTATAATATCTACTAGAAAAAAAATACTAGGTACTAGGTATCTACCTAGATTAAATTAGTTAGTTACCTACATCACTTAGATTTTTAACTGCTCTTTACGCAACTGATACGTAAGTATGATAAGTAAGCTGTGTTGCTGTTTTATTTCAAACGAGAGATAAATCATCTCGTATCTCTGGGTGACGAGCGCAGTGCAAAGCTAGATACTGGTTTGGATTTTTTCATGGCCAATAGCCACTATGTTATGGACAGACGTGTTGCTTAGCATCAGATACATACCAAAATATCCTGTTCGTCTGGTTACCTACTCTATTTTAGAAAAATTAAGTTACAATTTAAAAACAATTCCTTTTAATTATGATATATTTATAAAATTATATTGATTTGATTAGTAGGTACCTAATTAAAAAAATAAAAGAATGTTTTTTTACTAATTAAAATAGGTATATTGTTTTAATTTTGTTTTATTACATTTACTAATCCATACCAACTAGCTGAAAATGTTTTAATATACCTACCTACGAAACAATAATTCAGCTTCCTTTGAATACGCTATTGACATAAAATAAGTAGGTAGGTTTGTATATCTATATATTGTGTTTTGGTGTAGGTAATATGTTGACATAATATCACTTTGATTTTTGAATTTGACTGTTGACTTCAGAAAGCCTCTACTTTTAAGTTAACTTTTGGTTAACGCAAAAGGCGTAGGACCCTATGTCTTAATTAAATTTACCATAGTTATGCATCATAAGTACGCACATATTACCTATGTAGGTTGTAACGCGAAATTTCCGCTACGCTGCTCCACCGCCGCTCCAACGCTACGGTACTCTACTTCATTTGCATGTCAGTGACTCGAACCCGTAAATTTTTTTCCCTACCACAAATTGTTTATAACGCAGATAAAAAAAGTTTCAAAAGAATAGATTAGAACGAATGGAAGTGATCGAAGCGAGCAGCTGTCATCTTCCCGTTATGATATTGTATTGTTCCTTTGTCTGTCTTCATTCGAACCGCTAGATGCTGTTTGGACTTTTCGTCAAAAGTCCCTAAGTACTGCCAACAATCGCAGTTTCCGTATTTCTGATTGAGACTCCAACTTTCGTGTATCGGAACTGTAAATCTTATCCCGCCGTAATAAGGTAGGCAATCGTACAATAATGTTTTATTAATTCTGGTAAAATTAGTAAACTGGGGCAGTTAAATTTTTAAATTGAAGACGGTCGTTTCGTTGTTCAGAAGAAAATTATCGGTAATTATTATTCGCTAAGACTTCAAGATAGAGGCAGAAATAGAAATGAGATCACATTTTGGAAAAATTGACCTATTAGTCATATTAGATAGGAATATGTAGGTACCTATGTAATATAAAAATGGCAAACGCTTTATTAACAAAATGAAATTACAATGAAAACTATACACTAGATACTAAAAGAAAACTATATATTAGAACCTACCTAACTACTTACGTACACAAAGCACATCTGAGTTGTCCATAGACCAATTAATTAAGGTCTATAATCAAGCCCACTACCAGTTGGTAGCGTGACCAGCATGCTACGGCATAAGCGCGCTAAATGGCAATGTTTAAACGATGAGCCAAATAAACGCCAGCATTTTTATCACGCGTCGCGTCAAATAAGCGTTTAACAAGAACAAAATTAAAAATTTTGACTAACCTCCGACTACCTTGGATCTCGGATTTTCTGTATGACGTTCTACTAGTCAAGCCCTTTCATTTGATACCCATATTAAAAGAGTTGTGAAAAAAGAAATGTATTTCGCCATTTTGTGGTAGCGGCCATCTTGGATCTAAATTTGTCATAGTGCAAAGTACTCTACTAGTCAAGCCCTTTCATTTGATACCCATATTGAGGTAGTAGTGAAAAAAATAATGTAGCTTGGCATTTTGTGGTGGCGGCCATCTTGGATTAGATTTTTTTATAGTGTATAGTATTCTACTAGTCAAACCCTTTTATTTGATACCCATATTGAGGTAGATTGCGAAGAAATATTTTGTTGTTTGGCAGGCATCTTGAATTAACCAAATATACCTAAGAACATCCGCACAGATATTAACCTTCAAATAAAAAAAACTGCATCGAAATCGGCCCATCCGTTTGAGCTCTACGGTGCCACAGAGAGAGAGAGACACACACACAGACAGACCGACAGACACACAGACAGACATCGACGTCAAACTTATAAAACCCCTTTTTTGGTCGGGGGCTAAAAAGGCTTTTGAAAATAGGATAGCACACGACTAATGTCTCAACACCAAACAGCTCAAATATGTAACCACTTCCGAGGGTTGCATATTTGAATTGTTTGAAATGTTCGGCTAAATTAGCCACTGCATCGGCCCATCTACATATGTGCCTCTGACACACTGATGTGATGGTGCCAGAGTATCAACGCAAGTTGCGTTTCACATTAGGGGTCGACCCAACATCCAAGGCATAACAGTCATTCTGTCAGATCTTTTGACATCGTCACGCATAAGACCACTCGATTCGAGTATATCTATCTGGGATACTACTTGACCACCATCTCGCCTGATGTTGAGCGACGCTGCGGTCTACTATGAAGAGAGATTTCCTAGAAAATACCGACGCTTGAAGATTATAACTATTGGAGAAATCCGACTGAGGCAACGCATTCCACAGCCTTGTCCACCCACAGCCTTACCAGAGTAACAAGTACATTTTTAGTAGTAACTCTCTTGAATTTATCGTATGTCTCATTTTCAATATTTGTCATTATATGTCTTAGGCTCTGAACATCTGGAGTTGCAACTCTTGGACTTGGTATGCAAAGTGAGGCAATTCTATGGATGCTTGGGTTCAAACTGTTTTTTTTTCTTCTTAAAAATGTTCTTTGTTATCGTCATCATCTCATTTTGTTGGAGTAGTTATTTTCAATTTCCCTCAATAGAACTTTTCTACTTCTTGTCCTAGTTATCTGGAGAAATTTGTAACACTGTGTGCTTTTTCTTCATTATTGATCTATCTGGTCTAGACTATTCTATCTTCCAATTTTTCATTCTCATTCCAATTAATATTGGTTTTTTATGCTTTGCATAATTTATTTTTTTCTTAAACTCGCTATGACGTTGGAGAATTATTCTAGTCTTTTGCTAGTTGGTATGATCGAATTTTATCTGGATATGCTACTGTTCCATCATTAGTATCGTTATCATGGACTGTTTCCATTGAAATCAATGTTGCCTATGCCAAACATTGCACAGTGCAGAGATCAAAGATACTTGCAAAATGCTGCTAAAGACATCAACGAAAATAACTTCAAATTCTTGAACATCAACGCAGAGTTCCAAGATAACCAGTTCTTTTCTTATATTCACGATTATGAAATGTTCTAACAAAAAAAACCTTTGTTGATGAATCTAAAGACAACATAACGTGGCGAAAATTTATTTGAAACATTTGAAAATTGAATTGTCAGCGAACGTACACAATTCTCAGCGAACGTACACAACTCCTTGTTGCGATTGAGACTAAATCAGGAGACGTCACCTGATTTTGCATCGCCATAGTTTGCATCGCGCGTTTGCCGCTTCTGCGTTTTTAAGAGTTCGATGATTGATTACAACCTTTCTGACATCGACAATAACCGCAGAGGATTGATTTACTGTCAATGCAACTTTAGACTCTATTTGATAGCCCTGTAGCATAACGTAGCATCAAACCCACAAAAACGTCAATAACGCGTCAATTCACCTGTTCATTAGCTAACATTTCCATAATATTCCATGATAACATTCCATTGTTCAAATATGAACGTTATACGTCATATCAGAGGTAGTTCTTAAATCGAAAATTCACCGCCCTTCTCTAATCGTGACAGTGATATCTGCCATTACTAGACACCGTCCACGAGTTCTGACGTCGAGAAGTCTATAAATGTTTAACTGACTACGCAATTATACTCATATAATTTCCGGTTAATAAATGGTTATATGATTGAAACGTTCTGTGTTGAAACATCGGCGCCATGGGGTTCGGAAGCTCATCTCAATTTCAAAACCCTTTAACTTGGTCGATGCGACGTTTGACTAAAATGCTGGCCTTATTTAGCTCAACGTAGGAGTATGTTTATTTGGCCTCTGTTTTATAGGTATGATAGTCTGACGTTAAGCGATGGGACGATGCGGTTTACGATGGACTGTGCTTGCTTAGAACCGATTCACACTGGACTTTAAGACTTCTTTAAGTAACTATCGAGGGAAACTCATTCAGGCGACGCATTCTACAGCGTTCCTATCATAAAAGGGGAGTCAGACTCGAACGAGGAAGAGCTATGAGCTATCCGATAAATAAAGACAAGGTGCCATTAGATCGTGCACATCAGTTTGCAGTTTTTTATGTTGTTTGTCAATTTGCGCGCATCCAGGAAAAGAAGGAAAGATTAGAGTCAAAGGTCAAAGCCACTACGCTTACCAAGTGTGGGTTGGCGGATAGCTTATGTCTTCGGTGTATGTCTTGGTTATAGGTCGTGGGTTCGATTCCGACCTAAGACAAGTATTTGCATGATGAGTTCAAATATTTGTTTTGTGTCTGGGTGTTTCTGTGTATCATAAGGATGTGTATATCAAGTAACTGTTTTTTATTGCGAATAAATGTGTTGTGTGAACTGCCCATCAATATAGAGGGTATGGTAAGTATATTCATATATTTATTTTACTTTAACCGCAATGCCAGACAATGAGACTTACTTATGAGACGCATCAGCATTCTAAAAGTCGCGGGCACGAGAGTAGAAAAAATAAAAGGAAAGCGGGCCGATATTTGTTTTACTCAAATGAGTTTCTGACGCCCGTCTCATACATACAGAATTCGTGGAAGGCAGGCGTTATTAGCACATCGTACCTATCGCCACAAAGACATCCCATTTAAATATCACACTAAAAGCGTCATCTACATACGTTCTACTGAGCAAATCCTAAAAGTGATTTAAACTGAGACCCTATTCGATTGAAGTAGATTACAAATAATGAATAAAATTGCATGCGAAATGAGTAGAAGGTCCGTGGGTATATTGGTTGTTTGCGACGCGCCGAGAGCGGGGTTATTGCCGGTAAATACCATCTATAGATCCACGTCTAATGTGCGGGTATGTGCTCGTGTTGGTGGATACATTAAATGGCTTTTGATCTTGCTGCTACGGCGTTTGATGGCAGTACTGGTGCGTTCATATTAAACTTCCACCTGTTAGAACGTTCTGATTTGATTACCTACGTATCATCGCATTTTTTAATGAATCACGAGTAACTCACGTGTGATATAGTCAGTCGAGTCTCTCTTAAGTTTCAACCGCATTTGGCGGCCTTTGGCACTGCCTGTGCGATTTTGTGGTTGTGAGCAAGCACTTTCCTAGAAAAAAAAAATATCTCTCATCTATATTTTTAACCGAATTCAAAAAAGGCAAAAAAATATTTTGTCCGCCATTTTGTGGAGACGGCCATTTTGATATTAACCAAAAATAGCTAAAAACATCCGCACGGATATTAACCTTCAAATAAAAAATAACCGCATCGAAATCGGCCCATCCGTTTGAGCTCTACGGTGCCACAGACAGACACACACACAGACAGACATACAGACAGACAGACATCGACGTCAGACTTATAACAACCCTTTTTTTGGTCGGGGGTTAAAAATAGCTCATTTGCGCAATTATGTACCTATAGTAGAGTTGCAACATCATGGGTAATATTCTTGTTTTAATTTTATAACATTCAGTAACACAATTTCAAATGGTTTTTATTATTGCCGATATTGACTGAGCATAAACCGCCACACCTGTTTATGTTGTCGCTGCGCTCGCTATAATTAAATTCCATAAACGTCCACCGCTGGAATAAAATACAACTATTAAACGAATAAAATTAATCCATTAACGAACAGCATGCAGTTCACATTAATGTTCGGCGAATAGAAACCTATAAACTGCAATTTATTATTTATTTTTGTTATTTAGTAACGAATCAGTACGAGTACGTCTCATTGTCTCAGCTGCAGGCCTTGGGCACAGAATAATCAGAACAGATGTCAAACTATGTACCACGCACACTTGACCAACGGACATTATAGATATCGATCATTATAATCACCATCCTCATCGTCTTCACCCTGTTTCCTGTCTTCTGTTTCTGGGTGTAGCCCCTCTCCCATAACAAGCCACTCAGCCCAATCATCGGTGTTAAATCGGTGGTGTATCAGCTGCTTTGAAACCTAGAGACCTAGATGGAATGACGACATACGAAAGATATTGTTCGCGGGCATGATATCTCGGATTGCTTCGGAATATTGTAATTGCGAGTGCTATCAGCTTCAAAAACGAGTATGTGTCTTGGGCTGTTTTTTGTACAAATATATATAGAGACAAAAACAGAGTTAGCCTACTTGTGGTACTTAAATAAATATTTAAACATATTAAGTTTGGATTACATATATGAAATGGAATATTTAAAAAATTAATGACATACCTTTTATGCAGGGTCTGCTACATTTTATAACTGATCCCAGTGCTAGGAATTTATCTGTTTGTAATAAATAAATAAATTAAGTACATTTTAAAATTAAAAATAGTAGTTCGACTATGCCAATGTTTATTTAATTTCTCACGAGAAAATATTGTAATAGATTTAGCAAAGAAATATTGTAGTTTTATGGCTTTTAATTTCCATAATTCTTGTTTTATTCTAAACGATCTATAAAACTGTGCTACTGCCGTGATAGTATTTTCGTGAGTGCTTGACATAACGGAAATTGCGGAAATACTGTGATATCTCGAGAAAGTCGTTTTATTTCTTTTGTTAAATTTGAATCCGCCTTGTCGAGTTCTATTATCTCTAAAAAGGTGGTATTTGTAGCTAGACTGACGGCCACGGAATAAAAGAAAGAAACAAAATATCACACTGTCTCGTTCCGCTATCTCGCTTGCTACAAATACGGTGACAGTTCAGTTGTATCCTATTGATGGCAAAGGGAAGTGCTCCCTTTTTTCAAAAATAATATGACATCACGACTATGTCACGTTTAATTTGAAAAGGTATGTTTTTAGCCTCACAATTCAACAAGAACAAAATTAAAAATTTTGATTAACCCCCGACTATCTCGTATCTCGGATTATCTGTATAACGTTCTACTAGTCAAGCCCTTTCATTTGATACCCATATTAAGGGAGATGTGAAAAAATAAATGTATATCGCCATTTTGTGGTAGCCATCTTGGATTTGAAATTTGTCATAGTGCAAAGTACTCTACTAGTCAAGCCCTTTCATTTGATACCCATACTGAGGTAATAGTGAAAAAATAATACAATTCGGCATTTTGTGGTGGCGGCCATCTTGGATTTGAAATTTGTTAAAGTTTATAGTATTTTACTAGTCAAGCCCTTTCATTTGATACCCATATTGAGGTAGGTTGTAAAGAAATATTTTGTCCGCCATTTTGTGGAGGCGGCCATTTTGAATCGATATTAACCAAACATAGCTAAGAATATCCGCACAAATGTTAACCTTCAAATAAAAAAACCGCATCGAAATCGGCCCGTCCGTTTGAGCTCTACGGTGCCACAGACAGAAACACACACAGACAGACAGACAGACAGACAGACAGACACACAGACAGACAGATAGACAGACAGACAGATAGACATCGACGTCAAACTTATGACACCCCTTTTTTGGTCGGGGGTTAAAAAGGTATGTTGCTTTGGTTTACAATATTATTGTTGAAATAATGTGACAAGGCGTAGATGACACACCATTTAAGTAAAACTTAGGAAATATTAGTAGTGATTCTTTCATGATGTCACACTGATTTCACTTTGATGTGTTCTTTTTTGCACAAACAACGTGATAAATGTTCCTCATTTTTTTAAACCATAATTTGAAGCTGTTTGGAGTGGTTATAGTATAAAATATTCTATTTTAACATTAGTTTAATAGCTGAAAAACAAACGTTTCATACAAATGTAAGCGTAAGGTTTAATGTTTGAAAAGATATTCTAATTCAAAAGTTTGTAAGTAGCCTCCTGTAAAATCGCTCATTTCGAGATATCACAGTATTTCCGCAAAGATGCGATAAGTGCAACCACCAAGCGTAGGTATGAAAAGCAAGCACATATGTAGTATGTACGTAAATTACTCTTCTGTACTCTCGTTATTTTGTGCCTTCGACCATTAACTGGTATTCCGATGTTTTTGCGAGACAATCTACGCTAACGATTTGTACATCGGACTATCTACCTTATCACCTGGCGATACGATACACAATTGTGGTGCTCAAAGTAGTAACACTAAGCATATACTTGTAGATCAATCACCGCTACTAGAGCTTAAGGAGCCAATCATGTGGGTATCATAGCTCAATAATATACCTAGATATTGTAATCCACGGTTCAAAGCGTGTTTTTAATCTTCCTATGCACGGTTAAAACTTCCAATTGCTTCCACTGCTATTACGTTTGTACAAAAAAGCCAAGGTGGTCTAACGGTTAGAAATGGTGAATTTACAGGTTCAAATTCCGCCTGAACAATTGAGTATTTGTAAACCCTAACGCAAAGACGACGGGGTGTATAAGTTTGACGTGCTTGTGTGTCTGTCTGTCTGAAGGTTATTAGCTCCCGAACAAACGGATGAACTGATTATGATTATGTTATTTTTTTATTGGTACTGTGAATAAGCCGTGTGTGTTTTTAGCTATGTTTAATGGAAATTGGTTTAGGATGGCCGCTACCAGTAAATGTCGTATTACACGATTTATTAACTCCCTCAAGATGTGTATCCAATGAGAGGGCTTGACTAGTAGATAGTTAGATGTAAATCAAACTTTGTAATATTGTTCATATTCCAAATGTAGATGTTAGCACGTGTTTCTCATCACCAATGGATCTAAAAGTGAAGGAATCAACATCGTGAGAGTCAACGAGAAAGATGAGGCATCATGAATAGCGGTCATCCCTCCTTGTGATATAGCTCTGAATCTCAGCAGTAGTATCTTCTTCTAAGAAGTATCTACTTCAAAATAAGAAGCAATAGCATCATAAAGTGCCTTTTTAGACACTTAAAAAAACATCCTTATAAAAACTTTTTATCTTCCACAATGAATAAAGTTGTGTCGGTATTGGGTACGAGCGAATTTGAACTGCACCTTACAGTTTTCTTAGCAGAGAAAAAGGACAAGTTCCAAAAGCAGTTTAGACAAGAGAGCGGCGAAAACCAGAAATGAATCCGGGCGGGCGGAGAGCTTCCGCCCGGAGAGGGCGCGGGACGACGCCGGCACCGGCGCAGACCTCGGCTGCGGTAGAGCGGGCACATACTTACTTAACAACAACAATATCCTGCTTAAGGCATTTTTGAACTTATAACTTATACTTATTCTTTACTTTCTTTTACTTCTGTGTTATTTTTTATCATTGGTCATGTTAATTATTTTTGTTTTGTATGAATAGTGTTTATGTATTTATTGTAACGTATCTATTTTAGGTATTATATATATATGTGTATTATTGGTGTGTAGTATATGTATGGCGTATTGATATAAGATGTTCTATCACTATGCTCTGTAATTTCACTAGAAACATTGCTCTTCAAACCGGAACACAGTAATGTTTGCACATTACTGCTTGGCGGTGGAATAACTGATAAAGGTTTGGTAGTTGCCCAGGCGGACTCTGCAAAAGTCCTACCACTACAACTTATTATGGTAGGGTAACACGTCGTTACGTAACGCGTTACCTCGCTAAACAGCTTTGACTTGCGACTAGACAAGCCGTAACTAAATATAATTGTAGGAGTGGTATTTCTGCGAGTTCGCAGGTCTATCGGCCGCCGTGCTCGGGGTATACTGTTTGTGGATACGGTGGCACGAGTTAACAGAGTAGAGGGATGGTCATTTGGTGGAAGGTAGCCCCCCCTTCCCTCGCGGGGTGTCTGCAGTCTGATTAAACGGGTGCCGTCTCAGTTGTTTGCTTCGCAGCCGATACTGCTACAGTTAAACCGTACGCGACTGACTTACGAGTTACCAGCTTACCAGGTTCTTTCAACTTATCGTTACTCGAAAAAGCGACATCGTTTCATGATGATCGACTCCTACGAAGAGAATTGAATCTACTTTTTTATAGTAAAGAGTGACGAGATGCGCATGACATACGCCTGATGGTAAGCAACGTGTCTGTAAGTTACGGCTGGTCTAGTCGGGAGAACGATGACTGCCGATCCGGAGCCCCGGGTTAAAATCCCACATATTTTCGAACGCAGGTGCATAATGCCACTAATTTAAAAAAGGTGTAGGAAAATATCGTGAGGAAAGTGACATGTACCTAGAATCTTTCGAGGTCATGTGTCATCGACACACCAGCAACCCGCAGTGGAAACATTTAGAGGGATGTTTATCCCAGACTAGTAGGTACACTCCGCGAGGCATAAGCTGAGCTTTGCATTTGTGTGAGTGTACATGGATAGTGTAGGTGTGACAACCGGCCTTAGGCGCGGCGCCATTCTGTCTCGCCGTGCTCCTGCCTGATTGGTGATCACTCACACTAGTGCAAAGTTCAGCCTATACCTCGCGGACAAAATTTCAAGCTCCTGCCTGATTGGTGATCACTCACACTAATGCAAAGCTCAGCTTATACCTCGCGGAGTGTATAAGCATCAAGCGCGGTCCGAAAGGGAGAGGGAGGGTCACAGGGAACGTGACCCAACATGCCTGCCCATAACACAGTGACACGAGGCTATGTTTTATCTCTATACCCTGTAATTTCTCTGAACACATTGCCATTCAAACCGGATGTAATACGAACGTCTAGACTGTGGAATACGTTGCCTGAGTGGGGGTTTCCCAATGGTTATAATCTTGGTGTATTCGAATCGAATCGTTAGGGCTATAATCCACCACGATGCCTAGTACGGGTGACGAAAGATCATGCCGTGTCGGTTTCCTCACAATGTTTTACGTTGGCGTCAAAGCCAGTGGTGATAACGGATTTGTATTTCTGAACTTGAACAATACTCAGAGACGCAAGCAGTATTTGAACCTTAGACTACGACTACATTTTAGCCAATAGAGAACCTCCTCCTTTGTGGATGATATTAGAATCCTCAAGAATATCAGCTAAAAATGTCGAAATATAACTGCTTCCAGCAGTCACTTAAATAGTCCTGAAGGTACATAATATATCATCATGACAACAGCATGAGTCGGATTTCAGAAGATATGCATGAAATATGAGATCTCTAAATCTGTACAAACTCGTATAATAAATTTCACTATGTAATAAGCGATTCTTATTATAAACGATTTTAATTCAGATAATGATCAATATATTGTATTTTCGTAAGCATGGATCAGTGGGCTGAAAGTAGTTTGGATAAAGTGGTTTTTAAAGTTGCGCGGTCATTTATGAAACCTTGATATATTGAAAGAGTAGTTTAATGTGAGCAAAATGTTAATATGGACACATTTTTTCTACACTATAACGAAACGAAGAGATTTAGCTTTGCATTTCTGATTATAAACGAACACGTTGAAAGGCCATAATAACTCTGTTATGGCCTTTACCTACGGCCTAACATAAGGTAATGTTACTAGAGAGTGAACAAAACCCTTTGGCCGTTAAAAAAAAGGTGACGCTGCTAGTCCATACAAAATTACTCAAACCTAAGCTAAATAACCTGAGTTCAAAAGCACACAAGTTATTTTGTATATTAGCAACAAATACACTAGGTACTTTTCATCTCGAATACATTCTCAGTTCAAAGTCAAAATCTAAGTTCTTTATTCCGATTTCCGATAGAAGTGAAAATTTATATAACTCAGTATTTGATAGATCAGTTTGGAAACTACGCGGGTGAAACCGGAAACCACAGTCCACGAAAAATCTGTCTGAGAAACGCCAAAAGAACATTTCACTTATAAAATACGTATCTCATTTTTTCCAAAATCTAGCTGACGTACTAATTAGATTAGTATCCTTTTGACGCAGTCGTAATCTCAATTCGCCCAAACAGAAGTGTTTGAAGTGGGTCCACTGAAACGTACTTACAACGGGAGATAGAACAATAGTTTTGTAGTGGTAGGACTTCTAGAGTCCGCCTGGGGAAGTACCACACCTTTGCCAGTTATTCTACCGCCAAGCAGTCATGCGCGGTCCGAAGGGGGGGGGGGTCACAGGGGACATGACCCCCAAATCGTTTATGTTAAACGAAAAATGTAGGAAAATTAAAAATATCTAATAGTAGATAGACTATTTTTTAACGCGGGAAAATAACTGGAACGGGAACTACGGGGGTAAAATCGTGGGGGAAAAAAAAAATTTGCTCGATTTATTGTATCTCTTCTGGTGACCCCCCCAAAAATCTGAGGCTGCGTTCTGGTGACCCCCTCCAAAATTCGAGGCTAGGACCGCGCCTGCAAGCAGTAATGTGGAAACAGTACTGTGTTCCGGTTTGAAGGGCAATGTTTCCAGAGAAATTACAGGGCTTAGAGATATAACATCTTAGATCTCTGGGTCATGAGTGCAGTGCAGTGCTAGGTAATGATTTGGACTCTTCATGTTCCAATAGCTGCGTGTCAATGTGCTGTTATGTGGCAGGCATGTTGCTTACCATCAGGCACATGACGTGCTCGCCTCGTCACTCGCTATTTAAAAAAAAATGTAAATCGGGTTAATAAGGGTTCAAGCACGGATATTCGGGGTTCAAGGCTCTTCAGTCATACACAAAAATTAAGTAGACACAAACATACATTACATTTATAAAAACCCCAAACCTATTGTTTCAAATTTCAGGGCACACGTACATGTTTGAATGTAAAGTAAATACCCAATAAGGCTTAAGATTCCAACTGCAGCTAACAAAAGAGCTGTTTACTATGAAACGGCTCAACAGACTTTGATAAAACACGTTATTTCACGACGATAAAAAAAATGCAAACACTGCGCTCGTTTCAGACACTACCTATCTACCTATACGATGAATAATTTATGTGTCCTCCGATTTCTCTGAAAAATTACCTTTCAAACCGAATTACCATCAAACTAAGATGTTTTATTCATTGGCAAAGGTGTGATATTTTCCTAAGCGGGCTCTTCAAAGAACTATCACATTAGTGTAATAGTTTGTAGTGGTCACTAATCATCACTGTATTCCAGTTTGAAGTGCGATGTTTCCAGAGAATAGTTTCTTTGGAAATCTGGTATAGAGATAAATCATCTCTACGTTACGGGCGCCGTGAAGCGTACTATGTAATTATCTGGCTTCTTTTTTTATAGTAGTGAGTGACAAGACGAGCAAGACATGTGCCTGATGGTAAGCAACATGCCTACCCGTAACATTTTATTCCAATAGCTGCGTTTCACTGTGCTGTTACGGGCAGGCTTGTTGTTTACCATCAGACACGTGAACTGCTCGACTCGTCTCTCTATATTATAAGAAAAATTGTTGTGCTTGCGATATTTTTTTTTACATTTTGTCGTATAATGAACTAGATGTCCACCCCGGCTTCGCCCGTGCTACATTATATAGGACTCATCTGTATCCGGTACATATCCAACGGTGAAAGAATGACTGAAATCGGTTCATTCATTCTTGAGAATATCGCTTTCAAACAAAACATCTCTTCAGTTACCTGCTACGCCACCTGTCGGAAATTGGTCGTACCAACTTAGATTTAGAAACAATTTTGATGTTTAATCTGTGAGCAAAGGTGAGGTATGTAATCTGTGGCAAAGGTTTATATTCAATGACGCAATCTTAGACAAATACTGTCATGTGTCATATCAAAGCACGAAACGTACGAAAACTCTCAAGAAGGAATATGTTTTCCCGATTTTGTTACATTCTTGAGTCATGCTCCGCTTCTATTGATAGTAGCGTTATGTTCTATAGCCTATAGCTTTCCTCGATGAATGGACTATCCAATAGAAAAAGAATCTTTCCATTCGGACCAGTACTTCCCGAGATCCTAGCGTTCAAACAAACAAACTCTTCAGCTTTATAATATTACGAGTAGTATAGATTAAATCAGTCAATAATTATGTAAATGCACATGCATTTGTTTGGATCCCGTTCCGGATTGCGTCAACAGCGCCTCGGCTAGGTATGTATCGAGGGCAGTGGTGTGACCTCGGGAACCGGGGACGATTCATTTTGTAATCAACAGTCACCAAAATGTGTTCCGCAAATCATTACTGCAACAATACCCGCATTGTTCATCGTAGGAATGACCCGGCGACCCGTACACGAATGTAGCACCACTCCCTGCGTAGCTGTATGTCAATTCGGAAATCGATGTTTATTTTTTTTATATTAACATGAGCGACCTTTCGCTTTTATATGTATTATATAGATAACAACATTTATTGAACGAGGAAGATTGAATAGCCTGTGAATTATTCCAAGTAATGTACTTACTACATATCTAGACTAGTATTATAAAGCTGATGAGGATTTTTGTTTGAACGCGCTCATCTCAGGACAACAGGACTGATAACTAAAATTATTTCTCCGTTGGATATGTATGGGATCTCTGAGTGCTATATTGTGTACTACGAACGAAGCCGAAGCAGACCGCTAGTTTTATTTTAAATAGCCCACTAAATGTCCCAACCGTTTTTTTTTAGACAAATGGACTTATGCGGAAGGTGCAAGACCCAAGGAGAAACTTAGGTACGAGTAATCTATTTTCAAACTTAAATTACGCTATTTAGTACAATATACCTGAGTCCCATAACGACGGCTAGCACGAAGACGCCTCAGACGGCTCGACTTCGGTTCGGGCTAGCGCCGTAGGAAGGAGTGTTTGGCACTTGATGCCCCATTGGAGTGGAGAGCGGGACACCCACCGAGTTGAGTCGGTAACCAAATCAGTACTGACGCGTGTTATCTGCGTTGGCTGACTTGTTTTTGGGGAAATTTACCAAAAGGAAGGAGTGCTTTTTCAGGTAACTGAGTTGCCGAGTTTAGCTGATCTCGTCTGATTAATTATTATTATGGTTGAAAGTAAACGGTTGATCTTCTGTCATTTGCGTGGTTATTGAAGTTGCCTCGTTTGTCGGATGACTGACTATTGTCGGGTTGTCCGGGAAAGGCCAGGTGTACCATTTGCGGGGCTTGAGGTGCTATTGCTATCTGATGCTGACTTATCGTTGGAGAGAAATGTTCCTACATACAGCAGTATGCTCCCAGTCCCAGCAAGAACTGGGGGCTTTTTCCCTCAAGGAGAAAGTCAAGACCATAATCCACTACGCTGTCCCAGTGCAGGTTTTGTAGATGACTACATGACCTCGAAAGATTCTTTTGACGTGGTAGCCCTGTGGCGATCTCACCTGATTTCACAAGTGCGAGTCGTAGGTTAGAACCCCATCAGCACCCCCAAGCATTTTTCAATTGAACATATTCGTCAATAGACTGGCATTCAAATGTGATTTATGCAAATTTAAACATAAAAAGTGATTATATTTACCGAAAAATAATTAATAAGAATTGTTGTCAGACAAACTTTTGAATGTTCAATAGGTTTAATTTCAACTGCACTTGAATCAAAACCACACAAACTTACACCACCCTACCCTACAGGCTGTTTATTTCAAGATTAGAGTCCATAGGTAGACACCTATTTTATTTATTGGATCAGCGTAATTCTACGAGGCCAAATTGTCGCACATCAAGACGATGGTCAACCACCTACCCAAAATGATCTTGGCCAATTAGGAGTAATTTATAATTTTAAACTGTTATCCCGTTATTTTCGGTTGAAAAAGGAACAGCCATAACCGTTTTAATTAGTGTTTGTTTCACAGACTAGAGAGACGGGACGAACTGGACATAGTATTCCTGATGTTAAGCAACACGCCTGCCCATAACACCATATAGACTGCAGGCCAGTGAACAAAATTTATGGGTTATCTGATACAGCAGGAGATCGACCTATGTAGGATGATAGAAGGGTATAAAGTAATAAGATTAAGCACTATGCCGTCACTTGTCAGTTGTCCAACTGAGTGCAGTTGAAGAGGGGGGGTTCTAAACCTCGATCATTTCTCCTTGTCGCATGATTTTTGTACGGCGTTGCGGAATAATAGATTAGAAGAGGTATTGAAACCATAAAAATTATTAATTTTAAAATTCTAATTGTTAGTTTGTGAAAAAAAATCATGATTTTCCGACGATTTACAGAGTAGGTCATTTGATTATGTACGGCATTGGTTCCATACAGTTTCAATACCTCTTTTAATACATTATTTCGCAATGCCGTACAAAAATCATGCGGCAAGGAGAAATGGTCGAAGTTGAGAACCCCCCTCTTCAACAGCACTTAGTTGGACAGCTTACAAGTGACGGCATAGTGTTCAATCTTATTACTTTATACCCTTCTATCATACTACATAGGTCTCCTGCTGTATCAATTGACCCATAAATTTTGTTCACGGGCCTGCAGTCTAATAGTATTACGTAGCTATTGGATACTTCAATAATACTTTTACTCATCTGTGAAAATCAGATTATTACAAAATTATGCTGTTGTGTCACTGAAACATCAAGACTCCAAATCCATTACTTAGCCACCACATTGCCCTCGTCACCCCGATATATAATTTGATGTATATCACTCTGTCATTTCTCTAGAATCATTGCCCTTCCAACCGGAACACAGTGATGCTTGTATATTACTGCTTGACGGTAAAATAAGTGGCAAAATATGCTATTTCCTCAGGTGGACTCAGTAAAAAGTTTCACCTCTACAGCCCTAGTTAGTGGTCATCCATTAATCACATGATGTTTTTGAGAAACTTTTTACCACCCTTCCCCTCCAAAATGACAATAATACGCGGCGAAGTCATAGACTACCTACCCCTTCATCTTCCCAAAATAACAAAGTCAATGTTCTGTGTTAATAAATGTACAATTTACACGTCAATTAGTAACAAGAACAAAATTAAAAATTTTGATTAACCCCCGACTACCTCGGATTTGTAATGTGTAGAACATTCTACTAGTCAAGCCCTTTTATTTGACACCCATACTGACAGAGTTGTGAAAAAAGAAATGTATTTCGCCATTTTGTGGTAGCAGCCATCTTGGATTTGAAATGTGTCATGGTGCGTAATATTCTACTAGTCAAGCACTTTCATTTGATACCCATATTGAGGTAGCAGTGAAAAAAATAATGTAATTCGCCATTTTGTGGTGGCGTCCGTCTTGGATTTGAAATTTGTCATAGTGTATAGTATTTTACTAGTCAAACCCTTTCATTTGATACCCATATTGGGATAGGTTGTGAAGAAATATTTTGTCCGCCATTTTGTGGAGGCGGCCATCTTGAACCGATATGTGCCAAACATAGCTAAAAACATACAAGCACGGTAATTAACATTCGAATAAAAAAAACCGCTTCGAAATCGGCCCATCCGTTTGAGCTCTACGGTGCCACAGACAGACACACACACGAACAGACAGACATAACACCCCCTTTTTTTGGTCGGGGGTTAAAAAAACAAAAGTAAGAGCATACAAATAGTACTAAGTAGTAATAATTACATGTATTTCTTTGGTACAAAAAAATCAAGAAAAATTGTACTCTAGCATAGGCAGGTCAAGGTCAGCAACGCTTTTCAATCCCGCTTTCAAAGAAGAACTTTTGGAAATACTGGAATATGAAGAGTTCAAATCATTACCTAGCACTGCACTGCGGTCATCACCCAGAGATACATACTTATAAGATGTTTTATCTCTATGCCCTGTAATTTCACTGGAAACATTGCCATTCAAACCGGAATATTTGGCACATGACTGCTTAGCGGTAGAATAACTAGCAGAAATGTGGTACTTCCCTAGGCGGAATCTGCAAAGAGTCCTACCATTCATTATTAGTATTATTTCCACTAACTTCTGGACTTGGACCAGGGCAGAAGTTGGTGGAAAAAACGCAGACTTATACGAATTAAATAAATCTATCTATACGTGATATTCTTTTGTCCGGTTTCATAATGTTATTTAAATGTATGGATATAGTTTATTAACGCAGCACGTGTATTGACTATTTACATTAATTGGTCTATAGGTTAGTCAACAGCTCCTAATATAGCTAATGAAACAAGTAGTCAGTGAACAGTTTGGTAACAGTGTACAATGTATCTACATATTTAGATTATATTATTACTGATTATATTATTATTAGAGAGTATGACCGAGCATTTGAACTCGGCTCTTGAGGCATTCTCAAGCGTCTCAAGCGTGTCTGTTCCACGAATAAAGGAATCCATTACAACTGACTCATACTTTTCGAGGTGTATCCGTGCCGGTTACTGACCATCTCGAGCTTTTGGGGAGTTCCTTTCACATCTACGCTCAACTTTAGCTCGTATATTGAGTCGGCTAAATTACCTACCAAAAAACTAAAGGTCCTTTTAAAGGTGCGAAAGTACTTCAAATCTGAACAGTTGTTCGCGTTATATGAAGCACAGATTCGCTCTTGTATGGAGTACTGTTCGCACCTTTGGGATGGATAGGCGAACGAACAATTGACTCCTGGAGTCGATTGAGAGACGCGCCACTACATTGCTAGCTAATCGGTTTTTTATCGGATACAGTTCGGACAGTGTGCAACTGATCTGTATTATCTAACACCACCTTGCCTTTTTTCTATCGGACTTCTCGTAGCTCGAAGAAGCGACATCGTTTCATGGTTGATGTTCTAAAGGTACGAACGAATAGGAGAGTGATGAGATGAGCAGGGCCTGATGGTGAGCAACATACCTGCCACATAATATCACAGTGACACGCAGCTATTGGTACATGAACAGTCCGAATCATTTACCTAGCACTGCACTGCGCTCGTCACCCAGAGATCTAGGATAGTATATCTCTAAGCCCTGTAATTTCTCTGGAAACATTACCCTTAAAACCGGAACACAGTAATGTTTGCACTTTACTGCTTGGCGGTAGAATGTCTAAATGAATAAGTCTATGTTATTTCTTAGGAGTAAAATAATAATGCTATCAACGTGGAAGCCTAAGGACAGAGAGACATAGAGAGTAACTTTCCCATTTATAATATTAAATCGGGATCTATCGGTCAAGAAAAAGTTTCATTAACTATATAATTAGTTTTTCGTGTTTGAACTTCTAAAATCATTTATATTCATCCTTATCTAGCAAAATAGATTGCTACTTCTTATTTTAAGACTACACATAAATAGTTGTTGTCCCAAAATCATTAGCCAAAAAGGTTCGTGGAAACATGGTGCCAATTCCCTTATCATGAGTAGCTTGATTCTCATCTTTACAAAAGAAAATGACTAAGGTACTTTGTATTTTTTTATACTAAATAGTGACGAGATGGGCAATAGGTACATATGTGTGACTTGCTCATAGTAACGCAGTAGCACGCAGCTATTGGATCATGGAGAATCCAAATAATTACCTAGCATTGCACTGCACTTGACACCAAAAATCTTGTATCTCTATGAGATTTTTATCTTTGTGCCTTGTACTTTCACTGGAAACATTGCCCTTCAAACTTGAACACAGCCGTATTTGCACATTAAGTACTGCTTGGCGGTAGACTAATTGGCAAAGTTGTGGTATTTCTACTACTTCTCTACTCTTAGCAGCGTATGCCTGGGGAAGTACCACACCTTTGCCAGTTATTCTACCGCCATACTGTAATGTGCAAGCACTACTGTGTTCCGGTTTGAAGGACACATTTTAATTACAGGGCTTAGAGACATACTGTCTTAGATCTCTGGGTGACGAACGCAGTACAGTGCTAGGTAATGATTTGGGCTTATGATGTTCCAATAGCTGGACTTATCGTGTAACAATCCTGTCACTGTGCTGGTATGTGGTAGGCATGTTGCTTACCATCAGGAACAAGTCCAGCTCGTCACTCTATACTTTAAAAAAAAGGTGCAACTCTCCTTCCCGAGAGTCTTCCCAGGACAAGCAGTCCTGTCACTATTTTTGGGAGTTTTTTTATCGGACTCAAGATGACATCTATTGCTTACCGGATATTTGTTCTAAGAACCTGTACCTGTACCGCCAAGCTCACGGTGTTCCGGTTTGAAGAGCAATGTTTTCAGATCAATTACAAGACCTTGACATAAATCATCTTATATCTCTCGGTGACGAGTGCATTGCAGTGCCAAATATTACCTAGCACTGCACTGGGCTCTCTTCATATTCCAATAGTTGCGTGACACTGTACTGTTATTGCCAGGCGTGTTCTTTACAGTAAGAGTCCTGTTTGTCTTGTCACTCTTACTTTAAAAAAACGATAGACAACGCATCATTAGTATTTCCGGGATACTAGTCATTCGAGATAAAAAGGGATGATTTTTTTTTTTCTTAAGGTCCGTTTATATTTTTTTTACATTTGCTGACTAACATCGGCCCGAGATTACGTCCGCGTATGATTTAAATTGAATGTCTAAATACTACTAACATAAGTATTCATTATTATTAGCCAAGACATATTTATTACAATCGTAACAACCGGTGTCATTTTTAGGGTTCCGTAGCCAAATGGCAAAATACGGGACCCTTATAGATTCGTATGCCAAGCATTCTAGTCTGAGGTCCATTCTATTTCGGAAAACTGATTTGCTGTTACTCTTTGGTTTTATTGATTGAAAAAATCGATTCAACATAACTGGGGCTTAAAACTCCTATAAGTACGTGCCTTTGCCATTTCTCGATAATGGTCGTGCGTTGTTCTACTGGGACCAATCTATCATTATCAACTATCTACCACGAACGGGACTTTTTTCGCCAATAAGCCTGATATTATTTTAGTAGACCGATCTCAGTGCTGTGATCACCAATCACAGTTATACCACATGACGAGAACCTCGCGGCAGCCGAGAAAGACGCTTGTCTTCACCAAGTACCTTGACTTAGATCATGAGGTTATGTTGTGTGGGACGATTATTCGATTCGTTGAAGGTCCCGACGGCTATGTCGGTGAATGGACGTGTAGCACGAAGCAAGGGTTGGATGTAAACGGCAGTTATATTCCGAGACCTGACTTCAAATTTTTTGTAGGTACTTGCCTCAAGCTGAAACTTTGTTAAATAACTCCCGTAATTCCCCAACACGGAGATGGAAACCTGGCTGGTGAATCCGTCAATTTAGATCACCTGACAGGTACAAAATCCCACCAAAATTTGCCGCCAGTTTTCTGAATGTTATGCTTCGTAAAGCACGTGACCCAACATATATCGTTAAGAGGTTCTTCCCTCTACAACCCTAATCACCGATAGCTTGCACTAGTAACAGTGACGAACTTTTTTATTTATTTAAATGACGTCGTCGTTGAGCGGCCATACTACCCTAGCAACGATCTAGTTCTAGTTTATAAAAATGTTTGTTTGGTTATGTTTAAAAACGAGTATGGTAAAAACTCTAATCTTCAGAAAAAAATATGATTGCTTACTTAATACGAGTATCTAGTTTTGTCATAACTCTCACTTTTTTGAAGAGTATTTTAAAAACTTGTTAATATATAAAGGGCGCATTAAGTGTGTTTAAAAAAATACTTAGTCGTTCACAATCATCTCTGTACTTAATATTAAGAGGATTTGACTGGCCTCGTGGCTTAGTGGGTAGTAACTCTGCCTGCGAAGCCGAGGGTCGTGGGTTCGATTCCCACCCAGTGCAAATATTTGTGTGATGAATTCAAATGTTTGCACTGTGTCTGGGTGTTTCTATTTATGATAAGTATGTATTTAAAACTATATATGTATTATATCAACTATCTGGCCGCCATAGTACAAGCTTTGCTTAGTTTGGGGTCAGATGGTGTTGAGTGTGAATTGTCCACCAATATTTATATTTATTTATTTATATTTAATGAGGCTGTTCAAGCCAAGCAACCTAAGCATCGGGCTATGGAGCATGAACCCTAGAGTCCATGGAGTTGAAATTTCAATTAAAAAAATACATCGAGTTAAGGATGTTCAGATTAGTCTACACTCTGTAAAACCTTTTGATTACTAACATTCGTATCAAATTAATTACACTAAAAGTCGACTAAACTTCTATCCTTTTCCATCGAGCTTATCTTTATACTTCGCGACGACAATCATAAATTAAGATTTAAATAAAAGATGTCTTGTAAACAACAAACCTTTTGCTAAAAGCGGCAATAAATTGTGAGTCCGATTTTTTATCGCGTTTTTTGCCGTTTGTATCACTTTTGTGTCTATTATTGTCCTTTGATTTTTATTACCCATAGTACGTAATCTCTGACTGTATCTCAAAGATTTTAGTTTTATTTGTAGATATTAATGTATTGATTATATGGTTTATATTTAATAGTGTAAAGGGAGAGATTGAGATAAGGTCGAGTTCAACAGACGGAATATTTCAATATTTATTTATGAAACTTGTTTAAAAAATGGTATAATTTATATTTTTGCGTTTAAGTCTCCAAAATGTTGTTCAAATCAACAAAAATCTGATTTGAATATTTTTCAAGCTAAATGTTTTACTACATATTTAAAAAAATATCCCCCTACCCCGCAACAACATCTTTCATACCCATTCCATAGTAACGTTAAACGTTTAACGCAACCTTGTTAGAAGTCTCTTGTGAGAAGTTTCACTTCAAAATGATTTATGTAAAATTTTCAGTAAAAAGCTTTTAACTGAAAGGTGTTTTAATATTTATAATTCTACGTTTGAAAAAGATTGATTTTGGTTAAGAATTCAGGTTTCGGGCTAGATGTTTAGCACCATGCATAGTAACATAAATCACCAATCATATGGTGCGATGCAGGCTCGTCCCCACTACTTTTACGTCATTTCCTCTGATTTTAGGACTCGTGTGTGGACGCTTTTAGTGTGAAAAAATTTCGACAATTATCGCCCAATGCCGTACTACGGGCGTTAAGTAGCATAATTAAATTTGTCCCCGCTGTCAACCGGCAACGACTCTTTAGAAATCGACGGTATACATTTCTAGTTACAAGGAGGAAAAACTATACACAAATATTTGTCCGGAGTAGGTAGTAATCCAACCCACGACCTCTGGATGCGTGGCTAGACGTTCTACCAGCTAAGTCACGAGACCAGATTATAACAGGGTCATAATAATTGAATAATCTATCTGACCGACTAATTAGTTTTCTTTAGTCCCATGCCTATTGCGTATCAATTTGTATTTTTAAGCCTATCTTTGTCCTAATGTTATGCGCCTGACCTGGTCACAAACTCCTAATAAACCTACCTTCTAAAAGGCTCAGTCTCCCATCTCCATGTTATCTGAAGTGCAGTCAGTTCGAGCTCTCCGGTTTATTGGACTCCGTTTATTATCAAGATAAGGTATCTCTGAAGAGCCAATTAAATTTAAAAACAAAGGTTACATAATAACGCGCCGGGGATCTCGGTCCGTTGGCACGTACAGTGCTAAGTGGAAGGGGCCGTACTTCGATACTGGTTACTGGCGTAGTAGGTGCGGTGATTTGCGTTGCCCACAAGTATTTCACATTAAACCATACCATTGTATTAAACTTTGAGGAAGTTATCTGTAAAGTTGGTTTTCTTGATCTAATAAAATACTTTTTGTAGTGGTACCTACTCTTTTCAGAGTCCGCTTGGGTAAGAATCTGAATTATCTTTAGACTGATGGAGATCTTAGATAATATAATTATGTTATTTCTATTTAACGTAGTAAAAATCTAATTACCTATTTTATAATATAACGTTAATGTTAAAAAAGAAGCAGTTTGGCACCATTATTTTATGAAATGAGGTTTATACTGATACTCTTTTTTAGTCTTGATATTCTTTTTCTTTGGTTAGCATGGTTCATTGTAGAAGGTATAGGTGTCAGTCAAAACTGCGTAGGCGTACCTACTTAAAAAAATATATTATAATATGTTATTATATATATTACCTACTGCACTGTAATTTTCTTTATGGGTTGCAGTCGTAGATATAAATGTCAAAATCAGTATGACATAAAACTACTACTACTAAAAATAACTATGCCTATTAAAAAAAAGTAAACATTCATATTTTGTAAATGTTACACAATCTAGTTTTCAACTCATGGTAAATGACCGGAAACTTGTACCTAACTGTAAGACAATTTTTCAAAACTCTCATAGTCTAAATTTTATAGTTCATTCGCGCCACTTCTTCGACGCTGAATTTTGGGCTATTTCCCTATTTAATAACATATAGGATGATGCTATATTCCAGACTATGAATTAGTTGAATTTAATTAGCTATAATTTAGCTCGATTAATCAGTTCTTACGTCATGATTCAACAACAACCATCCAAGCTTCAAAACTCTCACAATAATGATATTATTAAGATTGACTCAATGAACATAGTAAAAGAAAATTAAAAATGCAATTGAAGTATCATAGACGCTTCGACACAATCACAAAACATAAAAATACAAACGTCTATTATAAAAATGTCATGAAGGTGGACAATAAGACAATTATTTTCCATTTTAGCGCTGTCAGTCTGAAGGCTAGTCAGTGAGACAGGCCATATCCTCGAGACGCAAGCTAATAGTGTTTTTACTTTATTTGTTCATCGAGACGATCCACACTTATAACCCTTATTTCTTCCAAAGGCAGACACAAAGAACTCTGTTTATAGCTAATGATACTTAGGTGTGTATTTTAACACAAAGCCCGGTCTCGAAAAGGTGCATGTAAAAACTTCCAACACGATATAATAAGGACTTGGCTGCTGTAGGCTTGACGGAGATTCTCCCCGGTGGCGCCTATTTTTTGTTCAAATTTTTTGGCTGCATATTAAACCGAGAGTTGGCAGAACCATAAAATGGCAACATTAAGAAATTTAACAGCCACTTTCGGCAACATCGGTCGTTTATGTGTGGGACTGTGGATACACTAGAGTAGATTTAGGTTCAGTTTTCGTTTATCGAAAATCAAAATGCCTTTGTTTTTACTGTTTGTTTGTTTACCTGCACTTTAATGTCATTAATTATAACAATGTAAAAAAATTAATTAGGTATTCAAAACACAGAAATTTGCATTGACTAAAATAAAACGTCCAGACATACAGCTTTGGAACAGTTTCAAAAATCGTTGTGGTCAAGTGACTAAATGTTCAGTAACACAATTGTGGCGCCGCGCCGTAGCTTAGAATCATGTTTACGCCTCTGAATATTTTTCCAAGTACATGTATATGTAGAAATTTGTCATAACCACTGACTTTACTGTGCAGCAAAACGTTGTGACTAAACTGGGATGTTCCATGAAAGTAATTTTTTTAAAACTTTTATATGTTTACACTTGACCGCTATCTTGCCTGATGTTAAGCGACGATGCGGTTTACGAGTGAGCATGTTTACCTAGAAAAAAACAATCAACTCTCGATTTGAAGACACAACCATTGGGGAACAGACACTGTAACCATTGGGGAAACCCCACTCAGGCAACGTATTCCATAGCCTAGACGTTCTTATCACAAAAGTAGAGTCAAAGAAAGGGTCCTTGTTCGTGTCTTCGGAATATCAACCATGAAACGATGTCACTTTTTCTGGCTACGACCATTCCGACTGTTCAGTTCCGGTTTGAAGAACAATGTTTCTAGATAAATTACATAGGGATAAAAACATGTCACATCTCTGGGAGACAAGCATAGTGCAGTGCTAGGTAATGATGATTTGGACTCTTCACATTCCAATATTTGCGTGCCACTGTGTTGTTATGGACATTATTGTTGATTGCAATCAGGCACAGGCCCTACTAAAAAAAAGGCAAAAATGTTGAAATTTAATTAATTTCCAGCAAAATGTACTTTAATTTTATTTCAAATGTAGGTACATTTAGTTAACTAAGCCAATAAACCAGTTTATAAAAAAAACTAAATTTCACAGTGCGCTGTTGAAAAGTCAGCTATTCTATTATAATTAGGCAATATAATTCGGTACGGGCGGCAGGTAGCGATATAAATCAAAAGCCAATTCACATAAAATCCGAAACAAAAATATACAATGAAATGAAATTAGGGCAACAAGTCAAACTTTTGGTTTGACTTACTTTACTGTGTCACGCAATTCAAAATGACAGCGGAACATAATGTTACACAAACATAGGTAGCTCGATCAAACCCAAAAACTCGCTGGATATGAAATCAGGGAAATTAGATTTAACTCTTAAAATTTGAAGTTCATAATAGGGTTTTCTTTCTTTCTTATTGTATTTGATTTTGGATTTACAATAGGTTTTACCAAAGACGTTGAAAAATAATTCGAAATATATGGGGTTTACATTCTGGCGTTCACCGATAGCAGCCTCTTTACATCAAACTTTTTTTCTTCTTCTTATCGTATCAGCGGTTCTATTTTGGACTACATCTAAAACAATTTTTTAAATTATTTTATATTTTAAAATTTTATCTGTTGTTTTAAATTTCATGTTTTTTTAGGAACGATTTTGATTCAGCGATTCAATGTTAGTAAAATCATTTATCAATTTAGTAAAAACACTTCACTTAATAAAATCAATAATAAAACACTGTACATATTTAAACAAATATGTCTGTGGAGCGGGGAAAAATAATTTGTGCGCTTAAGACCGCACGGTAGAAGTGAAAACTAAAATAAGAAATACTTATATTTAAAGATCACTAACTAATTTGAATAAATAAAAATAAAGGTTATTTAGAAATTGAAAATTAGGATATACCTAGTACCTAAGCACAGCAACACGAGAATAACATGTGGCGAAATGATTAGTATCTATGGCCAAGAATAAATTTTAAAAAAATTACGCGGTTCGGAAATAGGGTTTGACGTTTGACTAGCAATTTTTTTTGTAATTGCTATTTGTCTATTTTATAGGTATTTCGCTAGTTACTAGCAGCCCTTTCCAGCTTTACTCGAATATTGTTATTTAAACACCATTGATCGAAATAAAAACTATCCTATCTCTCAAGTTGGGTCAAATTAGGTACACATGAATGCTATCTTTCAAGAGTATCGGTTGACTTGGCGAAGAGTTCACTGGGAACATCGTGCCATTAGATTTTATATCTAAGAGATATTAGTTGTAGGTGCCAGTACGTGTGTTTGTTTAATGTAAACACTCGTGTATGCATAAGTATCCCACTTAATGTTCCCACTTCTGGGATTCGGAACTAAACAAGAAGTAACATTACGTTGGCCAAGTGCGTTTTTTCTCGTAATATAGAATGATGGGACGCATCCAACATGTGCCTGATGGTAAGCAAAGCCTCCGCACTAAGCTGCACAATACTGCGCTGCTATGAGAACATGAAGTGTCTAAATTATTACCTAGCACAGCATTGCGCTTGTCATTCTGAGATATAAGGTGTTGGTTTGTTGTTGATGATGCGAACAACTTGTTCTCGAACAACTTGTATTTCTTTGACCACACCAATTTCCTTACAAATGTTTTTCTTCACCGTCAAAACCAGTAGTGTGATGATTAACTCTATAAAATAAAATACTAGAGATGTAGGTGGCATTCGAACCCACCAACTCACAATCACAAAATCGAAAGTTTTCGCCAATAACACTACAATATTTTTCTGACGTACCTACAAACTATCTCCAAATATAATAACGATAAGGTACCTACGGCATACAATAACTGGATTGAGTAAAATATCGATTCCACTTAATGTTCACTAACCCAGCTACTTATGAATGGACGTAGCTAATCAAAGGATAAAACTATCGTTCCTCGAAACATAGTTTGATGCATCTAACGACAAACCACGAAGCACCGGTTAAAGATTACCTCCATCAATTTAAGATAAGTCGACTCCTACCGGTCTCTTGTGTGGCCTTACCAATGAATGAAACCGTATCTATAAGCATTATACATACTATGTCGAGTCTCAAATGTTCGTTGCCTCCATTTAACTGTATTTTTCTTTTGGGTAGACCTGTTAATAACAAAACTAAATTGTAATATATCTAAATGGATAAAAATGAACCATTAGTTTTCATGGTCATGGTATAAGTTGAGATCAGGTATCGATTTAATTCATTTTGTTAATGTTTTCTAATATGTACTTCGTTAAAAATGTACTTGTATCTACTTACATTTAATTATACAATACAATACAATACAAAAACACTTTATTGGCACCACAAACAAAGTTGACAATAAGTAACAAATAAAATAACAAAAACATAATGGGCGCAAAAGCCGATCTTATCGCTAAAAGCGATCTCTTCCAGATAACCTTTGATTTACAAAGAAACAAGATTATTTATTTTTTCCGAAAAAATCGTAGGTGTAGGCAGCACCCCATGGTTTTATCTTCAAGGTCCGCTTGCATTTCCTAGACCACATCGTCACTATCAGGTGAATTGATGCGTTTATGAGCGTTTAAATAAAATGAAAATCTATTATCATGAGATGCTAGTTCTCCTTTTTAAAGGTTTGAATATTTTCATCGTTTGAGTTATTTAAACATCTATTCCTAGCTTTTCAAACTTGAATATTCAGCGGAGGTTATGTAGCAGTACTATGACGGTCTACTTTATGAATGGCTATTTTCAAATAATGAAAAAATATAGTTTTCATGTCCAAGAAATGATTAGTGCCGATGACAGGCTGAGTGGCGTCGGATTCGCGTCTATTCGCTCTATTCTCGTCCGCGTCATATTTTATTTACACATCATGCTGTGGTTTGTCCTGTTCATAAAAAGACTTAAAAAACGAGACAAAAACATAATGTGTGATGAATACGAATGATTATTATGAATACTCATAATTTCATATCAGTAATTTTTAACTCACAATATGAATATCTGTTAGCACATGTAATCTAGTTTCACTTTAATGCGAGAAAATAAAAACATAATATTCCGAGAGCTGGCAGCTAATTTTGGGTAGGTATTTAAGGCAAGATGAAAACATGTCACATCGTTCTTATGCTCCAACATGGTGGTGCAGACCTGGCTGGTTAGAGGCCTACGTGAGATATAACCTGCACTCATATGAGAAGCGAGGCGCTAGCCACTCGTTCAGAAACAACTTTCGCAATGTGAATCGTATCGCACCCCTTCACACGAGGCTTGAACGGTTTGGGAAGATGACAAGTGTTGTATGTGTCGAAGACTATAAAATAATAACCGATTGGCGTCAGTGGATAAACGTTTGTGATCACGTGTTTAAAATAAAATTTTGAAACTGGCTCGTTCAAAAACCGTTTTACTCTGTTGATGAGTTTTTACATAGCAAAAACGATATTCTATGAGCCCAATGTTGTACTATGTTGTGTGAGTAAATACCTAACTTCAGGAAGTTTGCCTAAGCGAAGTATAACTGGACGAGTTAGGGAGAAATGACGTCTTGAGAAAAGACTTCCAAATCTTGAAAGTCGCCGCAAAATTCTAAGCTAGTCGGTTTTTATCGGATACATTTCGAAGAGCATGCAACTGGTCTGCATGATCTAACATTACCTTGTTTTTTTGTGTCTCGTAGCTCAAAAAATGACATCGTATCATGGTTGATGTCCCGAAGATTCGAACAAAAATGTTGACTCTACATTTTGTGATAAAAAAGTCTAGGCTAGGTTAGGTATGTACTCCACATTGCCTGCGTGAGTATTTTCCCGATGACTTAAATCTGGTTATCTTCAAATCTTAGACCACATCGTCGCTTAACGTCAGACGAGAAAACGGCGAAGTGTAAACCTTTAATAATAAAAAATAATTTTAAAGAAATTGAGAATTTAGGTGCATCAATAAAATAAAATGAATTCAAGGAAGGATCTTGATTAGAATAGCTAAGCAGAACGGCCGCGTCAGCGCTCCATTAGCGAGAGAGTAGGTGTCACGATTCCCAGCACTTATTATTTATTCGTACTTTCGACGGCGCATGCGCAGTCTCTGTACGGACCCACGGACATTCAGAGCAGAATATCTTACTGTGGAATTCTTGCCATAAAATTAATTATTATACGTAAATTTCTTTTCACTTACCATGGCTCGTTTGTGGGCTAAATTTCAAGCATTCAATATCATTTTGCATTTGTTGATTACTAGCAGTAAGTACCTCACGGGTTTAACCGTGTAGCGCCCATTCTGGTAGTTTTCTTGTGATAAAAAGTAACCCATTCAAGACTTTAATCCAAGTGTGCTTCAAATTTCAACCCGATCAATTCAGACCCCTTCTCTCTGCTTATGTCTTTCGAAGATCAATTATGAAATGAGCTCGCTTTCTGGAGCTAGGGACATTGCAACGAACTATTATAAAAGGGCACTCTAACATGAATATGAAATGGGGGAATATGACGCCTGAGTAATAACGTTTTTTAAGGCTTAATTATCACATTATAAATACAAGTATTTAAGCAACATTACATAATTATGCACAAATACAGAAAATAAAAATAAAAAATATATTATATTATTAGACATATTTTCACACCACCCTAAGTAGCAGCAAACCAAGCAAATCATGAATTATAAAAGCCAGATACTTGATATAATACTCATGTTTACCTACATAGACACACTCAAACACAGGACAAACATCCGTATTCATCACATAAATATTTGACCTAGACTAGAATCGAACCCACACCACACGGCTGTTCAACCTTTAAAATTCTTAGTCCTGACACTGCAGAATGTACAGAAGATATCCTGTAGATAAACGTAGCTTTAAACGTTTTTGAAACAATGCCTCCTAAAATGTTTAATTTACATCTGAAACCGAGAAACAAAAAGATTGAAGTGATGACATGCGCAGACACGCCAAAAGCTTAGCGTCCGCACCGCCCGAGCAAAAAGGAGAATCATTAAGAGGCGCCACACGAGATCCCATTTAAAAGTATGAGAATATTTTCACAAAAAGCCTCACATTCAACTCCCAGCACATTCATTTTATGAGAACAATGAGTGATTTTTGTATTTTTATTTAATTCTATGTCGATTTTATCCGCGGCGAGCGCGGCGGCGTAGTTGTCGCCTTGGTCCGTCTTCGACTTTTTGTTGAGCTGCGCAGGCGTCGACGGTGGTGTGGAGGCGCCCCGCACCCTCCGCCCGCCGCCGCCGGCGCCACTTCTCACTCCTGACGTCCCTACACCCGCCGACCGCACTTGCATGCCCTTGATGCTTCTCAATCGGTTAACGAGCTCAGTAAATGCGAATGCATCGCATGTTCCTCCTGAGATTTCGCCGATTGCGATCTTAAGAGCTGTTACAATTTATAATTTGCGTTAATGATGTCCACTCCATGCTTTCATTTCCATTTATGTAGAACACACTATTAAACTTGATTACTGATTTGAATAAGATTGTTTTTCGTCTATAATCAAGCTTATCAGCGCTGGTTTCTACACAGTAACTAATGAGAAGGTAAAACGGATTCAGTGACAGTTTTGTTATTTATTTCTAAGAGATCTATGACGGGCGCGCGTAACATTTCAACGTGACGGCATAATGGTGCGGAGACAATGGACTTCAAGACTTGTTTATTGAGTGGATGGAGTTGTTTTGAAGTAGAGTGTGCGCAGGAGTGGAGGCGGTCCGTTCCGAGAGAGCCAATGATAGCCGCTCGAGCGGTGGGAGGAACGAGTAATCATGCATTAAGTCCACCACAAGCGACGCCGAGATTCACTTTACGGATACATCTTTACAATTTATTATTAATACGTGACGGGTTCTACTTTTAATGTTTTTAAGTGGTTATCCCTAATTGTGTCAATGAAGAGCGAAGGAACCTGTTTGGTGTGACGACATCGTTTTTGTTTTTATAGATTCGCTGTATCGAGGTTACAGAAGTAAAGAAACACCAAAAGTTTCTCCTCACAAAAGTTAATTTCTGAACTCAAACAAGAATCACAGGAATGCTAGTAAAAATACTGATTAACCGTCAGATAACTGGCAAATTTGTGGGGCTTCCCTAGGCAGACTAAAAGCTCTAAGAAAGGTTTTATTTTTACGTACCTATTTACGTCAAATAAATATTTTCTTCAAGTTGCTTACTTGGTTGATAAATTTAAACAAATTCCCTATATTCGACAACATTTCGTTAGAGGAAGTACATCTTTTATTCATTTACGTACCTACTGTGAACGAGTGGATACATACGTAAAGCAATTAATGAAGCACAAAAAAGGAGGATGGATAACAAGAGCAGACAGAAAGAAAAAAGAGCGTCCTAACCGACTCTGGTAAGACATATTCGTACAGAGACAGGGAACAGTACGCATGTTTTTCCAGTTTCCTTTCTCTTTTGTTGGGAACAGCAGGAACTGCGTGACTCTATAGATATAATATGCCAAAAATGCAACATCTACTTTGGACTAAGGCAAACTATTGACATTCAGTGCTTCATTCAATTATATGAGAACCATTGAAATATAATAAAATAATTTAAAAATAAATTCGATTTAGATAATAATTAATTACGCTTATGATTTTATAATACTAACTTCATGTGAAAATCAAAATCATACCATTGTCACAAAGCTGAAAGTTCGTTGGTTTGTAAGAGTATTATGTAAATATGTTCCCACATAACTTGTAACCGTTGAGCGGATTTGACTGAAAAATTAATAAAAATACAGAACCTTAGATTAAAACTCAGGCACCTATCAATCCTGTTAAAATTTGTGATTTTTAAGCCGCAGGTCAAATCGCGTTTTTAGTAAATAGTCATTGGATGAGCAGGACACAAGCTTGATGGTAAGCAACATGCCTGCCCATAACACCACAGTGTCATGAAACATGGAGCACGAGATATGTAGTAGGAGACACCCAGAGATATTAGGTGATTTATCTCTATCTTCTATAATTTATGTGGAAACTTTGTCTTTCAAACTGGAACACAGTTATGTTTGCACTTTACTAATAGCCTGAAAAATTACAGGTAAACATGTGGTACCTTCCCAAGCGCGCTCTGCACAGAGTGCCTACTATCATTACAAATAAAACATGGTGATCGAATTGTTAAACTCCTCCTTTTTGGAAATCGGTTAAAAAGCATGCCTACTGCTTTATTTACATACTTTTTATATACATTACATATATTTATTTACATATACTACTTATTTTTTACTATTTTATTCGTAAGTAGGTGTACACTTGACCGCCGTCTCGATTAAGACTAAGTGACATGCGCTCTACGATGGAACGTGCTTAGCTAAAAGAAGTCGAATCACTCTCTATCTGGGGCACCAAGCTCTACCGAAATTAATGTACAAAATCACGGTGCATATGAAATATAACAGCAATCGAATCGTAATAAAAACTGTCGAGGTATTTCTGCGAGGCATAAATAAGCGTTGTTGAGTGGCGCTGTGGTACATCCCCGATCGCCGATTAGGCGCGGTCGCGTGACAAAACCCTATTTGTCCGATCATTGTCTTGGCCTGCATCCTCGCGCCATCAGAACGAACGGGAACACACACAAACCGAACGAACGACCACTTTCGAGCCCATGCTTCGATATTATATTTTGTCGTAATGCTAAAATAATGCTAACACACTATTATAGAAGGAATTCACGGTTGCTAGTAATTCTTTGGACGAAAAAGACTTCAGTCGACAATTTTGAACCGTAATACTTAATTTTCTCTGAAAGAAACAAAAACTCAATTCAATTTAAAAATAAATTCAAACACGACCAAATTTCATACGAAGCTATCACTGATTATATGTATTTTCATTCCTCTGAATAAGAGGAATGAAAATATTTTTTAATCCTTGTTCATGTTTAAAAACCCGTTACACCGATTTCGATACTATTTGTATGGGACCACTAAACAAATCTGATCTGAAAAAATGATCTGCAAACAAAAAAACATCAAATTCGATGAACAATTGGCGAAGCTATCAGCTACCAAACATACAAAAAAAAAATCAACTAACCTAAGCTAACCTCCTTCTTTTTTGAAATCGGTTATAATAATTAATTGTAGGATGAGACCGATTGAAAAAGAAAGAGGACAATTCCTCTTCTATTTGAGACATAACAAGAACAAAATTAAAAATTTTGATTAACCCCCGACTACCTTAGATTTGCTATCTGTAGAACATTCTACTAGTCAAGCCCTTTCATTTGATACCCATATTAAGGGAATTGTGAAAAGGAAATGTAATTCGCCATTTTGTGATAGCGGCCATCTTGGATTTGAAATTTGTCATAGTGCAAAGTATTCTACTAATCAAGCCCTTTCATTTGATACCCATATTGAGGTAGTAGTGAAAAATATTATATAATTCGCCATTTTGTGGTGGTGGCGGCCATCTTGGATTTGAAATTTGTTATAGCGTTTAGTACTCTACTAGTCAAGCCCTTTCATTTGATACCCATATTGAGGTAGGTTGTAAAGAAATATTTTGTCCGCCATTTTGTGGAGGCGGCCATTTTGAATCGATATTAACCAAACATAGCTAAGAACACCCGCACGGATATTAACTTTCAAATAAAAAAAACCGCATCGAAATCGGCCCATCCGTTTGAGCTCTACGGTGCCACAGACAGACACACACACAGACAGACAGACAGACAGACAGACAGACCGACAGACAGACAGACAGACAGACATCGACGTCAAACTTATAACACCCCTTTTTTTTGTCGGGGGTTAAAAAGATACATTTGCAACAAATTTAGTGACAGCCAAATTTAAAAAAAAATTAACCAAGAACTTGGTTATTCGAATTTTTGCTTTTGTTTCAGTAATCTGTGTTGTGGGCATAGAATAGAAATTGTTGTGTGTAAAAACTGTATGTACAAAAGTTGTACATCTTTTTATTACCTACAATTTCGAACTATTGGAGGTCGTGGGTTTGATTCCCACCCAGGACAAATATATGTTTGATGAATACAAATATGTATTTATTATGTCTGGTGTTTATTTATGTATCGTAATACGCATTTACGAGTACATTTTTCAACTATAGAAGTATTGTATCAGCTATTTGGCTCCCACAGTACAAACTTTGCTCAGTTTGAGGCTAGTTAATGTTGTCTGAAGTATGTCCAATAATATTTATTTATTTGTTAAACTGCTTTCTACAGACGTACAGCGTTTTATATCCAGGGATAGCGATAGAGCTAGTACCTAAAAAACATTGAATTTGCTAGTAAACCAACTTGAGATTTTCCGTAATACTGCGTGCTACTGTTACTTGTTCGTATCGTTATTTCTTTCATATAAAACAATATCTAGTTCGTAGTAGTTAAATCACCATAATTTTTGTATATTTCTTTGAAGATTTTGAACTTACTGAGTTCGATGAGTATAGTATATGGAATGCTTTCTGATATTTATGTACTTTATATATGTACAGTAAAATAAATAAAAATAAAATAAATAATTGGTGGACATTTCACACACAACACCATCTGACCCAAAACTAAACAAACCTTGTACTAAGGAAGCCAGATAGCTAATATATTACTCATTTATTTTTAAATACATACATATTATACCTAGAAAACACCCAGACACAGTATAAATATTTGAATACATCACACAAATATTTGCACTGGATGGTGATCGAACCCACGACTCACGGCTTCACAGGCAGACTTACTACCACCTAAGCCACCAGCCTAGCCCAGCAGTAGGATAGTTAGTTTAGGTTAGTAAGACCATGAGACTCTTAGGCTGTAGAGGCCACCCGAGGCAATCCGCTTTTAAAATTAAGAAAAATCTAAAGAAGTATAGGAATTGATACAAGAGAACAATTGATTACAATCAAATGTTCGCGTATTTTAATAGAGAGTGAATCGGTTTCTTATATGCAAGCTGCATCGTCACTTAACATCAAGCGAGACGATGGTCAAGCGCGAACTTATTATTATTGATAAAATAATTTATATATATCAATAAAATAAATTTTATTATGGCTATTGTAACTAGCTACTATAAACACCTAGTCAGCTTAAATAACTGCAGTACAATACTGTCATATTTAGAAAACATAACTTTCGTAATATAATCACAACTCGAGAAACAGCCACAGAATCGTAGAAATTATTTATTACACAGTTTGTTTGTACTGTTTCTGGTATTCCAATTTTTTTGTCGAAACTAGAATTCATTATATCTCTAAAAGCCACTGCGGAATGTAATTTAAAACCGAGGTAAAGCAGGATTGCTTACTCCATGTCAATTTGAATACTAATTAATAACCATAAATTTGTATAATCTTACCGTAATGTTTAATTGCGAACGCACACTGAAGTTTTCTACAAAATAAATATGTAAATAAAGTAACGTTTTGGTTGTGGTCGTGATTTTTAAAGCGCTATTCACTTATCTTAACGTGTTGAGGATAACATGAGTTATGAATAAAACGGGGAAGCCTCGTTAGACTACCGAGTTGCGAGTTCCGCTCTTTGCCCTCGGTTAATGAGCTGAAACAGTACGTACCTCGGCTTTGTAACAATTTCTAATTTATTTTATATTTGTTTTTATTTAATTTATTCAGTGTGAGAGAAGTGGGCAGGTTTCTGATGCTTGTTACGATACGATAATCTTGGCTTACAGGATGTTTGTTGCGATTTAATTGGCACTCGAAATGCTTGGACGTTTTTGCGTCCACTTTTTATTGTACGCTAACGAGAATTGAAAATGAACATAGTTATGTCGACGTACTGTCGTTTGAATTCTTTGTGAGTATGGATTAAATAATTTTTATGGTTGTAATTTCAGTGACGTTCTAACTCATCAGCCTTAATCGATTTGACTTAGAGTCAACTCGATTTTTAATGTCGGGGATTACTTTTTTTTTCTATAAAGTAAGTAGTATGCCGAGGTGGTCTAGTAGCGAGAACGTTCGAGTTTACAATTGTGTGGTCGTAGGTTCGAATCTTGTCTGCACCTAATTATTTTTCGCAGTGACGTACCTACAAGTTTTTGAACACTACTGTTACGGTAGATTAAATAAAGTTGACGCACCGCACCACCGAGTGCCATCAGAGACTTACCTACCTACTACCTCCAGATGGCCATATCGAAATGCTGCGGCGAGACCGGGCAGATTAAAAAAGCTAAATAAATTTAGAGGTGTAGAAGTACTAAGTCGTAGTTTTCATGAACAGGATTTAATAATACTTCCTGCGCTTCAAATTAAAAAAAATGAACTCATCTTTACTTTAAAAATGGCACGAATCCAAGAACCCGTGGTGTTAAAAATAGATAAAATGCCGCCGATGCGCCGATGCGTGGTGGATTACGGTCTTGACTCTCCCCTTGTGAGAGAAGGCACCGTATCCCAGCAGTGGGAACATGAAGTTAATTTATAATGAAGCGTTGTCATGTGAAGTTTATGTAAAAGTTATTGGTCATGTAATGGTCAAAAATAATATACATACATACTTATAATAATAATTAGTCGAAGCTGATCTCTTTGTTCTGGAAACATTTCCCTTCAAGACATAACACAGTAATATGTTTTTACCTTACTTTAAATATCTGTCAGTTGGACTAAAATGGCTGTTGTTGCTTATTAAAACTTTCGTCTGGCGAATAAGGGCCTTACCGAGCACACTAACTTATTAAACACACTAAATAAATAAATATTGGTGGACAATTCACACACAACACCATCTGACCCTAAACTAAGCAAAGCTTGTAAGATGGCAGCCAGATAGCTGATATAAAACTTATATAGCTCTAAATACATACTTATTATACTCTTTTTTAGCTAGGATAGGTTCGCACTTGACCACCATCTCGCCTGATGTTACGCGATGATGCAATCTACGATGGAGCGTGTTTACCTAGAAGAAACCGATTCACTCTCGAAATATACATACAAACTCTCTCTATACATCGAAACACCCATCCTTACACATCCATACATCATACTTAGAAGTATACATGAAGAATACTCGAACTGTAGGTACAATCTGAAAAGATTCCATGAACCACAGTCATTTATCGTTCTCCGCCGAAGGTTTCAACTAGAACAACGATTAGCAAATTTACATACTTATTTCCTCATGTTGGGATGGTTAGGTATCTGTATTGAGGTGAACCTCCTTATCAGGCCTGAGGTCACTGCTCTAGGGAAAATGTGGTGCGAATATCAGCATATCACGATACGGGCGAGCGTCAGCACTCTCGCGCTAATGACTTCTTTGTAGGCCGAGTCTGGGTTCTATAGGTATTATCTGGGTTGGGTATCCTATGGAGTTACTGCTTCTTTTTAAGTGAATTCAAAAAAAGAGAAGATTCTCAATTCAGATCTATGTTTTTTGAAATGAAAACTTCTTTAGGCGCGCCATATACATATTTTTCGTGGCCTGTGAATTGAATTCTAGCGTCACGCTCGGGAATGTTAACAAATATTCGGGTAAACTTGGGACCATGACGCGAAATGCATTTCTAGATTCTACGTCTTCTGATTTCACCCGCGTAGTTTCCTAAGTAAGCTATCAAATTCTAAGTTATCAGTTTTCACTTCTATCAGCAGTTCCTATGACTGCCAATTTTTTTTGTATGTTTTGTATGTTTTACTGTTATTTTATTGTTTGGTAGATCATAGTTCAGAGGTGGCCTCATATAAATTTCACGTCATTATGTACATACAAGCCGGCTTCAGAGATCATCGTCAAGATAATTAGTGCCTCAGATGGTACCTACGACCTCGGCTTGGGCTGTCTTGTTTGCACAGTACTGCTTGGCAGTAGAGTAATTAGCTAACGAGTGATACTTCCCTAGACAGACACTAATATAATGCTTACGTAATTTACTTTCGCTTCGTGATTTGTCAATATCATCCACTATTTATGACAGTTACTGTCTGTTTGTTTAATCGCCCCATTACTTAACACAGCGACATTTGAAAACTAGCGTTTATTAATATTATACTTTCCGAGTTTAATGTTTTGTGAAAGTATATTTTAATACTAGTTTATAACCTTTGACATCATCTATGAAGTAAACAGAAACACCTCGGAGTAAAAATAACTAATTATGTTATACAACCTACATTTTCTAATGTTATAAAAATCTGTCGAAATGTATCATAGCGTTTATTTTTGTCTCCTTCGTTTGACGTCACAAACATTGTAAGTTTCTATGTCAGTTTGTCGTTACTGTATTATTTTGCAAGGCTTGCGACAGCCTCGTATAAGCTGCCCACTAAATGTTCCCACAGCCAGGACTCCGAGCCTTCTCTTGCAAGGAGAGAGTCAAGGGCTTAATCTGGCACACTGGCCCAGTCTGGGTTGGCGAATGTCAAATTATTGGAACCTCTATTTCCTGACGATGTTTTCCTTCACCTTTAAATCCAGTGGTGATGACAAACTTTTACAACTGCTCTTGGGGGAAAAATTGAGGTATAGTCACCTCGTTTGTTGTTTTTTTTACTACTACACTAGACGAGCATCTCCCCTGATGTTAAACGACGATGCGGTCTACAATGCAGCGTGCTTACCTTGGCATGCTCTAGTCCTAAGTCAGCATGGCGAAAGCCTTGAGTAAATTGAAAAATGGTGGTAAAAATCTTGAAAAGAAAAACCTGTGAACTCTTCATTATGTTGTATTAACATTTTTTCGTACAAATCAATCGATTAGTGCGATATTACTTTCCTTGACATCATTTCAATTGGATCTTGAGATATTTTGTTTAATTAAAGCTACTCGATGTATTTAGAAAGTCACGCATCACTCAACCAACAAGCACTGCTTAATAAAGCAACAATGCATTCCAATTATTCTACGATGTACAAATATTGTAGTGAAGTGGCGTTCGTTGGTTGGCGCGTCGTAAATATTATGTGTTGATGTACTGACGACACCGACGAGAGGCAATACGGCGTGAGAACATTTCAAGTTCACACTGAACTTTTTGAGGTTCGGTTCGGTTTAGGAATGTTGCGGCGACTGATTAAGCGATGAGTTTTCTGAGAATTTTAATACTACTAATATCGTAAAAGCAAAACTTTGAATGTCTGTTGCTCAGCCATGTCACGTCAGGACGTATTTTTTTAACTATGATAGGCCTACGCTTGACCGCCACCTGTCATTAAGTCGCCTGATGTTAAGCGATGATGCGGTCTACGATAGAGCGTGCTTACTTAGAAGAAACCGATTCACTCTCGATTCGAAGGCACCAAGATTATAATATTATGCAGATTATGAGAGAGGGCTATGTCCAACTGTGGACGAGTGTGGGCTTATTATGATGGTGATAAATTTTGACTGGGTTTGTAACTGAGTTGGTTGTAAGTCTGCTCACTGAGGAGTAAGTCAAGGGTTTGATTTCCAGACATTTACGCGATGTTTGTTCTGGGTCTATTGTATCTATTATAAGCATCGAACTCTTAAAAACGGCAGAAGCGGCAAACGCGCTTCTACTATGGCGATGCGAAATCAGGTGACGTCTCCTGATTTAGTCTCAGTCGCAACAAGAAGTTGTGACAATTCAATTTGCAAATTTTTCAAACAAATTTCGCCACGTTATGTTGTCTTTAGATTACAGTATACCTCATCTTCGTTTCTTTAATTATCCGATGATTATAAGCGGTAAAATTCCCACAAGTACCTATGGCTCCAATTATCTGACGTAGGCATATGTATCACATTTTTGAAAACATTAAACACCCAGACACAGTACAAACATTTGAATTCATCACACAAATATTTGCACTGGGTGTGAATCGAACCCACGATCCTCGACTTCGCAGGCAGAGTTACCCTACCCACTAAGCCAATTTCACCCTTAGAGGTTAGGCAAATTATGTAACAGATACTTACCATATAGCCATTCAAAAATGTGATGAGTGTGGCAATATTTCTGCGCTACCAGCCAGCAGCTTAGGTACTGGGTAATTTATAATGGGTCTTTATACATCACCGTTTCCATCGACGCTTCTACTCGTACTACACTATATATAAGCACTATATATAACCTATATATAAGCTGCTGGCTAGTAGTGCAGAAATATTCCCCACGGTACTACTGGTAAAACGTTTTTGTACTCAGTAGTGCAGAACGGAACGAAGATGCAAGACGTTTAAAAATTCCCCAGGAAACTACTGGCCAGTAGTGCAGAAGGGAAAAAATCCCCACGGCACTACCAAGCCGTACCAAGCTACTACTGGAATAAGCCACAGCGATCCATTTTTACATATTAGATTAAAATGTTCTTTCATAAATTGTCGGTACAGCAGATCAAATTAGTAAGCTAATTAACAACTTGACTAAATCGATTCTTTTTAAACGGTGGAGCTATCGTTGTTGAGTCTGATGGTATGGCACGAGTATAATGCCGTCAGGCCTTTTGCAATCGTCATGCGCTAGACCACTTGACTCGGTAGACTCGGACCACAGCGTTATACCTACTATTTTTTTTACTTTAATAGGTTTACACTAGACCGCCATCTCGCCTGATGCTAGGCGACGATGCGGTCTACGATGGAGCGTGTTTACCCAGAAAGAAGAAACCGATTCACTCTCGATTTGAAGACACCAAGATTATGACTATCGGGAAAAACCCACTCAGGCAACTCATTCCACAGCCTAGGTAGACGTTCTTATCACAAACGTAGAGTCAAACCTCTTTGTCCGTGTCTTTGGAATATCCACCATGAAACGGTGCCGCTTCTTCGAGTTACGAGAAGTAAGATAGTAAAAAGGGCAAGGTGGTATAAGATCATGCAGATCAGTTGCTCCGAAGTGTATCCGATAAAAAACCGATAAGCTAGCAATTTTGCGGCGATGTTCAAGACTTTGAAGTCTTTTAAACGTATATAGGTACCATATAATAACATTGAGATAAGTACCTTCATAAAATTTTGTTGTGAGTATAAATTGATATATTTATGATAAAAAAATACATTTCAACTAATTTGCTAGGAGGCTTTTAATTTTTATTAAACGCTGCTCTGGGATTGACAGAGAAATACTAAAATATTTTGCAGTTGCAACACACTTCCGAAGTTCTACTTTGTCTGTGTAAACCTTGAAACGTGATTCCTATCAGTATCTGATTCAGCATTATAAAACTACAGAGATTAGAGATTTCAGATAATAAAGAATCTATCAAAAATCTTTTAATATAAATTTCTATGGAAGGTCAATCTAAAACCAGCTTAAATTGATATTATCTAACAAAAAATATTAAACTAAACAGTCACTTCTTTCTTACTAAGTAAAACGTATCTACCATAAACATTAAAGTAATAAATTAGAGACTAAATAGATACTATTTCCGGCAGCACACAATCAATAGTGATGCTATCAATCTCTTTTTAGACGAGATAATGTTTTATACAATAGGAACACAATGACAAAACAAATCAATGTCATCTTAGGCAACGCCGAGAGATTAAACGACAAAGCGTTGACCCCTTGCACTGAGGAGAAATCAAAAATGTTAGGAGCGACCCTATCGCATATTTGAGGAATCATTCGCTCGTTGATATTGCGAGGCAGGACAATGGAGTGGACAACATACAGTTAACGCCGCAAATGCCGTGAGAGTCCATAAATCATTGGCATAGCGGAAGTGCGTGGACTGCCGGTGGTGAGACCCCTGCAATAACGGTTGCGCGGTCGTCTCCGGCATTTTCAGCGTTATAGATAAATTAAATGCCGTCACATCCCGCGGACAAGCGCAGCGCCGGCGCGCCAGGAATGCCCGAATAAATTTTTTGATAAACGCACCGGAAGCTGAACCTATTACGTGACACTGCCCCCGTTCCCTCACCCACTCCTCAGTTATTGTTTTTCTCGGTCGGCATTCGAGGCATCCGAAGCTTTTATCCCGACCGGCATATGGGAAACGCGGCGCTTTGAATCGATTAGATGTTAATCGATAAACTGTAATAGGTCAGTTCTGTGTCGGAATTAATCAAGCGTCAAAGGACTGTCTGTAATTGAGCGCCAAAGGCTGCGGGTGTGTCGTATATCTCACTAATTAATGGATTCGCTAGAAATGTTTTTGTGACAAACGAAACCGCTTACCAAAAAAAACTTGGACGATTTTATATAGCTAGAATAACCCGTCTCGGGGCGGCGATCGTCGTTTCTGGCGCGACACAGCACTACAAAGACATTGAAATCGAGTTTATTAGAATTATTTATCCGTATCGGAGGGTCGCAACCGGTGCGTGCGAGTTCGGTATAAAGAAATATTAATATACCCGCGATCATAAACAAGCAGTTTGACGATGATAATTCGAACGCATAAAACAGAACGTTATCTGAGATCGAAACGCAGCCCCGAGGAGTTTAGTGTGAAATGTGTTCTCAAAGACACCGTTTAGTAGCGTCATGCGCGTGACTGTCGTACGAATTATGCATTTTCGAGACAAGTCGATTTTATTGCTGCGGAAGTGACGTCAATAAACCATAGTGTACAGCGTTTTAATGTTCTCGTATAATTTTTGATCAGATCCGTTCGAGATAAGGATCGTGACACGGAAGGCGGATCACGTGACTTTTATTACAAAGAAATATTAACTGGTTCACCGTTTTATGATGTTCTATTTTAGAAAGACGGCAGAAGGGAAATTATCACAGAATAAAACTAGAAAAAAAAACAAAAGTTGTCTATACAATATACCCACAGTCTTCAAAAATGAGATGTCTGTTTTAATATTCGAAAATTACCATAGAGTGTTAAGTACCAGGAACAAAACGTACAAAAACAGTAAAAGATAACTGATCAGATAAAATAACGATACCTACTTCTAATATTAGTAAATAAATTACTCTATATACATATATTTTTGAAATAGTTCAGAGTATACTACATTACAATGAAAACATACTTTAAGGAACCTATGGTAACTACCTTCAAATGTGCTCTAAATCTATATATTGCCTACTTGAACTTGCTAAGAAGGGGCAAGGCTATAACCGAAAACTACTTAGTACATTAAATAGCTATCCAACTACTTATACTAAGCAAATCTAGATAGACTCCAGAGACCGATGAAGAATAAAATGATCTGCCAGTTGGAATCGTGTCTAAAAACCTGGTGGTATTACTACGCTCAATGGCAATGCTTGTCAATGTTAGATATCTTTATTTGTTTTGTTTATAATGTAAAGAGTCAATGACTAGTTTACGTACTATATTCAATCTGATTCCAAACAATTAAATCCTTAATAATTAAATCCTTCACAAAATAATGCATCAATCTAGAGGTAAAGCCAAACATTCAAACAACGTTGCAGTATTATTCTTAGTAACCAATAAAATAAAAAAAATAGTAATAAAAAGATATTAATAATTAAGTAGTATTGTAGCGGTAGGAATCTTGGCAGAGTCCGCCTGGGGAAGTACCACACCTTTGCCAGTTATTTTACCGCCAAGTAGTATGTGCAAACATTACTGTGTTCCGGTTTGAAAGCCAATGTTTCCAAAGAAATTACAGGGCTTAGAGATATGACATCTTAGATCTCTGGATGATTAGCGCAGTGCAGTGCGAGGTAATGATTTGGACTCTTCATGTTCCAATAGTTGTATCACTGTGCTGTTATGTGGCAGGCACGTTGCTTACCATCAGGCACATGTCATGCTCGTCTCGTCACTCTATATTTAAAACAAGAACAAAATTGAAAATTTTTACTAACCCCCGACTACCTCAGATTTGTTATCCGTACAAAATTCTACTAGTCAAGCCCTTTCATTTGATACCCATATTAAGGGAGTTGTGAAAAAAGAAATGTATTTCGCCATTTTGTGGAAGCGGCCATCTTGGATTTGAAATTTGTCATAATGCAATGTATTCTACTAGGCAAGCCCTTTCGTTTGATACCCATATTGAGATGGTAGTGAAAAAAAATAATATAATTCGCCATTTTGTGGTGGCGGCCATCTTGGATTTGATTTTTTTATAGTGTATAGTATTCTACTAGTTAGGCCCTTTCATTTGATACCCATATTAAGGTAGGTTGTGAAGAAATATTTTGTCCGCCATTTTGTGGCGGCGGCCATCTTGAATTTATATTAACCAAACATAGCTAAGAACATTTGCACGGATATTAACTTTCAAATAAAAAAAACCGCATTGAAATCGGCCTATCCGTTTGAGCTCTACGGTGCCACAGACAGACACACACACAGATAGACAGACAGGCAGACAGACAGACAGACATCAACGTCAAACTTATGACACCCCTTTTTTTGGCCGGGGGGTTAAAAATAGTTATATGTATATATTTAATAAATACCTACACTTGGACATGCCAAAGATAAAAAAATATCGCAGTTTATTATTCAATGTCACAAACCACAACCACCAAGCCACAAACTAACTAAAATGTGAGCTAAGGGAGCCAGATAGTTGATATACCACAAATATAATTTTAAAAGGAACACTCAGACACAATAAATATCCGTACTCATCAGACAAATATTTGTCCTTGGTAGGAATCGATTACTCACTTTGTATTGTACCACGATTTAACTAATATGTCGCCTACTACCATAGTGCTATCTCACCTCAACTAATTGTTTGTTTTTATAGTGGTAGGACTCTTTGTAAAGTCCGTCTGGGAAAATACCACACCTTTCCAGTTATTCTGCCGCCAAGCAGTAGCGTGCAAACGTTACTGTGTTCTTGTTTGAAGGGCATCGTTTCCAGAGAAATTATTGGGCTAAGAGATAAAACACCTTATATCTCCGGATGACGAGCGCAGTGCGGTGCTAGGTGATTATTTGGACTCTTCATCGTGTCATTGTACTATTGTACGTCATCAGTGCGGTTTACCGGTGCCGAAAAGTGGACACTAACAGTTGATAGCGTTAAGGTTGCACAGCGTGCTGTGGAACGAGCTATGCTTAGAGTTTCTCTGGGGAATTGTATACGAAAGGAATTCATTCCTCAGTGGTCACCAACATTATTGATATCATCATCATCAGCCGCAAGACGTCCACTGCTGAACATAGGCCTCCTCCCTAGGTTTCCACAACGAACGGTCCTACGCAACCTGCAACCAGCGGTTTCCAGCGACCTTTGTGAGGTCATCTGTCTATCTAGTGGGAGGCCGTCCAACACTGCGTCTTCCGGTTCGTGGTCGCCACTCGAGAACCTTTCTTCCCCATCGGTTGTCAGTTCTGCGAGCGATGTGGCCTGCCAATTGCCACTTCAGCTTGCTTACTCTTTGAGCTATGTCGGCCACTTTCGTTCTTTTGCGAATATCCTCATTACGGATTCAAAGAGCAAAGAGACTCCGAGCATAGCTCTCTCCATAGCTCGCTGTGTGACTTTGAGCTTCGTTATGAGGCCCACAGTGAAGGACCACGTCTCAGTTCCATAAGACATCACTGGCAACACGCACTGGTTAAAGACTTTCGTCTTTAGGCATTGGGGTAATTTGGACTCAAAGATGTGCCGAAGTTTCCCGAACGCTGCCCATCCGAGTTGGATCCTTCGCTGGACCTCTTTGTCGAAATTGGATCTACTCAATTGGATCTTTTGACCCAGGTCGACGTATTAGTCATTATTGATATAGCACAGCGTATTAGCAAGTTGAAGTAGGCTGGTCATATCTGTCGTGGGACCGATAACCGTTGGGGTAGACGTGAGTGGATTGTCCTAGAGTGGAGACCGTCATCTACCAAATGTAGACCATCTCCCTGAAACTCGATGGGATGACGACATGTAAAGCAAGGAAGGACGAATGTCCAACAATATATTTAAAGTCAATTACTTTATTTATAAACTAGTGGCCCGCCCCGGCTTCGCACGGGTACATACACACACACACCCTTTTTTTTTGTATCGGGTTTAAAAAAAAGTAAAATTATAAAGGGAGTTTGAATTTTTTTTATGATTTTTTTTATTAATGTTTTTTTTGTATTTTTTTTTTATTTTAAAATTTTATACATATATAATATTATTTACAAAAAAAAAGCCATTAGTTTTAGTGAGTCAGAGCTTCCCTGTAAACGATATTTGAAGTAGTTTTATTTTGTGGCAGCAAAATAAATTGATTTTCAGGAGCTCCGACACGTGGGCCAACATACAGTTGGCCATGAGTGAAACATTCTTTTCGTAGGTCGATCCCTAATTATTCGAAGGTTTGGCCCTGGGACTTGCTAATAGTTAACGCGAAAGATGATTTCACCGGAAACTGAAGTCGTTTAAAAGGGATTGGCAGATCAGTTGGAATCATCGGTATCCTCGGTATATGAGCTAGTTGACCAGCTGCTGGGCCAGTGATAAAATTTTGTTCAGCAAGCCGCTGCGAACGCTCGATACTTGACTCTCTAGCACGCGATTGCGACGCGTATTCTCTCCGACTTGCAAGGCGATTTTCAGTTTCTGATGAAGATTCCTCATTACGCCGTATTTTTATTGCCCTCGCCTGGGAACTATGTTTAGAAAGTTGATATCTTGATCTTTTGGCATTTTAGGGCATTATAAAATGAAAATAGAAGGAATTAAATAATTAAACAGGCTTTTACTAAATTTTTGCTTATTGAACTATATGAAGTACTAAGCTGTTTGAATAATTAAAATATAATATTTATTATCAGGTAAGTAGTAGGTACTTATTGAAAGAAAATTAAAACATGGGCGTAGAAAACTACCTTTACTAAATTTTTGCTTAAATTTTGAACAGGAATGAATACCCATAAAATACTACTATAAGCAGTTTGAAAAGTTACATTAAAATATAATATTTATTATCATATACTTATTTACCTACGAAACGAATTTAAAGCGAATTCAAAATTTTTCAAGCTAAAATCATACGATCACGCACACGACCGCTGCGTAGGAGCCGATCGCGCGAGTGGGCCGCGCGGCACTTTATTTTATTACATTGACTCGCGACACTTTTTGTAGATAATGATGAGTTCTGCAAAGTCGTAGTAAATGATTTTGTTCTATCATCATAATAGTTTTCGCAGCGCACGCGACGTAAGGAATTTTTCAGGGTTTTTTTACACCTTATGTTACATTATTGGAGTTTTAGTAAGGATTCCTAATTATTTTTAAATATAATATAGCCTATGTTACTCGGGGATAATGTAGCTTTCAAAGGTGAAAGAATTTTGAAATCGGTCCAGTAGTTTCGGAGCCTATTCATTACAAATAAACAAACAAACAAACCTTTCCTCTTTATAATATTAGTATAGATGTACAATTTACACGTCATTTAATAAAAAATAAAAACAAAAGAAAGAGCATACAAATTGTAAACATTTTCAAAGTTTAAAATGACTACTTTATTATACATATTTATATAGTATTACAATAATTATTGTACAGAAAACCTATCAAGCATTACCTATACGAGTATAATGTTTTTATTATAATTTTACTGACCGATGTCGAATTTATATCTTTAAATTTTTATGGGATTTGTTGAATAAATATGTATCCTGCATTTTCATAACCATAATCATAAATCAGTTCAATAGATGACAATGGTTCGGTAGCATAAGTACATCATATCAAGCCTTTCGGCATGCAACAAACACATAGGTTGATAGATTATTCTCGTCATTTTCATTTTGAAATATTAATAAAATTCACCAAATATACCCTACACATTCAACAAATATATTTATTTAGAATTATACAAACAAAGAACATGTCGAGTACAATTAGTAGATAATGTCAAATAACAAAATAAAAATATAGATAGAAATGTCAATTAAGAATTATGTAAAATTAAAACTCAATTAAATTTAATGTTTGTCAGATAGGAATTCTTTCTGCGTGTAACAATGATGTTCTGTTGACCTCGCAAAATGATTCTTGAGCCAAAGTATCTAATGTATCTACATGTAAGTATCTACATGTAGGTACCACTATACGAGGATCAACTACGAGGTATTAAAAACGACCGGACTGTAAGAGGGGTTTTGGTGGACCCGCTGCAATAACATTGATCTATGATACCCGCTCTATTGGCGAACCCAATAACTAACTTGTGCTAAATTGCCACAGTGAACTAACAAAAGTAGTTTTCCATCCCATTACAGCATGACCTAGTTTCAAAACGGCGGTATTTAATTATATTAATAATAATAATATAATTCTTTATTACTTCTACAATTTCACAATACATTTAACACTAATAAATACAATTAACGATTCAATAATTTGCAGAGCAATGGGCGGCCTTATCGCTTAAAGCGATCTCTTCCAGGCAACCTTAGGAAGAACTTGTTTTGAAACATATCGTGTGATGTAGGTAGTGTAAATATGATAAGTAACACGTACATATACTATATAAATATAATATAGCTTTATTATAAAAATTAAAATACTTAATATAATAATCTTTGATTAAAAATAAAATTAAAATACTTAATATAATAATATTTGACATATGTTTGGGGAAAACTACACAATACTCAAAGAAATCTTAGAACAACCATTAAATCTACATATTATACACAAATCAATACCATTTTTCGTACCATTTACCATTTTACCAGCTCGTCCTAAACGGCTCCCGATTTGAATAATTTTTTTATACTATGGTTTAGATTAACAAATCAGCCCAGTAAATGGCGATGCAGGTGGTATCCAGGTTATTATCCGAGCGAAGCCGGAACGGGCCTCTAGTAGGTAACTCATATTTTTTAACTATTGATTTGACCGCCATCTCACCTGATACTAAGTAAGTGATCTTTGATGAAACGTGCTTACCTATAATGTAAGCTATAATGCCATATTTATCATATTTCTACCTAAGTGGGAGTAGTACAGCATGCCCCTCGTTACTTTCGCTCGCTATCCAAGCATCCGCCTCTCTCACAGGTCTCCACATTCGCACAAACTTCATTCACACTTTTTCAGGCGACCTCGTCCTCAACTAGTATAGAAAACACATTGCTTTGCTTGATTCTATCTAGCTCTAGTTATCTACTCGTAGCTTATCTATCTCTATATATAAAAAATGTTATGTTGGTTTGTGTATGCTTCAAAAACTCAAAAAGTTCTTCACCAATCGAGCTGAAATTTTAGAATGATATAAAATCCACATCAAGGATTGTTTTTATCTAGATTTTGCATCAGAATGTGCCACAGCGAAGCGTGGCAGGGTACAGCCAGTAGTGTATAAAATCTAAGGCTGTCTTTATTATTTGGTTTCCCCGACGCGTTCCAAAGCCATACTAAGATAACTTACTGAATGTTCTACGCTAAAATCTTACACGGCACAACAAACATGTGAATGTGTAAATGTAGGTTGCTCCTAATCCAGAATGTTGATGTCACTGGCGTCTGAAGCGAGAGTAAATTGTATTTTATGATTTCATGAGTCGTCCGTCTCATTTTCACTGTGTTTGAATTATTTGCATCATCATCGTCATTATATTAATAAACATCGCGTTAGTCTCTCATGATTTATATGAGAATTGGTTTGGTGCTGGGGCCCGACAAAATCTACAATATTTATGAACACAATTGGCAGTTTTTTTTTAACTATAATAGGTTTCTACTTGACCACCATCTCGCCTGATGTTAAGCGATGATGAGATCTACGATGGAGCGTGCTTACCTAGAAGAAACCGATTCATTCTCGATTTGAAGACACCAAGATTGTAACCATCAGGGGAAAACACACTAAGTATATATATTTCATTGACGTAGTGGTAGGGCTCTTTCAAAGTCCGTCTGGAGAAGAACCACACCTTTTATTGATTGTAGTGATACGAGTCTTTGCAGAACCCGTCTAGGAAAGTACCACTATGTTCCGGTTTGAAGGGCAACGTTTTAAGTGAAATTACAGGGCATAGAGGTAAAACATCTTATCTCTGGGTGACGAGTGCAGTACAGTGCTAGGTAATAATTTGGCCTCTTCATGTTCCAATAGCTGCGTGTCACTGTGCTGCCATGTGACAGGCATGTTGATGCATGGCAAAAAACGTGAAGTTACTCGTATTTACATGAAGTGACACCTCAGTGTGATGTTTTACTTTTAGGCAGGCCGCAAAGTGGACACGTTTTGTGTCCTGTGTCAGAAGTAAGCTACGAGTAGATAGCTAGAGCTAGGTAGAATCAAGCAAAGCAATGTGTTTTCTATACAAGCGGTAAGAAATTATGCACTCCTTGCGCAAACGTAAGTATAAAAGTAAATACATATTTTGTACCCTAACTTGTAACTAGACACAAAAAAATACTCTTTTCCTATACAAAAAGTGTTCGGTGTCGGTAAGTAGACATATTTCAAGTATCTAGGTACTTAGGAGTATGTTTGAGCAGCGCGTTTAATGTGTCACTACATATTGTGTGACAATTTTGTCTTTCTAATTACTTACAGATAACGGTCCGAAAGGTAAAATCGACATACTGAAAAACTATACGAGCTAACTAATAGGGTATCTTTTAGATTCCTAAAAAGAGTTAAATATTGTTAAATGTTTTTTAATTCTACTGTCTCAATTCTTTCAATTAATTGCACACATGTATACTGTCTTGGCGATTTACAACTATCTTGAAATTGAATGTTTTTTTTAATTTATGTATCCGACGCAGTACTGCCTTAAGCGATAATATAACTTTCAGTCTCGAGCTTATTCAAATAATTAGGTATTCAATTGATATTTTTTATGCCATCGGCGTCGCATAACTGCTGTAACACTTACAAGTGTGCATCACGCAGTCATCGTTGTATTATTAATACAATTGGTAATTAATTAATTGATAGTTTCTGAACAACTTTAAAACTTATTGTTCTGACTGACGAACAAACTGACCTTCCTGTTGATTTGATTAAGTCGGGTCTACCATCAACATTTGTATATATTTATAGACTTTAACTAAAGCTTTAAAGGCAACGGCGTGAATGGTAAAAGAAAATATTGTGATAAACCAGACTTTTTCCAATGACATCTTTAGAATACATGTGACTTTTTCAACCTGCACTTGCCAGAATAGCGGATTATCGGGCTTGATTCTCTCCGTGTTGAAAAGACAACAAGGAATATGTTCGCTGTATTTTATAAGTGATCCGATTTCTAGCCAACATTACCTAAACATAATGTTATCTTTTATTGATTCTACTGGTAGCGTTCGACGGTTTTACTCAAATAGTTTGCGTGATTTTCTTGCAGTAGCTTATATGCTATTTCAGACTATAATCCAATTGTGTTCCAAAATTTGACAATATACGCGATTATTGGAACAGGCGTCAGGCGTTCGGACATGATTGAGCAACAAAGATTCAAATTTTCAAATTTCTAATAGTAGTATTGCTTAGTGAATTAAATTGCATTGGTGACAGAATAATCTTTGTTGTAAAGCTTAGTTTTTCAGGCCTTTTTAGGAATCCATTTCATGCCGCAATCTCCTTCTAGGTATGTCGGAAATAGTTTCCTTTCTGGGATGCTCTGAGTGGCAATCTTCACTCAAAAGTCATCTGGCTGTAATATTTCAATTTTATACTACGAAACTCCATACTACGTTACATAAGTTAATAAGTAAAGTTATGGTTTCTGAACTGTCTATGAGTTACTTATCGAAAATAATGCGTTTCTTCGGCTCAATTGGCAGAAAAACCTTAAACTATTAAAATGTATTTTCCTAAGTAACGGTCGGTAATCTATGGAACACCATACGCCCCAAATATAAATGATCTGTGACGCCCAAACGTTCAAACACCCTGCAAGATTTAGCGCCGACTCCAAAAAATGATATACTCCGCACCTTATATTGAACGGGAAATAAATCGTATACTTCCTTTAAGTGCCAATAAAAGTTGGAGTAAATCATAAAAGTATCACTCGACGCGAAACGTCTATAACAAGTGTGTTATTGCAGAATAATTCAGTAGGTGCGGAGGGTGTTTTGAAGGATGGCTCCCACTAGATTGCGTCGAAGCCTCGACCTGAAATTCCCGATGCTCTATCGAGCCTTCAATTATTTATCGGACCCATGTCTACTTTTCATTTTACTCCTTTCCCGGCAAGGCTTTCAGTGTTGGAAAATAAACATGTCACGCCGCAGGGAATAAGTTTTACATGGATAGTGGCATTGGGCCTGTAAACTGTATCGGTCGGGTTCGACAATGATGTAAGAGCTTTTGGTCCTTATAGTACAATCTGTCTTATCGAATATTCATAGCATTAATACCTGAAATGTAAATGTTACTAAACGAAATATTATAAAGTTAAGTATTAGAAATTAGAATTATTATATTCCGTTTATATTTCAATATAATTATTCATTTCAATATTTAATCAACTTGTCAACGGAGAAAATAAATATTAGTTTTATGAAAAACCTAAGAACAATAAAAATTATCACTCGGTACAATCTATGTGTTTAGGTTAGCCAATAATATTATTATACAAGGATACGCGAAGTAATCATTGTCAAATTTATACATGAAATATAATATTAAAAATATAATATAAATATGACATTAATAATCAATTAGGTACATCAAGTGTAACACGCAAACGAAAATTTGAATACTTTCGCAATAAAATGCAAACTCATTAAATCGTAGATTAAAATAGCAGAATAGCTGTGCTAAGCTAAAAGAAGCTTTGTACTCATCACAATACGGCACCGACTGTAGACTCAATCAATCAGACTTAATAGAGTCCAAAGATTTTTGTTTAGAACAATATTGTGGTTTGACTATTCGAAGACTCAAAGACCTGAAAGTTCTGGGAAAGCACACTATCTTCGTCATAACCCTCCTGCAATCATTAAAGTACAAACATTCATGCCCTCCGATTTGAAGGGCAATATTTCCAATTAAATTATATAACATCTTATATTTTTGACGAGAACAGTGCTGTACTAAGTAGTCATTTTGATGCTTCATGTTCGTGTCACTACGCGGCACACATGTTGATTACTGTTAGGCGCATGATTAGTAGAAGACTACCCATCGAATCAATAGATTATTTGTCAAAAACATGAGCGTATAACAAGCACATACATTTATAGCAGTACGAGTATGTTCAAGTCAAGGTCCCTTTCGACTTAGTAGCGGTTAGCCTCGTGTTACCCTGTACTCCGTGTGCTAATTATGTTTCCAATAACTTTACCATAGTCATGTGCAAACAATCTATTTTTATTTAATATCGAATCTACTAATAAATCAAAAGCGTAATTTATTATTACTGCGGCTCGTAAAATAGTATCATTAGGTATACTAACAGTTGAGGAAACATAAAAATTATATTATCTTTTCACGTGTACGCGCGATAAGTCGTTAAGTGCAAGAAAGAGCCTAGTAAACGGCTTGAGTTATGCGCTACGTCAGAGATATATCAAAAATGTATTTGGTTCATTTTTAGTGAAATCATTGTATCGACAGTTTTTATAAGGCCTTGAGACTAGATGGGGTGATTATACGGAAGGTGGGTGGCGGGGGGAGAGGAACAGTCAATGACCGAACTAAGTGGCATGTTCCGAAAACTATGATAGATATATAGATGCACTGCGCTCGTCACCCAAAGATCTATGATATTATATCTCTAAGCCCTAAAATTTCTCTGGAAACGTTGCCCTTCAAACCGGAACACAGTAATATTTGCACATTACTGCTTGGCGGTAGAATAAATAGCAAATATGTGGCACTTCCCCACGTGGACTCTGCCAAGAGTCCACCTACTACGAAACTACTTTTTGTAGTAGAGCACAGAAGAGCACAGAGGAGCACTCTAGTAGAGGTATGTAATCTTAATGCTTCGAGTCACCAACACGCCAAAGTAGTGATGTAGTGGCATAGCGTAATGCCCGAACGACACGTTTTTCAAGCTAGTATAGCAAGCGAGTGTTAGTAAGCTAGCAAGCTAGTAGCTTCTAGCTTAGTAGTAATAGTGCGCGTTAAACATTCTTTAGATGGGTAAAACATTGTGTTTACGTCACCGACACGCGTAAAAGCGGTATGTCTGTAGCTACACAAGTGGCATATTGTTAAGTATTGTCATTTCTAGTAGTTGGATTTCTATCGGCTGTCCTCAGACTGTAAGTTTTTTGAAGTGAAACTTTTTTGGCGCTCTACAGACAGATTTTTCGTATGCTGTAAATTAAATTCTAGCGTCACGCTCCGGAATGATAAGAAACCTATGGGTAAACTCGAGATTATAGCCACTAGCCGTCTATTTTCTCTGATATCTTAATTTCCCTGCAACGTATAGAAATTTTAGTATTAAAATTAACGTGGTTGTTACACATATTTAATTGAATAACGGGACACTCACGTATATACGGTTGGTCAATACGACTCGAGTTTCGGCCGCGTCCGGCGGCCTTTTTCAAGGCGAGTGCACACGCGCGGTGGCTGCCCGTTTGGCACTGAACGTCGGATTGGCCGACCGTATATACGTGAGTGTCCCGTTATTCAATTAAATATAGAAATTTTAATTAACTACCTACACCCCATACGAGTGTTATACCCCAAAGCCTAACATACACATTTCCTACCGCAGTAGGTAATAGACACAGCATTTTTACTTCGTCGTCAGTACATAAAACGCGAGGTAGGTATTGTCCGCACATCCTCGGGGTTGTGGCCGGTTATGTGAGCCAAAAAGCGATGATAATGACATAGACCATCGGCGCAGAGGGCGGGAAGAGGCCACGCGACTCGAATAACGATGTGTTCTCACTGACGACCACTGAAACTCACAGAAGGGGCAACTTTACGGCGTTTTACACAATGAACTTAATTTATTTGGCTACATAAAAACACTGCTAGTAAGCCTGGTCGAACGTACGGGACATACACACTTCTATGAAACTTCACTTGATAAATTAGGAGGAGTTCATATTGTCGTTTTATCTTTGTGTCTTATAAATCAAACGAATTAAACCAATTTAATGAACTAGTGACTAAAATAAATTCATAAAATAAAATGAAAAATTAAAACTAATCTCCGAATAACCCACTCCTAACTGCTCCCGGAGCAAAAGTACCCATGATGCTCGCCGCGTTCCCACGCTGAATGGCCATGGCCAACCTTTGCTCCAGGAACGCGCTGGAGTGTGAATCACCAGTACTCTCACTGAGCCTGCGCCCTAATTCTGAGAAGAACCCTTTAGCCTCTGCCCCCAACACCCCAAGGTCTCCACGGCAACAGGTACAAATTCGCACTGCGACATCAACACACCATACTTTCGCTTCTTCTTATCAGCGGCATCATCTGCCGAGCTGATAGTGAGTGGATAGTGCGACCCAGGTGGCTGGCGGCGATAGTGCTGACGCAAGTGATGTCCCAAATTAGGCCCTTACCGCTCCTCCAGGGCACCAGAGTCAACCCCCGTCTGATCTTCATACTGGTTGAGAAATGTTTCTAAAAGAATTAGAGTGCAATGGAATATGTTAAAATTCATGTGTAATAATTTTTAATTTTTAATATTCATTTCTTATTTCAGATTTCACTTCTGATTTTTTAAATACATTTTCACTTGACCACCATGATGTTCAAGCAAAAACTGCTGAAGGCATCTGGATGAAATTCGTAGACAAATCTCACAGCACAATCACACAGTCCACTTTCTATAATGGGAAAATTACGGGTACGGGGTTAATTCAATCTTCGTTTTATCTGGTCACCACTGGATTTAAAACTAAACTCTTATTTTTAATTTTAACGAAGTGAGAGACCTAAATATTTTGCCGACATGTCTAAATTTTTGTAGCTCTTTCCTTCTACGTAATAGAAAATCGTACTGATACTTCTCAGTGGCATGGTGAAGAGGGAAGCCTAAGGCAATAGTAGAAACACGTCGCGAACACGGGTCGGGGGTCACGTAACGCCGCGATACCGAATTACCCGCTTGTGCAAAGTGATCCTTATTGTGCACCCAGGGAATATACCACTCCGAAAGAATAAAACCAGATAATATAAAGTATACGTTTGTGGATCAGTTGGTGCTGATGATGTAATCTTGTTTGACTCTGCTTGCTTGATATGGAATTTGATTTGTATTTTTTTTGTTCGGATACATTTCGAAAAATGTGTAGCTGATCTGCAAGATCTAATACCACCTTCACTTTTTTTCTGTTAGACTGCTCGAAACATGAAAAAGTAACGTAGTTTAACGGTCGCCGTTCCAAAAACTTGCCAGTTCGTGGACTAGTTCGTTTGTGCGTTTAAAAAACATGTTGTATTTTGCCAATGGACGATTTCGTTGAGGCAATCACTGTTAGTTATTTATACTATAGAAGTGAAAGCCAGCACTTTTTTCTAAGGGAAAAAATGTAATGGTTCGCGTCACCGACCCTCCAATGTAGCGGTGTATCAGCGTACCGCCAGCGTAGTGGCGTAGTATCGTAGCGTAGCGACACGTGCTCGTTACGCCCGAACTACACGAGGCTAGTATTACAAGCTAGTATAGCAAACTAGTGTTAGTAAGCTATCAAGCTAGTAATTCTCGCTTCGTGTAAACAAAACTTGCGTTGCGTAGCGTTGTCTACACGAAACTAGAAGAACTAGCTTGCTATCATTGCTTGAATAACTAACTTCGTGTAGTTCGGGCATTAGACGCTTTTTAGTTGGGTTTAATCTTGTGAAATTTTAAATTCTTATTCGCTTCATTGGTAAACGTAATATTAGCGTATTTGTAGCTATACACGCGACGCATTGTGCAACACTGATGCTGTTTAACATTAAAATTCTAAGTTAAAACCTTTTGCTTCTATAGGCAGTCTCTTTATCTGCTGTTTCACTATTTTACTAGTATTAGGTAATTTGCGTTATAAATTTTTTGTAGATCTATCATTCCATGATCGATAGTTCAGGGGAGCTAACACAATTTTCAAAACAATGTCCCCACGCTTTTTCTCGCAAAATCTTTTCAAGCCGCGCTCAGCTTTTTAAAATCTTATTCAAACTTTATAAAATAAGAGGCGGGGGCCCCTCCGAAGGGATCTCTCGGCTGATATTATTGTGTAGCCATCTGTGACGAGGCCGGGTCGCCATAGAAAAGACATATTTTTAGATTTAACTCGTAAATTACTTCAATCCAATTGGTTTACGCTCGTGTGAGAATTAGGAGTGAAGTTTTATTTGCCAGTGTGGTTGTTTATTGCGATGGAGTGCTGTAGGGGAGACCAATTCCGATCATTGCAATTTAACGGTTATACACGAAATATTAGTACGCAAGTTTTACTTGTTTTATTTATGTTATAGAGCGTTGGGACGCGCAAGATAATCGCGTCTATTTGAACACGGCGAGTTCAAATTACTATCCAGCGCTACTCTGCACCTATCATCCAGAGATAAAAGATGTTGTTATAAATTGCAAACAAACCCATAGATTTATTTCGTCGGCGTTATAAAAGTACTTTAATCAGCCATTAAATTAACATCCTAACATGTTTACTAAACAGCGCCGTGTAATTAGCGGTCTGAATGATATTCAGCCGGATCGTTTGTTACAACAGTTAATAAACTAGCTGGTTAAAGATTTGAAAATAAAATAAAAACTTCTGGAAATAATCCTACTACTATTAGGTATCATCATCGTCAGCCGCAAGACGTTCACTGCTGAACGTCCACTCTCCCCCCCTAGATTTACACAAAGAACGGTCCTGCGCAACCTGCAACCAGCGGTTTCCAGCGACCTTTGTGAGGTCATCTGTCTATCTAGTGGCCGTCCAACATTGCGTCTTCCGGTTCGTAGTCGTCATTCGAGAACCTTTCTTCCCCATCGACTGTCAGTTCTACGAGCAATGTGGCCTGCCCATTGCCACTTTAACTTGTTTACTCCTTGAGCTATGTCGGCCACTTTCGTTCTTTTGCGAATATCCTCATTACAGATTATGTCGCGCAAAGAGACTCCGAGCATAGCTCTCTCCATAGCTCGCTGTGCTAATTTGAGCTTTGTTATGAAGCCCACAGTTAAGGACCACGTTTCAGTTCCATAAACCACTTATACATACTTTTAATTATGATTTCAGTGTCTATTCGTAATTCCACTTTAACAGCTCGATGTCTGTTTGTTCCGGCTAGTCTCTGATACGACTGGGCCTATTTTAACGAAACTTTCATCGAATCGGTAAAAGAAGAAACTCATCTATTTGTACTTTAGAATAAAATATGACATACAAAAGTTATTCCTACACTAAAAGTATATACATTGACGGTACCGCATCGTAAAACCCCTTTGATAATGAATGAGCGCCCTGATTGGACTCAACACGTAACCGACCAATTTAAAAATTATGCCTTCGTTTATTAACACGGCAATAAATTAATTAACTTTTCAGAATATCATATTACGGAGCCGCTATAAAAAGTGTCTGTCACCATAATTTTGAACACAGATTGTTGCGCTAATGCGCCGAACTTAGAGGAAGGGGTTGTCGACCCTCTGTGCTCGATTTTCATTCGTCACACACTCGCCGTCAAATGGAAGTTTAATTTTTTAAAATTGGATTTTTATGGCGCTTTGAAACGGAATGAAAAGTTTCGATTACTGGCTGCGTCTAATTTGCGAAGTACTACAAGATTCATGACCGCGGCGGGCACTGCAGTGCGGAGTATTTCGGTTGAAATGACCGGTGGGCTTCAGTACGATGTTACCTATTGTTCGTTGATGTATCTACCTATTCTCACATCACCTTTTCCATCATATTTTTTAATTATTTTGACGTGACAACGTCTTATAAATTGGTTTGCCGGGTGACACTTCAAGAAACTGCGTTACGCTCCGCTCACGTTATGCGCTCACAACGAGAGCGAGTGAGAGGCACGCGTCCCTTCCACTCGGGCATGGTTAGCCTGCCTAAGAGCGAGAGAGACAGACATAAAAAGTGAAAGGCACGCGTCCCTTCCGTAAAATTATTTTACCACTCAAAGTCGTTGTCACGTAAAACTTTCGCCCGTATACCGACTTTACAGGCAACCAATTTTTTTTTGTAGGTCTTCGTCTATTTCGTTGTCAGCTTAGCACTTAAATGCTATAAAGTGCTAATCTACTTATAAATCACTATTGAATATAAACATTACAAACATTGGGTGTTTCTGTAATAAGTAGATATGTATTTACAACTACATAAGTATTATATCAGCTATCTGGCCGCCACAGTACACGCTTTGCTTAGTTTGGAGTCAGATGTTGTAAGTGAATTGTCCACTAATTATTTATTTATTTATTGAATTATTAAAAACATTCAAACATATAAACTATTGGTCATATAAAGGTCGACGCGACTCGTGACCAAAATTCTGGCGATTCGTATTTGAGTCAGTATATATACTATTCAGCGTAGTAAGGTTTCCAGCACGCTGGGTATGCATGCTATCGAATAGTAGTTAGCATGGTTATCTGAATTATCTTTGAACCTTTATCGGTCTATGGATAATTCAGATGTGGACATATTTGCAGCCTAGTGCTTGTCTTTAGGTAAGGGTTAGGTCTTTTGGTTACGTAAGTTAGTTTTGTTAATAACGGTTTTGAATAAAAAAAAACACATAAAGGGAGGAATTCTACATTAATCAAATGACGTCATTTGTTTTTTTTAACGGACAAAACGATTACTTTTGAGTCATTTACTTGGTCAAAATATCACCACATTCGTGCCGCTCGCATTTACATAATTTATTGTGTGGCATTGATGATATATATATAAATTATCTCCTGTAGATGGAAACAAGCTAATGATTACAATAAGCTTTTAGTTACGCATTTTCGTTACCACAGTCCTTTCATCAGAATAGGTTGGGATTAAATTTAGCAACAACGTAACTAACACGCTGTATTAAGGGTTTACTGAAAATAATAAAAGATGTGTGTGCTTAAGACCGCATGACACAAGTGAAAACTAAAATAAGAAATAAGTATTGAATAATTTTAATAGTTAAAAATAAAAACGTTTACACCTGTACAGTCAACACAGCGACACGACAGTGACAGATGCGGCTGAAGGACTATTATCCATGCCCAAGAATAAACTTAAGAAAGTCAGCGACATTAGATAAACAGCTAACTATCTTTCTAGCTCTGGCACACTCGGTGGTACCGAGTTCACCCGAACATTTCTTTCATTTCCGATCGTGACGCTGAGCTCAATTCACAACCCGCGAAAAATCTGTGTGTAGTGCGCCAAAAGACGTTTTCACTTCAAAAACGTGTCTCTTTCAACCCTTTGCAACTAATTTTTCGCATTGAAAAGTAGCCTATGCTCTTTCTCACGTTTCTAATTCTGAACCAAATTTTCTTCAAATCGATTCAGTAGTTAAGGCAAAACAGACAATATTGGTAGGCATGTGTGCAAAATTGATGGGTCATTTGAACCACCAAGAGAACTATATAGAAAGATAGAATGGTATGTATGGTTTGGAATGGCATAAAAAAAAATAACGTGCAGTACTATGGCGTCCCTTGTAAGCTGTCCAACTGAGTGCAGGTTAAGATAGGGGTTGCAACCCTCGATCTCTTCCTCTTGTCGCATGATTTTTGTACGGCGTGTACAGGCGTTAAGGTATGCGTATATGCATTTTTCCACGACAAAAAAGGGGGTTGCAACCCCCTATCTTAACCTGTACTCAGTTGGACAGCTTACAAGTGACGCCATAGCGCTGAATGTTATTATTTTATACCATTCTTTCTACACAGGTCTTCTGGTGGTTCAAACGACATATCAATTTTGTAAACGGGCCTGTAGTCTATTTAGCATCATGATGTGATATTTATAGAACTGCAATGCGATCATGCGTCAGCCTTTCGCTGTCATCCAAACTTTGTCAACAAATTTTCACACTAAACCATCTAGCCCCAAACTAAGTAAAGCTTGTACTATTGAAGCCAGATAACTGAAACAACAAAAACATAATTTAAAAAAATACTAACTAATAGGAACTAAGTTGTGAGCCTCATCGCTGTCTGTGCGGGCGAACCGTGGACCAATTCTGACGTCACGGGCTTTCATGTGTAAAGAGTGCCGGTCGACAATTTCGTCATTGGTCAATATAATGACTTAGTCAGACGGGCACTCTCTACAGCTCTAATACCTTCGACATTAGAACCGAGCGGAATGTTGATAGATGGTAAGCGACCTGACGGTGCTACTCTAGTACCATGGTCTCTAGGCAAGGTGCTGGTTTGGGACGCTACTTGCGTAGACACCTTGGCACCGTCTCATGTCAGTCAATCCGCTCGCAATGTCGGAGTTACAGCCGAACAGGCGCAAATAAATAAATTTATTAAGTACTCCCAGCTCAGCGCACATTATATATTCTTTGCGCTGGCAGTGGAGACTATGGACCCGTGGTCGTCCGATACCAAAAATGTTGTAAAAGATCTTTCAAACCGTTTGGTCTTCGCTTCAGGGGATCCCAGAGCTGGCCCCTACTTTGCCCAAAAGCTGAGTTAGCTATTCAAAGAGGCAACGCTGCCAGCATTCTGGGTACCCTGCCGCGCAGTAGTGATCTCTACGGCGTGTTTAATTTGTATATTTGTTTATTTTTGTTTTATTGTATGGTATAATAATATTATTTTGTTTTTTATACATATGTCAATATTGAATATATTAATTTGAATCCGGTTCTAAATAAAATATCTTGGGTTACTAAAAATACTAATCCCACAAACATTATAATTGTCAATGTTTGGATGCTTATTGCTCATACAAGTCATAACGTATGAACAAATCGGGTTGAAATTTAGAACACATTTTAGTCTGAAAGAATACGTAGGGTACTTTTTATCCCGGGAAAATAAAGAAAACAGGGACAACGCGAGTAAAACTGCAGGGCTCTGCTAGTGTTATATACCAACACAGTTACAAAATAAACATCCGATTTCATCACACAAATATTGGTCCTAGAGGACCAAAAATTAAAGATAAAATATGCAAAAGATGGTACACTTCACTTGTTTTAAATTGATTGCTCAACAAACTTAAAATGAGGTTTTTAATTAATAAGTAATGTTTATTGATAAATTTTAAGCTTTAATTATGTGTAATACAAATGAAACACACATTCAACGAATGAGGTAATGTTGATAGCAGGGCGAAAGCAGCCCCCTATTAAGTAAATTGCTGGGGATGGTATCGGTCCCAGAATTAACCTCCGCAATAAATACCATGGAAATTGCAGGTTTGGAATGAAGAATTGCTTTTCACACTGCGAGTATAAGTGCATTATTTGAGAAATTAGTTTTTAACGTAATCCTACTAATATTGGAAACGGGGAAGTTTGTCAGTATAGATGGATGGAAAGATGAATGGATGGATGGATGTTTGTACCTCTTTCACGTAAAACTACTGCACTACTTCTTTTTTATTTAAAATTGAGGGATTTGGATTACATTTGGTATTTAAATAGACAAGATCTGGAATAACACATAGACTACTTTTTATTGACTGGCCTCGCGGCTTAGTGGGTTCGATTTCCACCAAGTGCAAATACTTGTGTGTTCAGTTAATTCAAATAAGTATTTGTTTTGTATCTGGGTGTTTACATCTAGAGGTATATATAAAATGTATATGTAAATATGTATGTATTTAGAATGATGAGTATTGTTATCTGAGCTATTTGGGTCTCATAATACAAGCTTTCCTAAATTTGTAACTATGTAGTTAGTGTGGTGTATGGAACTTCCAACAATATTTATTTATTTCAATGCTCCGGTTTAAAGGGCAATGTTTCCAGAGAAATTTCAAGGCAAAGAGAAAATTCATCTTCTATCTCCAGGTGACAAGCGCAGTGCTTTGAGGGGGGCAGTGATTTGAAAACTTCATGTTCAGAGAACTGATTGACACTGAGCTGTTATTACAAACGTGTTTTATTCACAGCTGAAGGAAGGAAAGCGCACTTCTGGAGGTCAATATCTTCGCTACAAGGATGTCTTGAAGCGACATCTTAATGTATGTAACATCCCAAGCAATGGTTGGGAAGAGCTGGCAAAACAGAGATCGGTATGGCGCAGCTCTGTCCATCAAGCTATCAAAAATTTTGAAACGAAGCGTTTACAAGATCTAGACACAAAACGTCTCATTAATAAGACCCGCCCAAAGCCTTCCTACACCTATACATACAATTCAAATCATCGTTATCATCATCATCAGCTGCAAGACGTCCACTGCTGAACATAGGCATCCCCCCCTACAATTCAAATGACCTATTGCATTGTGCGTCATGCGATAGGACGTTTAAAACAAAACTTGGTTTTGCGAGCCATGTTCGCGCGATTATGCAATCGCTCTTAGCTGGGTTCACCGTTGACGAATACGTCAAGGAGGACTATAATAATATATATACCAAGCATGTAGGTTACCATCAGGTCAACATTTTGTTCGTTTCCTTAGTCTATATATTAAACCATCTATTACATTTAAACTTAGTAAATAAAGTGTCGAGGACAATAAACCAATTAGAATATTCGCATCGGTTAGCAATGAAAATTACTAAAACAAATAATAATTAACTTTTTCATTCACACTGTTTATTTTGTAAACATAAAAAATGTACAACTTTTGTATGCATGCATGTAATTGTAATGTAAGCTGTACATTCAAGGAAAGTGCCTACTTTGATTTTAGTTAATATTTCATTTATCATCCTCAATCTAACGGAAGGTTCAGTTTATCAGTTAGTCTTTGAAATGCAATAAATTGGTTTTATCAGATCATTTGAATGTTGTAATGTTCCGAAGTCCTACGGTCGCAGATCTGTTATGAATGCCATAACAACAGATCAACCGACATTTAAGTTATTTCGAAACGCTACTTAGAGAAACCTAGCTCCTCTCTCTTAGTCGTGTTACAGGGCATTCTCGTTCTGATATGGTTTCCGCATTCTTTGTAATACACCCTTTGAAAGATGCTTGGCGGTTAGATATAATTTACTTACTAGCAGTCTCCCATGGGGTTTTCCACCTCGTTATGTTTGAGGGATAACTAAATACTGTCAGTTTATAATAAAACACGTAATATTATAAACCTATGGTAGGTAAGGTACATTAAAATCTAACATTTATATTTATCATTACATACACAACTTGAGTAATTAATGCTAACATCCTAAATGTAAAACCAAATGAAATTAAATAAATATAATTAAAATTAAATTTTACACAAAGCAGAAATTAAAAAAAAAAATTTTTTAGGTCAATTACGCAGATATTGGAACATGGAAAGTTCAAATCATAGCCTTGCACTGTACTGCGCTCGTCACTCCGATATATATATATATATATATATATATATATATATATATATATATATATATATATATATATATATATATATATATATATATATTTACATCCTCCAAACAATTATCCGTCCTCTGAAGGAAAAAGTGCATTTAAACTGGCGTCCACCTGCTTTTGGCGTCCGCATACTGGACGCCACTTTTATAGCCATTGCCATTTACGTCCTATCGGTCCTGACTAGCCGTAGGACAAATATCGATAGAAGCCAAAAAAACTCCAAAATGGATTCAATTATATATTAAGAAGTTCGCGACGAAATCTCAGCGCAGGTGAGGCGCTGCTGTCGCGCGTATATTCACAGCCGTATAACTCGGAGATTTCCTGACTATGGATCCGCGTATTTGGCGTCCGCAACTGCGACGTTGCCAGCTCGCAACAATAGATCACATAATATTTATCACGGTATGAAATCAAAAAAATAATATTCGCCGTAGGTGGCGTTGTACGCGTTGCGTATTATTAGAAGTCCGACTTTATTTAAACTTTCAAAAAGTTGTAAACAATAAATGATGTGTCATTGGAATGTATTAGATGTAGATAGAAGATGAATTATCGAGGACTTCGGAAAAGAAAAATAATATCAAATACGGACGCTTAATAGCTATATACGGACGTCCAATTGCCATTTTTTTTTATTATTTAATAGGTTTGCACTTGACCACCATCTCGCCTGATGTTAAGTGACGATGCAATCTACAATGGAGCGTGCTTACCTAGAAGAAAACGATTCACTCTCGATTTGAAGACACCAATATTGTAACTATAAAGGAAAACTCACTGAGGCAACGCATTCCACAACCTAGACGTTCTTGTCACAAACTTGAGTCAAATTTCTTCGTTGGTGTTTTCGTAACATCAACCATGGAACGATATCGCTTTTTTTGAGATACGAGAAGTCTGATAGAAAAAAGGACAAGGTGGTATTAGATCATGTAGATCAATTGCACACTCTCCGAAGTATAACCGGTATAAAACCGATAAGCTAGCAATTTTGCGGCGATGATCAAGACTTTGGAGTCTTTTACGCACAAGAGTGGCATTGCCTATGAGCCTTTCGGCACGTCTCTCAATCGATTCCAAAGTCTCCAGCTGATGCCTAGCCGATCCATCCCAAAGATGCGAACACCATACAGGAGCGTATCTGTGCTTTATTTAACGTGAGCAACTGTTCAGAATTGAGTCTGTATGTCTATCTGAATGGTATCTTTGCACCTTTGAGAGAATACCTAGTTTTTGGTGGCTAATTTAGCCTTAGACTCAATATACGTGCTAAAATTGAGCGTCGACGATAAAGAGAAGAAATATACGGACGTTCAATAGCTATATACGGACGTCCAATTGCTATATACGGACGCTCAATAGCTATATACGGACGTTCAATTACTATATACGGACGCTCAACAGCTATATACGGACGTCGAATTACTATATACGGACGCTCAATAGCTATATACGGACGTCCAATTGCTATAAACGGACGCTCAATAGCTATATACGGACGTTCAATTACTATATATGGATGTCCAATTCAAATCCAGTGAGATATTTTCCCACCGGGGACGTCAAGAGAAATTGTTTAAAATATTTCTTCATACTGCCAGTAATTCCCATTTGTCCCTCGTCGTCTCCCATCATCATCAGCCGCAAGACGTCCACTGCTGAACATAGGCCTCCCCCCTAGATTTCCACAACAAACGTGTTCAACAGTGGTTTCCAGCGACCTTTGTGAGGTCATCTGTCCATATAGTGGGAGTCCGTCCAACACTGCGTCTTCCGGTTCATGGTCGCCACTGAGAAACTTTCTTCCCCATCGGTTGTCAATTTTGCGAGCGATGTAGCCAGCCCATTGCCACTTCAGCTTTCTTATTCTGAGCTATGTCGGCCACTTTCGTTCTTTGCGAACATCTTCATTACGGATTCTGTTGCGTAGAGACTCTAAACATAGCTCTCTCTCCAAAGCTCGCTGTGTAACTTTGAGTTTCGTGTTGAGGCCCACAGTTAAGGACCACGTCTCAGGTCCATAAGCCATCACGGGCAACAAGCACTACTTAAATACTTTTGTCTTTAGGAATTGGGGTATTTTGGACTCAAAGATGGGCCGAAGTTTCCCGAACGCTGCCCATTAGAGTTGGATCCTTCGCTAGACCTCTTTGTCGAAGTTGGATCTACCTATTTAGATCTTTTGACCTAGGTAAACGTATTCGCCAATAACTCCGAGTGTTGTATTGGCAACAATAGACGGTACAGGTGTGCACAGTTTCGGAGATATAACATCTCCCTGCCTCACGCCTTTCTGTAGCTGGATATGTTTTGTGGACTGATCCTGTAATCGGACAGACATTGTGGCTTTGCTGTTATACACTTCAACGCTGGAAAAACTGAAGCACTGCCTAGGTTTCGATGAAATCGAAGGCTTTCTCATAGCCCATATACGCTATACATCATCATCTGCAGCTTGCCCATTGCCCATTCAACTTGCTAATTTTAAAAGCTATGACGATGACCTTCGTTCTTCTGCGGATTTCCTCGTTGCGGGTTTTGTCACGCAGTGAAATTCCAAGCATAGCTCTCTCCATTGCCAGTTGCGCAACTTTGAGTTTGCATATCATGCCAATATGCAATAGTTGGCGACCACGTCTCAGTACCATATATCATCACTGGTAACACACACTGATTGTAAACTTTGCCTTGAGAGTTTGTGATATTTTGACGAGAAGATGTGATGCCAAACACTGCCCATCCGAGTTGGATTCGTCGGCTGACCTCCTTGTCAAAGTTTGATCTGCCTAACTGGATCATCTGCCCTAGATAAGCGTAATGGTCGCCACTTTCGATACTGCCGTTTCAAACATGGACCGGTATGGATGCAACATGGGCATTTGACATGATTTTGTGTCTTACCCATGTTCATTTTTAGCCCTACCTATTGAGTGACAGTATTGAGGTCTCTGAGCACTGAGCCAAAGTCATCTAGCGATTGAGCCATAATGACTATATCGTCGGCAAATCGAAGGTGGGTGATGTATTTGCCATTAATGTTGATACCATATCCATTCTAGTTAAAAAGCTTAAAAATATCCTCCAATGCAGAGGTGAACAGTTTCGGAGAGATAACGTCTCCCTGTCTCCCCTTTTTGCATTTGGATCGGATTTGTGCATTGGTCCTGAAGACGGATAGACATGGTGGCTTTGTTGTATAAACACTTCAACACTTCGATATACCTACGCTATACATAGTAGCCGATTATACTCGTCGGTTTTCTATATAATCTGCCGAAGTGTATGGATATGGTCTGTGGTACTCGTAGTATAGTATTTTATAAGTATTATATCAGCTATCTGGCCGCCATAGTACAAGCTTTGCTTAGTTTGGGGTCAGATGGTGTTGTGGGTGAATTGTCTACCAATATTTTCGGAAACCGGCTTGTTTGTTTGGTTTGGGCTGGAAGTCGTCAAACCTGCGTGCGAGACGATTCGTGATTACTTATAAACGTGGCTCAGAAGTGAGATGGGTTCTTCAACAAAGTGATGTCACCTTTATTGTAGAAGAGCACCACCACACTTCAGCTCCACGCTTCTGGCATATTACCGTCAAGTATGACGGAGTAGAACAGCTTCTGAAGGACTTTATGTAACCGTTTTCCACCCGCTCTCAGAAACTCAGCACCCGTTTGTTTCTACTTGGGATAAATGTGGAGACAAATGGGAATAAACCAGTATGGCGCAACACGATTGGCAGCAGTATTTCTACCATACAGTAGCTCGTTGCCAAACATAACTGCTTCACATAGTGCCGTATTTTTATAATTAAAGTGGCCAGGCTATTGGACATCCGTATATAACTATTAGGCGTCCGTATATAGATATTGGACGTCCGTATATCATATTGGACGTCCGTATATTACATTGGACGTCTATATATAATATTGGTTCAGTCCATGGCAGGATACAATCCCGATTTTATCTTATCTACACTTTGTTGATCCACAAATGAGGTTATTACGTACCTACTTGTCTTAAATTAAGAAAAAATATGACTAAACAAACATGTACATCTACATTTATGCTTGTTATTCTAGATACTACCTGCGATTATTGGTGTAAAAATCTTATAAATAGGAGCTTAATTTTTTATCTTATTAAGAAATTGTTTACTAAACTTTGTCAAAATCACTTTCGTGGAAGTGTGACATACATTTATCACACAATTCATTCATCTGTGATCATTCACAACAAGACGCCTTATAACAATTTCAATACCTTAACATTGTGAGAATAAATTTGTAGATAGATAATAATATAGAATATAAAATATCGGGCATCCGTATAGCTATAGATCTTACGAAATTGAAGTAAAAAGAGAGAAAGTAAATCTAAACTAGCTGGCAACGTCGCACTCACAAATGCCGTTCATCATATCCAGACGCTAAATAGTCGATGCTATTGGTAAATCAAAATCAATATATCCAGGACGTTTATAATTAATGACCATGGTTCGGGGTTCAAAAATGTTGCGGCACGAACGTAAGAGGAATATCGCGAAAAATAAAATTGTCAGAAAACGATGTATCCCACGGAGCTGGCAATCGAAAAACTAAGCAATATTCATTAAGAGATGTTAAAATAAGCAAGAGGAACCGGAGGACGTCATAATGATGCACGACGTGCATGACGTAAAAATGTTGTAGGATGTAATATATATATATATATATATATATATATATATATATATATATATATACATATTTTATATATATATATATATATATATATATATATTTACATCCTCCAAACAATTAGCCGTCCTCTGAAGAAAAAAGTGCATTTAAACTGGCGTCCACCTGCTTTTGGCGTCCGCATACTGGACGCCACTTTTATAGCCATTGCCATTTACGTCCTATCGGTCCTGACTAGCCGTAGGACAAATATCGATAGAAGCCAAAAACACTCTAAAATGGATTCAATAATATATTAAAAAGTTCGTGACGAAATCTCAGCGCAGGTGAGGCGCTGCTGTCGCGCGTATATTCACAGCCATATAACTCGGAGATTTCCTGACTATGGATCCGCGTATTTGGCGTCCGCAACTGCGACGTTGCCAGCTCGCAACAATAGATCACATAATATTTATCACGGACTGAAATCAAAAAAAATATATTCGCCGTAGGTGGCGTTGTACGCGTTGCGTATTATTAGAAGTCCGACTTTATTCAAACTTTCAAAAAGTTGCAAAAAATAAATGATGTGTTATTGGAATGTATTAGATGTAGATAGAAGATGAATTATCGAGGAGTTCGGAGAAGAAAAATAATATGATATACGGACGCTCAATAGCTATATACGGACGTCTAATTGCCATTTTTTTTATTATTTAATAGGTTTGCACTTGACCACCATCTCGACTGATGCTAAGTGACGATGCAATCTACAATGGAGCGTGCTTACCTAGAAGAAAACGATTCACTCTCGATTTGAAGACACCAATTTTGTAACTATAAGGGAAAACCCACTGAGGCAACGTATTCCACAACATAGACGTTCTTGTCACAAACTTGGAGTCAAATCTCTTCGTTGGTGTTTTCGGAACATCAACCATGGAACGATGTCGCTTTTTTGATATACGAGAAGTCTGATAGAAAAAAGAACAAGATGGTATTAGATCATGTAGATCAATTGCACACTCTCCGAAGTATAACCGGTATAAAACCGATAAGCTAGCAATTTTGCGGCGATGACTTTGGAGTCTTTTACGCACAAGAGTGTCATTGCCTATGAGACTTTCGGCACGTCTCTCAATCGATTCCAAAGTCTCCAGCTGATGCTTAGCCGATCCATCCCAAAGGTGCGAACAGTGCTCCATACAGGAGCGTATCTGTGTTTTATTTAACGTGAGCAACTGTTCAGAATTAAATCTGTACGTCTATCTGAATGGCATCTTCGCACCTTTGAGAGAATACCTAGTTTTTGGTGGCTAATTTAGCCTTAGACTCAATATACGAGGGGTGATCCAAAAGTAATGATAATCAATAATAAACACAATGAATAAAATCAAAAACTAAATTTATTTCTCAACATAGTCTCCTAGCAAGTCTATACATTTAGTCCATCTCTTTTCTAAACCTAAAATTCCCTTAGAAAAAAAATCTTTATCTTGACTCTCAAAAAAGTCCTCAACCGCGGCCATCACGTCGCTATCATCGTCAAATTTCTTGCCCCGGAGGTGTTCCTTGAGTCGTGGAAAGAGATAGAAGTCACTGGGGCTAGATCTGGTGAATAGGGGGGGTGTTCCACCAGCTCAAAGCCCGCTTCCTGAATGGCAGCCATGGCAATTGCAGCTTTGTGAACCGGTGCGTTGTCTTGATGGAACAGCACTCCAGCCCGCAGTTTGCCTCGCCTTTTCTCCTTAATAGCCTCCCGCAATCTTCTTATTTGTTCTGCATAGTAGGAGCCTGTAATAGTGGCCCCTTTTCCAAGTAGTCCACCATGATTATTCCTTCAGCGTCCCAAAAACAGACGCCATAACCTTCCTGCTGAGCTTGACACTTTGAATTTCTTCGGCGTCGGTTCATCGGATCGTTTACATGTCATCGATTGTTGTTTTGTTTCAGGATCAAAATGGTGGATCCAGGTTTCGTCCATGGTCACAAAACGTGACAAAAATTATCCTTGTCTGCCTGGAACTTTTCGAGATTTGCTCTTGACATGTCGACTCGTTTCTTCTTTTGCTCGTCGTTTAACATTTTCGGTACCCAACGCATGGAGACCTTTCTCATATGCAATTCGTTCACAAGGATTCTTTGAATGCTGCCATATGAGATCCCTGTGACCTCAGCTACATGCCTGATAGTCACTCTTCGATCTTCCAATACAACTTTTTTCACATTTTCTCCAGTGCGGGCGCCCTTCGCGGTGTTCGTCTTCCGTCGATGTTCTTCCCAGCTTAAACTCCTTAGCCCAGCGTGCAACTGTGGAATATGGAGAAGAACAGTCCCCTAATGTTTCCACCAAGTCGCTGTGTATGTCTTTGGTAGACATTTTTTTCAAGCAGAGGTATTTAATGACAGCTCTGATTTCGTGTTTTTCCATTTTGATTTTCACTCCTTGATAGTCCGTATTCAAATGAATGTAGCTCCCGGGAATCGTGGCCTATTTATATGATTTTTTTTCCTGAACCAGTGGGTAATTGAGCAAGTGACTGTATTTTTTTGTATTTTTGTGTGCACTAGAAATAACTGATTATCATTACTTTTGGATCACCCCTCGTACGTGCTAAAATTGAGCGTCGACGATAAAGAGAAGAAATATACGGACGCTCAATAGCTATATACGGACGTCCAATTGCTATATACGGACGCTCAATAGCTACATACGGACGTTCAATTACTATATTATACGGACGCTCAATAGCTGTATACGGATGTCGAATTACTATATACGGACGCTCAATAGCTATATACGGACGTCCAATTGCTATAAACGGACGCTCAATAGCTGTATACGGACGTCCAATTGCTATATACGGATGTCCAATTCAAATCCAGTGAGATATTTTCCCACCGGGGACGTCAAGAGAAGTTGTTTAAAAATATTTCTTCATACTGCCAGTAATTCCCATTTGTCCCTCGTCATCTCTCATCATCATCAGCCGCAAGACGTCCACTGCTGAACATAGCCCTCCCCTCTAGATTTCCACAACAAACGGTCCTGCGCAACCTGCAACCAGCGGTTTCCAGCAACCTTTGTGAGGTCATCTGTCCAAATAGTGGGAGTCCGTCCAACACTGCGTCTTCCGGTTCGTGGTCGCCTTTCGAGAAACTTTCTTCCCCATCGGTTGTCAGTTTTGCGAGCGATGTAGCCAGCCCATTGCCACTTCAGCTTTCTTATTCTGAGCTATGTCGGCCACATTCGTTTTTTTGCGAACATCCTCATTACGGATTCTGTCGCGTAGAGAGACTCTAAACATAGCTCTCTCCAAAGCTCGCTGTGTAACTTTGAGTTTCGTGTTGAGGCCTACAGTTAAGGACCACGTCTCAGTTCCATAAGCCATCACGGGCAACAAGCACTACTTAAATACTTTTGTCTTTAGGAATTGGGGTATTTTGGACTCAAAGAGGGGCCGAAGTTTCCCGAACGCTGCCCATCCGAGTTGGATCCTTCGCTGGACCTCTTTGTCGAAGTTGGATCTACCTATTTAGATCTTTTGACCTAAGTAAACGTATTCGCCAATAACTTCGAGTGTTGTATTGCCAACAATAACCGGTACAGGTGTGAACAGTTTCGGAGATATAACATCTCCCTGCCTCACGCCTTTCTATAGCTGGATATGTTTTGTGCACTGATCCTGTAATCGGACAGACATTGTGGCTTTGCTGTTATACACTTCAACGCTGGAAAAACTGAAGCACTGCCTAGGTTTCGATGAAATCGAAGGCTTTCTCATAGCCCATATACGCTATACATCATTATCTGCAGCCTGCCCATTGCCATTTCAACTTGCTAATTTTAAAAGCTATGACGATGACCTTCATTCTTCTGCGGATTTCCTAGTTGCGGGTTTTGTCACGCAGTGAAGTTCCAAGCATAGCTCTCTCCATTGCCCGTTGCGCAACTTTGAGTTTGCATATTATGTCAATATGCAATACTTGGCGACCACGTCTCAGTACCATTTATCATCACTGGTAACACACACTGATTGTAAACTTTCGCCATGAGAGTTTGTGATATTTCTGGCGAGAAGATGTGATGCCAAACACTGCCCATCCGAGTTGGATTCGTCGGCTGACCTCCTTGTCAAAGTTTGATCTGCCTAACTGGATCATCTGACCTAGATAAGCGTAATGGTCGCCACTTTCGATACTGCCGTTTCAAACATGGACCGGTCTCTGAGCACTGAGCCAAAGTCATAATGACTATATCGTCGGCAAATCGAAGGTGGGTGATGTTTTTGCCATTAATGTTGATACCATATACGATGTAGTTTAAAAGCTTAAAAAATATCCTCCAATGCAGAGGTGAACAGTTTCGGAGATATAACGTCTCCCTGTCTCCCCTTTTTTGCATTTGAATCGGATTTGTGCATTGGTCCTGAAGACGGATAGACATGGTGGCTTTGTTGGATAAACACTTCAACACTTCGATATACCTACGCTATACATAGTAGCCGATTATACTCGACGGTTTTCTGAATAATCTGCCGAAGTGTATAGATATGGTCTGTGGTACTCGTACTATAGTATTTTATAAGTATTATATCAGCTATCTGGCTGCCATAGCACAAGCTTTGCTTAGTTTGGGGTCAGATGGTGTTGTGGGTGAATTGTCTACCAATATTTTTGGAAACCGGCTTGTTTGGGTGGCTGGAAGTCGTCAAACCTGCGTGCGAGACAATTCGTGATCACTTATAAACGCGGCTCAGAAGTGAGATGGGTATGTATTTCTTCAACAAAGTGATGTCACCTTTTTTGTAGAAGAGCACCACCACACTTCAGCTCTGGCGTATTACTGTCAAGTATGACGGAGTAGAACAGCTCCTGAAGGACTTTAAGTAACCGTTTTCCACCCGCTCTCAGAAACTCAGCACCCGTTTGTTTCTACTAGGGATAAATGTGTGGAGACAAATGGGAATAATCCAGTATGGCGCAACACGATTGGCAGCAGTATTTCTACCATACAGTAGCTCGTTGCCAAACATAACTGCTTCACATAGCGCCGTATTTTTATAATTAAAGTGGCCAGGCTATTGAACATCCGTATATAACTATTAGGCGTCCGTATATAGATATTGGACGTCCGTATATCATATTGGACGTCCGTATATTACATTGGACGTCTGTATATAATATTGGTTCAGTCCATGTCAGGATACAATCCCGATTTTATCTTATTTACATTTGTGTTGATCCACAAATGAGGTTATTACGTACCTATTGTAGTGGTAGGACTCTTGGCAGAGTCCGCCTGGGGAAGTACCACACCTTTGCCAGTTATTCTACCGCCAAGCAGTAATGTGCAAACATTACTGTGTTCCGGTTTGAAGGGCAATGTTTCCAGAGAAATTACAGGGCTTAGAGATATAAGATCTTAGATCTCTGGGTGACGAGCGCAGTGCAGTGCTAGGTAATGATTTGGACTCTTCATGTTCCAATAGCTGCGTGTCACTGTGCTGTTATGTGTCAGGCATGTTGCTTACCATCAGGCACATGTCCTGATCGCCTCGTCACTCTTTATTTAAAAAAAAACCTACTTGTCTTAAATTAATAAAAAATAAATAAATAAATATTGGTGGACAATTCACACACAACACCATCTGACCCCAAACTAAGCAAAGCTAAAAAAATATGACTAAACAAACATGTACATCTGTACATTTATGCTTGTTATTCTAGATAATACCTGCGATTATTGGTGTAAAAGTCTCATAAATAGGAGCTTAATTTTTTGTATCTTATTAAGTAATTGTTTATTACTAAACTTTGCCAAAATCACAATTCATTCATCTGTGATCGTTCAGAACAAGACGTCTTATAACAATTTCAATACCTTAATATTGTGAGAATAAATTTGTAGATAGATAATAATAAAGAATATAAAAATATCGGGCATCCGTATAACTATAGATCTTACGAAATTGAAGTAAAAGAAAGAGAAAGTAAATCTAAACTAGCTGGCAACGTCGCACTCACAAATGCCGTTCATCCTATGCAGACGCTAAATAGTCGATGCCATTGGTAAATGAAGATCAATATATCCAGGACGTTTATAATTAATGACCGTGGTTCGGGGTTCAAAAATGTTGCGGCACGAACGTAAGAGGAATATCGCGAAAAATAAAATTATCAGAAAACGATGTATCCCACGGAGCTGGAAATCGAAAAACTAAGCAATATTCATTAAGAGATGTTAAAATAAGCAAGAGGAACTGGAGGACGTCGTAACGATGCCCGACGTGCATGACGCCAAAAAGATTGTAGGATGTAAATAAATATATATATATATATATATAATAGGCTAATTGTTTGGAGGATGTATATATATATATATATATATATATATATATATATATATATATATATATATATTTACACCCCGGAGTTGATATTACGTCCTACATGGCGGTTTTTACCGATGATGTTGCGTCCGACCGACTTGTTGCATCCTGTATACGGACGCAAGATTGACCATCTCTCAAATTCAGCCAGAAGTAGTGCAACGGTTAGTACAATGGCTGGGTGAAATATTGGCATGGACGTTGTTTTGTCACCGGAGTGCTTTTCGGCGTATTTCATAGTTCCGCTGTTTGGCGCTCGAATTTTGGATGGCGCTCCTGTGCGCCGTATATTAGTGGCGTATATTCGATATTTCGTTTACGTATAACACGCCGATAATGTGGCTTCTGTATATAATAAAAGTTTTTATCAATTGTAATGTGTGATTTTATTGCGTCACACAAAACGACTTTGCCCCAGAGGAGACGTCGGGGTGACAGAGGTGAGGGGGCGGAGTTCGCACACGATTTGCAAGCGGCATGTTAATGTTTAAACCTCTATTATTTGACGGCCAGCGCGGACGTAATAACGCTTGTGGTATAAATATTGTATAGTGGAAGTAAAATAACAGGCACCATGAAAAGAAGTGCCAGGATACTCTCATTAGCAAGTAAGTATCCCATTAAGTATATTAAAAATCATGATTAGGTAAGTACCTAGTAAGTTTTAATTTATACCTACTTAGTTTGTGAATTTAAATTATCGTTATTATCTATTCTGAATAATCCTGTTTATTTGTTTTATACATAAAGAGGACGGTATTTAATTGTAACACAAGTTCACAATAATAATGAATGTTTTTTGCGAGCGCAGGATATAACAGACGAAAATACGTCACGACTACCGCGATCACCATCCCAACCACCTCAGCCATGATCATCTGGTCTTCAAACAAATACTTTGGAGTCTGATCATCACGTCAAGAAAGGCAAAAAGAGGACCCTGATACCATGGACTGCAGAACAAAAAAGTGTGCTCTGCCTTTTTTAAACATCATGTAAAAACAAACAACCACCTACTACTCTGTGTAAAAAGTATCGGGAATATGTCAATAAAAAGTCCCGTGTAAAACAGGTCGTTCTAATTTTTTTACTGCATGTTGTTAGCACTGTACTGATTTATCGCGCAAAGTTTGAGCGGGATCTGTCATTTAATTTGTTTTAAACTACGCTTTATGTTGTCCATAGTTTTGAGTTTTCGGCAATTTTTACAATGAAAAATATTGTTGAAAAAAGAGTGTGCCTTAAATTTTGTGTTTCGAATGATATTTCATGTGGTAAATCACTAAAAATGTTGCGAAATACCTACGGCGAATCGTGTATATCGAAAACAAGGGCTTATGAATGGTATAAGGCTTTTAAAGAAGGCCGAGAAGTAGTAGTAGACTTGCCTCGTTCTGGTAGACCTTCAACCGCTACGACCAAAGGAAATATCGACAGAATCAAGAAGCTAGTGCTCGAAAATCGACGTATGAGTCTGAAAGAGCTGGCTAGTGAGGTGAACATATCTTTTAAGTCCGTCCATTTTAGGCATGAAAAGCGTCGCCGCTCAACTAGTTCCAAAAGAGCTCAATTTTGTTCAAAAAGCGCAGCGAAAGCATGTCGCTGAAGACATGGTTTCCCGAGTTTCTACGGATCCGACCTTTATGAAACGTATAATATTCAGAATGACGTCTGGAACACGAGCTGAAACCCAAAAAAAGCGGCAAAGTCACTCTAAAATCAAGGTGATGCTGACAGTTTTTTTTGACTACCGTGGTGTGGTTCACTCCGAATTCTTTCCAGAGGGAGAAACAGTGAATAAAGAATATTATTTAGGCGTCATGAAGCGTTTGCGTGAGAGTATCCGCCGAAAACGTCCAGATTTGTGGCAACACAGCTCATGGATGCTGCACCATCACACACAGCCATTATAGTGAAAGAGTTTTTAGCGAAAAATTCAACAAAAGTTCTCGACCAAGCACCGTATTCACCTGATATGGCTATGTCTGACTTTTTTTTATTTCCCAAGTTAAAATTACCACTTCGAGGAAAACGCTTAGAGTCGATAGAAGCCATAAAAGAAAATTAGCTGAATGAGCTAAAGGCCATACCGCAAATAGCCTGTGAAAAATGTATGGAAGACTGGGTGAAGTGTTGGAGATGTTGTATTGCAAGCGATGGGGCCTACTTTGAAGGCCATAAAATAAATTTAGATGAATAATTTGTATTTTTTTGTTTTATTGACAAATTCCCGATATTTAGTACACAGAATGTAAAAGACATGAATGTGAGGCTCTTAAAGAAAAGCACCGAGACCTACTGCATAATAAAGATTGGCTCAAAATAAAAGTATTTGTACAAAACACTTACACTAAGAAATAGACCTGGTAATTGTTCATTCAAAATTTGTCGTTTAGTCTTAGCTCTCTATCAATATCATTTCTGTCATTCTTGCCGGGTGGTTACATGAAACCTAGTCATTTATTTTAGCATAATCGTAGTATTTTATTTATTATTTCCTGAAGTCAGAAAACTGGTAGGTATAGTTTGTAATTCAGGTACCTATCCTGATAAACACACTAAAACTCTCGAAAAGGGCGGGACTCGACCAAAGTCGACGATTCGGACACTTTTGGATGTTTATAATGATATCTTATTTAATAACTCATCTAATCTTCAAGACCAGATTCTTTGTATTTTTGGACTAAATGTGCCAGAGACAGTAGCTTGTGTCTGATTTAATTTAAGCATAATCTCACCAAATACATATTTTGTAACGTTTTAGTTTTTATTATATTTTATTTTGTTTTGAACAAAAAGAAAAGACCCGAGTGTAACCATCAGGATTCCAACCGGGGCCTGTTGACTCCCGAGGGCGAGCATATTCCATCTGAGCCATTTAGACTTAAAGAACAGTGGCGAAATAAGTTATCGTATTCTAATGACATTGTAGGAGTTTTTATTGCCTAAAATGCGAATAAAATGATGTTTTAAAAAAATAAAACCTAGCTAGATCGATTTATCGTCCCCGAAACACCCTGTATACATAATTTAATGAAAATCGTTCGAGCCGTTTCCGGGATTCAGATTCTATATATATATACCTATATACCTACAAGAATTGCTCGTTTAAAGATATAAGATAAGATATTGTGTCTCATCTTTTAATATACTTATAACTATATAGAGCCTAAGTATTAATAACGATAAAAGCAACAGCTGTTTAGCTTATGACTGATTCGTTACTTAATAATTATGTTTAATATTTAGTGACGTGAAAGCTTACCTCAATGGGTTTGTTTTTTTATGTGTAAATAAGAGTATTGTTGTGTAATTTTTATTTTTGGACTGATTTATTTTATTTTTGATAGGTACGGTAAAAGAAATTAAGCGTTTTTTTACGCCTAAAGGGCGTTTTTAATTTTGAGAAATCGTACTGATAGGTATGTCTGATATGTGATTATTCAGGTTAATAATTTTCTAAGCATCTTCTTGACGAGAGTCCCTCTTACTCTCGTGGTCACGTTTCTATACAAACTGAGTTTTCCAATTACTATCCTGAACAGAAAAAGTACGACAAATTATTGTATAGTAAATTAATATATTATCTATTGTTTAACAATAATTGAAAACAGTATTTGAACTCAGAAAACGTTAATTAAATGGCTAAATAAAAAAACTCATATTATGTTTTTTCAAAGAAAAGTTATTTATGTCATAAAAACTATTATTTATTCATATTTTCCTTTGATAAAATATAGTTTTGCGCAAACAATAGATAATATATAAATTTATTATACAATAATTTGTCGTACTTTTTTCTGTTCAGGATAGTTACTGCAAAACCATGAGAGTCCCCCCTTAACTCCTAAACGGCTGAACGAATTTAAATTTGTTATTTTTTATTGGCGTGTCGCGTGGGCGGAACCACGGTTGAAAACTAGTATTGCTTTATACACAAGTTAATTATAGTCAATAAGACAGTAAATTAGTCTCTCAACTGTTCATTTTGAAAATTGATAATTTCTTAAATTTATTTATGTTACACTTAATAATTATGCTATAACTTTTATGTTCCGATTTCGGTGTATTTGATTTGTCCGACACTTTGATTATTATGCCAATGGGTTTATTATTGTACCTACTTGATTTGTAAACAATAAAATTCAAATACCTACTATCGAAAAAAAAAAATATTTTATGTTCGTACTTAAATTCAGAAGAAACCCGCTCACATAAATAAATGTGGGAGCATTTTATTTATGTGAGAGAGTTTTATAAACCTAAATATTATATCCTTAATATTCTTTAATTAGCCTAACGGACTTAGCTAATTATAATTTAAAATTTAATTAATCTATGTCATATACCTAGGGAAAACTTGTTTTTAATGTCTATTATGTAATCCAAGTAATATAAATAGGTATTTTAATCGACTTCATAAAAAGAGATGATTGTCTATTCATACATAGGAAATTGACTAAGGAGATTAGTAAGGCGAGTGTGAGTGGTCAAGCCAGAAGGGGTCGGCCAAGGCGTACATTTAAGGAACAAATTGTCGTTGTTCTGCTTAAAGGCCAGGTTAAAAGCACCCACAACCGACGAGCATGTATGAAGAATGTGATGAAAGTTGATAAAGCGAGAGAAGTATGTCAGGATCGTAGCAAGTGGAGGGAAATAGTCTCTGCCTACCCCAATGGAAAAGAGGCGTGATAATATGTATGTGCATGTATACATAATCGTCACTCCTGTCCTCCATTGGGGTAGACATAGACCACGCCACGCAATGAATTTATTGGGATCTATTATATAAGTATGTATGTATCGATATAACATAAGGTTAGAAAGAAGCAACAAACATAACAGTTTATGGGGTACATCCAAAAATAAATATACGGTTCCGATATAATCTCAAATATAGTAAGGAGTCATTTAATTAGTAGAATACATGGAATTAATACAGTACAATATACGGTATCAATATATCCATACATTTTGATGGAATTAGGAAAACGATTAAATGCATGAAACGAATACAAAATATACAATGTGTCACATGATTTCCATCGAGAACGGACGCAAAAACCAGTGAGAATTATTTCAAATTGAATATCTAATTTTCGTACCTAAGCAAAATTTCTCGTCGACAATAGAATTCACATGACAGCAATGTAACTATATTCGCACGAATAACAATTAAAAAGTCATTGGAAATGGTAGACGCCATAGGGTTCGACTTTGAAAAGACGCAACAAGTCTTCGGCGATTTAAATATATATATACATCCTCCAAACAATTAGCCGTCCTCTGAAGGATATATATATATATATATATATATATATATATATATTTACATCCTACAATATTTTTGGCGTCATGCACGTCGTGCATCATTACGACGTCCTCCGGTTCCACTTGCTTATTTTAACATCTCTTAATGAATATTGCTTAGTTTTTCGATTGCCAGCTCCGTGGGATACATCGTTTTCTGATAATTTTATTTTTCGCGATATTCCTCTTACGTTCGTGCCGCAACATTTTTGAACCCCGAACCATGGTCATTAATTATAAACGTCCTGGATATATTGATCTTGATTTACCTATGGCATCGACTATTTAGCGTCTGCATAGGATGAACGGCATTTGTGAGTGCGACGTTGCCAGCTAGTTTAGATTTACTTTCTCTTTCTTTTACTTCAATTTCATAAGATCTATAGTTATACGGATGCCCGATATTTTTATATTCTTTATTATTATCTATCTACAAATTTATTCTCACAATATTAAGGTATTGAAATTGTTATAAGGCGTCTTGTTGTGAACGATCACAGATGAATGAATTGTGATTTTGATAAAGTTAAGTAATAAACAATTACTTAAAAAATTAAGCTCCTATTTATGAGATTTTTACACCAATAATCGCAGGTATTATCTAGAATAACAAGCATAAATGTACAGATGTACATGTTTGTTTTGTCATATTTTTTTAGCTTTGCTTAGTTTGGGGTCAGATGGTGTTGTGTGTGAATTGTTCACCAATATTTATTTATTTATTTTTATTAATTTAAGACAAGTAGGTTTTTTTTTAAATAAAGAGTGACGAGACGATCAGGACATGTGCCTGATGGTAAGCAACATGCCTGACACATAACAGCACAGTGACACGCAGCTATTGGAACATGAAGAGTCCAAATCATTACCTAGCACTGCACTGCGCTCGTCACCCAGAGATCATATAGCTCTAAGCCCTGTAATTTCTCTGGAAACATTGCCCTTCAAACCGGAACACAGTAATGTTTGCACATTACTGCTTGGCGGTAGAATAACCGGCAAAGGTGTGGTACTTCCCCAGGCGGACTCTGCCAAGAGTCCTACCACTACAATAGGTACGTAATTACCTCATTTGTGGATCAACACAAATGTAAATAAGATAAAATCGGGATTGTATCCTGACATGAACTGAACCAATATTATATACAGACGTCCAATGTAATATACGGACGTCCAATATGATATACGGACGTCCAATATCTATATACGGACGCCTAATAGTTATATACGGATGTTCAATAGCCTGGCCACTTTAATTATAAAAATACGGCGCTATGTGAAGCAGTTATCTTTGGCAACGAGCTACTGTATGGTAGAAATACTGCTGCCAATCGTGTTGCGCCATACTGGATTATTCCCATTTGTCTCCACACATTTATCCCTAGTAGAAACAAACGGGTGCTGAGTTTCTGAGAGCGGGTGGAAAACGGTTACTTAAAGTCCTTCAGGAGCTGTTCTACTCCGTCATACTTGACGGTAATACGCCAGAAGCGTGGAGCTGAAGTGTGGTGGTGCTCTTCTACAAAAAAGGTGACATCACTTTGTTGAAGAAATACATACCCATCTCACTTCTGAGCCACGTTTATAAGTAATCACGAATTGTCTCGCACGCAGGTTTGACGACTTCCAGCCACCCAAACAAGCCGGTTTCCAAAAATATTGGTAGACACCATTCACCACAACACCATCTGACCCCAAACTAAGCAAAGCTTGTACTATGGCGGCCAGATAGCTGATATAATACTTATAAAATTTACTTACTTATAAAATACTATAGCACGAGTACCACAGACCATATCCATACACTTCGGCAGATTATACAGAAAACCGACGAGTATAATCGGCTACTATGTATAGCGTAGGTATATCGAAGTGTTGAAGTGTTTATCCAACAAAGCCACCATGTCTATCCGTCTTCAGGACCAATGCACAATTCCGATCCAAATGCAAAAAGGGGAGACAGGGAGACGTTATCTCTCCGAAGCTGTTCACCTCTGCATTGGAGGATATTTTTAAGCTTTTAAACTACAACGGATATGGTATCAACATTAATGGCAAATACATCACCCACCTTCGATTTGCCGACGATATAGTCATTATGACTTTGGCTCAGTGCTCAGAGACCGGTCCATGTTTGAAACGGCAGTATCGAAAGTGGCGACCATTACGCTTATCTAGATCAGATGATCCAGTTAGGCAGATCAAACTTTGACAAGGAGGTCAGCCGACGAATCCAACTCGGATGGGCAGTGTTTGGCATCACATCTTCTCGCCAGAGATATCACAAACTCTCATGGCGAAAGTTTACAATCAGTTTGTGTTACAAGTGATGATATATGGTACTGAGACGTGGTCGCCAACTATTGCATATTGGCATGATATGCAAACTCAAAGTTGCGCAACGGGCAATGGAGAGAGCTATGCTTGGAATTTCACTGCGTGACAAAACCCGCAACTAGGAAATCCGCAGAAGAATGAAGGTCATCGTCATAGCTTTTAAAATTAACAAGTTGAAATGGCAATGGGCAGGCTGCAGATAATGATGTATAGCGTATATGGGCTATGAGAAAGCCTTCGATTTCATCGAAACCTAGGCAGTGCTTCAGTTTTTCCAGCGTTGAAGTGTATAACAGCAAAGCCACAATGTCTGTCCGATTACAGGATCAGTGCACAAAACATATCCAGCTACAGAAAGGCGTGAGGCAGGGAGATGTTATATCTCCGAAACTGTTCACACCTGTACCGGTTATTGTTGGCAATACAACACTCGAAAATATTGGCGAATACGTTTACCTAGGTCAAAAGATCTAAATATGTATATATAGGTAGATCCAACTTCGATAAAGAGGTCCAGCGAAGGATCCAACTCGGATGGGCAGCGTTCGGGAAACTTCGGCGAATCTTTGAGTCCAAAATACCCCAATTCCTAAAGACAAAAGTATTTAAGTAGTGCTTGTTGCCCGTGATGGCTAATGGAACTGAGACGTGGTCCTTAACTGTGGGTCTCAACACGAAACTCAAAGTTACACAGCGAGCTTTGGAGAGAGCTATGATTAGAGTCTCTCTACGCGACAGAATCCGTAATGAGGATGTTCGCAAAAGAACGAAAGTAGCCGACATAGCTCAGAATAAGAAAGCTGTGGCAATGGGCTGGCTACATCGCTCGCAAAACTGACAACCGATGGGGAAGAAAGTTTCTCGAGTGGCGACCACGAACCGGAAGACGCAGTGTTGGACGGACTCCCACTATATGTATGGGCAGATGACCTCACAAAGGTCGCTGGAAACCGCTGGTTGCAGGTTGCGCATGATCGTTTGTTGTGGAAATCTAGGGGGGGGGGTGGCCTATGTTAAGCAGTGGACGTCTTGCGGCTGATGATGATGAGAGATGACGAGGGACAAATGGGAATTACTGGCACTATGAAGAAATATTTTTAAACAATTTCTCTTGACGTCCCTGGTGGGAAAATATCTCACTGGATTTGAATTGGACATCCATATATAGCAATTGGACGTCCGTATACAGCTATTGAGCGTCCGTTTATAGCAATTGGACATCCGTATATAGCTATTGAGCGTCCGTATATAGTAATTCAACGTCCGTATATAGCTATTGAGCGTCCGTATATAGTAATTGAACGTCCGTATATAGCTATTGAGCGTCCGTATATAGCAATTGGACGTCGGTATATAGCTATTGAGCGTCCGTATATTTCTTCTCTTTATCGTCGACGCTCAATTTTAGCACGTATATTGAGACTAAGGCTAAATTAGCCACCAAAAACTAGGTATTCTCTCAAAGGTGCGAAGATACCATTCAGATAGACATACAGATTCAATTCTGAACAGTTCTGTTGCTCACGTTAAATAAAGCACAGATACGCTCTTGTATGGAGTACTGTTCGCACCTTTGGGATGGATCGGCTAAGCATCAGCTGGAGACTTTGGAATCGATTGAGAGACGTGCCAAAAGGCTCATAGGCAATGACACTCTTGTGCGTAAAAGACTCCAAAGTCTTGATCATCGCCGCAAAATTGCTAGCTTATCGGTTTTATACCGGTTATACTTCGGAGAGTGTGCAATTGATCTACATGATCTAATACCACCTTGTCTTTTTTTTCTATCAGACTTCTCGTATCTCAAAAAAGCGACATCGTTCCATGGTTGATGTTCCGAAAACACCAACGAAGAGATTTGACTCCAAGTTTGTGACAAGAACGTCTAGGTTGTTGAATGCGTTGCCTCAGTGAGGTTTCCCTTATAGTTACAATATTGGTGTCTTCAAATCGAGAGTGAATCGTTTTCTTCTAGATAAGCACGCTCCATTGTAGATTGCATCGTCACTCAACATCAGGCGAGATGGTGGTCAAGTGCAAACCTATTAAATAATAAAAAAAATGGCAATTGGACGTCCGTATATAGCTATTGAGCGTCCGTATATAATATTATAATTCTTCTCCGAAGTCCTCGATAATTCATCTTCTATCTACATCTAATACATTCCAATAACACATCATTTATTTTTTGCAACTTTTTGAAAGTTTAAATAAAGTCGGACTTCTAATAATACGCAACGCGTACAACGCCACCTACCGCGAATATTATTTTTGTGATTTCATACCGTGATAAATATTATGTGATCTATTGTTGCGAGCTGGCAACGTCGCAGTTGCGGACGCCAAATACGCGGATCCATAGTCAGGAAATCTCCGAGTTATACGGCTGTGAATATACGCGCGACAGCAGCGCCTCACTTGCGCTGAGATTTCGTCACGAACTTTTTAATATATTATTGAATCCATTTTAGCGTTTTTTTGGCTTCTATCGATATTTGTCCTACGGCTAGTCAGGACCGATAGGGCGTAAATGGCAATGGTTATAAAAGTGGCGTCCAGTATGCGGACGCCAAAAGCAGGTGGACGCCAATTTAAATGCACTTTTTTCTTCAGAGGACGGCTAATTGTTTGAGATGATGTATATATATATATATATATATATATATATATATATATATATATTGTTTATATATATATATATATATATATATATATATATATATATACGATGCTTTATATCGATCCCCTGTAATTTATCTGGAAACATTGGCCTTTAAATTAGACCACAGATATGTTACTAAATACGGCTCAAAAATGCATTCTAAATCAGTCAACTGCACAGACGAGACAACGTCCAATTTAGCCTTTCCTTTTTTAAAGTTTCCCAACGCAGTTGATAGAAGAAGGGTGGAACGTAATAACCGCGGCTTCATATTGCAGTCGGGCCGAACAATCGGAAAGTTTCGCCGACAGACGCCGCGGAAACAAACCTCGAGTTAATCGAGACAAAGCCTTACACTGTCTACTGCTTCGGCGGTATTCTGTGAGACGGAATCGTGGAATATTCTTAGCAATAATGAAATAATGTATTAGTGGGACTGTTTGCTGAGTCAGCCTAGGGAAGCACCACATATTTTCCAGTTGTTCTACCACCAAGCAGTAATGTGGAAACATATGTTCCGGTTTGAAGTGCAATGTTACCAGATTACAGGGATTGGAAATTAATCAGCTCAGATCTCTGGGTGACGAGCGTAGTGTAGTGCTAGATAATGATTTGGACTCTTTGTTCCAATAGAATCATGACACTGTCCTGTAATGAAGAGCTTCTCACTTGATCGCTCCATCTAGTTGGGGATCTTCCCCCGGGCTCGTTTAGCCTCCGTATTTCCAACAGCGACCAGCTTTTCAAGGCCATCACTATAATATATAGAAAAAAAACTCGATCGATCGGGTCGAATTGATAACGTCTTCCTTTTTAGAAGTCGGTTAAAAAAGTACAAGTGGTCGAAATTCGGCCATAAAGCAATATTTAACATGTTGCTCACATTAATTTATTCGCAATTATTAAGTTATGGCTGGTCTAGTCAGAAGTACGACGACTGCTGATCCATAGCCCCTGGTTCGAATCCAACGCGCACCTTTGTCTTTTCGAAAATACACATTAAGCGTGTGCGATTCCTACTGCAGTTAACAAAAGAGAAGATAACTTCGTCTGCACGGATTATGATGAACCGCAGCTGAAAACATTTCTTACTTATACAGTTTCAAACAAAAAAAGAAAACCAAAATCGGTTCATTCTTTCGGGAGCAACGGAGCCACAGACAGACACATACAGACACGTCAATCTCATTACGCCTCGTTTTTGTGCCAGGGGTTGAAACGAGAACAAGTAAAGATGGGCTTAACTTTAAAAATGTAATTAATAAATATCTCGTGGGAGTGTTTCCTGATCTGTACAATCTGATACCAACTCGTTTTTTTCTATTTAACCTTTAATTTGGAAATGAAAAACATACTACTACTTAGAAAAAAATCCAGAGCACAAACACATGTTATATATGAAATCAATTGATTGTATCCGAAACTTTCGTTCAAGACAACACTAAATATAATATTATTTTTAAATTTAAAACTGTTTGTTGTGTTATAAAAAATTACATCGTTTCTGGTTGACGTTTCAAAGACATTCGCGAGAGCGAAGAGTTTAGACTGCACTTTCGTAATTATTAACGTTACTTTTGTGTGGTTAACTTTCTCTCTGTCTTCCTGGTTATATATCCTACATGGTGGCGGGGTCAGCCTTCCTACTTTGACTTCGGTCTATCGTCGTCATGTTCGTCATCGGACATCTCGCATTTTTTCATGTCCCTTCGCACTACAGTCCACTTACTGGTTTTAGCTACAATTGCAGCGCCAAGTCTCCTACGTAGTCAGGTGGACTTCTCTTCACATATCCATACCATCTCAGCCTACTCCCCTGCAACTTGTCGGCTATGTCGCGCACATTCCGATCAACTATTGTTGAATTATACATATAGAATGACCAGGAGAAATAGGGGTTTATTATTATAAATATGAAATGCATGTGTCTGATCTGATGGTAAGCAATGTGCTTGCTACTTTACGCAGTACTACGCAGCTCTTTGAATATGATAGTCCACATCACTGGCTAGCAGTGCACTGAGCTTGTCACTCAGAGATGCTAGATCTTTTAGATCTTTGTCTTATAATTTAATTCAATTTATTTTAATTCGAACACAATACAAAGGTGTGATACTTTTCCAGGTGGACTCTAAAACTAAAATTTTTGATACGTTAATTTGTTTAGCGACACACGTTCGAAATTTATTTTCCTTGATTTTTTGATTTTACAGAATGTTGCTCGTAAAAACCTTAAATAAATCTGTTTGATTCGGCGGTAAGGAAGGTTTTAAATAAAACACGACAGAGTTCAACGCATTACGCTGTTACAGAATAAATCATGGTAAATCGACGTGTTTTTTAAGCTTTCCGTTAGCACTGGCGTTATCGTTGAAGAAATACATCGTGAGAAAACCGTCATGGTTCTGGAATCTTTTTGTAGTGGTCTTGAATCTCTCATTGTGGGAGTCCAAGTAGTGGATACATCTAGTTGTTTGCTTAAGGTCATGTCTTTGAATGGAGAGCGCGAATCTCCAAACGTAGTGTAGAATATCTTGACGGAGTGGACTATACACGTAAGGCTGTGGATGGAAACAGGTAAGGATAGGTTTAAGTGACGAGCTGTAAGGCTTATATCCAGCTGTAGACTAGGATCTATAGGATAGATAGGGTAAGTATCAATTTTAAAGTTGTTTTTATAACGTTTCGCTTTTTATGATTTTTCAATAAAAAAAATGTCGTATATTACCTTATAATGATGATGATCAACACAAAACAAAGCAAGCATTGAAGCGTTCGAGAATCACTACGGCACTGTTCGTGGAGTTAAACTACCTCGATTCACGTTAAACATAAACACAGCTACTGTGAACTTTCACGCGGCGCGGTTGCTGCTATTTTGAAAACTTATCGTCTTAGTGTGTATGTCGTAGGATGGTTTGGTAAACCGTATTTTTTGCAAAAATCCGAGCTAGCAATTTTGCGAAATTGGTTAATTAGATAGTCGCTATGACATTTCTCAATCATACTGAAAAATAAGTTTTTTTGCAAAAACGCTGGCGGCCTTATTAAGATTTCGCAAATAATCTTTGGCTATTATGGCTAAGTCCTGCTGATTGGTCAAAAGAGCATCCTAACCTAAATGTTCTCTGATTGATTGATAGCATCCTGTCTATTACATGTGGTCTTTATTTTCTGAGATTATCTGTCACAGTAAAAATGTAAATACCGTCGGATCACAATCTAATGATGTTTTGTAGTGGTAGGACTCTTGGCAGAGTCCGCCTGGGGAAGTACCACACCTTTGCCAGTTATTCTACCGCCAAGCAGTAATGGGCAAACATTACTGTGTTCCGGTTTGAAGGGCAATGTTTCCAAAGAAATTACAGGGCTTAGAGATATAACATCTTAGGTCTCTGGGTGACGAGCGCAGTGCAGTGCTAGGTAATGATTTGGACTCTTCATGTTCGAATAGCTGCGTGTCACTGTGCTATTATGTGTCAGGCATGTTGCTTCCATCAGGCACATGTCCGGATCGTCTCGTCACCATTTATTTAAAAATAAATTATTATAAACTAACCTAACGAATTGTAAGATTGTAATCTCGAGCGCCTCGCGATTATTCCCCTTTTATTTATCTATGGCAAGTATCTCAAACCAAACAAGTAGATCTTGGAATCAATCACCATTAAGGTCTTTTAACCAAAAAATATTCTGTTATGCATTATATTCTATTCAGAGTTAACTACATTCAACGTTACTAAATTATCTCGTGTTTTTGCAAAAACCCAAATAAATTCAGTGAGATATAGAAATGTTATAGCCAATACCTTATTATTCGCGTTTCGCAATATCCCTAGAGTTTTTGCAAATAACGCGGTTTATGAAATCTTCCTACGACATGTACCCGCATTGTGGCGCTGTATCGGCTTCACAAATTTACGTCATACTGATACTGATACATAGGTTAAACTTGCTTACGTTTTGTTTCGTCATACACGCCTAAACGATTGGATTTTGCACTCGTGTCTGGCATCCCAGCGCATCATGAAATTGCAAATATATTTTTCAAATCGGAGCTGCGAATAACATCACTTTATTTAAAATAAATCATCGTTTTGCTTACAATCAATACATTTGAAATTAATAATGAATATTAAAGTGAGTTAGATTATTAGAAAATATTGTACCCGTAGTTTTTCTTTTGTTTCACAAACAAATAACAATGAAGATACAGTGCTTAGAAGTTTCGTGTGACGTCACTTCATTGTACGATTTTTACAAAGAAGTGCCGTCACAATCCCCCACTACGGAAATTTAGTAATCTATATTATTTGTCGATATTAATAATTTAATAATACAAAAAAAATCATCATCAACTGCAGTCTGCAGACGTCCACTGCTGAACATAGGCCTCCCCATAGCCCCCATTCCGTAATGACCGCCGACCGACTTAAGCCGCCTCCATCCACCGACTTCCCGAAAATACATAAAACAAAAAATACATTTCCCATATTTTTCTATATTCTACCTGATTGATTAATTAGAATGATAAATAAAATATATGAGTATCCCGTCATCATCCCAATTATAATTGAATTTATTTAACATTCTGTGGAATATACTAGAGGTAAGCAAGCCATGTACCTATGTGCCTATCTTGGGAGTAGTCTACCGGACTCTAGAATACTGTTTATACCTAATTCGGGGACAATACGTTTCAGACCTAGAATTCAGTACATTTTCAAAAAGATTACAAAATTTAATTTGAAACCTGCGAAATGATTTGACTCCAATTTCGTGAAAAAAATGTCAAAACTGTTAAAAACGTGGGTTCCCGGGAATAGGTAAATATGAATGTCAAATCGATGTCATTCACTTTCCATGTTTAACGCTGTACACTAGACGGAATGGCAGTCAACTGCAGACTTACAATCTTTAAAAACTACAACTATTTTAGAGACTAAAAAATACGAACGAAACAAATACTTGTAAATTAAAAATATTATATATACTCGTATATACTAAAAATTAAATAATGTTTTTTATATAAAACATATTTACTGACACCGTGGATCAACATAGGGAAAGTTTAGGAAATTTGGTGCATAGTTAAATAATATAACACATCTGGAATAACACATAGGCTATGTTTTATTCCGAAAAATAACAGAAATGGGACGCTGTTAGTACATTTTTTTTAACTTATAAAGGTTTACACTTGACCGCCATCTCGCCCGATGTTAAACGACAATGCGGTCTACGATGGAGGGTAATAATATACCTCTAAATGCGAAAGTAAGTTTGTTTTTTATTTTTCACTAGATGTCCGCCCCGGCTTCGCCCGTGGTACATTATCGGGATCCCGTACATATCCAATGATGAAAAAATGACTGAAATCGGTTCAGTCATTCCTGAGAATATCGCTTTCAAACAAAAAACCTCCTTAGCTACCTGCTACGCCACCTGTCGGAAATTGGTTGTACCAACTCAATCGTTATTCGTTCTTAAATCGTATCTCAATCGTAATCGGTCATACCAATTAGCAAAGGTTTATATTCAATGACGCTATCTTAGACACATGACACATGCTGTCATGGTGTCATGTCAAAGCACGAAAACTCTCAAAAAGGAATATTTTTCCCGTTTTTGTTACATTCTTGATTCATGCTCCGCTTCTATTAAGAGTAGCGCTATGTTCTATAGCCTATAGCCTTCCTCGATAAATGGACTATCCCATAGAAAAAAAATCTTTCAATTCGGACCAGTACTTCCCGAGATCTTAGCGTTCAAACAAACAAACAAACTCTTCAGCTTTATAATATTAGTATAGGTATAGAAATAGATTGGTAAGTAAGTGTGTCTTTTGTTTTATAAGTTTCATCATGAAACGTTGTACAACATGTATTTTTGTATCATCTATTCTCAGTCGTCTTCATTGCTAAAGGTCGTGTCTAGTCTGAGGTATTGATCATCCGTTACACCATGCTCTTCGCAAGTCTTTCTGTCCTCAGCGGTCCTAAGAGCTGCGGTTATTGGTAATCCAGTGAGTGTTTTTACCAGATCTGACCAACGTGTAGGTGATCGACCACGAGGTCTTTTCCCATCGACTACCATAAGCTTCTCAAGGCTGTCAGGGTCTACGAGTGGCATGTCCAAAATATTTGAGAATTCACTATGGATAGCTCCTTAATAATGGGCATGTTGGTTGGCGTGCAGTCCATGGAATTCGCAACATCCGTCTCCAACACCACATGTCAAAAGCATCGATTTTTGCTCTTTCTGTCTTTCGTAAAGTAACAGAGGGTACTATTTATTTATCACGAAAAAATAACGAGAATGGGTACTGTGAGGCTAAAACTGTGGTAAAACTAATGATGTCATATACGTATTGCATACGAAGGCAGTACATGCATCGATTCGCGTGTGATATTAGCCGCCTGCGATTTTAATATCAGGAACAATTTGCATTCGCGAGGCTTTTAATAAAACCGTGGAACAAACAGGCCGGGCAAACTCCTGCAAATTGCTCTAAGCTGCAGCGAGCGGTTAACAAGGACCTGAGCGAACCAACTTCCGCGGAGTTTTGTTTAACGGTACTCTGAATGGGCCTTTAAACTTATACATACAACTATACTCTGTACATATACTTACTACTCTAATTTATTTTTATAGGTAGATACTTATTTACTAGAAACTAGTCCTAGCGTCGATCGTTTGTATTGAATAATGATTAATGATTTGGACTCTTCATGTTCCAATAGCGGCGTGTCACTGTGCTGTTATGTGGCAGGCATGTTGCTTATCATCAGGCACGTCCCCTGTCGTCACTCTTTATTTTAAAAAAAGAATAACTAATCCACTTTGCCTATTGAGGCAACATCTGTTTGAAACTGTTGAAATTTACAATCATCATTGGTAATCAGTATACTAGCAATATCCCGCCATTTTCCCGCGTATTTCTCGTTCCCGCGATTTTCCCGCTAAATGTAATAAAACGTATGTCTTATTTCAGTCTATATTTTCACTATAAGTATATCAAATTTCAGCCCGGGGTCTACCGCCGAACGAAAACTGTCTTAGATTTGATGCTTCTCGCTCTTTTCTTCTTATTTGAGAGGATAGAGACGGCAATAGCAAAGCTTTGCTATTGCCGTCTCTATTTCTATCTGAACAGATCGGATTGCCGTCTCTATCCTTTAGCCGATTTAGTTAGGCGGTAGAAGACTCGATCTGTTCAGACGTGATGTGATTGAGCAACAAACATCCAAAATTTTACATTTTTAATATTAGTAGTTAGTAGAAAAGTTAAAGAAGGTAAATGTATTTAAATTTGATTTGAAAGTATATTTGCTGTATGTCCAACATGAAAATAAACAAGTACTCTACTGTCCCAATAGGCTTGTTTTTATTGAGTGAAAATCACAACGGGAACTACGAAAATAAAAAAGCGTGACACTGCTAATCTTCAGATTGTGTTTTTTTATTTGTGATAATAGGTATTTCAATACCTATTATCCAAATGACATTGATAGCACCCGGGCTTTGAGCAAGTCAAACAAATCATTGACCAGCCAAGAAGTAACGAAAATGTTGCCTTATTGTTTAATATCTTCCTGACTTCACACATAGGACGGTTCAATTAGTGGAGAATAGCCTTAAAGAGTACGCCTAGAGCCTAGGGGAATCCGGGAACAGAACTATGTATGTGGTGCCGGATACTCACGGAGCAAGCATTGCGCGCTCGCTTACCCCACACTCCTGCACCTCCTACGACACCCCGGAATGCGAGATGAACATTTTTCGCAATCTTATTTAATCGATTCAGTAATTAATCGAATCTTGAATCGATAAACGAAAAAAACTAGCTCGTTTATATTAAATGCAACGGCTGAACAAACTTTAATAACTCGTAAGACGATAAGTAACATGCGATATTTTATTTCAGGAATAAATTATTTGTGTTTGTGAAACGAGCGAATCTGGTTTAGACAGACGTGTTGCTTACTATCAGACACATGTCCTGCTTGTCCCATTACTCTATACTATAGACTATATATATTCCTCTATTAATTTTTACATCATAAACGCTGAGAACTAATCTAACCAAATCGATCAATCTGTATTCAAATATAAAAGCCATACCTCGAAGTGCGACCTGCCGCTTACCTAAACATCAGGATATATCAAACATTTAGGATACAATTATTGAAAACAACATATTTGCCTATTTGTAGGCATCATAAGCATCCCTACTTAGACGCTAAACTATCTCTGTATCACACTTCATTTAAATCTTTTTGTCTTTGTGTTTAGTTATTTAGGCATTAAAACGTAACAGATATCAAGACACATTCACATTTTTGCATTTTTTGGAATATTTTTGCAATTTCTGGCACACATAAACTTTTACTCACAGTTGTATTATTTACTTAGTTTGTACGAGACACACTTTGTTAAGCTTTAAAGAACAATTTTACCTGATTTATTATCGTGTTTTTGAAACATAAAAAAGTAACAATATTGTATGACAAAAAAACATCGAATTATAATGGAATGGGATCATTTGGCATCTCTATTGCCACTATGCCTCAGGTATTCCGCCGGCGTACACACGTAGACTCCTCGCCAAACTGAAGTGAGCTGGCGAAATGTTTAAACTACATCATTTCCATACAGGTGTTTTGTTTATCATTGTGGAATACGATTGTAGCACCAATCATAAGCATTATTGAAGTGGTGCTGCGGAGTGTAGGAACAAGAATCTCATTCGCGCAATGCCGCGACTAGTTCTGAACTCTATAGTTTCTGGGGGCTCGGTGCTAGCTCACGAATAAAAAATACCACACACCTGAACCGCAGAGGTGTGAATTAACAGATTTTTATACTTCTCTTGCGCTCTTGATATTATCATTTTCATTGTTGCTCAGTTTTGTACCACTGTAAACATAACACAGGCAGGACTAAATCATGATTTAGTTCTGTGTCGACCAAACCAAAACGTCGATGCAAAAATCTAGTTTTTATTACTAGATTTTTGCCTTGACTGTTCTGCAGCGTTACAACCGCCGTGATAAGGAGAAGTGATAAACACATTAACAGTGTCTACATTATCTGTTTAAATTCCGTTTTAAAACAACACTACTCGAGTAGTTCACGTTCTGGTGACAATACCAGCGTGTCATGTCATGCCCGTGATACAACAACAAAACCCTATGTGCCAGACTATACGAAAAAAAAACGTTACGAACGTTACGTTTTGAGCAATACATATCCAATTATTGACATATATAATATTTGTAGGATTGCCAAAAATAACACAAAACGTATCTATCATATATATATATAAAAGATGTACGTACATTTGTATTATAATTATATGCTTTCCAGCCGATGTTATCTCGACGATAAATTAGGTACCGTATTTTCCAACAAGGAATCTAGCTCTTATCCATTGTTCCGAAGCATAACAAAGCGTCGAGTTAGTCGATTGATAAGTTGACGTTGGATTCTTTTTATCCTTTATTATAATCAGAGCTACTTAAATCTATCTCCGTGTTTCTCTCCGTTCGTTAAGGTATGATCCGATCACAGTTTTGTTGTAAAGATTATGTTTTGAAGAAACCCCATCCGGTCTTCGGTCGAGTCTGGTACACACGGCAATCATCGGAGTTATTTGAAACGACGCCGACGACTAAATAAGTACAATATTATATTAAAATGTTACTTTTTTTAAAGAGTTTGTTGTGAAATGTAGATTTTTTTGTGGAAATTAAGTTTTTCTTCCAAATTTTGTGGAAGTTTGAATTCACTGTGTTTGTCTATCAACAAATGTATATGCATTTAATGTATACTAATTGCTAATTCTTCTAATATTATAAACGTGAAAATTTGTATGTATGTTCGTTACTTTTGCAAGCAAAAACTACAGCAAGAATTTGGAAGAAGTTTGGTACACAGACAGATAACAATCTGGAATAACACATAGGCTTATCTTGAGAAAATAAATAATGATTTGGACTCTTCATGTTCCAATAGCTGCGTGTCACTGTGCGGTTATGTAGCAGGCACGTTGTTTACCATCAGGCGTATGTTCTGCTCGTCTCGTCACTCTAAACTATAAAATAAACTGAATCTGGAAATACGCATTTGAAACTGCGAGATGATACTAGCAATATATATAGGTAGTTATGTATAGTATATGTATGTGCAAAAATTTAGATTGAATAAGCTATGGCTGAAATTCAGCAGACAGTTAGAATATAATTAATTAATTAATATGGTCTGGAATAGTACATATGCCACTTTTTATTGCGAGAAAATAACGTTAGAGATATGTGTTGTTATGTGGCAGGCATGGTGCTTACCGTCAGGCACATATCATGCTCGTCTCGTCACTCTTTATTAAAAAAAAAATTGGTTGCCTGTAAAGTCGGTATACGGGCGAAAGTTTTACGTGACAACGACTTTGAGTGGTAAAATAATTTTACGGAAGGGACGCGTGCCTTTCACTTTTTATGTCTGTCTCTCTCGCTCTTAGGCGGGCTAACCATGCCCGAGTGGAAGGGACGCGTGCCTCTCACTCGCTCTCGTTGTGAGCGCATAACGTGAGCGGAGCGTAACGCAGTTTCTTGAAGTGTCACCCGGCAAACCAATTTATAAGACGTTGTCACGTCAAAAAATACGCGGGTAAATCCGCAAAGCACGGGGTAAAACCAGATAGCCGTCTAGTTTCTTTATAAAATTGTATTTGTAGATATTGAAATAAGATGTTATAAAATTGGCAATTTTGTTCAGGTACAAAATATTGTACGACAGGTCCAGGCGCCGAGGCCCCGTGTGTGCTCGGCGAGTATAGTGGTCAACATCGGTCCTCCAATGTCGGACATGTCGCTCCTATCTGTTTCGATGCATTTGTCGTTTAAACACCGACCTATAATAAATCAGCCACAACTTTCGATATCTCTAAACGCTACAACTACAACGGCACCCGAAATCGATTTTCGACTCTATCGCGTACACAAATAGGATTGATTCAATTTGAGATTTGCGTTAAAGTTACGTTGTTACCGTTCATGTTAATTTAAGCCTATCTCGAGTCCACTACAGACACTCTTCATTCAATACTTTAAATGAGATTCTTATCGCACGCCCTTAAATAGATTAGTAGATTAATGATGTCAGTAATAATTAATAATGGATCGTGAATTTTACAACTACAATAAAAGCGGTTCGGTCGCCGTCGTAAACAGTACCTTGCATTTTGTTGTTTTGAATCCTTTAGTTTTTACGATCCGTCAATGCGTCTCATATATTTATTTACCTCGTCTTAATTACGGAGAGTTATCGTCTCGGATTAACTGCGTTCAGTTTTTGATGGAATCAAATTCTAAATGAGTGCTCGTTGAAGCTTTTTGCTTATGCGTCACGCTTTATTATCCTACATTTGGAATACAGTTTGATTTTAGTATATAATAGCACAGGCTTACTTTACATCGCAGGCAAATTACGAAAACTAGAACAACGCAGGTAGAATCACATATTTTTTCAAGTACGAGTTTGTCTTAACCTCTTTTACGGCGAAGGATAATATCGTGAGGAAACCAGGTTTAAAAAAAAAACATCTTTCGAGGACATGTGTGCGTGGACATGATATAATATGCCTTGACTCTTTACTATAGTGAGAGAAGATCCGAGTCCCACCAGTGGGAATGGGAACATGAATGCTCGACTTAAGTAGTCCACAGTATGTTCCAGTATTTAAACATATAAAATGTTACTAACTGTACTTCAATTTGACAGTTTTATTTCTGGCATACCTACTAGAATAAGTACATTTCGAAAATCAGTCATTATGGGAAAATGTAATTTTAAGATTTGTTCATTCCTGTTTTAGTACAATATATGTATAATATTCAGTCCAAAGAGACCGCAATCATTCCAGTTTATATTCACAGTAAGTATATAACATAATGAGCAACAATACCACTGTTGAACAGTGTAACTGTCTTCCAACAAAAATACAAAAATACGAAATATTACCCCACGTAGATCTCGTTCCCGTTATTTTCTCGGGATAGAAAGTAGCCTATGTGTTCTTCCAGCCCATAATCTACCTGTGTTTCAAATTTCAACCCGATCCGTCCATACATTACAACGTGATGGAGCACTATATGTACGTCCAAACATTCATACATCGACATTTATAATATTAGTTTCTCAATTTGACCACACACAATAAACAAAAGAGTGTTAAAGCGTTTGCCTCAAAGAGTTTACATACTACGTATAGAGTTAGATTTTCCGCACGGTTCCTTTGTGTCTATCGTAAACAGATGACTTGCATACTCTCTATGGGAACAGATTGATGTGCTGCGACAAAAGTAAGACACTTCCACAAGAGCGACAAGGCAAGAAAAATGCTACCCGTGCTTTCGGTGTAAAACGTATGTGCCAACTCTATACGTAGTACATATGTATATGTAAACTCTTTGGTTTACCTCAAATACATGGTAGTGTGTGTAATGTGTTTTTACTGATATATTCTTAAGGCATAATGAAAAAAAACATTCTGCTTTCCTTGTATGTAAGTGTGCGAAATTTCATACTCCTCCGTCCGCGCAAATTTCGTAAAAAAGGGATACAAAGTATTTACTTCACGTATAATAAGAGTATACCTATAGGTATATATTCTCTTATGTTAATAAGAGTATACCTATAGGTACAAAAAACAACACGTAGTCACACCGCGTCTAACGCCAATAACACGAACAAAACAAAAACCTAATAAAATTGTAGGTACGTTGCTGATTGCATTTTCTTGATAATTATGATAATTATGCCTGATAATTATAATTACTTTAGTTTCGGTTAAAGTAATTAATTCGATATGCACGTTTACATTTCATGGTGTTATTGTAGTACCTTTATCAGAAGCGGCAAACGCGCTTCTACTATGGCGATGCAAAATCAGGTGACGTCTCCTGATTTAGTCTCAGACGCAACAAGGAGTTGTGTGCGTTCGCTGACAATTGTGTACGTTCGCTAACAATTCAATTTTCAAATTTTTCAAACAACTTTTCGCCACGTTATGTTGTATTTAGATTATAGCATACCTCATCTTCGTTTTTTTAATTATATCGATATGTATACCTCTCGAAGTTCTGTCCTGTTATGTCTACCCAAATTTCATTGTCTATAGATATATCTTTAAATAACTGTTTGGGAGTCACAGGACTTCTTCATGTTTTTTTTTCAATTTCACACGTTACATTCTTTACTTCTACTTCTTATTTACTTGTACTTATTTAGCGCATGAGAGTAAGTTGCTAAGATGCGCGCGCGCACCGTCACGAAAAACCGACACCTTGAAGTTAGATAGTCAACATATTTTAGTAAACACTCAAACTTTTTTTTTAAGATAAACATGGTTTAAATCCAGTAAAGAAAAAAAAGGTTATTATGTTCTATTCTATGGTTAAATTTAGACATCTAAGCACGAGGAATAAAGCGAAGAAAGAAGAAATATTCTATGGAACCCAGATAGCTGTTATATTTCATATGTATAATTTAAAATCCATACTTATGACACGTAAAAATACCCAGATAAAGAACACACATCCATATTTATCACACAAAACTTTGTCCTTGTTTGCCCAGCGGTTTCACCCGCCTAGTACCTACCCAATTCTGTTACTTTTTTGGAATAAAAATAGTCTGTTACTTCTAACACCTCCAAAAATGCGTGTGCATAGTTTCATGAAGAGGGTTTAGTAGTTTTCGCGTGATTGCGTATCGAACAAACTTACTTTCGCGTGTATAATATTAGTAGGATGTAGGTATAGGGATTATTTTGGTTCTTCTTTCTAGAATTCTGTGTAATCGTCTACCAGATCCAGTTTAAAAAAATTGAACTGCGTCGTAGAGCTTCGCTATTCAAGTCTCTTTTGTATTAACTCTTCTCACGTCTCCGTGAATACTCGCCAACATTCACTCTTGTGGCTTACTTTTGTATATTGTGTTTGAATGCCATTTATTATCGCATATATACAGGCTATATATCATACACATTTATTGACCGTATAATAGTATGCAGACACGCAATCATTAGCTGGGTTTTCAATTAAATGGCTAATTTGATTTACTATATACTTTAATACTCATGTAAGCATGTGGTTGTGCGTGCACAATATTTTTAGGGATTAGCTGTAGGTCATAAATTTGTGTAATTCTTTTTTCGCTTTTTCATAGCATAACTTAGGCATTGTTACGTTCTCTAGACTAGTATTTTATTTTATAACTCTATATATTTTTTCTCTTTTATAAATTCACTTATGCTCCACGGTTTGACTCGTTAATGTTGTGATCTAAGAGACTCAAATATGATGATAAAAATTATTATCACACAGTTTTAATGAAACAGCGTGGCGATATGAATAGGTAGTCCAAGTCATTATAAATTTTTATGGATATTTCAAAAACTACCTTTACTAGACTAGGTATCTCTAAAGTACAATTTACCAACCAAAAAAAACATCAAATTTGATTGACGAATCCATAGCATGACATACAAACGAAAAAAATATACAACCGAATTAGAAACCTTCTCCTTTTTTAAGTTATGTAGTTGAAAAGGACAGAATACCTAATATCAAATAAATATTGTACAAGTAAGTAATGAAATAAGTAGCGGAAGTTTTCCCCGCCCAGTAACACAGGTACCTAATTTACGATTATCGTTACATTTTAATAAACTACGCATTTGTTTTAAGCTTAAATTTGTAAGGTTAAATACCTATCACCGGATTCGCTAAGAGTTCGATAGAGATCAAGTATCCTTTGATTGAGATTGATTTCGTCAAATAAGGCGATAATAAATATCGAACGAGCTCGAACGCATCTCGAACGACAAGCTTTAAAAAGTTAAAGCCTTTTCGAAAAAAGGTCTAAAAAACCAGAAGAGCCCCTAATTGATGCGTCGTCTTTGTTTAGTTTAATTCAAACATGCTTTTCCCATTAAAGTGGTCAGGAATCGGGCCTGTGGAAGATAACGCCGGCTCTTTTACTCCTTACACGTTATAATATTACATAGTTAGGGTCGGGTTTAACCGAGGTTTAACCGACGCTCGCCGCTCGGCTGTCACTCACAAGCGAGGACGAAATAAGTGAGTGGTGTAGCGCATGGCGATCCCGCGCCCGCGACGCGCTTTAACATTGTTCTCGAGTCTCGGGGGTGCGCGTTCAGAATCGATATGTTTGCACTAAGTGCTTAAGTGCTTCGAGGGGAATGCGTTTCACGGATGAACTGATATCAACATTTTGCAACATTTTAAAACTACACGCGTAATATGAGTAGGCATGTTTAATTTTGCACATAACGTTGTGATTTTAAACAATAATTGTTGTAGACGTGAATATGTAAGCTGTGTCTGTGACATTGATTCCTTATCGAGAAATCAACTGATTTACCATATTGTTTTCGTCGTGGTAATCACTTTTTATTTGCTTTCTTTGAGCTCGGGAAATGTTTGTCAAATGTGATAGACTACTCACACTTGGCACTGAACATAGTTTTGGTTTTTACCGAGTTCAAAATGGGAAGATGTTTTCAATTCGGCATTATTTTTTTAATATTTGCTACCTGAGGACTTTCAAACGATTGACTTTCAACTGGGTGAACCGATTTAGAATATCTTTTGTTCGAAAAGGTAGACTTCCCGATTAGTCTTTTATACATTGTATTGCCACCGGAGGAGCGGTTTTCGTAATATCAACAGTTAGATACAAACGTTCATGATAAATAAGTTTATGTAAATATTACAAATTTTATTTAAAGTTCATGAACTGTGTGAGTTTATTTTTTAATGAAAGTCGGTAGCTACATACGTTCGAAGACAACTTTAATATTATAATTATTTAACTATCCAACATCAAAACCAACCCCGAGCCAATAACAACAAATGTGATTTCACGATATACAATTGATTTCGATGACTTTCTCTTGGTTGAACAGGAAATCTGGAAAAAAAATTAGAGCTTATACCCAGCAGTGGAGCAGAAAATTTAGTCCTATAATTTAAATCAAACAGTTGTATGATTACCTTGTAGTACAACATTTTTACCGTATTATCGCAACAATAGGTTTAACGTATTGTTAAGGTGTGGGTCGTTAAACTATGATTAAGAATTCGGTGCAACCGGGCGAGCAGGTCTTGAAGACACCTCGGCACCTTTAGTGAGTTTTATGGATTATCTTGGTTTGCTTGTATTAACATGCGGAGCTGTGTCCGGCCGCGCCGCCGCGCCGCGCCGGCCTCGCCACTCCTTTATCACGCACCTCGGTCAATGCTCGATAATTTTATTACAGAAGTTTTGTCGAATTGCTCAACCCTTCAAATTAAATTAAGCGATACCCGTCTCTCATTGATATCACAAAATTTATTTAAAGACGAATATTGAGGCGTCAATTTAAGTTTCGCCGTGTGTCCAACGCGGTGTCACGTGAATGCCTCGTTTCATAAAGGAGGGGGAGAATTCGGGGACAAACAAGAGCAAGGCTCTGAACTCCCTCGCTTCAGGAATGACACTGTAAACAAAAGTATCATATAAGTTTATTAATTACACGGCCCCTCCGGCACAAGCCTCCATGAATATTAATTACTGGATACCGAAAAGCTTTAGAACGCTCAAGGAGGGAAAGTTTTACAAAGAGCCTTTATTATTTAAGAAGTGACGTCGATGCGGTGAAACGAATTATGCTCACGAGCCAGTGTGTAGGAAAATGTGCGTTCGTTTAATGTACACAAGGTCGCGTTCGTTTTGCACTGGGAATAATTTATCATAACTCGATAAGAAAGTGACGGAAGAAAGTCAATAGAGTAGGTGCTTGAGGGTAGGCTTTACATAGCTCTGGTGCTCGCTTCGCCCCGCCTTAATGAACAAATAACACCGAGCCGGCTCCGTGCTATAGAGACCATTTAAATTTTATGAAAACCGAGATTGGACTATTATAGCATTTTTTATTTTAACGCCTGTTAAAATAAAGAAGTGGTTATAAATTTAAGAGTGAATGCCTAGTTAGATGTTATTATGCAAACTGTTTATTGCATTAATTTGAATAAGAGTGTGTTTTTACAGTATGAGGACGTTGACGTTTTTCGTACTTGATTGTGTGAAAACAGAAGACACGCTCAAAAGAGAAAAGTCGGTAACAACGAGTCTCTCAGCGGAACACTGAGTTGGATTTTATTTTTAAATGTGTTTTAGTGTAGAAGTAGATAAATTGTGAAAACTATGAATGTTAAATGTAAGTATCACAGTTTTTTTAATCATTCAATTTTTGCGATAGTTGTTCGAACTAGTTGGTATGTAGTTACTTGATTAGTTGGTAGTTGGTAGTACTCGTATTTGGATTTCATCATCATTTATTGTTTTATTGAGATATATGTTTGTCCTAAGACCTATTTTATTCAGTGTTTTAAAATGTCTTAGCGTAAAAAAATACAACCTAATAATTTATGTTTTGCTAAATTAATAACATTATTACATTACTAGCAGTGGCCCGCAGTTTCACGCTCATAAGTTCGGACTCCTCTTTTTTCGGAATAAAAATAGCCTACGTGCTATTCCAGACCATTACCTACCTACGTACTAAGATTTCATCCAAATCCCTTCAGTAGTTGTGTGAAAGCAAACATGCAGACATACATTTCTACAACCTTCGCGTTTCTAATATGAGTAGGATTTTGACGTGACAACGTCTAATAAATCGATGAACGCCGGTTGCATGCACGAAAAAGTGTCCCGTTATGTCCCGTTACGCTCATTGTACGCTTGCACCACATCTATCAATGTTTTGTTATGACGTTGTCACGTTAAACTATTGCTTGTAAACCAACCGACTTTACATGGTGGAGGCACTGTGCCGGGAGGAGGTGATTTAGAAAATAGAATTCAATGCGGTTTTTTTTATTCGAAGGTTGATCCATGAACATCCATGCGGATGTTCTTAGCTATGTTTGGTTAATATCGATTCAAGATGGCCGCCTCCACAATATGGCGGACAACATATTTCTTCACAACCTACCTCCAATATGGGTATTAAATGAAAGGGCTTGACCAGTAGAATAGAATACATAATAACAAATTTAAAATCCAAGATGGCCGCCACCACAAAATGGCGAATTATAGGTATATTTTTTTTCACTACTACCACAATATGGGTATCAAATGAAAGGTCTTGACTAGTAGAATACTTTGCACTATGACAAATTTCAAATCCAAGATGGCCGCTACCACAAAATGGTGAAATACATTTATTTTTTCACAACTCCCTTAATATGGGTATCAAATGAAAGGGCTTGACTAGTAGAATGTTGTACAGATAACAAATCCGAGGTAGTCAGGGGTTAATCAAAATTTTTAATTTTGTTCTTGTAAAACAACTGAATGTAAGAATGACATTTTAAATATAAATTATTGTGGAAAGTGAATAACCGAAAGCCATACAATTCAATGTTTAGATTTACAAGTGGGCTCTATCCTGGAAGTCTAATGTAGACCAGGTGTGTAGTCGTTTCAAACTTTAAAAAATGTAGTATACAATTTGTATGCTCTTTCTTTTGTTTTTATTTTTTGTTAATTGACGTGTGAATTGTACATTTATGAATAAAGTACTTTGACTTTAGTTAGTGACCTGTTTTTAAATGTACTTATATTTAATTTTGTTGAGTCTCATTTTTTAACCCCCGACCAAAAAAAGGGGTGTTATCAGTTTGACGTCGATGTCTGTCTGTCTGTCTGTCTGTCTGTCTGTCTGTCTATCTGTCTGTCTGTCTGTCTGTCTGTCTGTGTGTGTGTCTGTCTGTGGCACCGTAGAGCTAAAACGGATGGGCCGATTTCAATGCGGTTTTTTTATTTGAAGGTTAATATCCGTGCGAATGTTCTTAGCTATGTTTGGTTAATATCGATTCAAAATGGCCGCCTCCACAAAATGGCGGACGAAATATTTCTTCACAACCTACCTCAATATGGCTATCAAATGAAAAAGCTTAACCAGTAGAATACTATACACTATGACAAATTTCAAATCCAAGATGGCCGCCACCACAGAATAGTGAATTAAATATTTTTTTCACTACTATGTCAATATGGGTATCCAATGAAAGGGCTTGACTAGTCGAATACTATGCACTATGACAACTTTGAAATCCAAGATGGCCGCTACCACAAAATGGTGAATTTTTTTTTTCATAACTCCCTTAATATGTGTATCAAATGAAAGGGCTTGACTAGTAGAATGTTGTACAGATAACAAATCTGAGGTAGTCGGGGGTTAATCAAAATTTTTAATTTTGTTCTTGTATTATTGTATGTTTATGACATTTTGTTTGAAATATCTGACATTATATTTACTAGTTTTATTCATTAACCCAAATAATGAGTACCTTGGACGTGTTTGCTTTTTTTAACTTTTATTGGTTTACACTTGACCGTCATCACGCCTGATGGTAAGCGACGATGCGGTCTACGATGGAGCGTGTTTACCTAGAAGAAACCGATACACTCACTACGTTCGAATAGCTGCGTGTCACTGTGCTGTTATGTGGCAGGCATGTTGCTCACCGTCAGGCACATGCTCGTTTCGCTATTCTTCATTTTTTTTTAATAATCTCGATTTGAAGACACTAAGATTATAACTATCGGGAAAAACCCACTCAGGCAACTCATACCAAAGTCTAGACGTTCTTATCACAAAAGTAGAGTCAAACCTCTTCGTTCGTGTCTTTGGAACATCATTTGCTTTTAACTTTTTGTTATTTTTGCCAAATTGTAAAATTTACTATGTAAAGAGAATTAATTTAAAAGTTAAACTCATATATACTTGCGTGCCATAAGCTAAAAGCATGGTAGACCTTTATATAGCTTCAACATTATGTACCTAATAATACGTATGTTGTGTTGTGTACATTGTACCCATGTTTTGTATCGTAAATAAATTGAATTGAATTATTGGAATACCAATTAGAGGGTTATCTAAAGTTGATTAATAAATATTAAAACTAAATTGCATTGCGAATTATAGAATCCATTTCTAAGTGTTATGTATTTATTAAGAATATAAAAGATTTTATAGTATAGAGTGGCGAGACGAACAGGACATGCGCCTGATGGTAAGCAACATGCTGTACGCAGCTATTGAGCTATTAGAACATAAAGAGTTCAAAAGTCCCAATCATTACTTAGCACTGCACTGCGCTCGTTAGATGTTTTATCTCTATACCATGTAATTTCACTGGAAACGTTGCCCTTGAAACTGGAGTAATGTTTGTATATTATGTACAGTACTGCTTGGCGGTAGAATAACTGGCAAAGGTGTGTAACTTCTCCAGACGGAGAAGGAGGCTTTCTTGGAGGCTCTGGGCCGGCAGGAGGCACCTTAGGCAAATGGCAATTAGGCAAACACTCGATGTCGAGTCGATTACACAAGACGTTGGCGTAATTGTACTCATCAAACATATCACACTAACATAACACACCGAGATAGAAGCCAGAAATTAATACATGATGAATCAGATGACGAGATGACATATATATTATGATACAACCGATTAAAAGTTAAAAATGAAAAAAGAAGAAGAAGACTATCAGCTGACTATTATTATCATTGTATAAATTCAGACCAATGGAAACTGCGTTGCCAGACATATTGCATGCCTCTAGAAAAAGAGGCCAGTTTGTATGGGTCAATTATTTAAATGTTTTGTATCATCTTATCTTACCTGCAAACAGCAATAAAGATTTTTGTAGCGGAATCCCAGCCGGTAGTGATCGGCTCTACAGACGAGCACTAGAATTAGATTTTAAATGTACCCAACTCCCTCCTATTTTCCTCTTCTTCTCCTTATCTAAGATATGCATAAAAAAAGATAATTGCAATGACAAAGATCACGGACCCCGGAGTCTGTGGAGTGGCAAATTTAAATTAAAAAAAACTTCTCCAGACGGACTCTACAAAGATACTACTACAAACATACTCGTTTATAAGCATAACATGAATTTAAAATTGAATTGTGCTGCAGAGCGCTACAAACAGTTTTTAAATTCAATTTCAGTACGAACATGTGTCGTTAGTATCGCAAAACTATAATATTACTACCATCTCATATCATTTAACTGCTTTTTTTTTCTTCAATGTGCGATAGATAGTTGTTTTATACTCGTCCACGGGGTTATGTCGTTTAATTACTGAGTTCCCATGGCCACCTGCCCGCTTCATCATCAGACCCTAGTTACCATCTAGTGCTGAAACACTCATCAAGAGGAATGAAACGAGTCCAAACTCGAGGAGGGTATGTAGTTCAGTTACTGGGTTCCTGAGCCCATCTTCCAGCTTCATCATCACCATCCTTCGTTACCATCTGACGTCAAAGTACTCTTAAAGTCAAATGAAACGAGCCCAAATTCGAAAGGGTTTAAGTTAATAGTATATATAAAATATTTTCCAATATGTACAATGTTTCCCCTAGTGATATAGAATTGATTTAACAAATACAAAAACATCATCTAAAAGGACAAAATAAAAATTTTGACTAACGCCCGACTACCTCGGATTTGTAATTTGTACAATATTCTACTAGTTAAGCCCTTTTATTTGATACCCATATTGAGATAGTAGTGAAAAATAATAATTTAATTCGCCATTTTGTGGTGGCGGCCATCTTAGATTTGAAATTTGTTATAGTATTTTACTAGTCAAGTCCTTTCATTAATACCTACCCATATTGAGGTATCATGTGAAAAAACAATTTGTCCGTCATTTTGTGGAGGCGGTCATCTTGAATCGATATTTACCAAACATAACTAAGAAAATGCGCACGGAAATTAACCATCAAATAAAAAAAACCGCATCGGAATCGGCCTCTCCGTTTGAGCTCTACGGTCTCACAGCCAGACACACACAGACAGACATCGACGTCAAACTTATAACACCCCTTTTTTTGGTCGGGGGTTAGAAAAGCCAGTTAACAAGAAATCAAAACGTGTACATCACAAGTAGTATGCACCATTTTAAATAAGTGGCAGTCAAAATAAAATCAAAACACACGACAAACGTCAGCTCTAAAACGCGCTCCCCAACTACTAACATAGTAATGTTCGCAAATTCGGGAGCGCGCTATCAATTTGTACAGTCTTACCCCGCACGCCCCGCACGATTGCTCCGTCTAGACGGGTTCGTCGAACGACTGTATGATTTAACTTGACTAGACTGCGCTAGTACTATATATTAGCAGTAAGGTAGTATAGATATAAGCGGGACGCTTTGCAGAGTCCGCCTGGGACAGGACCACATCTTTGCTAGTTATTCTACTGCCAAGCATTATGAGGAAATATCACTGTGTGCCGGTTTGAAGGACAATGTTTCCAGTTCATTTACAGGGCATTAGAAACAAAACACATAATATCTCTGGGTGACGAACGTAGTTCAGTGCTAGGTAATTATTTACACTCTCCATACTCCCATTGGTATATACATACATACATACGAGTGTATATATGAACAAGCGATGCGTTAAATGATCCATTTTACGTCAATGACCTATAAATTAATAATACGTCGTTGGTTACGTAGTGCTGTCAAGAATGGCTGATAACATTGCTATTTATATATTAACTTCGCCTAAAAGATCTAGATGGCGCTGTACGGCACTAAAACGTGATAGCGTTTTACACCCATTCTACCATAGTCATCTCGAGCGAAAATCAGTAGGGTACAGTGTCTTATGACAGCAATCAGCACAGCGTCAGTTCCTTGACGTGTGTCCATAGTTTTTGTAGACTGCACTTGCCTGTGTGATATCAGGCGGGCTTGCAGTTGTTATTTCAAAGCTGAATTCCTAATGTTTTAATATAAAACATTACAATGTAGGTATATTGCTTAATGTATGTTAGATGTGAAAGCTAATGAAATGTCTGTATTTGTTACTGCTTACTGTAACAATTAACACTCAGTATTAAACTATCGTATTGTTAAGTTAACTTTAACTATAATAGGGTTGCACTTGACAGCCGTTTCGTTAGCGACTATGCGGTATACGATGGAGCGTGCTTACCTAGAAGTGACCAGTTAACTTTTGACTTAAAATTAAAAACACTAAGCACGTCGCTTAAAATCTGGTGAGATGACGGTCAAATATAAAATACAAAAAAAAAAATTGTATTTATCAAGATAATGTGCGGATACGCCGACCCGCATTTGGCCCACGTGGTGGTTGACCTTTAGGCTCTCCTTGTGAGAGAAGGGTTCCGACTCCCAGCTTTGGGAACATAAAATGTGCTGCTTATGTTATACTCGTAGTATAGACAAGAAGTGAATGAATATTTTCAATCAATTGTATTTAATTTTCGTGTTACAGTGTTTGTGGTCATAAGTACACCTCGGAAATGGGTCGTCCATTTATTCTTTATGGTTTTTATTATGTGTCCTACTAGCCGTGCCCGCGGTTTCATCCGTGTTTCAAATTTTGTTTTTTCATGGAATCCTGATTATTTTACTCAAGTAATGTTCCCATATAATAATATTATACTAACATAATATATCTATAGGGCTGTCCAAACTACATACCTTCGCGGGTTAATTAAAGTTACCTACTATAACAGCTGGAGGACCGGAGAAAAAAATAACTTGGCTGGGCACACTGGCATGTGTCTAGATGTTTAGTATTCAAGTAAAAATAATCATTTCTTTACACGTTTATTGGTTCTTCGTTAATTTGTCTTTAACAATCATATCAATATAACTTCTAGATTCGTTGTTGCCAGGCACATAGTATCATTTGCATGTAGAAATGATTTTTCGGGCATTATTTTCCGATTGAAACATGCGCCGCAGGCTGCATGAAAACAAAGGGTGGCCAGTGAGCATTAACAGCCCTGCCTTAGAACATCAGCTATCCGGTAGTAAAGTCTCATCATAATCGATCCAGCCAGAACAAACAAACAGACAAATTTAGGTCAAACATATTTACATATTTTAAATATAGTTAGGTATACCGTAAACACTGACATTTGAACTTAGTCTTTTAAATTAAATGTCACATCACTTTGATATTTCATTCATTGATTGCAATATTTTTATCAGATCAAATATTTTCATAGCAGAAATATATAAGAAATTTAAATTCAAAGAATTCTTCGCTTGCTCGGTAATAAAATTGAATACGTGGTTAAAAAGCAACTTTGCACTCTTGTATAACAAATATATAACTGTTAATCAGCTTGAATAAAATTGGGAAGGTGACAAAAAATGTTAAAGGTACGAGTACCTCATGAATTGAGTGCAGCAAACCGACAAACACGCGTCGATTGCTGTTATTTTACTCAACCGGCTCTATAATGTAGGGATTTTAAATCAATTGTAAGTAATGAAAAGTGGATCCTGTACAATCATTGGAAATGCTAATTGTACCTAAATGCTAATTTTAATATTGACTTAACACGGTCACTGCGAGGCCATTTTTTCGTAGGCTTTCAGCTAGTGCGTATGCGGTCTTTTCGAGGCAAAGTTGCCCAACTTTCCAGTGCGTCTGGGATCTTTTAAGCCTCACAAAATTGTTTCCTAAAACACCTTCAATATTTACACATAATTGTGAAAATAATTGCTTGAAACTTTACCATTAATAACTTAAAGATGAATCAAAATTGAATCCTGCTTCGCCCACAGTTATGACTAAATTAAAAAAATATAAATGACATCTATTCTGCCTCACATCGCACTGAAAGACAGGTCTATGAGCGCCTCAACTAGAGTTGGGAATAAAAGAGAATTGCAGTTACGATATTAAACCAATTTATTTACTCAAAATGTTTTTGATTAAAACAGGGCAGGCAGAAGGATTTATTACATCGGACACAAAAGTCGCAATTTTTTAGTTTCTTTGCAGCCTGGGAGCTATTTAACGTCAGTTATTAAAAATACATTTTACAGTCTTAAATTCTCGCAGCAACCTATGCACCGCTTTCGTTTAACAACTTTTTTAAACCCTAATAAAAAATGGGTGTTATAAGTTTGACGTCGATGTCGTCTGTCTGTCTGTGTGTGTGTCTGTCTGTGGCACCGTAGAGCGCAAACGGATGGGCTGATTTCGATAGGGTTTTTTATTTGAAGGTTAATATTCGTGCGGATGTTCTTAGCTATATTTGGTTTATATCGATTCAAGATGGCCGCCTCCACAAAATATTTCTTCACAACCATTCTCAATATGGGTATCAAATGAAAGGAAATAATAAAATACTATACAGTATAACAAATTCAAACCAATATGGCCGCCACCACAAAATGGCGAATTGCATTTCTTTTTCACTACTCCCTCAATATGGACATCAATGTGATACCCATATTGAGGTATGGGTGTGTCATTCCTCAATATGGGTAAACGATATACTTATATTCAATACCTAAACATTCCACAATAGTCAATAAAAGAGCTTGACTAGTAGAATGTTGTACAAATTACAAATCCGAGATAGTCGAAGTAAGCAGCGTGCTTCCGTATCGATACTTATCACGTCACTAAGCTAGGATGCGAGAGTGCCCCGCCGCCCGCGTCTCACTTCGTGCGGCTATGAGGCCTACAATTTTTGAGACAGATATACCTCACTCCGCACTGTACGTAACTAATTAATACTCAGTGCGGTTGAGGCTTCTTTGACTTCATGTTACTTTAACATAGCTATTAGGCTAGGCTTTGTAAGAGAAGCAAATTTGTATATTTATCTCTTTTATACTCATAGAAATGTTAAAATGATCGCCTCCCGCACAGAGTGAGAGAACGCAATTTTGACTGCCGCACCTGCGAGATGCCGCCACGCATGTGGTTTGTTCGACCTCATAATGCAATGAACGTGTTAAGAAAATACTTGTGAGCGTTTGGTGGACTAGTACCAGTGTCGTGCACTATAACTTTCTTATATCTGGCCAGACGATTACGACAGATGTCTATTATCAGCAACTGCAAACAATGATGGAAAAAACTAGCTGCTATAACGAAACGAGGAAAAGAAACGAGGCTGGTCAATCGCTCTAAGTCACTGCTGCTTCAGAACAACGCTAGACCACACACTGCACAAAAGACTGCTATTATTAGAGGAGCTTCAAATGAAGTGTTTAAGTCATCCACAATACTCCCCTGAACTTGCTCCAACAGATTACCATTGTTTTCGAAATTCGGATAGCTTCTTGCAAGGGAAGAAAATCAACTCCAATGAGGCAGTCCAAAATGTCTTAAAAGATTTTATTGATTCCTGCCCAAATGGGGGTTTTAGTAAAGCGATCAGTGAACTAACTACTTATGAGTTGGCAAAAGTGCATAGATAGCAAAGGATATGGTGCCATTACCACCATATCAAACACATTTCTACTGACGTATTAGAGCTAAATCTTGTAAAATAATAAAGCTAGGAAGAAGATACTTTTACTTTGGTATTTTTATTTTGGTATTAATACAAATCAACTTAAACAAAACTGTAGCGATAGAAATGTTCAGGGGGATTCTTCAAGGTCATGAGTCATCAGCACCGCACCCGCCCTGGCCAGCGTGGTGGATTATGGCCTTGACTCTTTCTTTGCGCGAAAAGTAGACAAAAAAGTATATAAATACGGCAAAACTTTTATTTGAATTATTCCAGAGTAATTTCATTTTTTTAAGTATGTATTACAACAAGTAGGTTGTAACGATAGCACAGGAGGATAGGAATTACACAATTATACAGGGCTACAATTATACAAGGTTACTGGTTATCAGCCTGGATCCGTTTAAGGACATGTTCTGTAAATTTAAACAAACAACTTTTGTTTTACAACTTTCGTTAAAACTCAATAGATAACCAAAATATAAGCGGTTGTTGTCCTCTCTAGCACTGTTTAGCGGCTTTTTAGTGTTTATTCACTTCAGCACATCATTTATCGAGCGTTAAAGAGCGCACGCACTCTGGTTACGAAGAATTCGATGGTTTTAGACCAGCCAAACACACTTTTTTTTTATTTCATTCTTTTCTGCCGCTGGATGCCAGTAAGGTGACCCTCTTAGCCCAGCTGCTTTCGCCTCGCCATTCAACCTATTATTCAGTCCAAGTAGTCTCAATATTTGGTATCTAGATGATGGAACTTTTCGTGGCGACGCTTATAGGTTTGATACGTATTTGATGATAAGCAAACAGGCGTGTGCTTACCATTAGGAACATGTCCCGCTCGTTCCGCCACTTTATACCATAAAATAGAAGAGGTGTGACTTCATCTAATAGGTACCTTTAAACGAGCAATTCTTTTAAATACAAATATAATCTGAATCTCGGACACGGGTCCAACGCATTTCATGAAGTTTGCGGAGTTTCGGAGGCCATGAATCGACCTAGTTAGAAAACGTCATTTTATGCGTGTTTAATCCATGCAAAGCTCCATCCAGTCATCTAAGTACTTGTCGCAAGAACATAAGAACTTTAAATTACGTTGCATGGTGAATCTGGATGTCTTTGAATCTATAGTGAATCTGTGTCTTCTAGCGCACTCCGTCATAAGCCGCATCGTCGCTTAACATCAGAGGAGTTGGAAATCGAAAGCTGATTTACATCAGTTTAAAAAAATGCAATTTATTGTGTGTTGACAATACTCTATCGATTAGATAACGATGTCTAAAAGCAACATAAGTATTTTCGTTATTTTTTCATTCCAGCTATCAAAAATTGAAATAACAAAAAAGAGCGATAAATATTCTCTTAGCAACGACTCAACCTTTGCCTTTTCTCAACAGAAAATTGCCGCAACAAAGACCGAGAACATTTCGAATTAAAACTTCCCAGTCAAGAGGAAAATTTGTTCTAAACCGTAAACCACGTATTTTGTTTAGGATCGTCGGCTGTTTTCCTCCAGGCGGGCACATGTAAACGAATGCCAGAATATAAAGAATTCTTACTTGTGTTAAGGAAATCGCTGAGCCCTGGGCGTTTCATCAAATAACAACACAAACATGGAATATTCGTGGAAGCCTTGATATTTATGCCATAAGTAAATAAATTCAAAAGAAAGTTACAACACTGAAATGCCTAATGAGAGTTTCTTTAAGATTTTAGTGATAACATTTTTTGAAATGAAAACTTGTCTAACGCGATGAGCAATTTTCGCTAGAGAAAATTTTACGGTTCCCCGTCACCGACATGGTATATTCGGACGGCAGCGACAGCGGAGCAGCGGAAAGTAACGGGCGTGTTAGATACTTTTTAGAGTGAGATCGTGTGAGTTGATGTCATTGACATGCATAAAGCATCATAGCAGCCAATATCTGTAGCTATATATGAGCGTATTATGCAACATTTGTACTGTTTAAAATATTTGAGTTATACGTTGGTACTTCTATAGTCAGTTCCTATGACTCACAATTTTTAGTCAGTGGGGCCATAGGCTAACAGATAAACCTAACTAACCACTTACACTAAGCACTGCTACCTACTACTAAGCGTCTAAATTAACCTTGAACCAATAAAAACAGTTTTTATTAACGATGCTAGGTTTGCCCTTGACCGCCATCTCGCCTCATGTTAAGCGACGATGCGGTCTACGATGGAGCGTGTTTACTTAGAAGAAACCAATTCACTCCTGACTTGAAGACACAAAGGTAAAGATAACCAAGACGCCCACTATCAGTAGGAAGCATACTCAGCATGCAGGTGCAGGTTACTCGAACTCGAAATTTGGAACGTCAGCCATGAAACGATATCGCTTTTTCCAGATAGGAGCAGTCCGATACCAATAATTTGTTTTAGTAATTATTTTCTGTCACTGGCGACGAAAGTGTATAATATCCCAATTTGATACTTATATACACATTTATAAGTTCTAAATCCAGACGGTTAGTTGCTCCTTCATTGAACTAAATATTGCACAGGTAGCGCCATCTAGTTTGCTTGCGGTGTATTTATGAAGGAAATCAATAAATTTAACAGCTGTTTTGCAAACTTCAACACAGGGATTACGCAAGTACACATTAGTAAATGTTTTTCAGTACGGAATTGGTGTACTTACGTTTTTTTTAAGTTTGTGGACGGCGAACTAACTCTAAGACAGAAATCACTGAGTTGAACACAGACTAAAGGATATCGCTGTGACACACCCAGTTCAGATAGCACTTGAAGAATAAATTACATTTCCTATGTACCTATAAAAAAAGTATGTTTAGGTACCAATTATGTTTTGACGTTCAAGAACTTACAGTTGTAAATCATAAGCTCTAAATGATATAATAGGTTACCTACTCTCATAAATTTTGCACGTATGGCGTATCTACAGTGTATTTTTTTTTTAATTTATAATTTTTAGTATGAAGTGAGTAACGACCATAGGTTCTAGCGCCTAGCTAAAACTGTGTTAGCCTCTTAGCTTTGAAATTGCTCTCTTTTCTTTTCGCTTCAAATGATAGAGACAGCAATAGGAATAGCCGATTTGGTTTGGTCTGTTTAACCTGTTAATACCTACTTGTTAATCGGAACCTGAATAATAATAAGTACTAAGTAGTTTTCTGTTTTGATGAACAGCTAATATTATATCTATATGAGATTAAGATCTAATCGTATTATCTCAACACGCAACACGTAGGAGGTAAAGGTCATTTGATACCTACTTGCTTGTGTATCGTGAATCAATCTGGCGAAGAGCGTCAATCTTTCCATTGTCTTACACAATGTGGGCGGAGCAGATAATTATGCTCATAGATTTGCCACTACTGCAGTCGTAAGTAGTGACACACTAATTATTATAATCAACTGTGTTCCGATTCAAAGGAATATGGTTCCAGTGATAATAGCGAACAATGAAAAATTCCTTACCTCTTTTTTACTCGTACTCCTGAAATGATTTTTTAATGTTATTTTATTCGCAAATGTGTGGAAAAACGTCGTATGATAAATCTGTGTATTGACGATTACCGTCTTCGGTTCACTTAAGGCTCTCGCCCTCGACTCAGGCAGTATTGGCGCCTCAGCGGTACTCACCAACTTTATACACTTGTAGCATAATTCACTATTAAATCTACAATCAAATCAATATTCCAAATACTTATGTTTGGATGTTTGTTGCTCCATCAGGTTGAAACGGCTCAACGGATCAGGTTGAAATTTGGAACACAGATTATGTTAGTATGGAATTAAAACAAAGACTTTTTTTTTGTCGCGGAAAAGCAACGGAAACCGAAACTGCAGTGGGGTGTTAGTTACTCGTAGAAATATAAATACATTTATTGGGCAATTACAAACATCGCACGTGTAAATCTAAGGTAATTAAGTTTTGAAATTGATCGAAGTGAAAAAAACTTTGGTACCCAAACAAATTGACGAGCGCATCAGCCCACTAAATGTTCCCACTGCTGGGACTCGGGGCCTTCAAGAGAGAGTAAAGGACATAATCCACCACGCTGACCCAGTCCGGGTTGGTGGATGACACATGACTTCGAAAGTTTCTAGGTACATGTCAGGTATGTTTTTCTTCACCGTTTTAAGTTAGCGGCATTACGCACATAACTTCGAAAAGACAGCGGTGCACGTAGTTTTGAAACCGGGCTCTCCGGAGCGGCAGTCGCTGTTCTCCCGACTAGACCAGCCGTAACTTACATAAATATGTGCACATATCACACACATATGTGTGCATGATAATTAGTTATCTGTACTCTTATTCAGAATGCTGTGTAGAAGTAGAAGGTTAAAAATTACAAATCTACAGATATATATTCCAACCTCCTACTACCGGATTTTAGAATAAAGCAATAGGAGGCATGCGGGGGCATGACCCCCCCCCCCCCAAATCGTATAAGTTAAACAAACAATCTAAGAAAATTAAAAATATCTAATAGCACATAGACTATTTTTTAACGCGGGAAAACAACTAGAACGGGAACTACGCGGGTAAAATCTTGGGGGACTACTAGTAAAGTATTTTTTGGTCGATTTATTGTATTTCTACTGGTGACCCCCCCAAAACCTGAGGCTGCGTACTGGTGACCCCCTCCAAAACCTGAGGCTGCGTACTGGTGACCCCCTCCAAAACCTGAGGCTGCGTACTGGTGACCCCCTCCAAAACCTGAGGCTGCGTACTGGTGACTCCCTCCAAAATTCGAGGCTGGGACCGCGCCTGATAGGAGGTGTAGGTAGTATAATAAGTATAGGTTCTAGTATTAGTGGCGGAGCCCGATTTGGGGTATTATCACACCTTTGCCGGTTATCCTACCACCAAGCAGTAATGTGCAAACATCACTGTGTTCCGGTTTTAAAATTTCTAGTGCAATTGCAGGGCATAGATGGAGATATAAGATAATTATACTATATATGCAGTGCTAGGTAATGATTTGGACATTACACAAGTTCGGAAATTAGTTCGGGCGCGTTAAGCGTCTTTTAAGTACACTAATACTGTTTATATATACTATTACCTATTCCTTTCATCTTGTGAAGTTCTTTTTATAATGTAGCTTTCTGTGTGTAAAAATAAACTCTTTTGCGGATAACTGACAAAGGCAATAAGCTAGTAGATTAACAAGTATTTGCACATTATATAGAACTCTTGACATGGTAAAACTAGATTAGTAGTTAGCGAGTAGTGGATTACCGATACCTAATACATGTAAGGCGTAATCCGCGTAATCAGATTAGTGTTCTGATGTCAGACCTGACGCTGTTAAATCTTTTGCCATATACATTTAAAATCTATACTATATTACGAGCCGAAGTTTTACCCGCGTAGTTTCCGTTCCAGTTATTTTCCCGGGATAAAAATAAGCCTATCTATTCTTCCAGATTATAATCTATCACTCACAAACTTTAGCGATTGTAGGTAATATGAGCATAGTATTTTTTTTTTTATAAAGAATGACGATACGAGCAAGACATATGCCTGATGGTAAGCAACATGCCTGCCACATAACAGCACAGTGACACGCAGCTATTGGAACACGAAGAGTCTAAATCATTACCTAGCACTGCACTGCGCTCGTTACCCAGAGATCTAAGATGTTATATTTCAAAGCCCTGTAATTTCTCTGGAAACATTGCCCTACAAACCGGAAAAATATTGATGGTAAAACATGGTCTAAGTAACATTTTTAGGGTTCCGTAAAAGGAAAAAACGGAACCCTCATAGATTCATCGTGTCTGTCTGTCTGTCCGCCATTATGTCACAGCCACTTATTTCCGAAACTATAAGAAATTTTTATAGTTCTTATTAAGAACTATACTGTTGAAAATTGGTAAATAGATGTATTCTGTAAACCGCATTAAGACTTTTACACAATATTATAAAAAACAATAAATTTTGGGGGTGGTAAAACTAAAAAAAAAAAAAATTATCATACCCATACGTGTGGGATATCTATTGATATGTCTTCAAAAATGATGTTGAGGTTTCTAACATATATTTTTTTCAATCTACATACTGAATAATTTGCGCGAGAGGCTATTCCAAAGTGGTAAAATTTGCTTTTATTTTTAATTGTAAACTCTAATCCCTGTAACCAATCCTATCCTAGTAATGTTATAAATGTCAATGTTTGGATGTTTGTTTCTCAATCACGTCGAAACGTCTGAACGGATCAGGTTGGAATTTGGAATTAAAGTCTGGAATAGCATCTTGCATGCATGAATGCATGATGCATGCAGCGGCCATCTTGGATTAGAAATTTGTCATAGTGCAAAGTACTCTACTAGTCAAGCCCTGTCGTTTGACATCCATATTGAGGTAGTAGTGAAAAAAAATATAATTCGCCATTTTGTGGTGGCGGTCATCTTGGATTTGAAATTTGTTATAGAGCATAGTATTTTACTAGTCAAGTTTTTTCATTTGATACCCATAGTAAGGTAGGTTGTCAAGAATTATTTTATCCGCCATTTTGTGGAGGCGGCCATCTTGAATCGATATTAACCAAACATAGATAGCTAAGAACATCCACACGGATATTAACCTTAAAAAACCGCATCGAAATCGACCCATCCGTTTGAGCTCTATGGTGCCACAGACAGACACACACAGACAGACAGACATCGACGTCAAACTTACAAAATCCCGTTTTTTGGCCGGGGGTTAAAAAAAAATTAAGTATAACAATATCAGCGCTACTGTAGAAGCTTTTTTTAATTTGCGACTAGAGTATCTCTTTACTTAGACTGTGACAGTGATCTGTGAAAAACAACAATCAATATTTATTTTCCAACAAACACTCAACTGAATGAGTAAAACTCAAGTGGGCCACTACTTTATCTATTCTCACTTACAAGGTCTACTTAAGAAAGTGTAAGCCCCGTCGGGTACAAGCAGGTCAAGGATGAGGAGTTATTATTTAAAGTAATTATTTAATTAACACGGTGTCAGAGAGTCTTACCCTCATAAGCGAGTTTAGGGCTACAAGGAATTAAGTACGGGCTAATGTTAACACGCGCATACGTGGCGGTATTGTTCGCCGCCGCCTCGGGCCCCCCGCTGGGCTATTTATGACGCCATACCCAACTTTTGGCGCGCACACCCTAACTACGAGTATGACTGCTAACATTGTTACTCTTACCCCTCGACTCTATCGTCATTAGTTGGACGAGATTTCGTACGTACGCGTAATGTGTATTTGTTTTCATAACTCAATGCTCCACGCTGTTTTCAGTTTGCCCTTTGTGCTCAGGCCGTCTAATCGCGGTGGGAAATGTTTTGACTAGCCATTTTTTTTAATTTATCGACGTAATACAATTTTATTGCCAAACCGGTGGCTCATTTATCTAATTATACAGATTTATGACTCTCTATTTGTATTTAAACAATTTGCAATAAAAACTGCTTTTATTCGTTAAATTCAAAACTAACAGACAATATATTCATAATGTTTATATTTTAATGCTCATTAACAGTAACTTAGCGTTATCTTAACTGGCATACATTTATAGACAGTTAACGAAATCCATCACGGTTTATACGAGGTTCTTGATTCAGACGGCGAGCGTCAAAGAGTAGTTAAGCTGTGAGCCTTTAAATTCATAACTTTTAATTAACTGAAATGCTAACACAATTACAGGGTTTATGGTCGTATCAAATTTTCCGGAACGGACCGTTCGACGTCGTAAAATGTGAGAATGATTACAAATTTTAAAACAAAGCATTGTAACGTGGAATTTAGTGTTGCGAGCAGCTGGTGTGACGCTTAAGGGAAGCTTTAGGGCTCGTAGCGAGCTGGGAGCGGGAATGGGTCGTTGCATTGGCTAAGTTTACTCAAGCCGTGTTAATTTGTCGCGACGAAGCGAACAGATGTTGCGCCGTACGGCTCCTGCTCCGCTACAACTAAATGTAACACCAGAATACGTAATAAGGATTTTCTGCTACTTTAATTAGTGTTACGAGCATGTAACAGCGATATTTCAGCGGTGTCGCGCTCAACTTTAATTTATAGTCGGCACAGCCAGGTGCTTGAGTTTATACTGGTATTATTAGGTTTCGTACCTTGTTATTTTAATAGGGTTTGACTGCTTAAGAGCTAAATACATTTTTTTGTTTGACATTACTTTATCGTTTTACATTTTAAACAAAACCACACAATCCATCTACCTACTTACTTTGTTGATGATACGGACAACGGCAGTGTTAATTAAACACCAATCATAATTCATATTTTTTATACAAGTATGTAGGTTTGCGTTTTACTGCCATAGCGCCTGAAATAAACCGACGAAATAAACTATGCTATTTAAGATTGAGCAAGCTCAACAAGTAAAATTCTTTTTGAGATAAAACACCCAAATTGTATCCAACCCATTAAGAAATACCCACTTGGGCACCCATTGCTTCGCTAACCGTGTGTTTAGAGTAGAGTCAAACCACTTCGTTCGAGCTTTGGAAAAGTAAACTATTTACTGATGTCACCTTATTAGAATGTTTGATAAAAAAAAGTGTGAATTTTGACGACTTTTTAAGGTAGAGCTTAAGGTAAAGGACTTTTTACAGTAGCCAAAATACGAATAATATCCTGTCCGTTGACGTCACTCTAACAAAAATGTAGAAGTTGGGTAGTAATGTGTCTGGGTGTCTCTATGTATAATAAGTATGTATTTAAAACTATATAAGTATTATATCAGCTATCTGGCTGCCATCACACAAGCTTTGCTTAGTTTGGGGTCAGATGGTGTTGTGTGTCAATTGTCCACCAATATTTATATTTATTTATTTATATTTAATGGTTATCGGACGTATAATTGCTAGCGATACAAATTACGTTAATAGAGACCCAAACATTGATACACTGTGTATTTAGATACTTAGGTATAAGACCTTTACCCGGTGTCTGAATATAGCGTTATTTTAGGAATGGCACCTAAACCATTAGTAAAACAACTATAAAACTCTATCTATAACCTCATCGAAATTGATAGGTCCGTTCCTCATTCCCAGAAAACCTATGTATATATACCTCCTTATACAAATATAGTACGTACCCGTTTTTCAAAACATTTTCTGCAACGCTTGGTCGACTTGACGCGTGATAAAATTTTGGCGTTTTTTTTTACCCAACGTGTTAGCATCGCCATTCAGCAGGGTAATGCGGCCAGTGCTTTCGACGAATAGGGGAGCTTGATTGTAATATATATTGGTTTTAAGTTACGGCTGGTCTAGTCGGGAGAACGGCGACTGCCGATCCGGGGCCCTCGAGTTCGAATCCCACCACGCGCACCACTATATTTACGAAATCAAGTGCGTAATGCCGTTAACTTAAAAACGGTGATGGAAAACATCGTGAGGAAACCGACATGCACCTAGAATCTTTCGAAGTCGTGTGTCATCCACCAACCCGCACTTGGCCAGCGTGGTGGATTATGGCCTTAACTCTCTCCTTGCGAGAGAAGTCCCCGAGTCCCAGCAGTGGGAACATTTAGTGGGCTGCTTCTGACGCTTTATACCTTCACCGGTGTCTGGCTAATTGAGATGTGCTCAGTGAAAGTAGTTATGTCTGTAATGTAGTTTACTTTTGTTAACCAAAGGCTCTTACAGTTAGATGCAATTTTTTGTAACTTGTCCTGATCTGTCTGTCATCTCATGCTAAGCAGCTATACGGAACGACTTAGCGCTTACCTAAAAGAAACCGCTGGTCTACCGCCTAGCTCTCCTGTTTTCTGCTATGCTTTGATGTCGTGTGACGTCATCTGCCAAATTGATAACGCCGATAGAAGCAGACAAGTAGGTAGGTATATCTGCTTCCCGTGTACAGTGAAATTGAAAGATATATATAAGCAGGAGAGTGAGGTGGTAGACCTCCCGTTCACTTTGGACTTGAAGACATCTAGATCAGGGAACACCCTTTCTGGTAGCGTATTCCAAAGCGTAGATGTTTTCATTGTTAATTTAGAGTCAAATCTTTACATTCGAACTGTTAACATTTTATAAATAAGAGACATATGTTTGCTATTTATAACTTTTGTTGTTTGTTAACTTCTATCAGGCCGTGGTACTATAATATTATAAATGTCAAAGTTTGGATGTTTGTTGCTCAATCACGTCATAACAGCTGCACAGATCGGGTTGAAATTTGGAATACAGTTCTATTACAGCCTGAAATACTACATAGGATACTTTTTATCCCAGGAAAATAACGGGATAACGTAATATTATTACCCAGATATCTGAAACTAAATGCACAGGAATTACGGAAACGTTTTTAAAAAAAATATTTTTTCCACCCAAAGGTTGCCTGGAACAGATCACCCTAAGCGATAAGACCGCCGACTGTCGCACTAGTTTTAATAGTATAATATGTAATGTATTAGTAAATTATTTTTATTTGGTGTGTTCAATAAAGTGTATCTATCCATCTATTTTTCGTCCTGCAGGCGAAGGTCCCACAAAGCGCACATCCCTAAAACAGTTTCCAAACATTAATCTGCACATCGTTAGCTTTGTCAAATCAAAATAAGTTCTCGCTTTATAATTTAAACATTTCCATTAACATTCGAACTGGATTTATCTCGCCGCCGTCTTCGGCCAAAAATTTTAATAACAAAATAACTTGGCAACTTCATCTCGTCAAATATAATAGCAAAGTTGGAAGTAATAAGACAAAATTTTATGCATAACAAGGGGAGCCCTTCGAGAGAGGGCGGTCAGGGGTGCGGGGAGCGGTGCGGAGGAGGGTTAGCACTTGTCGGCCTGCCTAGACAGAAATGAAACGTCAGGCTTTATGAAGACGAACAACTTTGCCTTAACAAATATAAATCTCCTTTACATTCTGCGTAGGTTCTTTAACAGCTAAGGATAATGTTTATTTATTGTTTCAAATCTTACGAGCTGACCTAATAGGTGGTGAGTGCACTTCTTTATTAATTTACTTTTTTAACAATAAATAACACAAAATAATCTACCTAAGTACAGATCAAATGCTCATTCGCGTGATGCTCAGTGAGGCTTTAGCCCGCGCTACCTTGAAGAAACCGAGTCATTTTTGATTTAATTAAAAATATTTTTTCTAAATAATCTTTTTATTTAACGATAACGTTACCGATTGCTAGTTTATGTTATAGTTTCGTGTATTTTGGTTGTTTGATATAAAATTAAGTGCATTCATGAGTTAATGTATTTACCCAATTACCTATATCGATCTAAAATTTAACGTACAATAAACGTTTTGTGAAATAATAATATTATTCTCCGTTTATCTATATCCATTCTTACTTTTTTATAGTACAGGTGTACCTATAGAGTGATGCCACTAGCAGGACATGTGCCTGATATAAAGCAACAGTGTCACACATCTATTGGAACATAAAAGGGGGGAAGGGAATCATTTCCTACCACCGCACTGCACTCATTACCCAGAGATACTCGCATGCGATGATTTATCTCCATGTAACTGTAATTTATCTCAAAACATTGCCCTTCAAACCGACACACAGTGGTGATATGTGTGGTAATTTCCTCCATTGTGTAGTATATTTGTGTATGTACATTTTTATTTGACGTGTAATTTTTTTGAGTATTTGGCAATAGAGGATTTGCATTAAAAATTGAATGATGTTTATTGTACCAGTAACAAAACAAAACGTTCCCAAAATAAACACACAAAAGTACGAGAATATCTGCGTTGCCAGACATATTGCATGCCTCTAGAAGAAGAGGCCAGTTTGTATGAGTCAATTATTTAAATGTTTTGTATCATCTTATCTTACCTGCAAACGGCAATAAAGATTTTTGTACTTATTTGTATTTGTATCTGTCAATAAATTTTAAGAAAGTAAACAATTAAGTTAGTGTGTACTGGACCCCAAGCCACACTATGTTGTGGATTCCAGGTTCCTCATACTTTTCCACGTAAAAAGCATTACATTGCTCTTCAAAAATGTGTAACTTATTGACACTTAAGTTACTGAACATCTGTTGTTGTACACAGTTTTGTCCAAAGAGTTATACTACATCTATGACTTTGTCAATAAAATAGATTCTGTTCTATATATATATATATATATATGTTATATTTTTCTAAAATTTATAAATATAAACTTCTTGTAACTCCGAACGATCTCCGTTATTTCTATCGTAACTTTATAATCTTATATTGGTACTTACAGTCAGGTTTAAAACATTTGCTCCAACCAAAACGCATTCAAATTTTTGAGCTAAGTGAAACCGGTTTATAAATATTGAGTGTTTGTGACGTCAGACGGGCTCAAACAAAACAAACTTAAATCTGTTACAACATTATTCCGGAATCTATCTGGACCTGGTATCCGCTTGAGTAGAGTCTTCAACTATAACAAAAGGAATTTTATATAAACTATGATAATTAGAAAATAACAGACAACAATACAGTTTCTTAGGTCATCATACAAATTTCGGGACGTGCTAGGATAGCAACGACACACAACGGCTTGTCTATGATACATGACGTCGATGGTACAGTTAAATAATTATTACGATATTACATAAGTATTACCAAAGTATTGCGATCCCGAAATAAATACAGTAAAATGCATATATCTATAAAAAAAGAATATATAAAGAGTGACGAGACGAGCTGGACGTGTGCCTGTGTGCTAGGAGGCAACATGCCTGCCACGTAATAGCACAGTGACACGCAGCTATTGGAACATGAAGAGTCAAAATTATTACCTAGTACTGCATTGCGCTCGTCACCCAGAGATATAAGATGTTAAGTATATCTAATAATTTATCTGGAAACATTGCCCTTCAACCCGGAATACAGTAATGTTTGCATATTACTGCTTGGCGGTAGAATAACTGGCAAAGGTGTGGTACTTCCCCAGGCGGACTCTGCCAGAGTCCTATCACTACTAAATACACAACACAATTCATTAGTATTCATTATTCCACATTTACCCCTACGGTGGCTACGGTCCATCATTACCAACCTAGCATTTTGCCACAGTTGTAATAGCCTAGTTTTGCTGTAATTACCCACTCTGTGCACTTCACCCTGATACTGACTAGTCTGATACCAAAGTATCATTAACGCTTAATTGCAAATTTAAATCAGAATCAATATTTCAAATTGTTAGTGCATAAGCAACTGCATTCCACTTAGAGTTAGTTCTAACTGCTGTGATTCGGGACATTTTATAAGGAGAGAGCCTATCTTGAAACACGGTGGTTTTCCCACAATGTTTTCACCGCTACAGCAAATTGGAAAAAATAGTTTATTTTTAGGGTGAAATCATCCCACATTCTAAGTCATAGAGTTAGTTCTAAGTGCTGTGATTCGGGACATTTTATAAGGAGAGAGCCTATCTTGAAACACGGTGGTTTTCCCACAATGTTTTCACCGCTACAGCAACTTGGAAAAAATAGTTTATTTTTAGGGTGAAATCATCCCACATTCTAAGTCATATCATTGTTTTAAGCCAAAGAGTCTACCAAATAAAATTGTTTTGACTTTGATATTAGTATTTTTATTTTCGCTCGAAATTAAAAACAAAACATAAACGGATAGTTAGATAGTCGAAGGGTAGGCGAGATAACAGTCAAGGGTAATAGTCAAGAATAAAAATGAAAGTATAGAACGATCACTCTAAGCGTGAATAGCGCGGGACTGCATAGGGGTTCATCGTCAGACGCCATCTGCATCGTTTTACATACAACAACAAAATATATTAAAATCCTGTCAGCGCGATCCAAGAAGCAGTTGTGAGACGTCATCGACACCGGGCGCGGCGGTGATTAGCTACCGGGCCCCGGGGGTGGGGGAGGGGGTATGGCGACAAGGAAAAAGGGTACCCAGTAATAATTACTTTATATACCCCCTGTGAATAATTACCCCGGCCAGAGATCAATTAGACGGAAACCCCGAATTAAAGCGGCCGTTAATGAACCGGCAAATTTTATTTCAGCGATATCTGATTTAAAGAGCATGATTTTATAACTACCGATGAAAGGAAAAGTTAAGAAACAGGACCCGTTGTGGGTACGCTTTTAAGGATAGTTACAGGATTTATTTTATAAATGGTTTATGAATTATTTGTATGAGTTATTTTTCCGGGAGAAATAACTCATATAATAAATAGCCTAGGTATTATTCCATAATCTATCTGTGTACCAAATTTCATCCAAATCGCGTCAGTAGTTGTGTTATATAGTGTTATTTCGTGTGTTAAAAAAGTGCATTTATGTATCTAATTCGATCATCGGATGTAAACGTGTCATTTGCTAACCCGCATTTGCTAACGTAATTAGAAGACGATGAGAAATTATCCTTTATTTCTGGGTGACGAGCGTAGTACAGTGTGAGGTAGTGTAACCCCATCCAGTTCCCGACCTCAAATCGTTTGCATATTACTTTTCCTTTCATTTTCGACATTTTCTCTTCCATTTACAATGGGTCAGCCTATAATTATTATTTTTCACTTTTTACCATTTTCAAAGGCTTCAACACTGGTTTATATTTATTTGAAACAAACAAAATGATTTAAAATAGTTAAAAATATCTAAACTATATAATAGTTTGATACAAGGCTGACAATGGTACAACATTAAAAAAAAAGGCAGTTGTAGGGACTGCCGACAGAAGTGAAAACTAATAACACATAATTTGTTAGCTCACATTGGAAACTACGCGCATGAAATGGGAAGGCGTGATCATGACCATGGCCATCTAGAAATGGTCTCAATTTTTTTTTATATTTATATTATATAATTAAGCTTAAGTATAAGTAAAGTCAAAGTTCCTAGCACTTGCACCTAGCAATGCACTGCGCTCGTCACTCAGAGATATAAGATATTTTATCTCTATGCCTTGTAATTTCACTGAAAACATTTCCCTTCAAACCGGAACACAGTAATGTTTGCACGTTACTGTGTTCTTAGGTTCTTACTGTGTATACTTGGCGGTAGAATAACTGTCAAAGGCGTGGTACTTCCCCAGACGGACTCTGCAAAGATTTCTATCACTACATTTATCTGAAGATTTCTTTAATTTACGAGCGTGACGCTTGAGCTCAATTCACAGACCACGAAAAACCTATGTGAGGTGCGCCAAAAGAAGTTTTCACTTCAAAAATATTGGTTAATCGTACGTTTGCTGACACTAGATATTGTGTTGTGGCTGTTTCAATAATATTTATATAAGTATAATATGTAACTTATAAAAGTATAACTTAGGAAACCGGACATATATTCTTAAACTACCAGACCTTTCAGTAGGTAGCTAGGCTTCAACAACAAATATTATACATTAGTTGAATTAGGTATACTACTTATGCTGGAATTGTACGATTAGGGACTGTATATCGGCAAAACCAAAAGTAAGTTGCTGTACAGAGACGATAGAGATAGAACACCCATCGGAAGACTGTCAGACATCACAGTCAGTCAGCTGGGCTAGTGAACTAAGCCGTGCTACGAGCTACGAGCCACTCGATGATCAAATATCAAGCACCTAAGTAATCGATCCCGAGTTTAAACAGAAGGGAACATTTTTTTGCTAAATATTCCCCTGTTTAATGAAAAAGTCAGTGTATCGATGTAGACAGGATGACACGCGAAAAACGACTATTTCGTCACATATCCCCTCACAAGTCGTAAACCATTTTTTCCACTTCCTACTCAAAAAGAACTAACGACTGAACACATGGTGAACTAAATTATGTTACCTACGTCTAAGCGACAGCAAAATAAAAATGTCCAAACATTTGTATACATTAAATAAATTTATCATCCCGATTCATTTAAAAGATCCTTGCAGTGAAAAGGAAGCTGCCGGGCGCACATGGGGCCCCGTCAAATCCCAAACGTATTATTTTTTCAATATGAACTCGCACGCTCACTAATACGAGATAACGAAATTCACGACAATCGGATGAATGTTCGCGCCGCGTGAAATCAGCTCTTTTGAGAAGAAAAAAAGCTGACACGAAACGTTACGTTGCCAGAGCCCAGAGCAAAGTTCGCGTGGGATGAGAGAACACGTGTATGTGGGCAGACAAGGGTACGGGCATATGACGATACCTGTCAAAATATGACGACTCTCATTCAGCTACAGATGTCGCTATTGTCATCGCTCTAATCTAATTCGGAGTCGCATACCGTGAAAGTGTGCGATTAACACATTTTCGTTGGGAATTATTGGGAGGCTGTCAGTCGGTTTGCGTAATCTGTGACAGGAGAGTGGCAGGAGGCAGGGGGTGCGAGCTTAGGGGGCGCACGGGCTGATGCGCCGATCCCGTGCTATCTGTGCCTGCGAGCAGCGAGCCTGCATGTCCAGGATGTCTCTGCCTCGTGACTCCGGACGGACACCACACTGAGCTAAACCCTCATGCAGAAACGGTGTACACTCTCTGTAGACCGATAGAAGCATGTACTATTCACCCATGCACAATTTTTATTTAGAGAAAGGCATAAAAATCTCTGCATCGTAATAAGATACAGTAACCAAACAAGCAAGATAGCCACCCGAGAGTCTCGTTTAGTTTCAATTCGAAACACTATAATACTGATTACACTTTATTGGCAAAATAGCTACTAGGGTAAGAGTAAGGGTACTATAATACTGATTACACTTTATTGGCAAAATAGCTACTAGTAAATTGGTAGTTCCCGCGACGGAATTTGTATAAATCTACAAATTATTGAATAACTGACTTTAAGACGATTTCAGAGTAGATAAAAATATAAAATAAGCAATAAAAAGTATTAATGCTTTCCTTTCAACTTAGGAAACTTTTTCTTCATAATCCTGTCGTTTCAATTATAGAGGATAAAAATCATATTTTATACTAACTTGCCTGCTTTTTCAACCTTAATTTAAAATTATTCGTACTATTCCTTAAGGAACTCTGTTATTTTAAAACTAGAATGTAAGTTGCCTAATACATGCAATTTTTATATCATCGCAGTGTCATTACTAAATGTTTTAAAGGATGATTTCTATAAGCTTACTTCCAATCCTTAAGTTCAGTTCACATTTCATAAAACCTCCAACGACTTATTTTTGCAAAACATCAACATTTTTAACATTATACTTACTTGCGTAATAAACCCGAAAATTGCACCATAAATATGAACCTTAATGCATTCTAAAATTTAACTCATTTCATTTTAACTAACACGTCGATTGAATTGAAACAAATCTACTCCTAAAACACATTTGGTTCGGATGTTTCTTCCCCAGCACATTTGTAAAGATACGGCTACTTAGTAAAATTAGAGGGTAGGGGAGAAATGTCACACAAAAGTTATTTAGATGTTTACGTGTGCATCGTTGCATTAAATAAGCTACGAATCTGTGCCGGGGGTGCGGGAATCGAACCTTAGACAATGGTAATCGGGACACCCGGCCACCCCGATGCAGCATTATATTGATTAACTTTTATGTTGCCAATCAAAACCGTTAACAGCGCCACTTTTGTTCTCATAACTAACTATTGATGTAACAATTTATTGTAAAATCGATTTTGACGACCGTTGTATGTCGACCGCAAAAATCTACAAAAATACAACCAGCGCCCCGCGATTTTACCTGCGTAGTTCCTGTTCCTGTTATTTTAACACCATTTTTATTATCTATCTATGTTCCAAATTTCAGCCCGATCGATTCAGAGTTCAGACTCAATCACGTTGACGTGAGCAACAAACATCCAAACATTGACATTTGTAGAATAGTAGGATGTACATTGTACAAGGACTGTTATTAGTAGTGTTTTACCGTTTCAAATTTCTTCTATTAGCTGCTTTAAAAATCTTAGATGCATAATGAGTAGGTATTTAGCTTTACTTGCCAAGGTCGTGTAACATAGAATTTTACAAACATACGTTGGTTGTTATTTTTATTTTTGATTTAATGTATATTTTATATTTGTTTTAAGTATGTGTTAGGTATGAAATGAAGTCGTAAAATATAATTGACTCTCTTGTCCTCGGCAAAATTCATAATTTAATCGTGGTTTTATACCAGAAGATCGTTTACCAAGACAGCTATAAAATTAACAATGTTGTTACGATTCTTCAGTATATGTTTTTGTTAATTACGCGATATTTACCGTGGTTGTTCAATGAAGCTAATCCCTGATATTTTGATGTAGTTTCATGCACCAAATTCCCTGACGAATAGTCACGACTTCCCCAGGTGGTCTTTGCAAAAAGGTCTGCCACTACAATCGCCGCTGTCATCGACATAAATGGAATCAAATGTATAAAAAAAACAGTTTCGTTTTAGGTTTCCGCTAGGGATGATGAGAAGATGTAATCAAAATTTACTTAGGTACTTTTTTTTTAAATAAAGAGTTACGAGACGAGCAGGTTTTGTGCCTGATGGTAAGCAACATGCCTGCCACATAACAGCACATTACCTAACATTACATAACAGTACCCACATTTTCAAGCGTTACTTGACATTTACAGAAACGCTAGTATCTACTTGTGTTTCGCCTATAGAGGCTATAAAACATAATTATGTAATTTCAAAATGTTTACTTATTTAAGCCAAGAGACCAAAAGTAAATATTAATTGAGTTAGATTATTTTTACGTCATTACATTATTTTTGATCAGTAAATTTATAAATTAATTTGCTAGTAGACAGACAGGATCTACCTTTCAGAATTATATGAAGTGTGATAAAGATAAAGTACCTATATGTAGTAGTGTTAAATGGAGAGTGTTCGCTTAAGAGATCCTGAGGCGTGATTGGCGGGGTCGTGTGTAGTGTAGCGGTTCGATACCGACTCCGGCGGGGTCTGGGGAGGATAGCGACGACAATCTAATGCCGAGCTAATGCTCGACAGAGGAGTTAATTGCAAGCAGTGCACCACACTCTCGCGTCGAGGGCTGCGCGTCCCTCGAGACCGAACCTCAGGCTGCCAGCCATCGAGACGTACCCCCCGACCCATCCTCTTAATCATTTACCCCTAATGGAATCTCACCTACAACATCCAAATGTGCATGAAATTTGAATGACCCACTCCAAAGGAAAGTGGAACAAAAAATAGCAGCAAAAATGTTTGCCGAACTGTGTCTAAGCAAACAATAGCGAAGCCACCAACGCGGGCACCAGATTCCCGCGGCGAGACGTATGAATAGAATAATACCGGCCAACAAAACCCGTGCGAGCAGAACATCATCAATCAATGTATTTAGAAATGTTTCATTAGTAAACATTAAGATGTTTGCTTACATGTCCGACTGTTGTCTGCCATAATATGCTCGAATTCCGTGAAATAAGGGCAAGATAAAATATAGTCTGTGAAGATGCTGTGAAGTGAAATATTCGGATGGCACACGGTCGCGTTGCGCCCGGCTCGCTCGGTAGGTGTCTCGCCCACTGCTGGGAGACCATACATCATCATATCAGTCCGATTCTATTGACGCCCCAACATTGTACCCAACTGTGTGCTCGCTTTTATATTAAATCCCACCAAATGACCATCCAAAAAAACTTTGAACCAAAAGTGAGACATCAAGCAAAAATTTTACGCACGACCACCAGGTATAATAAAAGCCAACGGTCACTTTTTATGTGATTTGTTTCGAGTTATTGTCTCCTTTGTGTTTCAAATAAACATGCCTTTAACAATGCAAATGTTTGTGCATCATTTTTGTTGTTTTAATTTCTTGGTATGAGGAATGAAGATGCGAGAAACCGTTTGAATAAATCTGTTTAGTTGATTTATGTAGAGCAGTGTTTCCCAATTAGTGGTACGCGTACCCCCAGGGGTACGTGAAGTTGTATCAAGGGGTACGAGCTATCAGTAAAAACAAGAACAATGTCCATAATATTATTTTATTACGATCGTCATCGTAAAAGCACGGAGCACCGAGCACTGTGACCGACCGTACGCTATCCCGCGCCTCCCGCATACCGCGTCAGTCGGCCGCCCCCGCCACCCGTCAACCGTTCCCGCTTCCCGCCAGTTCGGCTTTTATCGTGAACCGTATGACAGTGTTTTGTTTTGATTGTAAGCGTCGCGGCCTCAGCCTAATATATATTACTTTGGAAAAAGGTAAGATAATGTTTTAAAACTACTTTTAAACTTACACTTATATTATAAATTGCAATAGAATATATCGATGTTTAGTTGGTTTTTCTTATAAGTTGAAAAACTTCGAATAATTGTAATGTACGAGTTGAGTTGCTTCAGTTTTACACGTGTTTGCGGTTACTGTTTTGTAAGCTTTGTAATTAAAACATATATATGCCGGCTTAGTAAGTCTTGTATTTCAGATGGAAAAGTGGCTGATAAGTCGCCAGAAGGTTGCCGAAGTGTCGAGCAATACTCAACAGTCAACTGATAATGATGTGTCATCCTCTACCAGTACTCCGACACAAGAAAAAAGAAAACTTGATAACAAGGAATCGTCTCTCAAAAAAAGGAAATATGATGGTAGTTATATTCAGTTTGGTTTACAAGCTCTGGAGACCCTGATTTTCCGTTGCCACAGTGTGTCGTTTGTGCAGAAACGCTGTCAAATCATTCGCTAAAGCCGTCTTTACTACGTCGACATTTAGAAACTAAACATGCTAATTTGAAAGACCAGTCTGTATCCTTCTTTCAACATAAATTAAAAGATCTCAAACAAAGACAAAAATCTATTGAGGCGCTCTCCCAAAACACGAATGACAACGCTCTGCAAACCTCTTTTAGAGTGAGTTATTTAATAGCTAAGCAAGCTAAACCTCACACTATTGGGGAGAATCTTATACTGCCTGCAGCAAAGAGATAGTGAAATGTATGTTTGGAGAAAAAATGGCACGAGAACTTGATGTTATTCCTATGTCAAATAACACGGTCTCTCGTCGTATTTGAAACATGTCAGAGAATCACCAACTTAAACGGATTTTAGAAAGCGATTACTTTGCCATACAACTTGATGAATCCACAGACATAACAAACTTGGCTCAACTTTTAACGTACGTTTGCTATGTTCATTCCAAAAAGTTTCATGAAGAATTCCTGTTTTGTCGTACCCTTTCGATTCGCACCACCGGGGAGGATATATTTCATATGGTCGACAGTTTTGTAAAAGAAAACCAATTGGATTGGTCAAAATGTGTGGGAATATGTACTGATGGTGCCAGAGCAATGACTGGTCGTTTTCAGGACTTGTAAAGCGGATACAAGATATAGCCCCAGAAGCAAAATGGACGCATTGTGGGATTCATCGAGAGGCACTGGCTTGTAAAAAAATTCCAGCCAGCTTAGACATTACTCTCAAAATGCTGTAAAATTGTTAACTTAATCAAGGCCCGAGCCACAAACTCTAGAATTTTTGCAGCTATTTGCAAAGAGCTTGGCAGTGAACACGAGACCCTGTTGTTACATAAAGAGGTGCGTTGGCTGTCCAGAGGAAGAGTTGTTTCGAGAATGTTTGAGTTAAGACATGAAATTGAGTTATTTTTGGTCGAACAGGGACACGATCAGTACAAACAGATGCTGACTGACTCTGTGTGGGTGCAAAAGTTGGCTTACTTGTCAGATATCTTTACAAAATTAAATGAGTTAAATTTGGGACTACAAGGCCGCGATACAACCATATTCACTATGCAAGAGAAAGTTGAGTCCACTATAAAAAAAAATATCCCTCTGGACATCTTTGATTGACAAGTGTAAATATGACCAGTTTCCAAATCTTAAACTTTTTAGATACAACTTCTTCGACAGTTAATGAAGATTTAAAATTGGACATAAAATGCCACTTGCACAATCTATCGGCGGCTTTACGCAGTTACTTTCCAGAAATATCGCCGCAATGGAACTGGGTAAACAATCCCTTCGCGAACCATTCCGTCGACCACCTACCCATCTCTGATCAAGAGGAATTAATAGACATCTCATGCAACAGCAGACTCAAAAGCTGTTTTGTAGAGCAATCACTGGGTGACTTTTGGGCTAATTTAAAAGATATTTATCATATCAGCGAATCAGCAATAAAATATTTACTGCCATTTTGCACGACCTACCTTTGCGAAAGCGGATTTTCGGCTATGACAAACTTAAAAACTAAACATCGTCACAGACTTCAACTTGAAGACGATTTAAGACTGAAGCTGACTGAAGGACAACCAGATTTTCAAGAGCTGTGCAAAGAAAAACGTGCACATTTGTCACATTAGCGTCTTCACCAATACATTATATTATTTTGATTTTCACTCTTGTAGGCACTGTAATTTGAAGATAATAAATGTGATTTAAACTGACTTATTTTTTTTATATATAGCTTAGCTTGGTTTAGCTTTATCTGTGCCTGCGCCGTTACCCGCGATTTTTTTTTTTTTAACTATAATAGGTTTGCACTTGACCACCATCTCGCCTGATGTTAAGCGATGATGAGATCTACGATGGAGCGTGCTTACCTAGAAGAAACCGATTCACTCTCGATTTGAAGACACCAAGATTGTAACCATCAGGGAAAGCCCACCCAGGCAACGCATTCCACAACCTAGACGTTCTTATCACAAACGTGGAGTCAAACCTCTTCGTTCGCGTTTTTGGAACATCAACCATGAAACGATGTCGCCCTTTTGTGGTTTAAGTAATTAAGTAGCCTATCTGTTAATTCAGGGTGTCAACTATCTGTATACCAAATTTCATCAAAATTTGGTCCAGGCGTTTGAGCGTGAAGAAGTAACAAATATACACACACATTCTCAAACTTTCGCATTTATGATATTAGTGTGATTGCTACAATAAGGGGTACGCAGGTTTGAGGTCTTTTTTGAAGTGGTACTCAGCAAAAACTAATTGGGAACCACTGATGTAGAGGTATTGATGAAGTTTTAAATTCCGAGTAAGAAAAGATGGGGTTCATGACAAGTTTACTTTTAGGTACCTATAGTCTGGAAGCCTGGAAAGGAAACAGTAAAAGGATTATCTATTAGTGAGTGTATTGAGTATCTAAACCAAATTCTAAAATAAATTCAGGTATGCCAGGATCAGGAATGTTTGTGAAATTATAACTAAGACTCTCAGACTTATTATGGTTAAACCCTCAAAGCTAAATGACACAACAGCACCCGTGCTAGCGTTGGGAGTAGCGCCTAGAGTAAAATGGAAAGACTGAAATCCAGTTACTATCTTGCCATGTGCAGGCTGACAGGCGCTTGCTCTTAGATCGGTGACCAAACCAAACAAATGTGGTTTTGACTACATTTCACTCTGTTGACATTTTAAGTCTCTTAATATATTATATTAGTATAAAATATACGACGTAGAAACGTGTTTTATCTCTAACGATTGCGCAAATTCGAGTTGGTACGGTATACACGCCGTTAGCAAATTATTTAGATGACGAAATGGAATTAATAATAACCGCTATGAATGATTGAAACTATAAAAACTTATTTAGGCTAAGTATCGATGAACCTTCACGGTTTTATGAAAATTTCGCATTAGACTAACCGTAAAATTATATTTTAGAGCTCGTTAACATTGCGTAGATAATAATAAATGTAGCTAAGTACCTAGGTAACTCCTGTGTCAAATCGCATGCTTCTAGGCAAGAGTTGGATGGAGTATGCCGCTCTCTGTAAAAAATATTTTCATGACTTTAGAGGGCATATTCTGCTCGTATTTCTATGATAAGGACTGCTATATGATAAGGACTGTTATATGATAAGGACCTACTTTGAAACCAGAATTTAAGTAATTTTTAATAATTGAAACTTGTGTCATAAGTAATAATCTAAGTTTAGTTTGAATGCTCTTTAAAGTTAGGTATAGGTACGCTTACTCTGTAGGTATTTTTATGCTTGATTGAGACGATGCAGTTTACTGCCACAGTATAAACAAATGAATGGACTGTGCTACTACAGCTAAGAAACCGGTAGTTAATCGTAATCGATTTGAACAAGTTCAGATTATGTGCAATAGGGATTATCCACTCATACAATGCATAGAACATTTAAACTGTATTGTATGTTGAGTCAAATCTTTTCTTTATTAGAGTACCTATTTGTAATAATGTAATAGGTATCCCAGTATCTCTCTTTTAAGATACGAGTGGACCAGTATGAAAAAAGGGCAAGGTGGTATTTGTGGAGTTTAATTTGTTTTGGTTTACTTTACCCATTACTGTTTTATTTGAAATTTTTATTGTATAACGCATAGGTTTTTAATTAAAGCGCTCCAAGCTTCATACAATATGGTTTTTACTAACTGTTTAGGTTAAACATTAAAAATGGTAATAACTGAATTGTAGAAGCATGAAATTACCTATTTTACAACTGATAATACGATATAGGTTATATTAGCTGAGACCCGCAGTTTCACCCGCGTCTATTTGAGGAAAATCAAAATGCTCAGGCTCATCACCTACCATCATCCGGCTGAAGAGGACGGGGACAGCAGCTTACCGATATACCGCCACTCTTATTCCCCTAAAGCCCCACCGAGTCCGACATCATACATTAGCGACCACGCAAAGCCGCATTGGGAAAGGACAGCGGCGTACTGTTATATCAGTATTCCTCTTCAGCCGGGGTCTCTCCTCTACGGCCACGGTGCATACCACCAAACATCGCGGCACGTCTAAGTCGCGCCAGCACCGTCTACGCCGCGCGACTCCCTCCTAACCGGATATCTTGGACCGCAAGGCTTGGAGCCCATAGCCCTGGCAAGCAGTCCCACTGCGGGTTTCTCTTAGCTTCACCGTGGCTGACCAGGCCACGGCTACTGAACCCCTCACCTCGTCAATGCCCCCCGGATGGAACCTCTTGGGAAGCAAATGGTATCTCGTAGAGCAACCGGCGGCCAATCGCCGTCTTCTTACTATTCGCCGCGATCTTTTCTTATTTGAAAATTTACGCATGGTCACCCATAGTGGGATCTGTCGTTATCGATATTGCGTACGGATATTGTACCCGATTTACCGATAAAAACCCATACAGGTTTTTGCAGCCGTCGGTTGGCAGCAGTCTCGGGACCGCTATCGCATTCGACCGTGACTCTATCATTGCCGTCCTTGCCTTAAACGTCCGACACCCCAGACCCAAATACAATTTGAAGTACATATTCGCCAAATGGAGGTTGATGAGGACAAAGTGCTACGCAAACTGGACGTGAATAAGGCTAGGGGCTCAGATGGTATTCCTGCCGTAGTGTTGAAGGCTTGTGCGCCTGAGTTGCCTCCAATACTGACGCGCATGTATGGACTCTCTCTCGAAACTGGGCAAGTACCGGAGTCTTGAAAGCTTGTCAACGTACAACCAGTACCCAAGAAGGGTACTCGTGCTGACCCTGCCAACTACAGGCCAATATCGGTCACGTCCATACTCTGCAAGACTATGGAACGTGTCTTAGACCACAGGCTCCTGGCGTACCTAGAATCGAACAACCTCCTCAGTGACCGGCAATACGGGTTTCGCCGAAACCGGTCCACCGGGGATATTCTAGCGTACGTCACTCACATCTAGAGTGAAACTATCGAGAAGCACGGGGAAGCACTTGCAGTCTCCCTGGATATCTCGAAGGCTTTCGACAGGGTTTGGCACGATGGCCTTTTAAGCAAGCCTTCAGCTTATGGTTGTCTATATGGTTTGGTCTATATGGTATATGGTTATCAGTTGTCTCCAGGTTTTATAACGTGGATATCGGACTTTTTGAGGGGTCAATCCATATGAGTGGTCATTGATGGCTGCTCGTCGGCTATTGAAATGGCTATTAATGCCGGAGTCCCTCAAGGGTCGGTGCTCTCTGCGACACTCTTTCTGCTACATATCAATGATCTATTGAAGCCCGGTATCTTTGGGTACTCAGATGATAGCACCGTTGTAGAGAGCTACATATCGAGCGCGAGAGCCAATAGGCAGCAAACTCAGGTACTGAGACAGAGTTTGATCGAGCGCTTAAACTTGACCCTTGAGGCAGTCTCTAATTGGGGCGATGCCAATTGGTCAGGTTTAACGAGGGAAAAACGCAAGCATGTCTGTTTTCCGCAAAAAGGAGTCCTTTCCAACAGACTCCTACTTTTCGCGGTGTATCCGTACCGGTATCCGACCATCTCGAGCTGTTGGGCGTTACTTTGTCATCTACTCTCAACTTTGACTCGTATATCGAATTTAAGGCTAAATTAGCTGCCAAAAAACTTGGTGTCCTCTCAAAGGTGCGAAGGTACTTCAAGTCTGAACAGTTGCTCACGTTATCCCAAGCACATATTCGCTCCTGTATGAAGTACTGCTCGCACCTTTAGGATGGATCGGTTAAGTATCAGCTGGAAGCTCTGGAATCAATCGAGAGACGTGCCAAAAGGCTCATAGGCAATGACATTCGCGTGCGAAAAAGACTGCAAAGTCTCGAACATCGCCGGGAAATTGCTAGCTTATCGGGTTTTTATCGGATTCACTTCGGAGAGTGTGCGACTGATTTATACGATCGAATACCACCTTGCCCTTTTTTCTATAGGAATGCTCGTAGCTCGAAAAAGCGACATCGTTTCATGGTTGATGTTCCAAAGACACGAAAGAAGAGTAAAGAGTGACGAGACGATCAGGACATGTGTCTGATAGTAAGCAACATGCCTGACACATAACAGCACAGTGACACGCAGCTATTGGAACATGAAGAGTTCAAATCATTACCTAGCACTGCACTGCGCTCGTCACCCAGAGATCTAAGATATAGATATATCTCTAAGCTCTGTAATTTCCCTGACTCTACTTTTGTGATAAGAACGTCTAGGATGTGGAATACGTTGCCTGAGAGGGTTTTTCTCGATAGTTACAATCTTGGTGTCTTCAAATCTAGAGTGAATCGGTTTCTTCTAGGTAGACACGCTCCATCGTAGACCGCATCATCGTTTAACATCAGGCGAGATGGCGGTCAAGTGAAAACCTATAAAAGTAAAAAAAAATGTGTGTGTGCTTAGGACCGTAAGGCAGAAGTGAAAACTAAAATAAAAAATACATATACTTAAAGAACACAAAATAATTTTAATAATTAAAAATACCAATAATTTAGAAATTGAAAATTAATACATACCTAGTAAGCACAGCAATACGGGAATAACATGTGGCGAAATGATTAATATCTATGGCCAAGAATAAATTAAAAAAAAAAATTACGCGGTTCAGAAATAGGGTTTGACTAGCAAATTTTTTAGTGTTAGCTATCTATTTATTTTATGAGTATTTCGCTAAAAAATGCATAATATGCATATATATTATATATATTGTGTTTAAAGGTGTGTGTAAGTGCTGTGATGAAAATAGGGTATCATTTTGTGTGTTTACGTGGTGTACCTAAGTGCTGTGATAAAACAGTAATACGAGTATATTACAACCAAAGAAGTTGGAAAATTAAATTTCAACAAAAACTTTTTTGCTATGGGTGTGACATGCAAATTTAATATTTCGTGACAAGTTCAATTAATGACATTAGTGCGGTAAGTAATACATAGAAGTTAATGTCGGTATAAAAAGATATAAATATAACAAACACAGGTTCTCAGGGACTATATTATTTTTTTCGCTCTGACGCGCTTGTTTACTGTATTTTGTTTTCGCTCAATTTCCCGAATTCATCCGGAAATTATTATCATACCCGAGCGTGACGGTTCATTTCATTTCACACGAAATTTTGAAATTTTGAACGAAGAATTTGCCCACGAAAATTTTGTCACAACGCGCCTAAAGAAGTTTTTTCTCTTCAAAAACCCTCCGGTGGGGACAGTATGCGAGTCAAGTGCACCTAAGTAAGTCTAGGATCGCTCCCGTGTCCACTTTCGCCTAATTGGATGAGTGACAGGTAATGGCCTCCTCTCGCTTCTCCAACTCACCCGACCTCTCACTGGTGAGCGTCTTGGCTACGATGGCCGAGACCGACAGGTTGCCCTCACGACCGCGGCTACAGATGGCCGCGGTTCCGCCTCTGGCTACATCGCCTCGAGGTCTTTTAATTGGAATACAATGCTAAGAAACATCACTGGACCACGTGCCCACACTAAAGTGGTCTATTGTTTTGTTACGGAGCTGTTTTAAAACTACGATATTTCCTAAAATATTAATTAAAATGATATAATATCAAGGGCAAATTTAGCTCAAAATTCTATATTTGTCATAAATAATGTATTTATTCGTATAAATATTAACATCGTGTTTATAAAAATACCTCCGCAAACAATGTATTCTTCTTCTCCTTTTTTCTTATGGCTTCCATTCGGTAATAGGTTTCACCGCATTTTCGCCAACGTTCAGCGTTTGAACATTGAGAGCGTTGTTATTGTTCTTCATTGGAGCATGATTCTTCATTCAGGTGATCATTCTTCTGAGGATAATCTTGAGTTTGATTGCCGAAAACCCCTTTAGTGTAAAATCAAGCCAGGGCTCTTCCTTCAAGTACTTCCAATATACGATTGTATGTGAATAGCTATGTTAGTGTAGAGGTATAAAAACAAAAACCAACGGAAAAATGTAATATGAACAAACACATTATGACATTAAAGAGATTTTTAATTTGATAATACTAAAGTATGTAAATATGTAACAATGCACTATTGCAAAATTGATTACCTAAAATGACGCAACCTTGAAATTTGTGACACGTGTTTTCAAAAGTTTGTGACACATGATGTCACAGACTTCAGCGTACGCCAAAGAGAATGGCACACACAGCTAAAGCTTTCAAAGAGAAATATTATTCCCCGTTTTTGTTAAATTTTAAAACTCCACAATCCTTTCTCCACACTAAAAAGTAGCCTATGTCCTTACTCAGGGCTTAGTCTATCTGTGTACCAAATAGACGGTAAAACGTAACAGACAGACAGACAGTTAGTATATTAGTATAGTAATATTAATAATTAGTAATATGTATTAGTAATTAGTAATATTAGAATAGTATATTACTATAAGTAATTAGTAAGGATATATAAAGATATAACTGCTACGGGAAAAAGTTGCTAATAAAATTTATAGGTCATTTTATGCTCTACAATTCAATTAACCATTATTTTTAATTTATAAACTAAACATTTAGTAAAAACCATATTTAGTAAAAACCATATTGTATAAAGTTTGGAGCGCTCTAGTTAAAAACCTATGCGTTATACAATAAAAGTTCCAAATAAAACAGGTGACAAATATTATTATCTACAATAATGATCTCTACAATTTTTTATCGCACGATGCGCGGTTTCGGTTCACTCAAAAAATATTTTTTTATCAAAATCATAAATGTTGGTTATCTATGGATAGGTCATCAGAAATGATATTGAGGTTTTTAACATTTTTTTTTTGTAAACTTAATAGTTTGCGCGAGGGTGGGTCTCTTCCAAAGTAGTAACATGTGTGCCCCCCCCTGTAACTTCTAAAATAAATTAAAATAAGTTAATTGGTTTGAATGGGTTATAGGCGATTCGCTACAAAGTAAATTCGTCACAATTTGTATACTCCATACATTCAAAGTAAACTCGCCACAAGTTATAAAAAAACAAATGAACAATGTCACAGGTAAATAAAGTTGTTGTAAATTCGTCACAGATTTTTGAATGAGATCGAGTTAGTAGTTTCATTTTAATACGTCGAATTGACTTTTGTTAAAACACTGATTAAAGTAACAACGAACTAACAAGAACTTTTATATTACTTGCTGCTACGGAAGCCTTCATGGTCGAGTCCGACTCGCACTTGACCACTTTTATTTTTACATTTTCTACAACGTTGCCCCTGCAACATTGTAGAAAATGTCAAATGATTAAGAATTCAGATCACACTGTACACCCATGACAGGTATTCCAGTATACAAAAAATTACTAAATCGTAAGAAGATGAAGATAGCAAATATTGTTTCGTTGGAAATGTATGGGAGAAAAGTTAGAAACACGCATACCACGTTTTAGTGTCGTCCAGCGCCATCTATCGCCAAGTGAATAATTAGTAAAAAATAATACGTAAAGCAATGTTATCAGCCATTCTTGAAAACGCTATGTACATAAGAAGCGTCCGTATACATATTATTAACTAGCAGAGCCCCGCGGTTTCACTCGCGTGGTTCCCGATCCTGTTCATTTTCCGGTATAATAAATTAGTAGGTAAAAACACGCTACAAAAGATCCACGTAAAACGCAAGACAACTTTTTTTTTTAATGAATGGCAAGACAACTTTTCTAAAAGTACGTGGTAACGGTAGTAACGAAACTTGTCATACTGACTGCAAATGTCAATAATATGCAGTCAGTATGTCACTAAAATATTACTATACTGTACCTACGTGAAAATGAAATGTAAACAAAAGCAGTGCCCCGCTGCTTCAGTAGTAGTAGTTCCCGGTCCTGTTATTTTCCCGGGATAAAAAGTAGCCTATGTGTTATTCCCGACCATTATCCATCCACGTAACAAATTTCATCCAAATCCCGTCGGTAGTTTTTTACGTGAAAGAGTAACAAACATTCATCTATCCATACATACTTACAAACTTTCACGTTGATAAAATTAAGTACGATTATTATAATTACTTATAGCAATTGGAATATGAAGAGTCTAAATCATTATCTAGCACTGCACTGCGCTCGTCACTCAGAGATATGTCTTTTTAACCCCCGACCAAAAAAAGGGGTGTTATAAGTTTTACGTCGATGTCTGTCTGTCTATCTGTCTGTCTGTCTGTCTGTCTGTCTGTCTGTCTGTGTGTGTGTGTGTGTGTGTCTGTCTGTCTGTGGCACCGTAGAGCTCAAACGGATGGGCCAATTTCGATGCGGTTTTTTTTATTTGAAAGTTAATATCCGTGCGGAGGTAACGTGCGAGTAATATTCTTAGCTATGTTTGGTTCATATCGATTCAAGATGGCCGCCGCCACAAAATGGCGAACAAAATATTTCTTCACAACCTACCTCAATATGGGTATCAAATGAAAGGGCTTGACTAGTAAAATACTATACACTATAAAAAAATTCAAATCCAAGATGGCCGCCACCACAAAATGGCGAATTATATTATTTTTTCACTACTACCTCGATATGGGTATCAAACGAAGGGGTTTGACTAGTAGAATACATTGCACTATGACAAATTTCAAATCCAAGATGGCCGCTTCCACAAAATGGCGAAATACATTTTTTTTCACAACTCCCTTAATACGGGTATCAAAAAAAAGGGCTTGACTAGTAGAATGTTGTACAGATAACAAATCTGAGGTAGTCGGGGGTTAGTCAACATTTTTAATTTTGTTCTTGTGTTTCTATGCCCTGTAACTTAAATGGAAACATTGCGCTTTAAGCCGGAACATAGTGATGTTTTCACATACTCCTTGGCGGTAGAATAACCAGCAAATGAAACAGAAACAGCGATAATGCCTAGACACGGGTAGGGTTGTCGCAAATAAAAACGCTTATTAAGGGCGTGTGGGCCGTAATTTTGATTTTTTGAACAACTTTAAGACCTATAAAATAGTGTATTAAACTCTGAAAAAAATATATGTATTAGTTAAGGATCTACTCTAGTGCAATTGGCAGTCAGCAACACGATTTAATGAATTTTACTTGACAGAAAAAAATCCCAAAGTTACCCCTTTTCAAAAAGTTTTTTCAAGATTTTGACTAAACTAATGAATTTTTAAACTAATTTTTTACACTTAACGAAAGCCACTAAAAAGTTATAGATGCATTCGCAGAGTTTGACTTGATAAAAAGTATCAGTTATTCACTATGTTTAAATATCTACCATATATATAGCGCGCCGTCCGGCATGCCCGATCAGTCGCGGTTCGGCGCTCACGGATGACGGACCTGTGCTTGATTTTGCAATTTTGACAATCGATCAATCTTAAATATTACGATCATAGTGCCACAGTATAACAATATCAGTAGGTATTACTAGTGCAGAACGCAATGATCTTGATTTTTGGTACCGTTTTCATTGGAATAGCAAATAGACACTGATACTAATTAGTACGCTGTATTACTTTATGTTGTAGACCAATAGGGGAGTCTCAAAAAACTGACGTCGATACCATATCAGTAAAAAATTTAATGCGTATGCAATGGAAAATATTTAAGTATCGGTAAAATATTCATCCGTCAAATCAGAGATCGGGATAAGGAAATAATGAGAGGGAAGAAATCCCGTGCGTAAATCCCTTAATATAAATGCATTTATCCATAGATACACGTATGGTTTTGATATAATTTTTTTTTAGTTGCTGTTCCAAGTTTGTGACACCATTAAAATTTGACAAAATTTGAAAACACGATTGTATGATAATGTTAATATGGTTCATAGAATACATGTACTTGCCAAGTTTTAATAGTATTATAGTTCTTATAGTTTCGGAAAAAAGTGTCTGTGACGTACGTATGAACAGACATAACATATATAGGGTCCCATATTTTGAAATTTGGCTACGAAGCTCTAAAAACCCAACTTCATTCATTTAAAACTTATTAAAATTGAAATTTAGACACTCGACCAAATTTGATAAGAAGCCTTTTTGGCGGTAAAATTACTCGTATAATTTAACTCTGCACTAAATTTCCGATTCGTATTTTTTATATAAGGTTTCACAATCATTTCCTGAGCATAAACCCACAGAATAATAACAAATCCAGGTGGAGCTTCAAGCGCCAGCTCGAAAAAACGTTTTTGGCCGATATTCAGAGAAAGTTATAAAGCCTATTATTATTGTAGAAAATAAAGTTTCCCATCTTTTTTTGCCAGTAAACTTTTTTCGATTTTACCGCTTACGATTTATTATGTCCAATTTAATGATAACAATGTAAAAAAAAAGATGTGAATTCTGTTCCCAGTACCATAAACATGTCCCTTTTACCCGAATGGAAGAAGGGTTATGTTTTTCGCGCGTATCTTTTATGTTTGTAAAACTTTTATTTCCACGTATCTTCCAAACGGCTGGATGGATTTTGGTAACTAAGATATTGTAAGACTAGTCTCATTCGCCAAAGTGTCCTTAGATAGTAGGTAATATTTTTTACGTGTAGTTTTTTTTGTAGTCGGGGTTTTTAATTTAAAGTTATTCAATCATATTGCTCGTTGCTCGAAAAAACAGCACCGTTCATCATCATGATTGAAGAGTTGAACGAAGAGTTTGGTCTCCACTTTTGTAATAAGAACAACTAAGCTGTGAAACGCATTGTCAGAGTGGGGTTCTGTCGATGGTTCGAACCTTGGGATTATTAGATACACATGTTTCTATTAGAGAAGCAAGTTCCATCGTAGACCGAATCATTTTCATCCACTATCATCGGCATCATCGCAACCGTATCATTAAATGGGTTATAAATCGTAAACGGTAAGTTTTACAAAAAAAGTTTACAAGCAACAAAAGATGTAAATTTTTGTTTTCTAGATATGTTGTCATAATATATAGTTTCCAAAATATCGGCTAAAACAGTTTTTCTCAATTGGCGTTTGAAGCTCTACCTGGATCTGTGAGCATTTTGTAATTTTATGCTCAGTAAGTGATCTTTATTACCTCATAGAAAAAAATGGGATTAGAAATTTAGTGCAAAGTTGACAAAAAAAACGTTCTAACTAAGAAAAACTAACTTGTTAGTCAAAAATTAAAAAAAATGTGATTTATTAAAAAAAATAAGAATTATTAGAAAACATTTTAAAAAGATGCATGAAATTGGAAAAGCCATTCTCAACTTGTAGTGGGGCCAAAAAAGAAAAGGTTGAGTTTTGTATAGATAAATTTAATATTTCTTCGTTTATATAGCAACAAAACTCTTATCACCAGTATAAACAAATCTTGAACAAAAATTGAGTTTAAATTACATAGTCCAATATTTTAATGTTATTTCTGCACTGTGGCACCGATTCCGCGCATCAGTACGGTCGCAAGAACAAGACATCGTTAAATGCCTACTATGAAAGAAATACTTGGCCTTAATATATTTTACTATATTATCTAACTTAGTGGTCAATATTATATGGTATCAAAACTGTAATAAATAAAATATATGTAGGTACGGCAAAAATGATGAAAATATTACATTATTCTCAAATCATCCTCAACAGTAATTAATGTCATGCTAGACGTAAGCTTCTCCCATAATATGCCACTTAGCTCAATCCACGATCTTCCGTTTCCATCCGCCACCAGGCGTCTTTTGTATATCGTCACATCATCTTATCTCTGTGCATTCTACACTACGTATACCTTTTCGCGGTCTTCGCTCCAGAACCCGTCTACCCTAACGGTTATCAGGTCTGCGAGAGATGTGACCGGCCCATTGCCACTTTAGTTTGGTAATACGCTGAGCTATGTGATTTTGGTTCTCTGACAAATTACTGCGGATGCAATCCGTCAAAGAAGCCCCAAGGATAACTCTTTCCATAGCTCGCTGAGCGATTTTGAGCTTTCCGACCATTTTGACTGTCAGCGTCCGTAGATGGAATGACAGGTAAGACGCACTGGTTAAATACTTTTGTTTAGAGACTTTGTAGAATGGGTGACGAGAAGACTCGACGAAGTTTCCCGAACGCTGCCCAACCCAGCTGGATTCTTCTCATGGCCTACTCTCAAAGCTATATCTACCTAGTTCAAGAGCCTGCCCTAAGTAAACGTATCTCTGAGACTTATCATGGGAGGATATTGCCCACGGGCATGCGGGTTAGTGACCACAGGGGCACAACTTCTTGTACCGGTGACGTTGCTGCCCATCACCGGCCGAGATTTAAGTTGTGCCGTTACTGTGATGACTTAATCACTATCAGTTGATTCCGCATTTGTGAGTTCTTATCACAGGCAGGGTAGACCGATGCCACATTCTATGCCCGGATGGGCACCAGGCCCAAATATAATAAAATAAATAATGTAACAAAACAGAGTAATTAATGAAATGTATCAATATAATGAAACGACGAAACGCCATCGAGATAAGGCTCGATTTATTTGTCTCGATAAGGACATGCTAGATAGCAGCAAGGGTCTCATGATGAAGCTGGAAGATGGCCATTAGATTAATCCCATCAAGTTTGGGCTCGTTTTATTGTCCTTGGTGAGTCATTTGCCGCTAGATGGTAACCAGGGTCTGATGATGAAGCTGTAATAAATATGGTCATTGGAACTCAGTAACATAACAACATAATCCCATCGATTTTCGACTCGTTTCATTTGCCTTGACGAGTACTTGACCCTAGATGGCTCATTCATTGGAAGTCAGTTATTAAACGACATAGCCCCATTGAGTTTGGTTTGGTTTATTCGGCTTGATGAGTGCCTACTTTGTCGCCAGATGGTGACCAGAGTCTGATGATGAAGCCGGAAGATGACGATTGGAACTCAGTAATTAAACGACAAAACCCCATTGTGTTTGGGGTCATTTCACTCGCCTTAATGAGTGCTTTGATGATAGATGGTAACTAGGCTCTGATGATTAAGCTAGAAGATAGCCGTTGCAACTCAGTTATTAAACGACATAGCCCCATCGAGTTTGGGTTCGTTTTATTCGGCTTGGTGAGTACTTAGTCGCTAGATGGTGACATGAAATTTAATTTGCACGAATTGATGCCAACCATCGGGACAGGCGAAACTATAAAACATACAATTGACAAGAATATCAAAAAAAATATCGGACAAAAAGCCAAATAATATTCAAAAACTTACCGTTTTTCCACATGTGGCGTTTTATGTAATCGCAGATCTTTGTTTATGTAATATGACGACATGCAATAATTAAAAAAAAAGCACAGATACGAAAGACGTTTACCCTGAGCCGCGCTCCCGAAATACCGATATTGTAATCTTGCCATTTTGATGTTCAAATAGACTGTGGTAGCACCTACCACAGCCTATTAAATCATACAGTCTATAGTCTATTTCAACTAGAGAGCGAAAAATGTACGTTCACGCCACGGTACCACGAGAGCACCGAAAACAAACGATGCGTATCGTTATCCATACATTTATGTATCGTTTCCCTATCGCTTACGCATTTACCGTGTTTCGTGGTACAGGGCGAGGCGAGCGACAAGGTCAACCAGACATTGCAAACCTATTTTGACATGTTTCGGTAAGATATTATTACGTAGTCCTAGCTCCACATTCCGCTCTGGAATGCGCTTGGATTCGGATCGCTTCCTTTAAATAGGTAATAATAATAAATAGTTTATTTGGCACACACTTAAAGCTTAAACTAATTACACCTGTCAATGTCAAATAATTAATTTACTAATTTGTAGGTAGATAGTTACATTTAAAACTTGTTCACAGTTTTGAGTTAAATAGTGATAATAGTAATATAATGATAATTGTTAGGTAAAAACAGAAAAGCTGAATTTGGATAGTGACAAAATAGTTGTTAAGTATTAAAATAATTTTTTGATGCAAAGAAGGTTGGTCTTCCCCTGCGCAACACTAAAAGGTAAAAGTCCGTTTTTCGCTCTCTAGTTGAAATAGACTATAGACGGGGCAATGGTGCAGTGTGAGACGCGGGAAGCGCGCTCCCAAATTTGTGAACATTACCATGTAACTAGTTGGGGGAGCGAGACTCAGAGCTGACGCGTGTCATATGTTTTGATTTTATTTTGGCGGTCGCTAATTTAAAATAGTGCATACAACTTGTGCTGTACACATTTTGATTTTGACATTTTAATTTCTTGCTCTCTTTTTTTTTAGCATTTTAGATGTTTTTGATTTTGTTAAATCAATTCTATATCACTAGGGGTACAAACATAGAAACAGTTTAGGATTGGCAAATATTTTATAATATTTACTTAAACCCCACCAAGTTCGGGCTAGTTTTATTCGTCTCGATTGATAAGTACTTTGACGCTAGATGCTAAACAGGGTATTTTGATGAAGCTCGAAGATGGTCATAGGAACTCAGTAATTAACCTACATAACTCCATCGAATTTGGGCTTGTTTCATTCGTCTTGTCATTGAGGTAATCTCTTTTAATTATCGAGTATGCCCATCTTCCAATCATTATTTACTGTGTTTTATAACATTATTTTTTCCAAGATTAAAAGCGTCGAACTTCTGGTAGTACTCGTATTTCTAGTATAATCGTGGTTTAATCTAGTAGGTAGTCTAGTCGGTGGGACTACCAACAACTTTGACACATAACATGTATCTGAAAAAAGGTAAAATACATTTCAGTTAGATAAATAAATTGAATGATAAAATTTCAGAGATTATATGATTAGCAATTCAGCATTTATTAGCAACAACTTACTTTAGCAATATTCTACTTATGAAATATCTACTTTGCAAAATGTATTGGTCTATTTTTAACTCATCTATCAGTGATAATCCCACCGATAAACACGAACATTTGTAAGAACGTATGTTTGTTACTTTCTCACAAAAACTACTGAAGGGTTTTGGTTGAAATTTGGTACATAGATAGATGATGCTCTAGGATAACACATGTGCTATTTTTTATTCGGGGAAAATTCATCAGATTGCACTTTATACTTATTGACATTCTTTGACATTGCTCCCACGGATCAACTGCAAGATAAATTCTGAAATAAATTCATGTTCATTTGGTAAATAGATATATTTTTTTATTATACTTTTATTATTTGATTAATTGATACTTTTTAATCTTATGTGTGTATTTTATTTTTAATATTTTATTTAATTCTTCTTTTGTTCTAGTATACGCTCATATTATTCCTTAATAAAGTAATATATGTAAAACATGTTGCCCAATGTAAATAGTATTTAAGTACTGAGTATATGAAGACTGCAAAATCTACAATAAAACAGCATCCTGCTGAAACACAAGACGTTGGCGTAATTGTGCTCATCAAACATATCTCACGCATAGTTATAGCACAACTGAATAGAAGCCAAAACTGAATAGAAGTAAATGAATCAAATGACATAAATAAAAGCCAGAAATTAAAAGAAGACGAATAAGAAGATACATAAGTACACGTAAAAAATAATTCTATAATTGGCTGTTTCTTTTAGTCATAATATTTACTAATCGTTTTTTTTAATATACCTCTAATTTGTATTTAAATAAGATCAACGACTGCCAAAGTCAAGGACATATTCAACTTACCTATACATACAAGTAGGTAATCTAGATGTGACAACGTTAAACGCGTTGAAATATTTTATCGACTTTTTTAACATTAGGTACATAAAGGGAGTGTAACGCGACCAAAACATAGGAAGATAATGAATAGCACAGCTTCTTACACAAATACAAGATAATTAAAATTTATAAATAGTCATAATAAAAATTAGATTTAAAGATGAATGGCAGAGTGCCCAAATTTGGAGTGGGTTGCCATGTTTTTATTTCGTTATGGCCGTGCGTTACGGTCTTACGGAATTTCTTGATTCGGTCACCGCGGTCACGATAATATTATAATACAGTACTCCAACTTCATACAAACCGGCGAAACGTGAGCTATAGCTACGCGCCTCGATCTCGCGATGCGCTCGCGGCGCAGACAGTCACGGCTGTACCGCAGCGTCAAACGGACGGTGTGTTGTTTTTTAACAATAACCGCGCGATTTTTGACGTGACTACGTCTTATAAATTGGTTTGCCGGGTGACACTTCAAGAAACTGCGTTACGCTCCGCTCACGTTATGCGCTCACAACGAGCGAGCGAGTGAGAGGCACGCGTCCTTCCACTCGGGCATGGTTAGCCCGCCTAAGAGCGAGAGAGACAGACATAAAAGTGAAAGGCACGCGTCCCTTCCGTAAAATTATTTTACCACTCAAAGTCGTTGTCACGTAAAACTTTCGCCCGTATACCGACTTTACAGGCAACCAATTTTTTCTCTAAAAATCAGTTAATATGACGAGCAGGAAATATTGTGCTGTTTTTGGTTGTATGAATTCGTCAATAACGCATCCAGACATAATTTTTTTTAAATTACCTGGAAACTCTGAAAGCTAAGACTATAAAATAATTTTACTTACTAGTAGGTAGGTACATAATGTGTGTCTTTTAATGGATAAGTATTTCATTTTATCTCAAGGCACAAATATTTTTCGGTCGCAAATTTATAAGGCAGATTTATTATTCAATCATACACTTTGTTTTTTAATTAAATCTACTAATCAAAAACAACACGCATTTTTATTGCAGTCTTCCCAGGTATTCAATTCACAAAGTGTTTTATTTGTTCGTATAAAAAAGTATTATTTAATCACAAAACTAAATGGAAACACAAAGTACCTAGGCAAATGTAAAATTATAATGCAGGAGGCGGGCAGCCCTATCGCTTGTTTACGTTCTCCGCAGCTCTAGGTATAAATTTCAAAAATACGACTCAGTTAAATTACTGTATATAAATTATTATCGTGCCGCGGTCAAGGCCCGCAATAAAAGCTATGTAATAGCTTTGTTTCAACTTAGTTTAAAATATAAAGATTGAAAAATCCTATTAATATGATAAACGCAAAAGTCTGTATGAATGTAGGGCTCCATTTTTGTTATTTTTTTACACAAAAACTACTCAAAGGATTTGGATGAAACTTGGTACGTAGACAGATAATGGTCTCAAAAAGCACCAAAGCTATTTTTTATCCCGAAAAAATAACGGGGTCTGGAACTACGCGGGTGAAGCTTCTAGTAATGTTTTATTGATTTCTCAAAACAAATCAGGTACTATTTTTTACGTTAAGACATTTTATAACACTGAGTAATAAGTCTTAGAACAAACACTGCTCAAGTCGTGCAATCGAACTATTAGTTATGAATTATTATTTTGATAAATTAACTGTATAGACTGAAATGATGCATTGTACGTACCGCAATCCAAAGGGAATATGTGTACTAATGTAAGTTAGTCACAAATTAACTGTTTAAATTATTCTTATAATTATTTATAGGAACTCAACAAGAAAGCTCAAGTTAATTCAGTTGACAACATATTATCGTGATATTTTGACTGGATTGCTATTTGAAGAAAGTTGTGTAAGTTCAATAGTTGTTTCGTAGTCTTTTTTAATTTTGTTACAGATTATATTATAGGTACACTTTTTTGAACACATCATCATCATTATCCTATATTCGTACACTAAAACTCTGGCTGACACAACTGAGACCGATTCTTAGCGAATACAATCCTTCATGGTTTTATGAAGGATTGTATACTATGATACGTATACTAGGAGTTTTCTTAGTATAGCTTGCTGAGGGAATTACACTTTCACTGGCGGTGTCCACATTTCAACGCCGTATGTTATTAAGCACTACACCGTATACACTAATTGAATCAATTAACACAGAAAGAAAGTTACGGTCAAGTCGGGAGAACGGCTTGCGAGCCGGAGCGCCTGGTTCGTATCCCATGTGGAACACTGTCTCTTTAAACGCGTGTGCGTAATGTCGCTAACTTAAAAACGGTAAAGGAAAATACAGTGAGGAAACCGACATGTTTCTAGAATCAAGGTCATGCGTCATCCACCAACTCGCACTGAGACAGCGTGGTGGATTATGGCCTTAACTCTCTCCTTGCGAGACAAGAGCCCGAGTCCTAGCGGTTGGAACATTTAGTGGGATGCTTATGCTTACACTGAAAATGAAAGGCAATGTTTCCAGTGAAATTAGGTACATGGCAAAGAGATAAAACATCTTATATCTCTGGGTGACGAGCGCAGTGCAGTGCTAGGTAGTGATTTGGACTCTTTATGTTCCAATAGCTGCGTGTCACTGTGCTGTTATGAGGCAGACATGTTTTTTACCATCGGACAAATGTCCTGCTCGTCTCATCACTAAATTATACAAAATTAAATAGATAGGTAGGTAGTTATTGTTTTGTTGTCGGTTATGATATAAGGTCTCCAGTGTCTCATCTAGTAGGCTGTAGATCTAGGGTGTCCAACGTAATGAAATCACATTTCGATACATCATTGATCATGACGCGATAGTGAGCGCGTCATGTTTAGTAGAGCCGACACGGCCGGCCCGTGTCGCCCCAACTCTCATTACGGGAATTAATGATGATGGGACCTGGGACTTTTAGGTCGAGCTAAAACGAGTTTGACAAGTCTGTGGCCCTAGTCACCTGATCACAGGACTTGTACAGTGAAGGTATGCGCCTATACTTGTATTAACGTGACTTGTTCATTTAGGAGAAACCGCTGTGGCATAGTGGAGAGATGTTTCGAATTCAGAATCGTGTGGTTGTATGTTCGAATCCTGTTTACATCTCAGAACATTTTTCAAAATTCAAATGTACGCCTTGGTCATTAAAAGTTACAATTAGCTCTAAAGTTTAAGAAATATATCGAGAACAAACAGACTTCTTTCTAAAGAAATCATCATTCCAAAGACATGTGTCATCCACCTATACTTCAAAACGATATTGGAAACACATTCCTTCTAAAGATCTCTTCTCTCAATTAAGAATTAATTACCTACAATTTGTAGAGTAAAAAAATACTTGACATGAAAAATGCAAGTGAAAATGTTTTTGTTTTTTATGTAAAACCCAAAATCTGTGGTAAAACCAAATACCGTAAACTAACAAAACGGATTTCCACATGAATATAATTTTGCCTGATGTTAAGCGATGATGCGGTCTACTATGCGACGCGCTTACCTACTTACCTAAAAGAAACCGATTCACTCTCGATTTGAAGACACCAAGATTGATACCATCGGGAAAAACCCACAATTCATTTCACAATACCAAATAACAATTCGACATAATAATAGTCAAACCTCTTCGTTCAGAACTACGATGAAGCGAGTTTATTCTACATATATTATACATTTAACATTGCAGCATACAAAAGTCAAATCCTCAATTAATCAGGAAATACTCCTTAATTATAAAATAACCTATCGCGCACAGCAACTGGTTATTTTTTAATAAACCATTATTAACTGAACTATTTACGCAAAGGTAAAAATGATATGGTAAGCCCAGAACCCACTTAAAACTTTTAGTATCAATAATAACTTCATTCAACCACAAAACGAATCGGACAAAAAACATTCGTTTTACAATCTGAATCAATTTAAAGTTAATAAATGCTCTTACCGCCAGTGTAGCGCTCAATCATCCACCGCTTGGGTCGAAACAATGAAAAAACAAACAGTCTTGGTTATTATATTTCTTGTTTTAAACGACTTTTAATAACACCTTATTATTGAAGGAATGTCTTTGCATATTGTTTTTATTTACCACTAACAGCATCTTTCGCTTTCACACTGTTCCCGATCTCGCTATTTTCCCGGGATATATGGTAGATTATGTGTAATTCCAGACCGTTATCTATCTATGTTCAAAAATGTCATCCTAATTCCTTCAGTAGTTTTTGCGTGATACACATCCTCCATCCTCACAAACTTTCGCATTTATCATATAAGTGGCTATGACTAGCAGCGCCCCGCGGTTATAACCGTAACCATAAAATATTCACTTCTTGTCTATTTATTATACCATAAGCAGATTACTTTATGTTCCCACAGCTGAAACTTGGAAAATTGTAAAAATTAAATAAAATAACAGTAGGATTAAAACCCATTGTAAAAGGATGACAATAATATGACAAAAGTGAAAGGAAAAATAAAAATTTACGGGCGATCTGAGGTCGGAAAGTGGAAGGGGGCGTCCGTTTTAAAGAATAGTAGATCTAGATTTCAGGCAAAACAACAAATTCTACAGAAATGGATTGTACTACAATGTTGTAGGGGAATAAAAAGATCTACAACTTTTCAACACTTTTTTCAAATAGCCTCAAAATTTCGTGGATAATTAAAAAAAAACAAGTTTTTATTTTTTTTCTTTAACAACAAATTAACAAAAACTGTTCATAAAATTTGTTAAAAAAGTTGTCGTTTCACATTCCAAATACAGTGTAATTGTTTTTATTTTAAATAATTAATTTTGACGTGACTACGTCTTATAAATTGGTTTGCCGGGTGACACTTCAAGAAACTGCGTTACGCTCCGCTCACATTATGCGCTCACAACGAGAGCGAGTGAGAGACACGCGTCCCTTCCACTCGGGCATGGTTAGCCCGCCTAAGAGCGAGAGAGACAGACATAAAAAGTGAAAGGCACGCGTCCCTTCCGTAAAATTATTTTACCACTCAAAGTCGTTGTCACGTAAAACTTTCGCCCGTATACCGACTTTACAGGCAACCAATTTTTTTTCAACCTAAAGGACATTGTTCATTTATAAGGGACTTTGGGCTAAACGTGGACATTTATTTTCACTGATATCATAAATTCAACCCGACAGCTTCAAGCAATAAGTACTTATCAGAATATTAGCATTTGGTAGTAGCAGAAATACTACTTACGCATATTTCCCATAAGTAAAATAAATGTTGATGAGATTATTTTTAACAAAACTACAACATTTCGTACCATCGGAGGGCCAGAGTTGTTATGGGAGGATGCCGTCGATGTCTGAGGGCAAGCTAAGGTCCTAAGAATGTATTTTAATCAACCGAATACAAAAATCATAATATCACAATAATACCAAACATACAAACACGTGACATATAAAAGCATAAATAAACAGCTGACAGCTACGCATTTTGTTTTGATGTATGCTGTGCTGCCATTGTAAAAATATCTTAATATCGATCTAAAAGAAACGATTTTAATGGTGTGTGTAAAATCAATACTATTCTATTATAGCGGACTTTGTTTAAATTAATAACTAAAATATCCACAAGTTTGTGGTCAAAATGAGTAAACGCTTATTTTTTTATTTTGTTTTTTATATTGTTTTTTTATAAACGTTATTTATATTGTTCTACGAAATTATTCTGTATTAGATACATATTTATATACGTAATCCGCCCCGGCTTCGCCCGTGGTACATTATGTATATAGCACTCATCAGGATTCCATACATATACAACGGTGAAAGAATGACTGAAATCGGAATATCGCTTTCAAACAAAAAACCTCTTCAGCTACCTGCTACGCCACCTGTCGGAAATTGGTCGTACCAACTCAGATTTAGAAACAAATTTGATTAGCAAAAGTTTATATTCAATGACGCAATCTTAGACACATGCTGTCATGAGTCATGTCAAAGCACGAAACGTACGAAAACTCTCAAAAAGGAATATTTTTTCCCGATTTTGTTACATTCTTGATTCATGCTCCGCTTCTATTAATAGTACCGCTATGTTCTACAGCCTATTATAGCTTTCCTCGATAAATGGACTATGCAATAGAAAATGAATCTTTCAATTCGGACCAGTACTTCCCGAGATCCTAGCGTTCAAACAAACTATTCAGCTTTATAATATTAGTATAGATTAGGAGATGAAGTTGCTTCTCATGATATTGTGATGTAAAAGCAGCAAAGGGGGTCTACCGCCTAAAGCTACTGCTTTCGGCTATGCTTTGATTTGTGACGTCATCGGCCAATTTGGTACCGCCGATGAAAGCCGAAAACAACATCTGCTTTCCGTAAAGCCGAAAGCAGATGAATGAACGAAACTCATACATTTGCACTGAAATAGCGACCGCCTAATTTTTATCTGCTTTCAAGCAAAGCATTTTCTGCTTTCTAGTAATGTCATGAAGACATGGCCAAATTCGATGCTGATTTGCGATTGCTGTAGTGTAATTTTCTAGTATTTTCGTTATTAAACTGCCTTGTCAAGAACGATAATTGTGTGGTGAATATAGTCAAAGTCAAAGTCAAAGTACTTTATTCATAAATGTACAATTTACACGTCAATTAATAAAAAATAAAAACAAAAGAAAGGGCATACAAATTGTATACATTTTCAAAGTTTGAAACTACTACTTTACTGTATTACAATAATTATTGTACAGAAAACTGTCAAGCATTATACGAGTATAATGTCTTTATTGCAATTGTACTAACCTATGTCAAATTTATTTATTTACATTTTATGGGAACTTTGCCATCACTCTCTAAAAATTCGCTGTAACTATAAAAGTTTGATCGATAAGCCAGCACTTTAATCTGTTTTGAAGCTGCCGAAACTTGGGGCCGATATAACTATTTTGGGAAGAGCGTTATAAACTTCCGGTCCCATAATGTGAGTTAACTTCTGTGATCTCGTGAGAGAGTGTGGTATAACATCCAGCTTGTCGGCGTTGCGTATGTTGCGAGAATGTCTCTCTCCTCGCGTGTTGTACGATTCTAAATTATTTTTGACATACACAGCCACTTGATAGATCAAGATAGCAGGTAAAGTAAGTATACCAAGCTCCTTGAAATATGGTCTGACGGATGTACATTGCGATACGCCAACAATGGCACGTACGGCACGTTTTTGGGCGCGGAACGCACGCTTCCAGTCGGCAGCGCGCGCGTATAGCTCGGCGCCGTATTGTAACCGTGAATGCACTGTGGCGAAGTAACATGCACGTGACACTTCCGTAGACACCACTCGGGATACTCGTCTTAGCGCAAAGCACGCACTGCTAACTTTAGCACACATCTTGTCGATATGATGTTCCCACGTCATGCTGCGATCAATCTCGAACCCCAAAAATGCGGTGTTCTGTACCTGCTCAACCATAACACCATTTAGCGAGACTTTTAGCGGTTTTGTATCGTGTCCCGACAGACAAAATTGAATATAGTGTGTCTTTTTTGAATTTAGCATAAAACCGTTGGCGCTAAACCATGAATTTAAGCCGTTTATTACAAAATTTAATTTATCTTCTACTTCCTCTATTGAAAGAGCTGTGACTACGGCAGCCACGTCATCCGCATACATGAATATGGCTGCACCCTTCACGGCTTCGGGTAGATCGTTTAGTAGGAGAAAACATAATATTAGAGACTGACGAACCCTGCGGTACTCCCATAGACGAAGGCAACGGGTCTGATTTATTGTCGCCATCGCCAGCATCCACTACTTGAGAGCGGCCTCGTAACATGTCAGTCAATACCTCGTATGATTTCCCAGCTATGCCATAGTGTTTCAGCTTTAAAGCTAAGGTCTCATGGTCTGCAACATCGAAGGCCTTCGATAAGTCACAGCATAAGACGGCTACTTGCTCTTTACGTTCACGGGCAGCCAACACGCTACGAATCACTTCACGCGTTAGAGAAGTCGTAGACCTCCCTTCGCGGTATGCGTATTGTTGTTCACACAGCGCCTCGGTTTCCGATAGGTAGGCCACTAATCGCGAATATATACAATTGCGAGAACACTGATAACTTCCCAAGTTTCGTCATAGAAACGGTGATTTTACTAAAAAATAAGTACCTAAATCTCAGAATTTTACACTTTGGGAGGGCATAATTCCCTCTTGCATCTCTCCCGAAAAACGAGACATCAAACCTGAGATAAAGGTAAGAAGGAACTTATAATAAACTAGAAACCTTTTTTGTTTTGATAATAATACCTAGCTTTATTTATTATCATCATTTGTGATCTCGTACTTACGTTCACAAATTGTCATAGAATTGGCTAAGTTTCTACTGTAAGTTATTATTTGAAACATTCTGAACTCCTTGATATCAATATTATTGCGAGGGACTACTTGTTATCAGCAAACATCAGTAAATTAATAATATTTTGATGGTAGGTATTGAATATAAAACACCATTAGACATGTACACAAAATTGAACTCCAGAATGTGGTTCAAAATAATAAATGCAAGCATCGATATAATTAAAGAAACGAAGATGAGGTATGCTACAATCTAAAGACAACATAACGTGGCGAAAATTTGTTTGAAAAATTTGAAAATTGAATTGTCAGCGAACGTACACAATTGTCAGCGAACGTACACAACTCCTTGTTGCGAATGAGACTAAATCAGGAGACGTCACCTGATTTTGCATCGCCATAGTAGAAGCGCGTTTGCCGCTTCTGCGTTTTTAAGAGTTTGATGTGTACGGGTAAAGTCGTGGGGTGCTGCTAGTCTTGTAATGAAATGTTAATATTTCAAATCTATATAAATAAATTTTGTTTTTGTTTTAGGAGTCACAAGAAATATTGGCTGCTGGCTGCTCTCAAGACAAGACAGCTTACAAGAAAACAATGAATTGTCTCACAAGAGTACCCAATGTCACCAACCCCATAGAACTGTTAAAAAATGATTGAGAATAAATACACGCACTCCTAATTTCATAATCTGCATGGAGAAATAGAAAACCTTTGCCTAAGTCATCCCACGACCATAGCGCAAACATGTTATTCAGCTTGAATGGCCTTGAGTCTCAGTTTAGTCTGGGTGGTCTAGTTAATAAATAAATAAATATTGGTGGATTGGTGGAATAAATATTGGTGGAGGAACAATTCACACACAACACCACCTGACTCCAAACTAAGCAAAGCTTGTAAGATGGCAGCGAGATAGCTGATATATATGTAAAGCCTCTGTCTGAGGTAAACATTTACAATTTAATTGATGTAAAACAATTAAAACATATTATGTAATATAAATATCTAATATATTATTTAGTTTTTAAAGTCATGCAGTTTGCTCACTCTGGCTTCGGGAATATAAATAGTGATTCTCTATAAAAATTGGACTCCGGCGATGACAAAAACAAATACCTATTTGTACATTCTATTTCAAGAGGTAAGTACTTAATGATAATAGATACATTTTAAAGTGTCTATCGTTGTTAACAATTATAAGCTTGTTTTCACATTTCGTGATATTGTAGGTTCGAATCCCGCTTACACCTCTGAGTATTTTCCTTAGTGCGGTCGACATTTGTCGGGCATGCCGCCGTCCAGGTGAATCTCTTCGTTATATTATTTCCGGTTGTTCGCATCTTGCTAACGGCGAGTACTTTGCACAGACATAACCTAGTAGCTAGGATCATCCATCAGCAACTTGCTCTTTGACACGGCCTTGTCGAGTCCGTAGTGAGAAGGACAAGCTTAGCAAGTACCTTGACTTGGCTCATGAGGTTACCGCCATGCGGGATGTTGATTCGACGATCATAGTCTCAATAGTCGTGTCGGCAAACGGCCTTATAGCGAAAAGTTTTATATCTATGCCCTGTAAATTAACTAGAACATTGCCCTTCAAACCGTCACACAGTGATGTTTCCACATACTGCTTGGCAGTAGAATAACTGACTAGAAAAGGTGTGGTCCTGTCCCAGGCGGACTCGCAAAGCGTCTTACTATTATCTACACTACCTACCTACTAATATATAGCACAGTCTATTAAATCATACAGTCCTTCGACGAAGTCGTCTAGACGGGGCAATCGTGCAGGGCGTGCGGGGAGAGACGTGGGGAGCGCGATCCCAAATTGTGAACATTACCATGTCAGTAGTTGGGGAGCGCGGTTCGGTGCTGACATTTGTGGTAAGCTGGGAAGTACAAGTATGTATCGATTTTATTTTGGCTATCACTTATTTAAAATGGGGCATACAACTTGTGCTATACTTACACATTTTGATTTCTTAACAACTGGGGTTTTAGATGATGTTTTTTGTACATATTTGTAAAATCAATTTACTTACTAATTGGTCTCGTGGCTTAGTTGGTAGAAAGTCTGCCTCCAAAGCCGATGGTCGTAGTTTCGATTCCCACCCAGTGCAAATATTTGTGTGATGAATACAAGTATTTACTTGACAACTGATGGCTTGAATCTAAACGGCCCGACCCGTAGGATTTACCTAAATTAACATTTAACGAAAGAAAATTGGTTTTTCGTGAAGTCAGACTGCTGTCGAAGAGTCCCGGCTACAAGTACCTACTGCTGGGTTAAGAAAGGTAAAATTTATCTCCACAAAAGCAGGAAGTTCAGCTATTCTCATCATTAACTACGAAGATTTGGTCCAGATACTACTTGCACTGAGGAGCCAATCTCGAGACCTGCCCCCCCCCACAGCTATTTCATAACCATTGTTTTAATCACAGTTTACCACAACACATATTTTCCACTGTAACGAAAAAAATGGACTATACGGTAGACGTCTTTGTAACCCATTTAAATGCCGCGGTTTTTTGGGTTTCGGCTCGTGTTCGAGACGCCATTCTGAAGATTGTTGGCTTGTTTGCATGTTGTACACATAAACCCATGTCTCGTCGCCAGTTAGTATACCATTCATAAAGGTCGGATCCGTAGAAGCTCGGGAAACCATGTCTTCAGCGACATGCTTTCGCTGCGCTTTATGAACAAAATTGAGCTCTTTTGGAACTAGTCGAGCGGCGACGCGTTTCATGCCTAAAATGTCAATGAGAATGTTGTGGACGGACTTAAAAGATATGTTCACCTCACTAGCCAACTCTCTCAGACTCATACGTCGATTTTCGAGCACTAGCTTCTTGATTCTGTCGATGTTTCCTTTGGTCGTAGTGGTTGAAGGTTTACCAGAACGAGGCAAGTCTACTACTACTTCTCGGCCTTCTTTAAAAGCCTTATACCATTTATAAGCCCTTGTTTTCGATGTACCTACACGATTCGCGGTAGGTATTTCGCAACATTTTTAGTGATTCACCATATGAAATATCATTCGAAACACAAAATTTAAGGCACACTCATTGTTCAACAATATTTTCCATTGTAAAAATCGCCGAGAACTCAAAACTATGACCAACAAAAAGTGTAGTTTAAAACTACAGATCCCGCTCAAACTTTGCGCGGTAAATCAGTAAAGTGCTACCAACATGCAGTAAAATAATTAGAACGACCTCTTTTATACGGGTCTTTTTATTGACATATTCCCGATACTTTTTACACAGAGTAGTAGATCACAGTTAAATATTAGAACCACAAAAAGCATGTTAGAATCCAATAAATTAAGCTGAAAAGTTATTTTCGGTACATTTAAATGGGTCACAAAGACGTCTACCGTATAGTCCATTTTTTTCGTTACAGTGGGAAATATGTGTTGTGGTAAACTGTGATTAAAACAATGGTTATGAAATAGCTGTGGGGGGCAGGTCTCGAGATTGGCTCCTCAGTGCAAGTAGTATCTGGACCAAATCTTCGTAGTTAATGATGAGAATAGCTAAACTTCCTGCTTTTGTGGAGATAAATTTTACCTTTCTTAACCCAGCAGTAGGTATTTGTAGCCGGGACTCTTCGACAGCAGTCTGACTTCACGAAAAACCAATTTTCTTTCGTTAAATGTTAATTTAGGTAAATCCTACGGGTCGGGCCGTTTAGATTCAAGCCATCAGTTGTCAAGCAAATACTTGTATTCATCACACAAATATTTGCACTGGGTGGGAATCGAAACTACGACCATCGGCTTTGGAGGCAGACTTTCTACCAACTAAGCCACGAGACCAATTAGTAAGTAAATTGATTTTACAAATATGTACAAAAAACATCATCTAAAACCCCAGTTGTTAAGAAATCAAATGTGTAAGTATAGCACAAGTTGTATGCCCCATTTTAAATAAGTGATAGCCAAAATAAAATCGATACATACTTGTACTTCCCAGCTTACCACAAATGTCAGCACCGAACCGCGCTCCCCAACTACTGACATGGTAATGTTCACAATTTGGGATCGCGCTCCCCACGTCTCTCCCCGCACGCCCTGCACGATTGCCCCGTCTAGACGACTTCGTCGAAGGACTGTATGATTTAATAGACTGTGCTATATATTAGTAGGTAGGTAGTGTAGATAATAGTAAGACGCTTTGCGAGTCCGCCTGGGACAGGACCACACCTTTTCTAGTCAGTTATTCTACTGCCAAGCAGTATGTGGAAACATCACTGTGTGACGGTTTGAAGGGCAATGTTCTAGTTAATTTACAGGGCATAGATATAAAACTTTTCGCTATAAGGCCGTTTGCCGACACGACTATTGAGACTATGATCGTCGAATCAACATCCCGCATGGCGGTAACCTCATGAGCCAAGTCAAGGTACTTGCTAAGCTTGTCCTTCTCGGCTCGTCTACCAGCACGATAGAGCGATAGAGCGGTCTTAGTAGAGCAACGCACGACCATTCTCGAGAACTGGCAGAGGTGCGTACTTACAGTACGGACTCGACAAGGCCGTGTCAAAGAGCAAGTTGCTGATGGATGATCCTAGCTACTAGGTTATGTCTGTGCAAAGTACTCGCCGTTAGCAAGATGCGAACAACCGGAAATAGTATAACGAAGAGATTCACCTGGACGGCGGCATGCCCGACAAATGTCGACCGTACCGTCCTTCATTATGTACTTCCGGTAATTGTTCGTCTTGATAACTTCGTCTGCAATTGCACAAGCAAAACCTGAAGAGGTCCCCGAAGCGCAGCCAGTTCACCGACGCGAGCAGATTCACACCGGGTCCTGTTAGGGCCCGCTAGAACCGCCCGTGCAGCTCCTTGCTCTTCCATACTTCCTTGCGGTCATCAGTGCTGAGCACCGATGGTTTGCGCCAGTTCACGTTTGCCATTGAAAGAGGTGTGAAGCTCCTGTCAACTGCCACAACATCGCAATGCATCCCGGACTCGCTGTTGCGTAAATAATCCCTGAGACTGCATACGTTGCGGTTGTGAAGATTCTTGGCATTTAAAAAGCCTCGATCTCCCAATTTCCGCGGGTTATACAGTCTTATAACAGGCGAGCGCGGGTGTAACATGCGTTGTGTTGTGAGCAGTTGACGGACCTTTCTGTCCAGAGCGTCGTTCTCAGTCCGAGTCCATCTCAGTATGCCAAAGGAGTATATCAGCAGAGGCATCACCCAACCGTTGAAGGCTCGTGCCTTGTTACCGCCTAACAGAAGACTTTTAAGTACTTTTGTCAGCCGGCAAAAGAAGCGCTCCTTCACCGATTTCTTAATGTCATTTGCTGATATATATACACAATGACTGTGACATACCGAGATATTTGTAGGTCTCGCCTTCGAAGAGGGATCTACGAGTTATGGTCTCGGAAAGTTGTAAATTCTGTGAATTATTATTTATTATTATTAGTATAACAGTATGACTAGCAGTGCTGCGGTTTTAGCCGTATCACGAAAATTGGATAAAATTGAATTTTCACTTCTTGTCTATATTATAACACAAGCAGCCCACTTTGTGTTCCCACAGCTGGGACTCGGAAGCCTTCCCTCACAAGGAGAGCATAAAGATCATCCACCACGTTGGCCAAACGAGGATTGACGGATAGCACATTTTCCTGATTGTTATAAATATTTTATTTTTACTTGACCACCATCTCGCCTAATGTTAAGTGACGATGCGGTCTACGATGGAGCGTTCTCATTGTTTTCTAGTCGTGAGTTAATTGGTCTCTTCTAGGCATAGAGTAATTTCTATGCTTCTAGGCAAGCATGTTCCATCCTCCCATCGTAGATCGGATAGTCGTTAACGAAACGGCAGTCAAGTGTGTTATTATTGTAGTTAAATCAACTTTAAGAAACAATAGCTCGATACTGAGTGTCAATTGTTACAGTAAGCAGTAATGAATACAGACATTATCTTCCTACATTGCGTTACATTTACTCATCTAGTATACGTTAGCACGTGGTTAGCACACTACGACATTATTGCATTGCATGTTTTGTATAAACATTAAGAAATAAACCGTAAACCCGCTATTATTAACAGGTGGTACGGCATCTAAAAAATACCTAGTAGATAGGGACCAAGAATCAGGGCGAATTGATGAAATGTTTCGTTGGAAATCATAAGGCACAAAAGATGTGAGAAACGTTCATCGCGTTTTAGTGCCGTAAAGCGCCATCTACCGAGTTTAGGTGAAGATAGTAATATGTTTTGTATCATAATGTACATATTGTAAATAATAAACGGAAATTAAGTTCTATTAAGATTTAAAGGAATAAATGATTTATTATTATTCACACATTTATTTATCTCCTTAAGTTTATGTTTATAAAATATGTAGGTATTAAAAAGGCCATAAAACAATTACAAAAACTTAAACCTAGATAGCCGCCAGCAGCGGGCCAGGGCCCAAGCTACCGGTGGTTAGGGCTGCAGAGTGACGAATCTCCTGACGATGCTACCTGTGTCAAGGATGACTGCCTTCTGATCTGGCTCTTTTATCCAACCGTCTAGCGAAAGTCTCTTGAGATATTGGTCGAGACAAGTCGAGACCTTTTGCTAAAAGGCCGTTTGCCGACAATATACTATTGGGACTATGGTCGTCGAATCAACAAGTAATGTAAGATGTGCACAATAATACCTATGTGCATAACACCTAATTTCACAGACCAATACAGATTATGATTATGATGTTGATTTGTGTTTGTGATTTTAATCCACTGTTTCTGCCGAGAGCTTGGACACTTTTCTCACTCATTTCCGTTGACATATTGATCAACGTCTTCAGTGGTTTCCAGCAGACTGAATCTGTTCCACAATTCCAGCTGAAATTATTTGAGTGCTGTGATGATATGGCACGGTGACGGGCGGAGCGTAGACTTTATCAGATGATTTCTCTCGAGTCGGAAGTTTACATTCAAAGTAACTCGAACAAGTCGGTGACCGCTTCCGGTGTGAAACCTGTTGATCACTGTGACATCTTTGAATATATACCTCCTGTTCGTCACAATAAAGTCGATCTCATTTTTTCGTCACCCCATCAGGGCTTTGCCAAGTCCACTTCCTATGAGGCTTTGTATGAAAGAATGGGTTCATCAGGGATAGCCTCTGGGGTTCGAGGAAGTTTACCAGCATTTGGTCTCTTGGGATTCTACTGCCAACACCATGCACTCCAATTGCAGATTCTCCACGTTCCTGTATCCACTTTGGCGTAGAAGTCCCCCATAGCAACGGTGTAGTTTTTTTTTTAATTGTCCCGATTATGACCGGGCTCTCGGGTTTTTCCCTAACATGTGGTGGGTCAGGGGTTTCTTATGCTACTTATTTTACAGTCTATCTTATGACTATATCTTGACATAAACTTATGATATTTTGTTTCTAGTTGTTAGATCTAAGTTTTGTTAACAGTTTACTTTAAAAATATTTTATTTACACTACATTGTACCTTAATGTCTTTTGGGTTGGTTTGGATACATAATTATATAATACTAGCTGAACCCGCTGCTTCGTTCGCGTAAGCAGATGTTACTGACTTATACATTAATTGGAAGTATCGTACGTCAAATATTTGGATAAGTAGTCATTGAAAAACCTTTGAGTTTGAGTGAATTTGTTTTTCCACACAAAAATTTATTTAATTTTATCATCTTTATTTTTTTTTTTTTAAACAAAATCAAACATAGTCAGTTTTCGTAGTATCGAACATAGCCGCAAGTGTTAAGTTTGTAGGATTTTTATAGAATACATTATGAAAAGTCTGAAGCTAATGTGTATGACCTGATACCTACTTACCTATTTCTTTTTATCCGCAAGCTGTTTTCTAGCTGTTACACGCGACTTCGCCGTAGTAAAATTTTGAACGAAGCCTGTGTGGAATCAAAACAATCAAAATGTTGAGTTTTAATGACATTCAAGCAAGTTGAACCCGTAAATCTAAGCCAAGTCCTAGTGAAATGTTAATGTATGAATTTAATTGTAGGTAACACAGAAAAAAATCAAGAACGAAAGAATCCAAATTTGGCATCATAATCCTTTTAGTAGCAAAAACTTATTAGTACAATTTAGAATACCAGTAACGCCACCTAGTGATGAAAAAAAAATACATACCACAATAGCAAAACATCGATTTAAATGGCCTTTAGTGCTTTTACATTAAAACTGGCATTAGCGCCGTCTAATGAGAATATTATGTTGCTTGTTATTTTGATTGTGAACGCAAATCACCTATATTATCTACGCCAAAACGGGTGCATATATTTTCATTTTGGCTTTTACCTTACCATCACATCAAGTTCCTTACGAAAATATATGCTTATATTAATATGGAGTTAAATGAAAATGTAGACTTATTAGCCCATGTGAAATTTTAGACTCTAAACTATATATGTGTTTCGTATGTCAACCCATATCATTGTGCCGTTTTGACGTGATAGTTAATATTTGTTTCCTTAGGGCCCATGCTTCTTTTCAGGTTGATAGGTAATTAATACATAAATGTGGTATTTCAGACTATGAGTTATTTCTGTTTCAATTTTCTACCAAATTTGCTTAGTCTTTCCTACGTCACAGTAACCTATAAGTAACCGATTTGTTATTTCTGAGTTCAAACTACGTGTGTTTCGAATTCCATCCAAATATGTTCAGCCGTTCCAACGTTGTCCTGTAAATATTATGAATGTCACTGTTTGGATGTTTGTTACGTAATACATAGAGTACTTATACATAGGCAATGTTTAGCCTATGTGTTCTTCCAGACTGTAATCTAATTCTATTTCAAATTTCAACCCGATCACTTGATACGTTCCGCCATGATTAAAGCGGCAATAGAAATACATCATCTGCGAAAATTTCAAGTGTCTAGATATCACCGTTCTTGAGATACAGCCTGGTGACAGACGGACGGACGGACGGATAGCGAAGTATCAGTAATAGGATCCCGTTTTTACCCTTTGTGTACGGAACCCTAACAACGGTCTGCTTCGGTCACCGAAGCTTGTTGAACACTACCTTTAAATTTTAAACAGTATTTGGATTGAAATAATACGTTTTCTAATAAGTTACGGCTGGTCTAGTAAGTTACAGCTGACCTAGTCGGGAGAAAGGCGACTGTCGATCCGGAGACCCAGGGTTCAAAACCACGCGCACTACTATCTTTTCAGAGTCATGTTCGTAATGCCGGTAATTAAAACGGTGAAGGAAAAGACCGTGAAGAAACCGAAATCTACCTATAATCTAAGTTCTAAGTCATATGTCGTCCACCAACCGACACTGGGCCAGCGTGGTGGATTATAGCCTTGTCTCTCTCCTTACGAGAGAAGGCCCCGACGCCACGCAGTGGGAACATTTAATGGGTTGTTGATGCTGCTACTTATTATGCTGATATGTTTTCTCCAAAATACAAAAATCTACTCCAAAGACAGGTAATTTAATTCTGTCATTCGACTAAATTTTATAAGAAGGTATAACGTGGTATAACTGTGTCGTACAGATAAATCTAAGCTGATTTTGTTTTTTGTTGATATTTGAAAAACTACCTCCCTGTTTTCGATATCTAAGATCACCTCTGAAGTATTTTCTACCAAACAAAAAAGGAATTATCAAAATCAACTAACAATTAGCGGAGTTATCGCGTAAAATAAAACCAAATAAAAAAACATGCAACCCGATTGAGAACATCCTCCTTGTTTGAAGTCGATTATAACCGAATGATGTTTGTTTTCCACACAAAATATATTTTGACAATTATTTTGTCATCCAAGACGACGCTACGCGATCACGTGGGCACTTTCTAGAATCTAGATATTCTGTGGATCGTCTGTGATACACAGAATACTTAGAAGTTAGTATGTACCGAATGCGCCGCGCGTGTCGTTATTATTTAATGTTTGTGTAATTTCCAAACCAACAAACCGATATTGTTCAAATTTTGACGGGACAATATAAAAAAATGTGTTCTTTCTAACAAAAAAAGAATTAATGAAATTAAACAACGCAAACATGAGTTACAACCAAATTCACATTCTGACTTTCACCCCCTCTCCCGCAAGAAAACCGATCAGAATTTGGGGATCAGAAGTAGCCTTCAGCAATGTCCTTAGTATAAACTAAAATCATGCCAAGTTTCAGCTGAATTGAATCAGTAGTTTCGGCGTGAAGCTTGATCCCTATACAGAAAGACAGACAGACAGACAGACATGAAAGAAAAAAAATGCAGTTTCACCATCAATATCGACTATGGAGTGCCCCAAAAAAAATATTTTTTCAAAATATCTTCAATGTACAGAATTCGACCCGTTACAGTTTTATTATAAGTATAGATTTATGCAACCCAAATTTAAGTCCTATTTATTTCGATTTATAACAATTTTGCATATTTTTTCACTAAACTCTATAAACCTAGTGCTAATATATTTATCATTGATTATTGTATTCAAAGTGTTGACAACAACGGTGTAGTGGGACGTGGTGGTATTATGCATGGCTTTTGTTATGTCTTCGCAGACAGCCTCGACCTCTTCATCGGAGTGTGTCGACGTGGGAGCATAGACCTGGACTACTTTCAGAGAATATCTATTGGTAAGTCTGAGTATGAGGTATGCTACCCGCGTAGACACACTACCTACTTCCGCTGTTACAGAGAACTTTTTTGACCATAATGCCATCTTTTATTAATAAAGTAAAAAAACTTCTATCAGAGAGAACACTGTACAGCATAAAAGAGTAAATTAATCTTAATTACAATTCATATGACATCCAAATTTGATATTTTAAAATGACTATGTCTCTAGTGATTTTGTTAATTTATCCATTCATTTATTATTTTCGAATGCATTAATTGTATTGACCCGTTACAACAATCTTGAGATATTAATTTAAATTTTGTTAGTTCAGAAAACGCAATTCCGTCTTTATTTCACGAAAATTACTATTATAAATTGTAGATATAAATACTACCACAGTTCTACAAAATTACGTTGCAATGAAAACTAAAAACAGCTAACTAATCACATCCAAATTATCCATAGACGGATTAAGGTCTAAATACAATAAAGACGATGAAGCCCACTACCAATCGGAAGCATGCCCAGCAGGCATTCAAAAAAATCGTATATTTATCTGAATAAAATTTTATTTGTGTACTTAATTAACTTCTAAGACATATGTTAGACAAAGTTTGAGTTTCGAATTAATAGCCTGACAAAACGTTACGTACTCCAACGATGTCATTAAATTATAGATGGCTTATCGATACAACGTATTTTTATTAGTTACATGATGTAAGCATCTCGAAAGGTACACGATTATGATGCGGCATGACATATCTCCAGCAGCGCGCGCCCGTACAAACATCCCAAAAATTCAAGAAGTATACATAAAAAATGCCTCACAATCATTGTAACACACTTATATTCATTAATCTCAGTATAAATTATAATTTATAATGGTTTAGGATTAATAAATACGGACGGGAGTATTGAAAAGAGGCAAGTTATGATAAATAAATAACAACATGATATCGAGGAAGGCAAACAAACAAACATGGGTCACCTCCCGGAGTCGGGGGCGCGTGCCACGGATTACTCGTATTTTCATATCAAAGGGCTTGCTCAGTTTTATGAATTACTCTTATTTGGGCCCGGTATAATGTCTTCCTTTATTCGGAGGGACGTTCTGCGTGGGAGAATTTAATTTGTTGCAGTTTTCGTTTAATCGCATTAGAGAATTCATATCTTTATTTCGTCGGCAGCCGGGCGACCTTATCTTTCGTTTGCATAGTCGTTAAGTGACAATGCAATTTCAAATATGAATTTATTTATGATTCGCGTGGGGAGTGTGATTAAGCTGTCGGTGATTGTGGCTGGATCGGTTATTGAAGAATGCTGGTATAGCTAGTGTTCAGATTAGTTTTATCAATACCATCTCACTCATTACGCCCTGCTGGGGCTCGCAGTTTTCTTTCACAAGAAGAGAATCAAGGCTTAGATTAAGGCCTGCTCTGACCAAGTGCGGGCTGCCGAAACGCATGCGCCCGAAAGAGATCTTTTTAGGAACATGGTTTCCTCATCCAGTATTACGACAATCTTACATCTCCACTTGGATAAATATTTTGTGATGCAGCCGGAATTTGTACCTACGACCTCACGATTGTTTATCCAACGTTTTTGTCACTAAGCTACTACGGTAGATTACCGCCAGCACTTCACGCTCGTCTCGCGTCATAACATTATTTATTTATCTCTTTGTCCTTTGTATAACAACTTTTCACATCAAATAGATGATAATAGAGATGAGAAATACACGTTCTTTGACGTAACGCTTCTATTTTAGATAGACATGTAAAAACGAACTACCCCGTTGAGCTGTGAGCTGTTAGGTTAGCATGTGATCATTATTCGGGTTCGCAAATGGACCCGTCCGCGGACCACCGGTGCCGGCTATTGTCAGGGCTGTCCTTGTTTCCATGAATTCCGTTTATCCAACATTTGTACGTTTCTGGGTTTGTTTGTATATTTTTTAGATACAGCTAGATGATTTATCTCAGCCCATTAGGTCACGGAGAGTAATGCAAGCGAGTCGAGCGTGCGCCCCAGGGCGTCTACCGATCACTCCGTTGAGATAGCGACTACACGTGTTGTCAACTTGTATATTTTCATCCAAATACCTTATTTTGATAAATTTTATATTAGTATATCTCGATAATCACGTCGTTTTATTCTGAGGCGCGGTTAATAAAGTTCCCTGATGCTGTGAATGTTCGCGCTTTCGTTCGGACAACTTTAACGTGTCGGAGCCGAGTTGTGAACAATGTCAACATTTTACTCGTGAATTAGTGAATTCGTTCGTGGAAATAATATATTGCTCATTTATTCTGTACGACACTAGCGTTAAAATTAATTCTGTTTAATATGTTTTATGGGCAAACCGCACTGGGCGTGATAGAGTATGGTCTTGACTCTCTCCTTGCGAGACTTCCCTCGCCTTTAGGGCCTTCGCCCTGATTCCCAGAAGTAGGTACGTCTTTCCTAGAAGACGGAGGTCATGGATTTGGTTTTCACCTAGGACAAATATTTGAGTGATGAATTCAAATAGGTATTTGTTGTGTGTCGGGGAGTTTCTTTGTATCAAAAGTATGTAGCTGTATCATATCATTATTCATATCATATAATTCATAGAAATTAACGACACTGATTTTGTATCGTGTTGCCTGAATTTGAGTACTTGTAGTGGTTTTCCTAGTGGATAAAGGGCTTTTTGCTGAGTACGCCTGGAGAACTACCACAGTATTGCCAGTTTTTGTACCGTCCAGAAGTAATCTATAGACTGTTATTTAGTTAAGTGCGGTAATGGTTCCAGAAAAATCTTAAGGTAAGGTATAGATTGTCTTAGAAATCTGGGTGGCCGCGCTATGGACGGCTCGATGGTGATTTGGATTCTTCGTGTTCTAATATTATGGGTAGGCGTGTTGCTTACCAGCAGGCATAAGCATAACGGCTTATTCGTCGCGTTACATTATTTATAAAAAAAAATGATAAAATGCAATATGAGAATAAAATGTACATAGTTTTTAACAGTAGGTATGTACACGACCGAAATGTAATTAACGCGTTGTGTTTGTTAAAAAAAATCTCTCAATCATTTTTTGTCTTTTTTATAAACGATAGCAAAGTCAAAGCCTTGGCAGTTGAGAGCTTACAGCGCGCTTACGATGTTGCGACAGAAAGCTTTACCTTAAATTACATACAGCATGAATCAACAATCTACGAAACAAACATGAAATAACAAATAGGCTTGAAAACTCTAATTGTCCAACACAGATACAGTATCAGATGACTTGTTAACATGTAGTCAACTCAATTCCATAAGCTTTAAAAAAGCACAATCATCATTGATATCAACAAATATAAACAAAGGGAACTTGTCACCCGACGTAAGCGTTTTTGTTGGGAGTGTATTTTTATAACAAGCGTTTTTGTTGAGGCTATGTAGGAAGGAAGCCGCGGCGGGGGGTCGCTTGGCCTCCCGGGGATTCACTACACAAAACATTTCGTGATCCATAAAGACAAAAGGAAAATTAAAATCTGTAAAACTCTCCGGACGGACCGCGCTTCGAGTGTACTTAAACCCGAGTCACAGTAGACTGGGATCCTTCCGGAACAAGTTGAAACAATCGCACCGTAATCTCAACTCTGTACCATGGGCGTTAAAGCAGAATTTTAAGAATATAAATAGCACGTTATGTTTTGCATGTGTCACACAAGTTTGCTGAGAGACATTGTGCTGTACGGTTAGCGTTATAGGGGTCATAATTCATTCAAATACCGTTTGGTAGGAAGTGAGTCGGTGTAATGTGAACGAAGCTTTATTGAACGTTGACTGTTGGACTCCGCGGCAAGGTTTTAACTCGAGTTATTATCATAGCTATATCCCAACGAGTTTACACCACGGTTGGGTTTGAACTAATCGGAGATTAACTAACTGAACTTGCTGATGTTATTGTCCAACTAATATACTTTAATAGCTTTTGTAGTGCTAGATCTCTTTGCAGAATCCGACTGTAGAAGTGCCACATTTTATCCAGTTATTCTACCGTCAAGCAGTAATGTGAAAACATCACTGTGATCCGGTTTGAAAGGCAATGTTTCCAGTGAAATTACAGGGCAGATAAAACATCTGATATCCTAGGGTTAAATCAATGCGCATTGTATTACGCTCGGTAATGATTTGGACTCTTCATGTTCCAATAGCTGCGTCTCGCTGTGCTATTATAGCCACTGGCACACTATGGAGTTTAACCTTTAACTATGAACGCCCAGTCTCACAGACCGCGTGCAGTTTGCGAATCTCGTGTTTCTCTCCTCCCACGTACCCCATGCGTATTGCCTCAGTAGCTTCGGATTTAGTGGCAAAATGAAAGCTGAGAGTGAAGGTTACGTCGCCGGTTGAATGTTGCGTGAGTAATTTCGCTTTATATTTTGAATGCGGTCTGTGAGGCCGTGCATTCACGTTTGTGTTATAAATTGACGGTGACGGTGATTTTGTTTATTTTAAATTGTGTCGACTAAAATGTCAAAAAACGATCTACCAACGATTGAAGGCCAATGAACATCGAGTTCGTCGACTCAGCCAGTAAAATATTGCTGTTATATGATATTTCTTTTGAAGACGAGCTTCAACAATTGCGATTAGAATTGGATCAGTGCGAAAGCGATGGTGATGTTGTTGATTGTTTATTTTATGAAGCTCACATTTAATTCAATGTTTCGAGTTAACAAGAGGTTAATGAAGACAGTGGTAGTACTACCAGAGCTGACGGTAACTTAAGTAGATCGCATAATGAATATTCAGATGACGAAAATAAACTTATAGAACAGGTACGGCGCTCAAAGAATAACTATGGTAAAAATTGCAACAAATAGACTGTATAATCCTTCTAGAAGTGTTCACACTTCATAACATAATATATAATAACGACCCATACTTGTGCAGGCTTTAAACAGCCAATATGCCAATAAATATGACCAAGTTGGTCCAACCAACCTTGTCCTAATTTTTCTGTTTAGTTATGAGAAGATTGTGTTAAGTTTTTGGGTACTTCTTCAAAGACAAAATTTTAAAGTTCTATGGGCTTATTTCCGAAACTAACAAACAAAATGGCGAGTTGTTTATTTTTTATACAGTTTAACTTTAACTCTAACTGGGACAAGCGATATTTTTCAAATAATTGCAGTCTAAGTATAAATTAAAAATATTTGAAGTCTGTTCTTCTGATTCATATGGCGCGTCCGCTTGCCATTTTCCGGAAGAAAAGAGTCGCTACCGCATTTTCCCTTTGATAAATCATTATAAATTATAATACAAAGAAATGAAATACAAAGAAATGAATTGCGCTTTTATAAAAAAATATTTTGACGTGACAACGTCTTATAAATTGGTTTGCCGGGTGACACTTCAAGAAACTGCGTTACGCTCCGCTCACGTTATGCGCTCACAACGAGAGCGAGTGAGAAGCACGCGTCCCTTCCACTCGGGCATGGTTAGCCCACCTAAGAGCGAGAGAGACAGACATAAAAAGTGAAAGGCACGCGTCCCTTCCGTAAAATTATTTTACCACTCAAAGTCGTTGTCACGTAAAACTTTCGCCCGTATACCGACTTTACAGGCAACCAATTTTTTATTAGTTATGCCTACCTTAGTTTGTTTATAAATAGGCAAATAAGAAGTGTCCGGCATATAATACTGATTAATCTGGCATAAGCTGCGCTTGACCGTGCTGGGTCGGGTGATAATAATGAGAGCCTGACTTCCCCCATGGGGGAAAGCCAGTCGTGTAACGGATGCACCAGAAGGTGGACATGGGCTGGTTGACTTGGATCTCGGAGTTACAAAGGTGATCTTGATCTTGATACTTGGTGATCCAAGCGCAGATGAATCAGATATTTACGTTTGACCAAGATCATTGATAATTTTTGTCATAAATAAAATATATTTTATGTGTGTGAATATGATATTTTCGTCAATAAAGAGCCAAATTACATAAAGTTTTTCATTTTTACTTCGGATTCTGAATCATCTGTAATACAAATTCTGATTCATCTGGGCACAAAATATTTGAACGTAGATATCCTGAAAACTACTATATAAAAACAAGTCCCTCATTGAAATATATGTTCTTTAGTTACCTTTTTTATATATGAACATGTGTGGCAGAGCTGAAAGTGAAATAAAATTTTAGCCAGATGAATCAGTCGAAGAATTAAATTTCGAAGATGTACCCTTTTAAGCTCTTTGTTCTTCATATTTTTTGTAAGAAAACATAAACTAAAAGCCGTTTTACTGTGTTAATTTACCAATAAAATGAAGCTAAAATGTCTGAAAAGTAACTTTGATTGTTACATCGTTTGATTTAGTTCTAAATAAATAAATTATCATGATTTATATTTACATGTTTTATTTGTTTAGTAATTTTTCTAAGGAATAAATACAAAAAAGACACAATACTTAACTATACTCAATATTCACACAATACTCAAGATAGAAACCAGCCCGTGAAGATAGGGGGCGGTCTATGAGATCGCGCGTCCTGAGTAGTGTAACAAAAATGGAACGTCCATAGTTAAAGGTTAACAAACGAGTATGAATTTGAAAATTTATCCCTGAAACTTCTGTATTCCAAGTATTTACAAGGTTTAAGCGAGCCAAAACCTGTCAGCTTTCAAAGACACTATCGAAATTAAGTCAGGTTTGTGTTTCATAGTAGCCCACTAAATGTTCCTACTAGGACTCGGGGTCTTCTCTCGCAAGGAGAGAGTGACGGCCATAATCCACCACGCTGGCCCAATCCGGGTTGGCGGATGATACATGACCTCGACATGTTCTAGGTGCTAGGTCAAGGTAGAATATTGTTAAGTAGTATATTTGTACGTTGTAAATACAAAGGACGTTTGAACACGTGAACACTTTTTAGCTGACATAAGGACATGTCACCAGTGATCCTCCTTCGGACCGCGGCTGTGAACGTACTAATGCGTGTGAGTGACGGCGGCGCAATGGCGTAGCGACGAAACGGTGCCGGTCCCGTTATTTCCCGGGATTAAAAGTACCCCATGTGTTTTTCAAGATTATATTCCAACTGTGTTCAAAATTTCAACCGTATCTGTTCCTCCGTTACGACGTAAAACATACAAAAATAAAACAAATATCCAAATATCAAAAAATATAAAAATATGTCCAAACATTGACATTTGTTGTCAAATCCATACTTACCTTCCATACATGGTACTCAGGCACAGTACAAATATTTGGATTCATCACACAAATATGATTGTATGTCTGTTGCTCAATCACCTCGAAACGGCTGAACGCATTTTTGTTGAAGTTTGGAACACAGTAAATAAATAAATAAATAAATATTGGTGGACAATTCACACACAACACCATCTGACCCCAAACTAAGCAAAGCTTGTAATATGGCGGCCAGATAGCTGATATAATACTTAAATAGTTCTAAATACATACTTATTATACATAGAAACACCCAGACACAGTGAAAACATTTGAATTCATCACACAAATATTTGCACTGGGTGGGAATCGAACCCACGACCCTCGGCGTTGCAGGCAGAGTTACTATCCACTAAGTCACGAGGCCAGTCCTGGAAGTCACAGTTTCTCTAAGCACATTCTGGGTTAATTTACATCGCGGGTAAATAACCGTAACGGGAATTACACGGGTGATACCGGGGCACTGCTTGTATCTGAATATACTGTGGAGTCCTACTTTTTTGAATTTGTAGAGCTAAAATGCAAGGCTCTCGTGAGCGTTGGTCGGTCTGTCAGCGACACTACGTAATAGATGGCTCCAATGTTCGCGTATTGCGCAAATGTTTCTCCTATTATCTCAAAAATATAAATCTTTCGACACTAAACGGATTTCAAGTTCTGCCTCTTTGAAGCGTAAGCTGTTGGCTAAGGTATATAATGTTCTTTGGACGCGATACTTGCAGTGGACTAACGTTGACGAGTCCTCGTTAGCTTTCTACTTTTTACTCTGTGAGTGTACTAGCAGGGACGCAGATTTATTATTATCTAGTATATTTATATATAATCTTTCATAGATTCACACTTGACCGCCATTTCGCCTGATGTTAAGCTACGAAGCGGTCTAAGGTGGAGCGTGATTCCCTAGAAAAAACCGATTCACTCTCGATTTGAAGACACCAAGATTGTAACCATTGGGAGAAACCCACTCGGGCAACGCATTTTTATCACAAAAGTAAAGTCAAACCTTCATTCGAATCTTTGGAACGTCAACCCTGAAACGATGTCGCTTTTTTGAGCAACGAGCAGTCCAATAGAAATAAAAGTGGTCAAGTGCAAGTCGGACTCGCCCATGAAGGCTTCCGTAGCAGCAAGCACTATAATATAAAAAAAAGTTCTTATAGATCGTTGTTACTGATATGATAAGAAATCTTCGGGAAAACTCGGGACCATGGCCATTGGTCATATAGAAATGTGTCAGCATTTCTCATGGGCCATCTAGAAATGCATTAGCATTTCTCATTGGGCATCGAGAAATGAGTGAGCTGAATCTAGATGGCTTTATGTTTTTTTATATGTTTCACCCGCGTAAGTAGTTTCCAAAGTAAGCTATCAAATTCTGAGTTTCAAGATTTCACTTCTATCGGCAGTTCCTATGACTGCCAATATTTTATTATAGAAATAATTTAAGCGTATACTTTGCTTCCCATTCTTGTAGTTTGACATGACAGCTGTGTCATATATGGTTTGCCTAAGGATCAGCTATGAGGCTTCGCATTCAATTAAGAAACGTCTCAATACGAGTAAAACCAACGACTCCTTTGTATGAAAACGTCTTTAAACTCTTGAACATTACCGCAACGTTGCAAGTTGTGTATCCTTTTCATCGGAGACATTTCAGAGAGTGTGCAGGTGATCTGGATGTCTTAATACCAGCTTTTTTTACTATAGGATTGCTTGTAGCTCGAGAATGGGACTTCATTTCATGGTTGACGTGTCAAATACGAAAACGTGTAAGCCTATTATTTTTGAGTAGTTGTTATGGACAGATGTATTGCTTACCATCAGGCACATGTCTTGCTCGTCTCATCACTCCTTACTATAAAAAATTGCAAGCATTTCCATTAAGAGCATTAAGAAACCGTGTGTATAAAACACAAAAAACTTGCATTAGAATAAAAGTAACAACAAAACCAATCTACCAATGAAAATATTCAAGATCCTGTGTTGCCAGTAACGACACCGAGGAAGATATAAAAAGGCAAGTGTGAGAGCATCAACTGCCCGGAAATCAGTGGAGCCATAATAAAGACCTGCGAGAAAGCGCCTCACGCTGTGTGATAGATGCCCAGTGCCAGCGACAAAAAAATAACAAAATCGACTTAGCAAACATGTTTTATAAAACGAATGACTCGCCCGTATATCTTCACCTGCTTAGTATGACATAAATTATAAAAACATTATGTTGTACACGCTCAAGGAGTCCCAACAAATTCTTATTCACTAGAAAATAAGATGTTTCGAAAAATATTGATCGAGTTATTCGGATGATTTGGAAATAGAAATATTTTATGGAATATTTCTATTGCTTTGGCGTGTTGTTGAATGGATTAGTTTCTTTGTGATTTATGTTCACGTATCCATACATCAATTGTATTTATATTCTTAGGAGGTTTATTTTGACGGATGTATTTTATAAAGTTTTACTCGGTCGCGAATTTCAACTAGGACTTAGCTTATTTCTTTGATTACAGCCCAACGTTCTAATTACACATGTTAAATGACGAAAAGCCGTTAAATGGTTGGCGTATAAAATATAAAATCGGATTATCAAATACTTAGATCAGAATAAAAGGCAATCCTATATAGGAATAAATTCCTATTTCATTCAGGAAATGGAATTCCCTGTGAATTATGGTACATATTTGGGTCGTTCTTCCTAAGTAGATTCAATTGAATTACATATTTCCAGAACAAAAACTGTAGCTAAAAAGTAAAGGTTGTGGTGTCCTAGGGGCTAAATTGTGTGATCTACGATATTGAAATCGTATGTTGGAAACTCGCCAGATGTACACGTTTGTCATCACTACTGGCTTCAAAAGTAAAGAAAAATGTCGTAAAGATACCGATATTCCTGATTTTTTCGAGAATCATACGTCAAGCCTCAGTACGTCAACGTGGGCTTGACTCTCTCCTTACGAGGGAAAGCTGCGACTCTCAGCAGTGGGAACATTTAGTGGTCTGACTATGCCTATGCAAAATATTTTTTTGGTAAAAACTGCTAGTACTGACTATACTACCTCCGTATTCCAAAACTTAACCTTACTCATATGTAGATGATTTTTCTTTAACTGGTTGCCAAGAAGAGTTTGCTTTCAGCAATAAAGCCACCATTTGTGGTTAACTCATAAGTGGTTTACTGTAATATTCCTGCTTATTTGTGTCATAGTAAAGAGTATTCTATCTATCTCTCTTTACTCTATCCATGTTAACTTAGCTTTTGTCTTTTCTTGTTTTTCAATACTTGTTCTTTGTGTACAGATTAAGAGTTTGCTCAAAAGTATGACAAATTTGTGATAATCCTTCAGTAAATGCTTGGAATACGGCAGTAATATCCTCTTTCCTTTCATTGCGCGAACTGTAACGGTTTGATTTGTATCTGTTAACATCGTTATTTAATAGATTACACAGAAATGCGCGTAACCCCGAAAGGTAAACATCCTCACGAAAAATGACATATTATACAATCACACAGAATAAAACCCTATTTTAAAATCGTGTTTTAGAAATTTGATACATAAAATTAAAAGCATAAGCAGTCCTCTTTCCCACTGCTGGGACTCGAGACTATGATCAAAGCCATAATCCACTTAGCCAACCAAGTGTGGGTTGGTGGATAACGCATGGCCTCGAAATATGTTTTTCTTCTGACATGCCGGTTTCCTCACTATGTTATCTTTCACCATTAATTGTAACGATACTATAGGGTGTAACCAACGACCTCATCATAATCATTACCAGTATCAGTCCACTAACGTGGCCGCTTACTATGGGCCTTATAAGGAACCTCTCTCAAAGCCACCCAAAGGGCAGTGCAAAGAGCCATATTCGGAGTCTCCCTAGAATCAAAGATGAGAAAATCCCCAGGAGAACCAAAGCTCTTCGAGTCGCCAAATTGAAGTAGTGGGCGGTGCACATAGCTCGCAGAACTGACGGCCGTTGAGCGAAAAGGTTCTTAAGTAGCGATCACGCATTAGATGACGACGCAGCTTTGGCAGGCCTCACAAGATGGACCGACGATCTGGTTAAGGTCGCCGGAAATCGTTGGGTGCGAGCGGCAGAAGATCGGTCTTTGGGGAAATCTTTGGGGAAGGCCTTCCTTCACAAATAGACGTTATTCGGCTGATATGATAATGATCACTGGTCTTCTTCTGGACATACCACTTGCCATTGTGAAATCGATCTTTTTTGGCACCAGTCTTTTTTTTCTGTCAGGGCTTCAGATCTTTGATGGAACAATGAATTATGTCGTGGCTAAGCCCCGTTACAGTATAAACATTATGTGTTCAAATCGCGAAAGTTTAAGGTGCTTTAGTAAAAGTCTAAAAGTACAAAGGGTTTTTTTTCGCACTGAACCTTTTAGTTGGGCTTTTGTGGTTCATACTTCCCGTTTTTTTACTCCAATTAGCCCAGGCAGTCTCAGAAGACCAGCGTTCTATTCAGGTTGTAATAGGCCTTCGGGACAGGTGCTGGAGATCAAGGGAATCCTGCCCGTTAATCTGCCACGCTGGCGGATCAAATTTCATGGTGTTGCATTTCTTCATTTTCCATCCGTCCCCTGCATAGAAGACTGTCTGGTCTATCTGGACTGTCAATGGCTTACAGGTGCTTATTTATGGGACAGTGACCAGCCATGGTATCTATAACTTTGAAAATCTTGTCCCTGTTTAATCTGATGAGATAGCGAGCAAATTTTTGTATGCTTCCGGAACAGCATTTTTTGTAGGCTTATTGTTGTGCAAACCTATTGTAAAAAATGTCCTAAAGGTAAGTATATCGTGGTTCTTTTGTCAATCTCGTTCTGTTGACCCCTGTCATGTTGTGAGTTTTATTTATTTATTATTATTGTGTCATGATGTTGTAAAGAATCATAAAAGTATTTTATTAACGTAGCTATTATGATAATCTCTTCACTCTTTTAAGACAGAATGGAGGCCAACTTACCATATCACAAAACCTTGGCCTCAGCTGTTGCTCAATTTCGTATTTTTGAGTTAATTTGATAGTACGTCATTCACGTATCTAAAATACGTGTGTTATACCAATTTGAAAATGTCAAGAACTAGTTAGCTATAAAAACTTCTTATTGCGGTTATCGAAACAGTAGTGTAATCTAGCAGCGCCCCGTGGTTATACCAGTTCCCGTTCCCGTATAGATCCCGATGTCGTTATTTTCCTGGGATAGAAAGTATCATGTTTTCCTTGTTGTTTGTGTTTTGGATTTCACTGTCATTTTGCCTTTTAATAGACGATACGGTCCATAATGGACTCTTCTCTCTCCACCATATGGTCCATGATGGACTCTGGACTCAGACAACGCATTTCTCAGCATAGATGTTCGTACCTATTACAAAAGTGGAATCAAACCTATTCGGTCTTAAAATTTGAGTTGTAGAGTTTTCGACTTGTTCGAGTTATAGAGTTTGTAGAAATATTCAGCAAATTTTATGGAAACATTCGACGAGATTAAGATTTGATTCAAACAGATTTTGAGTTAAAGATGTGAAATAATTGTGAATCCTAGATACGGCGTAAAAACATTTTTATTTTGCAAATTAAATTATACATAGCATTAAACTTGTCTTTATATTTTTGTCGTCAAATTTTTCACTGTGGTCATTACTTCTTGCATTTCATTTAAGTATTTCTTGTAACCCAACCCACAACATAGTTTTCAAAGCTTAAACATATCAAAGAGATAAAAGTACTTAATTATAACAATTAGTAGTAATAAATAGCAATTAGTTAGTACAATATCATTTACATAATAAAAATATGATTTTGTTGTCGAATATTTATTTTTTGCAACGGGTTATTTCAACAGTTACCGCCAGGGGTTAAAGTAATTGTTAAAGTAAATTTTCAATAAGTGGAGTTGTAAAGTTTGTAAAATCAACTATTGCTATGCTCGAGATATAGCTGTCTATTTTAGTTTTTTTAGTAATAGAGGAGATATGCTTATTGCTAAATTATTTCGACGTACAAAGGGTTCAGATTCCAAGAAACACATATTTTGGGGCTTCAAGGGAAGAGACTACGATATTTTTTCGAGTATTGAGAGGTATCCCACTAATCGAGGTTCGACTTAAAGAGGTTCTTATGTATTATTATATAGGTATTTGGCTCGTGCAAATAGAATACGGTGATCTGTCTATTCGTATAGGCTTTACTCAGCTAGTTATCGTGTCATTGTTCCTATACAGACCTCGCACTTCCTTCCATAAATAAGAAAACAAAGCAACTTGTAATTACAGCAAGGGGCTCAACAAAGAGGTGAAGCACCCTTTAACACCGCAATGATAAACAAAGTGCGCTCCACATAATTACCGCCAAACAATATTTAGTAAGTACCGATTAACTCCATAAAGTCGCATTAAATTAGAAGGGCCGTAAAAATCAATTAGAGAGTCCATCATGATGTAACCGCACGCTTCCGAATTCGTCCTTTTATTAACAATTAGATGGGTTTATGTGTGGAGTAGGTGCCGGATTAGGAGAGTTTCGGACGACGTGCGTGTCTACGGCGGCGAAGGAGGGCTTAGCCTCGAGGGAAGCGACCCTTCACGATGACAGCTGCCTTTGTCATGTCCGAGGAGGAATTTTATACCGCGAAATTGACAGGTTTGCGCCGTAGCGCTGTTCTTCATCCACGCAACGTGTTCCCAAAGATGTTTCCATGAGCGCAATAAAGAATTCGACCGTGTCCGCCGCGGAGTGAGGCGCGCCCCGGGTTCTCGCGGCGGGATCCGATTTATGTTGTTTTATATTGTCTTGTCCGCTTTTGTTAATGTGAAAACTAAATCAGTATGTATTTTTGCTACATCATTTTGTTTATTACCATCGGGATTAACTCCGCCGTGATATTGTACAATAATTTCGATTTATTTTATCGAGTTTCACATGTTCAAGTTTCTTCGAGCGTGTCGTTGGATGTCCGTAATTTCGCTTTACAAGCTTGTTAACTACATCAGTGTATTATAATTCTTTGTGCCGTAAAGTTTACAGTTTGTTTGAATATAGTTAAAGTTATTTAATAAATTTTTGTTTACATTTCTTAGATTAATGTTACGATTAAAAGTGATTTTTAAAAGAAGTTGTTAAGGTTTCATACGCGAGTTTTGCTGATAAACAACAGCACATGTATAATAAGTATGTATTTAAAAACTTTATAAGTATTATATCAGCTATCTGGCTGCCATCACACAAGCTTTGCTTAGTTTGGGGTCAGATGGTGTTGTGTGTGAATTGTCCACCAATATAAAAAAAAAAAAAAACAAATTTAGATTTATTGTCAAATGGATAAAACATAAAAGTAAACCGAAATAATGTTTCCAGAGAAATTACAGGGCTAAGAGACATAAGATCTTAGATCTTTGGGTGACGAGCGCAGTGCAGTGCTAGGTAATGATTTGGACTCTTCGTGTTCCAATAGCTGCGTGTCACTGTGGTGTTATGTGTCAGGCATGTTGCTTACCATCAGGCACATGTCCTGATCGTCTCGTCACTCTTTATTTAAAAAAATAACATAACTAAAGCTTATTTATTGGTTTTGATGAAAAGCCCTCTCGGGTACGCAGCGAACTTAAAGCTTTCCGGTCCTGATCGAAGATCCAAAGGCCGACCCAAAACAAGGTGTAAGGCTGTTACGGTAAATGACATTAAAAAGTGTGTAACGAGGGCATGTTAGAGAGAGAGAGAAAGTACCATAGAAACAAAATTAGGCAACCACGGGGAATTAAATATGAGTGACGAGACGAGTAAGACATGTGCCTGATGGTAAGCAACATACCTGCAACATAACATCACAGTGACACGCAGCTATTTAGAGTTTATTTAGTTTGTTTTAACGGGCAGAGCCTTTATGAATACTTCATGAATAAATTACAATGAAATCTACACTTTACACTACGTCAAATAGTTACTTAATTTACTATTTACCCTTCCATATTTAAATCATCCAGAGACTGATAAAAAACTAGGGATAATGAACGCATCAAAAACTTCAAAATACTCAAAACCATGTACTCAAAAATAAGTTCACAGTAAGTTTTCAGAAATAATACAATAATTTTCGACGTATTCAATGAAGTACGAAGGTCAACGCTAACATGCGAAACGCCTTGCGGTTCCATGCTGTGTTCTTGCAATGTTCAATCCACATTCAATTAACGATGTTTGCTCTTCACAAAACGTTTTGGTATTTAGAGGTATATTGATTTTAACACGTTCCCACTAACAAACGAATAATGCCACACCCTCCTAAGGGGCTTTTGTTCTACCAACGATTGAATAAGCGACAGGCAAGCGATAATATAGAAACGAGCAAAGCTACCGGTGACTGGTGTCAGTGCACAACCATTGTTACAAGTGTTTTGCTCTGCTAGGAGGTACTATATTGTCCCATTTTTTAACACTTAAGTAAACACCTAAGTGAAAACTTCTTTTGGCGCGGCACACAGTTTTTTTTTTATAATAAACAATTTATAAAATAATAAGAAACTATTAAAGTCTAAGCAAATATTTTTTACCGGGATTAATGAACCGGAGGATGAAGCTTGACAACTTTAGCGATACTTATTTACTCACTATCCCAATATTTGGCAAATGTTTTCTTTTCCCACTGCTATCTCTTGATGGCCATTGCAGATAAATTTTTTGTGTAGGCATACATCAGAATTTCATGGTCTATGAAATGCTGATGTATGATGATTTATTAAAATATACAAACAAACATTTGAATGCAATGAAAACGAATCATGCTTACGGAGTGGTAGTTTCCTAAAGTAGACTGAGAGAGTATGTTCAAGTCCAGAGTGAATCGGTTTCTTCTGGTTAAAATCACCTTCCGTTACAGCCCGCATAAACGGTAACAAAAATTGTACAACACAGTTATCTTTTGCGAACAGTTCAAATGTTTTAACGGTTTTTTATGTATTACTATTGACAAACATAATATGTGTTTCTTTTGTTAACACATGTTCTACATCATCTATTAAATCGTTTTACAGCGATAAAATAGTATCTATTTGATAGTTTGCCACTTCTTGTTGTGGGACAAGTGCCAAAATACGAGTCTTTTATCCTAAGGCGGAGTAAGTAATAATAATGACGTCACCAATATCAGGGTGAATCACGCCCGGAGGTGAACTCATTTAAAAGAGAAGACTCCAAAGTTCCTCAATTCGAACCCTCAGCGGCCGTGTAGGAATGTCCCATTGATTTTCCTTCAGATTATGCTCCGTGAAAGTATTTTCCAACTTAAGCATTTGATCTCGGTGAATGCTTTACTAAATCTGCTTTGTTCCTGAGGTAGGTTTAGGTAGGTAGGCGGCTTAATGATTTCTATCAGATTTTTTTGAAAATATTGGGTGACAGGACGAGCAATATATGCGGGTGATGGTAAACGATACGCTTGTTTATAACAGCGCGATACCACACAACTTTTCTGGTGTACTCTGGGTGGGAATGTACACTAGGTGACGAACACAGTGTAGTGGTAGGAAGTGTATAATATGCCACCTTTCACTAGGTTCCAAATGACTGCCTGGCATTGCACTGATGTTGGGAACAAAAAATACCTACTAGTAGGTATTGTTTCTTTATAAAAACCAACAAACTAGGCAACTAACGTAGTTTACGTGGCGACGCTGTTATTTTGACGTGACAACGTCTTATAAATTGGTTTGCCGGGTGACACTTCAAGAAACTGCGTTACGCTCCGCTCACGTTATGCGCTCACAACGAGAGCGAGTGAGAGGCACGCGTCCCTTCCACTCGGGCATGGTTAGCCCGCCTAAGAGCGAGAGAGACAGACATAAAAAGTGAAAGGCACGCATCCCTTCCGTAAAATTATTTTACCACTCAAAGTCGTTGTCACGTAAAACTTTCGCTCGTATACCGACTTTACAGGCAACCAATTTTTTTTATCTTTACACTGTTATTTTGCACCTAATCTTTACTTTGTTTTTCGCCCTACTTTTCCTACTGGTACTGGTTTTCTGGAAGAATTTGCCGTTAGTGACAAGCCCGCCATTTACGGTACAAGGTATAAGTGTTTATCATTTATAACTGTTGTGAATAATTTTTTGGTGTGCTTATCAAAATGTTTCTGTCTGTCTATATCTAAGTAAATCCCATGTTTTGAAGAATAAAAATCTGATTGTTATAAAACAACCAACATGTCTGTAAAGCCTTACTTTATGGGAAAATGTCGATGGATTTGGAAAGGATAATTGATGTTGTTCCGTTCGGTTTTAGCTAATTAGAGTAATGAAATACTGTGCAAACAGTGAACAGCGAACAGCGTGCGTTTGAACCGCGGCCGCGGTTTATCTCGTTAGCCGTAGTCGCCGCACTCGACAAAGGTCGCAGGTATTTAGAAATGCAGGCGGACGGTATTATTGTAATTTGTTTTGTATTTGTACTCTATCTCAGATACGCGTTTCGAATAAAATACGAGATGCAAGGAGCCGAGCGCAGACGAATAGCGTAGATAAATTATGAAACGTAATGTTTGTCTGTTATCTCCGATGTAGAAGGAATGCCGATCGCAGGACGATCGATACGCCGATACCGAGCCACTCGGCTCACATCTGGTAGCTGGCTGCTATCGCGTGAACCGCTAAACCTAATTTATCGAAGTCAAGAAGATATATCACCGACTATTTTACTAACATGACGGGTAACACAATGTGTCACTATAAATATTCATATGTCGGACGGTAAACAACTCCAATATATAACTCGTATTAATGTAGACCGCCATTTTCCTAATCTCCAAACCGTAATAAACATTCGCAGATAATATTAAAAGTTACAAATTGATCTACAGTTAATGTGTAGATACGGCAAATTAAAGAATTCTGATACGATCTAGAGCACTTTTCGTCATTAAATAGAATTGATATGATTTCCGGTACGCAACGAGGAGTCGCGGTCGTTCAACTCTGCTTTTGAATTTATTAATGTACGGACAAGCTGAAGGTTCCAACGCATAAATCCTTCGTAAAAATCTGTTTAGTGGCGTAATAAATAAAACTGAAGCCCGGAATCATCTCCATGCATATAGAGGCAATATTACGCAATAGTTTGATTTATTGGGTTCGGCAAGGTGCACGTATTTCTAACGGTTCGCCCTATTCGCTCCTGGGGCGTGATAAAATTTTGGCAATTTTCTCATACATGTGAAAAACTATTTGGTGAAGCCCGCGGTGATAAATGTGAAGTTATGAATAAATTCGACCCTCTGTACGGAAATCTGGAGTGATTAGGTCCGACACCTTAGGAAGGTGCAGGTGCAACTTTACACCTGTTTTAATTTAATCACTGGCATGAGAATATCTTTTAAAATACGTAATTACCTATTGGAGTTCAGTTAGCTTACCTAACTTTAGACAACCTTTAAACTCATAACTCAAAAGTTAGACCAATAGTTTTTTTTTCTACAAAGTTAAATTGGTAAATCTGCTTGATACAACAAACAATTCTTTTACCTGGGTGTTTATTAAAAAAACAATGAGCTCTGAAAACTGGCTCGATCAATAACAGAAGTTGGGACAATCGCGACAAGGCGTGCCATCTGGCGTCGCGCGGCGGGAACTCGGTAGCTACCAAGTTCCCAACCAACTTCCTTGCGGTTACCTCGTGAAGAATTCCCTCACAAACTATTTACTGCAAGTTCTGACAGGTATCATGACCGACGCAAAACCTGGTCCTCTCACAGAAATAAAAAACAACTCTGCATTAACCCGAGAACATGTATTGTGCTTTAATTCGAGCTGAAAGCCAATTAATTAAAATCAGTGCCTTCAGCAAACATTTTTATTGCCGCAATCATCTGCAGTGCTCTCCGATCTCCGTATAAAGGTGCGTATAAAATATTATTGGTGTCGCACGGCCGCGGCCTGATTGGTTCCGTACATTATTAGCTGCTATTTGTGTTGTCAATGTTTATGACCATTTTATGACCACTGGCGGTTTTACTGCGGATTCAATTGCTATAGTAACGGATTTGATTAACTAAACCAATCGATCGGTTTTGTTTGTTGCCGAATGGGTAGGTACCGTTTACGAGCCGAATTGGTGAACGCGGAATATTACTGACCGCAGGTCTTATTTGAGGATACTTACGACGTCGTATAAAAATATCTCTGCAAAATATTGGTCTTACCAGATTAGACCTGTGTCATGTTATAGATAGAGAATTTATTTTACTTATGAGCGGGTTTGTAAACCGATAGACAATATTTAACCAAAGCTTAAATAATAATAGATGTTGTTATTCGAACCAACATTTTTTATGAAATTGTTGAGTCGTCAGTTAACTAATATAGAGGAGAACTAGGATATATTATAGGATTGGAGGAAGAATTGAAAATTGAGTTTCAATAGAGTTTTCTAATATGCGCTAAAATGCTTAATAAATGTACATCTCACAGTTATTTCTTCTTCCATATATATATTCTGAGTACTGCATAGCATGCTTATCTTTTTTTTTTTTGCTTCAGTGTATACTCTCATCATCGTTTGTATAAATCTAGTAAATTTTAATTAACGCATTGGGAGTCTGTCAAAAAATGAAAAATCGAGGACATTATTACTTTTAGTGAGATGGCAATGCAAATATAATCAATCATCAATGAAGACCAAAAAATATTTCTCGTCCTATAAATTCATCATTATTGTTTACCTTTCATCATTCCGTCTGCACATATTTGCATTTCAACTATGTCCAATTTCTCATTATGCACAGAACATTCATCACAAACTTACTTTTCCAATATTCATAACAATGGTTATGAATATCAAAAACGTACTATTTTAATATGCATTTGTTTCTCTCTTTTTTGTTTTGCATCAATGCTTAAATTGCCTACCTGACTTTTCGCTGTTATAGAACCCATAAGGTAAGTTTAAAGTTTAAACTTTTATTGTTTAGCATTAGGACTTTTATAGTTCTGTAGTTAGTAGTTCTTAGATAAACATATCATACTTATCATGAACGATGCTCGACGGTAACCATAAGGGCACTTAAGACGGCAGGAATCTCGGCTCGGGCTGTCGTTGTGGGGAAGATCAGGGTTCGTTTCGACATCCTGAAAAGGGCTGCGTTATAGCTCTGTATAGGTAAACCACCCCTAAATCAATCCAACTTACTTTTGGTAACTAAGACGATTTTATATATATAAGTTATCGTCATTCATCCACCAACCCGCACTTGGCCAGTGTGGTGGATTATGGCCTTGAATTTTCATCTCCAAGTCCCAGAAGTGGGAATATTTAGTGGGCTGCTTGTGCAAAATTTTTAGTTGGGGTAAAAGTCTTACCAGAGCCTATCTGGGGAGGTACCACACAGTTGCTAGTTATTATGTGAAAACATCACTGTGTTCCGGTTTGAAGGGTCATGTTTGTAGTGAAATTACAGGGCATAGAGATAACATCTTGTTTATGTGATGAGTGCAGTGCTAGGTATAATGATTTGAATTCTTCTTGCTCCAACAGCTGCGTGCCATTGTGCTGTTATGGGCAGGCATGTTGCTTACCATCAGGCACATGCCCTACTCGTATCCTCGCTTCTATACTATAAAATAAATATTTATTCAACTCATCACTGATGCCTGATCGTCAGCAACATGTTTAGTAAAGATCAAACTAAACCTTCATGTTCTCTGTTTGACGGCAACACTACATACAAGCATACGCTGTTTCCCTTTTTTAATAACCTTGACCTTAAATTATAAACCACCTAAAACAAAATCCTGAAAAAGGTAAGACGCTGTTTTAATTTAATAAAAGCACACAAATTAATTCCATACTTTTTGGAGAGTTTAAAAATAATAAAAGTAATTTAATTTAATATTTCAAACCTTCCTCTATTTGCAAGTTTTCACGTAAGTTTACCGACGCAACTATACCTACTGGAATAATTGACTTTACTTTGCTTACTTGAAATCTAGGAGATCGCTCCTCATTGGTAGATATTCCCAATATTTCAACATTTATTACACGCACCTCAAATTGTGGAGCACTTTGCTCGAGGTCGTGTTTCCCAATGGATAATTTCTCGATACATTTTTAACAACCTAGGCCGTGACACTCAGAATTTATAGCTCACATTGGAAACAACACGGAGAAACCGGAAGGCGCTACTATCTGGAATAAATCTTCAAAGCACGCACACACATCAAAATAACTCTTCTAAGCTAAGTCTCTTCAAAATTGGTAATGGACAAGAAAACATCTCTTCTAACTGGCCATCTAGAAATGCGTTAACATCTAGCATTGCGTTAGCATCAAAAAATGTGTTGGCATTTCTAGACAGCCATGGTCCCGTGTACACCCGAAGATTTCTTTCATTTATGAGGTTAATGCTTGAGTTCAATTCACAGCCCACTAAAAATCTGTGTTTAAAGATCTTTACAATTCGATAAAAAAATATAGTAACACGCGTATAATGTTTACAAAGAATTGTAGAAATATCTTGCGAGATACTCTGATATATCGAAATCGAAGGTTTACCCGTGTGCAAGCTTAATCTACAATCTGATGTGGATTACCGTCGCGAGCGTGTGCAGTCTCCCCCAGGACTTTCCTCTCCCGAGAGTAACGTAAGCAAAATGGTTGGAAAAATAGAGTCTTACTGTGAATACAGCAGCTGTATGCAACCCTTATCATCAATTAGATTGAGCTTTGTCGTACTGCAGACTTTATACGAGGATTTTTTTTTCATATACTTAATTTATTTTAAATGTCTGTGTACAAAACTGTGATGGGAACTAGCAAACGATTATCTATCTCACACATCAAACACTTTTTTCTTTTCTAATTAATGAAATAAGGTATTAGTTTCAAAAGTTCGACTACTAGTCACAAATAGTTTTATTTAAAAACTAGCAACACTGTAGTTTCATCCGTTCAGTTTCATATTCCTTTATTTTCCTGCGATATAAATTAACCTCTGTTTTACTCCAGGCTATTTTGTATCTACATAGCAAATTTTATCCATATCTTTTTTTAGTTTTTGAGTGAAAGAGCAACAAATATCCACACATATAAAAAAAAACTTTCGCTATTATAATAGATTTTAGTAAGGATTTTAGTAGTGAACTAATGAAAAAAACTAAATTTGTTCACATATTATAAAGATATAAATTCATGGCGGCGTTCCAATAATTTAGTCCGTAAAAAAGCCGTGGCGTTCTAGTGAATAAAACATGTGAATGTTTGTGGCTTTGACTATCTCCTTGTGAAGGCCCGGAATCTCGGCAGTGGGAAAATTTAGTAGGGTGTTTATGCCATTTACCCAAATCTAATGCGAACAAAAAACCTGTAAAAGTTTTGAGCAGCATTAATCAATTTTATATTGTTTTTTCCGTTGTGTTTGATGTAAAACGTATTCAAAATAAAATTGAGTCCAAATAAGATTTAAACTATTCTCTGGGCATTCTAAGTTATTATTTATATTATCTTAGTCTAGTTCATCTCAATTCTAGGACAAGGTTTCTCTTTCCTTCCCTTTAAGGGAAGGGCTCTTAGCTGCTCATATCGGCAGCTCTTAGGGGCAAATCCCATATGCTCACAAAATTTGAGTCTAGTTTTTAATACAGATGTTTAAGTACGTATGTAAACTTTTAATGAGCTTATACGGGTAGATCATTTTGTATAATAATTATAAGCCATAGAACATTATTTCGACTACATCGTGGCATATTTACTCATCCCTTTTGGCCAGCTAAATTAAAATTCAGGATTGAAACGCCTCTTAAAAGTTGAAAAGAGTGTTCTTTTATTAGCCCTTAAGCATTGTTTAAGAGTTGGAAGGTAAAGGGAGGGACCCTAGTCGGGTAACCGACGACTTTTGCCGGGTCATTATCGACTCCCCATTTTGTTTGTAGCGTTCTCGAGAGTGAACCATTTAGCTAACTTGATTTATTCGTTTTTTCAATTTCGAAGTTTATGGCTTCATTACTGGTCGAATAATTCATTCTTTGAGAGTTAGACGCGTTTTTTAGTGCTGTAAAATAGTGTAGCAGAGCTTTTTTTTAACAAAACTGAATTAATATTAAAACTATACCACACTATGTGACTAACTACTTACAGTGATTAAAATAGTGTCCTTAATTTGCTCCAACGCATTGCCATTAAGCGTAGTGACGTTACCAGCATGCTGAGTTTGCTTCCTACTGGTTGTGTGTGTTGAATTATCATGATTGTTTTAGAGCTTCATCAGTCTATGGATAATTCAGATATGCTTTGTGAAAATAACACTGTGTTAAATTATTTTCCTATTCTGTGACAAAGTGCCCTGACCGTTTTATTAGTTCATTGTATTATTAAATACGGCATACATTGTAATATTAATTATTTTATAAAATGTCAAGAAACCAAGCTGAGTGCAGACAGACAAAACTAGACATAGTCAACTTTACTGGTTTTTTACTAAGCAAATTTATTTCTCCCAAATTCCAAAATCGTGTTCAGTCTAGTAATTACTTTTGAATGTACCTACAAGATTTATTTAAATCTACCTAACTTTAGCTAAATATGCGTTCTGTATACCTAAACCTGCTTAATTATATGTAAATGTGCGGACCCCGAAGATCAGGTGTGACATACGCACATGCCAAAGCCATTTTATGTTCAGATCGCTAAATTTGAATAAAATATGCAAATGTTATTATGAAATAAAACCGTAAATGTTCGTTGAAATAAAGATTTAATTACAATCGTTACATAATTTTACTCATAATAATAATTAATAGTTATTATAATATATATTCTATAAATATCTATATAGAACATTTAGTTTTAAGCGAATGTATTCGATTTGGTCACATTGTAAACGATTTGAATGCCTCCCTTGATATTGTGAATTAGAAAGGTCTAAAATCTGTTTTTCAACATTTTAGTGACAGTATACCTACTTGGTTTAAAAAGCAATTAAAATTCGTTGAATTTAGAATCCGTGGAACAGACAAATTCTATAAAATGTATTGATGGTTATAGGAAACTTGGATGTGCTAATTTTGTTAATACTAACGTATGTGTAAGAATTGAACACTGAGTAGACAAATACACCTTTTCTACTAATAAACTGTGATTAGACTGTCACTTCTGTCACAAGTATTCCATAATGAGTTGATTTTCAAACATGGCCACCATTTTGGAAATTATTTATCAAATTTGGTAAAAATACTAAAGTTATGCCACTGAATAGGTTGTTTTAGAAGTAAATAATTTTTTTTTATTGATTACTCTAAAAACTACAAAATATGTAAAATCGTTTCTGAATCTTCGATAATACACAGCGTTTTTGATTGTCGTTATATTGGCTATGTTTGAAATTTAATTACTCATTATGTACTTATCATATATGAATCTAGTTAACTATGGTAGGCTAGGTACTTGTATAAAATAACGCTTTTGCTTCCATGAAACATTTATTTAAATACATAGTCAAGTATAGTATAAGAATTACAGATCAAACATATTATCATTTCCTGGCCTGTATGTTATAGTGAGTTCTATGTCTAAACATAAAATTTATTTCAGTTATTTAGATGTGTAGATGTATATTTTAAGAGATCACTTAGACTACTCGACGAATCACATCCCGTTACAAATAATTGTAATTCTAAAAAGCATAACACAGCCTGAAAAATTAAATCTTCAAAACTGATGTAGATCAGAACAAAGAACACAACGCACTTTTATAAACTGCCAGTATGATTATGATACCTAGTTTCTTTTGTGAAATATTGCTATTGAGACGACATTTACAAAGACACGCTTTACCATGAGTTATTCTTAATTCAAAGTAAACATTACGATACAATATTTATTTATTGCAAGGCGATGTGATTCGGTGCGATATCATTTGCTAATGTGCGTTAACCTTTTAGTCATAAGTATCTAACTATTGAATATGATGTCTTGTGTAAAATTAAGATTAATATACATATAAAATTTATAGATAGAAGCACAGTCGTGTGAGACAGATCACGAGAGTTAGAAGGAGCAAATGCGTTTCATTTTTTTATTCCCAGATATATATTACAGCTAGTTAAAGTGAATAAACAAATTTCCAATTTAACAAAACATTTGAAATTGTAGTTTAATTTAAATGTATGGACAGAATTTCAATCGTTTAAATAAATTTGTATAACGTGCATCGATTCACTAAATTTAAATGCGACTCTCACACATTCAAAAATGTTTCCACTCTTAATAAAATAAAATATTAAGAATATATTTATGTACAGGTATACTAATAATACTTTTAAACATATTTATAAGTTCATTTCGATGAATTGGCGACATCGAATGTAGCGAAAACATATTAAATACTTTGTACACTTTATATATGAAACTAAAATAGAAAATCTACAAAACATTTTATGTACAGAGACAACAACAATAACCAAATCGACGCCCTATCGACTTTAGATTTTAACAAAAACTAAACAATATACTAGGCGCTATTCTGAAGAAACAAATAAAAAACATTTTTGCTGCTCTTAATCAAATGGTACTCTGTTGTCCCACAAATAATGTGATGTAAGTGAAAATCGGTCCTTGTCACGCACGCGAGCGCATAACTTCAAACCTCTAATCCAACGAGCGACAAAAACACAACGATGTCTGCACCGTGAATACGCATGATGACTTAAAAACGAATTGATCCGTCAGATTATTGATAAAATATTGTACACGTTTTTCTTTTGCTTCACAAACAAAAAATGACGAAGATACAGTGCTTAGAAGCTCCGAGTGACGTCACGTCATTGTGCGATTTTTACGAAGATGTGACGTCACAATCCACTACGGAAGGTCGATGATCTATATGGATTTCGATATTTAATAAATTTACTAAACAAAAAATATATGTCCCATAATTTTCATTAATCTGCCTGACGAACTAATTAGAATATTACATTGTTAACCTTTTCACAATCAATATTAAGGGCGAAGCAATAGAAATGACCGAAAGCGAAATCCATTTCAAATAAGACGTTGATTCTAGTATTGTTATTTAAGTGTTTTATTGTACATTGTGTCGTCAGAATAGAGCCTAGTATGTCGTTAAGAACTGACTTTCTGAATGTACTCTTTTCCCAACCGCGTCTTACATATCTTCCTAAGCTAAAAGAAGTCTGGCACCTGAACTAAATAATAACTTCCTTACGATTGCAATAAAAATAATATTGGAAGAACTTAATAAACAACAAACACTAAGATTTCTTATCTAATATACATAAAAATGTATCATAATTTTCGGTAATTATAAATTACAGTAACCTACAGGACCTATATAGGTATTTCAATTACACAAGTAAGTACGCTCATCGTGATTTGTAAATAAATTGAATCCAATATTTTCTTAATTCTACAAAAATACTGAGCAACGTCGATTTCATACCTCGTTTCGTTTAAGTACTAAGAACATGAGTCGAAATAACAACATCGAACGAAATGCAAGAGGTAACAATTTTATACAATCGTAATTTTAACTGTGCATTTTACTTCAGAAATTACGCTATAATTGGGAGGGGATATCGAAATAAATTTTCATACGAAAATTAAATAGTTACAAAGAATTATTTCGACCTAGTAATATGTATAATCAGCCGAAGATCTATTCTTCTAGTTATTTGTTGATCTTATTTAAAACGAAACACTGTGCCACTGAGAAGTTCGCCTGTCCTGTGATCTCGTCTGGCGGCAGCGACGCAGCTTTCACGACCTTTACCTGCAACAAATTTCATAAAGATATTTAAAAATTTAAATAAACATTCGTGGACATTTCACACAAAACACCATCTAGCCCCAAACTAAGCAAAGCTTGTACTATGGGAGTTCAATCAGTTAGCTGATATCTTCTTAATATCATATAAATTACGCGTCACGTTGTTTTTCCGCGATGGACTCATAAACTACTAAACCGATTTTAATCAAATTTGCACACCATGTGCAGTTTGATCCAACTTGAAAGATAGGATAGTTTTTATTTCGATTAGTAGTCTTTATATGACAATATCCGAGCGAAGCCGGAACGGGACGAGCTAATAATACTTATATAATTGTAGATAGATACTTATTATACAAAGCAACACTCAAGCACAGAACAAATATTTGTATTCATTTGTATTCGCCACACAAATATTTGCCGTCGATGGGAATTGAATCACGACCCACAACTTTACAGATAGACTAAACTTTCTACCAAGCCACTAAGTCAATCAAGCTAATTTCAAGTTACGGCTGGTCTAGTCGGGAGATCAGCAACTGATGAACCGAATCCCCTAGCTATCTCGCTGGAATCCCACGCACTGTCTCTTTAAAAGCATGTGCGCAATGCCGCTAACTTAAATACGAAGGAAACTGTGCCGTATATTGTAGTCGCTCTATGGGTTGGAGTTGTGAGGAGTATTGAAATGCAATTAATCCAGAGACGTCCGTTTATTGCTACTGTGCCTTAGTACGAGTACTAAATCTACTACTTCGACTCAAACCACGGAATTAAATACACCATTGTGATTTTTATTCTTCAACCTTATTAAATACCACTTCTAAAGGACGTATTTATTTCTCTGAACAATAAAAAGCAACTCAAAAAGAATAGCGGTATTTAAATTAAGAAAAAAGAAGTCCGACCCGATAGCTGCTCCGATTCTATCGCGCATCGCCCGCCGCCGCGTTCACACATATAAACCGAAAAAAGTAAAAAATATAAACCAATCGAGATGAGGTGACGAAACGTTCAGTCTCATTATCTGAGAATTTATTAACGAATCGGCCGGACCGGAAAACCAAAATGTGAAAGAAATAAAAATTCGACCTCGGCCGCGGTCATCTAGAGTTTGTATCGGCGTCAATGAAAAAGAAGTCAAACAGGTTACCCGAGCGACCTGAGGCTGAATGAAACAGAGGACCCGAGTCGGGATCGAAAGATAAGAGGTAAGATTAGGGTCGTCGAAAAAAAGGAAAGCAGCTTTTAATGCGGAGGTAGTGTTGTGAATGAAGAGGACCCATTGATATCCGCGCCCACGCAACGTCCGGCGCTAGCGGCTGGCCCCCCGCGTCCCGCACCCCCGCTCTATGACAATACATTATTGTCCTCCACATGTTACATTTACTCTCGAATAATTGCCGTCTGTGTTGTTTGAATTCGTCCTTTTCAATTTACGAGCTTTTAGATTACGTCCGGTAACAAGCCCCTAGCACACGAAGCAGCACTACTCGTACAAGATTGTATCCCAACTTATATTCATTAAAACAAATGACTTATACCTTACAAACGGTCGCCTCTTCCCGTACGAAACTCGCGATTCTGGTAGCGATATCATTTAGACAAATAATAAGCTAAAACCAACCATGCATGTTATTTAAGTCAAATACAAAAACTGACGATTTAAATCCGCTCTTTTTGGGCTACTTTAAAAGGAATGCCGCGATAAGGAGTTATTTTCGCGTCAAGGAATCCGAGGGACAAAAAGGCGTGAAAACAAAAATAATACAAAAGGCTTATAGAAGTGAATTTGTGAGCGTTTGGCTAAAACAGAATTCTTGGCGAAGCCGTCCTGTGCGGCGACGTCAGGGCGTCGATTTATTGAAACGAGAGCGTATTCGCGGATGCCACCGGTGCTTCTCAGAAAACTGGCGACGGGTCTGAGAAGAATGCCCGCCGCCGAATAGCGAAGATGATCTTCACACGCTCATACAACCTATTAATCAGCTGAGCTTTAATAACTCATCACGATTAGTTAGATGAGCAGATTACGGCCGCACATGTTTCTTTATCTGAGAGTATTTTAGGTGATGATGTTAAAGAATTAGTGCGATCAGATAACGCGAGTATACTTAGTTACTAATGGTCTAGTGGCGGGAATATTGTGTGATCATAAATTCGAACCCCGGCGGCAATTTTTAGTATTTTACCAAATACAGAAGTACAAGTTTGTCATCACCGCTGGTTTTAATGGTGTAGGTAAAGCCATGAGGAAACTTTCATGTTTCTTGAAATAGATCTTTCAATAACAGGCGCCATTACTCCGTACTTGGTTCGCGTGGTGGATTATGATATTGTTTGTGTTCTTGTGAAAAACAGTTCCGAATCAAGAGTGGTGACATAAAGTCGTTTGCTTACGTAGGAATGTGAGTGAAGCGAGCTAATTTGGGCAAGGTAAAGCGCATGTAGAGAGTGGATCGGGCCGCTTGACAATGACAAATGACGTAAGATTGCAATCTGGCCGCCCTCGAGGCGCGTCGCCCTTCCGCTGAGACTCCATTGTTTTCAATTACCGACATGACACCCCGGCGCGGCCGCGGCGCTACTAAACCGCAACGCGGTTTATGGCCTTTTCGCTCTACAGTGCAATGCTTGCTCATCTCATAATGTAACGGCGTTGAAGCGGTGGTCAATATTTGCGGTTATGCAGTGTAATCTTGGTTTTGTAACACTTTTATGTAATGATTCGATTTTTTTACATTGTTTTCATTTTTTTTATCGTTAGAAAGTTTGAAATCAATTACAATCCTACAAATATTACAAATGCGAAAGTTTTGATGTTTGTTGGTCAATCACGTCGGAAAGTCAGAACGAATTGGGGTAAAAGTTGAAAGATAGATGACAGTCTGGAATAACATATAGGCTACCTTTCAACGCATGAAAATAGTGGGATGGCGAACTATGCAGGTTAAACCTCGGGGCGCTACTAGTCTTACAATCAAAACTGTTGCAAAAAGCCGCTGATCGTGCTGACCACCGGACGGACCTGGCTTCTTAGACTATTCCACTACTGTGGTTATCAGCTTAGACTATTCCACTAGTAGTAGAATAGTCTAAGCTGATAATAATTATTACCAATAATAGGGTTGCGTTTGACCGCCATCTCGCTTGATGCGACAACAACGATCGATCGAGGTTACATAGAAGAAACCAATTAACTCTAGACTCGAAGGCACCCAGGTTTTGTCTATCAGGGCATGTACTCAAGCAACTTATTACCAAATAATAAAAAATATCTTGGGACACGTACAAGTGATGGCTGTACTGATAAAATCGATTTCTTCCAAGCAACTGGTAACCGGTATTTCGGTAGATATTCGAATACACTCAAAGAAGTCGAAAAAAGGGACAAAAATTTTTAGTCCCTGATGCAATGTTATGTACGGTCCCACATTTTATAAAATAATGTTGCTTAATGTGTAAATGTTTGCTTTATGCAGTGTATTGTCCCTTGCGGAGAAAAAATCGTCTTTTTTAATTTGGTTTTTGTCTGAAAGAGATGATTTCGTTTTCGTCAATTTCAAGGTGTCTTTATACAGGGATTTTGAACAAGAACTTTGCTTTCTTACAAAATAAAACTAAGAATTTAGATGAAGATGATTAAAAATTTTTTCAAATAAATTTAGTAAAAATTGCGCGTTATGATGAGTATAACATTACCCTTTCAGCTTAGTGTATGAGTTTTGCATAACCTTGAAAGTAGAAATCGGGCTGAGTACGTTAATCAAGTAAACGACAAACACCTATTTTTGCATAAATTAATAGAAAAACCAGGGTGCCAACCAAAATGACACCGTTATTGTTTTTAAGTACGTAATAAAAAACATTACCAGCTATTTTTAATAGATTGATTTTGAATTTATACAGATCAAAGAAATAATATAAAACATTCTTGTGACGAGCGGACTGTTGTGCTGGGTGAGAGATTTGAACTCTGTGTTTGAATAGGGCATTGTGACTCTGCCATCTATGCTTTTTTGTGACTTTTTGCTGCCATGGATAGATGTACTCGTATAATAACACTTTTCTTTATCGATCAAATGCGTGACACGCATCCGTTAAACGACAATGCGGTTTAAGATGGAATGCAAACTATTTCATTCTAGACTCAAACTACATTCACGAGACAATACTCACTCAGGCAACGCATTCCAAAGTGTAGATATTTTAATTACGAAAGTGGATTACATGTCACTCCATTACATGGGACTCGCCATAACATCATATTAAAAATAATATCCAAGTTTAAGGAACAAAAATACTATAATCCGAAACAGGTTCAGTAAAAACGCGAAACCGATATTAAAAAATGAATAGGGATAAATTTAAACATGATAACTCATTGCTACGATTATTTCCTAACTAAAGATCTAAAAATACTTCTAAATAAAGCCTAACATTTATTTTCCTACAAATTACGGTAGATTTTTTTGTTTATTAACAGACTTTATTATAATAAACAATAATATAATTAAAAAATTGAAACCCACAAGCCTGGGTGGCATAAGTGTGACAAGGGTGGCATAAGTGTGACAAGGGTGGCATAAGTGTGACGAGTCGTAAAATGTCCTATTGCCCTTTTGACTCTTCTCAAAGAATAACCACACATTTTTTTAAAGCTATCATCATCTTCGAAATTCTATACTACTTAAGCATATAAGCATTTCTTCACAAAATTTTCTTTCACCGTTAAAGCTAATGGCACACTAGTACATCGGCACATGGAAAAATAATACACAATGGTGTAACCGGGATTCGATGCTAAGACTTCTAGATAGTAAAAGCGGACTTTCTCGCCATTAATCCACCACAGCTTATGTTTTGACATGACAGTTTCATTGATGCGTTTAATGTACGTATAGTCCGTTCCACGAAGAGGTGTAGAAAATGTAAACAAAGGTGCTACCATAACATAAAAATCGTTTAACCTTAGTATTTTTCTAAAACTGTCTTAAAATATTTTTCACAAATATGATTCGACTTTACTGTGATCTTAAATACAACATACTTGGATTTGTATTGATCAAATATCGATTTATTAACTTATCTTGAAAATTATAAATAGTAATAGTAGAATGTTGTAGATACTGTTTTAAACAGTGGCAACTTGATCTATGTTTCTCAAACGGCAAACAGAGACGCTTACAACGAACTATCTTCTAAAACAAAGGTTGAGATGCTGGTCTGTCATATTGAGAGTGACATTGATTTGTTTACATTTTCTTCACCTCTTCGTGGAACGGACTATAGTGAAGTTAACTTGAACACCACTTTTGAGCAGCCGCTATGACGGGCACCTTAAATTTTGGAAGGATTTGTTCTGCGATGCCGGAGGTAACTATAGGTTGCAAATAAAATTTACAACGAAGTTGTAGCGAATGAATAAAGTTACGGCTGGTCTAGTCGGGAGAATGGTGACTGCCGATTCTGAGCCCCTGGTTCGAATCCCACGCGCACCACTGTATTTTCGAAGCCATGTGCGTAATACCGCTAACTTAAAAACGGTGAAGTAATATATCGCGAGGAAACCGACATGCGAGTTTAGATGCTTAGAGTAGAGATGCTTAGAAGTCTTTCGACGTCACACGTCATTCATCAACCCGAACTAAAACCAGACGCAGTGGTGGTTTATTATCGGCTCATTCCGGTAATATAGAGGTAAATAATAACCTTTTATAGAAGGGTTTGAAGGCGGCCGAGCCCTCGTTGTGGTGCTGCGAGGTCTGGTGCGCGGTGCTGGCGTGGTGGTGCGCGTGGTAGTCGCGGTGCGGCGAGTGCTGGTGCCGCGGGAAGCAGTAGCCGGCGCCGCCGCCGCTGCCCAGCGGGTTGGCCACGCTCGGCACCTTCATGTTGGGCGGCGTCTGCGGCGGCGTGTCGGTCTGCACGTCCGGGAACGCGGCCGGGTGCACGCAGTGCTGCGCGCCGTACTGGCCCGGGAAGCCGCCGTAGCGCGCGTAGGCGCCGCTGGCAGGGCTGGCGGCCGCCGTCGCCGGCAGCGCGAACCCGTTCCCGCCGTCCGGCGGCGCCCGCTCCGCCCCGTACCCGTGCTGCGGCCACGGCTGCGCGGCCGGCGGCGGCGTCTTACACGCCGCCGTGTCCGCCAACGACCAGATCTTCGGCTTCGACGCCGGAATCGGCACCCCGCACTCCCCCGCACCCCGCTTCGCCTCCTCCTTGATCCCGTACCCCAGCATCTGGTGGTGCATGCCCTGCAGCATCTCGTCACCCTTCCGCTCCTCATCTGTAAAGATCGTATTCATCGATCACGTCATACGTCCGATCGCGTCGGTCGCGGGCGCTCTCGCCGACGAGATTAGTCGTAATAGCCGCCGTAACTAACGCGGCGACATAAACGAGGGCTTAAATGTGTTTCGAAAATCGATAGGTCGCGGATAGGGCACGGTCCGCGCGCACGGGCGCGACGTACGGTTCGGCTCGTAAGATGCGAAATCTCCGAGCTCACCCCAGAAAAGTCGTGTGAAAATACGTTTGGCGTGCAGTGACCCATTCGTTAAGTGGTTATCCGATTAGCGAAGTGAAAATACCACTTTAGGGCGCGAGCCCCCGCCGCGGGCGCGATGCCCGCCGATCCCTTTCGTGTTTAAGCCGGGCATTTATTTCACATTTTCCGAAGCGCCCCGTGGCATCACGCCGCTCCACCGCACACCACACTACGCCATGCCGCGTCGCAGTTCGGTCACCGTATTAAATCTAGCTCCCGGCCGAAAAAGGGGCATAGTTGTCCTTTTTTGTACACTTATGGAGTCAAATCGTCTTTTTTGGCAATCGTCGTACAATAATTAATACAACTTGTGATAAAAGTCTATGAAGTGTTCCTTAGGATATGATAGAAGATAATTTCAAATGTCATAATTAAGATATGCTACGGAAAGTGGGTAATAATTTCGAACATAAACCCAAAATATTTATTTGGTGTATTTTAAAATGTTTGAAGTATTATCATAATGCCATTTTCTCTTGTAAAGTGGCTTTCTGAGGGCGCGGGGGGTGGTTGCTAATGAAATTCAGAGGCGGGGGAGGGAGCCGACCGCTCGACTTCATTCGCTTTATTCCATTTAATGCTGACTGCTCCTAGCTTTTAAGAGGGGTTATCCTCGTTGCCCTTCACTACGGATAAATAGGGACGCCACTGATACTCCGCGCGAAGATATTTATCCGGCAAATTGTTTTAATTTTCATTGTATTAATCTAATAAACGCCCACAACGGCGGGCGATAAGCTAAAATTGGATAATTTTGTTATGTTTTATGCTGGAAATATGTTTCGTGAGTCCGTTGAGTTAATTTCTTTTGGAATCGGGGTGGCGGAGTGGTTTTAACGTGTTGTTTGATATTTCATTACCAGCTGAAATTCGGTTTTTAATTTTTGTTTGAAATTTAATGAGTGTTGAACGTTCATATTTTTAAAGTTTGTTTAAAGGTTACAAATTGTACTTGTACATTCAAGTTTATTTAGAAAATTGATCTTTATTTAAGACAAAATCACTAAACTAGTCGAACGAAAAAAGGGCTTTGTCTAATTTTAGTAACATTCGAGAATGAGAAAGTAATAATAATAACATAAGAATAAAACAATTTAGTTGAAAGTCATAAACGCTGTTTGGGGTTTGTTCAGGATACACGCCCATAAATATTTAATGGAAGAATCCTTGTCGGTCTATTTCCCCCGGATATGCAAACATGAGATTTATCTGTCAGATCACGACGCTTACGTTAGACATATATGTCAAGTAAAGTCGGACGCGCTGGCTCCTGACAAAACGGTGTAGTTTCAGAAACAGAGTGGATTCCCTTCACCCATACAATCGAATCAAAGTAATTGAATAGGGTTGAAAAACAACAGAAAGGCGGCGTCTCTTATCTCGTTTAGATGTAACTGCTGCCGCTAGATACCCCACTGAGTACATAATTGAAAAATATCACCCTTTTTATATCTTTCACTTATAACGTTGTGGTGGTTAAGAGAAGGACATTTACACAACAATTTCTCTTTTTATTTTCATTAATAGCTAACTGCGTCTCGTGGTATTTATTACCCGTGGTTTATCTGAACTATTAAATGTAATATACACAAGAGTATCATTATTTTTTCGAAAATATAACTAGCCCTAGTTACAACTTATAAGTAATATCAGATAAATGCCAGTGAAAAAGATAAGACAGAACAAACAAACAAACATATTTTTTTTAAAATTCTATTTTTGTGTTAGTACCGTTTTCGTTTACATTTAATGAAAAGCTGGTGATTTGAAATTACAAATAGTCTCTGTGATTTTAGTCTAAATGTATCTATAAAAATTTTTCGTTATTTTTTTCACTATTACCAAAAACCTAGAGATGTAGCAAATGGAGAATAAAATTCGTTTGCTGACCTTTGTAACAGAGTTGTTACCTGCTTTAAAAGAAACGGCCGATTTATTGTTGAGAACAATAAAAAGTTATAGCCTTTTTATATTATAGTTATACCGTCACGTGACACCGAGGTCAGACGCACACAATTTTCGTAATAAAAGGTTTCGAGGGAAAACTAGGTAAACCGGAAAATAAATTTAAAACTAGGTAAAACGAAAAAGGAATTTAAAACTAGGTAACGCGGAAAAGGAATTTTAAACTAGGTAACGCGGAAAAGGAATTTTAAACTAGGTAATGTGGAAAATGAATTTAAATAGGTAACGCGGAAGTAGAATTTAAAATCAGTCAACTTCTTTATTCATCGAGAAAGGAGATGTCGCGGAAAAGTGTAACAGTGATGAAATGTGGATTTGTTTTTATTTCTAAGTTATTGGCCTCATGGCACAGTAGTCATTGAGCTTGCTGACTAAGTTAGATATAGATTGTAAATTGTGAAAAATATGTAAGTACCCATACATACAAAGTTAAAAGTTTTTGTAGAATAACCGCAATATTTCGAACAATTACTAAATGCTTACGAAAAAATAAAAGCTGACAAATTTTTGAGACATTTGAGATTTGAGATGGGTGTAGAATTTTTTGGTGTAAGTGAAAGAAAAAAAAACGGTTAAAGTTGATTACGTGATGAGCCATTTCGTTACGCGAAACATTGTTTTTTCAATTTAGCATAGGTACTCCTGTTATAATTGTTTCAACTTGTCTTAATTAAACCCGTCTAACTCGTTAAACCTTTCAATAAAGTCTTGTTTATAACTTTACGTTTAGATGGTTGAGCCATAATTATTAATTTCTATCTAATAATGAATTTTGTTTAAAGATTTTCAGCCGGTTGTTTAAACTCTCTAGAAGTAGCGATGTTACGTCCAAGAGAAGGCCTACACACCCATACATAGTATACCTATTTAGACGCAATATTAACTTCGTAGTCTAAATTGTCGTTTATTAGTATTAGTAGTATTAGTCGCACTCCGGGGTTCGAAAAATGTAAGCCGAGGTACGAGTACTCTTTGAGTACCAACGGTAAGTGTTTATGGTAAGTATGCCTACGTAATAATATGCTTCGAGTTTGTTTCACGTATGTGAGTAAATTTAGTTTTGTAGGGCCTTGCACTTTCTGCACTTGTTTACACTTCGGTAAGCAGAAGAGGGACGTCTGAGTCAACAACCATAAGTCCCTAACAAAAAAAGTACCTAAATCGTTCAAGAACTCAAATTTTTGTTACAAATAAAAGTTCCAGTTAAAACTACGAATTGTAGATGTAATGGCAACTCACGTGTGGCTGAAACTCAGGCTGACTTGACCGATTATATCACATGTGAGTAACCTATCAATAAATTAAATGTTTTACGACTTAGTTACGTTAGTTTTCATAGCATAATAAAGAAATTGCCACGAGAATAGCCGTCTGTCAACACTACGGCCTACGGCCTCCACTCAAATATATGGTAAGCTACGTCTAAACTAGCAGTAGACTGATCTACTTTAAGTAGTCTGTAAGCTAGTGATCGCGGTCTCTCAAGCTAAATGTCCAATTTTACAAACGTGATCTCAACACCTTTCAATATTTTTCCGACTGCAGATGTTCAACAATCATTATCACGGTTTTTAAGATACATGGACATCTTGACGTAGGCAAAATACCAATGTTGGGCAAGTCTTCGAAAGATATCTTAGAAGTTATCTCTGGAAGACTTGGCCTACGAGATCGTACCTAGTTAACAAGCGTGGTGTAGCTTTGAATTGGGATGATGACTGGTTCAAAAATATGACATTCTAATTAGTCCGTAAGGTTGAATGTGCATACATAAGGTTATATATAAGGTGACACGTATTATTGGTTTTATCAAGCAAAGATATAGCTTATCAAACTTCAGGAGTTGGGCCCCCCCCCCCCCAACTCCTGAACGTTGTGGTTGTGACGTCACGTCTTCGTACAAATCGTACAATGAAATAACGTCACGCGAAACTTTGAAGCACTGTATCTTCCTCATTTTTGTCAAAGAAAAAAATACGCGTGCAGTATTTCTCAACAATCTAGTATGGACTAGTTTATTTATTAGTCATCATGCCTATGAGACCCTAGGTGTAAGAAGCAGTGGATACATAAAGTGCCTGTTTATGGTAGGCTCTAGGCGCGTCGTCCCCGTGTAGGAGCTTCGCGCCGCCACGCGTGCACTCACAAGCGTGCAGTTTACTGCCGAGGTCACTGCAATTTATTGCCAAAGTGTTCGTACTCAGCCCTCCTCTCACGACGCTCTCTTGTTTGTACTACGTCTACTCGTTTTCCATTAACGCGCCGGATTAATATTTTGTTTGCGATGCGAGTGCTCACGACAAAAATTAACATTTATTGGTGGGGTCCGAAAATGAAACTTTTATTCATGAGTGGCTTAGCGCGGGATAGTCCAGGATGTTTGTTTGCCGACTTTGGTCTAGGGATCGCGTGTGAAAGCTTTTATATTGGCTTTGTTTGCCGTAACTTAAAATGATATATTACACGTCGCTAACATTGACGGCTTTGTAAAATAATGGTTATGTATTGCCAGTGGGAAATGCTAACGAAATTCCGCTTATAAGTGATTTTGTGACTAAGAGGGATTTAATATTTTTTGCTCGAAAAATGTGCTTCATTAATATGCGGGGACATTTTTTTAGAAGTTTATGGTTTTGGCACAGAACAAACCTTTTAGATATGTTTATTTCACTTGTTTGTTTGTATGTTGTGTTCTGAATGTTGTCATGAATGAATATTTTGAACATTGTTTTTAGCTTTAACAGTTTTTCACAAAACAAAAGCCTACTATTAATAATTAGATGATAAATCTATAGTCAAATGTGGTACGTGTGGTATTTCTGTGGTCATATGTGGCCAGGATATTTCTATGGTCATGGCGAGTATCCTTAGATATGGTTTTACGATTTTAATGACTCAATGTAAATATGTACAATTGTGTTTTTTTATTTAATGATCCTACTCAATATAGATATGCATAAGTAAAAGTAAGGCTATAGCAAATAAATTAATATGAATATATTATTTGAATTGAATTCTATACGTCATATGTAGGGCAAGCTTTGAATTTACTCGAGTATTGTATTATCTAAAAACTTTTTTGAGTGATTAATGATAAAATAGTCATTTATAGTGTTAGTTACTTGAGTTTAGTATTTTAGAACTTGTTTTAAAGATTGATTGCGGATATGAGGACGGATCACCTGACCTCTGATTTTCACCTTTGTTTGTTAATCATGCAAAAATCGACAACAATGGAAATAACTTTATAGAGGGAAGTAGGAGGGAAGAGGAAGGGAAGTTGTGGTCAACAAATACTTTATCTTAGAGTCACTTAGAAATGTTTGCAAAATCAAAAGGAACCCGCTACACCAACCGCCGAGGACAATTTCAAACAGAGGACAAGTTGTGATATCCTAAAAAAAAAGTTCTAGAGGCATTACTCGTATTAACTATTTTATCCATATTTGACAATTATCCAGATCACGTAAAGTTTAACGCGATGTCATCATTAATTTCATAGTAACATTTGTTTATAATGGTGTCGTCTTTCACTTATACTATAGGTACAGAAACTGTATACCAGACCAAAAGTTGTTTGGCCATTTCTGGATGATTTTGTACGTAGTGGCGCCCCTGTGTTTGTCTGGCAGAAATCGCCGCGGGGCGTGCCGTTAATCCGGCACACTATGTCTTGCGACTTTTGAAACCGCTGAGAGGGTTGCCCTGGAAGAGAGGGGAGGAAAGTGATGGTGGGAAAGACTGTTCTATTTTTGTTTACTTTTACGCACTTCAGTTTCTAAGTGCTCATACTTTAGATTTGATTTACATAAAATATATGACGTTATACTTTTCATTTAAAAAACAAAACTGTCGTTGTACAAATTTTGCGACTTTGTTTTTGTTGAAATTTCGTATAGTTTATTTTGTTTATTGGGTAGATAGTTATGAACCACTTTTTTACTATTGTAGATTTTTCATTACATGTGTACGTTATCTATTGATAGAGTTGTTTACGGCTCTTGAGTTTATTGTATTAGGTTTTTTTTGGTTATTAGCTTTTGGGCGTGATTTTTTTATTTATTGGAAACAACAATAGTACAGGGCTATCGATATTGTATTAACACTCTATTTGACTCTTTTATTAATATTTTCCGTCGTAAACTTACTTATTACTTGAATAGACTCATCTAAATTATCAGCTACGTGGCGCATTGCGAAAAGCCTGTCAATTTTTGAATAATGAGCTAATATTCTACAGTATTTTTTCATTGTTTTCTTTTTGTTGAGTAGACTAGGAAACATCCCTACACAAATTAATTGTTAAGAAAAAACTGTGTCGGATCGGGGTACTCCACAATGGCTCTTCGTTAGACGGCACGCGAGCCCGGCTGGAGTGCCCTCTCGCGGAGAGGTCTCCGAGCGAGCGAGAGGGACGGTGCGAGCCGCGGGCGCGGAGCCGCCGGCCACAGACCGCGAATTAAGTACTCTTGTCCCCAACAATGGGGAGGTTCATTAGGCGAGCGTATGCCGCGCGTCAGCCGTGACGCCCTCGCCGCCTTCCATTAGCGCCCTGAACTTTGCAATGAAAACACTCGTGTCCCGAGCCATCTTACAACAACAATGACTACTTATAATTTATGTTGTCGACAACCGCGACTAACACTCGCAGCCACACTCCGCTCTCACGTTCCGCGCCTAATACGCATCTGGATTTTATTATTGCACTTACAGCGTCCGCGCCGTCCATTATCATATAAAATGCATTCCCGCGAACCCGACACCCACTCTGCAGCGGGACTTATTCATTCATATTAATGAAAATCGCGTATGTATTGCGATGTTCCGCTGAAAACGTTCGGACGACAAATAAATAACAACGACAAAGACCGCACCGGGAAAAGGTTCCACATTCAATTGGAACACATTATAAATCCCCAAAAGCGTAGTTACTTACGTTCCGTCGGAATATCCTCATAAAAGAAACGATCCACGAACTCGACAAATCCTTTGGCAAGAACACGAAGTAGGGCAGATCGTCGGAGTCGACCTGCGAGCCGTCGCGCCCACGCCCGGAAGACGCGTTATATGAAATTCGGCTCGGGCGCCGCCCACTTTACTACGAATAGGAAATCCGGAGCGAGAAGCGGTTACGCACAGTTACACGCTCCCGCGCCCTCCGCTCCCCTCCGGACCCTCGCCGCACTCCGCAATTTATACGACGACTAAATTAAAGCAATTTTAAATGGTTTACAACAATTCGTACACGGAATAACACCACCGGAGCTAAAGTTAATAAACGAAAACAAACATTCGATATCGTTCGCAGTGGCATTAATTATTAACACACATCAACATTAAATATCGTTTAAAATTCGCAATGCCGGGACAGTCATAATACCTTGAACATTGAAAGCAACCAATAGTCGGCAGCCGAGAGTCAAGCGACGTGTTTGTTGTCGTTTGACGCTCGTCTGCAGGATGGTAAAAACTCAACGCACCTTTGTGGCCCTTCATTTTGTCGTCCGGTTCGTCTTTGTCCTTGTCTTCGTCTGAGAGCATAGCGTCGTCATCGTCGTCCGTTTTGTTCTTGGGCTCCCAGGTCATCTTGTTCTCTTTCTTGAGGCGGCGGCGCGCGTTTGCAAACCACGTCGAGACCTGCGTCAGTGTCATTTTCGTGATGATGGCGAGCATTATTTTCTCCCCTTTCGTTGGATACGGGTTTTTCTTGTGCTCGTTAAGCCACGCCTTGAGCGTGGCGGTGGATTCCCGCGTCGCGTTTTTCCGGCGAGCAGCTAAATCGTACCCGGCGCCGTATCTGTCGACAAACACGTTTATACTTACATATACTGGTGGGATACGCTTCCGACCTTAGCGCGCCAAGCTTTCGGTGGTACTTGTCGGTGTAAATTGTATCGTTCCTTATTCTGGGTCATATTTTTGATTACATCAATTAAAGTTACAAAAATATGTCGACGAGCTGTGATTTTGGAGAATGAGTCTTTTCGATGTGTAAATAATCATTTTTGTAACTTGATTTCCATTTCTTTAACATAACTACTGAAGGATTCGGTAGTTATTTGCACAAAAGTTATATGTAAAAGAGAAACGATCGTCATAATTATGTAGACTCATCTTGAAATGGATATAGGTACCTAAGGTAAGTATCAGAATCAAGATAAAGCATTTTAAAATCCATTCAGATTATATTTTAGATTTTCCTAATGACTAACTTTGCTGAGCAAATAAAAAGTAATAATAAACCTATACAGTTCATAACATCGATGACAACAAATTTTGGCCAATTTCAAAGTTTTGATTGTTCAATTGTTTCGTGGCTGTAAGCAAGCGAGCAATAAATTGGCTTTTAAATTCGTAACAGATAGGCGTTTTATTAGGGGCAATAGATTTCTCGAAACGGCAGCAAAAATAAAGCTATTGCGGCATCTAGCGACATTCGGTATACTGTTAGAGCCTGCGACGGTACCATTTGCATGCGCATTCGGCGTAATTGTGGCGAAATGTTCGTCTCCCCCCGGCGTCGGTAACGTACCTGACTTCGATTTTCTCGTTGACATGACAAAGGCGCGGTCTGAGGGGTCCAATAAATAGGTTTTTCGTGTGAAAGTCGTTAAAATCTTTATTATCTAGAACGCAAGAAACGCTGTTTTTCGCGAGTTGGATTTATTAGAAATCAGACATCTACATACGTACGAGTACTACTTACACGGTGAGATGTTTTAGGAGAGGGTTGTGTGGGGATTTCAGGGATCGTGATGAATATCTAACGTATACCAAAATCATTATTTAGACGTAATTTTTTTGAGATATTTTGACGTTGTCAACTTCGAAAATTTCTTTACTGTTTTTTTCATAGAATGAGACTCGTGAATGAGGCGTTCGGTCCGACTAATGGTCAGCGGTAGCGTCGCTTATGAACACCTGCAACATTAGTGATGCTGACGACATTTTTCCAATCTAGAGCGGTGGATAAAGATATCCTTTTTAAGGTAACATGATATTACCTAAAACGTTTAGCTTAAACAAGAGTTTAAGCCGTTTTTGCTAACGTGAGTCTTCACTAGGTAAAATAAAATAAATAAATATTGGTGGATAATTCACACACAACACCATATGACCCCAAACTAAGCAAAGCTTGTAACATGGCGGCCAGATAGCTGATATAATACTTATATAGTTCTAAATACATACTTATTATACATAGAAAGACCCAGACACAGTGTTAGGTAAATGTTTAGGATGGGTTGTTGTAGGTAGTTTAGTGTACTGGGGTAAGGTTTGCCATGATTTTGTGCAAATTTAGAGACGTACCTATTAAGACTGTTTTAGAGTAAAGAGGATCAACACGAACAGGATATGTTCTTGATAGTGAGCAACATAGTCCATATTAGCACTGTGTTACCTACGCAGCGATTTGAACTTGAAGTGTCAAATTATTACCTAGCACTGAACTACGTTCAGCCTGATAGGGATATAAGATGTTTTATAAACTGTAATTTATTTGGAAACATTACGCTTTAAACCGGAACACAGTGATTTTGATTTACTGTTTGGCGGTAGAATAACAGGCAAAAGTGTGGTACTTCCCCAGAGTCAAGAGTCTTGCTACTACAATTGTTTACAGCTTTTTGGGTGTTGATCAATATTATAAAAAACGGCGGTAAAGATGTTATGTGTCAGATATTAAGAGTTTTGGTGCCAAGTGCGATTTTATTGTTAAGCCAGAAGCAGTAGTCGGAGGTGCGGCCGACGGTGCAAGTCAAAGTGCAAGTGCAGGCGGCGCCAGGCGCAGGCGTGGGTGGCGAGGGCGTTCTCGACACACATTGATCGACGCCATCTTGTCCGACGAAGCCGCGACCACACCGGTACTCCAACTCGACACTTCCAACTAACCGCATAATCCCAAACATTTACCGAACGCTTACGAACCTGGCTAATGTTTGAGGAAACTCAAGTTGAGATTAAAACTGTGACCACACGTACCAGCTAAAGTTAAGATTTGTGTGACGGTTTTCAACCGAGCCGTTCATCGTTCAAATTAGTTTCCCCGTCTTTTCAAATAATCTATTTCAGTATTGGCTTTCTCGCGGAGACGATCAAATAGATCTTAATACTCTCTTGTCAAACGCGCATCCATACAAAGCTTCTGAAACCGAAACGCATTAGTTTGAACACGAATGAGCTCTTCAGAAACGCGACGGCGGTTTGCGGCGGGACGACGCCGACGGCGCGATACGGAACCTTCGAACAAAGCGATGGAGGCGCTTTTATGTTTCATTACCTCGACGACACACGGTTAGTCTTCAGCTACACAGCGCTGACTGGCCCTTTCTTCGAGCTTTGTTAATTAATTTAGACAGGTTACTCACTCCCGCCCGCCCCGGCAAAACATGTGCGTTTGGTTTGAGATCGTTAATACTTTCATGGGCGGAAACACTTTGTATCTCTGTTAATTTCGAGATAAAACATGAATCCGAGCTCAGTTTAAAATAATCTTCATTTTGTGTTCCGAAAAATTTATAGCATATCGTAATTATAGTTGATAAAGGGGGCACTACTCATTACATTTTTAAGTCTGATGTTTTTATGAAAGTAGATGGTAACTAATAACTGTCACAAGAATTGTGGGTTAGTCCGAGTAGAAAAATAAACTAGAGAATTAGGTCGACCCAAGTCGTTGTTCATTAGCTAAGTCTCAATGAGTTTATGTTTGACAGAGTCGCAGTATTGGGCGGGCAACGAGCATCGAGCTCTGACAAGCGTCGTTCGTATTCGGGCCTACACAGTATTCAATTCGCGGTATCGGAGGTTTACGATCTGCCCGCTTGGGGGAATTGCGGGCCTTTACGTGCCCTCCCCCGTAAACCGAACTGCTATGTAACACACGTACATAAGTAATACCCCCCACCCCCAAGGGGACTCGTAGTAGAATTAGGATTCGCAACTCGAGTGCGAGACGAGTAGGCGTTTTAGAAGCGACGCTGTTGCGTTTATTTTGTTGTAGCCCCACTCTGTCACAATAGGAGACATTAAAGTGCGGTCTGTTTAGTGTCCTCTCGATATAAAGTATTTTTTATTCACGACCACTGTTGAAATGCTAATAAAAAGTGAAGTTGTTTATTTTAGATTTCAGGCGACGCTGTCCTCTCTTTCTTGGAATACCTAATAGAAGGAGCATTCATTACAATTACGACATTTTAATAAGATTGCTGTCGAGGCGCTCTGAGTTTTATTGGGAGTATAATCACAGATATAATTAGTTTAATTTATAGGCTCATAAATGACATCCTGAATTCCACATTTTATAAAAATTCAAACTTACAGCTATTTTTTAAGAAGATGTAGATTCAGTTTGCGTAGTTATCCCTACCTTTGATAATCCAAAACTTTAGTTCTGCACAACATTTTTGTCTGCCTACGTTGACAAAGTTTTTTTTTTTTTGAATTCGTTTCTCGCTTTGAATTAATTTATAATATGTGGCGATAAGACTACCAGTATTCTTGAGGCCCAAGATACAGGCTTTGCCTATTTTGGGGTTCACAGATTAATAGCTGTTCTGTACACAGAAATTTAAATTGTACCTACCTATTATAAGCATCGTTTTAAACCTAAGTACTTACTTAGGTTACTTTTCTGTATATGTACAATGTTTTTGGTAAATAAATATTTATATTTCTATTACCAGTATACCAAAAACAAAGCTACGCTATCTAGGTGTCTTCAACTATGAATGTTTTTGATTATTAAAACCTGTCATGCCTGTGTTTGTGTTTTGGTTAGAAGTGCAATGTTTCCAGAGATATCACAGACCAAAAAGATCAATCATTTCAAATATTTGGGAGCCGAGCATAGTGCAAATCTAGGCTGAGATTTAAAATAGCTGCGCGAGACTGGTTTTTTGTTATCCATCAGCAGCTTGTCTCGCTCGTACCGTCACTGTAGATTACAAAAAATAGTTGTCTGTAAAGCCTTTTGTAAAGCCTTTTTACGGACGTTAATTATACGTGACTAGCGGTCCGCCCCTGATTCGCTCGTGTTACCTACATATTATATATCCCTCAGAAATCACGCAGGTATGTAACGGTGAAATAATTTTTGAAATCGGTCCTCTAATTCCTGAGATTGCCGCGTTCAAACAAAAAACTTCTTCAACTTTATAATATTATATTGGTATTCATCGTAGTCATTATAAAGATGCGTCAGAAACCGAAAGCATAGGTCGATTATAAAAAAATAACAAAGTATCGTAAGTAATAATTTAAGTACAATAAAAAACATTTTTTATGCAAACCCGGCGCGGTTTCACTCGTGTAGTTGCAAACAAATACTACAATATCAGCAGAATGTTTTCGTAACAACACAGTCGTTTATCTTCAATATTGACGTATGACGGATGTTCGCTCGCTCAATCAGATTGCGATCCAGCAGGTAATTAGTAAGAGTAATTACTGTTACTCAGTCATGGCCGACACTACTGTCAAACAATTAATAATGACACGTTGAAAAATTTACGACATGATTGAGATGTACTCACATAAATTACATTTAGCGTAGTAGTTATCAGTATAACAAGATTTTACTTTAAACATATTTACAGTTGTTCCATAAATCCAAAAATACGTATGAAATAAATTTCACATTCTGAACCGATAATATAATGTAAGCCATTCAATTAGCAATTATTTCAATGTTTAGGTATTGAATATATAAACATATTTTGAGAAATGCTCTGGTATGAATTTTATAACAATCTTCGATTCTCAAATCAATCGATCAATTTGAAAAGATTGAGCGTTCTTACTAGAAGAAACTGATTGTCTCTAGACTTGAAAACACCCAGGTTGAATACGTCAGGGAATGCCCAATTGGCAACGTATTCCACAGTTTTAATATTTTTATTACGAAAGTCCAACCTCTTCAACGTTTCCTATTCCATGAATTGTTTTAACGGTATTCCAAGATATTTTATGGTAAACCCTTCTATCTAAATCTGTACTTTTGAAGCTAATAACATTTTTTGTTTAAATTAAACAGTTTTAAAATGAGGTGTACTCTTATATTCATACCCCTAGTTGAGCTGTGAACTCTATTCTCTAACAAGCCCCTGCGTTGAAAGGGTCGTTAGCAAATAAATGAGTCTCGAAATCGTAAGTGTCGTTTGAATGGCGCGTCTCGTTAACAAGCTGTGCTTACTTGGTTTATTTAAAAAGTAACAACCCAAATCGTTGGCACACAAATAATTCCCTTCAGAGCGTCGCATGCTCGAGGCTCCGCGTAATTTCCTGCGTATTTTGATCTCAATGGTGCGGTACAAGTGCTCCCTCTTCTCGTTTCTCTAATTTTTGTACGTTTTCTCTACCCGAGACTTGTGTTAAAAATAGCTGAGTAATTTTTCATTTCGGCGCGCGTCGGGCGTGGCAGATTACAGGCTGTTCAAAATAATACGCCAACGGTACTTAACTCGAATGCGCCTACTCAACTCGCGGCCAACTTTTGTTGCTCATGTAGGCTTTTCACCGTACTTGTTCTTTTGCAGGGTTATTTATCCGACGTTCCTAACTCACCGCGCCCGGACCGTTTTATACCACTCGTATTAAGTTTTTCTTTTGAAACCATTTGGCGCGCAACCGAGTACATTCATTTAACTACAACTGACAAATGAATAAATGAGCGTTGTTTAGTTGGCGGTAACAATTTGACAAGTTTGTTGTAAGTGAATACTGTGTGGTCGGTTGGTAATATTTAATGCCGAAGCCGATCAAAGTGTGATCACCCTATGATGGCGGCGGATAGCGAACAATAGCGAGTGACGCCGGCGACGCCATATATCACGGAGTATTTCCGTGCCGCCGCCGCTGACTCTACTGATGCGTCTTTTTTACGCATAAAAACTAATGCCGCCTCTAATTATTTTTAGATTATAACGCACCGCCTGCGATATATTAAGTCGGGCGCAGCCGAATTGTCAGCATAACTTCGCTTTGATGTCCCATGATTTGTTTTTATTTTCAGGCAGTTCCAGTGTGATTCATGGATGGATAAATTTCAAGTGCGCCGTGAAACGTATATTTAATTGATGCGTCCGTATTATACAGTGTTATGACACTCTAATGACGACTTTGTCGATTTATACGATGAGCCGGTGTTTATAAGATGTACATATACAAATGGAGTCGAGGAGCTCTCCCTCGCTCGGCGACAAGTCTGACGGGTTGATAAGTTTTCCAAAAACGTCAACGCAACGCGTCGCGTCGCGCGATCGCGTTTCAAAGAAAAACTGTGAATTAATCAGGAGCTAGCGCGAATGGATGCGGCGTCATTCGTCTCTGTCAAGCTCGCGGACGGAGACGTGTCTGAATGAGACGGCGAGCAACCGGGAGTGGTTACTCGGTCATTTGTCCCTTGCCGACACGCACTGCCTGCCAGCTCTGCGTGTGTGGGGACCTTATTGACGGCTCCGGGACCACACCACGGTTCACTTCGATGGATTCACGATCCGGGAAAATCAACTATTCATAGGCCACTGTTTAAATAGACTGATAATTTGATGAATTGGTATTTGAGTTATTGGCCTAGACGAGAGACAGAAAGCGGTAACTGTAATAAATGTTAAATCACGAAATGACGTGCTGCGGTTCCATGATGCCATTGTCACTAAGCAACGAATATATGGAAAATTGGAACACTCTTGTTGGTGCTGTGGAAGTTGGTCAACAAGTGGGTTTTTCTGTCTACCGAATTTCGGGCCAGCGCAGAAACCGCAAGGGCCCCTCACTAACCCAATCTTACCGTAGTCAATGTGTACGAAATCGCGTACGAGGACTAACTCACCTAAGGCGGTTCGACCTCAAATAAGACTGCCGCTGGTAGGGAAGACCTGGCATCCCAGAAGGGAAACCAGAAACGGGGATGCGCTACTGACCCAGCAGGGAGTGTCTAGAAACTTTCTTTCCTTTCTTCGTAGTCGGTATGTATAACTAATAAACTATTTTGGATTCAAATTGATGTGGAAAATTTGTACTTTAATTGCACAAAATTGTCCGAACAACTCATCTCTAAAATATACCTCCGATCGCTTTGACTTTTTGTGGACTCGGGTAAACCTAATCTGAGAAAGACTAAAGATTTTGAGATTTTGTCTACAAATAAATAGTAATAAAACATCTCAATAACTCAACTGCCAAATGCAGCTGCCAGCAATCAAACTCTCTCGTGTGACACAAAAAATGAAGCTACGTGTTGTCGAACGTTGTTAATTTCACGCTTGATGAAATAATTGACAAGTCCGAGTTAGAAATACGACACCCAATAGACGTGTCAAGAACCGTTCTTAATTCGGCTCAGATACTTATATCCATTTCACGATTAAACGCGTACAGTGATCGCCGACGTCGTAACTATGAAAACAGAATAAATCCGAACAAAAAAAAAAACGAAATATGACTCAGCGGAACGACTGCAATAAACAGTCCCATTCACAAATAGTTGTGAAGATACATGTGCAGAAAAGAACATCATTTATTAAATTCAAACGAGTCGCCAAATACAAACATGAGCCTTTCGCATTGCAATCTATTAGAGAGATAAGTCTCGATAGGGAGGTATTATGTTAATCCTGGCAGCGCGGGCTTTATCTAAAGTGGCGCGGGCGGGTGTGGACTCTGGGGACTTACCCGTAGGCCGCGAGCGTCGGGTCGTAGGGGTAGTAGCCGCCGGAGGGTTGCAGGCCGGCCGAGGTCCACGCCGACACCTCGCCGCCGCCTTCCTTCAGCGCGTAGGGGTTGCTCTGAAACATCGCACCGCACAATAAGGACCTTTATGAAGCCAAAACTTGTTTTTAGTTAACTTGGCTAAAGTTAGGCAACTGAATTTAGTAACTACTGAATTTAGCGTAGTGTAATAGCATTCAGTAACTTAGCACACTATAAATTCAAAAGCGAGAATTGCTAGCTACTGACTTGATTCTGATTTGAGACGAATAATCTTGCTTCTGAACTCAGGCACTAAATTTAGCCAAGTGTATTAAGCCTTTTGACGCACTGCACATAGATTTTTTGTAGACAGTAAGGGAGGTTGACCCGTCACGCTCCGAGGTGATCGGGTGAACTCGGGGCCTCCGAGTATAGCTGAGCGAGAAAGAGACAGTCAGCCGCTCTTCACTGCTTTGTCGCTATATTTACTTTATCCAACTTGTATGTAGTACTATTAATTGTAATTAAGTATTCATTTCTGCCGTGTGGTCTTAAAGACACACCTTTTTTTACTTTTATACTACTCGTACGTTTATACTGGACCGCCATCTCGATGCTAATCATAAATAATGTAGATCTCGACGATGCGCTAAGGGTGCTTTTACCTAGAACAAACCGATTAAGTCTTGAACATCGCCGCAAAATTGCTAGCTTATCGGTTTTTTATCGGATACACTTCGGAGAGTGTGCAACTGATCTGCATGATCTTATACCACCTTGCCCTTTTTACTATCGTACTTCTCGTAACTCGAAGAAGCGGCACCGTTTCATGGTGGATATTCCAAAGACACGGACAAAGAGGTTTGACTCTACGTTTGTGATAAGAACGTCTAGGCTGTGGAATGAGTTGCCTGAGTGGGTTTTTCCCGATAGTTATAATCTTGGTGTCTTCAAATCGAGAGTGAATCGGTTTCTTCTAGGTAAACACGCTCCATCGTAGACAGCATCGTCGCTTAACATCAGGCGAGATGGCGGTCAAATGTAAACCTATTAAAGTTAAAAAAAAAAAAAGATTAACTCTCGATTTGAACCTAGATTGTAACCATCGGGAAACTCCACACACATTCGGCCTAGACACTCTTATCACGAAAGTAGGGTCAAACCTGTTCGGCTTGGAAACCAGCGGACAACGCCGCTACCGCTTATAGCTTGACGCGTCGTTACTCGCTGTGAGTTCATCTTATGAGACGTCGCTTTTATCATGACTCTATGTTTTATGGCGAGTGTTCGTATATACAATACGAGTATTTACAATGATCATATACATAACTATATACCACTATATAAGTATTATCATCGCTATCGAACCATAGTGCAAACTTTGTTTAGTTTGGGACCAGATGGTATCGTGTGAAATGACCGCCAATACGAATTTATTTATTTAATTACAAGAATACTCTTAAAACAATGAAGCGTGTCATAGAAGGAGTATATGTGCAGAAGTGGACGGACATGGGTTAATGATACGCATGCTGTCTTATTATACAAAAGTGCGACGTGTGGCAAGACATGTGCCTGATAGTAAGTAAACTAGCTTGTTTATAACTTGACAGTGCCGATATTAATAATAAGCGTAGTAGTCTCAAAGTAGCACAGAAGTACCTTTGCCAGTTATTCTACCGCCAAGAAAGAATGTGAAAACATTACTGTGTTCCGATTCGAAGGGCAATGTTTCCAGATAAATTACAGGGCTTAGAGATATAACATCTTAGATCTCTGGGTGATGAGCGCAGTGCAGTGCTAGGTGATGATTTGGACTCTTCATGTTCCTATAGCTGCGTGTCACTGTGCTGTTAGTGGCAGGCATATTGTTTACCATTAGGCACATGTCCTGTTCGTCTCGTCAATCATTATTTAAAAAAAAAACGATATACAGCGTTTGTTACTCCGAGATATACCTAAGATGATTTATCTCTTTCTATTTGTCTTATAATTACACTATAAACATTGTTCTTCAAACCGGGACACAATGCTCATCCTACCACGCAGCAATTTGAGCAAGCAAAGACCCTGGTGAATTATCTTCTTGTCCTGTAATTTCTCTGAATACAATTCCCTTCAACCGGATAACAGTAATGTTTGCACGTTATTACTTGACCGTGGAATATCTGCAAAGGTGTGTGGTAATTCTCAATACGGCCTATGTAAAGAGTTCTACTACTCTGCAAAGTTAGTACCTTTGCAGTTTGACGATTTATTACCGATCTTATACTTTAAATCAATCATCAACAATGTGACGGCTAGAATGACTGAATGGTGACCATGTGGACACCGGTTTTAATGCGATACGATATAAAGTGTTACGAATCCACTCCAAACTGAGGCCAACGCAGCTGAATGAGTTATTACCATTGAGTACCATTCAGTGACCACGTTTTCTAAGAAGTCGAAATTTTTTTTTTTTTCGAAATGTTAATTAATTACTTTTACTATTACTAACTTTCGCCATTTTTAAAGTAGCCTAAGTCTTAATACAGGTAACTTACTACGTATTTAAATCCATTCAGCCGCTGTAGATAGATGGGACATACACACTTACACAAGTACAAGCACATACATTTACATCGCTATACTATTTGTAGTACATATGATTTGTAGAACAAAAGCAAAAAAAATATATAGCGAAATTACTTTCTAATGGGTCAAATAATAACGAATTAAAAATTAATAAGATACAAGAACAAAATTAAAATTTTTGACTAACCCCCGACTACCTTAGCTTTGTTATCTGTACAACATTCTACTAGTCAAGCCCTTTCATTTGATACCCATATTAAAGGAATTGTGAAAAAGAAATGTAATTCGCCATTTTGTGGTAGCGGCCATCTTGGATTAGAAATTTGTCATAGTGTAAAGTATTCTACTAATCAAGCCCTTTCGTTTGGTACCCATATTGAGGTAGTAGTGAAAAATATTATATAGTTCGCCATTTTGTGGTGGCGGCCATCTTGGATTTGAAATTTATTATAGCGTATAGTACTCTACTAGTCAAGCCCTTTCATTTGATACCCATATTGAGGTAGGTTGTGAAGAAATATTTTGTCCGCCATTTTGTGGAGGCGGCCATTTTGAATCGATATTAACCAAACATAGCTAAGAACACCCGCACGGATATTAACTTTCAAATAAAAAAAAACCGCATTGAAATCGGCCCATCCGTTTGAGCTCTACGGTGCCACAGACAGACACACACACAGACAGACAGACAGACAGACAGACAGACAGACAGACAGACAGACATCGACGTCAAACTTATTAACACCCCTTTTTTTGGTCGGGGGTTAAAAAAGAAACTAAGGTAAATTAAATTAAATTCGTACAACGAAAACTGTATTCATGTAACATATTAGTAAATGTATACATTTTGTACGCGTTTATTCATCGAATAGTTTTGTACGTATTCATCGATAAGTTTTGTTTTTGTGTATTCATAGATCTGAGCGTGTCACGTATTTAAGCAGCAGAGAGGCGTGGTCTTATCTCGGAACACATTTAAGCCATAGCTACAACGTTAAGCTCGCATGTAAGCTGATAAATCAGGGCGCGTTATACCACTCAGTCAATCGGCCTTACAAATACGCGCGCTCAAATTTAATTAAAGCTAACTTAATAAAAGGGAATAAACTCACGAACAACAATAAAAGTCCCAAGTGTACAGGCTGACATATCACTAGCGTATTTGCATAATGTATGGATGCGGAGGGGAAAACTATTAAAGGCCCTACGTAAGTGCGCACCCATTGCGTGATAGTTGTTTAACAGGCGGCTGAGGCTCCCCTCTGCAGAGTTATCCGCATACATTAGGAAAGACTAAATTAAAAGTGCGAATGATCCTAACGCCTCGGGAGTGTCATCCCTCGCCCCAATGCACCGAGCTCCCGATAATAATAAAATGAAAAGCATTTTGATACGTGCGGAGGTCCTGGTTGACACCAGAGATAACTGAATATAAAAGAACAAGCTTATTTGTCCCCTAATGTTAAGTAAGAAAAGTTTCTGTTTGCATTATAGCTTCCTACTGTTACTCATTTGATTTAGTGACAGCGGCGGTGGGAAAATGTTGTTTATTGTTTCGTTAAAACAAGAAAAAATTCAAAAATGGTTTCACGAATGTGGGAAATTGTTTAAAAATATTTTTTTACTTATGATTTTCCAATATTGAGCAGCAAGAAGAATTTAGTTTACTAATTATGTCCTGATTTTTGTCGTGTTATGACTCTTTGTTAGTTCGCCTGGGGAACCACTATAAATCAATGCGCAAATATTGTTGATTAGAATATAAATTGTATCCTAGAATAAGTCACTTTATATCGCGTGAAAATTACAAGAACGTGAATTATGCTGGGTGCTCCTAGACTTCTACAATCGGGATTACATACTTTTCTTGTTTTACTTATTTTAGTCAAATAATTATGCCTAATCGAAATTTGACTTGGTGACCATTGAGCCCACGGTAGCATACCTACATTTCCAGAAATTATTATGCTGAAAATGTTTTCGAATCTTTGTTATATCAGATTTTGGGATACATAAACCACCTGAGAACACACCAACTACGATCGACAGAAATTTAAATAAAAGTACCGCAGTGGTCAGTATACTTTTTTTTTAAATAAAGAGTGCCGAGACGGCATGTACATGTGCCTGATGGTAGGCAACATGCCTGCCACATAACAGCACAGTGATACGCAGCTATTGGAACATGAAGAGTCCAAATCATCTATCAATAATATAATATATACATATATAATATCTGAAGTTGGCTAAAAAGAAATCGTCTCATAAGATTCTACATACTTAAAACAAAAACATTATGGACCATAAAAGCTTATCGTTAGATGTATATCGTACAAAAATAAAATAATTTAACATGAGATCAGGTAAACATCCGTAGTTTTATACAATTTTAATAAAACAATAAAGGAGTTAGAAAGACGCACAGTTATTCTGTAGCCGTAACTACGTACTTGGAACAGAATGCAAGTAATTTATACCCATTTTAATTACGACGCGTTTTGGTAGGATGTTCTAAGTTTATTTTTATGTTTTAATTACAATAACATTTTCGCTAATTAGTCAAAAAAGCCTGTGAGACGGGTGTTGTTGAATTGTTGCCGTAGTATAAAGTTTATGATATATGTACATTTTAATAAGTTTACGAGACTTATGTAGCTCGGTATGATGGATTGACGTGTTAAAGGCGTATAATACTATTGCTAACTTACAGAATAAGATTACTATTCTGTTACTGCAAAGAACATCAAAATTGTGGAATGAGAGTAGTAGTAGCGGAGTGAATGGTGGCGGAGCAGAGGATTTCGCATCCCCGACATGCGCAATAGCGACATCTGACAGTTGACGTAATGTGAAACATGCTAATACCTACTAAAATTCTAGTTATAAGTTGTCCATCAGCAGTCCCAATGACAGCCAATCTATGTGTTCTAGGGGGTAGGACTCTTGGCATAGTCCGCCTGGGGAAGTACCACATCTTTGCCATGGGCAAACATTACTGTATTCCGGGTTGAATGGGGGAAAGTTTCCAGAGAAATCACAGGGCTTCGAGATCCATAGATCTCTGGGTAACGAGCGCAGTGCAGTGGTAGGTAATAATTTAAACTCTCCATGTTCCAATAGCTACGTGACATTGCGTTGCTGTGTGGCAAGCATGTTGCTTACCATCAGGCACATGTCCTGCTCGTCTCGTCACTTTAAAAAAAAACTTTGAAATAAGTAAGTAATATTTTTACCCTCGTCATTTAGTAAGTTTGCCTAAGTATCAAGTTTCATAAATATACTTCGCAAAACTTAAACACCACTTAACGCAAAGGCTTTATTAATTATCAAGTACGTGACCAAATAATCAAATACGTAAATATTTTCTATACGAAGTTTTAACGCACAACGCGCCTAGGCGTTTAAAACTAAACGATAGACACGTCTAGGTATCTATTATTACGGAATCGAATACTAGAAAAATATTTGAATTTAATCTCCTCATACATTGCATTTGTTTGCTTATAATTATGGATGCGCACGTTAAGAGATAATAAGAGGACGAAAGGGAATCCCCCTGATTGATCTCGACAACAAATATTATCTAGTTAGCTAATGAAAGCTCAATGCTATTAGATGTACCAATGCTTTTAATGCTTAGCAAGCTTGTATTTTGCACATGGTGCAAACCTCGGAAGTGGTTACATATTTGAGTCGTTTGGTGTTGAGACATTGTGCCCGGGGGATGCGGGAGCTCATCTCATTTTCAAAAACCTTTCCGAGCTCTTGGTCGACATGACACGTGACCAAAATGCTGGCGTTTGTTTGGCCCCACGTATAAGGATTTCCATTTATAGTGTTAATGCCGCCAGCATGCTGGACACGATTCCGACTGCCAATGAGCTTGATAATGCTTGACGATGCAGATGTGCTTAGTGCAAGTAGTTGTATGTGATTTGGTTTTGTTATTTTTTTTTTTGTGATTTTGTTATAAAAGTGGCATCGTGAAACTTGAACTTGAAACTCTTTTTTCTAGTTTTTGGAACGTTAACCATGAAACGATGCCGAGTAGAGTATAACCACTTTTGAGGTAAGAACGTATAGGCTTTAGGATGGGTTGCCAGAGTGGGGTTTTCCCGATTGTTACAATTTTGATGTCTTCAAATTACGAGTGAATACATGCTTCATTGTAGACCGCATCGTCGCTTAACGTCAGGCGAGATAGCGGTCATGTCCAAATGTTTAAATTATAGACAGGATCGTCTAAAAACTTGGTCAGTATATTTATCGCAGTCGGCATAATGCCCAGCCCGAAGGCTGCTTAGTTCCGATCACGCTATCGATCGATTTCGGTCAGGCGAGCTTAAAACCCAAGATTTAGGACTAAATAACTAATTAATTCTGGATAAATCGTGTTGAGCTCTCGACGAGGCCAAATCAATTTGCTCTAGTTTTGATTAAGTTAGACACGAGATCACTTGCTTCACGTAATGTTTGAAAATAATGTATAATTATGAACGGATTAATAAAAAAACTTAAAATTTTACAAGTGATACGTACAATATAGAAAAACAATAATGAAACGACATGGCAACCTTATGAATTTTAAAAACCACAGTGCTATCTATGACTCGCAGCTATTGGAACATGAAGAGCCCAAATCAATGCGTAGCTCTGCACTGCACTCGACCCCCAGAGCTATAAAGTGATGTAATATCTCTCAAACCTTGCTCTTCAAGCCAGAATATTTGGACATCACTGATTGGCAATAGGTATAATAACTGTAAAGTTTTTGTACTTCCACAAAGAGCCACAACCACTACAAATACGTCATTTTTTAACAATTATAGCTTATCACTAGACCGCAATCTCACCTGATGTTAAGCGACGATGCTGTCTACAAAAGAACGATTTTATTTAGAAGAAACCAATTCACTACAGATTTGAAAATACCAAGATTGTAATTATCGGGAAAAATGCACTCAGGATTTGTTCACACAACCTAGTCTCTTTTCGCAAAGTTAGAGAGAAACATCTTCGCTCGAGTGTTTGGCACGTCAACCGTCTGCAGTCTGTTAGAAAAAAGGGCCAAAGTGGTATGTTTAGGCTTAGTTTCTTAGTATTACTAAGAATTTTATTTCTACTCTACTCTAGATAAGACATTGTAGCGAACATCTCTCGAGAGTTCCAACACAGAATAGCGTTCCCAGTGTCATTAATATCTATCATCACTGTTAACAGAGCGAGCACGGCCACCTCCCTAGCGAATAAGTCAAATGCAAGTAATGTCAGTGACAAATTCGCGATCGCAACTCTTTTTGTGGGTCGGAGATAAAAATGGTTCCTTTTCCTGGTCTCGACAGGGCAGAGGTCTGGGGTTAGGAGGTTCGCTAACTATGACTGATGATTGTCGCGCCCCTTGCATTAGCGGCCTCAGAGCACGTGCCGACATTAATGACGTCATCACTCGCCACTCACTTGTCCATTTAAAACGTATTCTCGTGTAATTCTAAGTTATATCATAGTTGGCGTTTTTGCTATTTGATTCTATTGTATTGTTTACAAATGTTTTGGAACGAAGTTCCTTATCGCGCGTTGTGAAAGGGCTAGACGGAAAAAAAATCTTACGAAAAGTTGTCACGACACTTTTTTGCTATTGTAAGCTGTGCGGTGTCGCATGTTTCTCTGGTTGCGGTCTTGCTTTCTGTAAGAGAGAGAGAGACAGACAGAGAAACGGTTGCGGTCTATTTGGACTGAATGTTGTATTGTACTAAAACCGTAATGAACAAATCTTAAAATGACCTTTTCCCATAATGACCGATTTTCGAAATTTCTTTGATGTCTAATATCCGATAATCATTATGTCTGACGGGACATTTACAATCAGGTACAACATCAGTACTTCATGCTAGTGTATGTTATACTCTGGTCAATACACTGACAAGAAAACTATGATTGTTTCATCAATGTACCATCACCAAAAATGTTCTGCTCGTGTTCTCAACACATTTTCTACCAATTAGCGTCGCAGTATCTTCTCTTCTTCGCCATATTATTTCTGATCTTTGATCTTTGGGTGACAAACGCACTGTTGAGTGAGTTCACATGAGTTCTAGGTACGAGTAATGATTTGAACTTAATGTTCCAACAGCTGCGTGACGCTGTGCTGTTAGGTCGCAGGCGTGTTGCCTACCATCAGGCACATGTCCTGCCGTCTCTTCACTCTCACGACCAGGGGTCCCCAAACTTATTTTGTCTGTTGCCCACTTTGAGAATTTATATTTTTTGCGTGCCCATTTTTTCACATGCTTAAAAACCACTACAATTTCAAATTCAATGAATTATTGTGAGCTATATTAATATTCAACATTAATTCTAAACGAAACTTATTTACTATAAGCTCGCAAGATTTTACTTGAGACATGAGACATGAACCCTGTAGGTAGTACACACCGGACTCCAAGCCTCGACACAAGCCCCTCATTTTTTCCTGGGTCTCTTACCGCCCTTAAGGCCTGCAGCGCGCACAAGGGGGCGTTATCGCCACTTTGGGAAAGGTTGCTCTATACTATAAAATGAAGTCGGTTAAAAATAATCTATGGCTAAAAAGTTTATCCGACAGAAATTTTGAAATTTTTTTATACCCGCAAATTGGGTGTTATCTTCTTAATATATTAAGTACATATAATTAATTACACCATATATATTTGCATCAGATTTAATTTTTATCACTACATTTTCATCAACTATCATCCGGTTCATCATAGTGTCATGATTTTTAATCTTGATTCGTAATTTAGTCGAATTTTATTATTTCACATTATTAAACATGGTAACTCTTGTGTTGAATTCCGGTAGTGCCAACCTACCAACTATTCGTTTCTTAATTAGAAAAATCATATTGTATCCATGTACCGTTGTGAAAATAAATGATAATACAAGTACAAGCGAATAACGGAGTTTCATTATAATAGTTATATTAAAATTAAGAATAGTAATTGTCTTTTTTGTTATAAAATTATTATCTTATTTTAAGCTTTTAAAAAATGTAACTAACTGTACTTCAATTTGACAGTTTTTTTCCGGCATACTAGAATAAGTACATTTCAAAAATCAGCCATTATGGGAAAAGGTCATTTTAAGATTTGTTCATTACGGTTTTAGTACAATATAACATTCAGTCCAAATAGACCGCAACCCATTCTATCAGTTAAGCCCTTTCATTTGACACCCATATTAAGGGAGTTTTATTTTATATTACATTATAGGTGCATAAGAAAGCTTAATATCAAAACACTACAGACAAAAGACTTAAACAACACTCTGTCCATAAATCGCAGAGTAGTAGTAAATAAATTACGATACACAAATGGATGGTTGTTTATAAGCTATCAGAAATCTTATTCGAGACAATTTATCCCTCGTTTTCCGTAAGACTGCATCTAACAACATTTTAATCAATTCTCCACAGAGTTGGCGAGTCAGCGCGCCAGATAGACTCATTACACCAACCCCAAATAAATATAAACAGTAGCGAAAAGGGGCCGGCCCCACTATTAACGTTAGTCACACGCGCCGCTAGATCCATAAATAAAAGGCAACTAGTACGGCCGCGACCCCAGAAACAAAAAAAGACAAAGTTCACGTTCGAGTGATCTGTGCGGTTCATAAATAAGGCTCGTTTATTTCATTGCATTAAACTGGTGATAAGTTATTTGACGGTTCATAAATTCGTACCCCATCGGTGGCCGGAGCCGCTTATGGAGCCAGTGGCGCGGGCCGGCGCACCCGAGGCGCCGCGCCGCCCCGACCTCTGCCAAATCGCCGCACTCCATCACCCCGCGACTCAGCTTCCCGGCCTCCGAACGGCGTTAAAGCCTTCATTTTGCTCCACTGCTGCACTACCTAATACCATTTTCTGCATCATAAACTGCATCACCTCGTAGCTCGTAGAGGCCTCTACGAATAGACCAACACGTAGAGTTCGTAGTGTGAGAGTGTGACCAGTGCAATTTGGCTACCGAAGTCCAACGTTGATACTGTTATAGCATCGACACTGTGAATATTTATGAAGTCGCTTCGTGGAAACACTCAGTGTCCGCCTCGTGTGGTATGAAATAATTCATGTTCTCAAGTAATAACGCCCGAAAATTTTAAAGGCAGGCAAAATCTAAAAGTGAATTGTGGCAAGTGGAAAAAGAATGACTCTAAGTGGATAAAGAGCGAATACAAACGAAAAAGTCATTTCATGCCGCACGGTGGTGACGCAACCGGGGGCTAACAGGTGATTTAAAGCCTTACCTAATTCGCACAAGGGTCGTATTCGCTCGACACGCTGACAACGTGGCTAAGTTCAATAAAGCTTTCCCCCAAATAAGCCATAAAACGAGCGGCAACGGGCGCGGGCGGTTTAGGTACGTTCCCGTTCCAATTATTTGTTTGTGGAGGCACAATAATTTTATTTTACGTTTTATTTAACATTTATTTCGTTACGGCAATTTCACGGGTATCAAAGAATTGCTAGATTGTGATTTAAACGAAATTGGTTATTTTCCACTCCGAGGACCATATTTCGTATGGACTTTGGTGTCGAGTTAATATTGTTTTATTACGCGTGATATAACGTATCCCTTATCAGATTTTTACACTTTACTGATTTGCCGATTGGTTAAGTGTATAATGATGTGAAGTTACGGTGTACTATTTACAATTTAATGACTTCGATTTACTCGTTTTATTTCCCTTACAAATACTAAATAAATTGACTACGACTTTTATGCCGTTCTCGACTTTTTAGGTATAATTTAAATAGGTTTCTCATGGGAAAACGTGCCTTATTTTAGACCATTTACAGTCAATTTAGCTTGATAAAAGTAAATAAGCTTGCACTTGACCGCCAACTCGACTGATATTAAGCGGCGATGCGGTCAGCGATAGAACGCACTTACGTAGAAAAAAACCGATTAACTACGACTTGAAGACAAGAAGATCGAGACCTCGCAAAATATAAAACTGCGGCAAAACGTTCCACAGACTAGACGTTCAATTTATGAGAGACGCATCAAACTTCTTAAATTGAGTCTTTGAAACGCCAATCACGAACAGATGTTGCTGTTTCGAATTACATGCAGCTCTCTAATCCTTGATTCTAAACACTAATATTTAATCTCGATCCCTGCCGAAATGTTAACCAATTTGTTCCTTACGCTTCGAATGATTTACAGAGCGTTAACATTCAGTGAAAAGTTGCGTCTCTGAAGCCTCCAGTAGATAAATAAACAATAAAGCGGGATTATACAAGTGAATTGGAGGCGAAACGCTGACAATGTGCGGTCACGTTTAACTGCCATACCCCACGGTAACCGATCGCGGCCGACGTAATTCAGTGATCGTAAACGCTCGCAATGATATCAATTAGACTGGCCGAAACCGATAAAGCTCCGGTTTAATTAGGAGAACAAACAACAGACGGTTGTTAATGAGCCGTGGAGGGCGAGAGAGGTAATTAGATCGAGGGAGTCTGAGTGGAGTCAGCGAGCACGAACCGAGGGCGATCAATTATTGAGCCTTCGTGATTGATTCGGTCGTGATGCGGTCTCTGGGAGTTACGGCTAGTCTAGCCGAGAGGACGGCGACTGCCAATCCGGAGATCCCGGTTCAAATCCCGCTGTATTTTCAAAGTCATGCGCGTAAGTCCGCAAACTTAAAAATGGTGAAGGATAACGTCGTCAACAAAATCGACATGTACCAGTGTACCTAGGATCTGTAAATCATGTAGGTACGTGTTGTGTGTGAATTGTCCGCCAATATTTATTTATTTATCTTTCGAGGTCACATGGTATTTACCGACCCGCACTGGGCCAGAGTGGTAGATTATGACCTTGGCAGTGGCAGCATTTAGTGGGCAGCTTATACTAGACCAATCCTTTCCACATGCCTACAGATCGGCGTACGAATACGGATTTATTTTTGGAGCACGAATAATATAATGTTGCAAAGTCATAACTTAATTATAGTAAAAGTGTTTAGTAAAAATAATAATCCTACGGACGGTTCTTTGTAACAGAACAATATATTATCTAAAATATCTAATAGGTACTAGGCATTAATTCATCCTCTTAATAGCCCATAGAAGTGAAGGCACTTATTCTGCTTTTTCCGCCATTACGTAAATCAATGATTTAGTGAATCCTGACTCGCTATGTAAAGATAAATCACAGGAAAGTATACCAACACGCAATGATGCTTAATAACAGTAATGTGAACAATTGCAATTTGTTATTGTGTTCAGAAGCATTCTATTACGACGCGCAAGATTTCAAAGAAGCCGCAACTGAATTATGAAATTAAACTAATAACACTTTTTTGTAGATACTTGTATACGGGGTTATTCAGATTACCTGTTTTTTTATTTATTTTAATCTCATCATATCGTCGTGAACGCATGTGATTCAAGTCGTGATTTGTTTATCGATTGGCTTACAATAGGCCATCAAAAGGCTACTCAATAACTGAAACATAGGTGAAAGAATTACTTTGTTATCTTAAATACTTCCCGTGATATCACGATTTTAAAATCACAATTTTGGACTCTCCCAATAACGCTTCATACAAATGACTACAGAAACGTGACGTCACACTGTCGTATTTTCGATGCGTCACGCGTAATTTTGTTTGGTAGCCATATTAAATTTTGCTTTTAGGAAACTGGTTTCATAACAAAAGTAACTTAAAATTGAATGGGTTATCCAATGGTAGATATTTTCTAATAATTTCGTTCTTTTAAAATGGACTTGCCCATCCAACTTTGTATGATCATAAAGTAAGTTAAACTAAAAAATAACAAAATTAAAATTGGTACATATTTTATGCTATTTAAATACTGTCATTATATCAAATTATTTAATATAATTGCAGGACCTGTAAGGACCTGCAGGACATATTCATTATTACTAGTACTGGCAAGAGAAAAAAGGAAGTAGTTGTAAGAGTTTTTGCGACGGTAGCACTTATGCGTCTGCGCAGTTTTCTAAGCGACTTCATAGAAATCAAAACTGTCACAAAATATGTATACATATTTTGTTTATAATACGAACATACTATTTAAATATACAGTATTGCAGGTTTCCAAACATATAAAAAAAATCACAAACAAGTATAGGTATCACAAAATATGACAGATCCTGTCAACTGTCAACAATTGATTGGCGGAATAAATTCAGTCCTGAGAAATTGAATATTGTGGAATTAAAAAAAACGTTGCACATGCTGCTATTTTGTAAGATGTTACGTGCATTAAAAGTTTTTATTTTCATTGTACTATTAACTTAAACTGAGTACGGAGTTCTACAGCATTGAGAGTGAGTCAACAGTACTGAGAGTGAGTCAACAGTACTGAGAGTGTGTAAACAGTACTGACAGTGAGTCAACAATACTGAGAGTGAATCAACTGTACTGAGAGTGAGTCAACAGTACTGAGAGTGAGTCAACAGTACTGAGAGTGAGTCAACAATACTGAGAGTGAATCAACTGTACTGAGAGTGAGTCAACAGTATTGAGAGTGAGTCAACAGTACTGAGAGTGAGTCAACAGTATTGAGAGTGAGTCAACAGTATTGAGAGTGAGTCAACAGTACTGAGAGTGAGTCAACAGTACAGACAATGAGTCAACCGTACAAAGAGTGAGTCAACAGTACTGAGAGTGAGTGAACAGTACAGAGAGTGTGTAAACAGTATTGAGTTGTTATTAGCTTTTAATACTTATCGACCAATTGATACCAACTGGATTAGCACCTCCAATGGACAATGAAATCTATACGTCATGACATATTTGCCGTTGCTATTGTAAATCTTTGTATTATTGTATTGTAAATCTTATTGCAAATATAAAGACAATTTTTAAATGAAACTAGCAAAGTTGTGCAGTTTTATATGCATAGTTCCCATTCCCGCAATTTTTGCACGATAAATAACACATAATTTATGTGTTATTTTAAGCTATAATGTTTATCTGTACCAAATAATAGGTACCTGAGTCAGTTTCATAGATTGTCATCAAAAACTAACGAACATCCATACAAACTTTCACAATTTTTATTTATTTTAACTTTTATAGGTTTACACTTGATCGCCATCTCGCCTGATGTTAAGCGACGATGGAGCGTGTTCACCTAGAAAAAACTGATTCACTCCCGATTTGAAAACACACAGATTGTAACCATCGGGAAACCCACTCAGGCAACACATTCCACAACCTTCTTCTTAGCACAAAAGTAGAGTCAAATCTCTTCGTTCGTGTCTTTGGAAAATCAACCATGAAACGATGTCGCTTTTTCGATCTACCAGTATTACGATAGAAAAAAGCAAGGTGGTATTAGATCATGCAGGAGAGTTGCACTCTCTCCTAAGTGTATCCGATAAAACCCCTATAATCAATTTTTCGGCGATGTGTAAGAGTCCTTTTGCACAAGAGTGTCATTGCTTATAAACCTTTTGGCACGTCCCTAATTATAATATTAATTAATATTACCTATACTTATAATTTCGAATTATAATATATTTATATTGAGTTACCCAGTAAGACAAAAGTTAAGATTCTTTATTGGAAACATTGAAATGAGTAACTAGCGACGTTCTACTAATTCTGTTTCTGTTTTTTTTTTATTAATTAATGTGTAAATTGTACATTTGTGAATAAAGAACTGTGATTATGTTTTTTTTTCTGCAGTAAAAAGTAGCCCATATCTTATTCCATAGACTATAATCTGTGTTCAAAATTCAACTGAATCTTTTCAACTTTCCAGACATGACTGAGCAGCAAACATCCAAACTTCACCATTTATAACATTAGTAGGAAATTTTGTAGTAGGTGATCAACAAAATGTAGTGAAACTTTGACTTCCTCAATCTCAAGGACGGATCTCTTCCCGCCCTTTAGCCCCGTATCTAATGGTATCCTGAGTTTGATCGCAGCTAATCCCGCCGTTTCAGAAACTTCACTCAAACCACGGCATTATCGTGCAGGTAGGCGATATCTGCTGTAAAGCCTTGTATCTTCCGCCATTTAATGTCTGAATCGGTTTTACAATCATCATCAGCCTTCTGTGTTCCACAGCTGGAAATACCACTTTTATTATGCTATCTTCCTTGGTAATGTGCTAATCGAGTCCACGTTTGCCTGCAACCGAGTCAATATCGTCGATAATTTGACTATAAGTATGCTATTTAGCGTGACAATGTTGCTAGAAAACTTAGATTGATTCAAACTATTTGTAGGTTTAACATTTTAATTACCTTTTAGTGTCCATTGTTGTACAGTTTACTAAAGACCCTACCCAGAACAAAAGAATACCGACATATAGTCAAAGATACGTAAGAACGTACATTCAAAATTATAGATAATGAAATGTGGGAAGAAATTGATATATTTTCAGTTTTGTACAAGTGAACGGAGCTTCAGTCATTCACCAGTAAGATGGTGAATAGATGATTTGGACTCTTCATGTTCCAATTGCTGCGTGTCACTGTACTGTTATGGGCAGTCATTTTGCTTACCCTCAGGTGTATGTCCTGCTCGTCTTGTCACTCTAAACTATAAAACAAGATGGGTTGAAGGCAATGTCGTCAATCGAGGGTCGAAATCTGGAGAACTGGTCAAACCTGCCCTCATTTGGCATGCGACTGGAGCTGGTAGCAAAGTACGAGTGATACTTATGCCCATCAGTGGGACAGGGAATGCTTTCGATGCCCATAGAGTATTGCGTGAGTTGGCGACTCTCTCTGTAAGTTCAAACCTCCCAGGACCCGCATTTGCTCCACGTCGCTGCGACGTCTAGCTAATGGCCATCACCGGAGGGTGAGCACAGCTGTAAACCCGACGTGTATAAATTACTTATAAAATAAGGACATTAAAAACCATTTAGAGCAATAACTATTACAGTGAATATAGCTATAAATAAATTGAATATGTATTATTTAGATGGAAATTGTTCGAGGCGTCAGCGTTAATGCCTGAGCGGGGTCGGTGGGGGACAAAGCTCCCCCGGGGTGCTTTTGTTGCCGTGGCTTCCCTGGCCGTGACATCTGTCCGAATCGCTACAATAACTCGCAAAAAACTCACTCCAAATTCGCCAACTGCAAAGCGTTCTCCCGAATATTTTCCGCTGAACACGGGGCTAAGCACAAAGGCTAAAAATTAACCGAAAACGACGCCGAGTTTTTATTTATTAGCATTTAAAGGATCTTGAATTCTGAGTTCTCAGTCACCTCATCTGCTTATAGTGACCAAAACTAATTGTTTGGTTAATTCTCTAAAACAACTATAGGTTTTCAAATTGCACAAAAATTACTTCATACTAAACGAGCAAGCTCATTTTAGTATCACGAGTTGACAATACAAGTTTTTGACTGTGTTGCGTTCCCTTCAGCTTAGTAGCCACTTCCTGTCTAACCCGAGTTAACAATGTAACCTACAGGAGTTTGTACGTAGATGTCTTCATTGCCCTATTGTTGCGCGTGACGTATCATTTATCCAGTTTGAATTAGCGTTCCTACCCCCGGTGGTCCCTTCACTGCATTCACTGATAGTCATAATATTATAAACGGCTTCGAATTTGGCCATTTCAAGCCGATTGTTGTATTTTTCGTGAGGTATAATAGAGTTTTGAGTTAACCGTATTCATTTTTTTCGTCTAAATCTACAGTAGATTTACTTTATTACTTCATCGTTCTTTTGTAGGTTTAGTAGAAGGTATAGTTGTTATTGCTTAGTAAAAGGGCTTAATTGGATCATAACTATTCTATTCAATCTACATTGCACATTATTTGGAATTTATAAAAAACATTCAATCGTAACTTATTTCCAAGTACCTTTTAGATAAATTACCGTTAATGTAAAAAACGATCATAGGTAGGTAAATTATCGGTAATTACGTTAAAGTAGAAATTGATGCATTAATTATTAAATATGTAGTTTATCCAACAGTAATTACTTGCCCCAAGATACAGCTTTGCCTAATGTTATGAATTAAACAACGTGTTCTCAAGTATAATTAACAGGCTTAACAAAACTTTGAAAATATGCAAAACTTCGTCTTAACATGAAACTGAACAGTATTTTAAACAAACAGTTAGTTAATAACAGCGTAGGCACAAAGCTATCTCCAGTTAAATCGACACCTTGTTTTCATTCGGCCGATGCTTAGAGCCGAGGCGAACGGGCGACGGACAAAAATTACGCGTGGATCAAGTTTTTTAACTTCCGGTCGAGATAACGGTCGGAATAAGCACCTTTATGCATTTAAGTGGGCGCAGATCGCTTAATAAATGTTTTGAAATTGCTTGACAGCGCGAGGCCCAAACACCACCCTTCGATTTGGTATAAAACTTTCAATTATATCGCATTTGACCGCTTCCTTCGAGTGAATCTTTTCGCCCTTGCCGGGGGGTAATCGCGTGTGTCATCGAGCGGAACTCTCAATATCCGCAGGACCAGACCAGAAGACGCTGCGCATTTCCTGCACTCGCAGTCGCCGCTGACTAATGCCTACTGGATTCTGCACACACGACAGTCTACGACAAATGAAATATGCGTCAGCCGTGCATCAAAGCCGGCTTAGGCCGCGATAGTGGTGTTAGAAGTGTGTTCAAACAATAGCAAATGCATTTAGCTCGACCATTGTTTGATTTATGGTGAAAGCGTGTTGGTAATTTATAAGAGTGGCGTAGGAATAGACGAAGGGTGCCGGCCTCCGCGGGACGTCGGGAAATCGGGGAAAATCCGAAGATTTATTAGCGGTGGACCCGAGGCCCGCGGCTGACCGCCGTTCTGTTTGCCCACTCGTTAAAGTCGGCGAGTAAACGCTTAGTGCGAAGATGAGTATATTTGCGGAGCAATTAACGCGTTCGAGGTGAGACAAGGGTTGCCGTCCCCCGGTCATTGTTTACGAATTATAAACGCAGCTGCGGACAAACGTCGGCGTCGGCCGAGCATCTTGCGGCTGGAAGGCTGGTATCGCCGAAATACTCATATGCCGCGATAAGCTCGCCGATACAGAAGGTGTACCTACGTCGGATATCGCTGTGTAAACATGCGCCGTGTCAATCACTGCGAGGCGGCACTTTACAACATTTTATCGGTTGTCACATAGGTAATCTAAGTATAACGCATTTATGTCAATTCCTCGATGTACCTATTGATAAGCCCACCCACGTTTCAGCGGCTCCGTTGCATCATTAAAGCAATGGCGGCTGATATTATGTACTAACACTTACATAGACAAGCTGTTATTACAAATAGAGAGAAAAAATAACACATGTTGGTTATCGTAGCGGCGTGGCGTGTACGGCGCGCACTAATGGCAGGAACATTATAAAAATTCTAATTTACTCGAAGAAGAAGTCAGCCGTGTCGTTAAACTTGGCACTTGCTGCCGTTGATGTTCATTTTATAGTTGACATCACTTATTTTGAAGTACAAGAAGACAAGAACTACATATTTCATTTTAGCGATGTGTTGAAAATGTTTCATGGCTAATTTGAAACTATTAACCAGAGACGGTAGTTTAGAGTTTAATAACATCCGGCACTTGGAGATGACAGCTACGAAAAAGCAGTCAAGTGCGAATCATGTTTGCGTGTAGAGAGTTCTATCTTGAATTTGGCGTAGGTAAATATCTCTTTATAACACAGTGCTAATAATCATTATTGGAACGAAGTTCCTTACGAAAGGCTTGGAGGAGAGAGGGATTTTTACTGCGTGACCGAACTGAAAAACAATTTGAAACCGTAAGAAAAATAGACGTAGGAATTGACGCAAACTACCCGCGCCCGTGTTGCCAATATTGTTTTTCAGGTCGTGATCGTACTATGAATACTAAAACTAAGCAAATTTTTTTGCAGATGTAGCTTCTATATATTTTTTATAAATAAAGAGTGACGAGTCGAGCAAGGCATGTGCCTGATGGTAAGCAACATGCCTGCCGCATAACAGCACAGTGACACGCAGCTATTGGAACATGAAGAGTCGAAATCATTACCCTAGCACTGCACTGCGCTCGTCACCCAGAGATCTAAGATGTTATATCTCTAAGCCCTGTTATTTCTCTGGAAACATTGCCCTTCAAACTGGAACACAGTAATGTTTGCACATTACTGCTTGGCGGTAGAATAACTGGCAATGGTGTGGAACTTCCCCAGGCAGACTCTGCTAGGAGTCCTACCACCATTATCCGACGGAAATTCGTTCCTACCTGGCGACTCATCATCACACATCTTTTATATATTTTTCAAATACGAGTAGATTTCGCGCCACCACTCAAGACCACAAACGATTGGCGCCATTGTCGAATTCTCCAATGATTGCGGAACGTCAATCTTTAAGTTACGTAGTACTACAATTCCGCCACTAGACTTCAGTGGTGGCGCGGACCATAGGTATAGGTACGCTACAATTACAATACACTATTTTTCCATTTTGAAATCCGTTACTAAATTCAATAAAACAAAAAAAAGTTCAACGTTCTATTTTATTATTTTACGAGTAGGTACTTTTATAACGTTTCTAGCAATTTAATATACCCGTAATAATTATTCAGTAAAAATATATAACTCACAATTTTGATTACCACTCATTATGTGCTGGTTTATAAAGTTTCACTGTTTCATTTTCTCTCATGAATATAAATAATAAATCTCGCATCCATAAATAAACATTGAAACGATAAGGATACATATCGGAGAGTGTGCATGTGTTTTTTCTATCGGACATCCCAAAACACGATAAAATGACCCCGGTTGACGTGTTGAAAATTCAAACGAAGCGGGTTTGAATATTGCTATTCTTATACGTACAGCTAAGCAATGGAATGTATTGCCCGTGTGAGTATTTCCCAATACAATCTAGATGTCTTCGAATATAAAGTGAATTTAATTGGATAACGAGACACTCACGTATATACGGCGCGTCGCGCGCGTGCACTCTCCTTGAAAAAGGCCGCCGGACGCGGCCGAAACTCGAGTCAGATAGACCGACCGTATATACGAGAGTGTCCCGTTATCCAATTAAATATGTGTTAACAACCACGTTAATTTTAATACTAAAATAGAGTAAATTAGTTTTTTCGGAGCAAATGCTCTCCATTTTAGACCGCATCATCGCTTTACATCAGGCAAGGTGACGGTCCAGCGCTTTATATAAAAATAAAAGATTTTCCTTTTCGAAACAATTTTCATCGATAATATTTAAAACTTAAGAAAGGTAAAGATAATATGCAGATATATCAGTACCAGAAACAATTTCAAGAATTTAAGTACAAAATTATGCACGTGTTAAATCAATATTGTTAATGCCCATAATTTTAATCTAAACAAAAACCATCAAAGCTTGAATTTTATTACCATTTTATCGACGGCTAAAGAGTACCGAATCTAAAGATAGCGTATCTATAAAAGTTATCTTGAATTTATAAGTAACTTATGTTTTTACATGTGGAGAATAAAATAAAATGTTTGTTTTCGGCCGGTTTTAAAATAGCTGCGTTTACGAAACCGATCTTAGGTATCACAACTTTTTATTTATAAATCGTAAGGACATAGTGGTTAAAATAAAAATATTGTCCAAACATAAACGAAAAAATTGAGTTCCATAAATAAATGTTATTACTGGATAAATCCTACTAATAGGTACATAATAAATCTCTACATATAAAAATGTAATGTTGGTTTGTGTACGCTTCAAAAACTCAAAAAGTTCTGCACCGATCGAACTGAAATTTTACAGTGTTATATAATCGGCATCAGGGATTGTTTTTATCTATTTTTTGCATCAGAATGTGCTACAGCGAAGCGTGGCAGGGTACAGCTAGTGTATAATAAATATTTGTTGCTCACTCAAGTTGGAACGGTCAAAGGGACTGCTGACTGAAGTAAAAACTTATAAGAATTTGATAGTTCACTTTAGGAACTCCGGGGTGAAACCGGAGGGCACGGCTAGTCTGGAATAAATCATCAAAGCATTGTCGCCTTAATATATCTTCTAAGCTAAACCTAAGCTAAGCTAAGCTAACCATCTAGACTAAACGGTCATACTTTTAACCCGTGGTCCCGAGTTCAACAGAAGATTTCACTAACGATCGTGACGCTTGAGCTGAAATAACATCCTATGGAAAATTCGTGTGTGGTGCGCCAAAAGTAGTGTTCACTTCAAGAAGGTGAAACATTTGTGTGAATAAATTTTATTATTCCCGATACACAAAACTACACTGAGAAAGCCATTATCTATCGAAAGCGACTAAAATAATCATTGATACTGGATACTGCCAATCTAGACTTAAAATAATGTACTAAAACGCACTACCTGAACTAAATCAGAGCTCTCGGCTAAAAGGCTTGTTCGCATTAGGCTAGTATATTAGTCAAGTAGCGAGTAATTTAGTGACTAAACGTGTCTGAACACTGAAAATTTAGTCGAGTAGCTTAGCAAGTGATTTAGTCGACTCAATCCATTTTGTTCGATTTTCAACGGGCGAGTAGCACCCCCCACCACGCGTTTGTTGCGAGCGGTGCGCTAATTGGTTCACCGACTAAACAAGTCCGAACCTCTCGAATTAACCTGGAGAGAAAAAATAACTTCAAAATTTGTTTCTAAATACGAAATTGTCTGTGGTATAACTTTCTTTTATTGATCACACAAATTTCCTCATACACCTCTTCTAAAATAGCCATTACGGTTAGCTAAAACATTCATTTATTTTATTGCGTTCTAGGCTATTCATGTCACAAAACGCTACTCACTTGTGAACTGTAAGCAAGGTCCGAACGATTTTTGAATAGTAGCGAGTATTTTAGCTACTAAGTTTCTTGCTACTAGACTAATATACTAGCATAATGCGAACAAGCCTTAAGAAACTCATCTAGCAACAAGCTAAAAAAAGAAGTAACTGTAAGTTAACTCTAGGCTAGAGTCTCTAGCTTTGATGTTCCGTATACGATGTAGATTATTAGGAACAGTTATGAAAATATATCTCGTTAATTGAGAATGAAATTATTGTCCGGAAAAGTATCGTTTTACTCAGAGTTTACCATTATCAAGAAAAGTAGTCGTAAGTAAGCAAATTCAAGAAATAAGATTTTTTTAAGCTTACTATGTACTTTTACCGTATGATCATACAATACATATTTATAGGTAATCTAAAAATTACAAATAATCTTGAATTATATATTTTATCTATCTTTTTAAGTATAGAGTGAAGAAGCGAGCAGGACATGTGCCTGATGAGTTTGATGATAAGCAACATGCCTGCCACATAACAGCACAGTGACACGCAACTATAGGAACATTATCATAAATCAAATCATTACCTAGCATTGCACTGTGCTCGTCACCCAGATATATAAGATGTTTTGATGATGCCCTGTAATTTCACTGAAAACATTGCCCTTCAAACCGGAACACGTTAATGTTTTATATCGAAATAACAAAATAAGCCTGATTTTGTATCTTTCGTTCTAACGTTCTTGTATCCTTTTTTTGTTGTTTTTATTCAGAGTGACGAGACGAGCAGGACAAGCACCTGATGGTGAGTAACACGTCTCAACACAGAGCAATCAGCTATTTAAACACGTAGACTCCATAACACTACATAAAAATTTACTGTATCATTTACGTAGCTGTAACATTGCCCTTCAAACCGGAACACAGTAACAATTCCAGATTACCGCTTGGCGGTAGAGTAAATGCAAAGATGTGGTACTTCTCTAACTCTGACTATGCAAGAAGTTCTATCACTAGGAATATACCTATTATAGACACAAATATACATACCTACTACATATTGTAGGAATCTTCAAATCGAGAGGAATTCGGTAAATATCTTCTCAGTAATCGTGCTATTACTTAAAACGTATAGCGCGTCAGTACTCAAAGTCAAATGCAAATATATTTTATTTGTCTAAAATACGTGTAAGTTAATTTTACGTTTAGCTATTTTCTCAAATAGCGTTAATTCATTTCGATAAAATTTAAATTACCTCTGAAGTAAAATTTAAATTACCTACCAAACAAAAAAAAAAAACATCAAAATCAATCAGTAATTAGCACAAACGAATACAAATCAAAATAAGAACCTCCACCATTTGTATTCGGTTAAAAAATTACACAAAGAGTATAGATATTATAAAGTGAACATTCAACAAAGCATCTTTCTTATGTTCAGTCATAAGTTAATCGTCTCTATTAAGTCCATTTTAACTAGATTAGTTGCTGTTTTGATACAGATTTAATAATTAGGTCGAAGCTTGAATCCAACATGATTAATGGGCAAAGTAAGCACTGAGGACAGACCACCCACGGGGAGAAGACGGCTTAATAAGACCCTCATTAACACCTTAATGGCTATTCTCAATTCGCCTGATTTCTCTTCACTTTTATTTATTTTTTTCCTTCTCGGTCGGACGCTCGGCTCTTGCGCATCTCGCCTCTCGCTCCAGCGCCCTCATTTAATTGAATTTCTGCTCTCCTTTTTTCTAAACTTATTCTCTTTGACTTAAGATTAGTGATGTATTTAAATTGGCGTTTTGTTACGTTTTTATAGTCGGCCGAGATCGCTTCGTTCTTTTTCTCGTTTCCCGTTTTTTCTTATCAAACTTTTAATTTGGTCGCGATAATGGAACGAGGTAAGGTTGGAGTTTTTAAGTTAAAGATTTCGGGTCAACTGGTGTGTCAGGGACGGTTTTCTCGGATGCTTGAGTTAATTTCGGAGCCGGCGTCGTTATGTCTATCAATTGGAATAATGCGGTACGGGAGAAGGGTTAGCGGAGGTTTCCGTTTGCAATGAACGCCTGAGATAATTATTATGAGTTCAGCCAGACGGACGCGCTTGCACATGTCGCAGTTATTCCGATGAAAGATTTTATGGGCCACGACGCGATCGGTGGCTGGGCTAAAAAAATGTCATACACTTAATTCCAATAAGTGTCAAACTTAAAAAATATGTTAAACGATAACTTTAATACCTAATTTATCGTCACAACTAAATTAATATTATCCGACAGAAATGTGCTGCAATGTTACTTACATATTAATTTCTTTATTGTTTATTCTTTTATTTTAATAAAAGGATTAAATAATGAGCTTTCAGTATCCGCCTTACTTAAACAGAATCAAGATATCAATATAAATCGTAATCAATATAAAATTCTATTCCCACAAGTATTAAGTTAAATAAAACTGCGAAGTGAATTATATTACTTAATCACCACTCTAACTGGACCTATATCATTATTTGTTCTACAAAGAACGAAGCATACTCGTTAATAGCGGCGACAATCCGAAGAAACACCTTTTATTGAAACATTTGCATAAAATATTGTGGCGTTAACAAATTACAGCACGAACGAGTTTACGTGATGTCATTAAAACGTGGTTACGCCAAACAATCCCTTTTATTGATTATCAAAAGCGTACAATAGATAAAAGATGGCGCTGGGGGTATTGTTAGTAAGTCGCGACTCGAAGCGACGGCGCCACCGGAGTCGACGGTGTTCAAAAATGGCAGTTGAATATTTTCACCCACAATGGTCTTGATCGCGGGTACGCGAAACTGAACTCTGTCTCGGTAACGATAAAGAATATAGTCGAGCACATTGTAGTGAAGACTTACATGGTTAGAGACAGACGCGAGTGTATTTGTGGCGGAGCGAGCGTCATTGTTCGCTAAATTGTCGCTTGCACGGAACCGGCCGGGCTTGTCGTGAGCTAGGTATGACCACAGGCGCACAATGACACTATACATACATTTACACACCTGTTATTAAACATGCACCGTGCCACAGAATAGCTACAGCGAACTTCGTTTAATGCAATGACAGATAGAGATCTACCGGCGATTTGTGATGCGTCCACAATTACCTACACGAGCTGACATTACCACCCGATACTGTAGTTACGAATTGATTACTACGTGTATGACATTTTTGTTAGATGGGCTTAATGTATTGTGAGACTAATAACTAACCACCGTTTTCAAATATTTACTCAAGGCGAGTCAAAAACTATGTACTTATTTAATATTAACTATGTATTTGTGACTGGCCTTATTGTTAAGTAGGTAAGTTGGTAGAAAGTGTGCCTGCGAAGCCGTGGATCGTGGGTTCGATCGCCACCCAGAGCAAATATTTGTGTGATGTAGACAAATATTTGCACTGTGTCAGGGTGTGTTCTATGTAAAAAACATAGAAGTAATATATCAACTATCTGGCTCCCATAGACTTTGGCAAGCTTTGCAGAGTTACAAGTTTAGCAATACAAGCTTTGCATAGTTTGGGGCTAGATGGTAGTGTGTGAAATGTCCACCAATATTGCCGAACGCAAAGAAACGACGTTAGATCTAAGACAAGTTTTGTAATGTGGTGCTAAATAGTCTGATGTTAAAAAAACACCATAAGTCCGTCATTTTTTATGAATTACGAAAAGGTATTAATTTATATGTCCGTCTGTATGTATTTTTAAAAGTATTTTATTATGAGTTGGCCTCAGATAGTTTCTATTGCTATCAATAAACTTATATCCATAGCAAACCGAGCCTGGCTAACGACAAACGTCTATTTTCAGCGATTTGAAAACCCATATCTGAAGTATTTGGCTCTATAAATACTATGGTTTTATTTTTGTCTTCTTTTTTTGTTTGAGTTTCGTTAGTACATTTTTATTGCGGTATTCGAGTTCTATTAGTCTTAAGGCTATCCGATTTCCATGTCAAAATAAATAAGTTTATTTAAGCAATAAAATATGAGCACCAGTGATTGAGCGTTGCAGCAATCCAAAAACCAAAGGACCTGAATAACATTACCAATGTACAAACATCGAGAAATTTAACAAAAAAATGAATCAGAAAGGCGGACCGGAAAAGAGTTTATAAGACCGTTTTTTCACGGAGTTTCCTTTTAAAAACATTCATCGGTTCATGCAGTAGGATTTTCTGGATTATTGGATTTCACACACGTTTCATAGAAGCCACAGTTTCGTAGAACGAGAATGAAAAGAGAGTAATAATGCCGCACACGGATTTAATGAAGGATTATTATTTATTCCATGAAAGCTCGTTGTATGGAAGCGAGCAATGGCGCGTTCGATTCTTCGGCGAGTATAGGCCCTTATAGGGATTACAGGCCGCTTACTCCCTCCCGCTCATTTGTCTGAGCGCCCAGACAAGGTGCTAAACCGAACAGTAGTTCCGACCATTCTTCGAGACCGCAACTCGAATTTGTATTGCAATTTACGACATCGACACACGCATCGTTATTCATAATGAGCCTTCGAAATGAAATGTGTTTAGGTGGGAAGTTCGTGTCATGTGGTAAAGTATTCTTTCGAAGGTAAGTAATTGCGATAATAACGGCGCGCGGCGGTTGCTTTTCGGGTTTACTTTTTGAGGTTTTAAATATGAATGTTTCGTGACAGGGTGCGAGGTCTGCGAGGCGTCGGAGGTTTCTGGGCTAGCGCACACGGACCGGTTCGGCCGACCGGCGACCGGCGACAGGCGACCGGCGCGCCGGCTCCGCGACGGAAAACCGAAACGCCTATCGCAGCGAGAGCGATAAACTTTGCCTCGTATACGGACAAACAGCAAACGAGCCATTCGTAACAATTTGCACTCCACTGTTCGCTTCGTTTAGGAAATCTAGCCGCGATTGTGTAGCGATTCTGGTTTCATAGTTTTTGATTTACTAAACCTAGTTTTCGATCATTATTTGTACGTGAGTCATTTACTTGTGTTTTAAAAACGATATTAACAGTTACACACAACACGAACTCTCACACATATAGTATACAAAAGACGTAGCACATACTAGATTTAGTTTAAGATCTCGTTTTTGCATAAGAAGCCCACATTTTATCCCACGACTGGGACTTGCGGCCTTCTCGTATATATCCACTACATTGCCGAAATACGGGTTAGCGGATAACACGTCCTCAACAGATGTATTGGAACATGTTGGTTTACTTACGATATTTTTCTTGACCGCTAAACCCAGTGGTGATGACAAACTTGCACTATCAACCAATTTCTATAGGTACAGACAGGATTCCAACCTACAACCTCACTATATGAAATCAGACGTTGTGAATTAGCCTCAGACACAAAAACTCGTGTTACTATAATATTATAGGTTTACACTTAACGCCTTCTGGCCTGATGTCAAACGACGAAGCGGTCTACGATGGAACGAGCTTACCTAGAAGAAACCAATTCACTCTCGTTTCGAAGATACCAAGATTGTAACTATCGTTAAAAAACTACTCAGGCAACACATTCCACAGCCTAGTAAGTATAGGTAACAACAAATATGTAATATTCTTTCAGAGCTGTACCTAAATATTTGTAATTTTTAATTCATAGACACCCACTTACAATAGTTACATAGTATTTTTTCTACTTTACCCCATGTCGTCACTTTCTGTCAGACGAGTTGTGATATGATCTGACCTAAACCAGTTTTCTCAAGAAAAAAATACATATTTGGTAAAGCGCTTGGCCAAAGACTTTTGTAAATATTATTTTTAATGTTAAAGCTAATTTTTCTAAGTGTTTTAACGAGTAAACCTAGTGTGTACCTTCATGTAAATAAGTACGAAACAACATCGTCCAGACGTTTTTGCGATACAAATGCACTGGGATACAAATAATACTAATGAAAAATGCGAATGTATGTGTGTTTGTATTTAGTTATTTTTGAACGAAACGCTGTAACGGCTCAACAGATTTGAAATAAATAAAAAATGTAAGAAGTACATTACCGGGATTAAAGCGTAGGCTACTTAGCCCGTTAAAGTTATTTTTTACAGGGGCTTTTTATTGAATTAATTCATTTGCATTAATTGTTTTTGACGATAAATGGATTATCGTGAGTAACTGTCATATCGCGGGCTTCACCGCGATGCGCAACCAGTATACTAATAGTGTAATAAATATCAATGTTTGGGTGTTTGTTGCTCATTCACTTTGTAACGCATGAATGGACCGGGTTGAAATTTGGAACACAGGTAATAATAGTGAATAATAGTGCTGTGTTCCGTGTTTGAAGGGCAATGTTACCAGAGAAATTACAGGGCTTAGAGATATGAGATCTTAGATCTCTGAGTGACGAACGCAGTGCAGTGCTAGGTAATGATTTGGACTCTTCATGTTTCAATAGCCGCGTGTCACTGTGCTGTTATGTGTCAGGCATGTTGCTTACCATCAGGCACATGTCCTGATCGTCTCGTCACACTATTTAAAAAAAAAATGTATTTCAAATTCAAGTTGTTGGTAAGTGACTGTATTGAAACGGATGGTTATACATTCGAACAGCTGTAATGAAGCCCGTAGAGGCCAGTTCGTTCGGGAGAGTGCTATTGATTTCTTCACAAATTACCACTTTGCTTACGGAAACTTAACTAATTGTAATTGCTATTGTAATTGCTAGTAATAAAGTCTTTGCAGAGTCCACCTCGGTCATCACATATTTGCCAGTTGTTCTAATTAAAGAGTAGGTACAGAGAAACACAATCTTATATCTCGAGGCGAGCGCAGTGCATTTTTTAAGTGAAGATTTGGATTCTTCGTGTTCCGATAGGTGCATGACATGATGTTATGGGCAGGTGTGTTGTTTGCCATCAGGCACATGTCTTGCACATCTCGTCCCTCTATTGGTTGGTTATCATCATCATCAGCCGTAAGACGTCCACTGCTGAACATAGGCCTCCCTCCTAGATTTCCACAACGATCGGTCCTGCGCAACCTGCAACCAGCGGTTTCCAGCGACCTTTGTGAGGCCATGTGCCCATCTAGTGGGAGGCCGTCCAACACGGCGTCTTCCGGTTCGTGGTCGCCACTCGAGAACCTTTCTTCCCCATCGGTTGTCAGTTCTGCGAGCGATGTGGCCTGCCCATTGCCACTTCAGCTTGCTTACTCTTTGAGCTATGTCGGCCACTTTCGTTCTTTTGCAAATATCCTCATTACGGATTCTGTCGCGCAAAGAGACTCCGAGCATAGCTCTCTCCATAGCTCGCTGTGTGACTTTGAGCTTCGTTATGAGACCCACAGTTAAGGACCACGTCTCAGTTCCATAAGCCATCACTGGCAACATATTGGTTGGTACTTTAAACAAAATATTGGTTTCGTTTTTCAGTTTGTAGTGAGGCGCTTACGAAGTTTGAAGGTTTGATTCTTGCTTACAGACAGTTGTAGGTTCGATTCTGGTCTAGGACGAATTTTGTATAATGGATGTTTGTTAAATGTGGTTCTAGGTGTTACGTGTTCCTATCACCTTGATATTTATTCAAAAATTGTGTTTGTAAGTGTGTATGAAAATAAAAATTTATATATGGCGAATTTAGGTCGTATGTCTGCAGTTCAAAATTTATATTTTGTTACATCTGTTGTATGATACAAGCTTATTTCGTTTTTTGTTAGTTAGTTATATTAGTTAATTGTAGTTTTTTTTTGTTTGACATTATTAATTCTAACTATTTTGTAAAAGAAAGTGTCGGTATATGCATTATTGGATTTTTTATTTTAGTTCAATTAATATTACATTGTTAAATTTAATATTAAAAATGTTCAAACTTAACATTTTTTCTTTTTTTTTTTTTTAAATTTGAAATTCTTTAGATCATACCTGTTTTTTTTATCTAATAATTAATACTTATTAAACGTATCGACCAACATCTCAAGAGACTTTTGCTAGACGGTTAGATTAAGGATCAGATGCAGGAGGCGGTTTCCCTCGACACAGCGCGCATCGTCAGGAGGATCCTCACCCTGCAACCCTAACCAACGATAGCTTGGGCCTACTACTTGGGGCTGCTGGCGGCTATCTAGGTTTAAGTAGTTATAATGTTTTTTAATTATTATTTTTTTAATAAAGTGTGACGATACGATCAGGACATGTGCCTGATGGTAAGCAATATGCCTGACACATAACAACACAGTGATACGCAGCTATTGGAACATGAAGAGTCCAAATCCTGCGCTGTTTTTTGTAAATTGATATTATAAAAACATTAACTTAAGAACAATGAGTAAATGACTGAATACTTATACATACTCGTATTTATATAATACAACTAATTATGTATTAAAAACGTATGTTATACCATCTGCTTGTACATATGTTTATTATCCAACGAGACTTAGTAAAAATGACAAGTAGGTACTTCAAGAAATTCGGCAAGAATATGTCAAAATCGCACGTAATTTAACGGAAATGCTTCAAATAGCTCAGCTGCATGGTGAATAGCAACGGGTTTATAGGTAATTGCCCACATTGTCTATATGGTTAAGGCGGACAAGGCAGATTAAAATTTATAGAGCTTAGACTACGCTGCCTCTATGAGTAAGCCACAGGAATCTGTCCCTAGCGTAGATAGATTTATATGTAGACAATGCCACATTCTATGTAGGTGCAGACTCTACAGAAAGTTAAATTTATTGCAATTATGGAAAATAAGAAAATGTTACTGGGACCACCACACCGCTTCAGTTTCTAATTGTTTCCATAAATTTCTGTTTTGTTTTCGGTTTAACGTTTTTGTATTTTTTGATTTCTGAAATATTAATACTTACCTTTCGTTTTTTTTAACTTTTAAAAGTTTGCAGTTGACCGCCATCTCGCCTGATAGTAAGCGATGATGCGGTCTACGATGGAGCGTGTTTACCTAGAAGAAACCGATTCACTCTCGATTTGAAGACACCAAGATTACAACTCTCGGGAAAACCCCTCAATTATTATTCACAACGAAACAATGAGTATCTGTGTAACGAAAAGTTACGAAGACCACAATGTTGTTTCCCTGGAATACGACTTAGATTTTAGGTACAGTGCATATGCGGGAAGATGGTCTGAGATCGAAATTTGATGGTTTACTCCATAGTCGCACTGCTCTACTAGAGGACCAGCAAAACCCCATTAACTCTTGTTATAAATCTATAATATATTACTAGTTTTCGTAGTGTGTCCAAAGATTTCCACAAGACCTTTCAAAATTGTACATTTATGAATAAAGAACTTTGACTTTCAAATCACACCCTGGAAGCAGTTCTTCCTATTGAGAAAGCAAATGAGGAGAAACTCTCTGACAAAGCTCCAGGCTAGTTTGTACGACAGATTATTTATCTGTTCCATGCCGACAGATAAGTGACAAGTAATGTAGATAGATAATAGGCGTGACATGTTGTTGAAGTTCATAATCACTAGTTTATATGGCCATTACTGGACTACTCAATCCTTGGCTAACTTCTGAATAACCTATCACAGCCTACCATAGCGTATAATATTATGTTTCCTGCGGCTGTATTGTTTTACAATTAGGATGACGGTGGGTCAAAAATAATTAATTAGCCCAGACAGCTTATAGAAAAATGTAAGGCACGTATTTTTTGTTTCTTCAAATTATTGCTAATTGCCGTAGAACCGTCTTCGTAAAACTTGTACAATGAAATAACTTTAACTCGAAACTTCTAAGTCTTGTATCTGGGTCATTTTTATTTGTGAAACAAAAGAAAAAAATACGTGTACATTGTTTTTTAATAATCTAACCGATGGCCTAATTATGATTTTTGTTTAAACTTACTAGAAGCACATTTCTTTAGACTGTGGTAGAAGTAAGAAGTTGTACGTACCAGTGGTGAATAGAACGCAGAGCTGTCGACGCCGATGCTGGGGTAGGGGTTTTGGTCTGTCGACGGGTAGGGCGCGCCGTAGACGCCGACAGCGGCGGCCGCGCTCGAGAGGCGCGGGTAGGAGGAGAGCGCAAGCCTGGCGCCGTCGTACTGGCAGGAGCAGACGGTCTGCCCGGAGACGGGGTCGGTGATGATGGGGCGCGGGGTGTCGCAGCACGGCGCGGCCGGCGTGCTAGCGTGGCTGCCGGCGCCGGGCGACAGCGCGCCGGCCGGCACGCCGGCCCCGGGCGACAGCGCCGGCGCCGACGACGAGCCGCCGTCCGGCGACGTGGCCGCGCCGCCGCCTGCCCCGCTGCTGCCCACCAGCAACTGCAAACAACACTACATTCAAATCGTTTACTAGTAAAAACGTCTCATGGACGATACTGGGTCACACATACCTTTCTAATTAGTCTGTCAGGAAGAATATGGAAAAATATGGAACACCTATTTTTTGTTTTATCAAATCGTTAACAAGAACAAAATTAAAAATTTTGTTTTACCCCCAACTACCTCGGATTTGTAATCTGTACAACATTCTACTAATCAACCCCTTTCAATTGATATTGAGAGAGTTGTGAAAAAAGTCATAGCGCATAGTAAATAATGTTCTACTAGTCAAGCCCTCTCATTTGATTCCAATATTGAGGTAGTAGGGAAAAAATTCATGTAATTCGCCATATTGTGGTGGCAGCCATCTAGGATTAGATTTTTTTTAATATATAGTATGCTACTAGTCAATACCATTCATTTGATACCCATATTGAGGTAGGTTGTGAAGAAATATTTTGTCCGACATTTTGTGGAGGCGGCCACTTGGAATCGATATTAACCAAACATAGACATCGATATTCAACAAACTTCCCCACGGAAATTAACCTTCAAATATAAAACCGCCTCGAAATCGGTCTATCCGTTTGAGCTCTACGGTCCCACAGACAGACACACACATAGACTGCATAGCTGTGTGTGATAGACAGACAGACACACATCGACGACAAACTTGTAACACCCCTTTTTTTGCTGGGGGTTAAACATCGACAAAGATTTAAATCATTGAATTTCCCGAGTGGGGCAGTGACGTAACATCTTCATAAGAATCGTATTTAGACGTAACGGCACTCGAAACTTAAAAAAATTAGATTTTGTTTGTCCAACAAAAGAAAAATTCATGTACAATATTTTTTATAATCAAATTTAATTACTAGTTTTTTAGTCCCCATTCTTACTGTGAGGTCGTAAGTTCGAATCCCGGTTGCACCTATGAGCAAGTGCTAGTTTGCGGAAAACACACATCTTTAAAATAATTCTAAAAATGACTTTTTAAATCATGCCCTGGTGGTTGCTCTTTTTTTATAACTTTTATAGGTTTACACTTGACCGCCATCTCTTCCAATGTCAAAACCAATTTAAATTCTTCGAACATGTCGGTTTCCTCTCAATGTTGTCCTTCGCCGTTAAAGCGTAATGACTAACTTATCCTTATACACACACTTATACCTACCTATAAACCTATTACGCAGATACCCAGAAATAGAAGCTGAATTTGAACTCACGACCTCACGATCGTTAGACACGATACCGAATCAGGAATAATGAAATATTTAAAAATACCCAAATGTATACGTGTCGATACAATAGGAACACTTCTCGGTTTCTAAGAACGAATTCATCAGTCGGATGTCTATGGGACCTACTAAAAGTTACAAACACAAAAAGAATCTCCAAAATCAGTGTTGGAGTCTCAGATCAGATAATTGTCTTTGGTTTGAAACACGTAACATGTACACTGTACACTACTTTAAAGATATAAGATTATCTTTATAATCTTTAAAAACCAAAGAGTTTACATATACTACGTATAGAGTTATCTTAGTATTTTCCGCACGGTTACTTTGTGTCAGTCGTAAGCAGATGACGCGCATACTTTCTATGGCAACAGAGTGATGTGCCGCGACAAAAGTATGACACTTCCACAAGAGCGACAAGGCAAGAAAAATGCTTTCATATATTTTCGTACAAGTTGTTCGGGAATAAAAACTAGCCTATGTAATATCAAGCTATAATCTAACTACTTTCTAATTCTTATACCTTTAAACGAGCAATTCTTGTAGGTATATATGTATAGAATCTGAATCTCGGAAACGACTCGAACGAGTTTCATGAAATTATGTATACAGGGTGTTTCGGGGACGAAAAATCGATCTGGTCAAGTTTTGTTTAAAAAAAACGCCGTTTCAAGCGCATTTTTAGACAATTAAAAACTGTTACATAAAGATTAGAATGCGACGGTAAAATGCGCGACGTTGCGCGACAGTATATTAGCTCAGTCGGGAAGATGGGCGGTCATAATATGGTCCGGGTTCGAATCCAACCGGCCGCCTTTCTTTTTTCAAGTTTTTTTTTTTGAGAAAATCGATTTTTAAATAAGTATCCGAGCAAAGCTCGGTCACCCAAGTACTGTTATAATTATGTAAAGTGTTGTAATCCAATCCGTACAGCCGTTCCGGCGTCAACACCAAAGTTTTGCACTTGGTATAGGGTTTGTATTTGTATTTTATTTGTAGCCCATAAAGACTTATAGCTACAAGCAAACATGACTATATATGAAGTAGTAATAAGTGTAATATAATTAGAGGTATATTATAACCAATTTCATGTACAGTTATGTTAACTTATACATACGGTTGATTGGAGATCACATGCCTAACAAGTGGAACGGCTTTTTTGTGGGTTTATTATTAAATGAATGCAAATTAACTTTATTTCTAGGGCAGCATGAAGATAGCATCAGGAGCGTCCGCTTCGCTTTATCTAACCATCTTTTGTGACGAGCGTCACTCTGAACTTAACATGTTAGATTACTCGTTTTATTTCTCGCTTGGCTTTCACGGGCAAGCTTTTTTTAACTGGTATTTGGCGTTTACAAAGAATATATAGAATTAATCGGATTCTTTGGTTCGTACTAGCATCGCCCCGCGGTTTTACTCGCGCAGTTCTCGTTATGTGATAAAAAGCGATTCCGGAGCCATTATGAGCTATTCCAGGCTTAAATCTAACCGTGTTTGAAGTTTCATTTCCGATTTCCCGTTCATTGGTTCGTGCGCTCCGAACGAGACGTTTCGATGTGATTAAGCAACAAACATCTAAATGTCTAAGCATCCAAACTTTCAAATTTATAATATAAATAGAATGTTCATCGATTACTCAAACGCCTGAACCTTTTTATCGGGTTTGAAGGAAAATGTTAATACTTTTTTTTATTAATGCACAGCTAATTACGTAGAGATTGATTAAATGCACCTAAGTAATAATGATTTTTCCAAGTAATGTACATTTCGTCCCATATACTTTTTATCAATGGGCGTGGACGTTAAACACAATTAAATATGTATATCTTGTTAAAAAATGGATGATACTTTCGTTTACCCCGAGATCTCACAGTCTCGTTGGAGTAGTGGTTAGTTCGTTTACCCATTTTTTTTTTGGTTTCACGTCTTTTTTACTGTTGCTTGGAGTTATCAGATAGAAATTATCAGTGGTTTTATTCTGAAACATCTCTATATGACTGTATTGAGAATAGTGATCACATTCATCAAATGTATTGCGATAGTGTAAACGCAAGGTTAATTTGAATATCGTAACCAAAGTCCAACTGACAAATCACAATACGATTATGCTTTCGTATGTAAAGGTACATTAAAAAGTATTTATATACAAAATTGAAGAGGGCTATAATTAATCAAATATATATAAACTTATTCAATTGGTATCTGGCTTGTCACAGTTTGATCCGACTTTTTTCCGATTATAGATTTGTACTACATTTTCCTTTTAAAACCGCACTTCATCACTTCAATTTGTACCTACTTGTTCACTATGTGAAAAAAAAAACAAATTAAGCTTTGAATCACTTTACAATATTTAAAGTAAACCTAAAATGAAAACGAATGTAACTGCAAAATGTAGTCATTTTAATCAAAATCTCTTAGTACGCATACGAGAATATCGTGTAGGTTGTTCTTGCAGATACCTTTTTTCCCAAGACTTGTTTGGCAAGAAAATAATTAAACGATTCAATTTGTTAAATGATTTGGTTGTAAATTTTAAATCAGTATAATGGAAACCAAAATTATATATCTTAATTATACGTACACTGGACGAGCAACAACATCTACTGAAACAAGCCAATAGTGGTAAATAAAGACGAAAATCCTCTAAAGGTCCGTAAGCGTACTAACCCGATACAACAAACACGAAATCTTTATTTAATAAATATGAAAGTAGTTTTGTCGGTAAAAGATTAAAGGGAACGGGACGTCAACAGATTTGGTCAAACATTAGGACTAGGTTGACTTAGAAATAATAGCATAAGATACTGTGCACACAGCGGACCCCACTTCACCTCCAACGCTCGGTTTGAGTGCGCCTACTTGTTGTCGTAAACAGAGCGACGTTCGAGGGACGCTCCTCCATTGTACCTTGTTGGTCTTTGTTTTCAATTTTACATGTCACTTATGCATAAATTTTACGATACTCTGCACTCTTACAAGTGCAACACCCTTGCAGTCCAGCGGCGAGTCGGGCGAGCGTGGATCCGCAACAAATTTCCTCGGCAGGCCGTTGATCTCTTATGAACTGCTAAGTATAATGTAAAAAAAAACAAATTACCAAATCTGCCGAAGTTCGTACAACTTGTTCAAAAGTCCGTTCTTTTCGGTCACAAAAAATACGTGTACAAGAGTATCCAAAAAATTACACTCACGCTCAGGTTTGGTTTGGAAACGCTTGAGAGTAATGATTCCCTTATTTTTATATTCGATATATTTCGGAATGTGCAGCTCGAAAAAGAAACATCACTTCGTGGTAAGAAACGACTAGTTCTACCCAATCTTTATACCTATTGAATTTTTGTAAACTTTTGTTTTCCACTTTCACAGCAAGAACATCCGATCTGTGAAACAGTGGAACACATTACCTAGATCGAGTCGAAAGTGAACTAATTTATTTTGGGTAAACACGCTCCATCGTAGACCGCATGGTCACTTAACATCAGGCCCGAAGGCGGTCAAGTGTAAAACTATGATCGATAAAAACAAATAAAAAAAGATATGCGCGGCGTCTTGTGTGTGGGGCCCGTAGAATTAGCTGCTATTGCTATAACCATGGTTAACCCGGTAGGTACCGTACCTACCTAGTACTTCCGCCACCCACAGTTGTATGGGTTTCAGTACCTCCAGTATTGCCTCATTGCACGCCAGCTATTCATTTATTGGGAATTAATAAAATCGACTCAAACTAGTAACGTCTTTATAAGGCTTAGTAGATCGTTAATTACAGCCATTAAGTTTTATTTGAATTTTCTTAAAACAAACTCATAAATCTTTAACCGGCATGGACGGCTAGTAAAAGATAACAAGTTTTTCATTAAACAGAATTTTATTTGTGAAATGGTCATTTTATTAATGCGAGACTTTAAAGTATGCTGGGGTGTGTGAACGGAGTGAGTTGAAATCGGAGTGAACGTTTAGTGATGCGGCACGATAACTTCGAGTTCGATTACAAAGTGCTAGCCGCGATTGGTTCGGCACACCAAGCCAGTACAAACATCACTATCGGTGTAGTTGCGTGAGTCTCTGTAATTAGGAATACTGGGCGAAAACACGTAGGTACACTCTCCGCGTCATTATGGATCGCAAACACCGACATTTACGTATGTATAAAATAGTGATCCTGATATCAATCACCCGCGCCCCGATAACAGCCCGCCGCACATAATACGCCGCGTGATTGTCTTTGACTGATATTATTACCAACACATACATACAACGTCAAAACAACCTAAACAAGTACATAGTATACTAACACATATCGAACGCTTTGGCGGTACCACAAATTACCCTGTTATTAGTCATGCACCTGTTAATTTCAAATTTTTATGTTGATTCACAGATTTCTTGTATGCGACTATAACCTACAAAGCTAATGACAGTGTAATGACGTTATTTAGCGGGCCTGCATAAAAACTGACGCCTTTTATATCATAATTACGGTTGGAGAGGCAACTCATTTCGTCGTAAAGCAAGCTATCGCATAAAATTAAATTATCATCGCCACGGCCATTTTATTAAGAAATTGTTTGGGGTGAGTGACGGAAAAGCAAAGGCAAAAGCAAAAGCGGCTACAATAACACAGATCCTTTGCCACATCGAAGGGCGATCAAATCAAATATAAGCGATATTATGTCGCTGTGTACAAAGAGGGCGAAAACTGTGAGGACGCTCGACTGACTCGGTCAACAAAACTTCCAATAAAAACTACTTGGACGGAAACCGATCTAAGGACGACAGGGCAAACACCGCTCAAAGCAAAAATACGCCTACGTTTCATATCACCCTCAAAATTAAATAAAAAAACCTTGGTAATTTAGTCCAATCTGTCAAATGAAGAGTGTTAAGCAAAGAAAGGGGGTTCAGATTAATGTTTTATGTGGGCGATATCAGATGTTTTCAAGTAGAGGGGTTGCGAATAGAGCGTTGACTTATTACAACTACTATGTTACTGCGGAAAGCTTTTAAATCCTGTTAATTACTATGCCGGGTATGGGCTCACTTAAGTTTTGTTTCAAGTGGAACAAATACAATTCATATTTAAATAAAAATAAATTTACACTTTTTGTAGGGTATTTATTACGCAGGTATTATTCGTTGAATAAATCAAGTACAAACTTCGGAAAAAGAAGAAAGAATTTGGGGAAATTGAAAAACAGTGGTCTCCCTTAGATTAGACAAATCAAATTTGGTTTATCAATAGACATGTGTATAAAACGGGAGGCGTGGCTACAGACACACTCCGTCTGAAATATACCCGTATGTGCAGTGTACATGTGTAGGTGTCCAACAGGGAGAGCTTTCAGGGCCGTCAATATTTGATGAAGTTCGGACAGCGGGCCCGTTTGAGTACGTCCAGTGTATCCAATTGCTTCCCCATCATATAGAGTTAATTATTTACCTACTCGTACCTGCTCGATACATTACAGTTATAGGTATCTTCCAGGAGTTAAACATTTGGTAAAAGGTCTTATCATATTCTAAACTAGTGACCCGACCGGCTGCGCATGGGTGCAATGCTGATACTAAAAATATGAATAAAAATGGGTATTGTGGGTTATACCTAAGAGATAGACGTATACCATTGTAGACTATTTTTAGACCATCTTAAGGGGTACAATACTGGAATACATTATTTTGATCCACCTCGTAGGATCCAGCCAGCGTTTGCAAAGTAAGCGCAAAAAATTGTGTTTAATTATGACATCTTAGAAACCTTTTGTATTATTAATGTTTCTCTGCTATTGTATGCACATATTATACATATAAACCTTCCCCTTGTATCACGTTATCTATTTAAAAACCGCATCAAAATCTGTTTGGTTGTTTTAAAGATCTAAGCATACATAGGAACGAACAGATGCGGGAAGTGACTTTGTGTTATACTATGTAGTGATTGATGACCTTAAATAAATACCGTTTGATAATTTGCGTACAAAAGGACAAAATTAGATTTTATTATATATTGTTATTTATTGAGTTTTTTTTAGTTCTTGGTAAAAATGGCCCCAAATTATTATTGCTATTATTGTATGCACCACATAAACACCTTCATAACAGGCAAGTTAGTTCATGATGATTTTGTGAAAACACGATAAATTCTAAACAACATAATTCTTCATTCGTCTACAGTTAATACGGATGTGGTCAGGGTAAGTAATTATTTAGGTATGTAGCGTAGTTTAGTTTCCATTGTATTTTAGGTTTGTTAATAAATACTCTGCCCGTTAAAAAAGTGTAAACCCCTTACTTCCTACATCAGAGTCGAATAAAAAATACAAAGCGAAAATGAGTCGAAACAAACTGGCTATATGATGTCATGCGAAATATTAGAATGACATCCCCTCTCATGGCAGCTCCATTAGTGGCGTGAAATATTTCACCAACGTTTCACCCGGTCACTTAATTCGATCGCGAACCCAGCACATAGCGTGGACATCCTTACATTTGCCTATTTGTGATACTTATGTGCCATTTCTGTAAACGACATCTGAAATGTTTCAACGCATAATAATTTAAATGGCTAAATGGGCATATGCTTGCTGTGTATGGTCATGATTCTCAAGAATATCTGTCGTAAATATATATGATTATATCCTGGCAGGAGATATCACAGTCATTGCATCTCAGGTTGATACTGGGTAACAACATAATTAGATACTATCTTTATGGGACGTTAGAGGTGTGTCTTTCACCACTTTGAATCTAATAACTGATCGTTCTGTCTCAGTTTCATTAGGGCTGTTTTCACCATCATAAACGGAAAATAATTAAAAAGAAAATACATTGCAGAGTCAATTTTAAAATCAATATTAGTTTAATACATATCAAACGCAGCTAACAGATTTTGTACAACTTTTTTTTTTTTAATAAAGAGTGACGAGACGATCAGGACATGTGCCTGATAGTAAGCAACATGCCTGACACATAACAGCACAGTGACACGGAGCTATTGGAACATGAAGAGTCCAAATCATTACCTAGCACTGCACTGCGCTCGTCACCCAGAGATCTAAGATCTTATATCTCTAAGCTCTGTAATTTCTCTGGAAACATTGCCCTTCAAACCGGAACACAGTAATGTTTTCACATTACTGCTTGGCGGTAGAATAACTGGCAAAGGTGTGGTACTTCCCCAGGCGGACTCTGCCAAGAGTCCTATCACTACAATAGAAACATACACACACACATACATATACAACTACATTTATGCTAATTTATTTAAAAAGTTTTTGTACTTTCGTATGCTCCTGTGTTGTCCATGATGTTACCATGATTTAGAATTTAGAATTACACGATATTTTTACTAAAATCTAACTACGATATTCTACCATGACCCAACATTTATCTATAACATTGACGTTTTACTTTAGCTCACTTTTAAAAAACAAGTTTTTGCAGTGAACGGTGAAATTGAGCCCTAGAGGCGAAATTATCTCATTTCAATGCGGTGCCATGAATAATTTGAATGCTTACTACAATTTTGTAACCTATTTTAATACGCATTTATTTAAAAGACGGTGATAAACAGGTTGTAAAGGAATTTGTTTGTGACGGTGAAGGTGAATGTGGACTTATTTCAACGAATTTACGCAACGCCCGTGCCTTACAAATAAATATTTGAAATCTGGAGATATCGTTTAGCTTGCTGGCTGTATAGACTAGGGATGAATAATGTACCTACTAATTATTAGGTTTAGCTAAATACGTAAGAAAACAGATTAGCCATCTAACTAGGATACGCAGCCAGTATCCGAGGACAGATAAGGCACTAAAATAAATTACCAATATAATAAAGTCTTCAAAATATCAATGAACGTTCTGTAAGAGACTGTTCATGCTACTTGATAATACCCCAACAGTGAGGACACCGATTTAATGAAGGCATTTATTTTAAAAACACAGTTAGGGCACATAAAGATGATCTCGTAATTTCGATTACATTAGCAAACGCATTATCTCGTCTCGAGGCCCGCTCGCTCCAATTTCGCCCCGGCCAACGGGATATGTTAAAGAGGACATTATAATAATTAGATTGTTATCAGATGTTATTATATGAATTTTCCAAAATTATAAGAGCGAGGGACTAAGATAAGTCGATATCGTGACGACGGTAGGAATAGATTAGGGAATAGCCGCGGGCCCAGAGGCGTAATCGGACGCACCAAATTCTGGTCCTTTGAAAGAGCACGCCATACAAATCGATAACCGATCATTATAATGATTGCCCTGTAAACGCCAGTTTTGCTCTTCTCTTTACAGAGACGACGAACGGGAGTCGTTATTAATTTAAGACTCCAGAGATCGTTTTTAGATATTACATGTACATGTTTATTTTGAAAACAAATCCAGGCATTATCTCGTTCTTCGCAGCCGCGATACCCAGCAGTTTTACACTTCATTATTCTTCGGCTGCGAACGTAGTAATGGCTACCGTCAGTACGGCCGGCGCTGAAGTGTTATTGCCGTATGTCCATCCGTGTGCGCAATTATCGTCAGCATAAACGAGGAGAGCTGGCTTTTACTACAAAATCTTTTTCTATGAAACTAAATTCAGGTCTTATTTTACTTTAAAATAAGGTTCAAAATAAATTTGTTAAATGACGAAGGTGAATCAGGTACTAACAAGATAGCATCTTCACGCTTTATAACACTTTTATTTGTCATTCATAGTTATGAAGGCGTCGAAATATGTGATCGTTGAAGAGTTGAATACATCATAAAATAATGTTCATCTTGAGGTAGAACAGTTTAGGAACTTAGCCGCCAGCATTCAATTGACGCGACTGTTATGAGTATCATAATCATAAATCTGCATACATATCATTCAAAGCTTTCCAACGGAGTGTGCCGGAAAAATTGATTGACACTATCCACATTCAACATTATTGGCTTTAGTGCTATTTAGTGTGGTCTGCTGCTTAATTACAAATACAAAGTCAATTTCAAACTGGACGTTTTATCTTCTACTTGTAATGCTTTTAAGTTTTTTACTAAAAACTGATGTCTATCTGTTCGTCCGTCTGCCTGTCCATCCGATCCGCACCGAACTATATCTACGAACAAACTACAAAGTAGATGTTTTGACAGACAGAAAGTAGTGTTTAGTTTGTCTTGTTTAGTAGTCTGCTAACAAATATTACTTCGAGTATACCTTATTGATGAAAATGGTACTCGTAACACCAACCAAGACAGTTGGTTTTTAGCTTGTATAACCAGCAAACTTGGTATTACTAATAAGCTTACTTTAGTATTGCAAAAGTAATCCGTAATAAGCGAAGTAATCCTTGATGAAAAGTTAGAATGAAGTTTAATTTAGCTTGTTCAGTTAATAGTGAGATTGTTCATTTTCATTTTGGTTCCCATCAAAAACAAAAATTTGTAAAAGAAATAGGTATAGCAACGCTATGGAGCAATACAATACAATTGAGTATATCATATAGGAATATGGGAACTAGCTAACATATAGTGGTTCTATACTTTGTTTCACATCGGATATTTCTATGTAAATACATTATTTAAATTAAGAGTTTTATTGGGCTTGTAAAAACCGATAATTTAATATTTGTATGTACGAACGTGTTAAATAAAATTTTCAGAAATTTCATAATTTTTTGGCTTGTAAATCCGAGAAGTATATATTTGATATACAACCGTAGCTGTAAAACAAACCGATTTGTTTGTCGCTTTTCGTTCTAGGGTTGGTAACACTGCCCATAGCTCTGGCGTACAGTCGAGCACACTTCTAGTTTCCTTTAATATATGGAGCCTGCCCACACTGCCGCAACTAAACGCTAACGTGCGAGCGAACTATACGGGTAATAGTCACTTAGAAATAGATATCCTTTTATATAGACAAGAATGCCTTTCGGCGTCGAGATACTGCTTTGGCGAGTGTGCATTACGTTGCACTGACATAATATACAGCGTCGCTTACAAGGCAAGTTAGGAGACGAAATTGGACTTATTTTCGATAAAAATATGGTAGTGTTTGTTAGTGGCGTTGTTTGTGGGAATAGGCTAAAACAAAGCACTTTTTTGAAGTAAATAATGCCTGCAATACTTTTCTACGCAAAAAAGTTGCATTTTTTTTATAAACGCTTCTATGGTTTGGCAAATTAAAGTTACAAATATGTACTAGTTCGAAGTTGTTGCCCTCAGGTTTCTTAAAAATAACAATTAAAATGGAAATGTCCTATCAAGTGAGTTTGTAATCTCAGTATCTTCAAATTGAGAGCATTTTAATGTTTTCTAAGCAAAGACGTTTTTTTTGTAGACTACGTCATAGTTTGACTTATAAAATAATAAATATGAGAACAAATGACTGTGTTTACTTTGTTTCCGTAAATAGACTCTTTGGAGTTAAGACTTAAAATTAAAAAAATACTTCTTGTATTTGATAACCGGATGTTTAACTAGAATATATCATTATATACAGAATCGTAGCGTTGCTAATATTTGAGACCATATTTAAACACCTCTGTGTAACATGTCTCTCAGTTTGCAACGAATAGCCCGTTAAATTACTGTCAATAAATTTTGATCAATACATTAAATTTCACTTGTAGGCCGTAGATAACCCTAGATCATCAACTGTAAAACGCGAACATACATCGGTGTAAAATGACCTACGGTCACGCAGACGGGCAGCGAATGGTATGATGACGTTAAACGAGCAAACACACTGGTTATTGTAACGTTTTGAAGTGAAGCAAACACTTTTTTTTTTAATTACGCTAGTCTTACTTTACCGCCATCTTGCCTGATGGTGAGGGAATACGCAGGAACGTGCCTACCTAGCAGAAACAGATTCACTCTCTATTTGAAGACACCAATGTTATAACCAAAGCCAAAAATCCAGTCAGGCAACGCATTCCACAACCTAGATGTTCTTTTCACAAATGTAGAGTCAAACCTCTTCGTTAGAGTTTTTGAAGCCTCAACCATGAAATGATGCCATAATCTAGCAACTTTACGACGATGTTCTACACTTTGAAGTCTTTTTCGAACAAGGGTGTCGTTGCCTATGTGCCTTTACAACTGGGAGTCGGGAAAAATAAAGTCCATGATATGGATATAAATGTTTAGCAAGGTGAATAGGTGATACGAACGGAATTCGGTAAACTAGCTTTATTCGCTGAACTAAAATTAAATTGAGGTGCGTGACACGTCACAAAGAAAAATGAGTGCATATCATACGACGTGCGTGATTGTCGAGCCACACGGTGGCGCCACTACTGATTAGACCCACTAATACTAATACCACGCTTTAACGATCCAAGTGCGCTCGAACCACAACTAAGTTTTTTTAAAACTCTGATCATTATGTGATTTTGTATTGCTGTTGTATAGATCCTACGACGCAAATATCAATCTAAACTAGTCACTTAAGCGTAAATTATGATGTACGAATGGTGTTATTACAACTTGAAGGCTGTACTATAATTATTTTGGTAAGTAGATACCTTTTTACATCGTTGGTTGCATTTTTCCCGCATTGGGTACAAGTATATTTATACTTACATATCATTCGTAGTATTCTTCATGTTATACTAATTCTGTTGTACTTACTTTTCTCTGTAGCAAAATATTAATTGATGAATCAATTCTTTATACAAAGCGATTCAGCTAGAGTATCTGCCTCAAATTTTGTTCGAAATCATAATTGTTTCTATACACAACACCATCGAGCCCCAAACTGAGCTAAGCTTAAACTGTGAAAGCCGGATAGTAAAGTTGATACCTATAATATAATAATGTAAATAAATTTTATACTTATACTGCACATAAAAAACAGAAAGAACATGTTTTTCTGTTAAATATATGAATATTTTGGGCGAGACCAATAAAAATTATCACAGACAAAATCTACGAATAGAAACATTTTATTTATCTAGGCGCCCTCACGCTATTGGCTGATTTTCTGGCGTACCGCGCAGATGCTTTGCAAATATAGTCTAGAGTGCACTTTTCGTGAAAACTCGGCCAATGAAAGGGAGTCACGTGAACGCGATTAATAAAATAAATTGTTTCTATTGGCGGACATTCCTCTTGTACCGCGCAACTAACACGAATAGACCGTAAAAACTAAGTTTTATTATATTGTAAGCTATTTAAGAACTTAATTTCGGCTCGAAATATGTATTAAAAATCTACAAATTATGAAACACTCATGTATCAACAAAAATTTTGAAAGGAAATCTTGAATGTGATATTTTTGCATGTACGGGTCTTAAATTCATTTAGTGCGTTACCAATAAAAGTTTACAGTCATTCACTAACTTCTAGCCCAGTGAGAAAAAAAGTAACAAAAACAGAATAGAACGAAGTTTTTCCTTGTCCAGAATGGAAGTAGATAATTATATTATCGATATCTATATGAAAGTAAACGCTGAATTACAGTTTAGAAATGGTCTAATCCGGAGAAATACCGCGACCGAAGACTCGGTCGAAAATACCTCGGGGCCAGAGCTAGCTCAATAGACTCCGCAACAACAATTAATGGTTATTTAACGCGATTCCATTCAATTATCGTCAAGCGGATTGTGTCGATAATACCGATGGTCGAATTCCCAGCAGTTAATACTCTGAAGGTAATTCATTGATGGCTCTTGCCATGCGAGCAATGGACTCGCCGCATGTTTAATCGCCTACCATTGAACATTAATTCTGCAACGTTCAGAGTCGACAGACCGTAAAAATATGTTAATGTTATTGTACAATTTATAAAGTAACGGGTAAAAGTGAAAATGTCAAATAGTACACGTATAACATGATAGTTTTATTAAGGCTAAAGTTCAACTGAATGGACTCCGTGCCACAATGGTATAGTTTCTTTTTCCTAAAGTCTGAATGATCAAAACAGATCCTGCAATAATTAATCGTGAATCGGTTTCTTCTAAACCAAACGCGCTCCAGTTTGTTTTACATTGCTTTATTTACATCATGGTAAAATGCTTGTCAAGCGTGAACCTACATATATTTTAAATATTCGTCTAAAGAATCTATCAAATGCTGATCGGTGACAACAAAGTAACTCATTTGAGACTCATCAACCAGAAATGTGTTCTTAGGGGATAATACTAAACATGAAAACTACTTAATAGTTTTAATTATAACTAATTTGTCTACGTAGTATCTGTAACTTAAAAAAAAAAAACAATTTCCAAAAGAACTTCTCTTATTTTTGGAACAAAAAAATAACTCTGTGTTAGATTACAACTAATAATTATAATTATCCGAGCTAGCCTAGATCTATCTAGCTTTTTAAGGTCTAAGTTTTATTCTGATCCAGTTCTAAAGAAGTTGATGTATTGATTTCATAACTAATAGATTAATTAATTAACATTACAATTTTGAGTACACAAATTTAAAGTATCATCGCTGTCATTCTAATCGCTGTCACTGTGCTTGACAGTAAATTTGATAACAAATCTTGATTGATGTAAATTTTGGTTGTAGCCTTTAAATTAATTTTATAAATATTCTTGAACATTCACACACTATAAATAGGACTTCAATGTTAAAATTTAAATGTAAGAGGTCTATCCTTTCTTAAAGTTATGTTTAATTTAAACGATCAACAATCAATTACATATGTTGAGTTAAACAACAATACTAAATTAATATTCATCTGTTATTTTAAGAGTACTAAGTAAAATAAATAAACTGTTAATATTAAATTGCATTAGTCAATTGAATGTGTACAAATAAAAGTAGTAACTCACATGAACATGAAACCGCGGGCGGTCGTTGTGCGAACCGTACATTTCTCGCGGATCGAATGAAATAACTTTATAGAAGGAATCGATAAAGACCAATCAAAATTAGGCATGTTTAAAATTCAATCAACCGCGACTTTGCAATTTAAGGCTCATGTTCCAAGTTAAATTATCGACAAGTTTAATAACAAGCATCGAGGCAATAGCAATAATCGCCGCAAATTAATTACCAACTTCGAACGAGCGCGAAGAAAAATAGTAAAAGCAATGAAACGGAGGTGGAAAGCGGTAACGGGGCGAGCATGGCGGCGGCGGCGCTATGCTCGTAGCCCGGAGCGGGGTGCAGTCAGTGCTGCCAGCTGTTAATAGACTCACATTGACTATTTGAAAAGGTTACATATGAAAAATGACAAACAATTTATTGTGATAATAACTAAATCAAAAACGCTCCACACACGAGTCCTAAAATCAGAGGAAATGACGTAAAAGCAGTGGGGAGGAACCTACATTGCACCATATGATTGGTGATTTATGGTGTGATGTAGGGTCCTCCCCACTAGTTTTACTTAATTTCCTCTGATTTTAGGGCTCGCGTGTAGAGGGTTTAATGTAACATGGAGTCACAGTTGCGGAATATTGGGCAGCACAAATCTAAAATACTCACACAAAAAAGAAGAATGTAACTGAACACTGTTCTGAAAATGCAGTACAGAATTAAGACTAGACCATCACCGTGTCTTCTGATTAGATTCATCACAATAACGGCGATATCGAATAATAAATAAATATAAATTAAATAAATATCGCTGAATATTCGCCTCACAACACTAGCTGGCTCCAAACTTGATATATATAAGTTTTCATAATGCATTTTCATAGCTTATATAATACATATTTAAATGTGAATCGTGATTATGACAAATAAAATATAGCTATATCAATAGATAGATAAAAGTTACTCTTTATTTTACACACTAAAAGAATACAGGGAATCTGAATATCTCATTCATATCAAGTTTATACCATATCTACAGAATCTTTTTCACAAATCAAACAAGGAAACGAACAGCGATGTTCTCCTAAAAGTAGTCATTATTAGCACACATTATTTTTGTTGTGGTCATTCTTACAACACATATCCAATTCCACACAAAAAGTATTTTTCTTAGTTTGAGTCTCGACTCAAATTGAGCATGTCCAATGATGTACTGTATACTAAATACATACCAATATATACATAAAAACACCGATACACAGAGCAAACATCTAAGCTCTTCACACAAATGTTTGTCTTAACGGGGAATCGAACCCACAACCTCGTGCTATGGTGTCAGTCTCAAATAATCCACAAAACAAAATATTACTATAGTATAGTAGTTATTTAATATACAAATTCACAAAACTATTGAGGCTATTTATACACTATAGTCATATAGTACCACAAAAAGGGGTAATTGTAAAGTATCTGGAGTGAAGAGATTACACAGACTGAAAATTCAAGAGTTCAGGGGCACTTAACAAACAAATTGTCCTCTCATCAATCAACATCTAGGCTGTGGAATACGTTGCCTGAGTGGGGTTTTCCCGATGGTTACATCTGTGTCTCCAAATCGATAGTGAATGGTTTCTTCTAGGTAAACACGCTCCATCGACCGCATCATCGCTTCACATCAGATGAGATAGCAGTCAAGTGAAAACTTATAAGAGTTAAAAAAATGCATGTCGGTGACGTGAACCCGTAATACTCGTATTTTACCTCACCAAATAGCGCAAAGCTGCACTTCAAAAAATGAAAAAAAATTGCAATACCTAGAAAAAACCCCAAAGTAAAAGATTAACTAAAAAAAGTTAATACATCAATAATTGAGAAAAATTACAATATCTAGAAAAACATCGAAACGTTACTTACAGCGTTTAGTAACTCAGTTAAAAGTTACCAAAAAGGTCACAAAAGTAATCTGGCAACGCTGGGTGCAATAGGCTAAAATTTATACGGTCCGTAGGTGCGCCGGCGGGGCAGAGTTTGGCTTATAAATAACATTTAGCGGGCGGAGTGAGGCGCGGATTATGAGGTCGCCGGACTCAATTAAACTGTGCTACCGGACCCGGCTTTTATTGTGGACTTTTGCCGTGACCTCCCACCGGTATCCCAAATAAATGGACCCACTTTACCCGCTGCCACTCGCGCGATATACCCCTAGAATAACGTTAATTATTTCGCGATTCAGCCACTCTTTGCTTAGGCTTATATACATCTATCTATACAAATAAATAAAATTAAAGTGTCTATTTGTTTTATAAAAACAAACCCGATCGAATTGATAGGCTTGTCCTGTTTGAACACGGCTAATAACTGCTTTTTATTTATGAATATTTCTACGGTACATATTACCAATATAAAAATAACATTTTTTACATTTTTGTCTCTTTGTTCGTTCCGGCTAATCTCCGCAACGGCTGGATCATTCATGACAGAAGATACCCACTCAGGCAATGGTTTCCACAGTTTCGATGTGCTTAGTATAAAGCTAAAGTCAAACTCAACCACAAATCATAAAAAAGAAATAAAGCCAGAAAAAAGAAATAAGTTGCAAAAGTAATTGGAAAAATCGGGCAAATAACGTTAAACATTATGTCGCTAGGTAACGTAAATCAGTACTATATAATGACAAACAAATCACTCAGAAACATTCAAATAACCTTATGTATTAAATTAGGTATCATAGACCTTATCAACATTGTCAAAATTACTTGGTTTTATTAGGCCTAGTTTAAATCGGCCCTTCTATAACAAATCTAGTGAAATTGTCAACGCGTTGAAGTCCTTTCTAAGGCTATATTAACAAATTATCGCAATATTTAATTTTAGTTAGGTAATATTTTTTCGTTATTAACAATCGGAATAAGGCACAAGAAAATTTCACCGATGCTGTCTTAAGCTTCTTTTTTATATAATATATTCTCAGATCCACAGATCGCCTCTGTTAGCCGTGGTTACTATGAGCTCAAAGTTTTGCTTTCTAACACGACTTTACAAAAAATTACGAATGTTGCAACAATGTTCCAACTTTGTAAAAAAATAGTAACACCCTTTTTCCGCACTAGCCTAACGTTTGGTAGACAGAAAAGACCAAAGATAAATTGTTCTATGACCCTTAAAAAACTATCACGTAATTTTTCACCTACTTTGATAACATTTCTAATCTCTATCTCCTGCGAGCTTTTTGTATGTAATATCAAAATAAAGTCCATGAAAATTCAGATATGTTTAGTGTAAGTAGTTAGCACATATGTTGTAATTCAGTTTTGTTAAAATTTAAAAGGCGATGGTGATTTATAAAAAAAACCAAAACAAAATAAAAGATAGACAAATAACATTATTTTATTAGCCCTGATTAAACTAGTAATATTTAGTGCAGATTATTGTAAAACAATTATCTAAATGCGTGTTGTTGAAATGTAGATTTAAAATCATTTGTATGTAATGTTGCGATAACATCAATGTTGATATTAGCAGATAAGATAGAAGCGCTTGGACGGCAGATGGTGTGGGTGACAGCAGCATCCTAGATGTCACAAGCATGGTTTAATAATAAAAAACAAAATGAAAATATAATTGTCCTTTATTTGAGATACAGGAAGATACAAAAATTAACTTTCTCTTAAAATTTCTTGATAATTATGCAACACTTTAAAAAAACCTTTTTTTTCAATGCAATATAGTAAAAGTAAAATAGTTCCAAATAGTATGTTTGTGTTAACCTTGTGATGTACGCAGTATTCACATACTAGATCTATTCATGTAGATATCTATCTATAATGTGATGCGGTTTCAATATTTGACTATCAAGTATGTATACAAAAAGTTTTTTTTTCGATACATACTTACTCTAATACCTATGCTACGACACTCAATTGAAGCTGCCTTTTTGTAGAGACCTTTAGCAGCTGGCCTCTACTTGATAGCACTACTGTTACCTACCATCCAATTGCCATCTTAAGTGACATACTACGTTACAGCCAGCTTGAATCTTAGGTTTCTATCTATGCACTAAGATCTTACAGAATTGTAACTTATTTAAGTTAGAATTGAGTCTTAACGACAACATCAGAAAACCAATTCGCAAAAACTTTAAAAATTCAAGAATATAATTTAGACTGACATATTCGCTCATACTCGTAGGTAAGCTCTATCTTCAATTGTCAATGTTTTAAACTGTTAACACCTACCTTGTTTACCGTCATATGGAAATAAACCTTTTCTAAAATACAGTCAAGGCTTATTTTTATATCTTCAGAATAGTACACCGCGGTAACAATATCTTTTGACAGTAGTCAGACTTTAGAGTCTGGATAGGGCAGTATTAATATCACTTAACCATTTGTTCTATTTCCAAGCAATAATGCGGATATAACCCGGTTAGAAGGGCAATGTTTCCAGAGATATTACAAGGCAAAAATAAAAGTGCTCTGTTGTTATGAGCAGGCGAGTTGATTATCATCACAAACAGTATTTCATCCCATCAATGTATGAAACTTACAAAAAATATTAATTTTCTATGGGCTATCAGACAATGCACCATCATCATCAGTCCACTGCTGGGTATAGATAAGCCTTTCCCCTGGGTCACCACTGAGCTCGATCCTCATCTTTATGTTTCCATCAACTGCATACTGTCTTCCGTATATCGTCACTCCATATACACACATTCACATTTAGTTAAGTATTTATTTGTAGATGCCAATACATTCTTGTTGCATATATTTCGACTTCCAGTCCAGCGGAGGTCTTTCACTAGAACTAAACACTTCGAAAGATGCGACGCCCGAAGCCGCACCTAAAAGTGGAAACACGAGTTAATTAATCAAGAATATAATAATTTATTCATTTCTGTAACACAAAGTGTATGCTAGTTTTATCTAACAATTGAGACTTTCCAGTACATGACGTTAATACAAAAACTTTAGTACACACCAGTTTTTAAATCTATGCCAGATATAGGTACAATCCCCAATGGCTAATAATCAAAATGCAAACCATTATAATACGAGCTACGATTGCTCGAAATCGTTGTTAATCTTAGGGTTAAGTCATATACATTTACAGAAAGAAGTAGTTTTTAATCTAAGCCACGACCACTATTCCCAATGCCTAATAACCAAAACGCAAACCGCTATAACTTGAGCTACAATAGTTCCGAATAGCAGTTAATATAGTATTTCACAAATTACGAGGCGTATCCTCTTTTCTCCCTTTACCGGGGACGATGGCACTTGATTTGTGTCATCTGGCCCGGTAAATATAACACCGGGCCTGTTGAAACGTTTTTTTCCCATTTGGCCATACCAATATTGGCGACACGTTATACCGGCATCATACGGTACGTTTTGCTTTTTGGGAAAACTATTTCAACAGTAAGATTTTAAAAGCGCATGTTCGATACTAATAAAATCAATGCGTCCCGCGGTTTTATTCGATATCCCACTAGTAGGGCATCGCGTCTGTGATTAATGAAGCTATTTCTATCTCTATTTTTTGTCTAACATGTGGAGTCCTTCCACGATTAAACCCATTCGTCGTACAGAACGATGCGTATAAATGACGTCAGTAAATGAATGAAGAATCGATAATTGATTGGTCAAAGAAAAGAGCTTTTTGTAGTGAAATTAATACGGTATTGAAGTACAGAGAATATAGCTTTACTATAAACAGAAATAGTCGAGTAAAAAAGTGTAAACACAGCGCTGTAACAGCGGGCACAATTGCAATTCTTTGTTTGTTTCATTTCCATCCAAAGAGCCGTATCAGGATTGCATTAAGCATTTACTGCTATCGACTCAACTTGAATGGTCTATTGCACTCACTCAATTAGACGGAAAATTGTAGCTAGCTTGCACACAAATAAAATGAACGCATAAATGTACTTATATGCTTAATAAAAACTTTTGATATGAGCAATTGATTATTATTTCCTGTTTTCGTTTACGATTAAGGTCAGTGGGAACATTATCTATTTCTCTTGATGTTTTCATGTTGGCGCCGACAAAGGTAAATCGTCACAGATAAGAGGCTAAGAATTACAGCTGTACTAATGTCCTTTGATAAGGAAACCGATATTAGTTGATTATTAATTAATATATAATCAATCTTGATTGTAGGTCGACTTTAGTCGAGTCTGGGTTTTTTCAAAACAATTTTTCAACATCGTGCTTACACTTTTACTGACTTTAAAAACTGTCACGATCTCAAAATGTATACGTTGTTAGTCTCGGTTATAACAAAAATAATAGAAATACGGCTATTTTTTATTTATTTAGTTTGACAATACAAACCGACGCATGTGCTTGACGGCAAGAAACACGTCTATCCATAACAGTACAGTACTACGTAGCTATTTGAACTGGAAGATCCCAAACCACTACATAGTATTGCATGCACGTGCCACTCAGATCTCGAGAACAATCTCTTAATTCTGCAATATCTTTGAAAATTTTGCCTTTCGAACTGGAATATACCAATATTATCACTGCACATCATTGCTAGGCGGCAGAATAATCGGCAAAAGTGTGGTAGTTTTCCAGGCGGACTCTGAAAAAGTACCACAAAAAAATTATCTGGTTATAATGCGGTAGACGCTAGAACAACCTCTTTCCTGATGGAAATCAACGACACAGTATCGCGTATCTATAATAATCAGGGTCGATTTAATCACGACACCCATATCGTATTCTCAGGACGCCCGCCTAACTCGCCACGTAACTTAAAAAAAAGTATCTGTCTACTTTGCCAAACCTTATCAGCCAGGATCGAAATACTTAAGTTTTAGTTTTATGGATGTTCCACTTCTTGTTACAATGTATAACGAATATAAAAACGGACATTTAACGCGAGGGTCATTTCTACCTGCACTGGTTTATCAGATTACATTCGTTGAATTTGGCGCCATCTGTTTTTGCTGATGTAGGACTAAATGGGGGTACTGATTTGATAGTAGATTAATAAATGTGTGTGTATATGTACGCACGCAAGAACTAAATATTTCTGCTCTTTATTCCATTTGTAAGAAGTCCAGCTTCAACCATAGATTAGATAATATGTTCAAAGCAAGACGTATTAACCTGAAGTTAGTAACAATGTTTACTAGCTAACTTCAGAGTGTGGGTTTTTCGACACGAGCACGCATCGTAAAAATGCTCTCATAATTTTTCCCAAACGCCCCAAAAGAAGTAAGTATAAATGGTTAATAATTATAAAGTAAGTACCTATATTATACGTTCATTATTCGCTACTGCCATGGACGTTTAAAAAATTGGGACATAGTCTCGCTAAAACAAAAACTGTGTCACTAGAGTCGGCCACATTTGCACGTGTGCGTTGTCAGGTTGTCACTGATAGGCTAACACGCACACATATACACAAGTAGCGCGTGTAATGACTAGGAACAACTTTTTTTATACGTCCATGGTTACTACGAAAACTTGTATTAGGCCGAAATTCACGCTCTGTACTTATCAGTATCTACGATAACTACTTTCAGGCCAACTCTAAAATCTATTTTATACAGTGCAGCAATAAATCAATTCTTATTCATGTGTCTATCGACTCATTTTTTTATGCGTCCGAATTTATTTTATATCAGTTACCTTGAATAGATCAATCAACCATAAAGTCGCAACATAAAGTACTACCTGCTTCAGAAAATTACCTTTTCATAGTATAGACTGACGGGGCGAGTAAGACAGACACCTAATTGTAAGCATAAAATCAACGTCACAGTATCATTTGAAAATAAACAGTCAAAATCACCCAGAGAAATAAGAAGAGAAGATGTCTTTACCCCATAATTTCTTTAGAAACATTGCCTTTCAAATCGAAGCACAGCAACACATGCACTCTACTGATTTTCGTCATAAAACACGGTGTGGGACTTCCTCAAACGAACTCCGCAAAGAGTCTCATCCCTATACATAAACCTACCACTTATTCTGTTCTATTTTGTGTCACAATTAAGCATTTTCTATCTATCTGTTATGCATGTAGCCTAGCGACTGTAGCAGGTATTATGCTTTCCGGAAGTTCATTGCATTAACAGAAATGGAACGAATATGCAGTACCACTTCCGCTCGGAATTTGTAGGTACATTAGACACATAGTCGTAGCGGAAATGCACTAAATATGTTTAATTACTGTTTTAATATCCTGTTATAAACACTAATTAACTTAGCGTTATCAACTAGGACATTTGTACAGCAAGTTTTTTTATAAATAGACAAATGGGTGTGTACATGTCGGACTTTATATTGACGGCTTCATACAACGACAACTAATACAGATATAATTTCATTTTCAGAATCCACACATCCACATTTTAGGTAAATGCTTGCTCACACTTCATATTATTTTCACTGACCTACTCATTATGATAAACGTAAAACTAATTAAAAAGGTTCAAGGATTCAGTGATATGTGTATATTTTCTTCAAAAGTAAATAAATCATTTATCATTATCTACTTTTGAAGAAAATATAAAACATGATTACTAACTCGATTGTGATATTTGACGCTTAAACTTTGTATACTTAGTGTTGTTCGTACTATTAAATTAAGTGAACATTATGTATTGTTGAATACGAATACGAATATGTACTGCTTATACATAATTCAAGTTCAATAATGTTCAATTTAGCTACGATATAAAATTCATTTATAATGGTTCATTTTACAGAATAATTTTATGGAAATATCTAAATATTTTGTAAAACGATTAGGTATATTTGTTCAGAGCTCATTTTTCCAACTATGTAAAGTACCTACCAGCTAACTTCTCGAAAGGGTAGAGAAAACCTAAAAAACAGCTTTCTATCAGAAGGCCTAATCCAAAAAACTATTTCCGTCATTTAACAAACAAAAAATAAAATTACCTAGACAAAAAATATTTCAAAACCCTGAAAATTAATAAATTTGACAACATAAAACGTGTGTATCCTTCCTCCTCCTTCCTCGTATTCCTGTGTACGTAAAAAAAGTTTGGATGTCAATCATATTAAAAGAACTGAACGAATCTGGACATAATGCCTTTTTGTATTGTAAAACTCCAAAGTTCTATATCTTCAGCTGATAAAATTTCGGCCATATATTACTTAGTATTACATATGTAACAGTTTCGTAGTTTCTTGCTCAATTAATCAACTAAGTTTGTTGAAACTCAGATAGATTATAAGTCTGGAACAGTAAATAGGCTTCTATTTATCATAAAAAAAAAGTTCCATAAAGAGGTATTCTCTGAATTCTGTACCCAGATTTGAGCGGCTATAAATCTATGTGAACATTCTGTAAAATTTTCTTAATACCATTTGTCATCAAGCTAAGTGCCAAGTGGTTGGCGGTGTGGCCAAGACAATGGCGCCATGGTGCAGACAGCCCGTCTCACACCATAGGATAGCCCATGTCTCGTGCTTCCGTCACCCTGGCCCATTACGTACAATCTTTGGCTATTGTTTCGTTATTGTTGACAAAGCAATTTCGTCCTTATCAACAGTGTCGCGAGGTATTTATGTTAGGTAATTTTCTTCAATGTTTTAACCTCTTTTTTCTGAAGTTTGTTTCTAGTAAGCTGTATCTATCCGGCTCTATCCAAGTAAATGTATAGGTAAGTTTGTGACACACTAAACCTATAGGTACACGAGGTTTTTTCTTGGAAAACTAAATAATAATTTGCAGTTAATGTACATGTTTTATATTGAATGGGCTTACGTTTGACCTCGCCTAACCCAGTACTTAATACTAAATATAGACAAGATCTAAGGTTCAACAGCCTATGATGACTATCCTGGAGATTTATCTTGCTACCCACTATAACAGTAGTAGTATACATACTACCGTACGTATATTACTTACTTACTAGCCCAAATCTGTAATTTTTGAAGTAAAATCTTCTTTTGGCGCATTTCAAATGCGGCAATGATGCTCAACGGAACGTTCTTCGTAAGTGAAATGTATTTCGGTCGAACTCGGGACCGCCGAGTGTGTCAGACCGAGAAATACAGTCAGCTGCAGCAGGTCTACTACAAAGTCCGATACACGATATATCGGCCGAAGTTATGGACGTTTCATACCACGCAACACAATCGGTCGGTCGATGACACAAAAACTGTCAAATCAGCGTCGGTCGGAATGAACGAAACACCCGATCAGATCAACCCACCGATTGTGTTTCGTGGTATGAAACGTCTATAACTTCGGCCGATATATCGTTTATCGGACTTCGTGGTAGACCTCCTGTTGTCATACGACCTCAATCGATTTGAATGACCCACGGCATCTCCACTAGGCCACCGCAGTTTCACGATTTTAACTTTAAAAATCTAAATGTTAGCAAACTTCAACTGAGGCATACAAATGCCTTATTATGTCATTCGGCAACTACATGCTGTCATGCAGATAGAAACAAATTAGGCACTCAAGTAGGTATTCCGGTCTTTGTTACACGTGTCTTATCTTTTCGATTCTTTTTTTGGAACAAACTAAACTCGGCACAATAGTGAATTACTAATGTACAAGAGTGTATTGTCAATGTTGGTAGAGTACAAACTATGACGTCTAACAATCCTACTAATACCTATAGGATGCCTAAAGGTAAGTATATTATAATGTAAATGAGAAAGTTTGGATGTTTGTCAGCCTATCGGCTGATGTGACAGGCATTTTGCTCACCATGTCCTGTTCATCTATCACTCTTTTTTTCAAAAACTTTTTATATAAAATAAATATTGTTGTTTAAAAAAAATTGGCAGTCATAGGAACTGCCGATATAAGTGAAAACTTATAACTCAGAATTTGATAACTTAGGTACTTTGGAAACTACGCGGATGAAACCAGAGGGCGTAACCATGAGCATAGCCACGATGATTAGATAGACAAAGGCCATGGTCCCGTCATGGAGTTTACCCGAAGATCTTATCATTCCCGAACGTGGCGCTAGAATTCAATTGAAAGTGCCTAAAGTTAGGCAGTAGGTACCTACCGCAGCCAAGGATGTTAGACGCTTACAACGAAAGAATCTGCTTACTGTCAATTTGTATATTATACGTAAATTGTAACTAATTGGTATTAATTGGGCATTGTACACCTCTGAAGTCACAAAAAAATGTTTCTTAAATAGCCAAAATGTTGAAAGACATGGATCATTTGACAGGAAGCTATCAGCGTCGCCTATAGGCATCGTGTTACCGTAACACACTTTTTTTTTTAAGTGACCAAGACAGATGGCTTTATTGTCGTCTAATGTCCGCCGAATTTTAGGCTAGCGGAGAAAACGCAGGATAAGTAAGCTTTACTTACTCGTACAAGATGTTTTACTCATCTCATACAAGCACAAGGGCACCTCGGACGGCACGGCCTCTGCTTGGGTTGCAGCCGGTATCATAAAGCCGGGAACATCAACGAACGACCAGGTAAACCCATAAGAGGATGCCTCACGGCCCTAACAGCAAATATCCTACCGTCTCATAGCTGGTATGTAAATCTAAAATAGGTACTATATTTGTACTGTGCCTGGGTATTTTCTATGTATAAAAAGTATGTATTTAAAAATATATATAAGTATTATATCAGATATCTGGTTTCCATCGCACAAGCTTTGCTTAGTCTGGGGCCAGATGGTGGTGTGTGTAAAATGTCCACCAATATTTATTTATTTATTTTAAATTATCATCCGATTTTCATTATTATTTGGGGATTACATCGTCAGATTGTCACCAAAAAAATCTCTAATAAATATGTAAAATAATAAAATACACTACATACAAATACAATAATGATTTTTTTATAGCAAACAATAGGTATTTGTAATTGACCTATTAAATTTTATTAGTAATAGTTAGCGAGTTTCCAGCGATAAATAGTATTTATTGTAATAAATTATTATTTCAGATTTACTGCTGTGTTTTTGTAAATTCCAAATATCAATGTTCTGTTCAGATGTATTGACGCGATTGGCCAACATAGTTATATTAAACATCCAAAGTTTCACATTTCTATTAGTAGAAAATGATAGTATAATTATTGTTCAATGTTTGTTAATAATTTAATTTTATAAAGTAACTAACCAACATAATTATAGCTATTTATACAATTAAAATACCTAAAATTCGAGACGTACTACTTCATTCTAATACAACTACATCACTGCTATAGGTATTAGATACGCGTTGTGTTGTCGATTATTTATCATTAAACTTTCAATACTTTTTTTTAGCTTCATAAAGCTACCACCATAGAAGTCCAATAAACATTTCAAAATACTGTGGTCTCATATTCTTGATTCATAGTAGGTACAAAGAAACATTTTGGAATCCTATTTAAAAATACTTATACATTTAATTTGTGTAGCTTCAGAAAGTACCACAATAATAAACCTAATTCGTAACGACACCTAAAATAGAAATAAAAGGTCTTTGGTTCTTGGCGGTCTAGGAAAAAGGGTCACTCGACAGTTCGGATTACGGTTCTGTTTGGATTAGCCAGGGTACGAATTGCCGAGGGTTTATTGTACCCAAACTAAATAGGTACACTAAACACAAAATTTTAATGTAAATTGAATTTTACAGTATTATTGTATAGGTTATAGGTACGTTAATATTATACCCAAGCAGGTTTAAAACGTTTGTACTTTTGGTAAGGTGAACGCGGCGGATTTTGTTTAGGCCTAAGTGCAATAATTTTATCACCGGCAATAATACATTATTTATGACTAAAAACACTAAAACTTACTTTACTTATTACTTTTAGCTTAACTTATATTAAATGTAAATTGTCTTAGTTAAGTATCAACTTTCATTATTAATTTTCGTTACTAATATTAGATACAAATAATTATTTGATTTTAGATGGTTTTGTTCAAGTAGCTAGGTTTTTAAATACATGTTGTATATATTAATGGTAGGTACATGTTGTACATGTTTTAATAATAAAACAAACAGCAAAATTGCTCAATCTTCCAGCATAAGGTCGTAGTTGCGAATACCGTCTGCGACTTTTAGTACTTTTTTACTGGTTCTAATGATAAAGGAACATAAATATCGTAGAACTCCTAACAATTTTTCTTATAAATATATTTATATTTATTGAATGGACCGAAGAAGGGAATTATTTTTGTATTATTAGTGCATGTAAAATATATCCTTATTTAGGCTTCTGCTATATAGAGCACAGTACCTATTACGGATTACTTCAGACCTAACCTTTTTTTTTTAACTCTACCAACATAAACTAAATAACACTCCATTTTATAAAAAACTTGAAATGAAAACTTGTTATCTCGACATAATAATGAAGATAAAAATATTGCTAATTGCCGATTAAATTCCAATGACTTTGATTCTTGGTAAAAAACGAACTCCAATTGGAATGTGAGTAAACTGCGCTGGGATCCGGTTCGATATGCGTTTGCTTCAAGCATGTTGTTGACAACTTTGTTTACATACTTATAACCTGAACTTATACGTTACATAACGGAACTTAATATGTGTACTTATAGGTATTGGTGTGTATACAATAGTGCATCGTGCGGAGACTGACCTGCGAGGCGGCCGGGTAAGAGTAGCCGAATTGTGCGTACGCTGCCATCGGGACGATCATATGGGCGGCTTCACACAATCACTGTCTTTAAAAGTCTATTAACACGGACGTTTTATTTCCCTAAAGTTATTTCTAATTCTAGTAAGAAATTAACGTAATATATATCACAGTTGGTGGTGTGCGCGGCAAATGTTCGGCGCGCTGCCATCACCGCGCGTCAGAGGGCCGGCGCGCGCGCGTCTCGCATACCGGGCCCTCGCTTCACCGGCCTGTACCTTCTTTACACGTCCAAGGTTCGACACCGACTGGCGCGCGGCCAACGGCTCACACCCCTCCGCCGAAGGAGACGGCTAATTTAGCCCCTCCTTGGAGGCGTGGTTTGTCTTTGTGCGCCAACGGTAGCGCGGCTTGCATCTCTTTTTTAAAACGTCGCGTGGATCTAGGTCTGTCGATTGGTTGTGCGTTATCCCCACCGTGGTCGTAGTTCCGCCCATTGGTAACGGCCGCCCACGCCGTGGTGGGGAGTTGGAAAAAAGCGGCAGAGTCGCCTTGGCTTGATCATGTTTATGGGTTTCGGTCGAGACAGTTTCCGAGCCGTCCGCCCAGCGGCCAAACAAACCTCGACACGCAAAAAATGCCTCGGCGGAGGACGAAATGTGTCACCTCAGATTTACGAACAAACAACATAACGGCGTTCCAAAAATTGACATATACACTTCGTCACTTGTATAGATATATACGAAATGGCTCAGAACAATTTAAATTATTAACTAAAACTTCTTAAAAACATGGAAAATCGTACTTACGTAACATTGATTAAAATCGAAAATCAAACTCTACAAAATAAAAAAACTGCTCTAGTTGTTATGATAATAAAATTTTTAGTTAGAAAACAAATTTTAAAAAGGTTTTTTTTTTCTATATCATTTGTATTTAATCAGTTTTAAAAATTCAATGTGTGATAACCGACTAAGTAACAAGGTAACGATATCAGTAAAAAAGACATCAACGAGCATTTTTATAAACGCAACTGCAAATGTTTAATGTCCGCATATAATTATTGGTAATAAATATAATTATTAATCAAATAACTAATTAATAAATATATTTAAATCTCACCAATTTTTTATATCGAAAAATAGATAGCCAAGTATTTCTTTTACAGTGAATAATTATTTACTATTTTCATGGGTTCGATTCCCACCCACTGCAAATATTTGTGTGATGAATTAGTGCTTTAGTTGAGTGTTCTGTGAGTAAGGTCCATTAACATACCTACATCAAATGGGTACTTACATAAATTCCCAACGGTTACCTATTTACCGTACTTTAATAACTAACTAAATACTAACTTTATAAAATAAAGTTTTTTAAACATAAAATACCGTGTTTGAAGTTTGTGTTCAACATTTGTATGAACAAAAAATAGTCTACATTTCTGAGGAAAAGAATATAGAGCATCTTTTGACTAAAGTGACCTCGAAATAACTCAAAGATATATAAAATCGAGCCAATGTCCAATTTTGTACTTCAATGTCCAGGTAAAAGACCTTCTGTCCATAATTAATTAAATCTCTATAAATATAAAATGTATTTCAACACCATACAATTAAGTGTAGGTACCTACATACATCCCAAATTAGTTGACGACTGCACTTCGGGTGCAAATGGATTCTTCTAGTAGTTGTCAATTATTAAATCCGTCTAGCTTAGCCCAGTATAGTTGGAACTCTAAACGCTAACTGGCTCTATTACTACGCTGATTAATGCTTATTTGTGAGCTGCTTCAAGATTTAACATCTAAATTATGAAAAGCTTTCAAGAGCAGTTTGTAAATTTAGATTTAAAAACAAATTAGACGTTAGAGTACTTTAATTTGCACATAAGAATACTAACCGGTGTTTTAAACGCCACTTTAGACAATGACAAAGTTTCGTGACATTTTCAATTTATTCAAAAGGCAAATAAAGGTGAATTTTGTATGAAATTGTTGTGTAAAATCTTCTTAGCGTGATCATAGCAGGTATTTCCACTGTAAGTAGGTAGTGTAAGTCTTTGTGTTGATAGCTAACGTCCCCAAATGTGAACCCCGAGGAAATTGCCGTATCTTTGTAGAGCGTGAGTTCGCGTGCCAACCGCTAGATGACGCTCGTTTTAGAATAAGCTTTTAGAAAATATATTTTAGTATTATAACAAATCGCATAGAATTTTACAAAGTGGAGTAGAAATTTGTTAAATATAGAGTTGTTATGTTTGTAGTAGTAGTGTTCATTACATTGGCCTTGGGCTATGGCATATGGCCTTAACTCTCTCCTTGCGAGAGAAAACCCGAGTCCCAGCAGTGGGAACATTGAGTGGGCTGTGGATGATGATGATGAAACGGAAGAAAGCCTTTTGCTCTACAATGAGACCATATAACTTTGAGATAAAATTAAGTAGAAATAAAAAGTAAGACTTTGTCCATTTATTTTCTTGGGATTAAAAGTAGCCTATGTATTATCCCACACTATTATCTATCCATGTAAGTACCAAATTTCATGCAGATTCTTCTTTGTACATTGTTGAAGTTGCAATCTTTGTCAAATCCAACCCTGAGCTCTTTAAAGCGTGGCCTGTCGGAAGTAGACGTGAGGGTTTGTTGCAAATCGTTCCTTCACGAACAGTGTTGTTGAATAAAAGTGTGTTCTGTATGGTCCCAATTATTTACAACAAAATACCACACGCCATTAGATGTAAACAGGACATTAATGTCTTCAAAAACCTACTAAACAAATTATTAATACAAAAAGCATACTACACTGTCGATACATTTTTGATGGACAAATTTGACGAATATGATAAACACTCAATGGTTTAATAAGTTTAATTTTTTCCGATTTACAATAACTTAATTTTAGTAATGTAAATAAAAAATAATAGTAATAAATAGCTACGGACCTCTTGTATTGTTGACAATGTATAATTTCACATATTTTTTCTTTTTTTAAACAAAATCATTGACCAGTATCTACTGAATTTTAGATATAAGTATTTTTAAGTACTCGTATTTTGTCTGTATAGGTGTGAAAATTAGAGATCATTTGTTTATTCAAGACCTATATTGTTACAATTTTACCTAATTTTACAGACCAATAAAGAATTGAATTGAATTGAATCGAATTGAATTATTTTAGTAATTTTTATCGGAAACAGGAACAAACATTCATAAATGCTAACAAACTTTCGCATTATTATAATATTTCGCATTATTATGTATCAGGAAAATTACAATACAATATAAAATAATGCCTTTATTCTGCTTACCGTCTATTAATTTTTATCATTCGAGCTCAATGCCTAAAATGTAATACATTCTAATAGCATTACATACTTTAAAAAATAAAATATTTTATCCCTGTTAGGAAGTCAAAGTCATTCCTATTGTTATTGTCATTATTATTTTTATATGTATTAATGTTTCTAAGTTTTTTAATGAGCTTATATCTCGTAAAACATTATTAATTATTACCTACTAAGCTGTACTACTAGCATTTAACCTACACTAGTATTTGTACACGTTATTATTTTTGAAGTTTTAATAAAGATCTTTTGAAATTGAAATTGAATGCCTTTACACAACTTTTCTCTCAAAAGAACGAAAATAAAAATTAGAAAATTCGTCAAACACATCGAAAGTTTCTACACTTTTTTAGGTTTGAATAGAACTAAGTAGCTTTACTTTTAAAAATTTCAAATGCATACTTTTTGCACAGGGGGTTAGCTTACAAAAGCATTGACTCAGAGGATTATAATAATAATTTATTTATTTACATAAACATAAATAAAACAGAATTATAGACAGTATTCTCTCATCTAGGCTCAAATTAAGTAAAGCTTGTACTAAAGAAGCCATGTAGCTGATACAAAACACTTTAAATTGTATTTGACTTCTTATGAAACAAAGAAACCCCCAGACATAAGACAAATATTTAATTATACAAATGTTTAGACTATCGTGGAATTTTTTTTTTACATAAGAACTGACGAGACGAGCAGGACATGTGCGTGATGGTAAGCAACATGCCTGCCACATAACAGCACAGTGACACTCAGCTATTGGAACATGAAGAGTCCAAATCATTACCTAGCACTACACTGCGCTTATCACCCATGTTTCAAACAGCCCGCGGTTTTATCCGCGTAGTTGCCGATTCCTTTATTTTCCCGGTATAAAAAGTAACCCATGTGTTCTTACAGACTATAATCTCATCTATTAATCATCAACAGCCCACTAAATGTTCCCACTGCTGGGACTCGGGCCTTCTCTCGGAAGGAGAGAGATTAGGCCACAATCCGCACAGGCCAGTGCGGGTTGGTGGATGACACATGACTTCGGTTTCGTCGGTTTCCTCACTATGTTTTCCTTCACCGTTTTAAATTAGCGGCTATAGTAAGCTAGACTATAATCTAAATGTGTCGAAATGTCAGCCTGAACCGATCGTACGTTACGATGTGACTAAGCAACAAACATCTAAACATTGAAATGAAAAATATGAATACTCGTAGGATTCTTAAAAACAATGACAAAGCAACGCGGTTGGCGGTTTGTATAGAGAGATTGTCACGTTAAATATGAATATATTTTATTTATAACTAGATATCCGCCCCGGTCTCGCCCGTGGTACATTATATAGCACTCATCGGGATCCTGTACATATCCAACGGTGAAAAAATGACTGAAATCGCTTCAGTAATTTCTGATAATATCGCTTTCAAACAAAAAAAACTCTTCAGCTACTTGCTACGCCACCTGTCGGAAATTGGTCGTACCAACTCAGATTTTGAAACAAATTTGATTGAGCAAAAGCTATATTTAATGATGTAATCTTGGACATTGGCGAAATTGCGGCGACATTACCGAATGGAAGCCAAAATAATATTTGAAGTTGAAGTTGACGTAATCTTAGACACATGCTGTCATGTCAAAGCACGCTACGAAAACTCTCAAAAAGGAATATGTTTTCCCCGGTTTTGTTACATTCTTGATTCATGCTCCGCTTATATTGATAGTAGCGTTATGTTCTATAGCCTATAGCCTTTCTCGATAAATTGACTATCTAATAGAAAAAGAATCTTTCAATTCGGACCAGTACTTCCTGAGATCCTAGCGCTCAAACAAACATACAAACTCTTCAGCTTTATAATATTAGTATAGATATGAAAAACTTGAAAGCGTAATTTCGTTCATAGTAGCTATTAGAACATGAAACGTCCAAACTTGCTACATAGCACTGTACTGTGGTCCAGAAACAAAAAAAAGTTTATCATTTATGTGATAGTTAAATCGTGTATCATGTTTACTGGAAACTTTCCTTATTAAACTGGAACATAGTAATGTTTGCACATTAATGCTTGCCGAGAATAACTGGCAAAGGTGTGATGCTTAATTATAGAGTATAAAGATAAAGCATCTTTTATATCTGGGTGACGAGCGCAGTATTACAATGATTTATCGTGATAAAATAGCTGCTTGGCGCTTTATTGCAATAGGTAGGGATTTTATTTACTTACGAAGTTAATGCCCGATATTTCACACAAAACACACCATCAAATTCCTCAAATACAAACTGTGACTTATAATCTTATATAGTACATTGTCGTTTAACATCAGGCGAGATGGCGGTCAAGTGTAAACCTATAAAAGTTAAAAAAAAAAAGTACCACCCAGCAGCCTTATCACTCATGGCGACTTCTTCTAAGCAATAATTAATAGCAAGAAAAGTAGGAAAATAAGAATGGATTGAGGATAGAGTGCAAAAATAACAACAATAGATAAATATTGTGTCGTCACTTATATACCGTGGTCATATGATGGAGCAAGTTACCGATATTCCGATGCAGTTTAACACACCATGTTCATGGGTAAACTGACAATAGGCATGACGACTAAAATCTAATTAGTCTGTCAGTTAAATTATACTAAAAATCATTGTACACGTATTTTTTTGTCTAACAGCCAAAATTACAATATAAAGTGGTCAAGTGTGAGTCGGACTCGCCCATGAAGGCTTCCGTAGCAGCAAGTAACATAATATAAAAGTTCTTGTAGTTCGTTGTTACTTTAATCAGTGTTTTAACATTAGTCAATTTATGACGTATTAAAATAAAACTACTAACTAGATCTCATTCAACCCAATTTTCGTTGATAGTTTACATGGTACCTAATGTACATCATACACTTTTTTTATTTTTGTCATTCTCTTATTTTAGAAGTTAGAGTGGAGGACACACTTTTTACCACTTTGGAAGAGTCCCTCGCTCAAACTATTCAGTTTAGAAAAAAAAATATGTTTGGAACCTCAATATTATTATTGATGACCTATTCATATACACCCCACACGTATGGTTTTGATAAAAAAAAAATGAGTTTCAGTTCCAAGTATGGGACACCTGTAAAATGTTTTTTTTTTTTCTATTTTTTGTATTAAAATCTTAATGTGGTTTACAGATTACATCTACTTACCAAGTTTCAATAGTATAGCTCTTATAGTTTCGGAGAAAAGTGGCTGTGACATACGGACGGGCAGACAGACAGACAGAAAGACATGACGAAACTATAAGGGTCCCGTATTTTGCTACAGAACCCTAAAAATACAGTGCTTATAAGTTGTGGGTGACGTCACTTCATTGTACGATTTTTACGAAGACGAGACAGACTACTGGTATCGATTCTCGGTCTCGATCGGCAGTTGATTATAATTATACTCATAACTACTCTAGCCACATAAGAAATGACATTTAAATAAGTATTTCTACAAAAATTATCCACGTTTGCCATTACCGGACACGTCACGTAGAACCAAACCTATCTGAAAAAACATTGACCGTTTTTATAATATTACGGGTGCATCCACGGCACAAAACTAGCCTTTAATAACACAAATTCCGTTGGTCGTTATGAAAACATAGAGGCAACATCTCATTTTTCAATAGAAAAAAAAATGTCACTAATTGCATATCCATAGCAGCGGTATCAACATATCCGATCAGTCGCTTGGACTGATTTAGGGCTACTAACACGCCAAACTAATCTTTATGCTTGTCGTGTTAAAGTGTTATTTTAAATAGTTGGGGCAAGGGCTGGCGCCAAGACATCTGTCATTGTTAATAACAAGCAATTTGAGTCAATTTTGCATTTTTGGAATATGGAGAAGCGCCCAGGCGTCTCGCTCTCACGACAGGAAGTCACACAAAAACTCACACTAAATAAAGTAGTGGTTGACATGTTTGGTTTTTGCTCGCTGAGATTGATTTTTTAAATAGAATTTCGTCTCAAACGGCGATAATATCACAACCTTGCAAGCGGTTGTATATATAAGCCGTTTGAGACATTGAGCTTATGGGAACCGGGAACTCATCTCATTTTCAAAAATCTTACCGAGCTCTTTGTAAACGAGGTGCGTGACTTTACTATTGGCGTTTAATTGGCCCAACGTAAAAAAACACTGCCATTCAGCGTGGTAATTCTGCTCGCATACTAGACTGCTAATGGGCTTGATAATCTTGATTGTTCCTTCATCGATAATTCAGAAGAGCTTGAAATAAGTAGGTATTTAGTTGGGTATTTAGTGTGGATAATATAGTTTTGTTCGTAAAGAGTTTGTAGTTGTAGTTTTTTTAAAGAGTAGAGAGAGCTCTTTAAAAACTACAACTATTAAATTAATTATTGCTTTTAGTTGGTAATATACCTAACAACCTAACATGATACAGATTATTAAGAATTAAAGTTGACCCAATACAAACTTCATCTCATCTGCAGCCTGCAGACGTCCACTGCTGGACAAAGGCCTCCCCCAACGATTTCCACAATAACTGATCTTGTGCCGCCTCCATCCACCGACTTCCCACGACCGAGACAATATCATCGGTCCATTAATACAAAAATAATCTAATCTAATTATGTAATGTAATTTATATTTCGTATTAATTGTCGACAACCACGACCATTTTAATCTATAATAATATATTTAGATATTACTATCTATATATTTAGATGTTATTGTTATTATTTAAACGAGCAATGCTTGTTTTTAAATATGGATATATAGAATCTGAATCTTAGAAACGGCACCAACAATTTAGTTTGCTAGGGATTATGGGTGCGATAAATCGATCTAGTTAAGTTTCATTTTTAGCCCACAACCAAAAAGGGGTGTTGTGTTAAAAAAGTTTGACGTCGATGTCTGTCTGTCTGTCTATCTGTCTGTCTGTCTGTGTGTGTGTCTGTCTGTGGCACCGTAGAGCTCAAACGGATGGGCCAATTTCAATGCATTTTTTTTGATTTGAATGTTAATACCCGTGCGGATGTTCTTAGCTATGTTTGGTTAATATCGATTCAAAATGGCCGTTGCCACAAAATGGCGGACAAAATATTTCTTCACAACCTACCTCAATATGGGTATCAAATGAAAGGGCTTGACTAGTAAAATACTATACACCATTAAAAAATCAAATACAAGATGGCCGCCACCACAAAATGGCGAATTATATTATTTTTTTCACTACTTCCTCAATATGGGTATCAAACGAAAGGGCTTGACTAGTAGAATGTTGTACAGATAACAAATCTGAGGTAGTCGGGGGTTAGTCAAAATTTTTAATTTTGTTCTTGTTAGAAAACGTCGTTTTATCCATGTTTTCAAGCAAGGACAAACCGAACAAAGCGTGTCATGTACTTTTATGTTAAAAGTGTGCGTTCCCATTTTTGTCTAACATTTTTTAATTTATTTATGACGTTGATTAGTTATGATCTTTTCCCTCGACCCGCGAGCCGGGTATGTCATAATTATTTCAGTCACGCTTCGTAAACTCTCAGATTGATATGTTTTTAAGTAATTTCTTGTTGTGTTCTAGTAGCTATTATCTCTGAAAGTCAAAAACAAAACTTCATAATGACCGGATACGAAATCTTTTTTTAATTTAATTACGCAGCCTGTTTGTAACTGTAAATAAGGTATCGCGTTATGCTGTTAACATATCACAAATAGTTACACCTAAAACATATTTTAGTGTAGTCTTAGCAGTGGTTTAGTGGTGGTAGTGGCAGTGGCAGTCCACCTGGGGAAGTACCACACTTTTGCCAGTCATTCTACCGGCAAGCAGTAAATTGAAAATATCACTGTGTTCCAGTTTAAAAGCCAATGTTTCCTGTGAAACTACAGGGCATAAAGATAAAACATCTTATATCTCTGGGTGACGAGCGCAGTACAGTGATAGGTAGCAATTTGGACTCTTCATGTCCCAATATCTGCGTGTCACTGTGGTTTTATGGGTAGTAACTTAACTTGCTAATTACCAGGCACATGTCCTGCTCGTCTCATCACTATATATGCCATAAAAAAATACAGTATTCATTTATTTTCCAACATTGCATCACGTAGTTAAAGAAAATAATGTAAGTTACTTAATTTTCTATTGGTTATCCCTGTGACTGTATTTTTTTATTTTTAAAAAAGCTCTCATTAGGGGTCGCGAGTGTACCTACTCGTAGGTGCGTGCGCGCCCGCGCCGTCGCGCCGAACGTTCGCCGTAACCGCTAACAGTCCCGATATTTATGAACATGTGTATGTAATTAATTTTTACGATGGATCAGATAACGGAATCGGTGGAGCGCTACGCTTGTCGCGACCACGTCTCGGGTCTGACTTGGATAAAGGTTAATTAATTTTATTTTAACTATTATAGGTTTACACTTGACCGCCACCTTTTCTGATGTTAAATGACAATGTGGTCTACGATGAAACGTGTTAACTTATAAGAAATCATGATTCAAAGAATCTCAACTGAATACAACTTGATTGTAACCATCGGGGCAAACGCACTCAGGCAATACATTCCACAGCCTAGACGTTTTTATCACAAAAGTAGTCAGACCTTTTGGTTCGAATCTTTGGAAGATCCACCAAGAAACAATGTCGCTTTTTGAGCTGCTAGTATATCGATAGAAAAAAAGGTGAGGTATGCATGCAGATCAGTTGCATATTCTCCGAAACGTATCCGATAAAAAAACGATAGACTAGTAATTTTGCCGCGATTATCAAGACTTATTAAGGTCTTTTTCGTAGTTCTTATCACAAAAGCAGAGTTAAACATCTTTGTTGAAATCAAGGCTGAATTGGCGGCTGAAGAGGGTAGTTTTTTTCGCGCATAGGCTCGCGTTTGATCTGTCAGGGAGCAATAATATCAGCATCTTATTGCACCCTAAAGCTGTACGTATGAGAGTAGTGGACTCAAACCGTTTGGAGGTTTCTGATGAATAATGAGGATGCTCCGGTCGCGACCCGCGGAACAATGGAGGAGGTGACACTGGAGCCCTAGAGGTGACGAGGTGTAAACAAACTTCACACAAAAATTACCATACGGGACTTCAAAAAATCAGTCATACTGTCCTACAAATTGCGTGGTACATTATCCCGGTCTTATGTTCAGAAATATTTTATCTTAGCCATCTCTGTTAGCTACCACAATCGAGAGATTCTTACAGGAAATGGTTGAGCATCTCATCAAAATGAAGCTATTCACACAATATTAGCTTGATAGTAATCAATTGCTAAAATTGTACCAGGGATCCTGGGCTATTTTATCTTAATACCTATACCACAGTAAATACATAACAGTAGGTTATATAAGGCCGCCCGCCATATTATTAGCCCACTCTTGCGTTGATCCCCAGGGTTGTCACTTTTACTTTTAGTTAATATTTTCGAACAAGCAGCACTTGATCTAAATGATTGAATATTTTACCAATTTATAAATTTAGTAAAAATAAAAAGCCTTTAGTCACATAACATTTATTATATTATTCTGGTTCAGTAGGAACTATGAAGAATGATATGTCCAGGTTTGCGAAATCGTTATTGAGGCACCCGAAAATACTACAATATATTTTCCTCTTTTTGAAGTCATGATACTCGTAATAATTAATATTATGGTAAGTGGCCGGCGAGAGTTGACAAACGCGAGCGGTCATGTAACGTACGCACGTGCTCACAGTCGCGCTGCACAGCCCGTACTGCCGCCACCTTATTCCTCCATATATTATGCTAGCGTGTGCGTGAAATTGCGTGCCGACACGGCGCGCGGCGCGCACGCACACATTCAAACCGAGAACGGCACGTTTGTATGAAGATGTTTTACTGTATGTTTACTGTGGCTATACAGAGCTGTTCGTAACGGTAACGGTTCAATTTGAGTTCAATTTTTTTTTTTTTGCCTTCACAAAAAAGCCTATTGCGCCTTAAGTAGTTTTAACTTCGAAAATATTAATATACCAACAACACCCCGCTGTTTCAGTTGCGTTGTTTCCCGATCCTTTTATTTTCATGGCACAAAAATAGCCTATGTGTAACAGACCATTATCTATCTATGTACCGACAATATGTACAAATAACAAATCCTAATGTAGTTTTGACGTGAAAGACTAACAAACATACATCAAAATTTTCTTACATACTTTCACGTTCTTAATATTAGTAAGATGTAGCGTAATCTAAATAAAAATGCATAGTTATAAGGAACGGGCAGAGTGTGCGTCAGTGTTGTCCAAGGGAGCTCAACCATTCCTTTCTACTAAGATGAGTTTTAAGTTTCTTTTACCCCCTGCAATGCACGCGACGCCCCCCGAAGCACGAGGCGCCGTCTTGCTCGACGATGCCATATCCATTATTTCTGTTTTATTTATGCATTCCACATAACAAAGCGTTTGAGTCATTAGAAAGACAAAGAACTTCTAAGGAAACGAACATACGAGTTTAAAAAAAAATACAACACGTTCTCGTGTGCCGTCGGCCAAAAACATCGCAGTAGGTATAGTCCATTTGTAATTCGCATTAATTAACTAGCTCTCCCCAAATAAACGCCGAAAAGTAATCTTTCCCGTAACAATGGGCACATAAACCTTTTTACGGTTGGCGAAAAAAAGGCTCGCACATAGATACATGTGTCCACCAGGGACGTGTGGGTACCGACAGCGTGTTTATCCCTTGATTAAACGGGCCACGGCCGCAGTGCGTATGCAAGCGAACGGACATATTACCAGGGCTCGAATTCTGATTGTTTAGAGAATTTATTACTCCCGTGCCTTGTACAGTTAATTGAATTCGCCTGTAGAATAGGCGCGGGCTGAATTGCCCGGCAACGTTTATCGTGTCTTCCCAGTGCGTGGTCCGAAGCGCCATTTTTGTTTATAATAGACCTTGTTGGGGTTAGATTCCAGTCACAGATAGTGTGTACTTTACTCGAGGCTTGTCAGTTTCGCTTTTGTGTTTATCCTTTGTTTCTTTATTCGTTTTAAAAGCAATTTTAATACGTTCATAATGGTAGCCAAGTGAATTTTTATACAACTTGATAATGACTACCTAATTTGGTTCAGTAAACACAACTTTAAAATCATAAAGCATAAGCCTACTTTTCCCGTTTTAATTTTTTGTTGGGTTTCGGGATCTTGTCTCACAATTAGAGAGCCATAACCACCTTACCATAATCCACCACGCTGACCAATTGCGAGTGGATGGATGACGCATCGAAAGATAACTTTATTGAAAAGTTACGATTTCCTTACGCTGATTTCTTTTACCACTTAAACAAGTAATTATGACTAACTGCATCACTTAGAACTAGGTATTCGAAGATAGACATTTTCCTAAGACAGATGTCATCTATCCACCCGCACTCGACCAGAGTGACGGATTATGGCCTTAATTTTCTCCTCGAGAGAGATGGCCTCAAGTCCCACCAGCAGGCACATAGGTAAAGTAAAAAGCCAATTTTATTCTTCCATAAATATAGCGTTAAGTCACTTAACTTAACTCTGTATTTATCACGTATCCATTTTACGTTGATGAGTTTATGTTTTGCATAGTCTATCAGTTGGTGAGCCTAGTACCTGTCGCTTAATTTCACTCAAAACAGAATTTTGTCCTTGAATTAAACCTATCAATTTCGCCTTTAATGAGCCGTGCATTGTCCACTTCTGATGAAACGCGCAAGCCAATTATTGGACGCATCCAAGTTTCAGCTTCTACTACACTAGACTAGACCAGACATAGACTAGACTAAGCTTAGACAATGGTACGGGCGCATACCTCGTATTTAATAGCTAGTCAATACAATTCGGTTTAAATGTATGTTGTTAGTCAAAATGTTACTCATATAGGATATAGACTAGATTTTTATATCTTTATAATATTTAAACCCACGCTGGTAGTGTGTACTGAGTATGCGACTCAGTACACACTACCAGCGTGGGTTTAACTCCGTGTTATCGGTATAATTCATCTTATTATAATCCCATAGTCAGAATGAGTCGCCAATACAACGAAGTCCTTGTCTCCGATAGGGACATTGATATTTTCTACTTAAAGTTATTCCAATTTCAGAGGAAAATCAAAGAAATTTTACACTTTAATCTAAAAGAATAATAACCCTGTTGTGCTTACTGTAAATACTATTATGAGTTTTTTTTTCTATATTGTTTATACATTAATTGTTTCACACTGTTAATATATTTATCTGTTGTGTTATAATATTCTATGTTTATATCTTATTTATCTACTGTTTTAACGCATGTTAGTTTTTAGTTTTAAGTTCAGATATGTTGGCCTAAGTTTATTTATGTATTATCACTAATGTAATGTTATTATTAACAAAACCACTGAATTTAAATAATTGTTGTTTCTAGGCCCACATAGTTTGGAATGTAATACAGTTCTGTACAGTACACTCTTATGTTATAGTTTATATTTATAACATTCTGTTTTGTGTGCTCATTGAATTAATAAATAAATAAATAATAAATTAAGGTAGCTTATATGTTATTCCAGAATATAACCTACTTAACTGTATGTCAAATTTCAACCCGATTTGTTCAGACGTTCTAACGTGATTGAGCAACAAACATCTATACTTTCACATTTAAAATATTGGTAGGATTAGTAGGAACACCCAGATACAGAACAAACTATTCTTCACAGAAATAATTGTTCTAAGTGTGAATCGAACCCACGGTTTTTTTTTTTAACTTTTATAGGTTTACACTTGACCGCCATCTCGCCTGATGTTAAACGACGATGCGGTCTACGATGGAGCGTGTTTACCTAGAAAAAACCGATTCACTCTCGATTTGAAGACACAAAGATTGTAACCATCGGGGAAAACCCACTCAGGCAACGTATTCCACATCCTAGACGTTCTTATCACAAAAGTAGAGTCAAATCTTTTCGTTCGTGTCTTTGGAACATCAACCATGAAACATATGGATCGGTGAGCAGACTTCCCACCAACTAAGTGATGAGGCCTGTCAACTTATGTCAATGGTTCTGACATGTTCTCGTATTGACGTTCGCGTCTGTGAACCCTAGCTTCTTCAAAGTTACAGTGTGGTGGCGGGGACGGTAAAACAGCTAGTTATGACACGTTCCACCATTCCATTATCTGCGACCTAAATACCCCTTTAGTAGGCTAAATTCGGCTCTAAGTTACTGTTTTGAAGCTACTGAAGCTTCAAAACAGAATAAAATGCTTATAGACCAAACTTTTTATAGTTTAAGCGAGTTCTTAGAAAGTGGTGGGAAAATAGAACACAAAAGTAAAAAATTTACATGGCATCAATGTAATAAATACATAATAATTGACACTTCACTGTACTATAATTTATCGTTGAAAATGTATTTGTTTCATTTTACTTTTGTTTTTTGTTCACTAATTATGTTTAAGTTGGCTACAGAAAATCCTTATGTTATTTAGATACATAGAATAAAATAAACAGCAACAAAATACTTAGAACAGTGAAGTGCTCAGCCATTAGACCTACGTTATTAAGTGGCGTTATCGTAACTATCTACTTACTATGCACTAATGTTCATTACCGCAACACTCATTACTTACTTATCCAAACGTTACTTGTTGAAATGTATGATTATGGTGTCGTACATACGTTGTTATGTAAAATAGAATATTTCAATAAATTACACCCCACTAATACTATAAATATCAATGATTTAATATTTGGATGTTTGTTGCTCAATCACGTCGTAAATTATGAACGAATCGGGTTGAAATTTGGGACATTTTAAAGTAATCGAGTAACAAAAGGTACATCTAATCGAAAGGTAGAAAATGTGCAAGATACAAATTTATTATATTAGCCGACCTCGAATCTCGTATGTGTGATTTCAACTATTATGACTGTATTTAGAGCTCTGTTTCTGTAAGAGCTAGAAAGTAAAAAAGTGGACAAAAATTTGGACAGTTTGATAACAAGAAAAAGGAAGACGCTCTTTTGACCCTGAGGAAGTACATTTAGCCCCAGTGGAAGACCAACGCGGGTCTTCTGCCAACATTTTGCTATGATCAGTCTTCTCGTGACCACGGCGGTTGTAACGCTGCCGAAACGTCGAGGTATTTAAACAAAGAATTATTCGTGATTAATCCCCGTAGGTACTATATAAACATTTTGATATGAATAAAATCAATAACTAGTTCCACAAAAATATTAATCTCTGTATTAAGATTTAAAATGTACAGTTATACTAAAGTGCCCCGTGGGTTCACCCGCGTTGTATCCGGTCCTGGTATTTTAACGGGACAAAAAGTAACTTATGTTACTACTAATACTTCCAAGCATATATCTACAAAGTTTCATGATTATCGGTTAAGTAGTTTTCGCGTGAAATCGCAACAAATTTTCTTCCGCATCTACATATAATATTTAGTAGGATAGTATCCTCGACGTTGGACGAGGTTACCGGGTTACCGGGATACCGGGATACCGGGTACCGGGTTACCGGGCTTCCCGAGTTACTAGGTTACCGGGTTACCGGGTTACCGGATTACCGGGTTACCGGGTTACTCGGGTACTGGGATACCGGTGGTTAATTATAGGGTCTTTAGTAGTGGTAGGACTCTTTATAGAGTCCCCCTGGGGAAGTAGTACCACACCTTTGTCAGGTATTCTACCGCCAAACAGTAATGTGCAAACATTACTATATTCCGGTTTGAAGGGCAATGTTTCCAGTGTAATTTACAGGGCATAGAGATAAAACATCTTATATCTCTGGGTGATGAGCGCAGTGCAGTGCTAGGTAATGATTTGGACTCTTTACGTTCCAATATATAAAAAAACTAACAAGAGTTATTGTGTTGTACGGAATCCTAAAAACGTAACATTAGCGAGCACGATGGGTGTACACTACGACTTTCGAAAGGTCTCAAATTGCACCTGGTTTAGACTGGTACAGGCTTAAAGTAACTTAGCGTAGATAAGGATGTTTACTCGCAATTAGCAACAACCGTTAACATCGGTTCGTTATAATGATGATCGTTAGTTTAGAGACCTACAGACTGTCTAGGAGACGATACGTCCAGCTTTGCTCATCCCAAAAAATACACTGGTAGCGATGGTTTGAACTCTTCACGTTCAGATAGCTGAGTGCTGCTTTTGGTGATGGAGTTTTTGTTAGGTGTATGTTTGATCGTCTCGTCAGTTCATAAAAGCTTTATAAGAATAAATTGAAATCGCAATTGACTGCTGTGTAACAATACTATTCTGATAAAAATAACGAATAGTACATAGTTTTAACATTTTGATTGTAGTGGTAGGACTCCTAGCAGAGTTCGCCTGGGGAAGTACCACATCTTTGCCAGTTATTCTACCGCCAAACAGTAATGTCAAAACATTACTGTGTTCCGGTTTGAAAGGAAATGTTTCAATTAGTTAATTTAATTCATAACTTCATCTAGTGCCCTAAACCGTTAATAATCTATCAAGTTAACGCTCATTATCTCAGACACAACACTATGCCTTATCGTCAATGCCATGTGGTCATTATTCACAGGATAAATACTCGTAGACCGTTACCGACTAATTTGGCTCACACTGTTTCTAACAATATCAAGCTTGATTTAAAGAATCACATTTTACTGCTTTTTATTAATTTATTAGTTTGGTTTCCGTTAGTTTTCCGTGATAAAAAGTTATTCCAGAATATACTCTGTGTTCCCAAGCCGATCCGTTCCTACGTTTTGACGTGATTGACATTGAAAATGAAAACCATGGTGAGAAAACCAACATCTTCTATTTTTCAAGGATAAAAAATATAAATATGCGTCATCCGCTAAACCGCAAATGGCAATCTTGGTAATTAAATAAATTAATAAATATTGGTGGACAATTCACACACAACACCATCGGACCCCAAACTAAGCAAAGCTTGTACTATGGCGGCCAGATAGCTGATATAATAGCTTAATATAATTGAATCGTAGTCTTCACTCTCGAGAGAAGGCCCAGAGTCACAGTTGTGGACATATGAGCTGTCGTTACAGAAGCCTCTGGTTGTGCTTTAGTCATAAAATATAAAGAGAACTCTACCTATCGCATACGCTGATTTATTAGTATTGTTGCCGTAGTTTTGAAATCTATAGTACTTATCGACGTACAAGCTATGTGTAGTGGTAGGACTCTTTGTAGTCAGCCTGGGAAATTATCACACCAGTTAGTTACTCTAAGCCAGTTAGTTATCTACTGCCAAGTAACAAACATCCAGTTCCGGTTTGAAGAGCACTATTTCTAGTGACATTACAGGGCATAGAAATAAATTATCTTATATCTCTGGGTGTCCATCGGAGTGCAGTGCTAGGTAATGATTTGGACTCTTCATGTTCAAAAGGTTGCGTATTACTGTTGTTATGGGCAGGCATGTTGCTCACTATCAGCAAACATACAGCTAGAGTCTCGTCATTCTATACACCATATAAAAAACCGGTCAAATGCGAGTGGGACTTGCGTACGCAGGGTTCCGTACCATTAGCAAATAAACGGCGAATCCCTCTTTTATTGTATGGCAGCCCCCTTAATTGTTTATTTTATTTTAATAAATTATTTATAAAGAGATCATAATACTAAATATTATGTGAATAGTTAAAGCGTCTACCTGTCACCGTTCTTAGTATCTGGTCTGTATAAATAATAAAAGTCTGGTATAAAATACTGGTCCAATAATTCCTGAAATTAGCGCGTTCAAAAAAAACCTCTTCAGCTTTATGATACACATTAGTATAGATGTCAAATGTAGTAGGAAAGTAGGACATTACAAATTAATGAATCCACTACAACATATAATGCGTCAGACAAAACCGCCCAAAATACAACAGTAAAGTTTATCTAAAGTTTAAATTATACACAACCTGTCTAATCTCTTTCGGGAGTTACTTGGCGGTTATTTCAGTTGACAGCTAATTTAGAACGTGGCTCGGTCACATCGGCCACTACACATAGTAGAGGAGGCAAAGCGGGGATTTCGGAATTTACTCCAGCGCGGTAGATTAATATACAGGTGGATACCGTGTACCTAGTTAAGTACCTCAACCAAATATAAGCCCCAAATATGAGATGATAAATGACACTGCTAAAGGATAAACAATAAGATCGTCTGAAATTCTCGAGCGCGTCAGATTAAAGTAGGGTGAGTTATGTAATTACATGCTAAAAAGTGTACAATAATCTTTTTTTGTACAAAGTTGTACAAAAAATTCGACATTTTCGAGTGTGGTTATATGTTTTTCATCTTAAACGAATTAATAAGAATTTAATGAAAAATACACAATCTGAAGATTTCCACAAGCCGGAGTAACAAAAATTCATCGATGAAGCTGATTTTACACAGTTTAAGCTCTATAGCCACTCTCCTCAGCAATGAAAAGGTAACATTACGCAATATTTATTTCTTCTTATCATAAAAACTTTCCAACCCAATAGGTTTCTATGACGCTCGAGTAAATCTTCACTTATCATCGTGGGCTCCCCTACCAACACGACATCCCAGTCTACTTGACATGTTCCTACTACCACCAAGTTACCCCATTTAAAATTAGATAAGTTCCTGCTAACTGGTCTGATAAATGCGACGCCGAGTACAAAGCAAACACGTCGTTGTGTGCATGTGTTTTAAGTTAGATTTTCTTGATGATGAAATCGTCCGAAAAATTCGTGCGTGAAATGTAGGTACGCTTTGCGGTTTCATGGTTGCCACATAGGGTTAAATGGTGTATTTATGGAAGTAACATTGTCGTGGGCTAATCCTAGTTCACTGCTGGACGCTGGACTTGTTCTTTTCTCTGAACATGCCATCTTGAATTGTATTTTTTTTTCCATCATAGTACATTATGTTTCGAATATTCTTTTACTTTATCGCCATCTCGTCTGATGTTTCGCAGTGCTTAGCTAGAACGACTGGTTCAACCGGAATGGAATATAGGCAAATAGGCATATTATTTGCATCAAGAAATATCCATTCAGGCAGCCTATACTATAGTTAAAATGTTATTTGTAAGAATGCAAAGTAGGTAAGTAGTAAGTAAAAAAGTAGTTCTTAGTAAGTAATTCCAAAAATCCGCCCAAACTATACATAATATATGGAAGTTTTACCAATTATGTATATTAGTAGGACAAGATCAGATTATTCAGTACGGGAACGCAGTTACTATTCTACCTACACTGACACCAAACTTTAAAAGATTCAGATTAAATACATTTCCATCGTAAGATACAATTATTAGATTAGATACATACATATTAATAAAATGGACGTGTGTATATCTGCAATTACAAATTAACAGCTTTTTACTACATGGATATCAAAGTCAATTCGGTACTTACATAAACACATCCATTAGTTTACCGTTCTGTCTATATGTTTGTCTGTTTATTTCAGCTAATCTCTAAAACGGCTGGACCGATTCAAACGAGTCTTTCTCTGGCATATTACAGATCGTGTAAGGAGTAAGTTAAGTTTTGTGAAAAAAAAGTTACACGATTATGAAATTGCTACAATATAAAACGGGTATAATAATTATTGTTATTAAATTTATATTATTACGGCTGGTCTAGTCGGGAGAACGAAGCCTGCCGATCCGGAGACCCCGGGTTCAAACCCCACACGCACCACTGTCTTTTCGAAGTCAAGTGCGTAATGCCGGTAACTTAAAACGATGAAGGAAAGCATCGTGAGGAAACCGACATGCACCTATAATCTTTCGAAGTCGTGTGTCATCAACCAACCCGCACTGGCCCGTGCGGATTGTGGCCAAACATACTGATTTTCTCAAAAAAAAAAAATGAACTTGAAAAAACAAAAGGCGGCCTGTTGGATTCGAACCCGGACCTACCATATTATAACCGACCATCTTCCCGACTGAGCTAACATACTGTCGCGCGCAGCTGCGAAATTTACTGTCGCATTCTAATCTTTATGTAACAGTTTTTCATTATCTAAAAACGCGTTTAAAACGGCGTTTTTTAAAAATGAAACCTGGCTAGATCGATTTATCGTCCCCAAAACCCCCTGTATAATATAATATAACATAATTTCATGAAAATCGTTCGATACGTTTCCGAGATTCAGATTCTATATATAAATACTTACAAGAATTGCTCGTTTAAAGGTATAAGATAAGATGGATAAGATGGATATACAAAGTTCGTTTAGTCGGATAACTCATTGTGAACTAACAGGGCCCCGCTGTTTTACCCCACCGTTATTCCAGACTATAATCTAGTTTGTTTTTCAAATTTCATCCCTATACGTTTATAGGTTCAAACGTGATTGACCAACCTCTAAACTATTGCTTATAATATTAGTAGGTTTAAAAAAAATGTACGTCAATTCTACATTAGTCGAGTTAGTAGTTGATAAACGCGACGATTAATTTACAACAACTTAATTACAACGTTTCAAGTAGATACGGCACAAAAACACAACATCTGCCCTTTAAGGACTCTTCGAACTCTACAGATCTAATCGACCTACGTTAAAAAAATCGCTTGACAAGCCACTCCGGAACAGCGGAAATAAGTTACCCACACTCGAGCTGCCATCGAGTATATCTGCTGTACACGTGTCATTTATGTTTACAGACGTTTTCGTTGGTTTATCGCTTTTGAGAAACGCATTTTTTCAGAAACTACCAAATGACACAGCCACAAATGTTTTGGCAGCTAATAGACCCTAATCAGAAGCCATGTTTTACATTTAAAAAAGATAGTTTAAATATCGCTGAAACTGCTAAAATGTTGTGATAGATTTAATTTAATCAATGCATTTATTGACTTGCAAATACAGTCTTAAATGTAACCTGAATAAATAGTGAAACAATTGTCTAAGCATTTCAATATCTATGGCAATCAAATAAATAAACTTAAAATACACTAAAATATAGAGATCTTATAGAGTATAAGATCTTTCTCTCGCAAGAAGAGAGTCAAAGTCATAATACGATGTGTTTTTTATTTCTTTATTTAATTAATTTCTGGCCTTATTAATAGTATCATTTGAAACGAAGGAAAACTTACAAATTACATCTATACTTCGTCATATCTGTACTTAATAGAGTTAGCAAAGTGCGGGTCGAAGGATGATGTTTTTCATCGAAGATGCTAGTTTTCTTACTATGCGTTCCTTCACTGTGAAACCAAGCGCTAATAAAAAGTTGTAAATTGACACATAAAAAGAAACTATTGGAATTATTTACAAGTTATAGAAAATATTCCAATTACTTTTTTTTGACTTCACAAATGTCGATAATATCAAAATTTATTTGACTTTACTCCAAGTTAACCTTTTGGCTGTCGTTACCCTTTGCTTAATGTTTTAGAACAATTACTCACGATCGAACTACTAACTTCTACTGAGTCTGCTCGTGGCCTTGGCGGTTGTAAAGCTGGCGAAACGTCGAGATAACAAAATGACCGTTTTGAGTTTTAGAGCCTTCTCGTGATCACGGCGGTTGCAACACTGCCGAAACGTCGAAATAATTAGATGTTAGTTTTGATCGTGATTAAGCCCTGTAAAGTGTTTACATTAAGTGCTCAAACCGCGAAAGTGTAAAAACAATAATATATGAATATAACATTAACCATAAAAAAAAACTTGTTTTTGTGTGCTTGTTGATAATGTAGACGTGCGAATTCTGCGCTGTCGTAGATTAATTATACCGGTATATTTGAGTATATTTCTGTTTTATTTATTGACCATCGAAAATAACTTAGAAGAATTCTGATAAATTCTCACAAGAGAGAAATGTTTTTAACTCACATCGTAATCATTTACTATATTAATGCAAAATACATTGTTGCTGTTCAACGTATCCTCCATAATTATTTAAGATTTTAGTTCAATCAACAAACTTTATTTTCCAAGAAGAGATTATTTAGTTATATTTTTATATTTCTATTGATAGACAGGACGTCAGACACTATTTAAAAAAATGTCATTCCAGACTTTTTTCTAATTTTTAAGCAGATCTGTTCAACAGTTGCGACGTGATTGTGCAACAAACATCCACAAATTTATAACAGTAGTATGGTTAGTTATTCTTAAAATTAAATGAAACTCAGTATTAGCGTAACTTATTTTTTACCTTACTTTTTCTTTTTCTATTTCTTTAATATAGTAGGGGAATATGGTCGCAGATGGCCTCAACTGCACTCCAAGCTTTGGGCTAGCACTGAGGACACAAGGCCCTACTTTACTTGCGTAGAGCGTTGTTGCTCTAATTGAGCATCGATCTAGTTGCATAACCGAACGTAAACCACACTCCGACGTGCAATAAGCAAAGCTCCAGAGCCGTGAACGGACAGCTATAGAAATGACCACAGATGTACATTATAAACAATGGTGAGAGCACCTATTTCATCATAATTGGCCTACTCTTGTCTAGATATCAAGGGCCGACGATATAAATCTTGATTATGATGTAATAAGACATGCATAAATTTGTTAGTTACCATAAAAATTTCTTCGCACCTAGTCGGAAACGAAAACTTTATTACTTTAACTTCCTCAGCGCAGTCAGAATTTGAATACATCTAATTTGAGATTCTATTTCAATTCGTATTTCCCGATCTGAAAAATGATTTTGGATGTTACTGCGGAGCGATTATTCGAACGCCTCGATCCGTTCAAGCCATCTCTAGATCGTAGGTCGCTAAGAGCTTTCCAAGACGAACCCTCTAGAAATGCATTTACATGTCACAAGATCCTATGGGAAAATCTGCACGTGCCTTTGATTGTCTGCTTGTACCTGTCTGTACCATCGAAGTGGATCTGTGTTATCATCCTATCGATATTATGCGATTACGTGTATTAAATCTAATATGCATGACGCACATGTAGCTATAGCTCTGATGTATTGTTATTGATGTATTCCAACGCTAGTTTCATAATTATTAATTAGTTTGTAAGCCATCAACAACGTGGCAGCCCAGTGGCGCGACGGTTTTTTTCAAATAAGGTGATAGGATCGAACCCTGCACCAACGGATATTACAAAAAAGTCTTTTGTGTGTATGTTACGCGAAAACTAAACACTGACAATTGTAAATTGATTGTTAGCTTTTTTGTATGTCAGATAATACTTTAGAGGTAGTGATAGATAGCGGTGGTAGGTGGAGTCGTATCGAAATCGGTGTGGCGTTTTTTGAAGTATCAACAAAAAACTGAAATTTGCTTATCTTTATATGGGTAATGTTATGGTAGATTTCCCAAAAAAATATAAAATTTCGTCGAGGGTCTGAGTTTAGTTTTGAAATTGAAGTTAGTTTTTATATTTTTGGAGAAAATTAAGTTATTGCATTTACAGATTTACAAGTTCGTCATTACCACTGGCGTTAACGGCGAAGGAAAACATTGTGAGAAAACTGACATGTTCCGAGAAAGATATCTTGATGAAATACAAGACTTGGTGGATTAACTACCCTTTTTCCGTATAAGAGAAGAGCCCGTACCCCAGCTGTGGGAAACTAATGTCGGTTGTTTGTGTATCCGCGAATGGTTAGAATTAAACCTTTAAATCTCATCAAGGTTTTTTTTCTGACAATTAATGTTCTAAAAATTTAAAAGACCTACTTGGAATAGACATAGCTTGTACACGGAATAAATACGGCTTATAAGTGGAATAGACACAACTTGTAATACTAAGATACACACGTTTCATTGCAGTTGATTCTATTTCGCTTCGTATCATTATAAATTAAGGGTGAAAGCTCTCCCCGAGGGGTGAATTGAATTCGCCACAGACGGTCTTTGCATCTGACTTGCTAACCATTGTTTTCAAATAAATAGATAAAAACAATTGGATTGCCCTGTGCACTTGTTCATTAATTTTGATGATTCCTTTCGGAATCTGTCTTTTTATGAACTGATAATGTGCAGTAGTTTGTTAGGAGCTGAATATTCATGTGTATGCGAATTTATCCGACATTTTTTTTTTTTTTAACTTTTATAGGTTTAAACTTGACCGCCATCTCGCCTGATGTTAAGCGACGATGCGGTCTACGAGCGTGTTTACCTAGAAGATACCGATTCACTCTCGATTTGAAGACACAAAGATTGTAACCATCGGGGAAAACCCACTCAGGCAACGTATTCCACAGCCTAGAAGTTCTTATCACAAAAGTAGAGTCAAACCTCTTCGTTCGTGTCTTTGGAACATCAACCATGAAACGATGTCGCTTTTTCGAGCTACGAGCATTCCGATAGATAGATGTACGATTATTGCTGTGTCAATTTTGTTTATAGTAGTGACTAGACGAACAGGATATGTGTGAAAGAGTCCATATCGTTACCTGGTTCTGTACTGCACTTGTTACTCAGAGGTAAGAGATCAGTAATCTCTAACTCTATAAATAGAGTAATATCCCAGGGCCGCCAGACGTCACGTACTTTATGATGGATGAAATGTGGACGATTGAGTAGAGTTAGTACGTACTAAGAACACATGCTTACCCGCTAACTTGCTTAGACGGCCAATTTTGAGATATGGGCAACTGAATATACGAGGGGTGATCCAAAAGTAATGATAATCAGTTATTTCTAGTGCACACAAAAATACAAAAAAATTACAGTCACTTGCTCAATTACCCACTAGTTCAGGAAAAAAAAATCATACAAATAGGCCACGATTCCCGGGAGCTACATTCATTTGAATACGGACTGTCAAGGAGTGAACATCAAAATGGAAAAACACGAAATCAGAGCTGTCAATACCTCTGCTTGAAAAAAATGTCTACCAAAGACATACACAGCGACTTGGTGGAAACATTGGGGACTGTTCTCCTCCATATTCCACAGTTGCACGCTGGACTAAGGAGTTTAAGCTGGGAAGAACATCGACGGAAGACGAACACCGCGAAGGGCACCCATCGACGTCCCTCACTGGAGAAAATGTGAAAAAAGTTGAAGAAGTTGTATTGGAAGATCGAAGAGTGACTATCAGGCATGTAGCTGAGGTCACAGGGATCTCATATGGCAGCATTCAAAGAATCCTTGTGAACGAATTGCATATGAGAAAGGTCTCCGCGCGTTGGGTACCGAAAATGTTACACGACGAGCAAAAGAAGAAACGAGTCGACATGTCAAGAGCAAATCTCGAAAAGTTCCAGGCAGACAATGATAATTTTTGTCACGTTTGTGACCATGGACGAAACCTGGATCCACCATTTTGATCCTGAAACAAAACAACAATCGATGACATGGAAACGATCCGATGAACCGACGCCGAAGAAATTCAAAGTGTCAAGCTCAGCAGGAAGGTTATGGCGTCTATTTTTGGGACGCTGAAGGAATAATCATGGTGGACTACTTGGAAAAGGGGCCACTATTACAGGCTCCTACTATGCAGAACAAATAAGAAGATTGCGGGAGGCTATTAAGGAGAAAAGGCGAGGCAAACTGCGGGCTGGAGTGCTGTTCCATCAAGACAACGCACCGGTTCACAAAACTGCAATTGCCATGGCTGCCATTCAGGAAGCGGGCTTTGAGCTGGTGGAACACCCCTATTCACCAGATCTAGCCCCAGTGACTTCTATCTCTTTCCACGACTCAAGGAACACCTCCGGGGCAAGAAATTTGACGATGATAGCGACGTGATGGCCGCGGTTGAGGACTTTTTTGAGAGTCAAGATAAAGATTTTTTTTCTAAGGGAATTTTAGGTTTAGAAAAGAGATGGACTAAATGTATAGACTTGCTAGGAGACTATGTTGAGAAATAAATTTAGTTTTTGATTTTATTCATTGTGTTTATTATTGATTATCATTACTTTTGGATCACCCCTCGTACATTACTTACTTCACGTTTTTTCTGATAACTCGTCCACATTTCATCCATCAGAAAATACGTGCCGTCTGGCGGCTCTGGGATCTTAGACTATAAACTCTATAAAAAATGTATTACACACTAACATTTGACACACATACGTGCATAGAATATATCTACTCTTTTGTTTATGATAAGTGGATTTTTTTACTTTTATAGATTTACACTTGACCGCCATATTGTCTGATGATAAGCGACGATGCGGTTAAAAACTTGTGGTTACATTGAGGATATAAAATATCGCTTAATAATTTCGTTCACTTGAGGACTTTGTTTTCATATCACGTTCAGAGTATTTAGTAAAGAATTCGGAAAAAATCATAACAGAACTCTTAAACATATTGACATTATTTTAACCAGCAAAATATCAACAAACAATTATACAGTAGAAAAGACATCGTACCTCTTTTCCGCAGTTGTTAACTACTGACATCGCTGGATTGACGAACATCACAGTCGTGTAAGAATGTAAAAAAAAATCTGTATTTGCCTTGTATATATATAGATAAATGCGAGTAAAAAGCTGAAAATGTCCTTATGGTATTCAAAACATTGGGTCTTGGGCTGTGGGTAGCCGGGCGAGTATCTTTTTTTCAAGAAATGGTAAGCAGGTGTAAAGTAGTTGGAGTTTTTTTGACCACATGCAACTTAAGGACTCGTGACTCGAATTACAGCCCCACCGGGACTTTAATATACATAATTACCATTTAAGGTTTGCTTCAAAAAGTGCATAATTCCTGCCGCCAGGATTTTCATCATCACCATCGTGTAAATTTGTGGCCTTCACATTGAACAAAAACCTGCATGATTTACCATTTATGTGAATGATAATTTATGTGAGAAAAGGCTTTTATTTTGTGGGTTTCGTTTGTTCTTCGTTTAGGCAAACGGTGTAACATTGCGGCAGCGTTCCAACATTGCAGCCAGAATGCATACGGATTTTTGTCCCAGATCAATGGATTATTTACGGGTCTCTTAAAACCATTACTAACCTTAACCCTGGAGCATTTTTAGTCTGTTTCTTTTTGGTATTTTTTTAAATGACCATTTTATTTACCTTAGTTTTTTAAAGATACCTAATATATCAAATATTATACCAAAATATATACTGTTGATGCTTATTTTCTGCTGCTGACAAACCTTTTTCCCGTATTTTTTAACATAATATTCTTACTACAGTTGACCGCCATCTCGCCTGTCGTAATTAAGCCCCACCACCACCAACACTAATATACTCGTACCTCTAATTATTACAAATATTTAACAAAATACGTACACCGTCGAACAGCACGGATGCTTACGGTGACTACAGCGTTCAATTTGATTTGACACCCGTCCTACAAAGGTTTATTGGGCTTGTATTTGCTCAATAGCGAGGTACTCCAAAGCTCGGAGGTGCGGATGAACAAACAGATTTAGGAAGTAATCTGTCTGCCTGTTTACGTAGCCGCTTCAAAGGTGTGTGTAGTGACAGCATGCGTAATAACATCGCATCTGGGGCCTCATTTTTGAACCCACACGTCTTTGTTAAAATGTGATTCGGTATTGCTCTCGCTCTACTCTTACCACGCATTTAGAAGAGAAAACTTCTTTAAAGGCCTTTTTTGGTTGGCGAATTTTTCATAGACTCGCGTCACCGATACGCTAATATTGCGTAGCAGGATTGCGTTGGAGCGGCACCGGAACATAACACATCACTTAGGAAGATATTTTACTTGAGACACAATGGATTCCTCGCGATGTCTTTCCCCAAATCGTGAGGACAAATAAATACAGTCAAATCAGTTGTACGTGCTTCATTCACACAATTGATACTGTAGTTAGTAGGTATCTCAGTTTCTTGAAACATAAATAACTACCGACGTAGACTATTGTCCTATTAATTCAGACTAAATGATAGCATCCTGTCGTGAGGCTTTTATATTTACAAACTTAATGCTCTATAAAATTTGTACGGCTATTTTATTGAGACAGTTAATAGCAGCCCAAAGACAGTCCATTGAATAGATAATTCGTTAATGTTATACAAGTGTTCGTCTACTTCAGTTATACTACAAGTACAGATACATCTGACAAAATCTTGGTTTTTTTCTAGGTAATCACACAACATCGTAGACCGCATCGTCGCAAATGGTGCTCAAGTGTAAACTTATAACAAGAGATAGATGATTTTGTACTTTTGCATGGAATGTAAACAATAAGTGTTTTGATTCGTTGAAACTTTATTTTCATCTTTATTTGTTGAAACTTTACAAAATCGAATAATTGCTGCCAAAGTGGCCAATAGCCGTTGAGGTAGACTTAACTTAGAGTAGACGAATCGGGTAAATCGGCATGAGTGGGCTGGTAGCCCAGCGGTGAACCATTATTATTATTTTTTTAATATAGAGTGATGAGACGATCAGGTCATGTGCCTGATGGTAAACAACATGCCTGACATATAACAGCACAGTGACAAGCAGCTATTGGAACATGAAGAGTCCAAATCATTACCTAGCACTGCACTGTGCTCGTCACCCAGAGATCAAGATCTTATATCTCTAAGCCCTGTAATTTCTCTGGAAACATTGCCCTTCAAACCGGAACACAGTAATGTTTGCGCATTACTCCTTGGCGGTAGAATAACTGGCAAAGGTGTGGTACTTCCCCAGGCGGACTCTGCCAAGAGTCCTACCACTACTACTACTTATTAGGTTGTAAGTTTGAATCTCACATGCTATAACTATTTTTCCAAGTGCAGATGTACGAGTTTTCATCACCACATGCTTTAACGGCGATGGAAAAAAATGGATAGGAAACTGACATGTAATAAGAGGACCTTTCATGAGTATGCGTCATCCACCAACCCGTACGGGGCCATCGTGTTGGATTGTGATTGTGACTCTCGCCTTTCAAGAAAAGACCCGGAGTTCCAATAGTGTGAACATTTAGTGAGATACAAAGAGTTTACATATTCTACGTGTGTACGCAACAGCCGTTGAGCTTGCGTGCGCGACGTGCGGCAGCCCGCAGTGCCAAACGGGCAGCCACCGCGCGTGTGCACTCGCCTTGAAAAAGGCCGCCGGACGCGGCCGAAACTCGAGTCGGATTGACCGACCGTATATACGTGAGTGTCCCGTTATCCAATTAAATACTACGTGTAGAGTTAGAACAAACGCTTTACACTGAAAGCACGGGTCTGATCGCTCTTGTCTTGTCGGTCTTGTGGCAGTGTCATATTGTCGCGGCACACCTCTAAAGGACCACGGAAAAACCTGATCTATTTCTTTATTATTTATCTAAGGTGAGGTGTTTTTGAAATAGATTATGTAGGTAGTATTCTGTGTGTCCTAACATTTCGTTTTCATCATCAGTCTCTATTTGACAATCACGTATGATCTGATATAATATGCCTATTTTTTTACAGAGTGACGGGACTGACAAGGCATGTCTTGGCAAGTATCCTGATGGTAAGCAATACGCCTGCCTCTAGCAGCACAGTGTCACGCTATTGGAACATGAAGAGTCCAAATCATTACTTAGCAATGCACTGCTCTTGTCACCCAGAGATAAAAGATGATTCATCTTGGTTTGTAATTTCTCTAAAATACAATTTCTCTCGTCTGATATACAATCCAAATAAAATCATCTTAATATCTGATGAAGGTTCTAAAATAACCGTATAATGTTCTAATTCCTATGAAGTTGAAGAACCAGAAGAGAAACAGCGTGTCACGAAAGTTCGTCACATCATAACTTTGTATCCAAGCGCTGTTTACCTCAACTGTAGGTAACAACTTGGACTGTTTAATGTATTCTGTGTTTAGAATAAGATTATAATATTAAGAAACATGGCAGAGCCTCGCGCCGTCTGGAGTGAACTCGTGGAAATGTCCCCGTTACTACCAAGTCGGTAAATAATTATAATTGGAGATTGGATTCTATATACAGCGACGGTACAAATACGAGTACAATCATTCAAACAGAAGATGACTAAGGTGATAGAAAATCAAATGAAATGCTTTATTTTGTGAAATAGGAATCAAATTTGGTAAAAAACTTTGGACTCTTCATGTTCCAATAGCTGCGTGTCACTGTGTTGTTATGTGTCAGGCATGTTGCTTACCATCAGGCACATGTCCTGATCGTCTCGTCACTCTTTATTTAAAAAAAAACTACCAATATGCTAGTGTTGGGCGGCCGTGAGCAGATTAGCCAATGAATTTTGAACCCTCGGCAAAAGTTACTGAGGTTGCTCTATAAAAGCTATTCTGGGTTTGACACTAACTAAATAGAATAAGTTTTGATGCCTTATTACATCAAGCTTAATGTGCATGTGTTATTAGAATAAAAAAATCTGATTTTGTCACTACAAAACGCTATAATCCTGCAAACTTACAGGATTGCTAACACAATGCCGATCTAAACGAACGCTACGGAAACTACCATTCATATGAACAAAGAGGCGACCAAAAATTAGCGCACCACAGGGGATGCATAATTGGAGTCTTATACAACCCGTTTAATGACTTGTTATATCCAATTTGATGCAATTTAAGTAAGGGCCATTCATGCAAATACTTATTTACATGCGTAATAGTCGCTTAAGTTTCTGTTTGAACGGGATCTGCGTTTAGCAGCTGGTTGTCCAGTGGAGTCTAAGTAATGCTGTTTATTTTTGTACAAAATGGCCATGGGAATGATAACTGGGTCAAAAATATATCGTTCTATTTAGTCTGTTAGGTAGATGAGGGGAAAATATGGGATATTTAATTTTTTTTATTCATATTATTAAAAATCGACAAAGACCATCAAACTTAATTTTTTTTGCTAAAACAATTTATAGGGCTGGTAGGAAACAATAAGCCTGACCTTAACAGCGGCACGCCGTTAATCAAATACGAAGAGTCAAAAACACTGTCTAGCAACATCTACACAGGTTACGACAACCATCGCATCGTTAAATTTACAACTAGACATTGTTTGTTATAAATGTGAATCAATATCACTAGTCAACAAAATTTTGTCACATGAAAAGTGCTTACTAATTACTAAGTGCTACTAATTTTGATACCTACCATCATTTTTTTTAATAAATGTGTTTAAAAATTACCTTGCAGGCTTAGCCCGGGCCGGATACAAAAGTGTAAAAGGGCAGGCATTTTAATATATTCCGCAGCAAGCACGAAAAACAAAGCTATACTGTGAAGGTGCACAAAGAGTGATCCTTCGTCGACGACCTTTGTCACCGGCGCATCTACATGAGAAACAGAATAAAACTTGTGGCGCGTGTGTGGCGCACGCACACAGACACACCACGTTCATTCATAAGGACGAACCTGTCCCTTGTCTCCTGAACCCATCCTCTTCGTCTTCGGCTTATCTTGGTTCATTCATTACCATCTACTTTTATATGAGTGGACGGGCCGGGAACACATCGCGCCTCCACTTTCTGTCACACCACTTAATTATCTGAATTTATATGACGATAAAATCAATCGACGCTAGCGAGATAAAAGGCTGACTTTCGTAAAAGATGCTTATTGACTATCGTTTGGGACTAATATTGAGTGAAACTGTTTTTGAAGTTATTATTCTTTTCGCCCGATTAGAAAAAAATGATGAGAGTTTTATTTTGCTCCGCGTGCACAACGACAGCCAAAAAACCGACATGATGAAGTTGGCTGACAACTGTCTCTTCAGAATGAAATTTTTACGATACGCGCGCACCCACTGTTCGTGACACTGTTGCGCGTTTGTTTTAAAGTACAGTTTTGTACTGCCTCACCGACTTTAGACTAGCGCAAAAGGACCCAAAGTTTAGTAAACCGTAAAGGGTCACTGTATGTTCCTTCTGCTGGGATTCTGCCTTTTTCCACAACTAGAGTGTCTGACACTGAAAAAAGGTGCACTCAGTGTCAATGCACAATCACCATCCACCACGCTAAATGGTAAAATACGAAAGGGCGCTAATACGAAAGATATTCCTAAATTCACAGTTTAAGCCAAAGACAGACTCGAACTGCACTTGGAAAATACTCGGAGATATATGCGTGATTCGAAACCATTTCACTGAATGTGAAATTGATTCTAGGCTGGACCACCACGAAAAATAAAACAAAAATACTTTAGTTTAATTTATCATTTTAATGCGTTACTCTATTAAGATACTCATACTACTAGATTTATCTGTTTCAATCGATTCGTAATGGATTTAACATCATAAGTAGATCAAAACAATAGGTAATAAAACATTTTCTCTACGTTACATAATATTTTTTTGGTTACGCCTATATTTTCGGTTACGGTTTAAATTGATAACATTGGCTGTGTATCTGACAGGACAATAAGAAATTTGATTCATCAAGTACTTGTAACATTGGAAGATCGTATTGTCGCGATGTTAAATGTAATTGACTTTTACTTGTAATCACATTTGATATAAACAAAAAAATTGCACAATGGTTGTGTAAATAATAATTATATATAGGACTAGTAACATCCCGCGATTTTACCCAAGCAGTTCCCAACACTTTTATTTTCACTGGATTTAAAGTCATAATTTATGCGTTACTCCAGACTATTGTCTATCAGTGTGCAATTTTTTATTGACATATCTTTAGCAGTTTTCACTTGAAATAGTGACAACAATTCAGCTTTTTAAGTTGAGTGAAAAAACCATTCAAAATTTTTGTAGACTCGAATTGGATTCTACATTTTTTACGTTTATACGTCAATAGAAATTAAACAGACAAAATTGAGAGTAACTCAAATAGGCATGACGACTCATTTTTGATTTAATGTGTAATTTGATTTAATAAATTTAATATTCAAAACTTCCCGTGGTATCACGATTCTAAAATCACAATTTTGGACTTTTCTAATAAAGCTTTATGCAAAAAACTCTACTAAAGCGTGACGTCACTGTCTGGTGTTTTCTATGTAAAGTTAGTATGTATGTAAGTTGTAATCTATATTAAATATTGCGTTTAGGAAACTGGTTACATAACAAAATACACTTAAAATTGAATGGGTTATCCAATGTTAAATAATATTTTCTAATAATTTCGTACTTTTAAAATGGACTTGTTCAGCAGCTTTGCATGAATTTAAAGCAAGTTAAATAAAAAGATACATATCAAAATAAAAAGTGTCACATATTTAATCTTATCTCATACCTTTAAACGACCAGTTCTTGTAGGTATACATATTTATATATAATCTGAATCTCGAAAACGGCTCGAACGATTTTCATGAAATTATGTATACAGGGGGTTTCGGGGACGATAAATCGATCTAGCTAGGTTTTATTTTTTTTAAACATCATTTTATGCGCGTTTTTGACAATGAAAAACTCTTACAATATCATTAGAATACGACAACTGATTTCGCCACTGTTCTTTAAGTCTAAATGGCTCAGACGGAATATGCTCGCCCTCGGAGTCAACAGGCCCCGATTCGAATCCTGATGGTTCCACTGGTGACTTTACTTTTTTGTTCTTTTTTTTCTGAAAAAATCCTGTACTTAGAGACTTTTATAAACGCATTGAAATCGTATCTAAGTAGGTCTAAGTAAGTCATCGCTACGTAATTCGTACCTGCTTAAATATCATTTAAAAAAACCGAGCAAAGCTCAACCAGGTCAACTTTAATATAATTCGACAATAGTCTGATAAATGTAAAATTACTTAGGTACCTACTGTCATTGAATTAAGTAGTTATATTTATGTTTGAAAATGAAATACTTATTTAGAATTCGACAATCACAAATAAAAGGGATATAGTTTCAAATTTAGAATATAACTACACTCGTTTCGTTTTGTACCGCATCGTTGTTTAACATCAGCGAGAAAGTGGTCAAATTTAAACCTTCAATATATTCGTCATCGTCAAAATGAAAACTACATTTTTTAAACTATAATTTCGTCACTAAATCTTTTTGTTGAAACACGTAGGTGTTACAGATTCGTCGTACAAGTGTTGGTTTTATGTATTGCCGTCGAAAACTGTCTCGAATGATGCAAATAAAATCAGTTCGATAACGCACACGGGCGGCGCGCGGCGGTATGCCGGTTCTCTAGAAACGTATTCTCGCATACGCGGCGCATTTTTTCGAGAGTTGTGTACCCTTTGTTGTGCGTTGATACATTGGCGGGCGATTCGCTCGGTTTTAGTTAATTACTGAGAGTACGCGCCATCGTGGACGCTGCCTCCGAAGCCACGCTGGTGGCCACAACACAAAGCGGGTCGATGCCTTCGATAACGAAGCAAGTTTTCAATCTTTCTTTTTTAACGCTTTTAATTAGTTAGGAAAATATTCTCAAATAAAAACTGCCCCGGGCGACCGCCAGCCGCCAGTTCTCGATTTAAGGATTGTCTCTGACCACTGCGAGCCTCGGGCGAACCGTAATGGAACGGAATACCTCACTCATTTCGATCGGCTTCTGTATTGCCGATAACATTAATAACAGCGTAATTATTTTGAGTTTATTTAATGATTCTTGCTTCTTTTTACGAAATGCTGATAAATTATTTGGATGTATCATTTCACTTAGACCTTTGTTTTCATAGTAATGAGTGGCGGGGCAAGCTGGATATGCGACTGATGGTGAGTAACAAGTCTGTACATAACAACAGAATGTCAAGCAGCTATTGAAAAATAAAGAGTCCTAGAGTTTCACTGAAAACGTTGTCCTTCAAACCGGAATATAGTGATGTTTTCACATTACGTTTGACGGTAGAATAACTGAATAAGGTGTGGTACTTATCCAAGCGAACACTGCCATTGCAAAACTTTATCTTCTAAATCTACTATCATGTGTGATCAAAGAATAATGATAAGCAAATTAATGTCAATCAAAGTATTAACTACATAAGTAAATAGCGAATCTCGTAAGCGTTTTAGTGAATCTAGATTTCCATTACTTGATTACATCAGAACAAACCTATTAACCGGTGATCGTATCTATATCGAAATTGATTACCTTGTCCTACGTATGTACTTTGTGCGCAACATACCCGCGACTATGTTTGTGTACCTATACTTGTCTATATAACTATACTCGCACGTACAACTAGGACTGTCTGTTGTAAGTTGAATAAGAAATGTATGTCTTTTTCTTAATGTACGATACCTATAAATCTTTTAGTATGGAAAGTACATAATATATTAGATTTTTTAATAAACTACAGAAACATGTGTGGTGAATGTTATATTAATTTATTTTGCATTCGCAGCACTCTATCTTTATTCTAAAATAATAGTAGCCTAAGTAAGTTCTTATCACATCTGCTATCAGTCAGTGACTGTTCTGTTAATATCGGTCTATCCCTTTCCGACATTAGCTGGAACAAACAGAGATATAGGCAAACAGATAGATATTTTTTTTATGTACATAAGTACTTAGTGTTTAGTGCATTTAGAGAAAAGCTGTTTATTTGGAGTTACAGATACCTACCTAAAACAACTTATTTATATGTTTTTTTGAAAAATAAATCGTGTCATGATATTTAGATTTGTAGGTACGGTACAATGGATTTAAAAAAAAAATTCACATTTATGTGAAAGATTTTAAAATAAGTCGCAATATATTTTTCTCCGCCTTCCTCCACTCTTTCCAAGCTTAACTCCTCACTTTCAAATCCCCATAATTGATAATATTATTATCAATGTTAAGTAATTTACGAGAATCCTAGCTAAATTTTGTCACTCTACGGGAAGAGCTATTGTGTAGTTAAAAAGTAATGAATTCTTAAACTTTGTTTCTTTATTTAAATCAATTTTAAAATATTACATTTATGTTTGTAAATTATTATCAGTGGATGTAATTTCGAAACTATACTAATTACCTATACCTACAACACAATGGAATAATTGTATTGTATCAATACTTTTTGTACCTCGGCTGAAAATACAAGCTACTTGTAAAAACGACTTACGCCATAAATTTATCAATAAACTTAAGATATGAGACCGCATCTCGATAACAATACAACAAGTTATTCAAAGCAGATAATGATAGGTAAGCTAATTATAATTACTACGGCTGAGACTCCGGATACGTTTCATAATTTGAATATATGAATAATTTAATGCCACAATAGTACTGCATTCTCAACAGTGCTACAATCAAGTCATAATCAAATCTTAACTATCCGTTTGTCTCGAAAAAAAATGCTACGAATGGTATTCTACCAGCCTATGATTGTTTTAACACCGTCTCTTCGCGTATCCAGTATTCGTTATTATAAAGAAACGTTGGCGTATGCCAGCTAATAACATTGTATGAAATAATAACATATAATTAGCATCTACCTGCTACAAAGATAAAGGAGGGACAACCGAGTTTTTAAAAGCTGTTTACAATCAGCCGTAAGTGGAAGTACAAACGACAACTAAATACTTATTTTAATAGGGTAAATTTATCAGTTGTCCGCCGTACTCGTATTATAACAACGTTATAGATTATTACGTACTTAAGTATAATTTTCGTTTCTTAAAAAATTCTGACCACTAATTAATCACTTTAATTTGAATTATTTAACGTACTTATAACAGGTGAAGATTTATATTGGAGTGTTTGATTAAGTGTTTGTTATTTTAAATTTTAACAACGTTAAACTAGTTTATATGAATTTTAATCGATATTTGAGATGATGTGAGAATTATTAAAAAAACTTAGAAATTCACAACAAATTTTTTCTAATCAATGTGTGTTAGATTGCAAAGGTATGTTGAGTACTGTTTTGAGAAATCTTCATATTAATTATATTCTCTATTACAATAAAGTAACAACTGTTTAGGTAACGCATATTAATAAAATTAAAGAGATTTGAGTACGGAAATGTTTTTTAAATTAAATTGTTTAAATTGAACACACGACAAAATGGAACTTAATTTTCTAGGACACCTAAAGACAAACATTTGTAACGTGCTGTAACGTTTGTTCATAACACCAAACTATCTCGGCAATATCATATGATTAATAATACTAGTAAGTATACCAAATACAAAGTCCAATGTTAGTTCACCTGAATGAAACTAGCATTTATAATTTAATATAATTCAAAGGAATACGAAAGCTATGGTACGCGGTATGTGGTATTTGGCTATGCTATTAATCCTACAAATATTATTCATCAAGTTTGAATATTTGGATCACATCGGAACAGCTGAACGTATCGGCGGCTCTACCGCCTCACTAAATCGGCTTTGGCTGTGCTATTACTATCTCTATAACTTCAAGAGAAAAGAAAAGAGAGAGCAGTATCATAGCTTAAACAGTTGTCCTAAACAGGCGGTAGATACTCCGGTTGAAATTTGGAACACAGTTAAATTATATTCTGTAACAACACTTCTATTTTCACGGAAAAATTACGGAAACAACTCAGGTAAAACCACGGGGTACTACAAGTCCCCAGTGGCTTTAATGATGATGATAGCGTGGAAGTTGCGAGCTCGATTGTACTGCGGACGGAGCGATCGTTACCACGTTATCAAGGGCTCGCTGCGATCCTTATCTCGACAGGCAAGTATGTGACCACCTCTCAGGCCCTCGTCATCGACACCTCACTACAATAAATTGACCTTGTTGACCTTCTTTGTGCAACGTTTCGTTTCCTTCGGGCTTTGTTCGGGCAATGCGTCATCGCGGCAGGTGCGTTTGGAATTTAAAAACGATAGGACAGATCTCGAGTGATATAGTGTGGTTTTATACGTACCCTTTACCCGTGCGTATGATAAGCGCAGTTTTGTCAATCATATCAGTAGTCAGCAAAATTATCGGGATTATCTCTTTTAAGGAATGGAGACGTAGTTAAAATATATTTTTAATATATGGATACCAAAAAAAAAATTTTGTAAGTTTTACATACCTACTTACTTTTTATATTATTATAATGTAAAAAGTAAGTATGAAAAATTTACTAAATTTCATTATCTCTCAAAAGAAATACCTACATCTAAAAAAAATACCGTAATATAAGACATAGACACTGCGAAACGTTAGGTAAATTAAACCAGAAACCAACAACAAGTTTAGTGACTAATAATACATGAAACATTTAACATCACATTTTTTTTGTTCAAATTTGTATAACTTTGTTTAAAAGACATTAAATAAATAGTAAACGAATAAGCTAATTTCCCTCCCATTGTGAACCTAATGCGCATACGCATTATTGATTGTGAAGAAGGGGTGTCGTCTAACGTGATCAAGCGATAACTTCAAAGTTCGAATTAAACTCAGTCAAGCTACCGATCTCTTAATATAAACACATCAGTATTTGCTCGCAAATATCTCCGTGTAGATATGAAAAAAGAGTATTCTAAGAAACTCTGCATTTTAGCAGGTTAGAAAACAACAATAGGTAATAATGAAATGCGCATTCGGTATTCCAGACTATAAGCTTTCTGAGTTCTTAATTTCAGTTTCAATAAAACCCCCAAAATCGAAACTTTCCCATTTATAATATTAGAAACACAAAATTGTTTGACTAAAATAACTTTTTTCACTGTATAACGAGTATAGTTGAGCTAAATAACAGCTCACACAAATACTTTTTGCTGATTACCATGTATTGAATTTGTTAATTACAAATGGCTAAATGATCTAAGATTACAATGGATATTTTAAACACAATCTAACAATACTCGTAATTATTTGAAACTAAACAAGTCTAATTTCCCGCCAGTTGTGAATTGTTGATTTTTTTCATATTTTCGTCTAGCGTGTTCACGTGATACCTTCGAAGTGATCTAAATAAAACTCCGGCCTCCCGATATGGAAAAATATTACGTCAAAATCGTTTTCTAATATCACACGAATTATAACTAAATGAGCTAGGTCCTATTTATCACAAAAGAAGTGAAGTTGAATGATAGACGAACATACAAATTCGTTCAACAGTTTTCGGATCAGTCAAAAATATATCAAAACCGAACAAATCAGTTAATTTCCGTGTCTGTTATAAAAAGCAATACGTATGAGCATTGTCAATTGTTGACAAGTTATCGTCTGACGTGTTCGCGCGATAACTTCGTAGTGAACCCAGCCAAGCTGCCGGCTACTTATGAATAAATTATACGAGCAGGTGGAATGACCTGACACAAAATGTTTTGATGGAATTGTTTTAATTGGACGTTATCAGCTCGAACTATCGCATCGATATTAATTTTTGAAAATATGAATTTGTTGGCCGACGTTTCACACCGTCACTCGTATCTAATTATGGTTTTCTTATTCATGAACGATGTGAAAAACAAATACATACATATGAATAGGCAACTTAAAACATGTTAAGTATAATTTTGTTGATAACTGAGTTTTTGTGATTGTGGCTCTACCGATAAGTAGTAAAGTTGTAATAGTTAATGAGTTAGCTTATTAGGGACTAAGTAAAATACGATGCTATGCCGTTTATACTTTAGCAGGTTAGAAATACGGCCATCGATATGTACCTACTTAAATTGCACTACTTCTGCCTTCTGCAGTCCTTTATATGTTCTCACTTCTTTTGGGATTTGGAGTTTTCTCTCACAAGGAGAGAGTGAAGGTAATCACCCAAGGCTGTCAAGTATGATTTGGCAGATGACACACAACTTGGAAATATGTATTTTTAGAAACATACCGGTGTCCTCGCGTATTTTATTTCACCGTTACAGCCGGTGGAGATTACATATGCTCTTACCTCCATAATTCTACGCTTAAAATACTTAGAGATGCAGTCTGGATTCGAGTCTAAAACCCCACGATTATGAGTTCGGGCATTCTTGCCACCACGGGATCAGTTGCGAATAATGTTATTTATTTGTGTATTTTAAGTTACTTATAGCTTGGGAAAGTGTATATTGCGTGCCTTGCATGTGAGTTGGTCGAGTTTTTTCATAACCAATGGGTAGAGTGAAAGAAAGAAGGAATAGAAACATATACTACTGTTTTTATAAATATAAACAATGTCAGTTCTCTGGCCATTTAACTTGCAGAACAAACGACGACTGTTATACGTATTTTAAAAAGTAATTTAAACACAACATTATCTCTTAATTTAAATCACAATTTTTTGACGTTATTCGAATATTTGTTAAATTTTATGTTACTTAAATAACTGCACAAAATTTGACTTTACCAAACATCTGAGAGCTTTTTTCAATATTAAGAACATTTAAAACTGGCCTCGTGGCTTAGTGAGTGGATTACTGGTCCCACACTGCCTGGGAAGCCGAGGTTTGTTCGTGGGATCGATTCCCACCCAGTGAAACTATTGATGAATTCAAATATTTGTACTGTGTCTGGGTATTTCTATATGTATAATAAGTATGAATTTACAACTATATAAGTATTATATCAGCTATCTGGCCGCCATAGTACAAGCTTTTCTTAGTTTGGGATCAGATAGAGTTGTGTGTGTATTGTCCACCAATATTTATTTATTATTATTATATATATGTAAATAAGTAGTATAAATGTTTGAAATAAGGCTATGTTTTCCTTTTTACTGATACATACACTTTTTATTTGTTTATAGTCTAGAACTGAAAATCAAAGCCAGTTTTTCTAATTTTAGATATATTTTAGGGGAAAATATCATTCGTAGGTTCAGAGCAGTTTTTTTTTTTGAGCAACCGTTATTATTATCCGAACATTTCATGGTCTGACCTTAGTTGATAATGAATTCGCTCGCACAGCCTTAAGTCGTGGGTTCGATTCCAAGGACTTAAAATGATATGTAGTTATTTTATATCAGCTGTCTTGGCTCTCATAACACAAGCTTTGCTTAGTTCGGGGCTAAATGTGTTGTTTGAGGAAACTCCACAAAAAATATTAAAATGTATAATATCTACTCAATTCTGAAACAAGTTAAAAATAGTTATCCTTTTAGTATGTGACGTGATATAGACAAAGTTGAGCTTAGGTCTCATTTTGAAATATAGCGATAAATGACCGATCTTGTCGTTGACAAACTGTTTGATAAAATAGACTAAATGTAAATTTCAACATCACATACGTTGAATAAAGCATACAAACAAGCCGTGAGATTGCTAATAACTCCCCCAATTTACTGGCTCGCTAACATTAAACTTTACGATACGCGTATATGATAAGGAATTACAAGTATTTTGTGCTCCTTACTTCATGAAAAGCGAGCACGATCGAAAGAAAAATACAACTGATTTATAACATGAAAAGTTAATTTATAACGAGCTCAAAGATCATGTTATTCGTCAGTTTGTTTACAAACGACACCTAGTTAATTAGTCACAAAAATTGTGAAAACACTACTCGCGTGCTGTTTCACTAATTGAAGAATTTGTTTCGCTATCGTAAATACCTTTTTTTAAATTAATAATTGACGTTTTCTAGACGTTTCGTTGCCGTACTTTTACTAACGAAACGAACAAAACCACTAGCTGGATCGTAAACCGCATTATTGCCTATACCTATCAGCGCAATACCAGGCTTTTATATAGGCAATTTGACTTCTATAGTACAAGCTTTATTTATACTCGTATTATTAATGCTCGATTAATTACATAGGTACGTACATAGAGACTCGTAGATAGAGAACTATTTATTGTAAAACAAACAATAAAAAACAAAATACACAAAAATAGTTAAGAACGAGAGTATGATTAAGTAAGGCTGCCTTATTACTGCGACCCATGTCTTCCAGACACTATTTTTAAAGCACGTAAGAGGCATACCTAATTGCACAAAGCAGCAAAATTCCAAACATATTTACCAGCTAACTGGTTTACGTAGTACAAGGTTTGCTTAGACCGGGCCTGGAAGAAAGAAGTGTGAAAAAAGGCGAAGTAATTTATTTATTCTGAACGAGAGAGATTAGGATCGCCGCTTGATACGATCTAAACTTTCTTGGCATAGCGTTTTTCGCCTATCCTATAAAATTTTAATATTTCAATTGTTTGTCCTCGAACCAAGTCGGAACAATTGAACGGCAACCTACAATTTTGAACTCAGATTATTGACTGGAATGTCACATAAGCTATTTATTATGTATCGCAAAATAATTACTTAAGGAATTAGTCCAGAAATAAATTAGCTGATGGTATAATAGTTGTTTTTATAAATTCAATGAAAAAAAAAGTACGTAGGATGAATGCTAGAATGATAATTACGTACAGAGTAGTTGCTGGATTATTAACAGGTATGCTTTACTTATGCCTTGGATAACCTATGCTTAGCAGTGAAAGAAAACTTTGAGTGGAAGCCGACATATTCTAAGAAAGACATGTGCCGTCGGTCAATCAAAATTGTAGTGGTAGGACTTCTAGCAGAGTCCACCTGGGGAAGTACCACACCTTTGCCAGTTATTCTACCGCCAAGCAGTAATATGAAAACATTACTGTGTTCCGGTTTGAAGGGCAATGTTTCCAGAGAAATTACAGGGCTTAGAAATATAACATCTTAAATCTCTGGGTGATGAGCACAGTGCAGTGCTAGGTAATGATTTGGACTCTTCATGTTCCAATAGCTGCGTGTTACTGTGCTGTTATGTGGCAGGCATGTTGCTTACCATGACATGCTCGCCTCGTCACTCGTTATTGAAACAAAAAATCAGCACTAAGCCAGCGATTACTATATTACTTACTATAGCATTGACTATAAGTCAAAGTCTGCTTGTGAGAAATGGCCCCGAGTCCCAGCTGTGGGATCATAAAATGGTCTACTTGCAAGCAATCCTAAACTATACTTAAAACGGTTAATTTAGAAACCTTTATAAATGTAAGCGCCGACGACAGGTAAGAGGGAAAAAATCTAAAAATAGACTTTCCACCTGCTTACGTCATTAACACGCGATAAAGCGAGTTATTAAAATGAAACTTTTAAGGAAACTTTAGAAAGTAAATGTAAATACAACGATTTACGATTATCATTAAAGCTTTTCGTCAACAAAAAGGTTAATTGGGAAAGTACCTGTAAAATTACGTATTTATGATGTCTCTGGTAAGTATTAGGATCTTCCAGTTATGAACGATCTAATTATCGGTTGACCTCTGCTTTCAACCGACTTAAAAAAGGAGGTGTTTCCCAATTCGACTGTTTTTTTTTATGTTTGTTAATTCAGAACTTTCAATTGAGTAAACCGATTGTTTTTTGTTCAATAGGGTTAGTTTTCCCGAATGGTCTCCCAAATGGAATAAATGTCTTTCTTATTCCATTTGGGAGACCATTTGAACAAAAAACAATCGGTTTACTCAATTGAAAGTTCTGAATTAACAAACATAAAAAAAACAGTCGAATTGGGAATCGAAATTAGTCTAGCAATTTTTGTCGTACCAATAAAAATGAAAATAAATACATACCTACATGATGATGTTGGTATAATGAAGTCGGTTATTTCGCTTTTCATAAATAACTAATTATTTTAAACATTTTCAACAAGTAATAATTAGATATGTACCTACTTCATATACGTACAGGTTACCTAAGTGCGTCGTTTATGCTTCGGCATATAAAGTGCCGTCTTACTTGTATCTGTTAAAGCCCATTATTCTCAAGGGCGTTTCAGGACGCGTCTAGCGGTATCATTTGTTTATAATTAATGTGGTTTAAATGTAAACTAACAATTTTGGTACCTGAGTCGGAGTTTTTTTGAGGTTTCAAGTGGTCTAGGAGCTATTACATTTTAAAATTTAAAAAAGATAAACTTAGTGGTTTTATGTTTTAAATCAGTTGTATACAATAATACAAACTGCATTCGATAGCATAAATTTGAAAAAAATATTTCGAAAAGAATCCGATCGCAAAGCATCAACGGTCGTACTTAATTAAATCAAGTACAAAAGTCAAATTTCTCTATTCAATAATGTGTAATTTATACATCAATTAATAAATAAAAACAAATGAAAAAGCAAACAAATGGCATACATTTTAAAATGAACATTTCAATCGTACAGTTAAGTGTTAAGTGCCTATGTCTATTTATTGCGATTGTAATGAACAGTGTCAATTTCTTACTATTTTATTCTAAGTTTACCATCACTCTCTAAGAACTCGCTATAACTATAAAAGGTTTGATCGATAAGCCAGAATTACATTAGTAAAGCCTTAGGTATATACTTTGACCATGCAGCAACGTTAAAAAAATACACCCTCATATTTTCACGGATCTGTAAAAATACAAACGAAAACAAACCACGAGGAAACAACCGTATTATATTAGCGCGGCGAATTGAACAAGAAATTCGATACTTTTATACGCAATTTTTATCGACCGACCACAAAATTAGATGATCGATAACAATGGCAGCTGCGGCCGGCGCGCCGTCCGGACATCCACAAACTACGCGTAACCAAACATTGTTATCAACAAAACATCTCATTTTCAAAAGCCTTTCCGAAGCTTGGTCGACAATGCGAGACCATAATGAAATTTTCTCTGAAAAACAGACATCAATTTAAAAATTAAACTGAAATACTTGACTAAATTTGATTATTTAGTAAATGACAACGTCATCCAGGTATTTTTTACAACAATTTTTTTTTTAACACTAGTACGTTAAAATTTTACTACCATCTCAGTTAGAAGACGATTGAGTCTACGATGGACCGCGCTTACATAGGAGAAACCGATTCAATCTCGATTTGAAGACACAAAGATCGTAACCATCGGCATCGGGGAAAATCCACTCGCAACGTTTTCCACAGCCCAGACGTTCTTATCACAAAAGTAGACTCAAATCTCTTCGATCATGTTTCGTGTCGTGTTTGGAACATCACACACATTGGTTTTGCACATTGTTACTTTTTATCGCGAGAAAATAGAAAACAGGATCGGGAACCTCAGAGCTAGTGTAATGTAATTATGTATATATTGTTACACATATAAACTTTTGAAATTACTTTATTAGTATAAAAAAAGAGATGTTATTTTTGACAATATTTAGAGTTTATTGTTAATTATTTCAATGTATCCTTCTATTTGGAGTGTTAAAAAAGTGTATCTATCGATATATACCTGTAGCAGGCGGATTAGCGGGTTAGTAACACACTGACTGTTTTCAACGCCATAGTTGTTGTTATGTCAGGCAGCGCCATGAGTGTTAAGAATCGGAACTAAAAATTGTCAAAGAGTCGGCTAACCTCTAGCTTTATTACATTACGGCTACCCGTAAATTAAATTAATAAAATTAATAGAAGATGAGGAAGAAGAAGACTTTAATCAGCTGACTATTATTTAATTTTTTTGATTTATAAATTAAGACTATAACAAATTGTCTTGCCAGACATATTGCATGCCTCTCGCAGAGGCCAGTTTGTATGGGGCAACTTTTAAAATGTTTTGTGTCATCTTATCTTACCTACAAACAGCAATAAAGATTTTTGTATTTGTATTGAATGACGTATGCCATCGTATACATTCCGGCTGTTTTTTAATCAGCTGCATTCAATCCGGCTATCGTTAAACCGCCGCTTTACAAAACGGCTGTTTTTCAAAACGGCTAGCCGTAATGTAATACGGCGAATTATACAATCCGGCTGGTAAGGAGTAAGATTGCTTACTGTTAAGAACATACTGTAACCAATCCGTCAACAAAATGTATATGAAGTACCTACGTAAATGTTAATAAAAATTTTTTTTATTAAAGTAGCATCGATTAATCTCAAAGCAGGCTAATGATAATGATGAGTAAGTAGTTTATCGAGTGCCTTCAAACGAAGCTCGCATTAATTACTACAAGTTTCCGGAAGTTCGTCGCGTGCTTCATCGCCGATAGCCCATTGAATTATTTATACATTTAATATTGTAATTATTATACACCAGCGGCTGTTCCTTATTATAATTTATGTTATTATATTACATTTTATAATAATACCACCAAAGAAAGGTTATACATTGATTAGAAGATAACGTATACTGTCAATGCTTAATGAGCGATCTATAGTTTCGAATGCTAATTTCCCCACTTGGCGACTTGTTCTTGTTGCGAGTACGAATAAATTCTTGTACAATTTGTACTCGTTTGTCTTTTTGACGATCTCGTTTTGATACCAACTGTAATGAATGGACTGAAGATGGTACTGCGAAATTACAATTCGTATTTTATTCAATTGTCTCCTTACATATGTTAACACTTTATGAAGAAAGAAACTTGAATGAGAGTTGTCTTGGTTATTCGTTGCATCGGTCCTTTGTATTGTTGAAACTTTTCCGTGTAGAAATAAACAAATTGCCGAACATACTTTTATATATTATCTTATCTTTATCGTAGATATAGTAGTATAGTATGTATCGTAGATATTGTAGTATATTATCGTAGATATAGTAGTAGGTATAGTATGTATCGTAGATATTGTAGTATATTTTGTGTGTAATATTTATTTAATCACATAATTTAGTTACTTCAATAGTGTATCGGACTGAGTCGAAAGTAAACCATTCTAATTAGTACGTTAGCTAGATCATGGAAAAATACGGGACTCGTATTTTTGTTTTATTAAATTATTAAAAAACGGCAAAGACATAGATCATAAATCTCGAGGGTCGTGACGTCACTTGTGAGTAAAAACCGTACCCACAAGTGACGTCTAGTGAAAAGAAATATGTACAATTATTTTTTTTAATATATCTGACGGACGGAGTTTTTATTAGGATTGTAATTGTGATTGAAACTAAAAAACAAATATCTGCTGCGTGATTTTCAAGAAACATTCTACTAATCCTACTTTTATCATAAATGAAGGTTTAGGATGTTCGTTGCTCAATCACCACGGAGTGTATAAACGGATTTGATTGCAATTTGGAATGCAGTTTTATTATAGTCTGGAATAGCACACAGGCTATTTATTTATGACGGGAAAATAACGGAAACGGGAACTGCACGAGTAAAGCCGAGGGGCGCTAGTAGTGTGCAATATAAACGGTTGATTTTTGCTACTCTGACTGTGATTATAAATAGGCACAGTGACTCCTTCGCTAGCTCAAAACTTTTGTAGTGGTAGGACTGTTGGCAGAGTCCGCCTGGGGAAGTACCACACCTTTGCCAGTTATTCTACCGCCAAGCAGTAATGTGCAAACATTACTGTGTTCCGGTTTGAAGGGCAATGTTTCCAAAGAAATTACAGGGCTTAGAGATATAACATCTTAGATCTCTGGGTGACGAGCGCAGTGCAGTGCTAGGTAATGAATTGGACTCTTCATGTTCCAATAGCTGCGTGTCACTGTGCTGTTATGTGTCAGGCATGTTGCTTACCATCAGGCACATGTCCTGATCGTCTCGTCACTCTTTATTTAAAAAAAAAACTTTAAATAGTGAGCAGATACAGTTAGATTTCGATTAGCATTAGTCTGGTGTAGTGGGTAGGACTCTTTGTTGAGTCCTCCTGGGGAAGTACCACATCTTTGTCAGTTATTCTACCGCCAAACAGTAATGTGCAAACAACTTTGAAGGGCAATATTTCCAGTGAAACTACAGAGAATAGAAATAAAACATCTTTTGTATCTGAGTGACAAGGACAATGCAGTTTTTTTATTTTTATAGGTTTACACTTGACCGTCATCTCTTGATGCTAAGCGACGACCGACGGACGATGGGGTCTACGATGGAGCGTGTTTACCTAGAAGAAACCGATTTCGATCGATTTTTGAAGACACAAAGATTGTAACCATCGGGAAAAACCCACTCAGGCAATGTATTCCACAGCCCAGACGTTCGTATCACAAAAGTAGAGTCAAATCTCTTCGTTCGTGTCTTTGGAACATCAACCATGAAACAATGTCGATTTTTTCGATGGCATTCCGATAGAAAATGGGCAAGGTATCAGATCATGCATTTCAGTTGCATATTCTTCGAAGTGTATCCGATAAAAACCGATAGGCCAGCAATTTTTCGGCGATGTTCAAGACTTTGAAGACTTTTTCGCACAAAGTGCTAGTTATTTAGTGATGGACTCTTCATGTTCCAATATCTGCTTGTCACAGTGCTGTTATGGGCAGATATGTTGCTTATACATATTCTATCGATCAATATTCGATTAGGCACATGATAAAAACTACCAACCATCTCATCACTTCACTATTCCTGAAAAAAAAAACTATATTAGGAAGTCGATAAGCAATAGATTGATCGCCAAAAGAGTTTATGATATTTATGAAAGGTATTCGGGCGTGCGTGGCCGGACCGCTTGCAGCTGCCTTGTAGTGTAGAATTTCATTAAAATTACCGGTTCTCGAGTAAAATAATGCGGGTGGAGGAACGGTTGGACACACGTGTCCAAGGAAGTACTTCCTAAGGCCACCTGACCGCTAGCTCCATGGACGTTCTCACGCCACGACACTAAAATGTTCTAATGCGTTGAACATAATGGGAAAACCAGTAACAGCACTTAGCTGTGCATGATAGAGTGGTCCGCTAGCGTCCAACGGACCTACTAAACGTGCAGCCGAGTGACATTTCCCTTGCATCAAGAATTTATTCGACTTGTTCTACTATTTTCATCTTTATTTTCTTAAGTTGGACTGTATACTAGAAAGTGTACAACACTACGCTCTATGGGTGGAATACCTATTATGGTAGTATGAATATATACTTAAAAACATTTTGTGACCGTCAGTTGTCGCATATTTTTAACCGACTTCAAAAAAGGAAGTTTCTCAATTCGACCGTATGTATGTTTTTTTTTTTTATGTGTGTTCGCGGATAACTTCGTCGTTTATGAACTGATTTTGATGATTATTTTTTTGTTGTAGAGGAGATATTCCCAGGGTGGTACCGTGATAAGGAAACCAGGATCTGATGATGGTATCCTAGAGAAATCGAGGATAACTTTCGAAAATTGTAAATATGACTAGTGCGTTAGTTAAGTTTTTGCTTGAGCATTTTAAAGCAGTAAACTCCTCGACGGTACATAGTAGTTACCTTGTGTTTCGGCTCGATGAATTTGTATTGATGAGAACTTTTTACATAGATGGGTTGTGACTGTCATTAGTGGTCTGATGATGAAGATAAAGGACAGTCAAGGGAATTTCTAAACGGCTTACAGGAACTACCCAGTGTTTGGGCTTAATTCATGTATTGAGATCTCAACACGAAATCGTGTAAATACATTAGTGAAAACTTGTTTAGCACTAAAAAGGGTAAAATAAACTATTTTTTTACAAAAAATTAAACCGACTTCAACACCACAAATAGGCACTCAAAAGCGAAAAATAATTTAATATAGGTAATTATTATAACCGCTACTCACTCATCTATATGAAGTCGATGCCAGCCAAATCTAACAGGTAGTAGATAGATACTACTTACCTATGCCTACTTACTTACTACCTCGTACATAGTATATCTACTAACTTTTTAACTATATAAATATATATAATATAATGGATTAGAAGGGGTATTGAAACTGTATGGAATCAATGCCGTACTGCCATTACCTATTTCAACCCCCTAGGGTTACTCAAATCGAAGATCCCGATAACTTTCAACTCAAACTTCAAAATCGCTTCGAATCATTAGATGAGTGCGTAACGGCGGACGAAATAAACAACAGGCTAGTGGAAACTGTTCATGCTGTTAGCAGAAAATTATAAGAGCCGAATGACGCCAAAATAGATCCCAAAAGCTCTCCGATCAAACTTTAAATCTCATGGCGGTCAGACGAAATATGCGGTTGCAGTCTTCGGTCGACATGACGGTATACAGACGGCTCGATAGACAGATATCTACTTGTGTGCGACGCGACGTACGCTGCTTCAATACTTCGAGTATTGAAGAGGCGATCAAGCAGAACAAAGGCTCGAAAGTGTTCGCAAGAAATCTGTCTCTTGGGCAAAGTCAGCTGACCAAACTGAAGACCGATAGTAGTAACGTAGTCTCGTCGAAGCCCGAGATTTTGGAGGAGATTGAGAGGTTATATGAACAGTTATACTCCTCTACGCAAGCTCAACCTGTCGTTATCATGGCAAAAGATCCCAGAGCCAAGCTGACCCAACACTACCGAAGGTATCCCGGAAGTCAGCCTGTATGAGATTAGAATTGCCCTCAAACAACTTAAAAACAACAAGGCCGCGACGGAATTACGACTCAGCTTCTGAGAGCGGGTGCATGCACACTCGTTCTTGCGGGAGTGCAGATCTGCATCACCGTGCGAGTTTTTCACACACTCACGCGCGTTCTGAATTTGCTCTGGCTCATTTCATTCAAGTGGAAAATTTCTGACCCAACTACAGTGTGTAGAAGGTTCAGAGTGGGGTTTGTCTTCATCAAGCGGACGCGTTCAGGCTTGTAATTAATATTCAGGGTACCTAGAACAAGCATGTTGCCTGAGAAATGACTTAGACATTCATCCCTGAATATGCCTATATTTAGGAATTAATGTCTTAGTAATTTTTGACGGCAATGATGAAACCAATCTCATTTTTTGGTCGTCCGTCGGGGCTTCGCCAAGTCCACCTCCTCTGGAGCTGTTTCTTGTAGAACGAATGGCTTTGAAAGATGTCAACCAGCATTTACCTTTCGACCTGTCATCCCTTCACCCTAAACCATGTGGTCCCCCTAGCGACTCGCTGAAGGTCCTGTACTCCCACTTTGGCGTTAAAATCCACCATAACAACGTAACGTTGAGCACCAAGATGACCAACAAGATGTGTGCCAAAGTAGTGCGCGCTTTGCACTAAGACGGGTGTCCGGAGTAGTGTCGGCGGATGTGTCTCGTTCGTGTTACTATGCCACGGTGCATTCCCGTTTACAGTACGGGGCAGAACTATTCGCGCCAGCTGCCGAATGGAAGCATATATGTTCCGCGCCCAAAAACGTGCCGTACGTGCTATCGTAGGCGTGTTGCAATCCACATCCGAGACTATATTTCAAAGAGTTTGGTATACTTACGTTGCCTGCAATCTTGATCAACCAAGTGGCTGTGTACTATGTCAGAAATAACTTAGACTCAAACAACACGCAAGGAGAGAGACACTTTTGCAATATACGCAACGCTGGCAAGCTGGGCAGTATACCATACTCCCTCACGAGATCGGAAAAACTGACTCACATTATGGGGCTGGAAGTTTATAACACTCTTCTTAAAATAGTTATATCTGCCACGAGTTTAGGCAGCTTCAAAAACCGATTAAAAAACTGGCTTGTCAAACAAACTTTTCATAGTTACAGCGAGTTTTTAAAATGAAAAATGAATAAAATGAGTTTTAAAAGAGTGATGGTAAACTCACAACAAAATTCTAAAAAAATGATATTGTTCTTTACAATTGTACCCTTAAGGCTAGAAAGTTTAAATCACACACACATAATATATCTTTTATAACGCAAGCATTCACTAAGGAAGGATTTTTTTAAATTCATAACTAACCCAAAGGGTGAAATAGTGGGTAAAATTTTTTATGATTTTTTTTATTCATTGAACATGTTATAAAGACTATAAAGAAGATGTTTGAAAGACTACTGTTGTGATGAGAACGTCTAGTCTGTGGAAGATGTTGCCAGAATGGGTTCGTCCTGACGGTTACAATTTTGGTGTTTTTAAATTAGGACTGAATCGGTTTCTTTTAGACAAGCAAATTTTATCGTAGATCATCATTAACGGTTACCTTCAGGCGACATTGCGATCAAGTGTGAAACTATAATGGTTAACAAGAACAAAATTAAAAATTTTGACCTACCCCCGACTACCTAAGATTTATTATCTGTACAACATTCTACAAGTCAAGCCCTTTCATTTGATACCTATATTAAGGGAGTTGTGAAAATAGAAATGTAATTGAGGTAGGTTGTGAAGAAATATTTTATCCGCCATTTTGTGGAGGCAGCCATTTTGAATTGATGTTAACCAAACATAGCTAAGAACACCCGCACGGTAATTAACTTTCAAATAAAAAAAAACCGCATCGAAATCGGCCCATCCGTTTGAGCTCTACGGTGCCACAGACAGACACACACACAGACAGACAGACAGACATCGACGTCAAACTTATAACACCCCTTTTTTGGTCGGGGGTTAAAAACGTCTTTGCATGAAATTTCATTAATTGGTTATGATTGGTTATGATTTTGAAACCTAACATTTAGTGCTATTAATAACGATTATTATTTAAGTTATTGTTCGACGTTCATAGTATTAAAGTAATAGGAATCTACAATAAAAAACTTACTGAATGCGAGTGAAGCTGCGGGTTTTTCCATGATTAAGGGTGTAACTATACTAAATAATGTTTTTTCTTATAGTTTATAATTTATTTTATTCCGCTAAAATAATTACGAACTAAGCCATACATGCATTACTTACCTAATATGTGTTTTTATTCATTATATTTTTTAATCAGGTTTTGTAAAATTATTATGTATGCGCGCCAAAATGGATCGCGTGGGGAGCCACGCGATCACTCGCGCTCTAAGGAAAAGCGCGACTACTCTAGGTGTGTAAACTAGATGTCGCTAGTGGTCAATATAGCTGCCGATGTTGTTTCCCTATTCATTCGAAGGATACGTAAATTCATAGTTTTGTTATTTATATAATATTGCTAAGGTATCTAATAATATATTATGTATAATATACTTTTTGGAAATGTGAATTTATTCACATATATATTGTTCTTGAGAGTTGTGATCTGATTACAACAGCCATCAAATTGTTCTCGTAATATGACTGATATGATTAAACTTGTGCATTACTTAAAGACTGTGTCAACCGATCATTTGTCGAGACCCGATTCGCTCATGAGCCACTCGTATGGTGAACGGCTTTAAAAAAAAACGATTATTTGGGTCGCAGTTTTTTTGTATTAAGAATGCAGCACCGGTTCCGTTTTGTGGAACCCGGAATTTCGGGACCTTCGGGCTAAAGAACCGGGATTCCCGGGATTTTCGATACTTTACGTAAGCCTTTATACAATAAATTGGAAATTTAAAAGTGTTAGTACGGCGAAAGTACGAGAAAGGCGAAATGGCAGAGCAAAACAAAAACCTTTAATTCAAATCAAATTAACATTTTAATTCTTGTTTCGTAGTCAAATCAGTCTTATTTAGTGTAATTTTACAAGTATGCATTTTCTATATGCTAACAAGAACATTTTTCTACCTAATCCTACATAACATCAGGTCTTTACATATGATACATATTTATTATTATTATATGGGGTGCGTGGCTCGGGATCCTTCACGTGGTGCACCCTGGGTATCACACGACAACTTGCCTCGGTAACATCTTGTTGTGTGATGGTGAATCCCGGCCGGGGTTGGGAATTTCTACACCCACTCCTCACCCCCTTGAGCAATGCGTGTAGAGGTTGGGGGAAAATAAGGTTAAAATTCTTAAGGAGTCTTCCAGATGAGGGTTCTCCACGAGCACTGTGATTAGCAGAGTGATCGGTGGAAGGACAAGGGCCGCGATGTGGCCATAGAGGCGGAACCGCGGCTATCCCTAGCCGTGGTGGTGAGGGCGGACCTCTCGCTGCCGATCATCTCTGCCGTCAGATGTGAGATGAAAGTCTCTCGACAGTGAGAGGTCGCGTGAGTTAAAACCTCTTGTGAGAGCGAGATTTGGAAACCTCTCGCTCCTTAACTAAGGCGGAAGTGGACATGGGGGCGAGTCTAGAGAGCCGTCACTCTGGGCTCGTACCCCATCTCCACAGGAAGACCTGGGGCGTCGAATGTTTAGGGCCGTCCGACGCCCCACCTAGGGATGGGCCTTCGAGGAGGTGACGCGCCGCTGATATCCGGCGCGTAACTAGAGCCAAATGCGAGGGCACTAACGTCTCTCGCGAGGCGAGTCCGCAAGGACTGTGGTAGGTGGGTCTGGGTCGTCGACGGATGCGCAAAAAGTGACCCCGCGACCCTGACCCCTGGGTATGCAGGAGAAATCTGTCGGAGTTTTAGTCACTAGGGGCACTACGTCGTCTTCCATAGTGTCGAGCCCGACATACCCCACCATGTTCCTGCATGGTGGGCATATGTAAAAGTATTTCCCCCACATAAAAAAGGTCCTTACTTGTGAAATTAGTGTTTTGTAAGGGAGGAACATTTTAAAGTCTATTAAAAAAATATTATATTTATTTAATCAAACTATTGCTATTTATGTACTTTTGCCATCTCATAGGTGGTTCACTGATCCTTTTGCTAAAAAACCATTCGGATGGGAATCAATAAAATCTTTAAAAGCACTTTAGACGGCCCTGTCAGAGGTAATTTTTTTTCCTTGCAAGAAATTATCCAAATTTCGTAAAAAAAGCAATCTGTTGGACCTGCGAGTAATACAATATAAATAATACCCATCTTAATTTACACCGTAGGGTTAAACTTGAAATCGCGAATAAATAATTTCCACAGTTCCATAGGTTTGAATTGAAGTTTGAGGTGAAGTATAAATTTCCGAAAATACCGAAAGAACTGGGATTTAGTTTTGAAAGTACTGGTTCCTAAACCGACGCAAATTTCCGGGATTTCCCGGTACTTTCGGTACCGGGATTTCCCGGGACTATTCACTACTTTGTATCTACGACTAATGTCGCACGCGACTCAAAGACAGAGTGAGATCGACAAACAAGTCGCACTCGCAAAGTGGCTCTGTATTTCTATGTAAAAGAAGGAAATAGAATACAGTTTCGTAGTATGTGATGTAGATGTGATTGAATGAATGCATTCAATCGATTAATTATATTAGCAAGCAAAAAAAGTTAAGTAAACACATTATAGTACAATTTGGTTGGTCTTGTCATCTGAAAATCGGGTTACAAAAGATCGGATGTTTTAGAAATCCACTATTCAATCATTAGTGTTCAGGTTGCATCGAATCAAACAAAAAGATTCGATTAATCGCGAATCTAATTAAGTACAAGTCAAATAAATAATACACTTTTATTGTAGTATCATCGATCATCGATATTAATTTGTATAAACAATTCGTTGAGGACAGATCTAAGAGTACTGATTTACAGGGAAACTTCTACAAATATTATGGACGCGAAGCTTTGTCAGATGTACAAAGGATAAAAAGGAAAAGATGTCAGGATGTTTGTTTATTACTGAGTAAGTAAATTTGTGTATTATTTTTAGTAGTGGTAGGACTCTTGGCAGAATTTGCCTGGGGAAGTACCACACCTTTGCCTGTTATTCTACCAAGCAGTAATGTGCAAACATTACTGTGGTCCGATTTCAACGGCAATGTTTCCAGAGATATTACAGGGCTTAGAGATATAACTTCTTAGATCTCTGGGTGACGAGCGCAGTGCAGTGCTAGGCTATTTTGACTCTTCATGTTCCAATAGCTGCATGTCACTGTGCTGCTATGTGGCAGGCATGTTGCTTACCATCAGGCACAAGTCGTGCTCGTCTTGTCAATCTTCATTTAAAAAAAAAACTATTTCACAAAATACTGAGCTTTGGATGAAAATTGGTTCACAGATAAAAAATGGTCTGGAATAAAACATAGGTTATTTTTATCTAAGGGAACTAAGTGAGTAAACCAACGGGGCACTGCTAATAGTACATGGAGCATCCGACTAAATGCTCCCACAGCTGGGACTCCTCTCTCGCAGGCCATAATCCACCACGTTGCATTGCAATGTGCTCCAATGCATTCCCAGTGCAGCGGATGAGACATGACCTCGAAAGATTCTAGGTATATGTCGGTTCCCTCACGATGTTTTCCTTCCCCGTTTTGAAGTTAGCACAAGACTTCGAAAAGACAGTGATGCCCGTGGGATCCGGAGCCCCCGATCGGTAGTCGCCGTTCTCCCGACTAGACCAGCCGTAATTAAGCTAGTTATACATAGTAGTACAATTGTGTATGTTTACTTGAAAATTGGTAACCGCTTCACTCTGATAAAATCTCTCCTGATGTTAGCGACTGCGGTCTACGGTGGAGAAAGTTATATAAGTAATATCACCCTAATTTGTTTTAGCGGCAACTATATCTCTAAGTGTAATCGGCAAGTTTAAACACGCTGCCATCTAAAAAGGTGCAACATACATTCATTATAAAGCTATGTCGGTTTATAAACGAACACGAAGTGTAAATTCGTTATCCATTTTGACACCAACACCTGATGGTGTTAGCTGTTAGAGATGTTATGCATTAAGCATTCTTTTAAATCCACTAGTTTACCTTTTGTGAGTTATCATTTCCTACTATAGAGGTAGACACAGAACCTGATATCTGTTCCGTGGAGGTAGAGGTAATCTAAATCTAAATATATATATAAAAGCGAAAGGTCACTCATCACGAAATCTCTGAATCTACATATGCTAGGACTCTGAAATTGCATAGAGGCGATTTTTAGCACGTAAGCGCTCATTAAGACGGGCGTTTGCGAAATTAAACCCCTAAGAGGGTGAAACAAGGGATGGACGGTTGTATGAAGATTCCGTAATTTTCAAGGTTATAAGCATGAAATCCACAGAACCGATTTTAATGAAATTTGGTATACAGATAGACTAGATCTCAACAAAGAACATAGGTTTATTTTTATTACAGGAAAAGAGATGAAGGGGTTGAAATGGGAGATGACAGTTTATATGAAAATTCGTAATTGTTGAGGATAAAACCATGAAACATCGTATCTAGACACTGGACGCAAATCAATCTTATAAATCTTTGTTCTAGCAATTTTGTAGTTTCGAACTGTACGGGGATGAAATGGGGGTTCAAATAGGGGAAGAATGTTTTATGTGGAAGTTCGTCATTGTTGAAGATAAAACCATGAAACGTTGTATCTAGAAACTTGACGCGAAGCAAATAAATGTTAGTTCTAGCAATTTTGTAATTTTGAACTGTACTGGGATGAAATAGGGGTTGAAACTTGACTTTTCAAGTTTCAAATCATTACCTGCACTGCGCTCGTCACCCAGAGATCTAAGATGTTATATCTCTAAGCCCTGTAATTTCTTTGGAAACGTTGCCCTTCTGGAAACTGGAACACAGTAATGTTTGCACATTGCTGCTTGACGGTAGAATAACTGGCAAAGGTGTGTGGCAAATGTTACTACGCGGTTGAAACAGTGGGGTATTTACTCTCTTTCACTCTACCGTAAAATATTTAGTATCTTTAACAGTCGGTAACCCTTAATTACGGCCAAGTTTAATAAGGCATTCGTATATCATAACGTTCATAACGTACATTCATTATTTAAATATGAAATTAAAGTTATTTTTTTCTGTTTTTGATCAATCATCATGATACTTATGATGATTGATGATGATGATTATTCACAACGTAGAATCGCGTGCTCCACTATTTCGAAACCCCCGCAAATAACCCTTACAGGGTATAGGGGACTGTCAGTACCTATATCCAATTTTGTGAAGATGGTAGTAGTCTAACTCACAGTGACCTGTGATCAAAGCTATCATCAGACGGAGATACGATCTTGATAGATTTAGGAGTGTATTATTAACTTTCTATCTATCACAGGAAATCCAGCTCTTGTGTGTTTACACTTAATTATTTATTCCAAAGTTTTGCTGTTCTTTTTCTAAGTACATACGTATCTACTTAGCAGGTTCCGCATTTCTCAAGCAGTTGACTTACACAAATCTTCTATGTCTGCCCAGATGTTCTCTTTTTGCTTCTACTTTGGCAAGTATGTATACTTTTAATTTCTTTGACATAAATATAAATATGTAATACATCGCAAATTACTAACTTTACGAGTGATCCAGTGCATTGGGTGCTTGCTTTAATCATACAAGAGACGTTAGATTAATGTAAGTATCTACGCTCAAAAATAAATCAAGTCGGTAGACATTTCACACAGAACTTCATCACCCCAAAACTAAGCAAAGCTTGTACTATGACAGCCAGATAGCTAATATAATACATACTTATATAGTTTTAAATGCATACTTGTCACACATAGAAACACCCACGAAACTGACATTCTAAATTACAAATTGAATTCACATGACATAATTTCTGTATTAACAATGACATTGTGTACTAATCTTAATATTTTAGTCTGATATGTTTTTTTTTATCTTGTAGCTTCTTAAATTTAATATTTTGACATTTATTCAATCTCAACCTTAATTGTCTGTATACCATTTGTGGTAGAAATTAGCGAATTTATGTAGACTTGTACAATCTATGCATACCTAATACGAGTATGTACATACAACCTATTTCACAGACCAATAAAGATTATGATTGTTATGATTATTTTTATTATTAAATATTTGTATTCATCACACACATATCCGCAAGTTGAAATAAAACACCAAAACAAATTCTACGGTAATATTTTCATTTCATACCTGAATTTCATTTGTTAAGAATTTTGTACACATGTAATTACACTTGTAACTTATTTCTCAACTCAAAGTGCTGTTATTATATGCCTCAACGTGTTTACGAACGTTGCTGGCTGCCATCAACTGACATTTTAAGTCACGCTAACTTAGGCTCGTTGCATACAAAATGATGTTAAACTCAGCCGGTTTACTGGAAACTTGAAATTACTGATAGAACCACACATTTTATTATACACGCCAAAAGAATAAAATTGAGAGAATTATCAATACAGACACACATACAATTAAAGATAAATTTAAAAAACGTCTAGGCTCTGGAATGCGTTACATAGGTGGGGTTCTCGCGATATTTACAATATTAGTATCTTCAGCTATTCTATATAAACATGCTCCAATGTAGATATAGTCGCTTAATAACATGCGACATGGCGAGCAAGTGAAAACCTATCATAGTTGAAAATAATCAATTTTCTCCGAAAAAAAAAACAAAAAACTACTTCAATTTAAAATTAAATTCTCAGGCATAAGTACCGCCAAATTCAACAGGAAGCAATCACTAACTCGTCGAGGTAACGAAAGTAAATTTTAGTTGTTTTTTGTTCATCTTTCCAAAAGCATTTTGACATTCTTTGAGTATTTACATATTTCACTGTACAAATTTTGTCATTTTTTGATTATATATAATACATTTATTGCACTTTATACATTCTTTGACATTCCTCACATGAATGAACTGCAAGATCTACTACTGCAAGACCTTAGACCTTGGATGGACATACTGATCAAACTCAAAAAACACAAAACAACATCCTGATGAAACACAAGACGTTGGCGAAATTGTGATCACCAAGCATTTATCTCACACATATATATATATATATATCACAATCAAATAGAAGCTACAAATGAATCGAAGATGAAGAATCAGATGACACAAATAAAAACCAGAAATGAATAGAAGATGAGGAAGAAGAAGACTTTAATCAGCTGACTATTATTTTATTTTTGTCGTTGTATAAATTAAGATAACAAATTGTCTTGCCAGACATATTGCATGCCTCTCGCAGAGGCCAGTTTGCATGGGGCGACTTTTAAAAAGTTTTATATCATCTTATCTTACCAACAAACAGCAATAAAGATTTTTGTATTTGTATATTGTATTTGTAACCGCTACACCGATTTCGATAAAATTTATATGGGGCCAACTCTAAACTACGATCTACCAAAAAAACAAATTAACTGATAACCTCATCTTTCTTGGAAGCCGGTTACAACAGAATCCGACGAAAGTAATTTGCGTATACGCGAGAAGAGGAGACGGTACAAAGATTAGCAATAACAAGGCCGTGCTCGCTACCTCTCCTTTCAGAAGGCCGCCGGATGAGACTGAAACTTAAGTCGGGTTGGACTGACCCACACGTCAGCAGTCAGTACTGGGGTACACGTCAGTAACCCGCTAATCAATTAAAAATGTGTTAAAACCAGTAGTTATAATAATAAATTAATCTATTTCAAAAAAGTGGAAGTCAATTTTTTTGTAGTAGATATAGAATGATGAGACGAGCGGGGCATGTACTCGATGGTAAGAAACATGCCTACCCATAACAACACAGTGACACGCGGACATGAAGTGCCCAAATCATTAGACAGCACTGCACTGCGCTCGTCATGTTACGTCATGTGTTTTTTAACCCCCGACCAAAAAAGGGGTGTTATAAGTTTGACGTCGATGTCTGTCTGTCTGTCTGTCTGTCTGCCTGTGTGTCTGTCTGTGGCACCGTAGAGCTCAAACGGATGGGCCGATTTCGGTGCGTTTTTTTTTATTTGATGGTTAATATCCGTGCGGATGTTCTTAGCTATATTTGGTTAATATCGATTAAAAATGGCCGCCGTCACAAAATGGCGGACAAAATATTTCTTTACAACCTACCTCAATATGGGTATCAAATGAAAGGGCTTGACTAGTAGAATATTATACATTATAAAAAATTCATCAAAAATGGCTAAGAAAATTAAGAAGTTAAGTCATTATTTTGGGAGTTTTAAAGCAAGTCTGTTAAGCAAAACGGTCGACAGAATGTGTCTGGGAGTTCTGGAGCCTTATTTTTAAAGATATTGCCTATAACATACGTGAAAATCAATTATTAGAAAATACTTGAAGTAATGTATCTTCTGAACTCCATATCTCAAAATTGGTCATCTAAGCAAGTTATCGCGTAAGCATGTGTTCTTAGTACATACTAACTCTACTCAATCGTCCACATTTCATCCATCAGAAAATACGTGACGTGGTTGACGTGTGGCGGCTCTGGGATCCTGGACTATTATACATTTTATCAAAATCAATGGAGTGGTTTTTATAATAAAAATAAGGGCATACATCGATTCGTTTATGAATCATTTAATATAAAGATGTTATTCCGTATGTGTTATACTTATAAAAACTTTACAACTACGATAAACTATTACTTAACTACTGTAAAAAAACAACTAAAATTATATCTGATGTTGATTATAGTCTGAAATAGCAGACAGACCAGGCCTCTTTTACTTCCCGCCACGACACCACACCTCTTCAATGAGTCTTTGGACCGTGAATCATGAAACGATTTCGCCTTTTCAAGCCACAAGTAGTCCGATAGAAAGAAGGGCAAGTTGATATTTGTAAAACGTTTTCTTTAGTATTTTAATATGGCCAAAAATAACTGCATTTGAAGAATGTTTGGTTGTTTATTATCCTATCCACAATAGAGTAACTAAATTGTTGGTAATAATCGTTCGCAGCTAAAAACTACTTAGATATACTGGTGACAACTACACGTACCATCAATAATTACAAGAAAAAAGTAAATTTCAAATTACACATTTTCCTAAATAAAAATACGTTTTAGACTGTCCACGTAACCACAGTCGTGGTTCCCGTGAAATTAGGGTCACGTTGTAAAAGACTCGGTGGCAAACCCATAATTTACGGCTCCTGAAATGACAAGTTACGTCTGATAATTATGTGTACGTGAGACTTATCGCCAGTACTATCTACGAAATGCGCTTAGTAGACGAGGAACGAGGAACCTATCGATCGAAGATACTTACATTTAATGTTATGAAAATAACTGAGGTATTTTTAATATACAAAAAAATCACTGTCATTATGTTTGTTACGAGTGAACTATTTTTTTTTAATAAAGAGTGACGAGAATAGCAGGACACGAGCCTGATGGTAACATGCCTGCCACATAACAGCACAGTGACACGCAGCTATTGGAACATGAAGAATCCAAATCATTACCTAGCACTCTACTGCGCTCGTCACCCAGAGATCTAAGATGTCTAGAACTATTTACCAAGTCAACCGATGTTCACATAATATAATTTGGTCCAACTGGAAAGATATAATAGTAAACAGCTCAATTTATAGTCGCAATATATTTCATAACCCGAGCAAAGCCGGAACCGTTTGCTAGTCAATTAATAAAACAAAATAAAATGAGCCTTTATTGCTGAGCCTAATTTTTTTTTACTATTTTATTGCAGAATATCGATATCCTTATCCCCAGCTTGTCATTCGACAAAGGCCTCCTAAAGTTTTCCAGGTCTTGCTGTAATTTGCGATTGGAATTCAATCTGGGCTACTCATTCTTTTCAATTTCACTTCCCATCGTTAGCTATCGTCCTTTTCTACTTTTGCTATCCCTATGGTACCATTCTGACAGAAGGGACGGCTACCGGGGTGGTTAGAGGCTCTTCTAGGGTTCGGGAAACTCGACACCCGACTAGAGGGTCTCCTGAGGTACGTGGAGTCCCACACATCGCCATTGTAATGGGTGAAGCAGGAGCTCCGGGTGAAGTGGTTCCAGCGGACCGGCGCCAAGAAGGCACGATAGCAGAAGAGTCCCAATCCGCTTCCTTTATCCCGGTTCCAAGGGTACTTTGAGGGTTCCCCAGGATTTTTGAGGCCATCGGTCGTTGGTAACGGACAATCCCACGTTACCACTGGTTCCTCCGGGCGGTGGTACGTAATGTATTTCCCTGTGCAAATAGGTACATTTCTTGTCAAATTTTCATCTTCTCCCTTGACAGGTTTCTTGTCTATTGTCATTTTATCATACTATTATTATACAAGGGGTCTATATAATGTATGTCACACTGATATTATAAAGGCGATAGTTTGTGAATTTGAAAGTGAGTATGTTTGTTCACAAGGAGTTCAGTAAGGACTGATTCGATTTTAACACATGAGCCTCTCCATCCCCACTTTTTAAGCTGCGGGTTCCAGAAAACTGTACACCAATTTTTGTAAGGAATTCACCAAAATTACTAGTTAAAGTTCCAAAATTTGGATGTTTGTTGTGTTTAAATTGAATTTAAACTTGGACCATAGTTAGATTGTAGTCTGGTACATAGACAGCCATTCATCGCAGGAAATCGCGAGAACGATAACTACACAGGGAAAACCTCGGGCTGTTGCTAGTTATCAATAATTTCGACAGCACACACGATGTACAGAATGCTGTAGACCTTTTATTTCTTTGGATATCTTCATATTCGGTTTGGATGACATAAACTTCTGGTAGAAATCCCTCCAAGAAAGTAACTCGATTTATAACTTTATAATATAATCCACTTAGTGATTATGTTCTAAACATTCTACGAATGAAAGATTTTGGTAAATATGTGAATAAGTTTTTGAATTTTTCACATTGCAAACAAAAACACAATACTAGCAGTGCCTCGAGCTTTTACCCGCGTACCACTTTCCCATTGTCATCCCGTGATAAAAAGTAACCTATGTCTGTCTATAATCTGACTTTGTTCTACATTTCCACAGTATCTCTTCGGACGTTCCAACGTGATTGAGTGACAACCATCCAAACATCGAAACTTTTGCATTTATAATATTAGTAGGATATTAGCATAGATTAAACAGAGCACTTAAGTATTCTAAACTAGAAGCCTTGATTACCGGTTTCCAGCAAAAGAGTATTATTAGAATCAACCTGTCTAAGAGTCCTCTACATTTGCTAAAGTACGCAGTCCGCCAACTACTACCAGTTAATTGCAATGAAGGCGTTTACCTTCGACCAATTGAAAAAAAATAGTAGTGGTAGGACTCTTAGCAGAGTCCGCCTGGGGTCTTATTCTACCGCCAAGCAGTAATGTGCAAACATTACTGTGTTCCGGTTTGAAGGGCCACGTTACCAGATAAATTACAGTATAATATCTTAGATCTCTGGGTGACGAGCGCAGTGCAGATCTAGGTAATTATTTGGACTCTTCATGTTCCAATAGCTGCGTGTCACTGTGCTGTTATGTGGCTGGCATTTTGCTTCCCATCAGGCACATGTCCAGCTCGTCTTGTCACTCTAAATTATAAAAAAAAAATGAAAAAAATAAGTTATGATATGAGACAGTCAAAAATCTAATCATTTTTTTATTTAGTTCCTTCATTATTGCATATTAAAATATCTGAAAGTCGCCAGGCCATTCCATAAATTATTGATTTAACCTCTTTGATTATTGAGGACGTGTTGATTGCAAATTAAAAAGTGGTTTCATAAAGTAGGGTCAATATCTACGCAGTAACGTAATAAGTGGTTGGTAGCTTTTTAAATCTACCCCTGTCATGTGAGAATTGTCCGCCAACATTTATTTGTTTACTTATAATATGACTGTAAAATCATTTGTTACACTGTCACTGCCTACAAGCGAATACTTTCAGAAAGACAAGTTGATACTGCGTCAAAATTGTTTTATGAAAATTATTTGATACAGAGTTATTTATTGACATTTTGATAAAAATGAATACTGGTAAAGTATTCCAAATTTAAAATTGATTCATTCATAAATTCTGATGTGATTGAGCAACAAACATCCAAACATTGGCATTTTATATTATTACCAATATTCTGGAAAAGTCACGCTTACAAACAAATTCATTTCATAATATGTTGTTACATAATTGGATACTAGTATATTAAACACATTAATATACAGATAACTTGAAAAAGTTCTGACTGATAATAATAAAGATAATACATAAATATTTTAAAACTGTGGCAATTAAAAAAATTAAGGCAATCTGCCTAAATGCCCAAGAAGTCGGTCGTTCATAAAAACTATTTTATAATCTAGACTACAAAACAACCAAAACACAGATTCATGAGGTTTATTTGCTAAACCACTAAAAGCTAATATATCGTTTACTGATTGGTTTCCGCATTGCCTGAAAATCATAAGTTTTATCATTTAATAAAAAATGAAATGTTCACTGTGTCGTCTATACTTTCCTATTCCTAAGACCACGGAGGAAGTCTGATGATGGTAGTATTTAGCACCCGACAGCGAAAAAAGACAGAAACGCTAATTTGACTCGTCGTCGGAAACTCTGAAATATAGTTATTATAGTTTAAGTCACCTAGCACTCAAACATTTTGCAAAATATGCCCATAAGGCATTTTTAAGCGCGAAAATACAGTAGAGCTTTAACCGTCAATGAAACGAGTTCCACTGATTAGCTAACTAGTGTCCTAACGAAGCAGAAGTGGAGCAGTTTCCTCAATTAGAGTAATGTTTTTTTTCTGTTGAATTTCTGAGGCTAAAGTGGAGTAAAATTTATCTATGAAGAAATTTAATGTAATAGAGATAAATGTAGGTAGACCGATTGTCTTTCAATAATTCAAATCTGTGGATCTTCGTGAAGATAAATATTAAATAGTTAGGTAGTATGTCATTTTCATAAGAATTTAGTTTTGTTTTGCTTTAGTACAATAGGTAATTTTACAATTGTAAAATTTGTAATATATATAGTTTGATAGCTGAATAAATGTGGTCGGTTTAATTTTGCTGTGTCGTAACGATAAAAACAACTCAAGGTTCAACCAACTATCAGAGGCTGTTGAGAGGGATTAACTTGTATCTATAAATATATTGGATAATTATTTGACTGATATTAACACGTTACCTAATTAAGGGATCATTAAAAGAGTAGAGATTTTTCCAGAAACCTGTGATTTAGATTGGCATCCCGGCTGCACCTCTGTCTACTAGCAGTGACGGTAAGTGATGAAGGAAAACATAATGAAAAAAACATCATCGTCCACTGCTGGACTAGCCCTCTCCTATAATACGCCACTCAAGCCCGACCCTCGACCAACTTCGGTCGAAAAAAAAATATCGCGTCCCTTTTAAGCATAGATGTTATGAAGTTCAGTAACCAAAACTATCGGATACGAAATAAAAAATATATCCGAAACCGTAACCGTATCCGTTTCACAGCTTACGGATTGTTTCGGATACAATCGACTTTCAGGTGATAAGGCTTAAAACTGCTTTTTGCTAAATCTTCCTCTGCTCAGTTTCAGATTATTATAATTACATTAATTATAGTTCTTATTTATGTATTCAGTCTAATATCCGTTACCGAAACTGTCGGATAAATCTATCATATTAAATAATTACATTTCCGTAACTGAATCTGTAAGACTTAATTAATTAATATACATTGTGTAAAACTTAAACAACACGGCCGAAATTGGTAAACTGTTGTTTCTTTAATATGTTAAGTACCATCTTATGTACACAATTTACCAATAAATGATTCTGATTCTGAATCCGAAACCGATATAATTTTGTTCTTATTATATCCAGATCCGAAATATCATATCCATAACATCTCTACTTTAAAGGCGTCTTTCGTATCATCATCACCCAATTTTATACATCGAGTATATCCCGACATATAAAATGACATCTCGACAGCTTTTTTATTGCAGAGATTGTCTACATATCTTTTAATATTTTCAAGTGTCCAGTTTATGAATATATTCGTGAAGTTATGTGCTGTAAGTTCAATTCATTTATGGGCAGATCCTTTAATAACAAAAAACTTAATTACAAAAACTTTACTACATACAATATGTACGTCTATGTACAATCCTACTATCAGTCGGAAGCGCGTATAGCTTGCTGACGATATCACCACGCTTAATAGTATTGATACATTTTCGTCATTATTTTTGTTTCTAAATCTTAATCTTGTAAAAGATATCTCAGACAATACGTAAAACACGAACAAAACCTTCAATAAACTAAATTACAAAGAAAACTAGATGACAAGCTGTATTCTAGCTAGGTGAAGAAATGATAATACGAGTATGTATAGATAGTTAAAAGAGGGGAAACGAACCGGAAGATGTAATACCGTTGGTAAGGCGACTTAATCAGTTCCTCTTGATGCTAACGACGATGAAATTTTCCGTTCTTAATAATTAGTTAGGGTGTTGGTAATATGTGATACTTTACTACGTTCACTACATTTTCTCAATATTTACGCGAGCAAAGACTTGTTTTTTATTATGAGTATACATATGTAAAGTGACGAAAGTATAGTATTATTGAAGCAACACGACTGCCCAAAACAGCACGCCACGCCACGAGGCGATATAACACATTCTGGCATTTTATATACTTACTGACAGTATTTTTTTTAAATAATGACTAGGTTGCATTTGATCACGTTACGAGTATCTTGATGTTAAATGACGAAACCCATTTTAGGAAGAAGCCGTGGTGGCCTTATCGTGACAACGTGTGATTCACAAATGTAGATCGTAAGTTTTAATTCCCTCTGCACCTCTGAGTATTTTTTGAATTGAAAACTTCTTTTCGCGTCACAGACAGAATTTTAGTGGGCTGTGAATTGAATTCTAGCGTCGCCCTTGGGAATGATAAGAAATCTTCGGGTAAACTCGGGACCATGGCCATTGGCCATCTAGAAATGCGTCAGTATTTCCTATGGTCATGGCCACGCCCTCCGGTTTCAACCGCGTAGTTTCCAAAGTAAGCTGTCAAATTCTGAGTTATAAGTTTTCACTTCCATCGGCAGTTCCGAAGACTGCCACTTTTTTTTTTGGTAGATCATACTTTGGAAATGATCCTGTAGACATTTTGTTGTAGTCAGTGTAAAAAATATTAAAATTTGCTTTCTATAATACAATCGTACTACCTCGGTTTTATTACAACTGCTTATATTTTATTGGATTTCAGACAACTCGAATAAACGTGTGACAGATTCTAATATTAAATAGAAGTGAGTTTTTGTTTTTTCGGAGAACATTAAAGAATTCCACGAAATAGTAGGCTTATCTTCAACACCTCGCTGTCGCTCCGTTGAGTAGATTTTGATGTAAGTATAGAGATATTCAGCGTGCGGAATATGTGAAATGTTGCGGCGGGGGCTCTCTTACTCGGCAATTAAGCATTACCGACCGAACGTACGACCCCCGGGCACCTTGCCACATGGCACCAGGCACCAACCAGCCTCGAAACTCATTTTACCTCTATACTAGGGGATACTCATAGGGAAACTCTTTTCTCCCATGATATTTAATTCACTCTCGGCGTAACCCAAAACGATCGATGAGGTTAGTAAATTTGCTCAGAATAAAAAAAAACGTCGTGACACAGGAGCATAGGACGACTGTTTTGGGAAACGCTAAAAAAATTATTGTCTCGGTATCGGTTTGAAATGGAGCGTTACCTGGACATTGATTCACTGTCGACTTGAAGAGAGTAAAGCCCAAACATGCTTATTATGAAAGTGGAGTCCATTTTGTTTGAGTTTTTGGAACGTCGACCGAAATTATGACACGTTTTCGAGCGAATTTTAACTGTTGTACTCATTACCAACTTGACAATTTCTATTCTTTCTTTTCTTTCGGATCCCTACCGATGGAAATTTTTCACTTAACATTATCTTGACTCAGACTAATCTTTAATATAAGTGGCATATAGCGGCAAATGAAATAAACATATTGGTTGAGATTTCTCACACAACAAATGCTAATATTTCGAAAAATTATACTCAAAACGAAAGTTTTTAGTTTTAGTTATAATTTTTTACCGAAGTTTTTGAGTTTTAAAACTAAATTACAATAAAAACTTACGCTCGACTTGCGAGTATTACCCGTAGGTCTAAAGAAACTCTGGTTGTCGTACGTACTCTAGTCTAATATGAACTGGTAGCGCTCCCAGCATGCTGGTGACATTACAACGCTTGTACGATGAGCCAAACAAGCGCTAGCATTTTTCAAACTTTACTTAGTTTGGAGCTTTTTTGCTCAGTACCACAGTTGTGTGAAAAATTGTCGACCAAGATTTTAGTTTTAAGCATCACATCCACAGATTAGATCCGCTGGTCACATCCAACAAGGGCTTGGAAATATTTTTGAAATCGAGACGAAGTTCCGTCCCGCTACGGGCCTAGTTTAAGAACTAATCAATAGAATATTTTCATCCGACTGTGTCTGGGCAGAATGCTACAATTCACTCGTTTGACTCTTCGCCTTGCTTTCTATCAAATATTCTAGTGTTGTTCTTTTTAACCGACTTCAAAAAAGGAGGTTTCTTAATTCGACCGTACATATATTTTTTTTATAGATAGATAGATAGATATACTCTTTATTGTACACACCAAAAACAAAACAAAAAAAAACACTTATACGGGAGAGAAGAACAATAAATACTAGTGATACTTATCGCGAAAAGCGTAAGGTCTTCCAGGCAACCTTAGGATGGAAATAGTTAGTTTTATGTGTGTTCGCGGATAACTTCGTCGTTTATTAACCGATTTTGATGATTCTTTTTTTGTTGTAAAGAAGATATTCCAAGGATGGTACCATGATAAGGAAACCAGGATCTGATGATGATATCCTAGAGAAATCGAGGAAAACTTTTATACTTTAAAACTTTTCTGTTGAAAGTCGGTGTTTTTGTTAATATTATTGATAGAATTCACGATTTAGTTAGACTAGCTAAAACGCACTAATTAACCAAGACAAACACATGTGAACAAGTTACATTCATTTATTTTAGACTAGCAGCGTCCCGAGGTTTTCCCCACGTAGTTCCCGTTCACATTATTTTCCCGGGATAAAAAGTAGCCTGTGTGTTCTTCTAGAATATAACCTAGCTGTTTTCCAAATTCATATGTTATGACGTGATTGAGGAACCAACATCCAAATATCCAAACAATGCTATTTTAGAATATCAATACGAGTAGGATAAAAATACTGTCCGAATACCATAAAGAAGTGGAAATACGAGCTATGGTGGGAATAAAGAGAGGCCTTTTGCTCAATATTGAGACAAAATATACCAATATGATACAATACATTTCACTTAGCCCTGTGGTGGATATTTGGGATATGACAGTTACTTACTTGAAAATCAATGTTGGAAACCATTATGGTCTTCAAATAATCAACCGTAGTATAAAAAATTAAGCATACAATTGCCAGAAAAATAAATAGCGCTTATTAAATAGGTACTACAGTAGGAGTATCAAAGGAGTTCCACGGGGACCAGACCCTTGAGGGACGCAGAAATTACGAAACCATAACCTTATTTTAGGTTATGCAGGGCATAAGCTGGCCGAGAATATATTTATACTCGAATATCATAGAGTCAAACTTTATGTCAAAGGAGTTCGTGTTTCTGCATAGACACCTGGGTACGGTACTGTTCGGCTTATATACACAAATTATATTAATAGCCATATTCGCAAATAGTCGTTTTTCGTGGTGATACAGAAATTGGGATTAAGATTCTAGTGTTGGGTTGCACCCAAACTATATATATTTATCGCATAAAGATGTTTTTTTTTCATTATCCAACGACATTCATTAGAATGTACTAATTACATTAATAAATAACGAAAAAAAATGATATTTCCGGTGTTGAAATGATAAGTGAATCGTGATGCGTCTTACAGTTTTACCTTTCGGTACCGACTTAATAAGTACAAACTAACATTAATTAGAATTTTAATCTTCACGCATTTTAACTGCACCTATGCATTAAATAGCTCGAAAACCCAATTCAAAGAGCAGGTAGTATCACACGAGGCTTATGTATGATTTCGTGGAAATCTCTCAGTAAGTATATTATCAAGAGCAACAGCAAGTTAGTACTTATTATAAAGATTCTTTAATTTGTTGTTTAGTGTTATAGTTACATTGTGGATGGGTTCGCAGATATAAAATTTCCAAAGTTTAACGGAAAATGTAAATTTTTTGGATTTCCTTCTCAATCCACCTAACTTAACAAAGGTTAGAGACAGACAGAGTCTCCAATTGGTAGAAGTCCTGAAAAGATTTTTCCTCAAGGTTGGGAGCTCTGATAAAGCGCTGTCATGAAAGTTTGTTCCTTAATCCTGCATAATTTAAAAGAGGATGTTAATGTTCTAAATATGGTTGTGACTTACATCTTGCTGGTTAAAAAAGTCATCTTGGGCGTCTTCACTCGCGCAGCCCATGTCTTGCAGGAGGGGCGTAACGTGACGCTCCCAGTCATCCATTATTACAAAACTCTCCTCAAACTCGCAATAACAGCGCGAACCGATTATCACAGCTCACCAATTTACCGATCAGTCATATCAGCGTTGTCCGGCAAAGGGCATTCCATTACGACGCAGCGAACGCATTTCGCGCCAAAAACTTAGAAACTTTTCGAGTACCGAGAGTGGCGGGAAACGGATGAGATCGCACGCGACACTCGGCTGTTGCAAAGCCGGAGCGAGAGAGAAAAAAAACGGGCTCTTCGGCCGCGGGCGTATCACGTGGCCGCTGTTACCGGCGCGCATTCGAGGAACGAACTAGGAGGAAAGTCGGCGACAGCGGCGTGCGGAGTCAGTGTCGCAAGGCGCGGGACCCCGGCCGCCCGTCGACGCGACCGGAACAGGAGTGCGTGCCAGGCCGGTCTCTCGCACGCCCTCTCTCGCGGCCCTCTCGCTCCGGCCGCGGCCGCCCCGCTCGCGCCGTCCCTCTCGCGCGGACCAGCGACGCACGCCTCCCATGGGCGGCCGCGCTTTCCCGCCGTCGGCTGTCCGCGGCCGCAACATGGCCGTATCTCTTCAGACCTCCACTCACCATCACCATCCGCTGCGCACCTCCGCAGCGCCCGCCGCCACCACCATGCGTTTCCAAGCCGATCAACTGATGCTTTTTTATTTGCATTGTTTCCCGTAATATTTTTTTTCAAACAGTACTTACCATAATTACACGACCTCAACTTGAAGGTCCAAAATGTAATACTTTGTTTCACTTGCCAAAACTTCACTACAAAATGGCACACAATCAAAAACTTGCGATTCCCTCCAACAGAATCGCATTTGGCACCATACACAAGAAAGGGTTAAATACTGGTCACGGCATACATGCAACATAAAACTTAGGCGTTGTGTCCGTAAAATATGTCCTAAATATTAAAACTCAGTCGCTCAGCACATTACTTAGAACACAGACAGACATAAAAGGCACGGGCTTACGAGTGCAAAAAATGTACCTACTAATGAAAAACAAGTACTTACCTGCACACTATCATATGCACAGTTTTTTTAAACTCAGATTCACTATTATAACACTACTATAAAGAATAACGTAAGAAACTATCTGCGATCTATAATTTTCCCTCTACACTGCCTTTCCTACTAATTTTATCAATGGATATTTATTGCTCGATTACCTCGGACCGATTGAACGGATCGGGCTGATAATTGGAACACAGATTTTAGTCTGGTATGTGGGCTACTTTTTATCACGTGAAAATACCGGATACGGGAGCAACGCGGGTAAAACCGCAGAGCGCTGCTAATATCAATGTATATACCACACAAAAATGTAGCCTGTGTGACTGCGGGAGGACCATAGCCTGAATGAAATAACAAGAGTAGGCAATTCAATACCATAATAGTTCATAGAGTCTTATATTAAAAATAAAAATTACGAAGCTGGAAAGGTTTTCAGTTTGAACGCGGTAAACTAAAGAAGTACTCGTACTTGACCGATGTCAAATTTTTTTCACAGTTGTATAATAATAAATATGTACATCACAGATTTCTAAACAGATGAAACCTTCGTGAACGACACTGTGAGGCCAGTCGTTAGTTATGTATGCGTGACAGCTCTCACCGACGTTGTCAAATTACTCACGTTGGTGTGCGTGTAATGTTCCCAGTCTTAAGAAAAAAGTCCCACTATTGTTGTCTTAAGATTTGGAAATTTTCACATATAATAAACGCATAAAACACAATTTTAAAATAATTTATTATTACACCGATAATATATAATGCAAGGATTTCTTGTTAATAACTTGCTCCACAAAAAAGGAGACAAAAAAACTTTTTTTCAAAGCTATCAATAGCTTTTTTTTCCTAAATAGAATATCAAGGACTATAAATGAAGAACAGCCCATTGAACAAACTGGTTTTAGAGCAGGGTTTTGCAACTATTGATCATATGCATGTATTAAAATAGTTAATAAAAAAAATCTCAAGAGTATGGGAAAGACCTATACATTGCATTTGTCGACTACAATAAAGCTTTTGACTCAATCAAACACAATCTGCTCTGGGAGGCTCTAATTCAACAAGGAGTAAGAAAGAAATATGTTCGTATTATTGAAAATATATATGCTAACAGCACTGCACAGATCAAGTTAGAATCCACAGGTCATAGACGAGACGTTTTATAACGGCGAGGATTTGTTATTATCTATTCGTTTCATAACTATAGTTTTCATCAACACTATTAGTATTTTTATTAACCCTAGTAACGGCGAGGATTTGTTCTTGGCATCGATTCACATTAAATAAAAAAAATAACGATTATAAAAATAGGGCTTAAAATTGAATTATCCAATGTTCATCAATAATTTGGTCTACGAGTATCTTCAAAACAAAATTAGAATCTATATTTTACCTTAACTTCAGGGAAAATATTTTCAATTTAGTATAGCAACACTGACCTATTTTCGTTGAGGTGTTGCGTTTCTATTCATCAATCGAAATAAAATCGTCTAAATTATATAAATACCAGTAAAAATATTCTAACTTTCCTATGAAATTTCCTTTTTTTATTTTTGGGAACAATGTTTGCAATGTTTGACAACACAATACGGCATAATCTTAAACAAAACATAAAATCACACGGGACTCCCGTACGAGACGGAAGTCAGTTTCGTACTGACTGGAGTTTGTATTTGCTTTGGCGTTTGATATTTGCTTTCCGGACCTAAGGATCTGTGTTCCGCACGTTCCATCTGCCTTTTGTTTTAGAAATCTGTGTTGGCCATATACAATGTACCGCGGGCGAAGCAGGGGCGGACCGCTAGTCTTAAAAATAAACTTTAAGTATCTTTGCATCGTCTAAAACAAAGTTACCCTCAGTGTTGGTACGTTTACATATTTTAAATTATGCAACGGATTTTGATGTAGTTTTCAACGTAGATATAGATAAATTCAAGAAAAAAAAATCAGTGTCTAATACTAATAAATATTAGTGGACAATTCGCACACAACACCATCTGACCCCAAACTAAGCAAAGCTTGTGTGATGGCAGCCAGATAGCTGATATAATACTTATATAGTTTTTAAATACATACTTATTATACATAGAAACACCCAGACCAAAACAAACATTTGCAAACATTTGAATTCATCACACAAATATTTGCACTGGGCGGAAATCGAACCCACGACCCTCGGCTTCGCAGGCAGAGCTACTACCAACTAAGCTACTAGGCCAGTCAATACTATTTGGATATTACTCGTAAAGTACAGGAAAGTCGAGCAATCCGGCGTTAACTGGAACTAGCCCTCTACACTACAATGTTCTACAATAGTAACAACATTACACTCCTGACAGGCCACGTAGCTTACAATATAAATTTCACTAGCAATGACTCGCGATTTTACCCGCCATTCCTGTTATTTTCCCGGGATAAAAGTGTCCTGTGTGTGTCCCGACTACAAATTAATGTGTTCCAAATTTCAACCCGATCAGTTTAGAAGTTTTGACGTGATCGAGCAACAAGCTTCCAAACTTTGACAAATACCAGGCCACTCAGAAAGTTTGGCGAAAAAAGTGTTTATGTATAAGACACTGGCGATTTGTAATTATTTTGAAAACTACGATTATTTATAAGTAAAAATACCTCTGTTCGATTTTCAAACTTGCCCTCTGCATTTTTTTGAGAGCCAATTAAAATTTTCTTGTCTCATTAAAAAATGGAGCTGCGTCGAGAACATTTTCTTGCTATTATGATTTTTAACGATTTTAAATGTTGCTTAAAACCTGATGAGTCATTTGATCGATTCGCAAAATCGAGAGTGAATCGGTTTTTTCTAGGTAAGCACGCTCCATCGTAGATCTCATCATCGCTTAACATCAGGCAAGATGGTAGTCAAGTGCAAACCCATAATAGTTAAAAAAATCGACTAGAATTGTTTTTATGGATGAAGGACCTTCATAAACAACCATCTACCGCTGGTATGGCGAGTTCAAACGCAGTTGTTTTAAATTTGGGCGATGAACAAAGGAGTGGTCGTCCTATGACGGCTGTAACATGTGCTGTACACAATACACAAAGTGTGCTGGCAGAAAAAAAATACAAGAATACAGACGCATTACGTACGAAGAGATTCAGCATACTCTGCAGATTGGTTCAGGATGTGTTCATAACATTTTGCACAAGCACTTTCGCATTAAGAGGACAGTTTCCTGCTGGGTGCCGCACAACCTCACCGAAGCTCAGAAGCGATCCTTATGGATTGGTATCGTGATATGATACAAAAAATTGATGCAGGCTCGTCATGGCACGTTTACGACATTTTGACAGGTGACGAATCTTGGATTTATCAATACGATCCAGAAACAAAGCGTCAGTCAGGACCAAAGCAGCATCAATACCGAATAGTACAGCATAAAATGCCTGCCTGAAGTTTTTTCTGCAATGAGCAACAAGCGACTGAACACCGGACTCCACGGGGTCCTTCACAACGACAACGCGCACGCGCACTCTACGATCAAAACGAGGGACTTCCTGGACTCCACACCGGTCAAAGTCTTGGGACACCCTCCTTACAGCCCTGATTTGGCTCCGTGTGACTTCTTTTTATTTTTTTAAGTTAAGTTTTCATCGCCGGAAGACGCGATAGCAGCGTTTGAGAAGGCCGCAGAAGAGGTGTCTGCGGAGGACTGGAAAAAAATGAAAATTGGTGCATGACGCATGAATCTTTGTATAAAGGCTGGTGAAAAGTTCTTTGAAAAGATTTAGTAAAAATATTTTTTTCATATAAGTTACTTTTTTAGTTTCTGAAAACTTTTTGAGTGTAACTCAAAAAGTTTTCAGAAACTAACTAGCTGACCCATACCCGTGAGCTGACCCTATGAACTCGTACCACCATATTTTTTGTCGTCATAGTTTTCTAAATTTTCTGCTATAGGTACAACCATTGTCCCGACAATACCGAATACATAAAACAAAGAGCCATCCAATTTGATGCAGTTACTTGGTTCTTTACCACCGTACCTGTTCACTACATTTGTCCAAGACTTATGCGAACTAAATAAAAACAATCAAGCAACTTATCAAAACAATTGTATGCTATTGCTGCGTCCTCCGTTGGCAGTCAACAAGGTTGATCACCCTATTGACAGCCAACAACGGACGTTCGGCTGTGCGACCTTCGGCGTGGCCATTCAATGTCTCCAGTCCAAACTAATCGTTGGTATTTAGACGACACAACTTTGGGTGGCGATGTGAATACTGTTCTAACTGATTTACAAAGACTCATAGACGGTTTTTGTCTCATTGGTTTGGGACGAAATTTTTCAAAATGCGAACTTTTCGTTTGCTACACATGTTCAGATCAAGATTCGCCAACAAAGAAATTAAATTATCTGGCCCCCAACATCAAATCAGTTGAAAAAAGTTCCCTGCGCCTCCTGGGTTTACCGATATTAGACGAATCGTTACTCACCTTTTGTCGAGGAAATATTCCAAAATTTTACGAGAGCCTAATAGATAACTCAAAGTAAACATCCACATGGCGCTTACAATATTTATTCGACTTTGTCTCTTTGTTCCGAAATTGATGTACGCTTTACAAAGTAGTCCGCTGTGGAAACATGGAGAAATCCTTTGGAGGTTAGACAATGTCGTAAAGGAATCTCTAATATCGGTGTTGAATGTGGATAGAAGTGGGAAGGCGTGGTCACAAGCTTCACTACCCATAAGGTTAAGAGGCCTAGGGGGTCTGCCAAATTTCAAGTGTAGCTTTACCGATATTTTTGTCCTCAGTCCATAGTACGCAAAATTTATTTAAAAAAACTCGCACCATCATAAGGTCATTCGGATTTAGTAGTAGCTAATTTGTAAGTTACGGCTGGTCTAGTCGGGAGAACGGTGCCTGCCGATCCGGAGACCCCGGGTTCAAACCCCATACGCACCACTGTCTTTTCGAAGTCATGTGCGTAATTCCGCTAACTTGAAAACGGTGAAGGAAAACATCGTTATGAGACCAACATGTACCTAGAACCTTTCGAAGCCATGTGTCATCCACCAACCCGCACTGGGCCAGCGTGGTGGATTATGGCGTTAACTCTCTCCTTGTGAGAGAAGGCCCGAGTCCCAGCAGTAGTAACATTTAATGTGCGGTTGATGAGTAGCCAATTTGTGCGAGGCTATAATGCTTGGAGGCTGGCTTGTCCAAACAACGATTTCTCCAGATGTCTGTCATCTCGGAGACAGTGGGATCGACCGATCTGCGTTCTGGCACGTAACTATCTTCTCGATACGTGTCCTAGTATCGCGGATCGTGCTCGTATCCTTGCTGTATCTGTGTGGGAATCGGGCCTTTGGTTACAAGCTTAGCCATCTTTCAATACCGGTAGCCTATTATAACCAACTGCATTTCATCTAGCTGTTAGCTTGCGCTTGTGTACGAAGTGCTGCCATCGCTGCCATTATCACCAAAATCTCTCTTACTCGAAACCGTATTGACAGTATTAGCCGCCATGCCAGCCTGAACGACATCGTACACCGGTTTTTTCCTCCGCCAATTTCCTAGCCTTACTTATTCGAACCGAGTGGGCATGCGCGTGACGATGGCAAAAGACGACATGACTGTTGTCCTTTCCTTGAAAGTTGGCTCGGCTCCTAGTTTGGGACGCAACTTGCCTCGATACTCTAGCACCATCACGTCTTGCAGGGATGCATAATAGGGCCGGTGCAGCAGCTAATTCAACTGAGCTTTTTTTTTTTTTTTTTTAATTAGCCACTCCACAGACTCAGGGGTCCGTGATCTTTGTCATTACAATTATATATTATAATTTTTTACACATATTTTGGATAAGGAGAAGAAGAGGAAAATAGGAGGGAGTTGGGTACATTTAAAATCTAATTCTAGTGCTCGTCTGTAGAGCCGATCACTACCGGCTGGGATTCCGCTAGTCTAGTCTAATCGTCTCGATATCGAGTGTTTGCCTAATTGCCATTTGCCTAAGCTGCCTCCTCCCGGCCCAGAGCCTCCACAACGGCCGCATTTCTGTCCCTGATGGCCATCTGTAGGTTGAAATCTCGGATGGTCTTTGGTGATGCAGCCCACGCTCGCCGCACGAACCGACCGATGGCGTCGTCGGTGTCGTCAGCGTAGTATGTGAAGGTCCCCGTGTGCCGTGAGATTACAACAACCGCATGGGGTACGCTCTCGTGCAGCTTCATGTTTGCCTTGGTTTTGATTGCGATTACCGACTCGTATAAACTGAGCTTCTCAAACGGCGGATATATGCAACCTTCCGAAGTGGTTGCATATTTTAGCCTTTTGAGGTTGAGACATTAGGCCCGTGGAGGCTGGGTGCTCATCTCATCTTCAAAAGCCTTGATCGACGCGTTTTACTGCGTGGCTTAAACGGTGACATTTATTTGACCCAACGCATAAAAATGCCATTCAGCGTTGTAATCCCGCGAGCATGCCAGGCACACTTCCGGCTGAACATGTTGATTATCTGTAGATTTTCAATGATCCCTGGATAATTCAGATATGTTTAGTACGCGTAGTTAGATAGGCATGTAGCGTAGTGTAATTCTCATTGTATTTAGTTTGGTTACTTAGAGGCTCTGCCCATTAGAACATAAAGAGTTCAAATTATTACCTAGCCTTGCACTGGGCTCGTCATCCAGAGATATAAGATGATTCTTCTCTTGACCCTGTGGTTTCCATAGAGGTTTTTTCTGGAACTACGTAAAGCGTATTGTATTATTACCCGTAGAAATTGTATACATGTTGTACATGAACAGATATAAACTTTCAACGAAAATTGGCTTGAATGGGATTTGGTAAGTAAATTTATTTTAATACGTCATCAATTCACTATTGTTAAGACACTGATAAAGTAACAACGAACTACAAGAACTTTTATGTTATACTACTTGCTGCTACGGAAGCCTTCATCGGCGAGTCCGACTTGCACTTAGCCATCTTTACTTATGTTTGTTTTTCTTAGCTTCACAGGGAAAACGTCAATCATACAAGATTAAAACTTCGTGTTAGTATTTATCATGACAACCAACTACAGGACAAAAAAATAGATAGATAGATAGATAAACTCTTTATTGCACTTAACAAAACAACTTACAAAACAAACAATCTTAAAAATATAGTAGCAAATGGCGACCTTATCGCTACAAGCGATCTCTTCCAGGCAACCGTGGTATGGAAAAGAAGTTAAATCATAGAAAGATGATTGTGTTTCATGGTATAAAACGTTCATAACTTCGGCCGATATATCGTTTATCAGACTTCGTAGTGGACCTGCTGGGGGTCAACCGCCGAACGAAAAATGTATTAGCTATGATATTTATCTCTCTTTTCTTTTCACTTGTAATGATAGAGACAGAAATAGCAAAGCATTGGCCGATTTAGTTAGGCGGTAGAAGGGCAGTTCACTCTCGACTTGCAGACACCGAGATTGTGTTCATCAGGAAAATTCCGTGAGATAGAATGAGAGATTTCCGAATAAGCAGGAGGGAAAGAACAAAAAGGAGTGGTTGATACATACTTCTACAATACAAAAATAAAATAGAAACCTATTACAAATTAAAATACCAAATAACATAACACGATAATGTGGACAAGAAATAAATATGTTCAATTAAAGGTTCCCGTGCGTTTGCAAACGGCTCCGAAACACCTCATCCAATTTTAAATGTTTTTATTTTATATATTTGGTATTTTTGGTAATTTTTCATACGTCTGCCATCTGCAATAATGCAATTTCAGAATTGCTTTGTTTGCACAATATCGCATTTATTGCACCATCATTCATTATCGTCTTTTAAATGAAGTGTCACATCACTATGACATTTCATTCATTGATTGCAATATTTTTATGACCGAATAATATTTGAGGGGTCACTTAATATGTAAATTAAATTCCGGAAATCTTTATCTATACTAATATTATAAAGAAGAGTTTGTTTGTTTGTTTGTTTGATTGAACGCTAGGATCTCGGGAAGTGCTGGTCTGAATTGAAAGATTCTTTTTCTATTGGATAGTCCATTTATCGAGGAAGGCTATTATAGGCTATAGAAAATAACGCTACTATTAACAGAAGCGGAGCATGAATCAAGAAAGTAACAAAAATATAGATTTGTGATAAATAATGGATTTATTCGGATAAGTAGGTATAAACATCGTGTTTAAAATAATACACTCGCAAATAATGCATTATTTTAGAACACATTTGATTAGTATAAAAAGTGTTACAATTATAATGATTCATCCTTAAAAGACTGGACGTTTTTTTTTACTTTTATACGAGAATAAAAATTCGTCCTACATCATTTTAGCGTAACATTAACTGTTTAGTAATAGCAAACACAATGGAAACTCTAAAAACATTTTTTTTCCTGTTTTTGCCACATATTCATTCAAGCATGATACATAGTGTGATATTATATAACCTATAGCCTATCTCGGTAAATGGATTACCTATCCAAAAAAAAGAACAATTCCGACTAGTACCTACTCGTAGTTCCTAAGAGCGTGTTCAAACAAAGCTTTATAATTTAATATTAGTTAAGAGAAAATTACATAAATGACGTGTCACGTTGTTTGTCCGCGATGGACTCTTACTTAAAAAAAGTAAGTAAGTAAGTTTTTTGTAGTGGTAGGACTCTTGGCAGAGTCCGCCTGGGGAAGTACCACACCTTTGCCAGTTATTCTACCGCCAAGTAGTAATGTGCAAACATTACTGTGTTCCGGTTTGAAGGGCACAATGTTTCCAGACAAATTACGGGGCTTAGAGATATAACATCTTAGATCTCTAGGTGACGAGCGCAGTGCAGTGCTAGGTAATGATTTGGACTCTTCATGTTCCAATAGCTTCCCCAAATGTCAACCTCTCCTGCGCGTGGTACACCCTGCTGCCAACTAACGAGGCTCTGACGACCGAACCAATGGCGGTATATCCATTAAAAACCAGTCCTAAATTAACCAGGTCGATGACGGGCAGCGGCGTCATCGATGCGAAGGCTGGTTCCGCGGTCACCAACCCGCCTGCCAAGCGTGGTGACTATGGCAAATACCCCCATATGATAGGCACACAAAAAAAACGGCCCCTGGTCCCCGGCGGCTCCGCTATTCCAGGCGCTGGTGGCAGCCTTGGTTCAGGCGGAGCATGGGGTGCTAAGAATCCCCGGCAGACGCCCCGCCACCAAACCCAACGACTCGACCTGGCAACATTTAACGCACGGACGCTGAGGGCTGACGAAAAGATTGTGGAGCTGGAAGAAGAAGTGGACAAGTTGCGCTGGGATATCATAGGGTTATCAGAAGTCCGTAGACAGGGCGAGGACAAGATAATCCTTGAATCCGGCAACTTGTTCTACTACCGGGAGGAGATCAACAATCCCAGGGGTGTCGGGTTTATCGTCCGCAAGTCTCTCGTCAACAACGTGATAATGATCGAGAGTGTGTCGAATAGGGTTGTATACCTTGTACTTAAAATTAGCGACCGGTATTCATTAAAGGTCATACAAGTATACGCACCGACCTCGACACATCCCGACGAAGAGGTTGAGGCCATGTATGAGGACATCTCCAAAGCCATACATGTCTCGCCAACACATTTCACAGTTGTGATGGGAGACTTCAACGCGAAACTGGGCAAACGTAGCGATGATGAGTTGAGAGTGGGGAATTTCGGATATGGGCAGCGGAACCCAAGAGGGCAACGTCTAGCGGATTTCTTGGAAAGGAGAGCCTCTTTATGATGAACTCCTTTTCAAGAAACAACCACAAAGAAAGTGGACCTGGATTAGCCCAGATGGTTCCACAAAAATGAGATCGACTTCATTATGACGACTAAACGGCAAATATTCAGCGATGTCTCTGTGATCAGCAAGGTTAAGACCGGCAGCGATCACCGTATTGTAAGAGGCACGCTGAATCTAAACATTAAGTTCGAAAAATCACGTCTAATGAAGTCCACGCTCCGACCAAATTATGCTCAGATCGAAGATCCCGATAACTTTCAACTCGAACTTCAAAATCGCTTGAATCCTTAGATGAGTGCGTAACGGCGGACGAAATAAATGACAGGCTAGTGGAAACTGTACATGCTGTTGGCAGAAAATTTTATAAGAGCCGACGCCAAAATAGAACCCAAAACTCTCTGATCAAACTCTAGATCTCATGGCAGTCAGACGAGATATGCGGTTACAGTCTTCGGTCGACATGACGGTATACAGACGGCTCAATAGACAGATCTCTACTTGTGTGCGACGCGACATACACTGCTTCAATACATCGAGTATTGAAGAAGCAATCAAGCAGAACAAAGGCTCGAAAGTGTTCGCAAGAAATCTGTCTCTTGGGCAAAGTCAGCTGACCAAACTGAAGACCGATAGTGGTAGCATCGTCTCGTCGAAGCCCGAGATTTTGGAGGAGATTGAGAGGTTCTATGAACAGTTATACACTTCTACGCAAGCACAACCTGTCGTTAGCATGGCAAAAGACCCCAGAGCCAAGCTGACCCGACACTTTACCGAAGATATCCCGGAAGTCAGCCTGTATGAGATTAGGATGGCCCTCAAACAACTTAAAAACAACAAGGCACCTGGCGACGACGGAATTACGACGGAGCTTCTGAGAGCGGGTGGAAAACCGGTACTTAAAGTCCTCCAGAAGCTGTTTGACTCCGTCATACTTAACGGTAATACGCCAGAAGCGTGGAGCAGAAGTGTGGTGGTGCTCTTCTTCAAAAAGGTGACAACACCTTGTTGAAGAACTACAGACCCATCTCACTTCTGAGCCACGTTTATAAGTTGTTTTCGAGGGTCATCACGAATCGTCTCGCACGCAGGTTTGACGACTTCCAGCCACCCGAACAAGCCGGTTTCCGAAAAGGCTATAGTACCATAGACCACATCCATACGCTTCGGCAGATTATACAGAAAACTGAGGAGTATAATCGGCCACTATGTATAGCGTATGTGGACTATGAGAAAGCCTTCGACTCCATCGAGACCTGGGCAGTGCTTCAGTCTCTCCAGCGATGCCGCATTGACTATCGCTATATCGAAGTGTTGAAGTGTATCTACAGTAAAGCCACAATGTCTGTCCGATTACAGGACCAGTGCACAAAACATATCCAGCTACAGAAAGGCGTGAGACAGGGAGATGTTATATCTCGAAACTGTTCACTGCCGCGCTGGAAGATGTTTTTAAGCTACTGGACTGGAACGGATATGGCATCAATATCAACGGCGAATACATCACTCACCTTCGGTTTGCCCACGTCATAGTCATTGTGGCGGAGTCGCTGGAGGACCTCGGTGCTATGCTCAGGGACCTCAGTAGAGTATCCCAACAGGTAGGTTTGAGGATGAATATGGACAAGACGAAAGTCATGTCAAATGTTCATGTCTCACCTGTACCTGTTATTGTTGGGAATACCACACTCGAAGTTGTTGACGAATACGTCTACCTGGGTCAAAAGATCCAATTAGGTAGATCCAACTTCGACAAAGAGGTCCAGCGAAGGATCCAACTCGGATGGGCAGCGTTCGGGAAACTTCGGCACATCTTTGAGTCCAGAATACCCCAATGCCTAAAGACGAAAGTCTTTAACCAGTGCGTGTTGCCAGTGATGGCTTATGGAACTGAGACGTGGTCCTTAACTGTGGGCCTCATAACGAAGCTCAAAGTCACACAGCGAGCTATGGAGAGAGCTATGCTCGGAGTCTCTTTGCGCGACAGAATCCGTAATGAGGATATTCGCAAAGAACGAAAGTGGCCGACATAGCTCAAAGAGTAAGCAAGCTGAAGTGGCAATGGGCAGGCCACATCGCTCGCAGAACTGACAACCGATGGGGAAGAAAGGTTCTCGAGTGGCGACCACGAACCGGAAGACGCCGTGTTGGACGGCCTCCCACTAGATGGACAGATGACTCTCACAAAGGTCGCTGGAAACCGCTGGTTGCAGGTTGCGCAGGACCGATCGTTGTGGAAATCTAGGGGGGAGGCATATGTTCAGCAGTGGACGTCTTGCGGCTGATGATGATGTTCCAATAGCTGCGTGTCACTGTGCTGTTATGTGGCAGGCATGTTGCTTACCATCAGGCACATTTCCTGCTCGTCTCGTCACTCTTCATAAAAAAAAAAACAGAAACTACTTAACCGATTTTAAACAAATTGGCACACCGTGTGTATTTCGATCCAACAATATGCAAAACGAAAGGTCCCTAATATGTCCCTATATATAAAAGGTCCCTATTATCCATACAGCGTGAAACTGTTTAGCAGTACCTACTTGTACGACCAAATAAAAGCCCGAACATTATTAACGCGTCACGTTTCAGATTAAAAATATTGAACAGAAATTATATAGTTTACTAGATGTCCGCCCCGGCTTCGCCCGTGGAATATAACACTGTCTTGTGTCATGGGCGTCATATTGGATCCTGAGCGCAGCGAGGGACTCGAGTCAACTCCCGAGCGAAGCGAAGGGAGTTGTAGTGTCCCGAGTGAAGCGAGGGATCCAAGCCACCTATGACACAAGGCAGTTTTTTACTTCAGATGTGAATACTTTTCATAAATACTTTTCACATTTATCATCGATTATCATTACATATACGTTTCATATCTTCTGCGAGGCAATTAAAAGAAAGGGCTTTGTAAAATATTTTATCTTTCGATTTTTCCGGAAGTAGATTATTAATAACCCCTAAAGCGTCCAATTTGATGAACTTCGGGGTCAATTCACTATCGCTTAAAGACATTTTGGTGTTTTTAACCGACTTCCAAAAAAGGAGGAGGTTATCAATTCGACCCCTATGTTTTTTTTTATGTTACCTGATTTCTCGAGAACCTCTGCACCGATTTTAAAATTTATTTTTGTGTTCAGATGGGTATGCTTTCCGAATGGTCCCACATAAATCTTATCGAAATCGGTCGCGTGGTTTTTGAAATATGAACCATAAACTAAAATTTGCGTACAATTTTCTGGATGATGTAGTTGAAGATTTCACAAAAATTATGATACTCGATCCTGTCAATTACGAAATTGTGTAACTAGATTAATAAAAACTTGTTTTTAACCCCCGACCAAAAAAAAGGGTGTTATAAGTTTGACGTCGATATTTGTCTGCGTGTATGTCTGTCTGTCTGTGGCACCGTAGAGCTCAAACGGATGGGCCGATTTCGATTCGGTTTTTTTTAATTCAAGATTATTACCCATGCGGATGTTTTTAGCTATGTTTGGATAATGTCGATTCAAGATGGCCGCGTCCACAAACTGGCGAAATACATTTCTTTTTTCACAACTCCCTTAATATGGGTATCAAATGAAAGGACTTGACTAGTAGAATGTTGTACAGATAACAAATCCGAGGTAGTCAGGGTTTAATCAAAATTTTTAATTCTGTTCTTGTATTTACACTAAAAAGGGTAAAATAAACTATTTTCGTACAAAAAATTAAACCGACTTCAATAGGCACTCAAAAGCGAAAAATAAACTAAAATCATGATTATAAGCGCTACTCACTCATCTATTTGAAGTCGGTGATAGTGAGGCCAAAAATTCAGTAGATTGATGCCATGTAGGCACATGGTAAGTAGGCACAGGTAAGTAGTATCTCTATCCACTACCTGTTAGATTTGGCTGGCACAGACTTCAAATAGATGAGTGAGTAGCGCTTATAATCATGATTTTAGTTTATTTTTCGCTTTTGAGTGCCTATTTGTGGTTTTGAAGTCGGTTTAATTTTTTGTACAAAAATAGTTTATTTAAGAATTCAAGTGATACAATTCAAAACTAACAGAATTCAACTCAATGGCGCCTTTTTATATTTTCTTTTTTTTGTGTTTTGTTTCTGTGCGTGCGGGTGGCCAGTTCGATATTTGGAAAAAAAAGTTCGAGTTTTTAATAAAGTCATTTACCATTTACAATGGTACTATGGGTAAGAATTTTCATACTAATTTTAACGTTCCAAATTCAAATCATTTTATTTCCCTAGGGAATCTTCTCAATTTCACTTACCTCTGCATTTTGAAAGGTCATAATCACTTGCTTTGTTTTGACGTTTCATGCCATATAATTGGACTTTGTAGAGCAGGAGATAGGAGATACAAAAAATAATTTAATAATCTAACTGACGGACTAAACTAACTAGTAGTTTAATTTTAGTCTTTTTTAGTTTTTTTTGTGTTGTTGTCGTGTCGCAAACAGTGGTGGTAGTGTGTGTATAAAAATTAGCGCCGTTTGGCCTCACTGTGTTCACTAACCGAGCGTTCGTTGACAACCGACATGGCGGGAGATTCCGCCCTGTAGTTTCACCAAATTTTTGAAGAATTTATCGCGCTTAGACTAAGAACTCATGGAGTGATTTTCACCCGCGACCGCCACGGTTGTGGGCCCGCAGTTTCTATAGAATGCAGATACGAGTACACTTACATATATGTATGTTATGTTCAAAATGTAAGCACAACTCACAACGCGTTTTAAACACGCGGCGCGCAGGGGTTCACCGGTGTGGCGGGCAACTAGTAGAACCGGCGCTCTCCTGAAGACTCGGCGGGTAGCGCCCTCGCGTTCTACGGTTGGTTGGTGTTGGTTGGAGTGATCGTTATCCTGTCTTGCGATAATCTCAACTGCGCCGGCTGCGGATCCTCAAAAATAAGCGGTCTAGCTTCTTGATGGTGACTTTTTTAAGACAAATTCGAAAGAGAGAGTAGTATTCAACCTCTCCACAAATCACCATGGTTGATCAAGAAGTGCCTCGAAACATCAGAATATGGAATACTTTTAATTTGAGGGAATTTTTAATTTTTATATTACACCAAATGACGAAAACCAAAAAACTTAACTTTGCGGGTTTTAGGCGGGAATTTTCCCACCTAAATGTTTCGTATTTTTATTTGGGAATCTATGAAATGGTTCCGAGGTATTGAAAAATTAATTATAAAATCTAATTTATGCTATAGTGCAGTTTTTTTTTTATTTTCGTGTTTGTTATATCGTAAACAATTAATTAAAAACATGTAATCACTGCTATGTCCTCCTTGGAATTTAAAATGTTATAGCTCTTAGAACTCTTGAGAACTAGAAAAAAATCCGACACATGTTTCAAAATTGTTAGTGTACATTTCGAGCACATTAATCATAAACAAACGATACGGCCAGAAGCGTCATGAATAGGCTTTTCGTATGCCGAAGCGTAAACAAGGGCACTTAGATAACCTGAAGCCTATTTCACACGGGGGCAGAACAGTGAGGCAGGACAGTGGGCAGCACAGTACTGCTACTGTTTGAACGCACAGAACAGTAATGTCTTGACAGTAAACAAGACAGAACAGTTAATAGCCTGCCGGTCTATTTTTTCGGGGCATTTTGCTTCCCCCACCAACTTTTTCGCTCGTCTGTCTTATGTTTGGACTCGTGTGAACGCAAGGGCAGTGCAGTTTAAAGAAAAGGACAGTATGCGCGCGCTTGTTTTACTTGTTTTGCATTTGGTGTGGTCTGTTTTACTTAAAATTTATTTGTTTTTAGATTAAAATGCCATCCTGAATTACCAATGCATGAAACTATAAATTTTCATTTGTCATGCGCATTATAAACTAAACTCTTTGGGAGTTTTCAATCCTTATTTCTTCTAAAACAACTAAGCTCTGGTCTTCTTGCCACCCAGTTACTGATCCAAAGTTTTTCCTTTTTATTTATTTCGTTATTTACACACTCAATAAGCTCATCCAGAGTTATTTGTGCAGAAATTTTTAGTAAACGGCGCAAGTATTGCCGTTGCCGTCGACGCTCCATCGCTCACTTGGACTGTCCTGTCTATCCTATAATCCTATATTTGAACGATACTATCCTTCCAAACTGTTCTGCCCTACTGTTCTGCCTCACTGTTCTGCCCCCGTGTGAAATAGGCATGACATCTGTTTTGCCGCCAAAATTTAAAGGCGAGTCGCCTCCAGAGAAGCAAGCTGATAGGCAACTACATCCTTGTTCGAAAAAGACTTCAAAGTCTTGACCTCCTCTTGATCCTCGCAAAATTTCTATCTTATCGGTTTTTTTCGTACACTGTGTGAGTGCAGCTGATCTGTAATAGTTACCACCTTGCCGTTTTTTCTACCGTAATGCTGGTAGCTCGAAACAGAAACATCGTGTTCAAAGACTGGAACAAAGAGTTTTTACTCTACTTTTGTGATCAGAACGTTTGGGCTGTAGTATGCATTGCCTGAGTTAGTTTATTCCGCTGGTTACAATCTTCCAATCAATCAATCAGTTACAATCTTACAAGTTTCTTATGAGCTAGTACGCTCTATCGTATCGTACGATCACTTCACTACTTAACATAAGGCGAGATGGTGGCCAAGTATAAACCTATAATAATAGTAAAAACAAAATGTGATCAATGAATGAACCAAAGAAAGTTGTTTCCTAGGGCATCTGCCAGTCAAGACTACGACAGCGCCACTAGTGATAAAAATCATCGTTCTCTTATTAACCCCCGACCAAAAAAAGGGGTGTTATAAGTTTGACGTCGATGTCTGTCTGTCTGTCTGTCTGTCTGTCTGTGTGTGTGTCTGTCTGTGGCACCGTAGAGCTCAAACGGATAGGCCGATTTCGATGCAGTTTTTTTCATTTGAAAGTTAATGTCCGTGCGGGTGTTCTTAGCTATAATTGGTTAATATCGATTCAAAATGGCCGCCACCACAAAATGGCGGACAAAATATTTCATCACAACCTACCTAGATATGGGTATCAAATTAAAGGGCTTGACTAGTAGAGTACTATACGCTATATCAAATTTCAAATCCAATATGGCCGCCACCACAAAATGGCAAATTATATAATTTTTTTGCACTACTACCGCAATATGGGTATCAAACGAAAGGGCTTGACTAGTAGAATACTTTGCGCTATGACAAATTTCAAATCCAAGATGGCCGCTACCACAAAATGGCGAATTTCATTTCTTTTTTTCACAACTCCCTTAAAAATGGGTATCAAATGAAAGGGCTTGACTAGTAGAATGTTGTACAGATAACAAATCTAAGGTAGTCGGGGGTTAATCAAAATTTTTAATATTGTTCTTGTTTTCTCTTTGTCCTTGAGGTAATGAAAATTACGGCTGGTCTAGTCAGCAGAGCGGCAGCTGCCGATCCGGAGCCTCTGCTCTGGTTCGAATCCCACGCGCACCGGTGTCTTTTGCGCAAATACGCAATGCCGCTAACTTAAAAATGGTGGAAGAAATACATCGTGTGGAAACATGTTCTGGGAATCAATCGAGGTCCTGCATCATTTACCAACCCGCGCAAGAGCCTGCATGGTGGATTATGGCCTTAACTCTCTCCATACGAGAGGCCCCGAGTCCAAGCTGTGGGAACATTTTGGTGATGTAGCGTATTTTTAACCCCCGACCAAAATAAGGGGTATCATAAGTTTGACGTCGATGTCTGTCTGTCTATCTGTCTGTCTGTGTGTCTGTCAGTCTTTCTTTTTTTTTTAGCTGTGCATGGTTAATATCGATTTAAGGTGGCCGCCTCCACAAAATGGCGCACAAAATATTTCTTCACAACCTACCTCAATATGGGTATCAAATGAAAGGGCTTGACTAGTAAAATACTTTTACACTATAACACATTTCAAACAATCCAAGATGGCCGCCACCACAAAATGGCTAATTACATTATTTTTTTTCACTACTACCTCAATATGGGTATCAAACGAAAGGGCTTAACTAGTAGAATACTTTCCACTATTACAAATTTCAAATCCAAGATGGGTGCTACTACAAAATGGCGAAATACATTTCTTCTTTACAACAACCTCAATATGGGTATCAAATGAAAGGGTTTGACTAGTAGAATGTTATAGTCGAGGGTTAATCAATTTTTTAAATTTTGTTCTTGTCTTCTAACGGCAAACCATTACTAATTCAGCTATATCCAAGCCCGGATGTTAATAAAAGCGGCATGTAGATACGTACCGTTCGACATAGTTTAACACTTACGACGACCGAAGTTCCTGAAGACCGTACAAGCGGCCAATTAAAAGTTAAATGTCTAATTCTTGTTAGACGAGGGAAGTCCGCTACCAGAAGGTACGACTAGCATAATGAAAGTTCTTCATTGTTACGTAGGTATAAACGTATAGAGGATCGGGATGGATGCCGTGGAAACCTAATGATAAAGTTTTGTTATTAACTTATTCACGTAACCGTTTGAGATACGATAGTGCTTCGAAAACTTTGCGCACATAATATTTTCTGAATATTTACGTTCGTTTAAAATTCCAAGGAAGCGATTTGATTTAGTGTTTGAAGTGAAAACCTTGTCAGCCGCGTTGAACACTTTTTAACAGCGGAAAATCATTTCAGTTTCCGTCACCGACAGGAAATTTTTGGGAGGGGGCGGCAGGGTGTCGTAGGCATCGACATAAATCAATGGATGTGGCCTCCCAAACTTTAGGCGCACAGAATTATGTTATCGTTGGGAAGAGCGAGCAAACTTTTTCCGTTTTAGTCGGTTGTAGGAAGCGGTAAACGCCGTACGTTTATACCTATCAATATTCGTTGTCAACAACTAAAACAAGTAGAACCGCAACATACCTCGCCGCTAGCGATTCAAGGGGTCAAGTAGATTGGTAGCTGTAAACCACTCACACTACACCAAGACGCAGTTTGTTAACAATTTTAAGGTGCTCAGGGCATCATCATCATCATCATCAGGCGCTAGACGTCCACTGCTGAACATAGGCCTCCCCCTAGATTTCTATAACGTACGATCCTGAGCAACCTGCATCCAGCGGTTTCCAGCGACTTTCTTGAGATTATCTGTTCATCTAATGGGAGGCCGTCCAACACTGCGTTTTCCGGTTCGTGGTCGCCACTCGAGAACCATTTTCCTCATCGGTTGTCAGTTCTGCGAGCGATGTGGCCTGCCCATCGCCACTTCAGCTTGCCTACTCTTTGAGCTATGTCGGCCACTTTATTCTTTTGCGAATATCCTTATTAAGGACTCTGTCGAGCAAAGAGACTCCGAACATAGCTCTCTCCATAACTCACTGTGCGACTTCGAGCGTCGTTATGAGGCCCACAGTTAAGGACCACGTCTCGGTTCCATAAGCCATCACTTACAACATGCACAGATAGACTTTCGTCTTTAGGCATTAGACTCAAAGATGTGCCGAAGTTTCACGAACGCTGCCCATCCGAGTTGAATCTTCCGCTGGATCTCTTTTTAAATATTGAATATAAATATTGAATAAATATTGGTGGACAAATCACACACAACACCATCTGACCCCAAACTAAGCAAAGCTTGTGTGATGGCAGCCAGATAGCTGACATAATACTTATATAGTTTTAAATACATACTTATTATACATAGAAACATCCAGACACAGTGCAAACATTTGAATTCATCACACAAATATTTGCACTGGGTGGGGATCGAACCCACGACCCTCGGCTTCGCAGGCAGAACTACTACCAACTAAGCCACTAGGCCAGTCAGTTTTCGATGTTGGATCTACGAGTACTTAATTGGATGTTTTAACCTTGATAGACGTATTCGTTAACAATTTCGAGTGTGGCATTCCCAACAATAACCAGTACAGGTGAGACATGAACAATTTACATGTCCTTCGTCTTGTCCATATTTATTCTCAGACCTTCCTGTTGGGATACGCTACTAAGGTCCCTGAGCATAGCACCGAGGTCCTCCAGCGACTCCACCACAATGACTATGACGTGGGCAAACCGAAGGTGAGTGATGCATTCGCCGTTGATATTGATGCCATATCCGTTCCAGTCCAGTAGCTTGAAAACATCTTCCAGCGCAGCAGTGAACAGTTTCAGAGATATAACATCTCTCTGTCTCACGCCTTTCTGTAGCTGGATATGTTTTGTGTGCTGGTCCTGTAATCGGACAGACATTGGGGCTTTGCTATAAATACACTTCAACACTTCGATATAGTGATAGTCGATGCGGTAGCGCTGGATAGACTGAAGCACTGCCCAGGTCTCGATGGAATCGAAGGCTTTCTCATAGTCCACATACGCTATACATAGTGGTCGATTATACTCCTCAGTTTTCTGTATAATCTGCCGAAGCGTAAGGATATGGTATATGGTACTTATAGCCTTTTCTGATACCGGCTTGTTCGGGTGGCTGGAAGTCGTCAAAGCTGCGTGCGAAACGATTCGTGATTACCCTCGAAAACAACTTATAAACGTGGCTCAGAAGTGAGATGGGTCTGTAGTTCTTCAACAAGGTGTTGTCACCTTTTTTGAAGAAGAGCACCACTACACTTCTGCTCCGCGCTTCTGGTGTATTACTGTCAAGTATGACGGAGTCGAACAGATTCTGCTCAGGGCACATCTTTTGAGTTATACCGATGGTCGTAGGTCATATCAGCGGTGGATCAGCAGAGTAGGACTTCCGAGTACAATCAACTCTTAGCACAGTACCTATACAGAAAGTAGTGGAATCTAGTAGTTCATCGCCTTTCATCTCGGAGGAAATGCCGAATATGTCTAGACATACGCATGTAGTAAAAATGCGTATTCATCTTTTTTATTCTTAATTTATGATCAACGTAGGTATACCAAAATGATTATAGACATATTAAGTAACAATAATTATTGTAAAAAAATTACATTTTTCTCAAACGGATGGTTTGAGAAAAATGTAATTTTTTCAACAGTAAATAATGTAATAAAATACAGTAGATAATGTAATGTACACAAGTACACAGTACACACACGCCCCGCACAATTGAAAGTCGAAGAGTTGAACGACTGTATGACTTAATAGACTGTGCTATTGATTTGCAACACAGGTGACGTTTTAGTGTTCTTTAATACAAACATTCAAAGTTACATATTTATAAGTTTCTACTACTATCGCCAGCCTCTATAACCACCTACCATTTTTTTTACTTGGTGTTAATAGTTCACTCAGATGATGCCAGTTCTGCCAATGATATGGGCGACTACGGTTCTTTTGCAGTTTGTTTGGTTGAAATCGGTGTTTTATTCGGAATCTCGGAATTAAAATTTTAATTTTAATATTTTTTTAGATATTTTATCATTGTAGGTAAATAATATCGCAACAATAACCAAGCATCTTTTAAAAAAGGGTTGAATTAAAAAAGGCCTGTTAATTATTTCCTAAACGCCATCATAGAACGTTTTCTTCATTATTTGAATTTTTTTGGTAACTTCAAATAACTGTACAAAATAATCTGATTAAACACAAACTCAACTCGTGTTTTGTTAGATTGTCTTTATACTGGTTTACGGATAAAAAAATAAAATCTTGCTCAAACTGGCCACCATAAGCACTAATTAAATTAAACTTTCAGGGATTTAAGCAAAAAATATTTTAAATAAATGTGTGCGCTTAAGACCGCACGGCAGATGTGAAAACTAAAATAAGAAATAGGTACGTATATTTGGAGACCACTAAATAATTTTAATAATTAGAAATAAACATTATTTGGAAATTTAAAAAACATACCTAGTAAGCACAGCAACACGAGAATAACATGCGTAGCATAACAGCGGCTGAATGACAAGTGTAACCATGGCCAAGAAAAAATTTAAAAAAATAATTACGCGGGTCGGAAATAGCGTTTGACTAGCAAATTTTTTAGTATGGTATATATTTATTTTATAGGATTTCGCTAAAAATGCATGTTGTATTTTTAGTGTATGTGTAAGTGCTATGATGAAAATAGGTATCGTTTTGTGTGTTTACGTAGTGTAAGTGCTGTTATAAAACAGTAATACGAGTAAGGTGCGTTGGGGTAATTCCGGACGGATTTTTGGCTGGTTAGCATAGTCTTGCGATTTATTTAATTTCTGGAGATCAATGTACGTCAATCTTTAAAATAAATCTACAATTTTTAACGGATAGACAGAGAATAAGCGTGAATTTTGTCTGTCCTACAGGTTTAATAGTTTTTGTTGTAGACTTTTGCCAAAACAAACTTTATCTTTTATGATCACGATAACATATTTACCACCGAAGGGCAAGTTCGGACTGCAATTAAATAGTAACCTCTATTGCTTAGAAGACAGATTCCATAAGAAAAATACATCCGATCTTTCACTTTCTAAAGTAAATATTTTGCATAATTTACTAATGCACACACAGCACATTTCTGATTTGCTGAAGCGATAAACAGAAACTATGGGTCGAGGGCTTCGGTATATTTGATCGAAGGTCGAGGGACGATAAAATGGCGTCGTATTTAATCTTACGAGTGTTTGAAAATTATTCAAAATTTGATAAAAATTATAATAATAATTCATATGGTCTTACCCCATATCCGATCTTACCCGAAGCACCTGATATTACAACAAAAAAAAATTGGTTGCCTGTAAAGTCGGTATACGGGCGAAAGTTTTACGTGACAACGACTTTGAGTGGTGAAATAATTTTACGGAAGGGACGCGTGCCTTTCACTTTTTATGTCTGTCTCTCTCGCTCTTAGGCGGGCTAACCATGCCCGAGTGGAAGGGACGCGTGCCTCTCACTCGCTCTCGTTGTGAGCGCATAACGTGAGCGGAGCGTAACGCAGTTTCTTGAAGTGTCACCCGGCAAACCAATTTATAAGACGTTGTCACGTCAAAAACTTTCTTGCAATGGATGTTAAATGCAAATTTAATATTTAGTGACAAGTTAAATTAATGTTTATTTATATATATATGTATCTTTTTCGCTCCGACGCGCTTGTTCACTATATTTTGTTTCTCGCTCTAGCATCCCGAGTTTACCCGAAAAGCTATTATTATACCCGAGCGTGACGCTAGATTTCAATTCACAGCCCTATTTGGTCTAATTTCTGTCTAAGCGCGCTAAAACAAGTTTTCACTTCAAAAAATAGTTACACTTCGTCTTAGAGAATAATGGCTTAAAATAGCTAAATAGCTATGCTAGCATCGCGTTCAAGCTTTGCACCCCTCTCCCCATCACCCTGTTATTTAAAATTATTATCTATATGGCACTTTTCAATTTTTCAACAAACAATACAAAATTAAATTAAACTAAACTTGAATTATTTTGTTAAATCATTTATATCTGATGATGACTTTATTAGTTTTTCCAAAATTTCTGCCTCTAGGCTATTCTATGCTCTAGGGGCAATAGTGACAGGTCTGACAGGCGTTCATGTCCCAACGAAGATCTTGGGTATTTTTTTAACCCCTGACCAAAAAAAGGGCCGTTATAAGGTTGACGTCGATGTCTGTCTGACTGTGTGTCTGTCTGTTTGTGTGTCTGTCTGTGGAACCTTAGAGCTCAAACAGATGGGCCGATTTCGATGCAGTTTTTTTATTTGAAGGTTTATATCCGTGCGGATGATCTTAGCTATGTTTGGTTAATATCGATTCAAGATGGCATCAAAGGGTATAGAAAGGGTTTGACTAGTAGAATGTTGTACACAAACAAACCCGAGGTAGTCGGGGGCTAGTCAACATTTTAAATTTTGTTCTAGTGTAAAGTCTTAATGCGTTTTTTATTTTAATTGTTATATTTTTATTAATTTTGCTTACGCGCGTCGGGGGCCCCTGTGACCTGTGACTCGGGGGCCCCGTATAATTGATACGGCAGTAGCTACGCCCATGGATCATACCCGAGCGTGACGCTAGAATTCAATTCACCGCCTACAAAAAATCTGTCAAGGCGCGCCAAAAGAAGTTTTCACTTCAAACCCTGTCGACTTGTCCGGTTTCTGTGCTCAAAGATAGGTTTACACGAGTCTTGTCTGGCAGGTCTACCGCCTAACTCTCATGCTTTCTAATGTGCTTTGATTTGTGATGTCATCTGACAATCAAATGTATTGTCCATGTCCTATAATTTGACAATGGCGATGAAAGCAGACAAATACATCTGCTCTGCTTTCCTGCAGCGGAACTGGGTGTAGTTGCATGCTTTTATCGGTGTTATCAAATTGGCCGATGACATCACAAATCAAAGGATACCAGAAAGCTAAGGAAGAGTTAGGCGGTAGAGCTGCTGCTGGTTGCCAAACTTTAGAGATGGCAACCCTCTCACTATGTGTACTATGTAGGTATACTATACAGGTATACTATGTGAACTGATAAGTTTATATACAAGAAAAAAATAAAAAAATTGACTAACCTTCGACTACCTCGGATTTGTTATCTGTACAACATTCTACTAGTTAAGCCCTTTTATTTGATACCCATATTGAGGTAGGTGGGTTGTAAAGAAATATTTTGTCCGACATCTTGTGGATGAACGTGAATCGATATTAACCAAACATACATACAAACATTGACACTTGAATCGATATTAACCAAACATAGCTACGAACATACGCACGGATATTAACTTTCAAATAAAAAAAAAACGCATCGAAATCGGCCCATCCGTTTGAGCTCTACGGTGCCATAGACAGACACACACACAGACAAACACACAAATAGACAGACAGACAGACATCGACGTCAAAATTATAGCACCCCGTTTTTTGGGCGGGGGTTAAAAATATAACTATGATAAACTAGCAAATGAACAAAATGACACTGGCAAAGTGGCAAAGGCCAATCTACTGTCAAACTACTGTCATCTGAAGTGGTTGTGGTATCGTACCTATAGTTATTCGTGCACTGTTCAAGTTTCGAAGAGTTTTTGTTTTTAACGTGACAAATACTTTACTTGTTGGTCAAAAAGTTTTAGAATCGTAGAATATATGCTACTTTTATGATGTCGCCCCCCGCCGAATTAAGTTTTGACGAAATCCTCAAGTATATGCTCGAACACAATGGGAAAGTTACAAACTTTGAGTTAGTGAAGCATTTCAAAGTGTTTCTCATGAATCCTGACATGAGAGGTGTGTATTACCTTCACTGGATATCCTTGCTCACAGTTCTATTTCCATCATAAATTCTCCCACATATCACATTATTTGCAGATGAAGCGAGAAGCACCTTCAAGAAGCATGTAAACGCCTTAGCGAATATTAAAACTCATAACAACGAAAAATGGATCATACTCAAAAAGAAGTATTTGCCCAATAGTAAAGAAGGCAATGATAGTAAAGTACCTGAGACATCAAATACTAATATGCCTGTAAATACGGAGGAGACTGAAGATACAGAGACACCTCCAGCCCGCCCTCCATTACCACTCCAGTTGAATCAAGATTTCAATATATTAAATAATCTGATAATAGATACAACTCCAAAATCTCCTGTCACTGAAGATATACCTCCGCCTATCAGTAGCTTACCACCCGTCACTGACATACCACCAAGTGAATCTAAAGAGAGTTTGTTTTCGGTTCAAAGTGATGACATCCCTCCCAAAAGTACATCCGAGAAGAAAATCTTCATCGTCATCAGCATCAACAGATAAGGTTACTCTGAAACCTGTTCCAGTCATAGAAACCCACAGAGCTTCAATACCCAATGAAGACTTGCCAGAAATTAATGAGCCGACAACATTGACTTCCTCGAGAAGTGAGAGTATGTTAATTGATAGTGAACAAAAAATTTCAGTGAAGGAAAGAAAGCAAATGTTCAACCGGATGGCATCTGAGAGTGATGTCTTAAAATCAAATAAGTCAGGCAGCTTCGGTCCACATGTAAGTAGTTTCGTTTCTATTAAGTATATTTAGTCATTAAAATGATGCAAGTCACAGTTCTAATACAAAGCAACATGTTTGTACATACTTAATAACCTTAATACCCGTGTCTCTGACTAACAATCCACTGATACCGGGGAAATATTTTCAAGTCTTACACATTCAAAAGAGAGTATGCTGATTGAGTTGTTAGATGCAGATCATCATCTGCATCAAGGTGAAGTTAACCTACCTTCATGTTTTGTATCTTTGCCCTCTTTAATATTAGTGTAAACATCGCTCCTCAAGTTGGAACAAAATGATGTCCAAATATAAATAAAGTAACCTAATCTAATAAGTCTTTAGAAATCTTAATTAATTAATCCTTCTCATATTAGAAATGTTAAAATTTGTACTATTTTACTATTTTTTGTTACTAAATCATTTTGCATGGACCAAGTGGATCAGGCTGACATTTCATAGTACATAAATATGGAAATGAAAATGTGTTAACACTGTTTCACACTATTACACTATTTTGGTTCAAACTAAGCGAAGTTTGTACCACGAAAGCTAGATAGCTGATATGATACGTACTATGAAACACACAATCATCCATGTTCAGCACAAATCTTTACAGACTTGCTAATGCTCTTGTTGTCTCAGTTACCACAGATACATTACGGTCTCGAATAGCACATACAACTTCAGATTGAATTTTTTTTTTTATGATTGTTCTATAATACAAAAAGTTGGTAGAATTTCTTCATTCCAAGCTGAAAAACAGATAGTTTATTTTTTATAGCGAGATGAGCAGAGAATGTGCCTGATGGTAAGCAAAATACCTACCACATAATGGAACAGTGACACGTTGCCATTGGAGCATGAAGAGTCCAAATCATTATGTAGCGCTGCACTGCACTGCACTTACCACCCAGAGATCTAAGATATTATATCTCGTAAGCCCTGTAATTTCTCTGGAAACATTGGCCTTCAAACCGGAACTCAGTAAAATTTGCACATTACTATTTGACGGTAGAATAACTAGCAAAGGTGTGGTACTTCCTCAGGCAGACTCCACTACAAAAATTACTGGTTATAAATATAAATGATTAATAAATGACAAAGATACATGTTTGCTTGTCTTAAATATTATGTGCTATGTAAGTGCATGAGTAAGATTGTAGTCCTTGCAATTTCAGCCCTAGCCTAAAATTCAGTAGAGGCAGACTGACATAGGTCCCTTCCTCAAACACTCAAACTTGTGCTAAGTAAAACAGTGAAAGGTCAAGTTGTGTTGATGTGTGTTTAGAACAATAATCACTAATCAGTCTACCTGTATGTTGTTATCTGTGTAGTTGATTTTGATAACACATGTGGAATTTGACTTGATATTTGCTTGGAATCTCAATGTCTTAAAACTGAGCCTAGCTACTTTCTAAGTTCTAGCTTTATTGAAATCATTCACATTTTGAAAAAACATGATTATAATAAAATGAATATAAATAACATTTTAAATATTTGTAATTTTATTTTACACATTTGACCACCCACTTGTCTGATGGTAAGTGACAGCAAAGTGTAAAGAAATAGTACTAGTAGTTTGATCGCGTTTGATCTTGGAAGACATGGTCAGGGTTTTCGCAAATAAAAATGCTTATTAATATTATTTTTTTTGTTAATTTATAATGAATATTGTTAGTATCAAACTTATTAGGTATATTATATAAACATATTAATTATCAATAATGTTGGAAATCACATTATTCTCAAATCAACTGCAACAGTAAATAATGTTATGAAACAGAGTAAATAATGTAATTGATTGGGTCCTTACATATTAAATCGGTGTTTTGTTGGGAAGAACATAAAGAATATTTTTTTGTAATATATGAGACGATCTTCTTAGCATTACATGGATTCACCGTGTGGGTGCCGGGTCCACTGATTTCTTTATCAAAATACCATTCGACGGGAATCAATAAAATCTTTAAAGGCGATTTGGACTGCCCCATCGGGAGTTGAATTTCTTTCCTTGCAAGAACTTAACCAAATTTAGCAAAAAAATTATAATCTGTTGGACCAAGGTCCGGGGAGTATGGTGGATGTCTTAAACATTGCAATTGAAGCTCCTCTAATTTGCTAGCCATCTGATGTGCAGTGTGTGGTCTAGCATTGTCCTGAAGTAGTAGTGACCTAGAGTGATTGACTAGGTTTAGCAGCTAGCTTTTCCATCATTGTTTGCAGTTGCTGACAATAAACATCTGCTGTAATCGTCTGGCCAGATTTAAAAGAAAGAACGACACCGTCACTATTCCACCACAATCTCAAAAATATTTTTTTTTTGATGCAATTTTCACTTTGGTCTGTTTTTGGCTGGTTCGTCAGGGTTCAGCCAATGCGATGAACGTTTCCGATTATTGTACAGAATCCACTTTCCATCACAGGTAATGATGATTCGATTTAAAATCCCTTCATTATTGTTCCGGGTGAGTAAAGTAACACAGCAGTCGACGGCGTTTGTCGGTATGCTGCACTCAATGCCTGAGGTATCTTTCAAGTTTTTCACCTTCCCAATTTGCTTCAAGTGGATTAAAACAGTTTTATCACTAACACCGCAGCCTGCAGCGAGCTCGGACATGGTTTGCGATGGATCTGCTTCCACAATAGCCTTCAATTCTTCATTATCAACTTTGGTCTCGGGCCGTCCACGAGGCTTGTTCTGCAGGTAGACATTTCCAGAACGAAAACGTTAAAAACGCATTGTGTTGACACCGTCGTCATACACATCATACAGTTTTCGAGCCGTTTCTGCAGCACTGGTGCCACAATAGAACTTTTACTCGTTAATAACGCGATATTGACACACATCAAAATCACTGTATTCTTATTCAAAAAATATAAATCATTCAATTTTGTTAATATTGTAGCTTAACATCTGGCAAGATGCTATTGCAAATCCTATTAATCGTTAAAAAATGCAAAATCCGTCTAGTCTAGATGGCCATACTTAGAAGACTTATGTAGACAACAATGCTTTGAAGATTTATTTCAGACTAGCAGAGTCCTGGGGTTTCCCGCGTAGTTTCCAAAGTGTACTATTAAATTTTGCATTCTTTAAATTAACTATCGGCATTATTTTAGTTAACTTCTGTTGTCCCACTGCTGGTCAAAGGTATCGCCCAATTCCCTCCACTTTATCTGGTTATGATCTGCCATCGTCCAATCTTTATTAAACTTTCGAGCTCGTCTTTCCATTGATATACCGCCAGTAAATTTGGCATCACAATAGGGATTCTTGGTCTGTCCATGTTTCTACCGAGTCAAACGACTTCTCATAGTCCAAAAATGCCAAACAAAGGGTCTGATTGTACTCATTAAACTTCTATACAATCTGCCGTACGGTGGTTGAAACTTGTCGAGCCTTAAAACAAGACGATTCGTGACGACCCTTGAAATCACTTCTAGACATGGCTTTGTAGGAATATTGGTCGATAATTCTTCAAAATGGTTTTATTGCCCTTTTTGAAGAATATGTAACGATGCTCAGCGATGATATAACAGTGTAAGGCAAGGGACATACACCAGAAGAAGAAATCGCTCAACAAGGCTGCTAAAGCATGCAAAAAGGTTCTTCAGAGGGCTTGTTTTGACCACATTAGTCGAATAGGGAACCAATTAGCTTCGTATCTTGCGGGCAGCATAGCGTTTTGGTCCCTAGCTAAATCAGTCAAATCCAACATCAGCCGCCCCTCACTACCTCCAATGCTGAAACCTGATGGGACATTGGCTCACACCGTAATAGAAAAGGCAAACTTGTTTGCTTTGCAATTTGCGGAATCTTCGCGTCTAGATGCTAGTAACGCGACACCTTCTACTGCACCGACTTTTATGTCAAAGTCAAAGTCAAAGTCAAAGTTATTTATTGGTAAATGTAACATTTACAGGTCAGCCATAAAAAAATACAAAAAATTGTATAATGATAACAATTATCCGTGCTGTAACTGAACATTGGAAAAATAAAATTTAACAACAATGTACAACAATGTCATGATCATAAACATAATTACAATAAAAATAATGTCAAATCAGAATTAAAAATCATACTACTAATTAATTCCTTTATAATAGGTAATTAAATTTTCAACTTTTAAATTGAGAACAATCAATAAATAATAATTATAATAAAAACAATGTCAAATAGAAATAAATAATTCATGTTTTTTCAATAATATTATAATACATAGTAATTAATTTAATTACAACAATTAAATCATTATTTTACCGTCTGTCCTTAAAAACTCTTCATAACTATAAAATGTTTGCTCGATAAGCCAGTGCTTGAGCTTACCCTTGAAACTGTTCAAGCTCGGTGCTGTTATCACTGCATCCGGGAGCCTGTTATATACTTCCGGTCCCATCACGTAAGTCAGTTTACTGGTTTTGGTCAGGGAGTGCGAGATACTAACCAATTTGTCAGCATTACGTATGTTATAGGAATGCCTTTCCCCACGTTTGCTGTACTGGTCAGGGTTTTCCCTCACATATAGTGCGACTTGAAAGATTAGTATGCTAGGTAGTGTTAGAATTCTGAGGTCTTTAAAATATGGCTTAACGGAAGTGCATCGCGTCACGCCCACAATTGCACGTACTGCCCGTTTTTGCGCTCGGAACGCACGCTTCCAGTCTGCTGCGCGTGCGTACAGCTCGGCACCGTACTGCAGCCTGGAGTGCACCGTCACGAAATAGCAGGAGCGAGACACCTCTGGGGACACCACTCGGGATACTCGCCTGAGCGCGAAACACGCACTGCTTATTTTGCCGCAGAGATTGCTAATGTGGCGCTCCCACGTCATACCCCGATCGATCTCGAACCCCAGGAAGGTAGTGCTCTCCACCTGGTCAATCCTCATTCCATTCAATACAATATTCAATGGTCTTGTGGCATGTCCCGATAGACAAAAGTGTAAGAACTGTGTCTTTTTTAAGCTTAGGGCCAGACCATTGTCTCCAAACCAGGCATTGAGGCGAGCCAGGATTTGGTTCAACTTTTCCTCTAAACTGTCCATGTCAGGTGCTGTTACGATAGCTGCCACATCATCAGCGTACATAAAGATTTCGGCACCATCCACAGCATCAGGCAGATCGTTCAGCAGGAGGAGAACATTATGTTTGAGATCGCTGACCCTTGTGCCACACCATTGTAGCTGATAGTGGGTCTGATCTGTCGCGACCATCCCAGCATCTACCACCTGAGAGCGGCCCCGCATCATGTTTACCAAAACTGCATATGGTTTACCGACTATGCCGTAGTGTCTAAGCTTCAAAGCAAGGGTTTCGTGATCCGCCACGTCAAAAGCCTTCGATAAGTCGCAACATAGCACAGCTACCTGCTGTCTGCGCTCACGAGCAGCCATCACGCACCGGATCACCTCCCGGGTTAACGAGGTCGTGGACCGTCCTTCGCGGTAGGCGTACTGACGCGCTGAGAGAGCGTCTGTGTCCGCCAAAACGTCACGATCCTTGCACTTAAACCATTCTCAAACACTTTGGCTATAGCCGGTATTACAGAAACGGGTCTATACCCGTCGATATCATCCCTTTTGCCTTTTCCTTTAAATACCGGCGAGACTTTCGAGATTTTTAATGATGACGGGTACGATCCCTCTCGCAAACATCTATTAAACAGTTCCGCAAGTACCGGTGCCAGAGGCACAATTGCCACCCTCAGCAGCTCCATAGATAGACCAAATACGTCCTTCGCTTTTTTTGGTGGTATTCGAACAGTGACAATCCGAAATACCACCTCAGCAGAAAAACACTTAAATCTAAGGGAGCGATCAGGAAGTCGGCGCGCTTCTAGTAGGGTGCGGTGCATTGAAGAAAGATTGGCTTTCGGGGCTCCACATGCTACCGCTGCTGACAAGAATCTAGCGTTCATTGCCTGAAGGGCTGCTTTTGGTGAATTAAACTTAGTTCCGTTGATATCTCTAATAATCTCTGAATAATTCAATTTAGGAGCATTATTTTTACCTCTCTCCGTGTTGACAATGCTCCACATCGCCTTTTGCGGATTAATACTTTTTAACATCATATTCGAATAATGGTCGGCCTTAGCCTTTCCAATCGATGAATTGTATTTCATACTAATATCGTCAATAATTGTTTGCAATGTCAGTAATTCGTCTGGAAATAATTCGATTAATTTATGAATGTCAAAAAGAAGAAATTTTAAATTAGTTACGTCGGAGGTAACCCACGACGAGTCACGTTTCGAGTTTGGCTTTCGTTTTATTGGAAAACATACATCCCATTTACTAACTAATACATTCGTTACCGCTCTGGCCAATGTTTCCGCGTTATAGTTGCGCTCAATGCATTTCGCCCAGTCAATACTATCAACCGACAACACAAAGTTGGTGCGGTTGCTTTGAGAGAAATCTCTGGCGATACACATTCGCCAAACAGAGGTTCGCAAAGTACTACGGAATCTGGACGTGAATAAAGCCATTGGTCTAGATTGTATTTCTGCCTGGCTTGTGCGCCTGAATTGTCTCCGTTGTCTCCGACGCTGACGCACACACGACACACCCCTATTTAGGCACTCTCTCCAAACTGGTCTAGTACCGAAGTCTTGGAAGCTTGCCAATATGCAACCAGTGCCCAAAAAGGGTAGTCCTGCTGACCCGGCCAACTACAAGCCCATCTCGGTCACGTCCATACTCTGCAAGGCTATGAATCGTATCACAAACCGCAGGCTCATGATGTGCCTAGAATCGAACAACCTCCTCTTTGACCGGCACTAAGGGTTTCGCCGAAACCGGTCCACCAGGGATATTGAAGCGTACGTCACTCGCATCTGGAGTGAAGCTATAGAGAAATACGAGGAAGCACTTGCAGTCTCCCTGGATATCCCGAAGGCTTTCGACAGGGTTTGCATGATGGCAAGGCTTATAAACAAGTATTCTAGTAATGGTTCGTCTCCTGGGTTTATTGCGTGGATATCGGACTTCTTGAGGGATCGGTCCATACGAGTCGTCATTGATGGCCACTTGTCGGATTAAATGGCTATCTATCAATTCCGGAATTCACAAAAGGTCAGTTCTCTCGGCGACGCTCTTCTTTCCACAAACATCGATCTGTTAAAGCCCGGTATTTTTGGGGACACAGATGATACGAGGGTCAAACTGAAAGTTCTTAGAACTGGCCTCTTATAAACAATATAATAAAAAAATAATTCTATAATTTGAAAATAGAACTCTTTGCCAATATTATTGAGTATGTACTTCATTCATTTGTCATTTGTTTTACGATTTGGCGGCAAATTGAAAATGGTCTGTGTCACGTCAACATGAATTTAACACGAGAAAATTTTCGTGCAATGATTTTTTATGACTTTCGATGTCATTTAAGTCAACAAGAAAGTTATGATAGACTACGATTGGTCTTTCACGATGAAGCCCCATCTCGTGCGACTGTTTACAACTGGTTTAATGAGTTTAAACGTGGTCGCACTAATCTCACTGATGATTTACGTGAGGGACGGCCTTCTACGGCGACGACTGAAGATAACATCTGTGTTGTGCGGCGTATGATAGAGACTGACAAAAGAGTGACCTATCAGCAGATTCGGACAAGCTTAGGCATCGGTATGAGTCAAGTGCACAAAATCCTACACGAACATTTAGCGGTCAGGAAGCTTTGCGCCCGGTGGATACCTCATAATTTGACTGAGGCTCAAAAACTCCATCGTGTGGATTGGTGCCGTAAAATGATTGAAAGATTTAACGGAGGTGACTCAAATGCTGTGTTCGACATACTAACAGGTGACGAAAGCTGGATTTACTGTTATGATCCTGAAACCAAAAGACAATCTGCTCAGTGGGTGTTTCCTTTCGAGGAGTTGCCAACTAAAGTGAAGAGAGATCGAAGTGCGGGAAAAAATGGTGGCCTCGTTCTTTGGAAGGATAGGTCATTTCGCAACAATTGTGTTAGAGGATCAAAAACAGTTTCTGCAGAATGGTACACTACCAATTGTTTGCCACTTGTCTTGGAAAAAGTTCGAGAGAAACGACCTCGCAGTAGGATCCTCCTTCACCACGACAACGCCTCATCGCACACTGCCAAGCGAACGATCGACTATTTGGCGACATCAAACGTTGAATTACTGGGTCACCCGCCGTATAGCCCTGACCTCGCGCCTTGTGATTTTTATTTATTTTCAAAAATTAAAGAAAAACTTAAAGGAAAGCGGTTTATGAATGCTGAAGAAGCGGTGGCTGCGTATCGCGATGCCATTGAAGAGACCCCTAAGTACGAGTGGGCAAAGTGCTTTTCCCAGTGGTTCCATCGCATGCAGCGGTGTATTGACGTGAATTGACAATATTTTGAAAAGATATAATAAAACCAATAACTGGCTAATGTAATCAGTTTTTGATTTTCTAAGAACTTTCAGTTTGACCCTCGTAGCACCATTGTAGAGTTATTTATCTAGCGCGAGAGCCAGGGGGCAACAAACTAAGGTACTGAGAGAATAATAATCCCATCAAAAATATAAATGTGAAATGAGAGCCAAGTTCAATACTATGATGATATGTCTTGATTGTTGACTTCAACAACAAAAGAAGTGAGATGTAAATGGGTGCCAAGTTCAATGATCAGTTCTGCAATTTATTAAAACAACATAGAATATTTTATAAGAACTTCAAATTCATTGTTTTCTCGTAATTTAACATAACATATTAAAGCTTCAGATCTTACTTGGCTGTTAGCTAGACGTAAGAAAATAAAGTAATTCTCTCACCTATGTCACACCCCGGATACTCCACTAAAACTCCATACAACCGACGCTGTGGAGTTGCCTACTCTTCACACAACTACGCAGATGTCGTTCGTACACACGCGTGAATGTGTGCGTTAGAGCTAGGGTTACTGAATTGATTTATTGAATAGTTGTGCCCCTTGCCTGGTGACGTAGTCTATAAACTTGCTATAATGTTGAGTTATATAAATAGAATGGCGCCAAATTATACCATTCTAATTAAAAGGGTGTTTGCACAGATTTCTAAATTGTTTTAGAAATCTGTGGGTGTTTGTATTGCCGCGTAAAATGAAACGAAACCGATGATAGATTAGATCAGGTACCTAGATATCTATTTCTGTTAGTACACATTCCCACCATGATGATGTTTCGTTAGGAATTAGATGTTCGATACCAGCCCTTCGTTGAGTGCTCCTCGCGTATCCGAAAAGGCCTGAGGGGTGAGGAAGCTTGAAATAGGTGGGGGTGGGGAGTGTCCGTTCTATGTATATTATCTATTCTATGCCTATGTTTCAATTATTATTGAGTAGACTTTTCATAGCACATTAAATAAAAAATGTCGTCATGCCTATTGTAAATACAAACTTTTTATACATAAAAACACCTAGACGTAGAACGAATATTAGTACATAGTTATCCCACAAATATTTGCATAAGGTGGGAATAAACTCACAACCTTGGGCCAACCCAACTAGTTAATTTTATAGTTGCAGATAATTCAATTACAATAACTTCCTCGTACATAATAATGTGAATTATTCCTTGTAATGGTTCACACTTAATAATATTCCGTATGAATAGCTCCCACTAGGATCCTTCTGTATTATTAATAATATAAATAAACGAACAATGAACCGATAAGCTAGCAATTTTGCGGCGATGTTCAAGACTTTGGAGTCTTTTTCGCACAAGAGTGTCATTGCCGATGAGCCTTTTGGCACGTTTCTCGATCGATTCCAGAGCCTCGAGGTGATACTTAGCCGATCCATCGCAAAGATGCGAATAGTATACTCCATACAATAGCGAATCTGTGCTTGATATAACGCAAGCAACTGTTCCGACTTGAAGTATCTTCGCACCTCTGAGAGATGTAATTCAGTACTCATAATCATACTCAGACAGACAGTATATAGATATATAAGATTGATAGTGGTCTGGAATAACACAGACAATTTTTTTATCCCGGGAATAACGGAACCGGGTGAAAACTATGCGGGTGAAACCAGGAGGCACTGCTAGTTTCATTGTGATATAAATCACTAGCAGCGCCCTGCGGTCTCACTCGCATAGTTCCCGATCCCTTTATTTTCAGATAAATTACAGAGCTTAGCTATATATAACATCTTAGATCGATGGGTGACGAGCGCAGTTAAATGCTAGATAATGATTTGGACTCTTCATGTTTCAATAGCTGCGTGTCAATGTGCTGTTATGTGGCAGGCATGTTGCTTACCATCAGGCATCCTGCTCGTCTCGTCACTCTTTATTAAAAAAACCCGGGATACAAATTACCCTGTGTGTTATTCCGGAATACACTCACACACACTTCGTTTACGGATTCAGTTTCTACTCCATAACTGATCTAGGTACTTCAATAGTTATTGAATATAGTTTAAGTAGCTTACTAAATATTCACACTATTGGGACTCTCGACCTCACAAAGAGAGTGTCAATGCCATGCCACCACGATGATCCAGTGCGGCTTTGCGGTTTCCTCACGATAGTTTCGTTCACCGTTAATGCCAGTGCTGATGAGAAACTCGCCCACCTTGACTTGGAGGAAACACAATCATAGGTACAGGCGGCAATCGCATCTTATCTCTTGCGTTTCACAATCGAGAGATATAGTATCGCATATACTAAGGTTCATAATGTGCCTTAACACGCTGCAATAAGGTACATCTTATCACACATTTCACTAATGCACGTACGTACTAATAAATATTGGAATGCATTTTTACTCTATCGCATCATGCTATAGCTCATATTTAAATAACGAAGGTTTATTTATTTTAACCTTTTTTTTGTGGATGAAATATATTTACGTTTGCCCACCATGCAGGGACATGGTGGGGTATGCGGGCTCAACATTATGGGAGATGACATGATACCGACTAAAACCCCCACAGATTTCTCCTGCAGGGCCTGGGGTCAGGGTCGCAAGGTATCGCACTCCCGTCAACTGACCCACCTGCCACTTTCCTTGCGGACCCGCTTCGTGGGGGGCGTTAGTACCTCCATTTGGCTCTGATGACGCACCGGAAATCAGCAGCGCGTCACCTCCTCGAAGACCTATCCTTAGGTCGGCCCTAAACATCCCCCAAAGGCCCCGTGTCCGCTTTCGCCTCGACCACCGCCACGACCTCTCACTGTCAAGAGACTTTCATATCACCTCTTACGGCGAAGATGTTCGGCAGCGAGAGATTCGCCCTCACCACCGCGGATAGGGATAGCCGCGGTACCGGTTCTGTGGCCGCATCGCCTTATCCTTCCACTGAGCACTCCGCCAATCAGAGTGCTCGTTGGAGGACCCTCATCTGGAAGACTTAAAAAATTACTTGGTCGATATATCAGCCGAGTAACCTTCTCAAGTCTTCCAGCCCTCTCCCCAACCTCTACATGCATTGCTCAAGGGAGTGAAGAGCGCGTGTAGAAGTTCCCAACTCCGGAAACTCCAGCCAACTTGTTGTGTGACGGCGAAATTCGCCTCACCCCCTTGAGCAGTGCGTGTAGAGGTTGGGGACAGAGACATGCCACCGAGGCAAGTTGTTGTGTGATGCTCAGGGCGCACCACGTAGAGGTTCCCGGACCACGCACCCCGATATATTTAACCTACTTCATAAGGAGTCAACATCTACCAGCGTCCCGCGGTGTTACCCGCATAGTTCCCGTACCCGTTATTCCCTCTGGATAAAATATTGCCTATGGTTTCTTCCAGACTAATCTAACTGTGTTCAATAAATTTCAGCCCGATCCGTTCATACGTTACAACGTGATTGAGCAAGACATCCAAACGTCCATACATTGAAATTTATAATATTAGTGGGATGTTTGGGTGTATGAATTTTAAATGCTACACAAATACGAGGGTCAAACTGAAAGTTCTTAGAAAATCAAAAAACTGATTACATTAGCCAGTTATTAGTTTTATTATATCTTTTCAAAATATTGTCCATTCACGTCAATACACCGCTGCATGCGATGACACCACTGGGAAAAGCACTTTGCCCACTCGTCCTTAGGGGTCTCTTCAATGGCATCGCGATACGAAGCCACCGCTTCTTCAGCATTCATAAACCGCTTTCCTTTAAGTTTTTCTTTAATTTTGAAAATAAATAAAAATCACAAGGCGCGAGGTCGGGGCTATACGGCGGGTGACCCAGTAATTTAAAGTTTGATGTCGCCAAATAGTCGATCGTTCGCTTGGCGGTGTGCGATGAGGCGTTGTCGTGGTGAAGGAGGATCCTACTGCGAGGTCGTTCCTCTCGAACTTTTTCCAAGACAAGTGGCAAACAATTGGTAGTGTACCATTCTGCAGAAACTGTTTTTGATCCTCTAACACAATTGTTGCGAAATGACCTATCCTTCCAAAGAACGAGGCCACCATTTTTTCCCCGCACTTCGATCTCTCTTCACTTTAGTTGGCAACTCCTCGAAAGGAAACACCCACTGAGCAGATTGTCTTTTGGTTTCAGGATCATAACAGTAAATCCAGCTTTCGTCACCTGTTAGTATGTCGAACACAGCATTTGAGTCACCTCCGTTAAATCTTTCAATCATTTTACGGCACCAATCCACACGATGGAGTTTTTGAGCCTCAGTCAAATTATGAGGTATCCACCGGGCGCAAAGCTTCCTGACCGCTAAATGTTCGTGTAGGATTTTGTGCACTTGACTCATACTGATGCCTAAGCTTGTCCGAATCTGCTGATAGGTCACTCTTTTGTCAGTCTCTATCATACGTCGCACAACACAGATGTTATCTTCAGTCGTCGCCGTAGAAGGCCGTCCTCACGTAAATCATCAGTGAGATTAGTGCGACCACGTTTAAACTCATTAAACCAGTTGTAAACAGTCGCACGAGATGGGGCTTCATCGTGAAAGGCCAATCGTAGTCTATCATAACTTTCTTGTTGACTTAAATGACATCGAAAGTCATAAAAAATCATTGCACGAAAATTTTCTCGTGTTAAATTCATGTTGACGTGACACAGACAATTTTCAATTTGCCGCCAAATCGTAAAACAAATTACAAATGAATGAAGTATATACTCAGTAATATTGGCAAAGAGTTCTATTTTCAAATTATAGAATTTTTTTTTTATTATATTGTTTATAAGTGGCCAGTTCTAAGAACTTTCAGTTTGACCCTCGTACCTACCGAAGATTTGGTGCTCTCGGTATATTAACTTCGGTTCACATTGCTCCACTATCATCCATTGTTGCAGTCTTCCACTACCTCGTCATTCATCGTACGTCATTTAGATCACTTCTGAACTATTCATTTCAAAATGCAATCGGCGCGTCACATATCGTCATTCCATCGAACAAACCCTAAAAACGATTAATTACATCAGACCTTCCTTCAAAACGCTAACAACATTTTGATTAAATGTTTGTCGATCTAAATTGGGGTCCTTGTAGTATTTAGTAAGATAAAATTACTTACAATTCCTTGGACAATAATTATTATTTATTATTATAACAATGTCCGTTTTGAAGACACGTAGCACCTGTTGGTGGGCTGACTGACAATCATTAACAAATATCTTAAGGGGATTGTTTGGGGTTGGGGTTTCAATTATAATTCACTTCATTATCAACTAACTGATGCTCGATAAATACCGTTTTAAGGTGATCTTTTAATGAGTTATGTGCGCATGTGTCATTGATCAAAGAATTTTCACCTTTATTTCCGCTCATGAAAGTTAAAGTAAATATAAATAAAAGTGGTGAAGTGCGAGTCGGACTCGCCCATGAAGGTTTCACTAGCATAATATAAAATTTCTTGTAGTTCGTTGTTACTTTAATCAGTGTTTTAACAATAGTGAATTTATGACGTATTAAAATAAAACTACTTACTAGATCTCATTCAAACCAATTTTCATTGAAATATGTTAGAAATCTCAATAACATTTTTTGAATACCTATCCATAGACACGTGTGGTTTTGATGGAAAAATATTTTTTGAGTTTCAGTTCTAAGTATGGGACTCCCCCAAAATGTATTGTTTTTTTTCTTTCTATTTTTTTGGATGAAAATCTTAACACGGTTCACAGAATACATCTACTTCTACTTACCTACTTACTTTCAATAGTATGGTTCTTATAGAACGATTAAGAAAAGTAGCTATGACATACGGACGGACAGACAGACATGAAGAATCTATAAGGGTCCCGTATTTTGCCATTTGGCTACGGAACCCTAAAAAGCAATGACTTTACTTTTGTGATAAGAACGTTTAGGTTGTGGAATGCGTTCCCTGATTAGGGTTTTCCCGATGGTTGCAATTTGGTGGCTTAAAGTCGAAAGTGAATTTGCTGTTCCTAGGTAAGCACGCTCCATCGTAGACCGCATCGTCGCTTAACATCCGGCGAGATGGCGGTCAAGTGGAAACCTATAAAAGTAAAAACCAATTATGTTATACCTAATATAGTTCACAAAATTTTGTTGTTAATAGCCGTCGTGGCCTAGAGGCGAGAATGTCCGATTTCACAATTGTGTGGTCGGGATTCGAATCCCGGCTGCTCCTCTGAATATTTTTAACAGATTTCAGAAAAGGAGGATTGAGAACTTCAATTCAGTTGTATGTTATTTCTGTATGTTTGTTACGCGATAACGCCGCCAATTGTGATTATTCTTTGTTAGGTAGACCATAGCACAGAGTTGGTATCATATCAATATTTAACACCCGAGCAAAAAAGTTATAAGTTTGACGTCGATGTCTGTATGTCTTTGTGTGTATCTGTCTGTGCCACCATAGAGCTCAAACGGATGGGCCGATTTCGGTGCGTTTTTTTTATTTGAAGGTTATAATATCCGCACGAATGTTCTCAGCCATGTTTGTTTAATATCGATTCAAAATGGCGGACAAAATATTGTGGATTTAATTGTAAATTGAAGTCGGTTTTAGTTTTTTTTTTTGAAAATAAAATTATATATAGAATTTCGTCATCTCACTGGCTTAATTTATCAGGTTTTATAAGGCCGTTTGCCTTAGCGAACACAAGGCTGTACCACAGTATAAAGTATTACTACAAGTAATTCATGGCCCTTGATCTTGGAAGAAACGGCGATAACCTCCAGACACGGGTTGAGAAAACCGAAAACTGAACCGCGCTCACGAAATACTAACATTGCAATGTTGGCAACGGCGGGAGCGCGCTTCTCGAGTCTCACCCCGCTGCCCCGCAGCAGTGCCCTGTCAAGACGGCTTCATTGAATGGCTGTACGATTTATTTAGACTGGCTGTACACTGTACATGCCATCTAAGGCGAATCGCCATAGTCTACTTAATATTAGGTTCAATCAAAATTCATTCTTTCTGGTCTCAAGCTTAAATATATTAAGTATTATAATAACATATTATGTTGAAGGGGCAAATGGCTAATAAAAATAAACGTATGAATAGCGTTATCCGCTCTATTTAACGTCTTGAATATTGAACGTCAAGGGGCTAATGCTTGCGCGCGGCATTCTCAAATTCACATATCAACATTTTATAAGAGAAATTCAGCGTGGTCTATGGTCGTGCTATCAGCATACTTGGCACGCTTTCAACTAATAGTGATCCTGATTATATGGATTATATTTAGACCTTCATCAGTCTAATAATTCATATGTGCTTAAAGCAAATAGCTAGGTATGTTATGTAGTGCAGTGCTCATTCTAATTTAGTTTCGTTAATAAAGGGTTGTCCTATTTAAAAAAAAATTAACGGCTTCTTTCATTTACACCATTTGAATAGCAATGATTCCAGAGTTCCTTCTCTTGCCTTCTAATTTTACTTTAAATTCTTAAATCTTTCAATGTGATTTTAAAAAACGAATGTTATTTATTTATATATTAGCTGTTTTTTTTTGTTTTGTTGCATTAAATCGTCTAAATGTACCTATATAAATTACGCGTCACGTTGTTTTCCGCGATGGACTCCTAAACGACGGTTTCCTTAACGGGTTATCCGATTTTAATCAAATTTGCACATCGTGAGCATTTTGATCAAACTATGACAATGTTCGAGCGAAGCCGGAACGGGCCGCTAGTAATATAATAGAAATCATAATACTTCTCCGGGTGACGAGCGCAGTGTCAAATGTTCAAAATAGCTGCATGACGTTGGGATGATATTAATTGGGCATGGCTACTCACCTTCTGGTGTTGGTCTTGTTCGTCCCGTCAGTTATCATAAAAATATTGGTTGGCCTGTTTATTCGGTTAAATTTAGTAATAACTAATAACATTTTCCTTCTTCGTGTCAGGTGTTCTTTGTGTTTTCATGCAAAAAGTTTGTGATTGATACAAAATTTATAGGTTTTTTCCAATAATGTGCCTCTCTTCAAGACTTGATTTTTTATAAAGCGACCATCGTTGTGTGGTTTTATTTCAGTAGCAATCTGTTCCAGGCAACAGTATACGGATAGGGTACTGAACACAGCAATGCGGTCTTTAATGTAAGCAAATTAAATAAAAAAGCAACAAATCAGAAAATGAATAACATTTCCCACACAACACCTATCCCCAAACTAAGCAGAGTTTGTACTATGACGACCAGATAGCCGTTATAGGTAATACTTATATAATTGTAAATGCACACTGATTGCATAGAAACACCTAGACACAGCACTCGTAATATAGGTATGTATTTATATTCATCACGTATTTGCACTGGGTTCGGGAATCGAACCCACAACGGCAGGCAGACGTATATGTACCAACTAAGCTACGAGACCAGTCAATGATAATATAAATTTACAATAAATTTAAATAAATATGTACTTAAATAAATATTGGTGAACAATTCACACACTACACCATCTGACCCCAAACTAAGCAAAGCTTGTATTATGGTGACCAGATAGCTGATATAATACTTATATAGTTTTAAATACATACTTATTATATATAGAAACACCCAGGCACAGTACAAATATTTGAATTAATCACACAAATATTTGCACTGGGTGGGAATCGAACCCACGACCCCCGGCTACGCAGGCAGAGTTACTTTACTACCCACTAATCCACAAGGCCAGTCAATAGCAGCGCCCCGCGGTTTTACCCGCGTAGTTCCCGTCCCCTTTATTTTCCCGTAAAAAAAGTAAAAGTAGTCTATATGTTCTTACACACTAATCTAAGTATGTTCCGAGTTTCACCTGATCCGTTCAAACGTTACTACGTGAATGCGCAACAAACATCCATATTTTGACATTTTTAATATTATATTGGTAAGATGGATAGCGCGAAAGCCGTGCGCAGTGTTCGGGCCCTCAAAGTTTCCAGCTCGTCGCCACCTGGTGAAGCTAATTGAATTGTAAAACCTTCGTCATGGCCCTTTGGCGGTCAAAATGTTGTCGAATATGATTATTATCGATATAATAACTTTGAGATCGCGACGGGATATCCAGGGGAACAGGAAATCGCTAAGTTTTTTGTTATAACGCTTTGGGAACGTTAATGTTACTGTTTAATTATTTATCTAAACGTGAAATGAAAACGACGTCGACGTAAGAGACGTCAAGGCTGTGGAATGTCGCAGTGTGGGGTTTTCCCCATATGGGTATGGTTACAATATAGGTGTCTTCAAATCTAGAGTAAATCGGTTCCTTCTAGGATAGCGCGCTTCATCGTCGCTTAACATCAAACGAGATGGCGGTCAAGTGTAAACCTATTAAGTAAAAAAAAGTCTGATCACCTCTTGAAACTAACTCAGCATAGCCAGCAAGCAAGTGTAAACCTATAAAAGTAAAAAAAAATAAGTAAGGATTCTAGCCATTACCACAGAGAGAGAAAAAAATGTAATAATTTTAGGTGATTCGATTGAGAGGCGTCGCGGTCCCCAAACGAGGGACCGCGACACGGCCCGAACAAAAGCTCCTAACGACAAATATTAGGCTGACCCAGTACGCCTCCGCGCTCCTAATGGACTTTACAATTGCTTTATGTCGCGTATTCCACATTGTATCCAATTAAAAGGATCAGAAAACACATTAACCTGTGTGTAATAAAAGCGGCTTTTTAACCCGCCACGCCGCTGATTTTAACAACTAATAAATAATACTTACTGCTGTGGGTTTGTAATGCGTTGAAAACGGCAACTTCTACTTACAGCACCAATCAGATCTACTACAATATAGCTTGAATCATATAGAACTACTAACTCACCACTCTTGGTACACCTCAATATACTCGAGAAAGGCGCCTGAACCTCTCTCGAGTATTTTGATTATTAATATGGGTATTGAACCTACGACTACACGATAGTGAATCAGACGTTCTCGCCACTACGTCGTTACTAGTACTGAAGTCGGACATAAGTCAGTGACGCGAACCGTAAGATTTCCCCTAACCAAAAGAAGCGTAACACGGCCAAAGTAGGTTTACTTCAAAAATAATTTTAGTTTCGAATTAAATTCTACTCAACAGGAAACTAATAAATTACAGCAAACAATCCGTCGTTCTTACTAATATGCCACATTGCCACAAGTCCGAAGGAGATCTTAAACGTATAAATCATTTCTAAAATAGAGCTACGGTGTACACTCGCACTTCCGCTCGTCACCTCGGATACTTTCAAAAAATTAATCAAGCGACGCTTCGGCGTTAAAAATAATAAAGTGAAGCTCGATCGTTGAGAGTCTGCGGTCAAATAGTAGGTCCATATGTTATTGTAGTCTATCTAAAATAATTACGCGTTTTCAGAAGAAATTAAATAAGTTTTCACTAAAGAAAAGAAAACACTCAACGGAATTGTTTGTAATTGTAGGTCACACGTATATATTTTTTTGTAGTATAGACGAGACGAGCAGGACATGTGCCTGATTGTAAGCAATATGCCTGCCACATTACAGCACAGTGACACGCGGTTATTGGAACATTATCCAAATATATGTATATGGAGTCCAAATCATTACCTAGCACTGCGCTCGTCACCCAGAGATATGAGATGTTTTATCTTTATTCCCTGTAATTTCACTGGAAACATCGCCCTTCAAACCGGAACACAGTATAATGTTTGAACATTATTGCTTGGCAGTAGAATAACTGGCAAAGGTGTGATACTTTCCCAGACGGACTCTACAAAACGTCCATCTTACACTACACTACAAACCACTACAAATGTACAAATATTTCCAACTATCTAAAATTCCTACCGCAGCTAACAAAAGAGCTCCATAACTTTGATTGTTGAAACGTAGTCAAGAGCACTCCCAACTAATTCACCTTTCAAACAAGAAAATCAATATCAAAATAGGATTATCCGTTTGAGAGCTCCAACGCTACAGACACACACGTTAAACTTACAAAACACCTGGTCTTTTTTGCGTCGGCGGTTATAGTGTAGTCATTGACTGTCGTTGCCATCGATTACCATTTTGTCTTATAATTATTTTTGTGCTAAGTATAAGCAATAAAGATTTAAAGCAAATACTGATTACAAAGTTAATATTTTAATACCTAATCTAATTTCGAAAATAAAATAAGTTACACATTGTAAACAATAAGTATTATGACTTGTAACAATTTTTATCAATAAATGATTCTTAGGAAATTTGGTCCAGTATCTTAATTTTAATTTTCAATTGAAATCGGTTTTTGTTTCCGGAGAAAATAAATTATTTAAAACTCTCATTAAAATTAATAGCTGCGTGTCACTTCACTGTGCTGTTATGTGGCAGGCATGTTGCTTACCATCAGACACATGTCCTGCTCGTCTCGTCACTTCATATTTAAAAATAAAAAAATATATATTTTATTGTATCTTTCAGTTCCGTTCCAAGTTACATTCTAGGGTCTCACGTCAAACCGTGTTTTATTTTTTGAGAGAACTATCTCTTCAGTAAAATACCGTCCGCTTAAAACAATGTAAGTAGGTATATCGTCAGTTCGTTACCGTATTACCATTTTACGAGGTGTGACGTGTAGTGCGTGCGGGTTTGGCAGGACTCGAATCCTGATTCAAATCGCTGTTGAGGATCGGTCGTGGCTCGGACCCCGAGGTGCGAATTGATTTAAGTAAATATTATCATTGTTATTCACGACGCGCGCGCTCACCACTGGCTCGTGACCGCCGATCGATTGTCCCTCGATAATTTGTCGTGTGATTCCGTCGGGCACGTGCGATGTTCCGTACCCTAAAGAGGGTCACTCGTGCTGGCAGCTCTTCGTGCTGCTACGAGGTGGATCAATTTAAAATTCATAGTGGTTTTGATTCGACTAATAAAGTTATTGCTAAACTTTATTAGTTTTCATAAAAACCTACATTTTACAAATGTTAACTAGCAGCGCCCCGCAGCTCCCGTTACTTTCCCGTGATAATAAGCCCATGCGCTGTTCCAGGTTGTAATCTAATGGTGTTCCAAATGCCAACTCGATCCGTTCAGACTTTTCGACGTGATTTAGCAATACAAATTCAAACTTTGACATTTATGATATCAGTAGGATAATAATAAATAAATATTGGTGGACATTCACACACAACACCATCTGACCCCAAACTAAGCGAAGCTTGTACTATGGCGGCCAGATAGCTGATATAATACATATATAGTTTCAAATACATACTTATTATAAATAGAAACACCCAGACACAGTGCAAACATTTGAATTCATCACACAAAATATTTGCACTGGGTGGGAATCGAACCCACGGATTTTGATATACCTACTGATCTTGATAATATTTATACGTGATACCCTGTGAGATCGCTCTGATTCTCAATAGTAACATAGAACCGCTAGGCAAAGGAATTTGTTGCCTGTAGCTGTGTTGGCATGTTGGCCAGTATGTCACACTCACAAGCGATAGATTTCCGCGGTCTAACGGAAGACTATATTTAACCACCAACCAAAAAGAGGGGTGTTATAAGTTTGAAGTCGATATATGTCTGTTTGTCTGTGTGTGTGTCTGTCTCTGGCACTGTAGCTTTCAAATGGATAGACCGATTTCGGTGCTGTTTTTTTTATTCGAAAACTAGTTTCTTAGCTATGTTTGGTTAATATGGATTGAAAATGGCCGTCTCCATAAAATGACGGATACAATACTTTTATAAATAACCTCTCTCAATATGGGTTGTATATAAAAGCTGGCTTGACTAGCACTAGCACTAGTACTTATACACTATAATAAATTTAAAATCCAACGTAGTCGGGGGTAACCCAACATTTTTAATTACGTTTCTGGTTTCTTTTTTTTTTTACTATAATAGGTCCTCACTTGACCACCATCTCGCCTGATGTTAAGCGATGATGAAATCTACGATGGAGCGTGCTTACCTAGAAAAAACCGATTCACTCTTTCTCGTTTCGTCGTTTCGTTTCGAGAAAAAGGAGTCTATATTTAACGATAAATCGATAATTTTCATCATCGCACTAAACCAATAGCTTCTTTTCGTAGCAGTGATTCTGTTTTAGACCAGCATTAAATTAAAATTAAAAAACGATTTTGAAATCAAATTCGTCTATTAAAATTTTATTCAACCTACACTTTTTTACTATAATGAGTTTGTATTGTCAATATCAATAACAAGTATAATTAATTACATACGAGAACCTGTTTGAACTAATCAGGCTTCAATTTTAAATGTAGATCTAAAAAAAGCTTGTACAATTGTACTTGCTTTAAAACAAAAATAGGCTAACCATTATACATCTATGAATGCTACCCAGACGTAACAAGGGTAAGAACTTAGTGATGATAAAGGTTTTTGATAAAAACCTTTCCCGTGCGCACTGGAGTCGTATTTATCTCTCATCTAATTATATTACCAATCAACCGCCCCATACCCGAGTCGTAAGTTTTATGACATGGGCCACTATTGTTTTTTAATTGTCTCTCTCGTTCGGCGCAATAAATCCTTCGGAAAGGTAGCGAAAATAGGCTTCGATTTAAGTATACGGACGACATGAGCGTGTTGTATAAACGCGTAATTATTATGCGCGATATGGCAGATAAGGTGGCACGGTTCGCTGCTGCCTGACAGGGAAATATGACCGATTTCATTGTATTCTCCGCCATTCAGCCTGAGAATCACTAACAGACATCAACAGCGCGGATGCCACACTTAACGAGCCTTGTCGAAGTAATGGAAATAGGAACGGAATTAGCTGTCGGCTATTGAAAGACAAAAGTCTCAGACGTACACGTTTCGCAAATACAATTGGATGTACGTTCTGTCTTACAGCATCGTAACTTTTACCGGTTTTTGTGGCTGATGTGGAGTTTACCGTTAATACAGACAGGGTTACGCAGGAAGGGTTAACTAAAAGGTAAATAAAGAAGGCATAATGTGCCCATCAATCAATCAATCATCAATTATTTCACACAACACCATCTGACCCAAACTAAGTAAAGCTATGGAAATCAGATAGCTGATAGGTATGCCTAATACTGATATAGTTGTGAATACATACTTGTTGTACCTACATAGAGACACCCAGACACAGAACAAATATTTGCACCCATCATCATACAAATATTTGCATTGGTTGCGAATCGAATTCACGACTGTCGGCTTCGCAGGTAGACTTAATACCAACTAAGCTACGAGACTAGACAAATATTTGCTAAACCAACATATTAACAGCCTTTCATCGCCAGTTGTTGAATGCCATATAAAGCCCATAATCCACCGCTTTATTTATTTCTAAATTCTCACTTTTGGGATTACGCAAATATGAATTTAAGTGGCACTCAAGCGATTGATAGTATCACAATACCTATCAGGTGTGTTTTAGTTGTTCACATGTTTTTATTCTGTAACAATTTAGTTCAATCTCTTTAGATAAGGACAAGCAATCTCCAAGATACTATTTTATTTTAAATAAAAAAGTGACGAGACGAGCAGTTCATGTGCCTGATGGTAAGCAACATGCCTGCCACATAACAGCACAGTGACACGCAGCTATTGGAACATGAAGAGTCAAAATCATTACCTAGCACTGCGTGACGAGCACCCAGAAATCTAAGATGTTATATTTCCCCTCCTGGGACACGGGGCCTTCTCTCTCAGTGAGAGTCAAGGCGATACTCCACCACGATGTTTATATGTGAGTCGGCAGATGACGTATGACCTCAAAAGATTTTTTTGAAGAGAAAACCTATTTTGGCGCACCACATACAAATCTTGAAGTGATATGAATTGAGCTCAAGCGTCACATTCGTAAAGTGAAAGAAATCTTCGGGTAAACTCGGATGATCTAGAGACGCCCTCCGGTTTCACCCGCTTAGTTTCCAAAGTGAGCTCTCAAATTCTGAGTCGTTAGTTTTCTCTTCTAACGGCAATCCCTATAACTTCCACAATTTTTTTCTTGGAACACGTCAATTTTTTCTGGACCTCTTTCTTTAACGTTAAATCCAGTGGTAATGGCAAACTTTCACGTCTGCTCCTGGGAAAATACTCAAAGGATTAGATGGAGGCAGAATTCGAAATTACGACCTCACGATTTTCAAGTTAGACGTCCTTGTCATTGGCCACCACGGCCAGAATAGTCGTCAACCAATTTACATCACTAAAAGTTTTCGTCAACTTGCAACGCTTATCATAATTCACGACTTTTACTCTACCTAGAGTTCTAATGGTCCTCCTGGAATCCTCCTAGAGAATCCTGAAATTGCGAAACAAACATTTGGTCCACGCATTTTGTCAGGCTTAAAGTTAACTTTTTGAAGTGAAAACTTCATCAGCCAAAGATTTGGGTTTTGTTGTCGTAGTCAAAGGTAAATTTGAATTTAAACGAATTTTTATTCGCATCTTCAGATTTGGTCTGCCCGTCAAACTATTTCGCCGTTAAGACTTAAGACTAACCAGCGCAACATGTTCACACTAGACGATTTGGTAGTGGCAGGACTCATTGCAGAGTCCGTCTGGAGAGGTACCATACCTTTGCCAGTTATTCTACCGCATTAAGCAGTAATGTGCAAACATAATTGTGTTCCGGTTTGAAAGGCAATGGTTCCTGTGAAATTACAGTGCTTAGAGATAAAACATATGTCTGGGTAACGAGCGCAGTGCAGTGCTAAGTAATAATCTGGACTCTTCACGTTCCAATAGCTACGTGCCACTGTACTGTTATGTAACAGGCTTGTTTCTTACCATCAGGTAACAGTCCTGCTCGTCTCGTCACTGAATACTATTAAAAAAACATTTAATGTACTTTCGGTAATCGTAATACCTTTTGTTACAATTAAATTAATATTATTAAATACAAAAATAATGACAACAATTACAATTGGAAAGCCCGCAGCATGGTAGTTAATAAGGCTTTTATTATTTCCGTGGTTTTAATTAATCATAAAAAGTGACCAAACAAATGGGCAGACGGATGGCGCCGGAGTCTCGATTTTTATCTTATCTATCTCTTATCTATACAGCCAGTTCTGAGACTGCTAATTCTTTATGTCTGTTAACAATAACGTCTGATTAATTAATCGTTGATATAGTTTTGTTTATTACGGACTGCTTTGTTATTTTAATTAATTGCTCGTTTGTTGAAAATACAAGGTATCTGGAGTTTTACAACCAATTTAAAACATTTCACTGAGAGTTACGAGTTGCGTTCTGTAGTCGATGATAGACAATTATTCGATTACATACAGAAACGGAACTTTTCTTTCTTTTTGTCTTTCTGTTGGATACGGCTCATCTCTGAAACAGCTGAACCAATTTAAACGGGATTTTCACTGGGAGATAGCTAACGTAAGGAGTAACGATGACTACTTTTATTTTAATTAAAAAAATAACACCTATGGTGTTGGTAAGCCGCGCCGCGGGTTACAGCTAGTTCAAAATAAACCAAACTTCAATGTCTTTTTTGATTACCGATGCACTTGTGCCCCGGGTTTTGAACGATTTAGCTGCTAATACAAATTTCCTACTGCAGTATTAAAGAATATGCAAAACTCATAAGTACTTTTAGTTCCCACGGCTGGGACTCAAAACCTCTACCTAGGAGAGAGTCAAAAGCCATAGTCCAAACAATATTGTTGTTTTAAAGTCGAATGTGAATCCATCGTAGAACTCTCTAAAGAATCATCCTTTTCAATCGTGAAATGTTACCTGTTGAAAGTTAATTTAGCATAAGCCCAGTAAATGTTCTTACTGCTGGGACGAGGGACCTTCTCTCACAAGGAGAGAGTCAAGGCCATAATCCACTACACTGGCCCAGTGCGGGTTGGTGAATGACACATGACCTCCAAAGATTCTAGGAACATGTCGATGTTCTCACGATGATTCCTTAGACTTTGAAAACACAGTGGTGCGCGTAGCATTCAAATCAGGGTTTGCGAATCGGCAGATCTACCGGCAGTTCTACCGACTAGACCAACCGTAGCCAAGGAAATATCTACAATAAATCTAATATTATTTTATCGTGTGTTCAACTGATGAGAAATGGTAAAGTTGAAACAGCGGCGTTGTGCGCCGCCGCCGTGGCGATGGCGCCTCGTAGCGGCGGACGTCCTATAGAGCGAGACCCGTGAAACTCTTGCGCATCGAAGTCCGCGACTTGTGACTCACAATCATCCAACAGGATCTTATTTTACACAAGATTTTACTATATTATAACATTATTAGCCAAAAACAGTCACAGCTTACGCGAATTAAAACTGGACAATACCATCTTGACTTCTAGACTCAAACTATGCAAAGCTTACTATGGATGTCAAATATCTGATATTAATATATTAACTCAACGTACTTATTACTTTATTTAACTCAACATACTGACATCTGTTCGAGACTTCGTTCGCAAACATTTAGGAAACTACAATTCACGGAAGAAATTGTAATCTTTAAAGTAGTGTTACTTCTTTTTGACGTGTCTTACAAATATTATGATGAGAGTGATTTTTTAACGATAGGTACTCGTACACACTGACACCCCAACTCGCCACACAGAAGTTGTTTTCTAAGGGACCGATGTTAGTTGGCCTTTGATTGCTCAATTCGCGTCTACTGCCTAGCCAACTTTTGACTAGCGCAGCAGGACCGTTACTTGCGCGTTAGCGTTATTACTTTTTTTTCTAAATTAAGGAATTAAAACTTATGGCTTACTTACATAACCACACACACTTTTGTCCCCATACACTTTTGTCCAGATACAAAATACTAAAAGTTATAGACTATCTAAAATCTATCTACGTTCCATATTTCAACCAGATTTAGGTCTTCCGACGCGATTGAGTAACAAACATACGAACTTTCACACTCAAATTACTAGTAGCGCCCGCAATGCACATATTATACGCTCTTGATACTTAAAGTGTCATGTCCTCCGTCCTATTGTACATAATTTTTTTGTCAGTAACAGTAAATAGGTAATCTGTTTCTGATCAGTATTATCATAGTTAAAAATTAACCACTTTCAACAAAAACTTCACCACCTAAACTCGTTAATTCTCTACTGGTTCAGTAGCTGAGACTGAGGCCGTGGCAATTATTCTCCCTCGATCTAATTTTAATTGCAATTTCCTTAGAAACAAAAAATGAACACAACTTATACTTAATCTTATTATTAAATCAAACACATCACATTAAGGATGTTATCTTGTCAATATCGAAGTCCCTAACAGTGAGGTCAATAGTGTAGACATAAATATGTAGCGACAGGTGGTAAAGTGGCCATGCTGGGCCGCGCACGCCCTGAATATCAACAATAAACATTGTATATTTATCAATGCCGTACACAAAAATGAACTGTATTATTATAATGCCCACGGTTTTTAATTACATTCAACCATCCAAATCACATTCGACTTATCGCTCATTGCGTTAATCGCTGCGCAAGCCTGAAGACGGGAGAATTCGGAATTTATTGACCATTAATTCAAAATATTATTTTCACAATATAAGTACTCATTTATTAATTTTGAAATATTAGGTTCCGATTAATTTATATGTGTCGTTAAGATATTTATTATGTATGTAAATATCATCTTTATTTATAATCCTCTAAGCTTTTGTTTTCAGACGTTAAGTGCGTTCATGTACCTATGGTATCATTTAATAAATTGTGCGCTATGAATAGACAGGTCTACGTATTGAATCGATGCTCGCTTAATGATTCTTTAATGTTACTTAAAAAAAGTTTAAGAATCGTCCTTAATCGGTTCGTTTGACTGGCTTCGGGACGGAGTCTGTGGTGAGATTGAACCGTTGCGTTGGTCGTGGGTTCGATTCCCATCCAGGACGTAGTCACGGATTACAAGTAGTTTAATAAATACAGTTTTCGCTTCAATTAGTTTGGCGCGATGGTGTTTTGTGGAAAAGTTTTAATAAATATTTATATCCGTAACTGGTACAAAGGTTGGCATGACGTAGCTAGCGAGCGTAGCAACTCGGTGTTATGGGTATTTTTGCGTCGGGTGTCGTACGGGGTGGGTTATTTAATCTTGTTTATTGACGAGCGTCTCCTGACTGATTGAAGATTCTTCTTTCTTACTTTTAAATATAACTAGCAATGGCTCGTGGTTTTTACCCGCGCAGTTTCCGTGACCGATATCTAACTGTGATAAAAAGTGTGTGTTATTCTAGACTACAATCTTCCAAATTTCATACTGTTTCCGTTCAGACGTTCCGACGTGATTGAGTAACAAACATCCAAACTTTCGCATATACAACTTTAGTAGGATTGTACTTTGGTGTACAATTGGCCTAATGTATGCACTTTAATTTCATTATTAATTCAATTTATTAAAATTTTGTTCCCAGGGCGTGGATGAGGAAGACCGAGTTTCTGTAAGTATTTGTTTATTAATATTTTACATGTTTCACTTATAATAACGTTATTTAAAAAAACGCGTGTTGAACATTATAGTGGTATGACTTTGCAGAGTCCGCCTGTGGTATTGACAGTTATTCTACCGTCAAGAAACATCAGTTGTGTTCCGTTTTAAAGAGCAACGTTTGCAGCAAAATTTCAGGTCATAGAGATAAATTGTCTTAAATCTCTGGGCAAAGAGCATAATGCACACTAGGCAATAATATTTACTCTTCGTGTTCCAATAGTTGCTTGTCACTGTACTGTTATGGGCATGTGTGGCTTACTATCAGGCACGAGCCTTGCTCGTACCATCACTCCATACATCACAAATTGACATCTATTTTAAATTGTAACCGCTCTCCATTACTCTCTACATATATGTAGAACGGGTTATTCGCGTAAATGCCGCGAATGCGGGTGAAACCAGTTAGGTCACACCGAGAATACCACCCGTGTGTGACGCGTTTTATAAAGTATAGAGTGACAAGGCGAGCGGGACATGTGCCTGATGGTAAGCAACATGCCTGCCCATTACAGCACAGTGACATGTGGCTATTGGAACACAAGAGTCCAAATCTGTACTTAGCACTGCGCTGCCCTTTTCACCCAGAGATACAAGGTGTTTTATCTCTTAGCCCAGTAATTTCTTAGGAAACATTGCTTTTCAAACCGATACACAGTAATGTTTGCATAATACCGCTTGGCGGCAGAATAACTAACTGGCAAAGGTGTAGGTACTTCCCCATGGGGACTCTACAAATTGCCCTACCACTACTAAATAAAAATTAGATCCCTTTTCGTTTGAAATAAAAAATACGTATTTAACGTTTTCGATAGCTCGATCAGAAAAGCGAAGACCCGTTGGATTCGAAGCAGAAACAGTGGATCCTGTGTGCGGCCAAAGGAGAGTACCATGCCTTAGCAAAGATGTGCAAGGAAAATGCCAAACTAGTTAAAACCAAGGTAAGTGGAAACATGAAGACATTCTTATTCGGCGACTAATATTGTAGATAAAAAGTCTGGAGAACGGCAACAGCCCATCCGGAGACCTAGTTCGAATCCCGCGTTCGCCATGGTCTTTTAGAAGTCTTGTGCGTAATGACGCCAACTTAAAAACGTGTAAGAAAAATATCGCAAAGAAACCGACATGTTCTTAGAGTTTTCCGATGTAATGTATCATCCACCAACCAGCGTGGGCCAACTTAGCAAGCGTGGTGGATTATGGCCAGCGTGGTGGCCTTAACTCTCTCCTTGCGGGAGGAAACCCGGAGTCTTAGCAGTGGGAACATTTACTCGGCTGCTTATGAGTATTATTATAGTTAATTTATCTAATCGAATGGTTATTAAGTATGTTTCTATTAACGATTTGTATATTCACGTTTATTTTTTAATTTCTTTACAATAATGAGTGATAACGTAATTAAGAAACAAAAAACGGCAAGTTTCTACGAGTACGTACGCTTCCCTAAGTAGCAGCTTCTCCAAAATCAGCCTATCAATGCTATAAATTAAAGTAATATTTTGCCGCGATTACATCCAAGTACAATTTAGAAAACGGTTATTCGTTAAAGAGCTCTGTATTATTTCTTTTTTTCGGCATAATAAGTAAGCCTGTGCTATTTCAGAGTTCTCTGGAGTCCCAAATTTCAGATTAGATTAAGATTTGTTAAGTTCTCACAACGTCTCTTCGTGATCCAACAACAACAACAAGGATCCAAACACATTAATCAACCAAACTTTCACACTTGTCTAAAGTTGGTAGAATTATTATTTTTCTTCAACACTTTTGGGTAATGACTTCATGTCTAATGTATAAAAACAATAAAACTCATCGAACAAATAAAAAAAATTGCAGCAACAATAACTTACTCCGATTCCCGAAATATGTGTTCATAAAAAAGTGATAAACTGTTACGAATGTGGCTCACCCACATCCGTAGTTTTTAGACGCTAGTTAGCGCCAAGTGAGAGCACATGTCCAAAAGGTGTGCTTCTAATTGGGTCTTGGGGAGGTCGGCCGGCGCCGAGTCCGCGCCCCCCCGCTGCAGACTATCTTGACAAATATCTCCGGACGTAGTCCCTTGTTTTATTTTACGAGCCATCTCTCAAGCCCCACTTTTTTTTTTACTCTACTATTGTGTTTACGCTGTTTCAAATCGAGCACTTGATATATTGACGTCATATACGCCGTTCGATTGCTAATTCTCTTCGTTTGCTCTGATTTATTCCGTCTCTAAACTACGTTCCGAGTCTGTCAAACCCCTTTCTAAATTAAATAGCCCTCGAGTGTCTTATCTGGAATTTTGAATTTAGTACTTGTATTTCTCGAGCGTAAATCGGGGAACGGTAGGTACAATTTCTAGAAGAGAATAGAAAACGCTGCTATCTAATTACTGTAAACTGTAGCCGCCTTTACCACCGCGCATTGATTACCGAGTACATTACTTTTATTGAATGTGCAATAAAGAAGGTAATGATAGCCTTCTCTTTTATTGATTCGTTGTAAATCAAGGGTCGACGCAATTGGATTTGAATTTTATTGGCATTCTCTCGTAAGCACGTAAATTGTAGTTAACAAAACTTAATGACAACTCAAACGCAAGAATCACGAATATACGGCAAAATAAGAAATACGGGTATACGTCTAAAAAATGTGGACAGAGGGTCTATACATATTAATACTAGGAAATGGTAAACTTACAGATAATAAATATAGTTTGATTATTAAATCGATATAGGCACTTTAATACACCTTTTCCGGATTTTCTGACGCCAAACAATAGTGTGTTTCCAAATAAATTACTAAAAAAGTTATAAACCGTTTTATATCTCCAGTTGACGAGCGGAATATTTTGTGTTCTTTATCTGCAAAACGCTGTTGGCCTAGTGCGTTTCTTACCATCGCCTGACCTTTTCACTCTTATCAAAATATGTAAGAACCAAATGAACATTTCCATATTAAAAACGTATTTTGCTCACCGATTCGATTTAGTTTTATGCCTTTGTATTGACTACCCAAAACATTCGAATTCACTAAAACGTGTGATGACAGGCCGCGAGTTGACATTTTGTATTCTTCTATCCGCTAGCAGAATTAATAAAGCAACTGTAAATATTGTCAGACAATATGTAACACGTGTTAGCCGCTGCGCCTTGCTGCCCGACATTTGTCGTCTTCCTCTAGACTACACTTTGAAGCTTATTTTCGTATTTGCCTCACTTGCTGATAGAATTATAGATTTGTGGAAATATCTCTGTGTGTGGGTTTTTATAATATTTTTTATTGTCTGCCCTGCTTGTATCTCTTTGAAATTTGAAAGGAGATATTTAAATGTGTCAACACGACTTCCTATTTCAAGAGCTTTCACAGGATTATATTTATTTTTTAATAACTATTACGGTGATTAGTTAGATAAATTATTTCGTTTTTAATATGTTCTATTACTTTTATCTTTTGATTCGCATAAGACTGTTTGGTATTAAAAGAAAAATATCAACACTTCGTTCTTTTAAATATAGAAGAGTAATAGTTGCCTATAACAACTTGTTTTACGGGATCCTAAAGAGAAAAAAAAAAGTTTGGCGGACATTATGAAATTGTTAGTAAATTATTGCATATTAAAACCAAAACATTGTTAAAAGAAGTGTCAGTTTCGATGTTCGCTGATGAAGCTGGGTTTTTATTTTTTGTCAACACAACCTTCGGTTCAGGATAACATAATGAAGGGCTCACATTACAAAATAGGATAACGCCATTCCAGATAAAATCTTTTTGTATTGTTGTCTGGTATGAGTCAACCACTACAAGGTAACATACGAGTATTATCTTTAAAACAAGAAGGCTTTATAAGCGATAGCAAAGGTTTTGGACAAAATCGCTTTAGAGAGAAAGAGAGCGTTCTGTGTGATCGCTTCGGAACCAATTCGTTAATTTTTAATAGTTCCCAAACGATCGTGTAATTGCGTTGATAAAGATTTGTTTGGCCAGTAAAAAAGTCGAAAGCTCTGCATTATTATTGTTGATTTACGAGTATTCGATTCGGAATGGGGCGGAGCTGTTGATCCAAGTAATTAAATCCGAATCATTTGATGTTGCCATACCAACAGTTATATTGATACGATCCAATAATGGTATTGTTAATTACATTTATATAACGGGTATTATATTTTATTAACATTGAATGACTACTTAAGGTTTTATTTGTTTGTTAATATAATTTAGGTCCCTGCAATAAATCGAATGGATTGGCATGCTCTAATTGGGGAGTTTAGGCCGGCTGCAATTACAGCATCTATAAGGGTTTTTTTGTTGGCGCCTGCGAGACGCGGGTATACTATTTCACGTAAAAACGATTCCGGAGCATTCGTCTAAGATTTCGGTTGCACGCGCTATTAACGCCAACTCGACGGTGGGAGTGTCGTTGCGGAAAGCAATTTAAGTCCTGATTTATTCCGGTGCAAGCCATCGGTTCCGTTGACATCTCCCCTTCTAATTAGGATACTGATTTTCCAAATGATTTATCCGTCTTTAAATTTCCTACGCACATGTCGTGTCTAGTGTTGCTTGATTGAGCAATTAAACGCTCCAGATATATTACTACGGGCGATGATAGTGGACTGGGAAACGAGTATTATAGGGATTTCGGTGTGGAGACGTAGTTTAGTGAATCTATTAATATGATCAACAAAATCTTGGAGGCGTCATCGGGTCGGGTCGTTCGTTACGGTCGCTCGTTACTTTGAGAAGTGAAGCACGACGTGGAGAATTTTGTTTTATTGTTGTTTTTTTCTAGTTTGAATGGGTGTGCTAACTTCTCGAATGTGTCGGCCGGCGCCACGGCGGTGTAACCCGAGACTTGACGCTGCGCCTCATTTGCCCCGGCCGTCGCGCGCGCCATTGTTCGGTATGCATGTCGAACACACGAAGGGCGGACAATCATGTTACCCATTCTATATTTTCGTTTGTCACTCGACACAGATTTAGATACTATCGCCGTTTATTGGTTTAGATAACTCGACCTATGTTTGAACAATGACGAGCACATCCGGAACGTGTCACAACTCTGATACAACCTAAATACAACTAATCATCGCATTATATTAGTTCATTACAATTTAATTAATTATGATACCGTATTGTATTTTTTTTTTAATTTGCGAACAATTATTTAAGTAATTCTCCTTATGATTAGCGTGGAAAAATATGACATTGAATGTTAAACGATGCGCATGCACACCTACTTTTAAAACAACATGATGAAGTTGGCTGACAACTGTCTCCGCAGAGTAAATTTTTGCGATGTGCGCGCACACCGATACCAAAATTCGACATTGAAGTTAGTTGCGCGTTATTTATTATAGTATTTTTTCATAGAATTTTTAGATAGTGATGGCAAAGTTCCCATTAAAATGTAAAGAAATAAATTTGACATGGGTCAGTACAATTGTATTAAAGACATATTATACTCGTATAATGCTTGACAGTTTTCTGTACAATAATTAGGTATTCTAATACAGTAAAGTAGTCATTTCAAACTTTGAAAATGTATATAATTTGTATGCTCTTTCTTTTGGTTTTTATTAATTGACATTTAAATTGAAAATTTATAAATAAAGTATTTTGACTTTGTATTCGAGTCGAGAGGAAATCGTTTTCTTCTGTGTACGGCTAAGAACTCACGGAACTCGCAAGACGCAACGCTCGAGCGGTTTCCGACCGATCGACCGTTCCGTCGGCGTCATAGACAGCATCGATGTTTCGCGGTTTATGGCAGTAAAGTGCTATTATACATAGATAAAAAAAAACGTGTAAGAATAAAAAGTTTGTATAATTTTTTTCTTGCTTGTAAAACGTAATTGTCATGACATTATGCCCATTTTACACAACTTATCTAGTCTTTAAGTTTTTCATTGACATCAAAAGGATCACACTAGCGATATCGTCTTCGCCATGTTCCAACTTTGGCCCCTAGACGGAGTTAGCTAGCTAGAGGTTTCACTAATTGTAATTTTCTGGTGTCCCTGGTATTTTTTTAACCGACTTCAAAAAAGGAGGTTTCTCAATTTTTTTATGTGTGTTCGCCGTCTAATAACTTCGTCGTTTATGAACCGATTTTGATGATTCTTTTTTTGTTGTAAAGAACATATTCCAAGGGTGGTACCATGATAAGGAAACCAGGATCTGATGATGACATCCTAGAGAAATCGAGGAAAACGTTTTGACTTTATAAGTTTTCTGTTGAAAGTCGGTTATTTTTTGTTAAAATTATTATTATAGTATAGAGTGACAAGACTAGGAGGACATGTGCCTGATGGTAAACAACATGCCTGTCCATAACAGCACAGTTACGCGCAGCTATTATTGTAACGTGAAGAGTCCAAATCATTACCTAGCACCGCACTGCGCTCGTTACGCAGAGATATATTTATAAGGTGCTTTATCTCTTAGCCCAGTAATTTCTCTTCTCTTCCTCTATTTTTACCGGTAAGAAAGTAATGCACAATAGTTTCTGTTCTATCCTTGATGGAGATTCCTGTGCTACTGTTGCCAACAGCATTTGATGTTGTTCGGCTACAGATTGTACCTGTTAAAGAATTTGTGTATTAAAGTGCAGAGCAACTAACCATCGTTCAAAAAGACTTGTCGGTAAAGTACGGGATTTTGTAATCTTACTATTTTATTGTGTGTCTTACCCGAATATATGCCGAGCGCAAACTGTACTTGTAAACTGGATGTAGGACGCCTAAAATACAGGAGTTACATAGTTCCATTGTAAAAGCCATGTATATTATATAATTTTCTTGTAAACCCTATCTAGTCTATGTTTTATGGCAAATAAATAATTTTCACTTAATATTATAAACGCGAAAGTTTGTACGAATGTATGTTTATTACGTTATCACGCAAAAGTTACTGAAGGGATTTGACTGAAATTTGTAACATAGATAGATAACGGTCTGAATTGGCACATGTGTTATTTTTTCTCACAAAAAGTTAAAAGGATCGGGAATTACGCGGGTGAAATCGCAAAGCGCTACTAGTTTATACAAAATCGATCAGAGGTAGGTAAATAATAGCCTGTCATGAAAACTAAAATTATAATATTAATGTCAAACAACAGTGATGTTGTATATACAGCTATAGGTACAGTCACATGTGACATATATATGTCACATGTGACTGTACCTATAGCTACATAATCTTATCTTATACCTTTAAACGAGCTATTCTTGTAGGTATATATATATATATATATAAAATATAGAATTTGAATCTCGGAAACGGCTCGGAACGATTTTCATGAAATTATGTATGGTTTCGGGGACGATAAATCGATCTAGCTAGGTTTTATTTTTTTAAAACAACATTTTATGCGCGTTTTTAGACAATGATAATCTCCTACAATGTCATTAGAATACGATAACTTATTTCGCCACTGTTCTTTAAGTCTAAATGACTCAGACGGAATATGCTCGCCCTCGGAGTCAACAGGCCCCGGTTCGAATCCTGATGGTTTTTTTTTTAACTTTTATAGGTTTACACTAGACCACCATCTCGCCTGATGTTAAGCGACGATGCGGTCTACGATGGAGCGTGTTTACCTAAAAGAAACCGATTCACTCTCGATTTGAAGACACCAAGATTATAACTATCGGGAAAACCCCACTCAGGCAGCTCCTTCCACAGCATAGATGTTCTTATCACAATGGTTACGCTAGCCTAGATGGTTACGCTCGGGTCTTTTCTTTTTGTTCTTTTTTTTCTAAAAAAATCTTATACTTAGAGCCCTTTATAAATGCATTTAAACCGAGCAAAGCTCGGTCAACCAGGTACTTATATTTATACTGCTATTACGCGTGTCGGACACGCGACCTCACACCAAAACGAACAAGGATTTCCCCCTAGAAATTTTCACTCAAAAAATTAAAATCAATCAAACTGTCTAAATAGTTAGCTTGCCTATCAATTTGTTCGTTGCGTCAGTAAAATCTATAATGGTTTCAATACATGCTAGTTAGATAGCCAGTCGCCCGGCATAAGGCACCTCCACAATGGCGCGCTCACTGCAAGTCACTCCCACAATAAGTGATTTCTAACATGCTGACGCAGCGATATTGTAATTGTTGTTTGTTTAGTGGTTCTACCTTACTCTTGTATCGACCTAATCATATATGCCCATAGTTTTGTTTTTATACCAGCGTTTCATTATAGAGTTCATGGGCATGTGATGTTGGGCGCAATCAAATTTGAAAGGAGACAGGTTAGCGTTCGTGCCGCTTAGTAATTTGGTTGTGGCGCCGTTAGGTGTTGCCTGATTCAATGTTTTAACTTTTTATATCGATTTCAATTTTGTTTTATTTCGTTTGAAAGTTAATTGTATTGATTGGCTCGTAATATTTGCAATATTTGACGAGCTTTGAAGTAATAATAATGAATTATTTTCAAAACAGCGTATACACACTAGCAGCGTCGTGCAGTTTCACCCGCGTGGCTTCCGATCCCGTTATTTTCCCGGGATAAAAATTTGCATGTTATTCCAGACTATTGTGATAAGATCGTCTAGGTTGTAGAATGCGTTGCCTGAGTGGGGTTTTCCTGATCGTTACAATCATGGTATTTTCAAATCGAGAAAAAATAATACTTATATAATTCTAAATACATACTTATTATACATAGAAACACCCAGACACAGAGCAAACATTTGAATTCATCACACAAATACTTGCACTGGGTGGGAATCGCGAACCCACGACCCTCGGCTTCGCAGGCAGAGTTACTATCCACTAAGCCACGAGGCCAGTCAATTTAGAATGAATCGGTATCTTCTAAGTAAGCACGTTCCATCGTAGACCGCAACGTCGCTTAACATCAGGCGAGATGTCGCTCAAGTGACAACCTATTAAAAAGAAAAATATATTACTATGTGACCAATTTCATCCAGATGCAATGCAGGTGATTCAAATTTCATCCAGATACAATGCAGGTGATTCAAATTTCAATCTGAAAGTTTAAGAGGTACAATAAATAATAATTATTGGTTTTCGACCTTAAATCCAATACCGACTCGGAGCTAGATCACAAAGCTGAGGGCGGAAAATAGTAGTTATCAACACCGTGTTCCCTCAATTGTAGATAATCAAAACCCGCGCTCATTTCACTGCAGTCGTGTAAAAAGGCATCAGTTGTAAATCAGGCGCTGGTACAAGCGCCGCGGCAGTTAGATAAAGGAGGACGGGCCACACCCATCGGCGCGCGTTGTATTTGCAAACGGGGTTCGGATTGTTATTGCAAAACACGAAAGCATGCTAATTGAAATTCAGCATGAAAGGGATAATGAAGCCAGAGACCTCCCGTGCCCGACGATTCGTCAATCCGCGCGAGGATGCGAACATCGCTCCAAGATCTGCGAGACTTGCCACTTCGCTTGATAAACTCCAAGTTGCCGTGCCGGCTTGTTTCATATACATAGACGATACTCGCGTTTACAACTCGGCCAAATCTATGTCCGGCTCGTTATAAAATCTTTTTTTTTTAATAATAATATATATTTGGTGAACAATTCACACACAACACCATCTGACCCCAAACTACGCAAAGCTTGTACTATGGCGGCCAGATAGCTGATTAATTAATTAATTAATTAATCAGCTATCTAGTTCTATCTCTAGTTTCAAGCTCGCTACAAAATGACTATGCTGCCAAAACTAAACTTACCTATCAAAGCTATTGATTTTATGGTGTTATTTTAAATCTGGATGGTAAAAATTAAAACATTTTTTTTAGTTAAAAAATAAAGTGAGACAAAATAAATTTGTGTGCTTAAAACCGCACGACAGAAGTGAAAATTTAAATTAGAAATAACTATACTAAAGTATTGAATAACTGATAAATGTAATTAAAAATAAAAATGATATAAATTGAATATAGTAAACACAGTGACAGCAGCAGCTGACTGTTTCTTACTCGCCCCGGAACACGCCGCGGCTCCGAGTTCGCCTGAACGAATTTTTCACTTCATAGCGTAACAATCAGCCTTATTCACAACCTACGAAAGATCCGTGTGTGGTGCGCCAGAATAAGTTTTCACTTCAAAAAAGTACATTAAACTTTTCTTTTATGTAAACATGAACCTAAGTAGGTTCACCACGCCTTCTCCATCTTCGGGAATATATGACTTTACAGAAAAAACGTGTAACATAAAAAAAAAACATGCTGTATCGCATTATGCACCAACTTTTACGACGGGTGCAAGTTTGAGATTTAAAAAAAAGGCTGCTTCTTTGGCGCCCTGTTGCTGCGATCTGGCGAGGCTGGCCGTGCCATAAATACCTGGACGATTTCTCTCGCAACCTGCTTCCACAGTGCAATCAATGCAGTGATTGATTGACTCCATCGCAGCCAGGAAAGATCTACCGTGGCTGCGTCGTAAATGACATCACAAAAAAACAATTGTCACGAAATTTCGTACAATCGAATATCAGTCGACAAAGTATAATCATATATTTCGTCGACATTTTTTGATTACCTCTTGTCCTATCGCTTTTCTAATTCTGCTCAGTACACAGTTCTGTTTAACCTTGTTTGAAACAAGAACATTCATACGGCATTAACCGATAACAGATACACGACGACAAAAGGTGGAACGTTCACTCGATCAAAATACAAGGAATAACTTGTAAACATTCTCTTAATTGTACACGTGTAACGAATAATATCTAGAATTATATATGCCTATGTAGAATTGGGCGTACCTAAATTAATTGGGTGGATTTGTAATAGGTTTGCGTGTTCCGTTTTATTATAACAGTTCTTAATTCAGGAAACTAGTAATATTTATGCTAACATGTATCCATAATAGTGCGGTCTAACATTCGTGATCCGAGTTTAAATATGTTAACACTCGCGTGGAGTCCGTGTAAGCTTGTACTTCAACGCTGTGGTTCTGTGACAAATGAGAACACTTTATACACGTTGGAAATACCACGCTCGCTTATATTCGCCGAGAGACTACCCCTATCCGTTTTAAATCTCGAAGTCGTATTACTAAGCTTAGGTATAATGTAATATGTTTCGAAAATGGAGCTAAAAATCGGTAATAAAACAAAAATTGTTACGACTTATTGTGACGACTAACTTGATATTTAACTAAAGGCCAACCTCATAATTAGTTAACATTTAAACCGGAATAAAGATAAGTCAAATATTCATGCATTAACGGGCCATCTCTTACGGCTGTCGGATTTTAATTTGCCAAAATTGGAGCTATTGTACATGGGGGAGATGGGTGCGCAATTTAGGGAACCCGAGTGGGTTGCGGGGGAGATCGCACTTTACCATGGCACATTAATTAACCGAGCTGAATCTACATACGGGCCACGGCTACGTACGGAGCCCACTGGTGGCAAGCGCGTAGATTTACGACTCGTTCGACCACCATCTATCGGATAAACTAATTGCAGTCCAGAGCTATTGTTTCTAAACACTAGGCAGAAATAGAGCCTGCAGTCTGCCAGACATAGAACCGATTGTACGCCAGAGGACTATTATTGGATTGTACATATTCAATGAATATTCGTGTGATTCTCTCGGATGAAATACGAGGGCACTTTGAATGGATTTGGATCATTCTGTGGAATCGAAATAAACAAACTCATTTAGAAACATAATTTTAGTTCAATAATTTCTTCCTATCGGACTAAAGTTGACAGACTATGTATTTTAACTAAAAGTAACTTAGTAGGCGATTCTGAAGGAAAAGATAAAAATACCCGTAGTATGTAGTATAACGCTAATTAAATACTACTTTTATTTATTACTACTAGCCGCGCCCGCAGTTTTACGTCGCGCGGTGAAAAGCCTATGAATTCTTCCAGCCTACGAGTGTAATCTGTGTTCCAAATTTCAGCCAGATCTGTTGAGACGTTACGACGTGATTGAGCTACAAATATCCAAATCTCGGAACATCCTAATAATATTACAAATGTCAATGTTTGGATATTTGTTGCTCCACCACGTCGTAACGTATGAACGGATCAGGCTGAAATTTGAAACACAGATTTTATTCTGGAAAAACACATAGGCTACTTTTTATCCCGGTAAAATAACATGAACGGGAGCTACGCGGGTAAAACCGCGGGGCTCTGCTAGTTTACAATATTAGTAGGATTCATTTTTTGCAATAGATAACCTGATGCTTGCTGATGCACATTAATCATAAACAAACGATATCGCCAGAAGCGTCTTGATTTGTTGTGAGTAATGGGCGTATACAGGTACAAGTAACGCGGCACTTAATATGCCGAAGCGTAAAGAAACGCACTTAGGTAACCTGACACCCGTTTTCCCGCCAAAATTGTAAACGCGAGTCGCCACCAGAGAAGCAAGCGGATAGTACCGAATGTATACGGTGGCTGTAGACGAAGGCGTGTCGGCTAAGTTTAAAACGTTGGTAATGATTTTTCACCAAAACTTTTTAAGCACACGATTGCCTGAGTGGCTAATATAACATTTATTTCATAAATTAGTCGAAACTTGAAAGGGGATTCTAATGTAGCTTTTGCGGTGCGAACATACGGATGATAGATAGATAGAGTTTACTACTCTTGAACTGAGAAGTTGAATACAGAACAGACGTTGATGGCCATGTCTGTGTGTATCTGTGTGTGAGTGTGTGTGTGTGTGTGTGTGTGTGTGTGTGTGTGTGTGTGTGTGTGTGTGTGTGTGTGTGTGTGGCACCGTAGAGCTCAAACGGATGGACGGATTTCGATGCGGTTTTTATTGGAAGGTTAAATTTCCGTGCGGTGGATAATTAGCTATGTTTGCTTAATATCGATTCAAGATGGCCACCAAATGGCAAATTTCTTATTTCACTACTCCCTCAATATGACAAATCCGGGGTAGTAGTGGTTAAAACATTCTGGTGTGTTCAACAGTGGTTCTTTTTTATTTTGTTATTGTTTATTTATTTATAGGGTTATGCTCGTCTGCTAATGTCGTCTGACTTAAATCAATCATGTGGGATAAGACGAATAGCGTTTTTTTATAGAATGAAAAGAAAATTTATATAACTAAACTAAATTTAAAAAAGTACTTATCATCTGCTATCCTTGTATGTGTTACATACAAGTTAAACTTCAAATATAATGTAGAGATTAGCGTAGCGGTGTATATCCAAGGCAAAGGCAGGCGTTTAAAAAGATAATTACTAAATTTTTTGGTTTACAATTTTGCTTGAATAGTTTTTTATACAGGTACTTACTATGTTAATTTTCATTTAATTTAAAAAAGTTGTTAAAATAGTGCTGTGTGTAAATGCGTCTATGCGCTCCGGATTCACGGTTGCGTGGAGACTGAAGTCTAAAATATATATTTTCCAGTTCGCGATTGCTTGACTTATTGTGTATCTTCCTCAATAATGTAGAATTTTGTCGGCTCACGATTGCTTGAATTATTATATATTTAACTAACAGTTCCCTGAAACTGTTAGCACCTCCGTAGTTCTTGATCCCATTATTTTCCCTAAGTGTTATTCTTGACGAATTTGCTATCTACGTACAAAATTTGATCCAAATCTTTTTGGTAGTTTTTGCATGAAAGAGTATCAAACATAAATATCCATACATGCTTACAAACTTTCGCGTTTATAATATTAGTAAGATTCAAGTATAAGTAGTGAATATTCAAGTAACAGTTCTCGAAAGTATGTTCGGATATAGTGTAGAATGTGTGCGGATACGCGGATAAGCGGAGGCAGCGTCTCCCCCGCGGGGCGCGGGAGGCGAGGCTCGCGTGTTCGCCGCGCGCCGGCGGCGTACAAGCCGCGTCGCCGCCCGCGGCCCTTCCCGAACAACCGCCGCTTCCCTCACCCATTCACTAAACATTATTTTATTTATTCGTAAACGACGCGAACAAAAGAACTAAACTCGTCGGTTAAACCGATCCTTTTCATCAATTATTGACATCGTTCACAAATCTGTACCCGTCAACCTCGTACGAATATTACGTTTGGTATGCTACTCTGGGACGAAATGAACAAATAGGTCAAAGTATTCACTTTACGGGAATTTTGTTGACGAGTGATATTTGCTTAACATTGATTCGTACGAAAAATACGGGATATTTAAATACTATTGTAGCGAAAACTTCTTTTGGCGCGCCAAAGACAGATTGTTCGTGGGCTGTCAATTGAATTCTAGCGTCACGCTCGGGAATGATAAAACATCTTCGGGTAAACTCGGGACCATGGCCATTGGCTATCTAGAATGCGTCCGCATTTCCCATTGGTAAATATTAGTATTGGTTTCCAAAGCAGGCTATCAAATGCTGTGAATTGAATTGAAATGAACCGTCACGCTCGGGTATGATAAGAGCTTTTCGGGTAAACTGGGGATGCTAGAGCGAGAAACAAAATACAGTGAACAAGCGCGTCAGAGCGAGAAAGATAATATAGGCCCTGTGTATAATTATGTATTTTTATCGGGACATTAACTTTTAGGCGCTTACCACATTAACTGAACTTGTCACGAAATATTAATTTTGCGTTTCGCATCCATTAAAAAAGTTTTTGTTGTTTTTTTTAACTAGAATAGGTTCGCACTTGACCACCATCTCACCTGATGTTGTAATATAGGTACTCTTATTACTGTTTTATCACAGCACTTACACTACGTAAACTCACAAAATGATACCTATTTTCATCACAGCACTTATACATACACTATAAACACAACATATTTATGAATTTTTAGCGTAATACCTATAAAATAAATAAATAGCAAATACTTACCTACTAAAAATTTGCTAGTCAAAAGCTATATCCGACCCGCGTAATTTTTTTTGAATTTATTCTTGGCCCTTAATACACTGTCATTCAGCCGCATGTTATATGTTACTAGGTATATTCTAACTTTCAATTTCTATTTTTTTTTAATTATTACAATTATTTAGTTGTCTTTAAATATAAGTATTTCTTATTTTAGTTTTCAATTCTGCCGTACGGTCTTAAGCGCACACATTTTTTTTATTATTGGATATAATGTATTGCGTGCATGTCATGTATTGTGTTAAAAAGAGTTGTTTTCTTTCTTTTCATTCTTAGGCAGACAAAAATATACGAAAGCTCGTAGATTAAAATTGAAACATTAAAAAAAGTAATGTGTATCTGCTGACTATGTACGTCTATAGTTGAGAAATCTCAAGATTAGTAGGTACTCACGAAACAAAACGTTTAGACGCAATTTTTCATATACATAATTTAAAATGCACAATATGTTAAAAACATTACAATCAAATTCATTACCATGTTTACTACGTAAAACCAAATAACACGTTCACAAATCATCGATGCGTAAACAGGCCGTAAACTACTTAATAAATTTTCAGATAAGCACTTATAAACCTCGATGGCTACGTGTATAAATTGAGCTAAAGTTATTGCTGCAAGGAAGCCCTTGTTCGATGCTGAAGCAGATCTAATCGGCTAATCCATGGAAATGGTGCGGGCGTCAACTTGTCTCAATTCACTTTCATCTCGGGTCTATACGAGTCTCTCGCGCGCTGTCTTACGACAAAAATAATTATAAGCGAGAGGCAACAGCCAAAGCCCGAGGTGCTCCGCTAAGCTACTACAATTCGTTTGCGGCGGCAATGAGCGGCTTGTAAATCAAAGGGATTCTACATAATTAAGCTCATAATTAATGTAACGACTCCTTTATTTATAGGCGCAGTCATTCTTAAAATTGCTCCCGTTTTGATAAGACAGCCCTAAGAGGATGTGATTAACACATGTTACATGTTTAATGACTCTTTATAATGGTATTAAGGATTTCGACATATTAAAGCTTTCCGATTCGTTCTAGTCTGTATCACACATTCTTCATTGTAAATTTATTTTTTGAATAATCATCTACAGCGGTGCCGTGTTATGATACATACCTCATAAAAATTATTGTAAGAGAATTATGTTTCCTTAATATTGTGGACTATAATGAAAATGTCACTATGAGACAGGAAATGTATTATTTAATAAAAGAAGAAAAACACCGGTATCCGGGCGTGATTTATCGCTGGGGATTGTAATATTTTTACTAAATGCATTAATGACAAGCGTGAGTCCTTCGATGACGCCGGCCGATGCTGAAAGAGATAAACTAACAAACGACTATCTCATGCTCTATGTTATGCATTGGACTCATTCAATGCTGTTTTATAATTTATAAAGGTATAATACAACGGAACGACCAAGACACGCATGCCCATAACAGCAGAGTGCCACGCAGCTAATAGAACACGAAGAGCCCATATCACTAGGCATTCCGCCGCTCACCCAGAGATATGTACAAGATGATGGATCGTTTTGCACTGTATTCTCTTTGGAAACAGTGCCGTTCAAACCGGAACGTAGTAATGTTATTGAAATATATCTATTAACTTCCTAACAGTGTTTTTCTTCAGCATTAAAACTAATAACGACACTTACACTAAATAACATTGTACATGTCGAGTATTCTTACGGGGCTTAGTGGTAAATCATCTTAAATCTCTTGGTGACAAGCGCAGTGAAGTGCTAGATAATATCAGACTCTTCATGTTCTAATAGCTGCGTTATGCTGTGCAGGCGTGTTGATTACCATCAGGCACATGCCATGCTCGTCTCGCCACTTTATAGGTATAAAATAAAAGTACAGTCAAACCTCTTCGAGTCTTTGGAATGTCAACAACTAAACGTTGTTTGAAAAAAGAGCAAAGTGGTATTAGATCATGCAGACCAGTTGCACACTCTCTGAAATGTATCCGATAAAAGCCCGGTAAGCTAGCAAGCACGGCGATGTTCCAGACTTTGAAGTGTTTTAGTTTGACGCGCGGCGCGGCGCAGGCGACGCGACGTTTACTCCGGGACTCCGGCGCAGCTCCCTATTAATTTGTTTATATTAGAGACGCTCACTTGCGCAGTCAATCACGATTGTCGACGACCGACCGATATACGATTTGTTTTCGAAAGATCTTAACCGTGTTTTGGTTATTTCGGTACAATTGAAGCTTTTAAATTAAGTGTCACCGCAACTCTCTGGAGACGCTCGGAACATTTGTCTGGGGATATTTATCGTCGGGCTAGGCGAGTATATCATCCAGGGAGCATTGTGGCAATCGATCAGAAACCGCGCTGCCTCGGCTAAATTGATTATTTATTCAAGCTTAGTTAAATCTTTGAGCGGTCGCGTTATTTGTAGACCGAACAGGAAGTGGTTAAATGCTATGCAGACAGGGACGACTTGTCATTGTGGCTAATTTTTTATCGCCTCTTTCAATCTTTGAATATACATATCTAATCCTGCTAATATATTTTTTATATAGTATAAAGTGATGAGACGAGCACGCCATGTGCGTGATGGTAAGCAACATGCCTGCTGAGATAAAGATTTTTATCTCTGTCCTGTAATTTCACGAAAAACATTGTCCTTCAAACCAGAACGTAGTGATGTTTTCACATTACTGCTTGGCGGTAGAATATCTGCCAAAGTTGTGGTACATCCCCAGGCTGACTCTGCAAAGAGCCCTACTACTACAATGTAAATAAATGCGAAAGTTTGAATGTTTAAACGAACAGAAATTTGAAACTTATTCTTATTGTCGCGGGCGGATCTAGTTCTAACACCATCTTATTTTTACTGATAAAAACGAACGATTACACCAGAAACCTGCGTAAAAACTTAATGTTTTCATGGTATTTGTGTCTTTGAAGTAGCAACAGCGAAATCGACCCCTAACATCCAATTAATGCCGTACAGAATAATATGTCACGAATCCAAACATTAATAATAAAAACGACGTGGCTATGCCTAAGCAACAATAGAATCACAAAACGAGGCCGCGGGAACGTTCGAAGTATAATATAGGGATCATTTTACCCACAAAAACTTACCACACTCGATGCCATTATACCCAAAAACCCTGGCAACATTTCCCTTTATAATTATATTAGCTACTTGAAGATACTTCTGTGTACAACAACACAGGGGTCACAGCCGCATGACCTCCCCGGGCAAACGGGATGAGTACACGCCGCACTCCGCTGGAAATATAAAACATGTTCATTATTTTAAGGCTAATTGGCAAAGGCCGCTTGCAGCGTGGTAGGTGCGAGCGCCGTACTGTTCGCCCACGGCGCTACCGAATTCGAGCATCGTGTTAAGCTTTCATTACGCGCATATATGTATAGACACTGTTTCTGCATTAACCTGAAGTGCTATACAGCGCTTTGTAAGATGTTTCAACTCATATATGCTGCGTATATATTACATATCTCCGTCCCCGTGTTGAAGTGCGCAACGTATGCGAGTAATTATTATTTTGAAGGTATTTGCTTCGGGAAACATACAGGAATAGTAGGTAAATTGTGTTTAAGGATTCGCTCAAGATAGGTTAGGTCAATAGTTAACATTAAAGTATTTTTAAAACGCAAGTCTTTCTGCATTTCTTTTTGTATGTTGAAGGAGTAAATATCAAGTTTGGAAAGAGGTTGCGATCTCGTCGTTGATGATCTCCTTGCTTCAGGCGTATACGTTATTGTGAAACTTTTATATTTTGTTGCAGATTGAGCGTTGTTTTACTGAAAAACTTCTCCATAAAGGATGAAATACAAAAGAAGTTCATTTTGTTAAGCCCTCGAGCTAAAATTACTCTTTTTAACGAAAAACTTTTAATTAATACGAATTAAAAGACAATCGTTTGAAAATTTCGTAGGGTTAACAAATTTGAAGAGTTTAAAAAAATACGAACACGGGTCGAAAGAATTATCTTATAAATATTTATGTTTTAAATACTTACATCCAAAATTTTGTAATTTTGAAAATATTGAAGACTCCACTAAACCTATATATGTAACCTATAATACAATAGACGTAATGAAAAAAAAAAACGAATTAGTCTGTCAGTAAAAAATATTGTACGTAGGTACATGGATTTTTTCTTCACAAACAAATAAAACCACAAAGATGCTTAAAAGTTTTGAGTGACGTCACGTCTATATTCAATTTTTTAGTAAAAATTTGATAAAAACACGTGTCCCATATGTATTTATCCATAGTCGACATGACTACTAAGAATAGTACTTATATTTTGACCCAGTCATCAAACCATTTCTCTATTATAAAAAAAAAACGATTTTCTTCATACAAAATCTTTTGTTTCGATATATTACCTATATTGTTTGTCGGTTTCCATTGAAATACAATTTATAACTACTACGATCTTAAAAGATCTTTCTGAAATTGAGAGCTAACTTCGTCTACCTAACTTTTACTTAGGCTTAATTCCATATTTTTGTGTTTATTTGACGTCATTACATCGAACATTTCAATTCCAATTTAACTCTACTCAAACATTGACAAGCCACTGAGTCGCGTAAGCAAATAATTGTTATACGGCGGATGGTATTTATTGAAGTAAAAATACATCCATTAACACCAAAACAAGGAACACTATTTTCCCAACAAATCAGATTTGAATTGTAATCCTTCCGGGACGCATGCTGCTATGTAGAATCTATTAAACGAGGTCCCTTCCAATTATCTGTCCCGATTGAAAGCCCGAGATACGTACCTCCCTAACGCAGTGCTTCTCAATCTAAGGTCTCCAGGCCCGTGGGGATAGGTCCGTGGACCGACTGGCGTCCGTGAACTCAAAACTCTTAACCGTACTTTAAGAAAATATGGAACTGCCGCTGCGAAAGTAAAATTATACGAATAATCAAAGATATAATGTTTGCTGAGAGTCTCATTTGTAAATAAATTTAGTTTAAAAATATTTGTATATTTAAAAAAAAATCAATAACTTTGACTAACCGAGTTCAAAAAGGACGAAGTTATCAAATCTATCGGTATTTTTTTATTAATTTGATTGAAACGACCAGGGTCACAAAAATACAATGCAAATAGTATCATTAAAATTAAATAAATTGCCGATCTAGTGAATTTAATATCTTGTATGGTCTATATTAAAATTATTTCAATGTAAATTTAAATACGTCTATACCTATAAAAATAATGTCTCCTAAGCTGACGCTAAAGTAAGAACAAAAGTTGGGAAACCCAGTCTAAAGCGCAAGAGCGCGGAACCGGAGGCGGACTATAGTTAATCACAATTCGCATCGATGAAGTGTGGCTCCATTGTAATTACTTCGTGTGTTGATTTAAGCTTTATCTCAAGGTGAGACCCGCGTCTAACCGACAGTACCTTAGGTGACGATAAATATAGCTGTAACCAACCAATGGATTATTTTAGCACCAATCAGCAATGTAAGATATTACTGTGTTCCGGATTGAAAGGAAGATTAAAAAAAATACTGAGCACAAAAAAAAAATACATCACTTTTAATCTCGAGTTGACAAGCTCTGTGCTGTTTTTTTTTTTGTGAAGGGACCTATGGTAGTTTACTTGATTTGTTGATTAGGCGGCCTCTAATGTCTACCGAACGTTGAGCTAGCGTTACAAACATGCAACCTGCTTGTGTCCCGGTCTGAAAAGCAATATTTTAAGAAAAATAAAAACAAAGAGCTCCATTTTTTTAACGCGCTAATTTCAGAAACTACCGGACCGATTTCAAAAAGTCTTTAATCCTTGAAGATGTACGTGATCCCTAATATGCTATAGGCTATAATATATGTCCCGCGGGCGAAGCCAGGGCGGACCGCTATTCATTATATAAAGCACATTATTCTACCACCAATCAGCAATGCCGTATTCTGGTTTGAAGGCTAACTTTTCCAGATAAACTACGAGTAGGAGAGACACATCATTTTACATCTGCAGATGACAAGTGCAATGTATTGCTAAACATTCCAACTCTCCTCATTTCTCGAGTCGTTTGGTTGTCACAGGCAAAATCTTGCTTTCAGCAGACACCTGTCTGTATAAAATTTGTCAGACTAATTTATTTAAACAAAAGTCAATACAAGTCAAAGTGCCTGTTAAGAATATTGAATGTATTTCCCGAGAGATATTGTATGCAATTACTGTACTGGGCAACGGAGGTGCCGCTGCGGGAACCTATTAAAATATTAAAGATAAGATCAAATTTTAGTTCGGACGAGATGGGCCGGCCCGTTTAAACGAGAAACGAATCTCGGCTACTTCTCGCTTTCTCGCGTATGGTTTTGTATTTACAATTGTTTCTAATTACGAGTTGATCAAACATTCAATTCTATATTGTTTGTAATTATCTGACGGATTTTAATTTTATTTGTAATTTGTTATTTAATTGGCTTCTGATTATTAAGTGATTGGAGTTGGTTCTGTTTCTTGTTATTGGTTTGAGTTAGCGTTGAGATAATCAGGAACTTTATCATTTGAGACCACCTTCTCGGGTTTGTAGGAACTACAAGATTATAAAAAGATCGTGGACCGTTTCACTTACAGATTAGTATGAACCATTAGAAAAATTGTTTACCCATATTGTTTTTAAACTTTCGCGATTTGAACAAATAATGTAAACACGTCGTCGCCGGAACGTCGAGGTAATTAAATAATAGTTTTGATCGTGATTAAGTTCGGTAAAGTGTTTACATTACTAATTATTTGCCTGTTGAAAGATTTATGAAAAATATAATAAACTTCTACTGCTAACTATTCTATTACTAAAATACTGTGTGGTCTGTTTAAAAAAAATTAAATACCTTCATACGTTGTAACTCAGGAAGTAAATTCTTATGATTTCGCTGTATACCCTTCATATAAATTTTGGAAATACATTCATATCTTCGTTCTATTGTTTGTACCTGATTTAACATTGTCAATAAACTCGAATTGGATTACGAAAAACTAATAAGCCGTTTTCAAAAGGACATATACGCGATACAGGTGAGTGGAACAATATGTCAAATAATTAACATGGACCTCTATCTAAAACAATAAAACATTTACAAAAACTAATTTTAGAACTCTTTTTTTTCTTTCCGAATACATATATGTATATGAGTATATCTTTGGTCAAAATAAAAAGTATCAATTTGAAAATTTCTTATTTATATTCTACATAAAATATGTGCTTTATATGTGTAGTCTACTAACTGAATATCGTTTAACACTGATCATATTAATGATTGTAAAATGTTGCATTCGTTAGTATAAATATTATTGAGTATCCGACAAAGACAATCATGTCGAAACTTTAATTTAGAATTAATTTTAATTACGAATTAACATTTAATAGTCCGATTTTATTGCAAATGCACCTTGCATAACTGCTATTTTCTTGTGCTCTTTGTCGTAGAGCAATAAAAACTCTTAAACGGTGGTCATCCACGGTGAATAACTGCCAAAGGGCCTCATCTGCGTAATATACGACAGCGGCTGAGTAGATTTTTAATTAGGATCTGCCTACCGACCCAACAAGGCCTCTATTTGTTTAACCGAATGCAAAGCAGCAAGATGAAAACGAATCGATAACCGCTATCACGAATGCTCGACTCATGCTCTTATTTGTGGATCTGCTGTTAGAAAGATTTACTCACAAATGCCACGGAACGGTTAAGTGGCACAATCAATTGAGCTAACAGGAACAATGCAGATACATCTGTACCTATTTAAATAATTCAGAATTCTGACATCTAAACTTCGCTGTATTTCCTCTAAACGATAGCAAACAAAAATTAGCACGTAGTCTTGTTTGGAATATTTACTTCCGAGATTTTTCCGGTAGCTTTTGTTGTAATAGAAAGTTGGGAGGTTGAGCTTAATAAGATTAATGATGTTGCTGTCATCGCAAATTAAAGTTCCCTTCAAGATTTTAATAAGGCCATTGTCGAGAGAAACTTCAAAATTTATGCAGATTGCAAAGTTTTAAGCGAGTGCTTTAGGATAATATTTTAATATTAGTTCCCATTGATTCTCAGAAAGAGGTAGCATGAATGTCGAATGTTTATGCAGTACCTAAACCCCTGTAGAGGGTCCAATCTGTAAGTTTCAATTAAAATTCTTGTGTCTTCGCTACCGCTGTTGAATTGCTCCAATGAAGCCAGTCGTTTTGCATAAATGCCCGCCAGCTGTTTACAATAATCGATGATATGTTTTTACGAGTTACATTTTCAATTTATTGGTATTCATTCCCGGATGGACAATTTATTTGTATCGATAATGTTTCAAAAGACTTCTGTTTATTTTTATCGTAAAGCCGCTGACGAGTTTATGATACTGAATCGCTTTCTGTTCATATATTTCGTGTACTAATTACCAATAAAATTTGGTTTCAAAAAGATGACAGGATAAGTACCAAAAACTCTATGAATGTCAATACATGAATAAACTTAAAGCTGAACCGCTATTTGACTCGTAGGAGGAAGACAATGAAATAAAAAAGTGAACGTTCATTCTCATTGTTTCTGTGTTTGGCTCATTCGGAATTGTGGCTTTTTATTTGTTGGGTCTCCAAATCCTGTCGAAACGAAACCTCTGGAGCATTGACTCGGGTATAGTCAGATGTATTGTGTTGGCGCAACTAACCGACGACAGCGGGTTGAGAGCTGTTTTTCACATCCCGGTAAGATAAGTGCATTTGCTTGTAGCGACAAGACGCGGCGCGGCGATCGGCTCGCCACTCCGCCTGAATGGGCGCGCGTTTTTTATTTATATACGCCCTTTTGTAATTAACGATAGTAAAAAGAAATATATCTTTTGATTTATATCATATCATTCTTGCTTCGAGCTCGCTCGATGTTCTGAAACCTCACTTTGGTTTTAGTAAACGAAATAAATTTAAATTTTTATGTTCAATCGAGATGCGAATGAATCGTGTAAAATATGATAACTTTATGATTCGCTCGCAACCTACTGTTTACTGTTACTAATCGACTGTTTACAAAGTTTAATTTACGTACTTATAAGTATTTTAAAATTAATAGTTGGTCCTGAATTTGAGTGTCAGAATATTATACTTTGCAAAAAAAAACTGCGCATTGATAAATTTTCTTATAAAACTTTAAACATAAATCGGACATGAAAACGTGTAGCGAGTACATATGAATGCACCTACGCGACTCTCGTACCAAGAGTTAGCGCAAGGAAAGCGATAATCCTAACACAAACAAATAAAATGGCGAGGGAACGAAACGAAAATTGAACGAAGCGTTGATAAAATAAGAGAATTTAGGAGTAGACCGTGAGGAATGAGACATCGACGCAAGAGTGCAGAGGCGGTGGGGCAGCTGACACCTGTCATCACGCAATTTATTAGCCGCTCCGAAATAACAGAGTCACTGAACGCTCAAACAAAATGAAGAGACAACGCTCTATTAACGACACGTACGCGAACTGCACCCGTTAACATGCCCACAATTAAACGCGCTACGCTCACCCGACTGCACAATAAAACGCGCCCATTACCGTTCTACATTTTGTCATTTTAATACTTTAGTCCGCCATTCAATCCGCTATCATTTTTACGACTGCTGATGAACGGTTCAATTTAAGAGTTTTACGCAGTAATTGCAGCTATAATCCGAGCTGTATAGTTAAGGTATCGTATGGAATTATCGAATTAGGATGAATGCATTCCAATTGAGTCGTATCCGTCTGATTTTTGTCAAGTTAGATTATTTTTGTAGTTGTTCACGAACAGTGAATAATGTGTTGGTATTTGTCAGTGTTGTGATTAATTTAGTTTAGTTGGGCACGCCGCAGAGATGACAGTATCGCCGGGTGTCAGCGCTCCATCGCGGTGCACCGTTCTAGCGTCTTAATATCTGTCGACGAATGTTCGCGTCACGCACACTGCAATACTTATCATTATAAATTGCTTCTTATTTTAGAACTCCTCACTCACCATGCTTTATATCCGAGCGAGAATGTCGTTTATAAATGCGACCGACACACATTTCACTAAACTGACATTTGACGACTGATTACTTTATTGCCGGAGAAAAGTATTTGTTAATTGAGATTGATGTAGATAAATGTTTTCACAGAATATACTAAAAAGATTATGGTTCTTAATAAATAGATACGAGGTGACTTTTGTAAATAAAATGTAGATAGGCACGAATTTTACGCACGATTTTCAAAGAAGGGAAATGAATGAAATTTACGTAATTTCAGTTATGTGTTTGACCGTGCTCGTAAACGTCCTAAAAAGAAGATTTGACAATTTTAAATGTCTGCCGTTGATCAGAAACTTATGCATCAATAGTTTACAAAATGACAAATAGGTATTCTATTACAATAATAAATATGCGTGGTCTTATATAACATTTCTATTATACTAAATCTGATAACGCTACCCTGCAGACCTTATCCGACAGTAATTCAAGCATACATATATATTCAAATAGATTCATTGATCAAAGGCAAATTATCGAAGTCGGGTCAGGCGTTCGGTCGCACAGTCATTACTGGGCCTCATCTTTGTACACGCATGGGTATAGCACTGATGGGATATTAAGGTTATTACCAACGGCGAAATTGGCCTGCGACCGCTGAGGAAGCTGCCCACCGAGGCCTATTAGTGGTATTACATATTTCATATGATCCACCGTCGATCGACGATTATGGGTGTATTAAAATGCCGTCCGAACGTCTCCCGATCATGGGAATATGCACAAGGCGCACTTATATCTACGTTTTTTACAGTTTAGTTGGTAATTCGGTGATCATGAGATCGCTCGAACATTATGGATACTACTCCGAAACTTTAATGCTAATCCAATTTTTTGCTCCCTTTTAGGGAGACCGTGAGATTGTGCAACATGAAAAGTGTGATAAAAGTTATTTAAAACTTGAATGTATCCACGCTATACGTATATTACCACCGAATATCCGTGTAATTATATTACACACTTACGAGTATATATGTATGTTTGCAGTAAATCATTGGCTAAAACAGCTTTGTATTGTATTTGTCTGGCTTCTGTGTCAAATATTAGGGTTTCCATTTTTTTTTCTGACGTACACACATCATAATTTTTTTTACTATATTTTCTTTTTTATTATTTTTTAATGATTTTTTCGCCAAAACCTCAATATAATGTTCTCTTTACATTAAATGTTGTATTATGTCAAACATGATCCTACGAGTATGTTCATTTCTATATTATCTATGTGGATTTTAGTTTCTATGGAATATCATAAAAATTTAACTTAGTATCATTTTCTTATTAAATAAAGGCTCGGTTTGGGGAAAATAAGAGTTGAAATTTATAAGTACATAATTCGTTATAAAATTCCAAGAAAATGTAACATGTTTCTTTTTTGTTTCAGGATCCCCTTCACGGTAAGAAACAACAAGCCACTAAATAGATATACAGATTAACGGACATGTAGATTTAAATTGGCAACAAATTATTGGTCTTTGTTGATGTCAGGTCTGTAACCGCTGATCATTTTAACTCTTACACTGTGGCTTACAGAATGGCTTAGGTAACTGTAGCTACAATTTCAAATTATTTTGAGATTTACCGTTACATACCCATTATATTAATACACCACCTGCGTCCCGCAGTGTACTTGCGGTTCAATAAGCACGAAGTTTAACGGGATAAAAAGTAGCCTGTGTTAATCCAAGTTATATATAAAGTTCGTTCCACATTAAGGGATGCCAAGTGTGACAGCGTGTGCACCAAAGAGTTTACATATACTACGTATAGAGTTAGATTTTCCGCACGGTTCCTTTGTGTCAATCATTCTAAATTATATACCGCTGACTCGACATTATTGTAAAATTACTTTAGAAAATTGGTTGATCAAACAAACCTACGAGTCCACAGAAATGGTGCTTATCATTATGCCCTGACAAACTAGTATCCTATTTCGTTTTTAAATTGTTAGTTATAATTTTGGCATCCTGAATAAAAACAAAACTTATTTTATTCTTGTCATTAAATAAAAATACACATAGAGCTCCATATGTTATATTTCTACAGTTAATACTATCTTCTGCTTATTAAGTATCATAAGTTGAAAATTATTGTAAACAATCCGTGCAGTTTTCGACGGGGGGTATTGGTACGCCATCTCACAGGTTTTCCTAATTTGGGTACCAATGCACTTCTACATGGTTGAACACAAAATAAAAATTAAATATATTTAATTTAATTTCAATTCAATCGTAAGCAGATGACGTGCATACTCTTTATGGCAACAGCGACAAGGCAAGAAAGATGCTACCCGTGCTTTCGGTGTAAAGCGTTTGTGCCAACTCTGTACGTAGTATATGTAAACTCCTTGGTGTGTACTAAGCAATCAAAACTTTTACAAATATTTCCGGGTTCAAAACCATGGTCATCCACCAACCCGCGCTGGCCCAGCGTGGTGGATTATGGCCTTGACTCTCTCCTTGCAGGAGGAGGTTCCGAGTCCCAGGAGTGGGAACATTTAGTGGGCATACATATCGGACATTGTTTCCAGAGAAATTACAGGGCTTAGAGATATAACATCTTAGATCTCTGGGTGACGAGCGCAGTGCAGTGCTAGGTAATTATTTGGACTCTTCATGTTCCAATAGCTGCGTGTCACTGTGCTGTTATGTGACAGGCATGTTGCTTACCATCAGGCACATGTCCTGCTCGTATCGTCACTCGTTATTTAATAAAAAAAATGTCAAACAAAGGCCATTAATCGAAATAAAAACTATCCTATCTCTGAAATTGGAACAAATTACACACAAATGCCAACTTTCGTGAAGAATATATATATGTATTGACGTCTAAACGGTACCAAACCCTGAATTTATGTCATAATCATTCATGATTATTTTTTCTTTTTCCGGTATCTTTGTTTGCTGCAATACTGGGACGAACGCAGGGTGTAAGTACTACAAACTTATTTTACACAGTTATCAGAATCACATTAACGCCGTGGTGACCTAGTGGTAGTTCGAATCCCGCCTGCACCTCTTAAGTACTATTCCAAGTGCATTTAGGAGTTTGGCAACCACTCGTTTTATTTGTGACGGAAAATGTCATGAGGAATTCGGTGCGTTATAAAAGACACATCTTTCGAGGACCTGTGATATCCTTCCACCGCTTTGGGCCGGCGAGAAAGTCCCGAGTCCCAGTTGTGGGAACATAATTTGGGGTACTTATACATCAGCATCATTGAAATTTCCTTTATATTTCTTCGCCAACCTTTTATGTGTCCGTGATACAATCGTCTAACTATAATAGACTTAAGGTTATTTGACGGAAAGTGCATCGCCGTGCAAATATAAAGAAAATAACTGTTTTAGTAGTTAAAATTAGTTTGAACAAACAAACCGGAATTAGTCGGATTAGAAACGGTATTTTTCTTTGGGTAACACAAATCCAAATGGGTAACAAAAAGAGGAAACATGAATAAGTTAAAATCTCTCACTAATATAATACACTTGAAAACGTTACAACTTCGTTTGATCGTCAGACTAAACTAAAATACTCTGATATTGATACTAGTTATAAAAAAGAAAGTGAGAACGAAAATAAAAAGAAAGAAATTTAGGGAAAGAGAATAGGGAAATATTTGCCCTGCATTGTAATTACATATTAACTATTATTGGAGTAAATAAAATAATACTAAATGTCACTTTTTTTCACATTTTATCAGGTTATTAGCTCACTGCTGTTAGATTCGAGCATAGCTAAACAAACTAATTATCTGAATCTGATTCTCTAGTGCATATTCATATTCGATATGACTATGGCTATTACTATTATCTTGCAAAACCTAACTAAGGCTCAATTATGTCTTATAGTTCGTTGGATGTCACACATTTTGTCAGGTTTTTAGCGCGCTGTTGTTAGGGTCGAATATTGATGTACTAGTAGGTACGTCGCAGGTAGATAGGTATGTACAAAGTGGATCAACGTCGCTGTCAAACTATCTGCATAATTACACAAGCTGGTTGACACGAGGATAATTAGCGGCGCGGAAGACGCATCGTCCCGCGGATCCTAATTGATGTACACGCAAACGCAATCAATATGACGCCGTACCGGATATAGCTGCGACACGGTCCGCGGCCCACCGAGTGGTCATTGTGTCCCCACACTCATCACACCAAATAATTAATGCAAAAACTTTGTATTTCACCTCAACATGAGGTCGAACCCGAGCTCCGCCTTGTCTCAAAACCTTTAAACTTTGTGATTCGACCCGTTCAATCGATCTATAAGTTTCGAATCGAAACATTAGACACTTCTGACTATTTTACTACTGTACCTTTATATTATTACTTATCCCTAATTGAGATGACGACTCCCGATCCGGAGCCCCCGGGTTCGAATCCCACCACGCGCACCAATGTCTTTTCGAAGTCATGTGCGTAATGCCGCACATGACTTCGAAAAGACTAAACTTAAAAACGGTGAAGGAAAACATCGTGAGGAAACCGACACGTACCTAGAATCTTTCGAGGTCATGTGTCATCCACCAACCCGCACTTGGCCAGCGTGGTGGATTATGGCCTTAAACTCTCTCCCTGCGAGAGAAGGCCCCGAGTCCCAGCAGTGGAAACATTTAGTGGGCTGCTTATGAGATGACGACTGGATTATGGAAAAATGTGGGACACATTTTTTTTGTTTTACTCAAATTAAAGTCAAAGTCAAAGTCAAAGTCAAAGTTCTTTATTGATAAATGTACAATTTACACGTCAATTTTATAAAAAAACAAAATAAGAGTATACAAAGAGTATACATTTTTAAAGTTTAAATTGAACTTTATATTGTACGATAATAGGTATCGTACAAATAAGTGTCAAAAATTAAAATATATGTACTTATTACAATTGTAATGAACAATGTCAATTTTTTTACAATTTTATTGTAAAATTTTATTTTACTTTATTTTATTTTATTTTACAATTTTTACGATTATTAATAATCGTTAAAGCTATAGATAGAGATCGTCAAACTTCCGGAGTAGGGAGTTGTGACGTCACGTCTTCGTAAAAATCGCACAATCTAGTGACGTCTCCTCGAAACTTCTAAGCACCATGTCTTAGTCGTTTTGTTTGTGAAACGAAAGAAAACTCACGTGTATAATTTATTTTTTATAATAATAACTAATAGTCTAATTAATTCTTTTAGTCGTCATTCCTATTATTGAATATTTACTGTAATTTTATGTTGACAAAGTTAGTAAATTCTATCCAACAGTGGGATAGAGAAGCCTGTGGATGATAATTATGACAGGTTGACAAGTATTCAATGAAATTTCATTCGTCGTATTATCGGCAAATATTTTCCCGTAAATAATCGTGATAGCTTAAAACGTCACTCGTATCTTTATGCTCGTCGTTCTCGAAGGAAATGCTAACAAAAGTAAAAAGAATTGTTTTGATCCGACTAGTAGTTTCAAATACTAGTTTCTAATAAACTGTGGTGGTCTTAAAAACAAAAATTAAACAGGGACATTTTACTTTTAAAATGTTTGTGCGTTTTTCTTTCGACCCAATACAAAATCAACACACAAAAGTTGACAAAAGAGATATTTACTTGTAAGACTTCTAAGAATACTTAATTTAAAACAAACTACATAAAACATTTTAACTTACAGAGCTTATAAAACGTACATGAGTTCGAAGTTTCAACATTACTAAATCAGCATAAACATAAAAAACCATTGCATGAACATATACTTACCAATAATTGAGTAAGAATTCAATTTACATTAGAGATTAATTGGTAACAGCGTTCATGGGCCTGAAGTAATTTGTACGGCGTCTAGCTAAAACAGAATTTTATCTTAAACGTTAAAGGTTCGTTTGACAGAGACAAGAGATTTATACCGGGCAAATTATAAAGCTATGCTTTGTGCACGGACCACGTAATCCAGTTTAAAATTTATTGGGTTAGCCGACAATAAATTTGTTAATTCCGTAGACCGCTGACCCGGAAACGTCTACTTAAAGAGATTTTTATTTAAAGGACTATGGAAGGACCTCCTTAATTCTTAAAATCCGTCGTCTATTTTTATTCGAAAGTCTTATTCTTTAATTTATTTACACGTACCTAAATCCTTTTTGTTTCTAACTTGTTTTTTTTGTTCCCGCATGTCGTTACCGACGCCGGCGCCGCTGCCCTGAACAAATGTAGTATGTGAGTATTTTAATTACTTCTAAATTATACTAAAGTGCTGTAAATATGCATAGTATGTTAGTATCTCGTCCGGTTGTGACAAAGAAACGTAACTACTTTAATTAGTCGTAAGTGTCTACGTTAATTATTAAAAAGTGTTTGTTTTTATGTCTGTTCCGGTTAGAAAGGAAATGACCTGGCGCAGAGATAACCCACCTTATATCTTCGGATGACGATCGCGTGGCAATGATAGGCAATGATTTGTTGAGCTGTACATCTTCAAAATACTAGGGGCGATGTGCTGTTATTGGCGAGCGTATTATTAATCATCAGCTGACATTACTTTATTAGTTCGTCTGCTGTAACATGAGCTTTGGATCTCATTACGATTCTTAATATCTTACGTCTGGTTATTATAGCTACGAGTAAAATCATGAATTATCCAAAATAAATTGACTTACAATCATTGAAGGTAAAGAGACTTACATAAAGTACCTAATTACACAAAAAAACTCTCAATTCAAGCTTTAGTTCCAAATCCACGTCAAACTTTACTCGTCTCCTAACATAAATAAATATTGGTGGATACTTCACACAGGACACCGTTTAGTCTCAAACTAAGCAAAACTTGTACAATGGGACCTATGTATTTTTGAATACATATGTACTTATTATAGTATTTATTATATATGGAAAACACCCGGCCACAGTACAAATATTTGTATCATCACATAAAATAAATGTGCGCCGATTCATCGAACTACCACCCTATTTTAAACGATTTTACGATTTAGTATTACAGTACAATACTTTATTAGTGTGTGAAATTAGGTAACGTTATTTAAAGCAACTAAGTATTTTATTTTTGCATACGTTTTTTTCGTTCGTGCGTTAGTTCGTTGGGTCAGTTAGTAAATGTCTGGCCTTATGATTTAGTTGGTTGCAAGTCTGCCTGCAAAGCCGCAGTACTGAAATATGTAGTATCTGTTTTGCTAGGTGATAAACGCATGAAAAGGTTGTAGGTACTTTTTTTGCTACCAGTAGTGTCCCGCTATGGTATCGCATGGACAGTTTCCCTGTAAAATAACCTATAACTTGTTCCAAATTATAACTTATCATTAGATCTGTTCAGTAGTGTTTGCATGAAGTCGAAACAAACATCTCGCCACCATCGAAACATTCAATCTTTCGCGTTTGTATTATTAAACAATGTAAAATATCTGTTTACCAAATTAGATTGCAACTAGCAACGAATTATTTAGACCTCCATTCAACAATGCACTTTAGTAATTACGGAGTTTCACAGACGAACAAATTTCGTTACACTTTCCTCACACAACGCAAACTAGCCCCAAACTAAGTAAAGCTTGCACTGCGAGAGATGAATACTCGTAGCTGATATAGTACTCATTCATCCGTAAATATGTACTTTATATCACAACCAAAAACAGCTGATATAGTACTCATTCATCCGTAAATATGTACTTTATATCACAACCAAAAACAGCCTACTTACTATCTTAATCAGCCGTTCAATTGAGTCTAGCCTGTTCACTAAACAGCGCCGTTTAACTAGCGTGTCCCACGAGTATGTGTGTGTACTGAACAAACATTAATATTCATCCTACAAATATTTGTCCTGAATGGGAATCGATACATGGCTCCTTATAAAAGTGTCATTAAAATATAATTGTCAAATAATCTCTATATATAAAAACGTTATGTTGGTTTGTGTACGCTTCAAAAACTCAAAAAGGTTTTCACCGATCGAGCTGAAATTTTATAATGAAATATAATCCGCATCAAGGATTGTTTTTATCTCATTTTTTTGTATCACAATGTGCCACAGCGAAGCGTGGCAGGGCACGAGGACACGAGGCTATTTCTTCAAGCTAGGATAGAAAGCTAGTGTTAGTAAGCTAGCAAGCACTCCTAGCTTTGTGTAGACAAAACTAGCGTTACGTAGCGTTGTCTACACGAAGCTAGAAGCACATAAGCATTAGCTTGCTTACACTAGATTGCTACCCTAGCCTGAAAAACTAGCCTCGTGTATCTCGGCCATAAAAGTAAATTGAAAACCGTTGAAGTTAAACAATTTAAAGCCTAACTTCTCATCATAGTCCAATCCCCAGACACATAACTCCGGCGCCAAAACGGCTTTGCCAATACTGACGTGGTATACGCATACATAAATAAATAGGTACGTGAAAATCGTGCCTATAGCCATTGTGCCCTGCAAATTAACAGCGGTGCCCTGGGGACCAATATTTCTCCGAGCGACGTCGAACCTAGAACCGCCCGCCACTAACTACCCCACTGAATCAGCGACGATCACGCCTACACCTTGTACATACGACGATTGGTACTAACTCGTACCCTCGCTCCGGATAGAGCAATATATATTCGAAAGAATCTTAACTGCTGAATGAGCACTATCTCACCTGAAACAAGTGATCTTCGTTCGCTGATTTTCGATATATTTTCTGTCGTAAGTCGGGACTTTCTCACGTATTATAGTGACAATATCAAAAAATTTAGGAGTAAAGTTACACAGTTGAAAAAGTTAAGTGGTATTCATTTGAAATTATATTATCTTGATGAAATTATGTAAAATATTGACGTGAAAAACTACAGAATTAATTATAATTTGTAGAGATAAGCAATTTGGGTGAAACGATAAAAAACACAGTAATGTAAAGCTGTAAAAGAATAAGAATAGTTGCTAAAAAAACATTAAGATTCCTGAAATCTTATACTATACCATTGCATTGGATAGACTTGAAGAGATGTGATATCACTCCAGACCGACTCAATACGAATCGACCCGACTGGAGTTAATCGATTTGTGTCGAATAGAAATTACTTAATTCGATTTGGTATTCACAATTAAACTGACAAATGCAATGCAATCCTCCACAACTCATAGGAAACGGAAATGAACGCGCGAACATAAACTTAAAACGTTTTTCTGTTTTATTCAGAAGTGATTATCTAATCGAAGGAGCTAGTCGTACAAGCTATAATAACCTGTAGTTAAATATAAACCTTTATCTAAAATGTGGTTCGTTAAAATTACGTTTTACTTACCATAACGTTTTAGAATAATAAAATGACCAGCCAACGCAGATAGCACGTTAATTCCTATAACTATGCTAATAACACCTACCTTCTCCAAAATATAATCTTTAATCTGGATGCAAATCATCCTAATACGTTCCGATTATAAAGAGCTATAATTTGGGCATTATATTGTCCATCAGAGTGTTTTACATATATAAAAATAAAAGACTGCCAATCAAGCAATTTGTTTCTCGTCCTACTAAACTCTTTTCGTGATGGAATCGTGCAACGTTCTTGGTTTCTAATACGCAGGTTTCATAATTTAGTATCGGTTCGGGAATAGCGGTATTATTTATAATTAATGTAATTTTTGGGATATGTGAGGCTTCTATTTAATTTGGCGATTTCAGTGGCCCAAAGTTTTGGCCACGATTCCCACTAGTCGCTGCTCTTTAGTTTGAGTGTATGTGTTAGTTGTATTAAATATATTTTTTGAAAGTCTGCACTTGATAACTTATTCGCCTGATAGTAAGCCATGGGGTGATCGAAGGTTATTAAAGCTGACCTAGATGATGTGTATGTGGGTGTCTGCATTTCGAGAGTGATCGGTTTATTTTAGATAAGCACGCTCCATCGTCGCTGAACATCATTGGTTTGAATTTTTGAACACAATTATAACACAACAGTATATATGTACTTAACAGATATAACAGTTTGGAACATAGTTATATGGTCTGGCAAGGAAAAGCACATAAGATTTTTATCCCGGAAAAGTAACTAGAACCGGACCTAAGCGGGAAAACCGCTGGGCGCTGCTAGTTTATAATATCAATAGAATTTACACTCATAAAGTTTAACAAAATCGCAGCAACGGTAAATAAACCAAAATCAAACTGTAGTGAATAGCCGTGGCACCTTAAACAAATCAATTACCTCGACAGAGCGTCAATGAGTGCAACAGTGTGTACATGTTTGTTTCAGACCGCGATGCACTGGGCCTGTAAGCGCGGCGATGAAAATTTGGTGAAACTGCTGGGCGGGGTCGCCCGCCACGTCGTCAACGAACGCTCGGTTAGTGAACACAGTGAGGGCAAACGGCGCTAATTTTTAAACACACACTACTCCACTGTTTGTGACGCGACAACAAGTCTAACGCGCTAGGGCCTAACTATGAATAGTAGGAATGATGACTAAAAAAACTAATTCGTCCGCCATCGCCAGTTAGATTGAAAAAAAAACATTGTACACATGTTTTTTCTTTTGTTTCACAAACAAATAATGACGATCATACAGTGCTTATAATTTTAGAATGACGTCACTTCACGGTACGGTGCAAGACGTGACGTCACAACTCTAGGAAGTCATATTTACTACGGAATATATATTTTTATGAAATATTGTGTCCATCGTATTCTGAACTGAACATTTTACTCAATTGTTTTGCGTACTAAGAGTTGGACATTCGAACATAACCGTCGTTTTTAACTGTTAAAATAACTGGTGATAAAAAAAATTGGTTGCCTGTAAAGTCGGTATACGGGCGAAAGTTTTACGTGACAACGACTTTGAGTGGTAAAATAATTTTACGGAAGAGACGCGTGCCTTTCACTTTTTATGTCTGTCTCTCTCGCTCTTAGGCGGGCTAACCATGCCCGAGTGGAAGGGACGCGTGCCTCTCACTCGCTCTCGTTGTGAGCGCATAACGTAAGCGGAGCGTAACGCAGTTTCTTGAAGTGTCACCCGGCAAACCAATTTATAAGACGTTGTCACGTCAAAACGATAGTAACAGAGTATAGTAATAGAGTGACTGTTGTGTAAGTAGTGATTTGGAATACAAAAGATATCGTCCAAATTATTTTATACTTCAGTTGTAGTTAAGTCAATTGGTGTAACTGTCAAATGTGCCGGCAAGTCTTAATAAAATCGATAAAGAGTATGGATAAAGATTTCGTAGACTGTTAACTTTTAGGGTAGTTAATATCACTGTATTTGTTTTATACGTTCAGTATTTTCAAAAAATCACTGTTCCAATTCTATTTGAACAATTCAGCTTTTTCTGTGTTATCACTACCGTGCGGTGTAAGGGCTTCCCTTTCGGCTTCATCGTCATCATCGTCCACGGTATTATTTATAGCACTGCTGTGTGTAGGCCTCTCTCCTGTGCAACCCTGTCTATACAAATTAACTTCGTTAATTGATTGATGAAAGAGATCTTAAAACGCTTTTCGAAGGACTCTAAACACTTGGCAGCTCATCACTGGCTGAAATTCCAGAAGCTTATGGGGAAGCAATTGCGTCCGCAAATGGGAGTCGTGAATGTGTTAGCACTAAACTACTTAATCGTACACTTAACGCTTTACCTAGAAGCTTTAATACTCAATCAAACCTACTAGCTGGTGATTATTCTGGCCGGTTTACGGAGTCGTTAAATTGGTCGTTACACTCTTTTTCATGTGGCGTGGGCCGATGCTGACGGAAACAGAATGGGGTAAGTCTTCACTTTTATTGCTGGACCACTTGTGGATTCGAGGGAAGCGATAGTAAACTTATCCCTGTACCACTCTCATTTTAATGTTTCTCTTTTAATAATAAAGCTAAAGACGTTTTATGTTAGTTTTATGTAATGTTGTCTCTGACGAACATCTTGTGCTTAAAAGCAATTATTTTTTTACAGTCGCTATCTTTCAAATTACGTTTGATAATATTGCCATTATACGAGTTTGCGCAGAACACCTGTGCTACGCTGAAAGGGACGCGTTCTACTCATGATATAGAAAGTGGATACTTTTACTGTGAAGGCAACCCATAAATCATGAAGAAAAAAATTCGTCAATACCAAACATTTTTTTGTATTAATGTTTGGAATTTTGTCAATTCTGAAACATTTGAATCATATTTAATTGGAAACTCACGTGTTATATGCGCAACCCTCTCGCACCCCCTCACCTGCACCCTCGCAACAGACGTTGAGCTTGCGTGCGCGCCGCGCCGCAGCCCGCAGTGCCAAACGGGCAGCCATAGCGCGCGTGCACTCTCCTTGAAAAAGACCGCTGGACGCGGCCGAAACTCGAGTCGGATTGACCGACCATATTACACGTGAGTTTCCCGTTAACCCAATTAAATATTGTAACAACCACGCTAATTTTAATAAATTTTAATCATCTCTTCCAAAAATGTTAAATAAAAAAAATTATTTAACGTCATTTTTTAGGTCATATACTTATAGTGAAATTTGTTCATAATAGTCAATGTGAAACACCAAATTTTGACTAATTTTTCCTATGGGGGTAACTTGTCAAATTACACAAAAACTAGCCATATTGCATGAATTTTGTTCTGTCTTAATAGACTGTTTGTGTCGAAGAGATATTATTTTTTTGTGTTTTCGGATTATACCGTGTTTGGATTATACAAGATACTATTGTAAAAATGTATTATAATATACGTATTATTTTTTTTAAATAATACGTATATATATACGTACGCGCCCCTTTTGGTTTAATAGTTCGAAGTATGTTGTTGCGTAACCCTGCTATTTAAATAAAACCTGTCCTCACCCCCAACACACTATCGTCACTCGCATCATATCCATAGACTTTTTATTATTCATTTATTAATACATGTATCTTAAAGTTCTTACAATAAGTACAGCAGTGTAACGGGCAACAAACTTTATCAGGATAAGGAGGGTATTTGGTAATCCAAATTACGAATATACTTAAATCGTATTATAATAAATGTAACTATTTAATTGCTTTCAGGCCTGTTCACCCGTTACAGTCATACGTGGGAACAAACTTTTGCCTTCAATATTAGTGTGATAGAAAAGCTTACAAACACCACCAAATTAGAACTTATTAGAAACCAGCAAATTAGAGCTAAAGCAAGCGGTGGTTAAGGAAATCAAAGTGGGAAGCTTTAATCAACTTTCTAGCCAAAGCTTCTAAAGGTGTGAGTCTGACATGGACTGCAGACTGCAATCATAGGCGACATTGCGGCCAGCGGCTGCGGTTGACCGCAGTGCTGTCTGCGTTCGTGTTTGCTTCTATTTTCAAGCGCGGCGGCGTACCGAGACTGCACTGTGCATGTCTCAGTCACTCCAGTACCTTTGTGCGAGATAGGAATATCGGACAACGCCGACATTTATTGTAGGTGACATAAACTCGGGTTAACTCCCTGCAGTCGCGGCACCACTGGTGCTGCGGACTGCTTAGATGCATAAAAACTAGTAGAGTCGCTTGCAGCCTGCAGCTGCAGTTTGCAGCCTGCAGCTGCAGTTTGCAGCCTGCGGTCCGTCTTGGAACTCTGTCGTCAAGGTGTTGATAGAGGCTTTTCGCTATAAGGACGTTCACAAACACGACACAGCTTATATTCGTAAGACAGATTTTTATTCTCCGTTTATAAAGTTTGTGTTCCAGCTGTCTTTTTATATTCCGCAATATCTAAGTGAGTTTAATATCTATCGTGTATAATTCTGTGTAAGTATTAGAATCGCGAGCGGGGGCGATACGATATAATATGAAACGAGATGCAAGCAGATGTTTCAACCCTTCGTCGTTACAGCTCTACCGCAGTATGGACAGGGAATTCAAATTGTTTATCAGTAACTTGTTCACAGATTGACTGACTGATTGATGACTTCTAGATTCTTCTTGTACTGTTTTAATCAACCATGTTGAAATTACTCATACTTTGAAACCAAAATTCAACTCAGTCTGTAGACGTTTGGGTTTTTTTTTCATTTTTTTTCTTATTTTACATTCAGACTAATAAATCAGCATGTTTCCGCACCTCGAAGATAACTAGTCATCGCGACTCAGGGAATCCTAATGCGATGACTAGCGGCTATTAACAAATAACTGTCACAATACAGATTTAATGCAATAAGTAATTATAAAATATTAATAATATTAAAAATGACTTCGATTTTCTAACTGACCATTTAATATTGTAATGAATAAGTAAAGCCTTAATTTTGTGCAAAAATGCTTGAAATCGAGATTGCATGTAAGACGAGTTGTATTTTTAACCCCCGACTAAAAAAGGGGTGTTATATAAGTTTGACGTCGATGTCTGTCTGTCTGTCTGTCTGTCTGTCTGTCTGTCTGTCTGTCTGTCTGTCTGTCTATCTGTCTGTCTGTCTGTCTGTCTGTCTATCTGTCTGTCTGTCTGTCTGTCTGTCTGTCTGTATGTCTGGCTGTCTGTAGAGCTCAAACGGATGGGCCGATTTCGTTGAGGTTTTTTTATTTGAAAGTTAATATCCGTGCGGGTGTTCTTAGCTATGTTTGGTTAAATATCGATTCAAAATGGCGGACAAAATATTTCTTTACAACTTACCTCAATATGGGTATCAAATGAAAGGGCTTGACTAGTAGAATGCTATACATTAAAAAAACTCAAATCCAAGATGGCCGCCACCACAAAATGGCGAATTATATTATTTTTTCACTACTTCCTCGATACGGGTATCAAACGAAAGGGCTTGACTAGTAGAATACTTTGCACTATGACAAATTTCAAATCCAAGATGGCCGCTACCAAAAAATGGCGAAACACATTTCTTTTTTCACAACTCCCTTAATATGGGCATCAAATAAAAGGGCTTGACTAGTAAAATGTTGTACAGATTACAAATTCGAGGTAGTCGGGGGTTAGTCAACATTTTTAATTTTGTTCTTTAAAAAAAATCACAAGTTTCCATGGTATTTCTGAATAAAAAATATTAATATATGTTACTGCTTGTATTGAAAGTTTTCTATTCGAAAGTATATTTAGTTTTTTTGATATCTTAACTTCTATTTATGCAAAGCACTGAATTAAGCCATGTATGTAGTTTTGAGTTACTTCAACTTCAGATATACTATATAAGTACAAGAATCCGTTGTATTTTCTGCGAATCAAGTTTTTTTTGACAAGAACTTTCTAGTTACTAGTCGATTAAAATGTCTAAGTGACACAATACTCGTAGTAAACGACTTGACGTCAATGTATGAATACAATTTTTGGGTGTTATTTCTACATATATACTAACATCGTATATTCCATACCCGCCTTATAAACAACACTCGAGGAGCCAAGAATCAAGGTAATCATCCACCACGCTGGTCAAGTGCCGGATGGTGGATGACACGTGTCAACGATCTTTCTGGGAACGCCACAATGTCCTCGCGAAGTTTTCCTTCACTTTTAAAGGCAGAGGCAGTGACTTGGAATACATTTAGTCTAATCTACTTATAGTAATCCCTGAAACACAACTGTAAGTTTTCGGTCAGTACCTCACTAACATTTGTTGTGATTATAATCGATTGGCTGTACTTGTAAAGGGCAAACGGTCTACAGTAACTAAATAAGAAATGCCCATACTGCAGTAAGGTAATTTTATAGTATATTTCAAATAGACCGAGGCTGCGTGTACTCGCTTCCACTCGGGTGGAAATATTTTATATCAGATACGATCGCAAAGGTGCGATCTTCGAGACTTGTTTGTATGTGTGTGTATTCAAGTAACCGTTATTTTAATAAAAAAAACAATTGATACAACGAATAGCAACATTTCAGTACTAGGGCTAATCGTTAACTAACCGTCTCATTCAAAGTTTTACTCTGTAATTTTTTTTGCCGTATCAATATTCATTATTCTGAATATAACTTTACACTATAAAATTTCGTAAATTCAATACTAAAGCTCGCATTAATTATTCTGATTGTAACTGCAGATAAATTTTATCGAAATCAGTACTGCGGTTATTGATTTATCAACAAAAATCTAAAATTTGCGCTTTTCTCGGCGACGTGTTCGTCCTATCTCACTGTCTCGTTGAATCAGTGTGTGTAGAATCAGTTTACAAAAAAACATGAAATTTTGTCGGGTGTCAATTTTAAATTGAAGTCTGGTTAATTTTTTTGGAGAAAATTAAATTAATCTGCCGATTCGCAGATGCATTTGAAATAAAATCTATTCGCACTCGACTGTTTTTGAAAATATGTTTTATGGCAAAATTTTCTCAATTACCTATAGGTAATTTATATTAAACGAATTGGCCTAAAACTAGATTATAACTGATTTTATACTTACCACTCTGCTAGCTTGCGCTGTCGAAAATCACAGCAATGCGATTTTTGATAAAAAGAAAATAAGAAAGAAGAAGGTTACCAAACTACCTAATAACCTAATTTCAAAATTTTTGAGAAAATTAATATAATTATGAAACTTGTGCATTTTCAGGGTTACACGCCGTTACACATTGCGATGCAATTTCGACATGAAAACGTGTATAGGCTGTTGGTTGAAGTTTACGGTAAGTTATACTTGTAGTCGTGACCCGTGGTAGCCTATCGGTTAAAACGAACGTTCGCAATTGTGGGGTCGTGGGTTCAAATCGCGCTCTGACTATTTTTTACCTACTAGATTTTTGTTGTTGTTCCTATTATAGTTTTACCCTTGACCGCCATCTCGCCTAAAGTTAAGCTACAAAGCGAATGAAAGAAAAAAGTTGGATATTCCTAAAACATATGGGTTTCCTCTCATTATTTCTCTTCAGTTTAAGCTCAAGCAAGCAAGAGTATCGAATTAGCTTCACGTTATATAACACGGGATTATATGTTTGTTGTATTTTGAAATCAACGCACTAGGATCTTAAATTCATTCACTATTCTTTCAGACGCTGACCCTAATGTACGAGACTGGTCGGGGAGAAAACCGAGGCAGTATCTAATACACACAGATACTTCTCTGTCTCCGGGATCCTACAGAAGTAAGTGACATTCGTTCAAAAAACATGTCTGATGTAATTTATATTTACTTTACACTATATTATACCTTATTTCTAGAGGTACTATACCTATTATTATACTCGTACTTTTCATTCAGATAACACAAATATAACGAAATAAATAGCTCCGTGTCACTATGCTGTTATGGGCAGGCATGTTGCTTACCATCAGGCATATGTCGTTTCGTCACTCTATACACTCTATCTATAACATAAAAAAGCTGGACTATGTGTAGAAGTCGTTATTGTATTTAACTGGATATCTCTATTGATTTACATCACCTGTTGATTTTGTGTACATCGATACACCATTTTTAATTGTTTGATCTCTGGTCTAATATTTACACAAAAGTAGTTTTTCACTACGACACAACACAATGTAATTGACTTCTCGCCAAAAACCTTTTACCGCCAACTAACTCGACTGTAGCGTTGCTATTGTTATCTCTATAAGTGCAAGCGAAAAGAAAGAGCAATATGAAAGCTAATACATTTTTGAGTTAGGCGGTAGACATAGTTTTGGCGCGAAATTCTTTCAGCTGTAGAAAATATACTGACCAAACTTCACATATCACCGTAGAAATGTGGTACGATGGATCAACTACTAACGCCATCTAGCGGTATGCCGCCGCACTGTGAGTGACTGAACCCTTGAACCACACAACGCTGGTTTCGTCTGCGACGTTGTTGCTTTAGTTCCCGCGTGGTGTTACAGAGGCCGACACTTACGATTTACGGAGGACCGTCACCTCACCCCCGGCCATACGCGTATCGCCAAGTACAATGAACCCGCACTCAAGTAAGGCGCACGGCTTATTGCCATGTAATTAGCACTTCTTGTGGTTCGTCTACAGTTTTGTATAATACCTCTGTGATTGTTGGATCATCGGTAGAGTCCACGGAGTTAGTTGCCTGTATTGCCATAGGCCCCTTTAGAAGTAGGTTAATCGGTCTCAAGTTTCGGTAGTTCAAAAACATTAAAATGCTGGCTTATCTATCAAACTTTTTATAGTTACAGCGAGAGTGGAGGTAAAGTTAGGATAAAATTGAAAAAAATTACAATATAGTAATTACGAATAATAGATAATTGGTACGTAGATATTTGTGCAATTCTAATTTTAAAACTTGAAAAATGTATAAGTAGTCACATTTATTTTTATGTACAAATGTATGAAATACTTAATGATCTGACTACTGAGAGGGAGCTTTTTTTTGTTGTTCCACCTGTTCTTCCCCCGGCACTCTCACCAGGCGAGCTTCGAGACTGAGGGAAGAGTCAAGTCAGCGCTGGAAACATAATGTGGGCTGCGAATGCTATACGATTTATTTATTTTTGTTATTATTTTGCCGCCCCACAGACTCTGGGATCCGTGACCTTTGTCATTACCTTTTATTATTATATGCTATACGATAAAATAAATATGCTGTATATGATACAATAAAACATTTTAAGCTCTAAGCTTAGAGACAAATTTATAACTGCGTATTTGGCGCAGACTGAAATCAGCTCCTCTTGTGAAAACATCGCTGTGTTCCGGTTTGAAGGGTTTCCAGTTAAATTACAGGGAATAGAGATAAAACATCTTTTTTTTTTGGGTGACGAGGGTTGTGTTAGTTAATGTTTTAGACTCTTCGTGTTCCAATAGCTGTTTGACACTGTGTTGTTATATGCATGCATGTTGCTTATCATCAGGAAATATATACAGATATAATATAGAAGATATCATAAAAAAAGTAAATACTTAAAATACAAGTTATTCAGTCACAAAACACCTAATAAAAAAAAATCATTAAAAGTGGATGGACATAAAATATTATAGTTTTCACAACAATAATTTAAAGTAGTATAAATAAGTTTAATTGTAAATTCTTCGTGTTGCCGTTAGGGCTGCTCCGTGGACTCCAAGCCTATTTCCTAATTAGTAACTCCCACAAGTGATATATTCTCACTCCTGCTCGTATTTCTTGTACAGTGTAATTTATTTCAGAGCTAGGTCTGTATAAGGTTGCACAGAACGCTTATACCTACTAAGCGGAAAAGGATTGTCACTTTCAACAAGTTTTACAGTAGGGACAACCCTGAAGTAATAAAAACAATATAGTATATTTGATTACTTTTAATAGTTTACACACGTCATTTTATTTTTATATTTTATACATTCTTATTTCAATCTTAAAATTATGGATGAAACAAATATGATTTAAACAGAAAATAACAAACACACACCTACTTTTAATACCTTAATTTGGAATTTATATTTACCTACTATTTCCATTTTATTTTTATTAACGATTTTCTAATGCGATGCAGGTCTCGCCTAGTGCAGGGGCTGTAAGTGCTTTCCTGTCTGGTCTGTTCTGGCCAAGATAATCGATGAACACTCTCGCATCTCAAAGATTCCGCCACATTTTGGCTGAAACCTAAACTGAGGCTGTAACCAAACTTTCTGTCAGTCACTAGTTAGTGTGTATTTATTCCCACGTAGCTTTGTAGTGGGTGAAAGCATTTTTATGAAATTAAATACATACCTACCACCTAAATATAAAAACATTAATTAGAAGTCTATTTGCCGCGGTTTACACCACGGAGCTCGGATAGTAGACAATAGTAGACGTAGGGTACACAGTAGATACTTTTAATAGCGCTAAGTGTAATTTCTGGCTTACCTCAGTCATGGTGGTGGGATTTCCGTTTTACTTGTTTTATGTGAAGTTAGGCGCTATTACTAAAATAAATATATGTAAACACTGTTTTATGTTGTCACGGTTGTACGCTACAATGTTATTTATTAATAAATGATTAGCATATTATTCTTTATGGAAACTCAAGTATCCGATATTTCAGTTTACACAGTTTTATGCGCCACATTTACGTGAAGATTCTTCTTCATCAACATCTTGCAAGAAACCCTGTTTTAAGCTATCGCCTTTGGTCACTACAAAATTATAATAGGATAATTATTCACAGTTGCTGGAGAAAGAAGCGAATTCACAGTACACTCCGCGAGGCATAAGCTGAGCTTTGCATTTGTGTGAGTGTACATGGATAGTGTAGGTGTGACAACCAGCCTTAGGCGCGGCGCCATTCTGTCTCGCCGCGCTCCTGCCTGATTGGTGATCACTCACACTAAAGCAAAGCTCAGCCTATACCTCGCGGACAAAATTTCAAGCTCCTGCCTGATTGGTGATCACTCACACTAATGCAAAGCTCAGCTTATACCTCGCGGAGTGTACTTTGGTGTAGTTTCATTTTTTTTTTCTTTGTAAAGGGATCTAAGGTAGTTAGCTTCAGATGCCTGTACTACCTGCCGAACTTTGATGTTTCTTGTAAATACGAGTAGGTACTGTGTTCACGGTTGACCTCATGATGCATGAATATGTGCCGAAATATCCAGGCAAAATGTAAATACTAAATACAAAACGTGATGATAGTAAGTTAAAAGTAGCTCTGCACAATTGTACATTTTGCACATTCTTACATTTACATACGTTTATTGTAAATCTATTATTAATCATAAATTTCCAGATAAGTTACAAGTCAAATATAGTAATAGTCATATATGTATCTCTGGGTGACGAACGCAGTCCAGGGCTAGGCAGGGATTTGGTTTTTCATGTTCAAACAGTCACGTGGCACTGTGAAGTGAGTGGGCAGGGTGTTGTTCACCATAAGCGCGTGTATTGTTCATCCCGTCACTGTATAAGATATAAATTGAACCAATTATTTTACTCAATTTAAGTAGGTATTATGAGTAAGTAAAGTTTAATTGCTCGATAATGTGTGCTAATTGATAAAACATTTATCTCAAATTGAGCTTAGAGAAAGCATTCGAAGAACACGACTATCATAGTAACTTATCATGATCAACATTTCTAAATGACTTGTAAATATTTCCCTGTGTTTTGGCTGTGTCACAATGGCCATGGTTCCAAGAACGCTGAAGAATATGCACCCGTATGAAGAATATGATTGTAACCTACCCAGACTACCTAGAGACTACTCAGTCTCATTTAGAAAATAGGGGATCGCTATCTACTATGGTCTACATAAAACGCGGAATTTTCACGTCACTGGAAGGTATTTTCATTTAAAACTCGAATAATCAATTCATTTATTTTGTAAACAAAACAGACCAAAATAAATTAATAACTATTGGTGAACATTTCACGCACAACAAACACCAAACTTAGCAAATCTTGTATAATAGAAGTGAGCTACCTATAATAATATAAATATAATACTTATATAGTTGTAAATACATAGTTCTTATAGATATAAATACATAGACATAGAACAAATATTTGTATTCATCACACAAATAAATATATCTAAAATATTTTTTCATGATTTCAGAAAAAGAGGGATTCCTACGGATCGGGTCGCTGAACGTCCGCGTGAAGAAAACGACTGAAGCGTTTAGCAACTTCCTCGGGGTGGGTGCCACTAGATCCTCTGCTTATATACCTAAGGGCGGTCGCGAGCGCGACGCCCGCCGGCCGGCAGACCGAGACCAGTTACATAAGACCTGGGGCTCGGCTGATAACATACAAGTGAGCAGCACGTCTTTGACAACACCGCACGTGCAGTTTGCTGTAGCATCCATGGTTGAACTCAAAACGTGAACTAAGCCGAAAACTCCACTACTTACTGCGATAATACAATGAAAATAATTTATTCGTATTCATATAAATATGTTATATTGTATGAGAATAGGCATGACTAAAAACTCATAAGTCTTACGTCAGATAGCTTATCAAAAGTAGTTAGTGTACACCTATTTTTTCTTTTGTTTCACAAACAACAAGAACAAAATTTAAAAGTAATTATTTTTACCCTCGACTGCCTTAAATTTGTACAGTAGTATTCTACTAGTCAAATCCTTTCATTTGATACCTATATTGAGGGAAGTTGTGAAAAAATAGTTTATCCGCCATTTTGTGGAGGCGGCCATCTTGAATCGATATTAATCAAACATAGCTAAGAAATAGCGCAAGGACACTGAACCCAGTGAACCTGAGTTGGCCCCAACTCTGGATGTTTGATGATCCATATCTTTGTCTATATATAATAATTTGATAAAACAAAAAATACGTTTCCCGTATATTCCATAATCTACATGACGGACTACTTAGATTGGCATATTTTGGACGCAGTTACCATTCCAATTGTTATCCCAAATTAATTACGAGTAAGTAATTCACTAAAAATGAAAAATTTACAGTATTTTCAACAATGTTGTCCTTCAAAATTTATATTTTTTATAGTTTCAATACCTCTTCCAATCCATTATTTCACAATGCCGTACAAAAACATGCGACAAGGAGAAATGTTAGAGGGTTGTAACGGTTATTCGCTTATTTCAGTTTATGTAAACATACATAAATATCACGGGTATAACAAACTGTTCGATGAGTTGACCGCGGTCATGTATTATGAGGATATATAAGTCAATGAAGAATTAAAACCAACGCGTAACTACTTTTTTCATAATATTACGTCGACTACCTACATTGATAGAACCAAAGAGTCTGACAAAATGTGTTCAAATAAGGTGTAAGGTAAACGCCATCTACTGTAATCTTGTTCGACGATTTTTTGCCTTGTGTAGAAACGGCTCATTAAACCTTAGATTACGCCAAAATCTGTCACTTGGTAACCGTGACGTCAAACGAACCATTAACACGAAATAAGCTATTTCATAGTATATTTTGTTCTTAGCTGGAGTGTTTTTTTCGACTTGGAACATTTTTTTTGTGCAGCCCGTTAGAGTTGGATGATTAATTTGAAGCTCTTACTTGCTTTTATTGGAGGGATCTTAAATATGCTTGGAAAATAACGCTAGAAGTTTAAAAAAGTGTAATATTTAGTAAAAATCTTTACAAGTGGAATGCAGTAAGTAGTAGCATAGTTTTAATCATCCGGTGATGGTGCCCTGACGTCCCGCTTGGGGTGCATTTTACCCATCCAATCAACCTTTAAGTAAAACCCTTTGAAAACAAGAGAACGGCTTGTTATATTAGTTCCACTCCTATTTCGCTAGATGTCGTTAAATTGAATGCGTGATTAGGATATTCATTGCCGAAACATAGTCTCAACCGGATATTTTAACCTATTTCAAAAAAGAAAGGTGTTTTCCAATATGTCGGATTTCCTTTATGTATGAAGATACATAAAGGTAAGATTTGGTGAAGACCAAAGACGCTTGAATCGATTTGTTCCAAATCTAATTTGTTGAATCTTGATCGAATTCGTTATCTGTTTCAATGGGTTTCTGTCCAGTTTTATTTTTAGATAAATAGGCCGAACGTTGAGTTTTTAAACCAACAAAGATAAAAAAATACAACAAATGTTTTTTCATCCCACCAGCTCGGAAAGAGTACTTTTGCTCCTCGATATCAGGGCGCAAAAGTCGTTTTTACCCTCTAGAGGTTAAAGTAAATTTGAATTTAGAACATCGTGTGTACTGGGATTTTGAATTCAAAACATAATTCAACCTATTTATTTCTACCTCCTTGGTCTTCTGGCTCCTCCTTCCATCATACATTTTTTTTAATATGTTAAAAACTCAGACTCGGAACCTCCTTGGTGTACTTACTTTTTTTTAATTTGCTTAGCGCGAAAACATTTAAAAATTTGCATTTAGTCATTTCCTCGCTGAGGTGGAATGAAAAGTTACGTGTTGCACTCGAGTGCAAAGATTTTTCACCTTGTGCTCTTTTGATTCCCTTGCTACGCTCAGGATTCTAATTTTGAATCACTCGCTGCGCTCGTGATTCAATTTTAGAATCCTTCGCTTGCTCGGTCATCAAAATTGAGCACGCGGTTAAAAATCAACTTTGCACTCTTGTATAACAAATAACTATTTTCGGCCACTGTGCTCATTAGGCTAGTTGAGTTATTTGGCTTACCCATATAATTTGGTTGCACAAAATTTATTTAAATTAATCGAGTGCCGGTTGTTATATTTTTCAAACAAAAATAATGATCATTTCGACGCCTCCCACGTAAATTGTTCTATCTCCAAAATTGTGATTTTACAGGAGAGCGTGCCAAAGATAAACATTGCATTTAAGTCGTCATTTCTTGTTATAGTTTTGTAAAATTTGGGTAAAAAATATACACACAAATTTTACAAAAATGTAAGAAATGACGGTTCAAATGTAATGTCAAATAATAAAATAAATGTCTTTGGCACTCATGTAAAACCACGATTTTGGAGATAGAACAATTTACGTGGGAGGCATCGATTTATCAGTGTAGTTATTGTGTTTAGCAGTATGTAATTATTCCAGTTTATTTTTCCTGTAAGCCCTGTCTAAGATATATCAGTCGTTTAGACGCAAAGTTGGTGATTTTGTCGCTCACTGCAACCTGAGAATTATTTTCACCCAGCGAAATTTTACCCACTCAGCTCGAGTTTTGTCACGCGTTTATGTAGTTTATGAAGTTGTATGAAATGAGAGTAGTGCCAAACTTTGAAACTAGATGGCGCTTTTTAGCAATCACTCAATTCACGTGATCAAATGAATAAAGGTAAGTAGGAGTATTCCAGGCTCCCTATTTAGACCATTTCCACGCTGTTGTGACAGATTTTTCTGACATGATTTTAGTGAAATATTCCGTAAAATAATACAAACTTAACTATGAAAGTGAAACGCTCACGAATGATAAGTATAATACGAGTAATTAAAATTTTATATCAAAACTAACGCAACAAGAGGCATACGTGCCAATACCACGTTAAAAATTCCATCCAATTCCAAGGAAACATTACTAACAATGGATATTAAGGTGTGCAGACTTAATTACGTGTAATAAAAACAACTCTAACAACAGCAAACAATTGATGACGTCTAACATGGCTGCTTTATATTTAGAGTTCTGTTATTTTTTAATTGCAATGGATAATAGTTTTTTTACTCTAACGCTATTAGTATTATGCTAATGAACAAAACATTTCTGGACTTAACCCACACTAGGCTCGGCGACCCGTGCGATTATCTTGGTTCCATGGCTTCCACGGAACCAAGGTAGTATAATACTGGGAGGTGTCCTAATTTATCAATTTGTTTTTTTAACTTTGATACGTTTACACTTGACCGCCATCTCGCCTGATGTTAAACGATGATGCGGTCTACGATGGAGTGTGTTTACCTTGATGAAACCGATTCACTCTCGATATGAAGACACAAAGGTTGTAACTATCGGGAAAAACCCTCTGAGGCAGCGTATTCCACAGCCTTGACGTACTTATCACAAAAGTATAGTCAAATCTCTTCGTTCGTGTCTTTGGGACATCAACCATTGTTTGTCTTTTCTCAGCGAAATCCAGATTATATAACATAACGCGAGATTTATATTTTATATACTATCTTACATAATCTTGCATAAATATAATATAAACAATGTATTTTATTATTCGTATTAACAATACATTTAAGGAATTTGGACTTAAACTTCGACTTTGTACTGAGTGTTGACTGAAACGAAGCGGCTTGACAGGACATTGAGTGACTGCTGTTGGGTTGTTGGGTACTGCATGGAAAAAGGGTATTTTGGCCGAAGGTATATTGTGCATGCAACGTTAGTTATGAAGCAAAAAATAAATGTATTATTTTAAAAGTTATGAAGTGCATGATCAAGTCTACCGAATGTAACATTTTTTTCTGGCTCGGTATAAAAATAAACAAACAAAATATTACCAATATGTCTACAATTAAGCATTATTAAAGCACCTCCTCGTTACGAACTTGTAGTAATAGGACCATTCAATTTTGTAAAGCCCGCCTGGGGAAGTACCACACCTCTGCCAGCTGTCGTCGTTTTGCCAGCCCAGAGAGGTGTTTAAAGATACCCTTTTTAAATTTAGTAACGCGCGAACACGACTTTGTTACAATTTGAAGGGCAACATTTCCAGAGATAACACAGCCCAGAGAAATAAATCTTTTTGTACTACAACACACAACACGGTAAAGGTGAAAATGTTGATAATCTCAAAGCGTAGCTTCTTTTTTCTACTAAGTTAATATAAATGTGACGCACTGCTCCCACGTCAATCTATCTCGTTCTCGCCTCATATTTTATTGAAGTACGTTTGGGTAAAGAGTAACGTGACTAGTAAATAATTGAGTAGTTCACTTTTTACTGTTGAATCGCGTTAACATTTTTGACGGCATGATGTACCTACCGTTAGTACTAGACCTGTGTCGATCGAATCCTTTTGATTCGATCGCAACCTGTACACGAGTGATAGAATCACGGATTTCTAAAACACCCGTTTTTTTTAACCTGATTATCACTTTGAGTACAAAAAAACAAACCAAATTTAACTTTATGTTAATATGTTTTACTTAACTAATTGCTTGCTCGTAGAATCGAATGAATCGTGCATAGATTCAATCACATCGACGTAACAACGAAAATATTTTCTGTCTCCTGTTTAGGTACATAGAATCCCTTTTCGAGTGCGACTTACATGTCCAGTCGATCTCACTCTGCCCTCTGATCGCGCGCGACACAGGTCCGTACATCGTACAAAGGAACTGCGACCCAAATGATAGAAAGATCGAATATTTATAACCCGATCACCATATGAGTGACTTATGAGCGACCTGGGTCTCAAGAAATGACCGATTGACACATGTCTAGTTAGTGCGTCTTGTGAGTGAGTTTCCGCACGTTGCAGAAGGAGGACAAGGCGATGCCGCCGCCGCTGAGCAGCAAGGTGCGGCGGCGCGGGCCCGCCGGCCGGCGCGGCGTCGCGCCCAGCCACAGCCGCAGCACGCCCTCCACGCCCGACCAGGTCACTGCACTCCAATACAACTACACTACTAACACAAGGGCCTCGAAAAACTACCCCACGTCAAACTTATACATCTCTTAATTAATTCACCTATCTAGGTATATCCTAGCGGCCCAATCCGGCTTCGCTCGGATATTGTCATACAAAGACTATTAATCGAAAAATTATCCATCTTTCAAGTTGGAACAAACTGAACAGTGCACACGGTGTGCAAATTTGATTAAAATCGGTTGAGTAGTTTATTATCCATATGCAAACTATGCATTATTAAATTAATAATGTAAACTTAGCATTATTAATTTAATTATATGATGATATTTATCAAAGTTGTCCATGAGCCAAAAAATGTTTCTCAGTTGGAATACAGGTTCCGTAGCTACATCCCCAAGTACAGTTAGTTTTCTATAAAAACGGTCCTCATGATTTTTTTCTAAGACCCACCATTTCCCAGATATTGCGCTTGTAAGAAGAACGTTCTATACGAGTATTATATGCCTATGCCACGTATATTCAGGTACAATAATGCAAAAATGTCTACTTACGTCTTTTATGTACATTTCGCAGCTGTATCGTTAAACTAGCGCCCTGAATGATATTCTGCCATTTGTTCTAACAACTAGACAAATCATTTGGGTAAAATAAATGATATTTGGTCACGCTGCGCTGGCCGTTTCACTTTATAGCTTAGTTTCAGAAGTTTTCAAATTACTTTAGTAAGACGATGTTTTGTGGTGTAGGTTATTGCTGTCAATCCTTAATTTTAGAACAAAAACATAAAATTGTTTATTCTATGGTCATCCAGTTTATTTTGCATGCAAATTCGGCAATGTTTACGTGAGTGAAAAATCGGTGCAAGTGATGTTTGTTTGATGTTTTCATCGGATTTATGGCACTTAAGTACCTACTATGTTAGGTTAGAAAACTGATAATTATTGTGCTAAAATGAGGCTAGTTAGATAAACATTTGTAAGTTATGGTAATTAGTGTAAAAACTTCGTAAAAAGTGCTCTATTAATTAAGATAACAAAAATGTTTTCGTGAAGCAAAATTTAACCATTTTTTTCGAATCCTATGTGACATTGCGATATTTCTTAGTAAATCAAGGCATGACAAATTGATAGCTGGAAATATGTATTTTCGTGAAACAAACTCAAAATGTTGCCGATGTCCTCAGAATTAAAGCAGCTTTAGAAAAATGGAATACAACAAACAACTATAGTAGTTTTAAAGGAATATACGGATAACTCACGTGATGTATACCTCAATGGAATACAACAAACAATTATAGTAGTTTTAAAGGCATATACGAGTAATTTACGTTATACATCACGTGAATTACCTTAATGGAGTACAACAAACAACTATATAGTAGTTTTAAAGGAATATACGGATAACTCACGTGATGTACCTACACAACGTAACTTGTGTGGAAATGTGTACAATGTACATATCGTGTAGGACCTGATTATTACAAACGCAATATCTGGGAAATGATAGAATTAGTCTTAGAGAAAAAATCGTGAGGACCATTTTATAAAGAATTTAGAGATCTACAACTTTGATGTTTTCTTTCCAACTTTCAACTTTTCGAAAAAACTTACCTACTGTTTTCGAGAAAAACCCAAAAACCCATAAGTATTTACCTTTAAGGCCGGGTATTTCTGTCAAAGTAGGCATTTAATGCTGTCTTGTACTCGCGACCGTTCTGACGCGCGGAATCTGTGCCACAGTGCAGAAATAACATTAAAATATTGGACTATGTAATTTAAACTCATTTTTTGTTCAATGTTTGTTTATACATATATAGTGATAAGAGTCTTGTTGCTATATAAACGAAGAAATATTAAATTTATCTATACTCGTAGGTATACAAAACTGAACCTTTTCTTTTTTGGTCACACTATAAGTTGAGAACGGCTTTTCTAATTTTATGCATCTTTTTAAAATGTTTCCTAATATCTCAAGTTCGTCAAAAATTTAAAAAAATGTGCTGAAACGTAATGAAAGACCAGTAAAAATAGACGGTTTTTTGTTCAACTTTGCACTAAATTTCTAATCCAATTTTTGTTGTATGAGGTAAAGATCTTACTTACTGAGCATAAAATTACAAAATGCTCACAGATCCAGGTAGAGCTTCAAACGCCAATTGAAAAAAAAAACTGTTTTAGCCGATATTTTGGAAACTATATATTATGACAACAATTGTAAAAAAATAAAATTTTGCATTTTTTGTTGCTAGTAAACTTTTTTTGTAAAACTTACCGTTTACGATTTATTACATTTTACATTAAATGATACGGTTGCGATGATGCCGATGATAGTGGATGAAAATGATGCGGTCTACGATGGAACTTGCTTCTCTAATAGAAACATGTGTACCTCTTAACCCCAAGGTTCGAACCATCGGCAAAAACCCACTCTGGTAATGCGTTTCACAGCTTAGTTGTTCTTATTACAAAAGCGGAGACCAAACTCGTCGTTCAACTCTTCAATCATGATGATGAACGATGGTGTTTTTTCGAGCAACGAGCAATATGATAGAATAACTTTAATTTAAAAGCCCCGACTAAAAAAAATCTACATGTAAAAAAATATTACCTACTATCTAAGGACACTTTGGCGAATGAGACTAGTCTTACAATGTCTTAGTTACCAAAAAGTTTTACAAACATAAAAGATACGCGCAAAAAACATAACCCTTCTTCCTATTCGGGTAAAAAGGAAATGTTTATGCTACTGGGAACAAAATTCACATCTTATTTTTTTATAGCCAAATTTCAAAATATGGGACCCTATATACGTTATGTCTGTCCATCCGTATGTCACAGCCACTTTTTTCCGAAACTATACCTTAGAACTATACTATTAAAACTTGGTTAGTCCATGTATTCTATGAACCATATTAACATTTTCATACAAAAAAAGAAAAAAACAATAAATTTTGGTGGTGTCACAAACTTGGAACGGCAACTCAAAAAATAAAAATTTTATCAAAACTATACGTGTATCTATGGATAGGAGTTCAAAAATTGTGTTGAAGTTTCTAACATTTTTTTTTCTAAACTGAATAGTTTGCGCGAGACTCTTTTCCAAAGTGATAAAATGTGTATTAGAGGACTTTTCTTCAAGTACTAAGTACCTTACTACCAAAGAATTTACCTAACTGGCATATAAATGCAATTTAGGTATCATTTAAATTAGGGGATTTACGCAGAGGATTTCTCCCCTCTCATTATTTCCTTTTCCCGATCTCTGATTTGACGGACGAATATTTTACCGATACTTATCTATTTTCCATTGCATCCGCATTGAATCTTTTACTGATGTGGTATCGACGTCAGTTTTTTGAGACTGCCCTATTGGTCTACAACATAAAGTAAACAGCGTACTAATTATAGTATTAGTGTCTATTCGCTATTCCAATGAAAACGGTACCAAAAATCAAGATCATCGCGTTCTTCACTAGTAATACCTACTGATATTGTTATGCTTTGGCACTATGATCGTAATATTTAAGATTTATCGGTTGTCTAAATTGCAAAATCAAGGACAGGTCCGTCGTCCGCGAGCGCCGAAACGCGACTGATCAGGCCTGCCGAACGGCGCGCTATATATATAGTAGATATTTAAACATAGTGAATAACTGATACTTTTTATAAAGTCAAACTCTGCGAATGCATCTATAACTTTTTAGTGGTTTTCGTTGAGTATAAAAATTTAGTTTAAAAATGCATTAGTTTAGTCATAATCTAAAGGTAACTTTGGGATTTTTTCTGTCTAGAAAAATTCATTAAATCGTGTTACTGACTGCGAATTGCACTAGATTAGATCCTTAACTAGTACATATATTTTTTTCAGAGTTTAATACACTATTTTATAGGTCTTAAAGTTGTTTTAAAAATTCAAAATTACGGCCCACCCGCCCTTAACCTCAAATGAGTGTCTCAGCACACATGGGATCGATTAAAACTTTTAGTCCTTTATTTTTAAAGGTGAACCTGATAAGGTCTTTATGGAAATTTGACTGTTTGTTTTTGTTGTTTCAATTGTCCAAATTGCCAAACTAAGACGTTCTTATTGCAGAAGTAGAGTAAAAAATCTTCGTTAGAGTCATTAAAGACCAGTCTCGATAGCTTTCCAAAAAATAAATAATTTTAATACATAGTAGGAGGAAACCCGTTGTAAAAGGAAGAGAAAATGACAAAATATTTAACGGGTGATCTTAGTTCGGGAAGTGGAAGGGAAGGGAGTCCATTGAGGTATACCGGAAGCTCAGTACAGGCTAAAATTTTGTGAATATTTTGTTTTTTATACGTAAAAAAATAATTTAAAACCAAGGTTTTAAAAAAATATTTGAATTCTTCTCATAAATTTTGAGGCTATGTGAAAAAGTGTTAATGCAAAAGTTATAGATTTTTTTAAAACCTACAACTTTGTAGTACATACAACTTATTTTCATAGGATTTGTAGTTTTGCCAGAAATCGAGAAAAACTGTTTTTAACCTTAAATGACCCTTAACCCTCCCTTCCACTTCCCGACCTCAGATCGCCCGTAAAATATTTTTCCCTTCACTTATGTCGTATTATATTTCTTTTACAATGGGTTTCATTCTACTATTAATTTCTTTATTTTGTTGTCATTTTCAAAGGAACTTGTCTATTAGCTTTAATGGTGATGGAAAACATTAGATATAAAGCGACATGTTCAAGAAAAACATTCTTCGAGGACATGCGTCATCAGCCAATTCAATTAATGCTGTTTCTTCAGTACAGGCAATCTTTCTTTATCTATGTTACCTATTACCTACATACCATTTAGTTTTTAATGTAAATTGCTAACCCGCGATCTTTTGATTGTGGTATAAAGTGTCTCGTTGTGTGGGAAAGTGTCGAATCCTAGAAGTGGGGCCAAAAAATGGGCTCCTATGCGTATCCTGAATATAAGTTTGTTGGCAGCCTCGAGCGCAGATGGGCGCGAACGAAGCGGGCGATTCGGACTCCGACTCGGCGGCCGGGTTCCACTCCGCCTGGCGCCAACAGCGAGCCTCCCACTACACGTGAACCGCTCAGTATTCCCGCACAACTCACAACTAGTATTACATAAATAAACATTCAATTTTATTACTTATAAGCCCTTAACCTACCTTAAATTTTCGAGCGTTTTCACTCGATCTCAGTAACGTTAATATTTGTATGAAATAAGAATCAGTCTGGTGAAATGTTTTTTTAAGAGTTTTAATTACGGGATATTTGCCGTAGTTAAGTGGTGGAGCAAGTTTCCGATGGTTATTTTGATGTTTTAAGTGAAAACTTTTGGTGCACTACAGACAGATTTTTCTTGGGCTGTGAATTGAACTCTAGCGTCACGCTCGGGAATGATAAGAAATCTTCGGGTAAAGTCGGGACCATGGCCATTGTCCAGCAAGAAATGCGCCTCCCAGAAAAGCATCTCCCATTGGCCATTTAGAAATGCATTTCTAGATGACCATGCTCATGGCCATGCCCTCCGGTTTCACCCGCGTAGTTTCCAAAGTTTATTCAGTTGTCAAATTCTGAGATATTTTTTTTTACTTCTAGCGGCAGTCCCTAAGACAGCCAATTCTTTTTATAAGAGATTCCTAATTATTGTTACCTCCAGTTATCTTGAACTCTGCTTACCACACTACAGTGTGTCTTGATAATCCTTTTAAATAACCTTTAAATAAAAATTAACCATTAACTGGCCTTCGTTTATCTAATTATTATTAGCTCCAATTCCGGCTTCGCTCGGATATTGACATATAGAGATCATTATTAAAAATTGCTATCTCTCAAGTTGGACCAAATTACACATAGGTAAGTGTCAATTTTCATGACTATCGCTTCACTGAGAACAAACATCATGACACTGGATTTTTATTATATATTAGAATGTTAGTGATGGTGAGTCTATTGCCATAACGTGACACCGGGTAAAGCTTTACATATTTCATACTTATTTTAAATTAATTAAAGAAATCGACCACGCAAACTAAAATGAAAAAAGGATTCGAACGCGTTTGTTTGCTAAGACTTTTTTGGTATTTTAGATACTACTTAAGACATCAATATAGTTTTAAAAAAACTACCCTAATCTGAAGTTAAAGTTTAAAAAACGTTATGTTATGCAGATTTTGTACAACTCGTAATTCCCTGAAAAAACTTTATTATGTGTTTTCCATATTGTTTACTACATTTTAATCAATTAAACCCTAATGAACTAGGTATATAAGTTGAAACGGTGAAAAATATTATATATACATAGGCTTAGTATTAGTGAAACGTGGGTTAATCCCATAAAGAGAATTTACGCATTGCTTACAAATTGAAGAGTATTACGTATAACCTACATAAAAGTGTAACTTAAAACAATGATAATTTTGTAAAATATATGCATTAAATTGTATTTTAAATTTAAGTGACGTAAGAATGGATTTATGTACATAGAAGTACATAATAAACTCCGGAACACTTAATTACTCGATGAAATGTGGTACGCATACCTGCATTGGTTAGTTACACTTAAATTTATAATATTTAAAGATGATCAATTTATTTAATTAATTATTATTAATTTTTAATTTAATTCAATGAACTCAAGTTTGTTTTTATATTGTATAAGTAGAGTGACGGGACGAGCAACACCTGTGCGTGATGGTGAGCAATCCGCCTGCCCGTAACAGCTCAATGCCACGCTGCTAATGGATACAAAGAATCGAAATAATTACTGATCACACTGCACTGCGCTCGTCACCCAGAAATGTAAGTTGATTTATCGTTCAGTCCAGTAACGTATCTGGAAACATTGCCCTTCCAACTGGAATAATACTAACACATTACTGAATGGTGGTAGATAACTGGTGCATGTGGAATAAAATTTATGTAGTAGGTACTCTCTGTTCTGACCACTTAATAACGTAAGTCGAATGTGATATGTAATATATTAAATTGAAATGTCTTAAAGAATTTTACAAATTGAATGGTCCATTAAACTAAGTAAACTTTGGTGTGAGGTTGAAAAATTAGACACCTCCCAATAATGCTGACGTCAAAATTAATTATTAGTTAATTAATAGAATTGCGTTTGTATTTAATTTTACTGTTAAATTTTTGCAATGCACTTTTAACGTTTAACGGTGTATTGAACGTCATCTATTCACACTTAGCGTGTATTCATGATTCGACAACGACACATGTTACGTGTTAATGAAATTATACTCACAGGCGCAATTAACCGCTCAATTAAGTCTTTCGTCACTCTGTTTTTTTTTTATAATGGCTCGTTTGGTATTATTCTTAATGAACCGTTTAATTTTTCATTATCTTTATTTCTTTATTTATATAGCTTAATGATGACTTTCAACGTCATCAAATTTCCTTTAAAATTAACGATCTTTGCAAACAGGAAAAAGAGTGGGCGGTTTGTGCCTGTGAGTGATATTCAATCTTATGAAACAGTCTGAGATTGATACGAACAAAAACACTAGCGAATTTTGAAGATTTAGTTATATTTTAGTTATACAAATCTGTTATTATTGATTTAGTTACAACTTATTTGACATTTTGTTAACACTGAAATTAATTCAGTTTTATCTTTTTTATTTATTTTATTATCCAAATAGTTTGACGTTACCTAATAAATATACAATCTAACCATTGTTTCATTTCATTCCCTGTCGATAGACACCTAGAACTTTTTATTTCCAAGTTGATTTACATGATTTATTAATTATCTTAAAATGTTTCTTTTCCTTAAACTCGATTGTATGTTTTTACATCAATATTATTTTAATGAAGTAGTTTGACGCGTTTTGAAATGTGTAGTATTACGTAATCCGCAATTTTATATAAGTAGCATGGATATATGACAACTACCTCACATCGCGTCTCACTTGGCCTTTCCTAGTATATGACATCGGTAAAACTCTCCTGGCAAAGCTAGATGCCAATGTCATAAAGATATTGAAGTCATGGTTCGGATTGGCACATCGGGCTGATCCCTCTACTCTTTTTAGGGATCACAATAGTTTTGGACTGAAACTAAAGAAACCGTCTGAACTTTACAAACACCTAAGAGTTACAAAAACGCATGTTTTGGGAAAGTCGCAAGACATCTTACAATTACATCTCTCCCAAAAAACAAAACTGCTTCAGACCTGGAATCTAGACTTCAATTCCATAAACAATTTATGGCAGATGCACAAGTAAATACTGCTGGGTTGGGTGCGAGAAAGAAAAGGGAAGACCGAGACATGGTAAAAACCTTTCTACAACAAGACGAAAATGACGGTTACAAAGTGCACGCTATGAATTTAGAAATGCAAAGTGAGTGGTTAACCATAGGTGAGTTCTGTATCCCATTAGCTCTAAAGTGGCGCGCACCTTGATCTATGACTGGTCTCCTGCCTTATTAAAATTTTATCTAAATGCATAACAAATGACCCTCCCTGACCAGAGTAACTTGGTAAGGAAAAGCCTCTGAAAAATGTTGCTATACTTGTGGAGAGGCGATATGTACAGCAAGGCACATATTGGTTGGATGCAAGGTGCTCCTTAATGGGGGGCATGACTCGCGGCGCCATGACAGAGTACTTGAAATCATACGTGAAGCCATGAGCCTTTCAGTAGCTAGAGCCCAAAAAGGATTGACGACAAACAAAAGTCAAATTAACTTTGTAAAAGAAGGCTCAACTTCAAACTCCAGGCACAAGCCTTACTCAATCCTGGGTACAGCGCCTGATTGGACTATTTTAATGGACACGTATGAAAGGCACTACAGGATCCCAGAGGAGGTGGGTGTTTCGTCATCCAGACCGGACATTTTTAATTTTTCTAGAGCTACGAAACGCATAGTCCTTGTAGAACTTACAGTACCGTGGGAAACTAATATACCTAAAGACCACGCGATGAAACAAAATAAGTAGGTATTACGACCTCCTAAACGAATTAACAAAAAACGGCTATGTAGTTAGTTATACTCTGTAGAAGTGGGAGCGAGAGGTATACCAGCAAAATCTCTCTATAACCTGCTGAAAGACCTTGGCTTATCCAGAAGTGCAGTAAGTTCTATACTAGAAATAGTATCTAAAGCTGCACTAGTAGGCTCATTTCAGATATGGCTGGGCAGGGAGAGAAAAACGAGTAGTGTCAGAAAGGGGCCTTAAACCTACGCCCGAGTCACAAGTTTTGGGGGTCTACTCGGGTTTTCTCTCTCTGCCACACGATGGACCCACCCGCACGGTGAATCCATGGAATGCTAAGAAAATCGTCTCTATATCTACCATCTGTAAAATTAATGGAATCTTTTAACATGTTCATTGAATGTTGACTTGGTTGAATTGAGTGATAAATAACAAAATCTATGTATGTTATTTATGTATGTATGTATGCATGCCATGTAGGGCTGAAGCTCGACATAGGTACGAACTATGTGCAAAAAACACGAAATTCAAAGGTAAAAATAAATATCTTCTTTTGGAAACTCATCTGATGATGAACCGATCATGATGTATGATGATTCATAACCATATGTGGACATAGACCTTTCAAATAATAGGTACGTTACTCATCCCGATAATCGGTTTTACGTTTCCAACTGCCACCAACTGTATTTGGTATCATGGACAGAAAAGCCATCACGGAAGATAAAACCGTAGTTTACTAAATCCAAGGGTGGAATACTACGCGTGTTGTCGTTTTGTGGCCGGTTGTTTCCAGCCACACGAAGGGAGAAGCGGCGTTTCGCAGCAAGTTGAGCGCTTTGGAGTCAACCAAGTGTGGCGAGTCCGTATAAAATGTATGAAAACTGTAGGTGTTATGGATAAATTACGATCAGCCAAGGAATCCGCCGCGATCTATTCGGCAATGATTATCTGACGTATTATGTACAAAAAAAAACTCTGCTACCACCCAATATAAAACAACTAGGACGTTATCTTAAATAATAAAATAAATAAACACAATGTACCTTGTGTGACCGGATTCCGCGGAGATAAAAGCGTGCCTACGTTTATCCCAAAGAACTACCCCTGTTCCCAGTGATTAGAAATGTATAAATCTATATATTATAAAACTGAAGAGTTTTGTTTGTTTGAACGCTAGAATCTCGGGAAGCACTGGTCTGAATTGAAAGATTATTTTTCTATTGGATAGTCCATTTATCGAGGAAGGCTATAGAACATAACGCTACTATTAATAGAAGCGGAGCATGAATCAAGAATGTAACAAAATCGGGAAAAATATTCCTTTTTGAGAGTTTTCGTACGTTTCGTGCTTTGACATGACAGCATGTGTCTAAGATTGTGTCATTGAATATCACAGATTAAACACCTCTTGAATATAAACCTTTGCTAATCAAATTTGTTTCTAAATCTGAGCTGGTACGACCACTTTCTGACAGGTAGAGTACCAGGTAGCTGAAGAGGTGTTTTGTTTGAAAGCCATATTATTAGGAATTATTGAGCCGATTTCAGTCATTCTTTCACCGTTGTATATGTACGGGAGGGTAAGGTCTTGAATCGAGCCGCCTGAATTTAGGGGAGTTGAGGTGGAGGAGGGAAGGGTGAGGGAACTACCCCTACCATTTTTCCTGCCGGAACCGCATAGTTTTTTTAAATTAAATACCTAAATTTAGGGAGGGGGAGGGGTAGGGATTGGGGCTAGTTGTATCTGTCACTAATTTCGACCTCACCGGTCTAAGTTGGACTCCGGGTGGGCTCCCGCCAGAAGCTCTAGCGGTCGCCCCTGAACTTTGCTCCGCCACACTCAGCCTTCGTTTCGCTACGGAGGTCGGCGGCTCGCTTCGCTCGCCACCTCCCCCCTTCGCTCAACTTGGCTTCATGCGGCAAAGCAACGTTCAGGACCTCCCTTGAGCTTCTGGCTCCCGCATTATTTATAAACACTCTAGGGGTAGGGGCCACAAGACTAGGTGGAGTCGGGGTGCTCTGTGTCGGTTTTGTGACCAATTTCGGCCTAACCGGTCTGAGTTGGTCTCTGGGTATGGCTATTTTTAACCGACTTCAAAAAAGGAGGTTTCTCAATTCGACCGTATGTATGTTCCTTTTTTTTTTTTTTTTGTGTGTTCGCAGATAACTTCGTCGTTTATGAACCGATTTTGATGATTCTTTTTTTGTTGTAAAGGAGATATTCCAAGGGTGGTGCCATGATAAGGAAACAAGGATCTGATGATGGTATCCTAGAGAAATCGAGGATAACTTTCGAAAATTGTAAAGATGACTAGTGCGTTACTTAAGTTTTTGCTTGAGCATTTTAAAGCAGTATAGTTTAAAGATGGTCTGGAGTCGATCTGATGAGGGAGGGAAGACGGCCGAGGAACTCCTCGACGGTACATAGTAGTTACCTTGTGTTTGGGCTCGATGAATTTGTATTGTTGAGAACTTTTACATAGATGTGTTGTGACTGTCATTAGTGGTCTGATGATGAAGATAAAGGACAGTCAAGGAAATTTCTTAACGGCTTACAGGAACTACCCAGTGTTTGGGTTTAATTCATGTATTGAGATCTCAACACGAAATCGTGTAAATGCATTAGTGAAAACTTGTTTAGCACTAAAAGGGTAAAATAAACTATTTTTACAAAAATTAAACCGACTTCAACACCACAAATAGGCACTCAAAAGCGAAAAATAATGTAATATAGGTAATTATTATAACCGCTACTCACTCATCTATATGAAGTCGGTATCGGTATTGTGGAAATCATCCACTAATATTATAAATGGGAAAGTAACTCTGTCTGTCTGTCTGTCTGTCTGTCTGTCCGTCTTTACCGCCTAAACCAACCAACAGATTTTGATGAAATTTGATACATAGATAGAATAGGTCCCGAGAAAGGACATAGGCTACTTTTTGTTCCGAAAAAAGGGTTAAAAGGGTTAAAATAAGGGATGAAAGTTTATATGGAAAACTTCGTCATTGTTGAAGAACTATGAAACTTTACGTCTAGATATTTAACACGAAACCATAAAATGTATATTTAAGCAGTTTTGTAGTTTTGAACTGTACCTACGGGGTGGAATTGGGGTGAAAGTCTGGAAGTTCAATATTATTGAAGATAAAACCATGAAACTTTGTATCTAGACACTTGAAATGGAGTCGATAAACGTTTGTTCCAGCAATTTTATAATTTCTAACTATACAGGGATACTTATATAACCGCTTGATACACTGGCCGCTTTTCGCGTTTTACAAATTTGGCGGGAAAACGGGTGTCAGGTTACATAAGTGCGGTGTTTATGTTTCGGCATATGAAGTGCCACCTTACTTTTACCCGTTTGAGCCATTTCCTCTCAAGAGCGTTTCAAGACGCTTCTAGCGGTATCATTTATTTATAATTAATGTACTTAAATAAATTCAAGATGGCCGCCGCTACAAAATGGCGGATAATTTATGTTTTATTAATCCCATCAATATGGGTATCAAATGAAAGGGCTCAACAAGCAGAATACAATATACTATAAAAAATTGAAATCCAATATGGCGGCCGCTACAAAATGGCGGATAACGTAGGTTTTATCAATCCTATCAATATGGGTATCAAATGAAAGTGCTCAACCAGTAGAATACAACGTACTATATAAAATTAAAATCCAAGATGGCGGCCTCTACACAATGGCGGATAACTTAGGTTTTATCAATCCCATCAACATGGGTATCAAATAAAAGGGCTTGACAAGAAGAATACAGTGCACTATACAACCTCAATATTTAAGATGGGCGCAGCCACTAAATGGCGTATCAGACAGAATTTTTGATAGTCGACGAGATTTCCATGGTGTCTTATCAAATGTTATGCATGATGGACGCTCGATTAAGGCAAATTAAGAACTGCGAAAATGAGTTTTTGGAGGAGTAAACGTATTACTTTTCGGTAATCTTTACAACTGCCTCCTATAAAATGATCAGGAACACCTGTTTTCAATTCTAATACGAAATTATTTATATGAAAGTAGCTCTCTCTGTCCGTTGCCGTCTAACGCCTAAGCCACTTAAAGAGTTTGTTACAATTTGGTGCACAGATAGACTAGACTTAGGAAAGGACAACGGCGACTTTTATCACAGAAAAGAGTTGAAAAGAGTGGAAATGAGGAGTAAAAGTGTGCATGGAAGGATCTTTGCACTCTTTGTATGCTATTTTTAACCGACTTCAAAAAAGGAGGAGGTTATCTATCCAGTTGTATTTCCAATTGTAAATCAATTTAGATGGTTATTTTTTTGGTTGGTAGATTACAGTTCAGAGGTGGTCATATAAATTTTATCGAAATCAGTGGGGCGGTTTTTGAAATATGAACAACAAACTAAAATTTGCGTTCATGTAATCAGACGATATATCTACTAATATCTACTAATAGACTCTAATAAAATTTGGTGGACCGTCCCAATATGATTTTAAATTAAAGTCTGTTTTTGATTAATTTTTTGAGAACAAAGTTTTTTTTTTGTAATTTGTCGTGTAAATTGTACATTTATTAATAAATATAGGTAAAACTTTGACTTAGACCGATTTTGATTAGGAAACGTGAATTTGTATGGTAGTACGAGTAGGTACTGCCTCAATTACTTTAATAAATATGTGGCGCGGACGAAGTCGCGGGTAAAAGCTAGTAACAAATACTTAAAAGAAGTGAAAACTTCTTTTGACCCACCACACATAATTTTCGTGGGCTGTGAATGAAGCCTATCGTCACGCTTGTAAATAAAAGAAATCTTCGGGTGTAATCGGAACTATTAAAGAAATCATATATCATAAAGGGTAAGTTTAAAAAAAAACAAATTTAAAAAGATGTAAAATTACATTTTCTACATTAATGATTTCAATATTTTTTGCCTCAAAGTGCATACGAGATATTAGCCAAAACGTTTTTTTCAAGATGGCGATCAAGAATTCACATCAAGCGCAATCTTGAAAAAAACTAGTTAGGCCGATATCTCGGATACTATCCACTTAAGGGCAAAAGTTACTGATACTATTATTGTAGAAAATAATACTTTGCGTCTTATGTTCTCGATTTAACAAACCAATTTAACTGATATCAGCCGCGAAAAAGAACAAGTTCATTAAATAAGCCATACATCGTAAACTGTGAATTCCACAAAAATCCACTACCCAAATCATCAGCTAAGTATAAAGCTGCAGCGAGACTGCTGCATGACTTTCCTGGCTAAAAAGAGTCGTTAGTGGTGTGCCGAAAATAAATATCCAGAAGGTTCCAGAAGAAGAAGACAAAAAATGAATACTTATAAAATTATAGCTTAAAACTGAGAAATTATCGACACTTACCTCTTTATTATAAAGAAGAAATATTTGTATTTTTGTATATGACGATAAGGTTAACAAAAACAAAATTAAAAAAATTGATTAACCCTGCCTCGGATTTGTAATTTGCACAACATTCCGCAAGTCAAACCCTTTTGATACCCATATTGAGGGAGTTATGAAAAAAAATGTATTTCGCCATTTTGAGATATCGGCCATCTTGGATTTGAAATTTGTCATAGTGCATAGTATTCTACTAGTCAAGCCCTTTTATTTGATATCCATATTGAGGTAGTAGTGATTTTTTTATGTAATTTGCCATTTTGTGGTGTCGGCCATCTTAGGTTTGTTATTGTGTATACTTATTTTTTATTTAGGGTTCGGGAGAGGGGAACCCTTCCATTTTTCCCTGTCGAAACCGTATATTTTTTTTATTAAGTATCAATGATCATTTTCGCTACTCTACTAAACCACTTTTACACCACAGACTAAGTAGTACACTCAGACGGACATGTCGGGAACAAGGGAAATTGGTCTATGGTTCTAGACTAAATCTACTTTATCTGTGCTGAAAATGATATCTGACTTTGTCTTTCTTTTTTTTTAAATTACACAAACTGAATCAACACAGATTTCATTTGCCAACTGGTGCTTTCGTGCCAGTACGCAAATCATACATTATTTAATTTTTTGCGCCTAAATGGAACTAGTGTCTATGAGAAAAATATACACATAGATTGAATTGATGCATTTATTTCTTCTTAAGTTCCACAACAGAGTTTTCTCAGCAAAAGAATCACCACTTCACAGGATATGTCATAATTTGAGTATTTTTCTTTCCAATGTGGATACGTATATAACACTCTTATTTTCCGATGTAACTCCAACCTAGTGCAATAAACTTGTTAGGTAAATCTTAGGTAAGGTGCAAAAAGTACATTTGCAGCTAATAAATAACAGAAATATACGAAAATAAATCAAACAATAATAAAATATAAACAATAACAATTATGATAACTCACAAACGTCATAACAACTAAAAAGCACAGACTAAGTTGCTAAAAAGGGAGCACAGACTAAGTAGAGAAACACTATAATTTTATGAAAAACAAAACCAGAAGTGGTATAGAGATGCCCGATAATATATGATAATTAAATCTTAAAATCGAAACTAAGCGGAATATCGATACCTATTACAAAATTTTGGCTATGAGATACGTTCCACATTATGAAATGTATGACTAGCCTGATAAGTGAATAGTCTATGGCTGGCCGCCATTGTTAGTTGCGCGCGCATATTTGTGCACTGATTATTGTTTCCCGCCATAACAAAACGAAACGAAACATTTTTAACAACTCGTTTTCATTTTTGAAATTAATATTTTTAATTGTAATTTATTAAGTGTGTTGAAAAAACGTCGTATGATACAAGTGTGTACTCATTGATGATTACAGTTTTCGGCTGTATCAAATGCGCCTCAGCAGTACTGTAATCACCAACATTACCAAACTTGTGCCAAAATCTACAATAACGTTGTGTACATGATACAAATATGTGGTACAAATATTGTTGCATAAGGCGTTGTACGCGACGAAATATGATACTACACAAATTTCCAAAAAAATAGAGAAAATATTGAAAAATGGCTAAAACACAGACTGTGCAACTTTAAGACAAAAAAACATACGATGAACTAATTTGTCTTCAAGTGTGCCATAAGCACTTTGAAAGACGATTCGTGACCCTAAAATCTCGTATTCTGAGCAAAGCATTCCCCACATTGTTTTTACAGTCTGAAATTCAGAGTGGAATACCACTTCATGTTACAGATGGTAAGTAAATTCGATTTGTTAAATGTATTAATAATGTCTAAAATATTAAAAGGCACCGATATAGTTAGATTATATGGTAGAACGTTGTCCGAAATACAAACAAAGGCCTTAATAAAATACAAAAAGAAATTGAAAAGGAGGAAATAAATTATTTAAGGCCGTACCCCGAGCAAATTACTTACCTCATTTGAGTATTTCTTACCTCATCGCACACCACGAGAACGAGCACGAGAGAAACAGTAGATTTTGTCGCTGTTTTACACTCAAATTTTAGAATAAAGTCTTTATTAAATCATCTATAGGTCTTTTGAAAAAAAATCTACCAAAATAATGATGCGTTTTCCAGAAGCAAAAAGACTTGTCAAAGATAGTTCTAAATATAGCCAAGTGTGGTACCACTGTTGGTTTTTGTGAAATTTATCTAACAAAATAAAACATTTGACTGGCCTTGTGGCTCAGTGGGTAGTAACTCTGCCTGCGAAGCCGACGGTCGTGGGTTCGATCCCCACCCAGTGCAAACATTTGTGTGATGAATTCAAATGTTTGTACTGTGTCTGGGTGTTTCTATAAATAATAAGTATGTATTTACAACTATACAAGTATTATATCAGCTATCTGGCCGCCATAGTACAAGCTTTGCTTAGTTTTGGGGTCAGATGGTATTGTGTGTGAATTGTCCACCAATATTTATTATATTATTAGCGCCACCTACGGTGAAATTGGGAACTGTCTTTGACAAGTCGTTTTGCATCTTGAAAACGGCCCATTGCCTATCCGTTGGTGTGAGTACAAAGTCGAAATAATGGCGGTTTTTCGAATAGATGCATGATAATTACATTTATTTCTATTTTTAACCCCCGACCACAAGAACAAAATTAAAAATGTTGATTAACCCCCGACTACCTTAGTGTTAGTGTTATCTGTACAACATTCTACTAGTCAAGTCATTTCATTTGATACCCACATTAAGGGAGTTGTGAAAAAAGAAATGTATTTCGCCATTTTGTGGAAGCGGCCGTCATGGATTTGAAATTTGTTATAGTGCAATGTATTCTATTAGTCAAGCCTTTTCGTTTGATACCCATATTGAGGTAGTAGTGAAAAAAATAATATAATTCGCTATTTTGTGGTGGCGGCCATCTTGGATAAGATATTTTTATAGTGTATAGTATTCTACTAGTCAAGCCCTTTCATTTGATACCCATATTGAGGTAGGTTGTAAAGAAATATTTTGTCCGCCATTTTGTGGAGGCCATCTTGAATCGATATTAACCAAACATAGCTAAGAACATCCGCACGGATATCAACTATCAAATAAAAAAAACCGCATCGAAATCGACCCATCCGTTTGAGCTCTACGGTGCCACAGACAGACACACAGACAGACAGACAGACGGACAATCCTTATTTCGTGTTATATTTTTGAATGTAAATAAAACTGTTTAAATCCGAAGGGATTCCAAACAAAGTAGGAGAGATGTAAGAAATTGTAGAAATTCAATATATTTTTTACCAGTTGATAAATGTTTTGGCTAATGAGTAGAGAGCTCTGAAAATTTGACAAAAAAACTCGTTTTGCTGGGAGACGCAACTTAACATACAATATACAACGTTGAAGCAACGGGGTTGCATCTCCCTTATAAGAAATTATACGGACATTATACTCGGAAAATAAGGAAATGAAATGAAATGAAATTTATTCGGTTCAAGAGCACTATTACTTAAAAAAACACATTAATATCTACTTATTCATAAACACAAAGATATTTAAACAAATGTACACTGGTACTCACACTAGGGCAACCTGTGTCGTGGGTACCAAGCATAACAATTACAAAACAACAATTTATAGAAACTTATGAAAAACAATAAGAAAAAACAAAACATTATTAAACATACTGTATTGCATAGCTACAAAATACAGACGAAGAATAAACATATAAGTAATACTCACAACTAATATACATACTTATATATCTATACACAATATATATTTAATACGTAGTTATATATTACACTAATATGGAATTCATATGAAAATAGTAGAAGATTATAGATGTGGTTGTGTTTGAATAATACATATTTATATTATATGTGAAAATGTGTGCGGTGAGGTATGTGTGCAAATAATATTTATATTATATGTTGATGTGTGTGAGGGTGTGTGTGTGAGGGTGCGTACATGTGTCGGTGTAGGTGTGTGTGTAAGACAGAGAGAATTACTGGGGATAATATGTGTGTGCAGGAGTGGATGTGTTAATGTGTGCGTGTATAAAGCTTTGACGCCCAAATGGATTTGCCAGTCTTTGTTATAATTTTACACTTTCCAAAGTTACTAAGGGAAAATTGGGTTAATTGAACGATGTCACAATTTTTTCTGTCTCTGTGTAGCCCTGAGTAGATAGCCAAACCGAGACCTTTTTCTTGCACTCGTAATGTGACGTATTTATAATATTTCTAATGTTTTATTCTAGCTCTTTGTCAATAAGTTGGTAAAGGTATGGTCCAGTAAAAGAAAATGCACCTTGGCCAAAACCGGTCCTCGTTTTAGGTATTGCCCATGTGTTACGTCTCTGACCTTTCCCTTTTGAGTGTATGGCAGTGAATAATGATGTTTTAAGGAACCTTAGAGTGACTGAGAGTATAAATAGCTTTCGTACTGATAGATAATTAGTCACCTCATAAAGTTTGTCTGTTGGGTACCTGAATGGCTTTTTGTATGCTACTTTCAGGATTGCTCTTTGGGCTCGTTCTACACTAATCAGGTATGTTTTTGCAGCAGGATACAGAATAGGGATACAGAAGTCTGATTAGTATGTGGTGAGAGGGTGTGTGTGAGTGTGAGAGAGAGAGGGTATGTCTGTATGGTTTATTTATATATTTTGTATGCTGTAAAAAGACTAAATTTTGCTTTTGAAACTGATATGTAAATATTGTGTATTACTCTGTAAATGAAATTATTCCAAATAAAATATTGAATTACTTGGTCAATTTTCTTTCATACATTGACCTCTGTGACCTGTGACTTTGCTTGTACATGGCACTGTAAAAAGACGACGACAAAATGCGGTTCAATACAAAGCGACAAGTACATACATATTTTACAACCATAGGACAGACCTCGTAGTAAATAAATTACACTATTTTAACTCTTTAGTTAATAAAGTCCACTTATCATTAACTCATTCAAGGCCACCATTATGTTCTAATAGTTCCGAACGATGCCGTCTAATCCAAACGGCACTGCACAATGACATTAAAAAACACACATAAACTTTACAAAGCACAATGAAATTACATGGACATGCCAGGCGTGACATGTAGATACCTAAACCAAAATCTGTCTCTATCAATAAAAAAGGAAAATAACATGTATGAAATAAACGCCTTTCCCAGATGAAGATGTGAGGATCCAATTACAGATATAATTATATTATTATTAATAATTTACGTACGTTAATAATATTAGGTACTCGTACATTGTTCGCGGCGGTTGGTTGATTGGACGACATTGAATGAGTTAATGGCTAAAAAATTTTTTAAAACATGCATTACTGATTCAATCCCATGTGATCCCATGTAACGAATACCATGAATTCGATCCATTCGATCTAGTGACAATCGATAAACCGATACCGTCTAATTTTTAGGTATCCCTAACGTGGGACTTTCGATTTTTTTTTGGATTCACAGACTAAGTGTACTACTTAGTCTGTGCTAAGTACCTAGAACTCTTTTTTTTCTTAATTTATCGTGCGCGCTGTGACATATTTAATTTTACAAGGTGTGACGTTGGCATGAAATAAAATTGTGACTACTGAAGTAAAGTCTACTTAGTCTGTGAAAAAAGCGAGGGGAGCAGAAGTGTCAGATTTGTTAGGCTGGACGTCAAACTCGAATTACATAACGAAAAAAAAAAAGAAAATGACGTTAGATTTGTATGAGGTTTACCCCCCGTGTTTTACACCTAAGTTTAGGGAGGGGGACGGGGTGTATGTAGGCAGAGGGGCTAGTTGTATCTGTCACTAATTTCGACCGCTAGAAGCTCTAGCAGTCGCTCCAAACCGTTGCTCCGCCACACTCGCCACACTCGGCCTTCGTTTCGCTACTCTCAACTCGGCTTCATGCGGCAAAGCAATCTTCCCTTGAGCTTCTGGCTCCCACATCATTTATAAACACTCTAGGGCAGGGGTCGGCAAGTAGTTTTAGGCGGGGTCCGGATGAAATGCAGAAATTTTAACGAGGTCCAGAAAAAAACTAGTGGTAATAATTGCTTAAACCTACTGCTGAACCTTGGGGTCGGGTCCTTCCCTCGCAAGGAGAGAGTCAAGACCATAATCCACCACCCTGGCCCAGCGGATTGGTGGATGACACATGACTTCGAAAGGTACATGTCGGTTTCCTCACGATGTTTTCCTTTACCGTTTTAAGTTAGGGGCATTATGGACAAGACTTCGAAAAGACAGTGGTGCGCGTGGTTTTGAACCCAGGGTCCGGATCGGCAGTCGCTGTTCTCCCGATTACACCAGCCGTAATTTGGTAATTATTAAAAAGTGCTACTTATTTATTGTACGGTATCAAACTCAACTTGTAATTATAAAAAACACAAGACCTAAAATCAATGCGACAAATTACACCGATCCTCTTGAGCCAGCTCTTTATAGTTTGGTCCTCGAGAAGAATAGCAAATTCGACGTGTGTCTTCTACGAGTAATTGGGAGTCGGTTAATCTCGAAAATATTTGTTTAAATAAAATTTGAGAAAGATGTCTAACCAAACATAGTAGCCCTAATTGATAGCTAGTTTTTTTGCGATTTCCATATTTTTCAGAGTTGTGTATGGCCCAAAATTCTTCAGTGGATACAGTTTTATACATTTGCAAAATACATCCTCTTGAATATCAATTATTTCCATTTGAAGTGAAGCCTTTGATAAATTGAACAATTTGGCAGTATGTCAGCCACAATGTATCTAAAATGGTTCATGAGAGCTTCGTTCACCATAAAGCAACTGAAACTGAAAGCGTTTCGAAACCATTTACCAGAGCAGAAGCCATGGTTCGCACTCTGGTTTTGATCAGGTTTCCGATACGGTGCGATAGCTTTTCTCTTAGATCTTTTGGTGTCTCAGTTGTTGTGGGGATGATGGTGTCCTTATCTACGTCGAAGTTTCTAATCACCCATGTTATCTTTCCACATCCTGGAAAACCGTTGACCGACTGTATTCTCAGTATCTCCCAGTTTTCCTAATCAGATTTGACGTTTGAGTTCTCTTCAATGGTCTTGGCCATCTCTAGGATTTTATCGTCCAGCATATTCTTGGTGCATCGGGCAGTAATTACAATTGGGTCTTTTGGAGATGTCGCATAAACAGGTCTTCCCATGCGCTCCATTTCTTTTTGCTCAGTGTCACAAAGCAACTTTCTGCACTCTTATCTTTTCTCTTGATGACCCGGGAAGTGGCATTATTGTAAATGACTGCTTCAGCCTCCTCGAGTTTTGCCTTTAAGAGGTTTTAGCAGATCTTGAGATTGACTTGTCTTGTCGCTGTCAGTGGGGCTATAAATCCGAAGAAGGCATCAAGTGCGTGACACCGTGGCTCCGTCGTTGGTTGGCCGCGGCTGTCCTCTGCTGGGCTCTTTCGGAGCCGGTTTGAACGGTCGAACTAGGAACAGGTGTCCCCATATGTCAGTTACATTTGTTTGATCGTACAAAGGGGTCTGAGGAAGCTCAGATTTTTTCCCCTATCTTCGTATATAACAACCTCATTATGTTTACCAGCACTTCTGCTCAGACGTTTATATAAAGTTTATAAAGGCGTTCGACCTTTCGAGTACTCTATTAATGCAATCGTTTTGTTTTTCAATCGCGCCTTCGCCCCGAAATTGGCGGTCGTCTACCTTGCACACATTACGTCGTAGGTTTCCCTCTTCATTGTGACTTTTGCGGTACTGCTATTGAGCAGGCAAGACAATCCAGGTGACAAACGGGCTCGTGTCCGTTCCCAGACGAAGCAAAAGCTTATTCCCAATTTTTCTTTGTTGCTGTCCATGAAGAGAGCAATACGGATCAATAGCAATAAGCAATCCACGGATACGGATCTCTGCCTCTCTTCGGTCTGCGTTCTCTACTAGTTACTGGACGGAGATGCTCTTCGAGGAGTTATCTTAGGTGGGGACCGCATTCCACGTTCGCGTCCACGGACAGCGAGCCAGCGTGTGTGGCGAAGAAAAGCGTGTATTTGAAAGTGTGGAGTTTCTCTTAGCCGCTTTGCGGAAAATATTTAATAGAAAAATAATTAATTTACTAAGGTAGATTCTATGTGGCAAAAAATATTATTTAAATTAATAAAGGTACAGTATACATTATCAACATTTTAAAATGTATACTTGGCTTACAATACAATATTTTTTATTGGCGGTCCGAGGTTCGACCCTTCGCGGTCCGGATACGGACCGCGGTCCGCCTGTTGCTGACCCTTGCTCTAGGGGTAGGGGCGACAAGACTAGGTGGAGTCGGGGTGCTCTTGCTCTTGTGACAATATTTCGACCTAACCGGTCTGAGTTCGTCTCTGGGTACCTATAGGTAATTTATTAAGTACTTTTATATGATGATATGATTATCATCAAATAGTTTTGTGAACGAAATATTGATATATTTCGTTCACAAAACTATTTATACATATTATTTGTCATACTAATAATTTCTAAAAAAAAAAAGGATCTTTTCTTGGCTTCTGATTTCTCGCCTCCACAAATACGTAGAGTATTTGTGTACATAACATCACGATAACGTTTCGTTTCATGAACTTCGTGTGATTTTACAGAAACATTAAAATATTAATTTAGTATACTCTCGCGTAACTCCGGCAGTTATAATCGAATGGGGTGGGTCAAGACAAACCCCTTTGACCATTCCTCGAATTCAGGCGCTCGATTCAAGACCCACCAACACTTTGAAATAAATAAAAAACCGCATAAAAAATTATTCATGTGTTTTCGAGCTACGGTGCCACATACTTTGAAACGTTTTGTCTTTGGTAGTACCTAAACGAGTTTGTTATTGTAGACTAGATGGCGCTAACGGTCAATATAGCTACCGGTGTTGTTTACTTTCGCCTTTGAAGGAGATGTAAAACAGTAAACGCTTGCGTTATATCCTTCTTGGATGAAAGTTACTATCATGAGAATTTTTGAATAGTACTAAATTGACTAACTCGCAAATGTTACTCATATTTAGTATTTATAATTGTAGAGCTATATCGACGGTGTGGGGCTGTGGCGAACCACACCATCACCGACCATCAGTTTCAACAAAGGTCGAAAAAGCCTAAAAGCCATAAAACTTTTCAGGCGAAGCAAAAAATATAAAAGAAACGAGGAAAATATCTCAAAATTTTAGACGTATATAATACTTTATATTGATAAATATTCGTATTTTTATGTATTTTAAAGCAAGAATTTTATATTTTACATAGGTACAATGAGTAATTTGAATTGTATATTGGAGTTACGGCCGAAAAACATGAAAAAAGGTCGATGAGCGTATCAAGCAGATCCGGTAGACTTGTGCGTTTATATGACACTTTAATTCCCTGTTTTGTCATATCAGGGGCTGAATTTTGGAAAGCTCACGTTGCCATACTAGAGTACAGGCCCGTGAATAAAATTTATGGGTCATATGATACAGCAGGAGACTTATGTAGGATAGGATAGAAGGGTATAAAATAATAATATTAAGCACTGTGCATTTGAAAACAGTCCAACTGTGTGCAAATTGAAGAGGTTGTGTGCAAATTGGTTCCAACCCTCGCTCTTTCCTTTTTGTCGCATGACTTTTGTACGGCATTGCGAAATAATGAATTAGAGCAGGTATTGAAACTATAAAAATTTAAAGTTTTAATATTTTAATTTTCATTTGGTCATTGGATTATGTACGGCATTGGTTCCATACAGTTTCTTTACCTGTTATAATCCATTATTTCGCCATGCCGTACAAAAATCATGCGACAAGAAGGAAAGAGCGAGGGTCGCAACCCCCCCCCCCCCCCTCTTCAATTTGCTTTGAGTTGGACAGCTTTCAAATGCAGGCATAGTGCTGAATCCTATTATTTTATACCCTTCTATCATCCTACATAGGTCTCCTGCTGTATCATAGGACCCATAAATTTTGTTCACGGGCTTGTAGTCTATACGTAACTAATTATTTTTGCTATAGTCAAATAAGTTAATTTTCATGCAAATAGGTGTTTTATATGTTCACACTTGACCGCAATGTCACCTGAAGTTAAGTGATGATGCGGTCTACGGTAGAGTTTGCTTTCCTAGACGAAACCGATTCAGTATCAATTTGAAGACACCAACATTGAAACCATCATGGAAAATCCCGTTCAGGCAACGACTCCCACAGCCTAGACGTTCTTATCACAAAAGTAGTCCGTCAAAGCTCTTCGTAACAGTCTTTAGAACATGTCCAAGAAATAAAAAGTTCGTACAAAATTTTGTCCACTATTGCACTCATTGGGATATGAATTTGAAAAAAATATTTCCTTCATATCAAACTAATGTTCATACATGTCTTCCTTACCAATAAAAATTAATAAAAAATACTTAGCGCTACCGGACCATTTATACACAACAACTGAACTACAAGCCTCTTCTTATCGGCCTCGTATTTGCATAATTGGTGAATGAAAGTCAATGTCTGATTTATAGTTAATCAAGCTCAAAATCAGCTGATTTCTTACATTGTTTTGTGTCAACAAAGACGCCATACGGTCTCCGTGGCAACCTGCGCAGGGACGCTCTGCACAGTTTCCGCTCGCCGCAGCGCACAGGCGCGCCTCGTGTGCGCCTGTGCGCCTCTACTTTCTCACCCGGCGATTGGCTGAATCAAGAAAATGACAGACAGTGTCTTGTATTTTTGTTTATATTGGTGTTTTTAATATTTTTGTACAATTAATTTGTAAGTTTACTCTTTTTTAAGCATCATTACGTCGAACGCGCCGCCGTCGTCTGTCGTTCAAGATGTGTTACTCGAGTGTGAAATTTGTGGGGACGAAAGCTGTACAAAGGTCAACGAGGTCTTCGAATCCATTGTGGTCGCAAACATGTCCCGAGATCTGACCTGCTTATGCCGGCGGCGACAGATTCCTTGTTTGCGACCATCATGGACAGAAGTCAGAGTAACACATCTTTTGCCGATAGGCTTGCACAACTTAAGCAAACGGTAAAACTTATAAAACGGATTCCGAGAGGAGCCCGTGTAGCTGTTGCCTAAAGTCTATCAGAGTGTGTGGCGAAAGTAGTCAGTGAAAATACAGTAACAAGTTGGGAGGATTTTCTCACATTTTCATACAAAACTTTTCATGTTCCGCGAGACTCCAACCATCGTTCACTAACATCCGCCATACAATTTAACACCTCCAACCACACTATTCCTCCTCCAACAATGACAAATCATACAAGACTTTCATCGTCAATCAATATAATTGAAAATAAAATTTCAGACGGAAACGTCAAAGGAGCAGCAAAACTGCTATTTTCATGTGACTGCCTCGCCACAGACTGCTGAGACTTTTCTTGCCCTTCGCGACAAGCACCCGTCACAGTTGCTTTCCACCCAGCTCCCGTCCCCTCCCTCATCAGAACCATCTATGCTTGCAGATGACGAAATTACCCGACAAGCCATATTATCGTTTCCGAATGGGTCTGCTGGGGGACTGGATGGTATTACTGCACAACATTTAAAAGATCTAACCGACCCATTTGTTGGCGATGCTAGCGACTTGCTAGCATCGCCAACAAACATATTTTATGTGAAATTACAAAATTGGTCAATGTAATGTTGGAGGGACATGTTCCTTCGGAAATTGTTCCAATTTTATATGGCGCCAATTTAATCTACGGATTACGAGGTTTTCGTCAAAATCGATGTCAAAAATGCTTTCAATAGTTTGGACAGGGGTGTTCTTTTGTCAGAAATTCAAAATATACCAGAAATTTATAAATATATGTGGCAGTGTTATGGAACCCCTACAAAATTGATGTTTGGTACTAAACAAAAAATTTCTTCTGTGGTCTGTCAGCAAGGTGACCCGCTCGGCCCAGCTATCTTCAGCTTAGGCATTCATTCTACTATTTCGGAACTAAATTCAAAATTTAATGTGTGGTACCTCGATGATGGTTGTTTGGCGGGTTCAGCATCTGTAGTGTTACATGACTTATCCCAAATTGTCCAGCGTTTATCATTAAATTTTGATAAATGCAAAATATTTATTCCTGATCATATTCCTAACACAGTCAGAAAAAATATTTTTTCAAAACTTTAATTATTTATGTCCAAATATATGTAACAATTCCAAGGCCACCCTGACTCTTTTAGGTGCTCCGATTTTCTTGGAAGCCATACCATACCGCCCTTAATATCGTCGAAACTTGAACAGTTTTGTAACAACTCTAATCGACTTTTTCAAATCAAACCACACATGGCCATTTACATTCTTCGGCTTTGTCTTTTCACTCCAAAATTCATGTATTTACTACGTTGTACTCCAATGTGGTATTTCCATGGAGTCACTAACTGTATTGATACAGTTTTGAAAGAAACAGTAACTAAAATTCTAAATTTACAGTTCGAAGATAGTTCCTGGGTGCAAGCCATATTACCTGTTTCCTTCGGTGGACTGGGCATCCAACGCAGCACAGATGTCGCTCTTCCGGCTTTCTTGGCCTCTAGCCATGGCTCACAGTCCCTCATCGGCATGATCTTGAATATAACTTTGGCCGATGTTAAGATTGCCTGTCAGTCAGAGGCTTTGGCAGCCTGGAGCGCTTCTTGTCCAGATATGAACTTGCCCTCGAAACCGGAAGTACAGAGCATGTGGGACCTAAACCCTTGCCAAAATTACTTTTTCGGCTCTATTAGATCAAGCTGATGATGACACGGAGCGAGCTCGTCTTCTTGCTGTGGCAGAGCCTGAATCAGGTAATTGGCTTTATGTTTTACCTTCTAAAAATGTAGGATCTATCCTAGACCCTAACAGTCTACGCGTAGTGACGGGGCTCCGCGTAGGAACTAAGTTGTGTGAGCCTCATCGCTGTCTGTGCGGGCGAACCGTGGACCAATTCGGACGTCATGGGCTTTCATGAGAGTGCCGGTCGACAATTTCGTCATTGGTCAATTAATGACTTAGTCAGACGGGCACTCTCTACAGCTCTAATAACTTCGACATTAGAACCGAGCGGAATGTTGATAGATGGTAAGCGACCTGACGGTGCCACTCTAGTACCATGGTCTCTAGGCAAGGTGCTGGTTTGGGATGCTACTTGCGTAGACACCTTGACACCGTCTAATGTCTGTCAATCCGCTCGCAATGTCGGAGTTACAGCCGAACAGGCACAAATAAATAAATTTAATAAGTACTCCCTGCTCAGCGCACATTATATATTCTTTGCGCTGGCAGTGGAGACAATGGGCCCGTGGTCGTCCGATACCAAAAATTTTACATATTGTGTGTCAACAGCACATCGTCAGCGGCGTATTTTAACCGACTCCCAAAAAGGGGGAATTTATCCATTCGACCACCATTTTTTTATGTACCTCGTGCGTTAGTGGGTAGTAACTCTGCCTGAGAAACCGAGAGTCTTGGGTTCGATTCCCACCCAGTGCAACTATTTGTGTGTAGAAATTTTCATCCGTTTTTCATCATTACATCTATGTAAAAATGCCTAAAAAATGCATGGTTAGCGTTAGTATTTTCAGATATTTCAGATAGCAGATATACATCGATATTTTAGATGGCCGTGTTCTCGAGTTCATCCGAACATTTCTTTCATTTACCAGCGTGACGATGAGCTTCATTCAAAGCTATGGGGCTCTGAAAAATCAGTGTGTGATGCTCCCAATGAAAGGTGCATTCAAAAGGATACACTGTAATAGAATTTACTAAGCAAATGAGTAAGCCAAAAGAAGTTTTCATTTAAAAAAAAAAACAAACAAAGTATTGCATTGAAAGCCTTGTAATTATATAATATACATATAGTACAGCTATTCTGTTATATTTTATGTAATTTTAATTCTATGTATCTACATATTATATTATCTCTATATATAAAAATGTTATGTTGGGTTGTGTAGGTACGCTTCAAAAACTCAAAAAGTTCTGCACCGATCGAGCTGAAATTTTACAATGATAGGTATATAATTCGCATCAAGTATTGTTTTTACATAATTTTTGCATTACAATGTGCCACAGCGAAACTTGACAAGGTACAGCTAGTATTTTATATAATAGAATAGCTGTACAAAATGTTGAATAAATACCTTATCTAAGGTACAACTAACAGCTAGAGTTATCAAGTGGTAATCTGAAACGCACCTATATTTTCCATAGAGCGCCGCGAAAGCGCTAGGAAAAAATAGCGGGAAAGCGGTAATCGGGATGTTAGCAGGTTACGTAAGTCCTACGTTGTTTGTTTGATTTCAATTCATTGTATAAGATATAACAAAAACAAAAAACAACATGCAATAGCGTAAATTAAATCTTATTATAATACATACATACATAGGTACCTATTTAAACTTTGAAACAATTTTACAACAAAATATATCTCTTTTATATTTCTATTGTGCGTGTGTTTGTCGCTGAACTATATATGAGTCGTTCACAAACGAACGAATCAAACGACCAGGGTCGCGAGAACCGTAAGACCCATTGGATCAGTAAGGTTAAAATGATTCGTTCGTTCGATTTCGAGATCAGGTCACGCGTGAAGTTAAGGTCGAATATGCCGACGAAAGGCACGAATCATATTTAACCGAACGATGAGTTATTTTTTATTATCGTTTATCTTGTCTATACTTTGCTGTTTATTGTCTGGCGTCCGTACTGTAAATTTGTCATTTTAAACTATCTCCGTTCATTATAGTTACCTACACAATATATAACCTGTTTGCGTATTAAAAATCTTACTAAGATCAAAATACGAATTAACGGTCCCTTGTTCCCGGCGGCTCCGCTATTCTTCCAGGCGCTGGTGGCAGCCTTGGTTCCGGCGGAAAATGGGGTGCTAAGAATCCCCGGCAGACGCCCCGCCACTAAACCCAAAGACTCGTGGCAACATTTAACGCACGGACGCTGAGGCCTGACGAAAAGATTGTGGAGCTAGAAGAAGAAGTGGACATGTTGCGCTGGGATATCATAGGGTTATCAGAAGTCCGTAGACAGGGCGAGGACAGGATAATCCTTGAATTCAAATTCCATTTCACAGTTGTGATGGGAGACTTCAACGCGAAACTGGGCAAACGTAGCGGTGATGAGTTGAGAGAGGGGAATTTCGGATATGGGCAGCGGAACCCAAGAGGGCAACGTCTAGCGTATTTCTTGGAAAGGGAGACCCTCTTTATGATGAACTCCTTTTTCAAGAAACAACCACAAAGAAAGTGGACCTGGATTAGCCCAGACGGTTCCACAAAAAATGAGATCGACTTCATTATGACGACTAAACGGCAAATATTCTGCGATGTCTCTGTGATCAGCAAGGTTAAGACCGACAGCGATCACCGTATTGTAAGAGACACGTTGAATCTAAACATTAAGTTCGAAAGATCACGTCCAATGAAGTCCACGCTCCGACCAAATTATGCTCAGATCGAAGATCCCGATAACTTTCAACTCGAACTTCAAAAACGCTTCGAATCCTTAGATTAGTGCGTAACGGCGGACGAAATAAACGACAGGCTAGTGAAAACTGTTCATGCTGTTGGCAGAAAGTTCTATAAGAGCCGACGCCAAAATAGAACTCAAAAGCTTTCCGATCAAACTCTAAGTCTCATGGCGGTCAGACGAGATATGCGGTTACAGTCTTCGGTCGACGTGACGGTATACAGACGGCTCAATAGACAGATATCTACTTGTGTGCGACGTGACATACGCTGCTTCAATACTTCGAGTATTGAAGAAGCAATCAAGCAGAACAAAGGCTCGAGAGTGTTCGCAAGAAATCTGTCTCTTGGGCAAAGTCAGCTGACCAAACTGAAGACTGATAGTGGTAACGTCGTCTCGTCGAAGCCTGAGATTTTGGAGGAGATTGAGAGGTTCTATGAACAGGTATACACCTCTACGAAACACAACCTGTCGTTAGCATGGCAAAAGACCCCAGAGCCAAGCTGCCCCGACACTTTACCGAAGATATCCCGGAAGTCATTGTATGAGGTATTCACGGCTTGTATGAGATTAGGATGGCCCTCAAACAACTTAAAAACAACAAGACGACGACGGAATTACGACTGAGCTTCTGAGAGCGGGTGGAAAACCGGTACTTAAAGTCCTCCAGAAGTTGTTCGACTCCGTCATACTTGATGATAATACGCCAGAAGCGTGGAGCAGAAGTGTGGTGGTGCTTTTCTTCAAAAAGGTGACAACACCTTGTTGCAGAACTACAGACCCATCTCACTTCTGAGCCACGTTTATAAGTTGTTTTCGAAGGTAATCACGAATCGTTTCGCACGCAAGTTTGACGACTTCCAGCCACTCGAACAAGCTGGTTTCCGAAAAGGCTCTAGTACCATAGACCACATCCATACGCTTAGGCAGATTAAACAGAAAACCGAGGAGTATAATCGCCCACTATGTATAGCGTATGTGGACTATGAGAAAGCCTTCGATTCCATCGAGACCTGGGCAGTGCTTCAGTCTCTCCAGCGATGCCGCATTGACAATCGCTATATCGAAGTATTGAAGTGTATCTACAGTAAAGCCACAATGTCTATCCGATTACAAGACCAGTGCAAAAAACATATCCAGCTACAGAAAGGTGTGAGACAGAGAGATGTTTTATCTCCGAAACTGTTCACTGCCGCGCTGGAAGATGTTTTCAAGCTACTGGACTGGAACGGGTATGGCATCAATTTCAACGGCGAATGCATCACTCACCTTCGGTTGGCCGACGACATAGTCATTGTGGCGGAGTCGCTGTAGGACCTCGGTACTATGCTCAGGGACCTCAGTAGAGTATCCCAACAGGTAGGTTTGAGGATGAATATGGACAAGACGAAAGTCATGTCAAATGTTCATGTCTCTCACCTGTACCGGTTATTGTTGAAAATGCCACAATCGAAGTTGTTGACGAATACGTCTACCTGGGTCAAAGATCCAATTAGGTAGATCCAACTTCGACAAAGAGGTCCAGCGAAGGATCCAACTCGGATGGGCAGCGTTCGGGAAACTTTGGCACATCTTTCGAGTCCAGAATACCCCAATGCCTAAAGACGAAAGTCTTTAACCAGTGCGTGTTACCAGTGATGGCTTATGGAACTGAGACGAGACTCATAACGAAGCTCAAAGTCACACAGCGAGCTATGGAGAGGGCTATGCTCGGAGTCTCTTCGCGCGACAGAATCCGTAATGAGGATATTCGCAAAAGAACGAAAGTGGGCGACATAGCTCAAAGAGTAAGCAAGCTGAAGTGGCAATGGGCAGGCCACATCGCTCGCAGAACTGACAACCGATGGGGAAGAAAGGTTCTCGACCGGACTTGGTTCGCGACCACGAACCGGAAGACGCAGTGTTGGACGGCCTCCCACTAGATGGACAGATGACGTCATAAAGGTTTTTTTTTTTTAACTATAATAGGTTCGCACTTGACCACCATCTCGCCTGATGTTAAGCGATGATGAGATCTACGATGGAGCGTGCTTACCTAGAAAAAACCGATTCACTCTCGATTTGAAGACACCAAGATTGTAACCATCAGGGAAAACCCACTCAGGCAACGCATTCCACAACCTAGACGTTCTTATCACAAACGTGGAGTCAAATCTCTTCGTTCGCGTTTTTGGAACATCAACCATGAAACGATGCCGCCCTTTTGTGTAACGAGAATTCCGATAGAAGAAAGGGCAAGGTGGTATTAGATCATGCAGATCAGTTGCACACTCTCCGAAGTCGCTGGAAACCGCTGGTTGCAGGTTGCGCAGGACCGTTGGTTGTGGAAATCTAGGGGGGAGGCCTATATTCAGCAGTGGACGTCTTGCGGCTGATGATGATGATTCGGGTGATGCCCTGGGTGATTTAGATTGTGAATCTAATCAGCCCGTCAGATGGCGCTGCAGTTGGTATCTAAGATCTGAGCGAAGTCGGGACGGGCAGCTAGTTTACTTCTACTTTCAAATTTTACGTTTTTTCTCTGCTATTGCCCTTAAACCTACGCCCGAGTCACAAGTCTCGGGGTCTACTCGGGTTTTCTCTCTCTGCCACACGATGGACCCGGCATACGCACGGTGAATCTATGGAATGCTAAGAAAATCGTCTCTAATCTTAATATGTGTCAAATGTCAAATAAAGACTAATTCAATAAGAGACGCCATGAATAAATTAACCAAAAAAAAATGAAAAGTAGTTTTCCCGCCAAACCGCCAAAATAAGTTTGGTGGTGTTCAAATCCTGTGCGAGCGGTTACTAACAATGACTAGTTTTTCTGACGAAGATTGTAAAGCGCTGGTAGAGCTAATCAGACAACACCCTTTGATATACAATTCACAACTAGACTCCTACAGGGACGAAAATTTGAACGACAACATTTGGAGGAGTATAGGTGAAACCTTAAATAAGATAGATGAGTTATTTAAAATGTATTTTCTGCATAGACATAGACATATACATACTAACATAGATGGAATCAACTTAGGCAAGCCGTGTGACACGTTGTACTTGCCATTCTACGGGTTCTTGCTGTGACGTAAAAAAACGGTTAATTTGTAGTCTGCTTTAATGTCTAGTCTGTTGCTATTCGAAAACTCTCCGGTTTCACGTAATATAACTAAATTTGAAGGTACATTTTCTTCTTGGTTCCATTGATGCATTTTTTTTGCGTTTGAGCATACTCCGAAAATCCGTCTCTAATAGGTTTTGCAAACAAACAACAGGCAACTCAGATCATATTTGTGCATGTTTTTGGCGCTATTCCGATAGGGGTGTAAAATATTCTAAACAATTGAGACAGCAAACCGCAAACCGCGACTGGAGACCGAGCAATGTGTCGCGGTCTCCAGTCGCGGTTATCTTTAGAGGTTGAATTTTGGAAAATGCTGTATTACATATCTTATAATATATCGCGCAAATACTCCAAACCTGCAAAGTTTTAATTCAAATGTGTCTCAAGAAACAAACATATTCACATAACCTTATTTTATTCACATCGAGGTTACATTTAGAAAATAAAAGTCTGAAATCCTCACTATATTAGCCGTACTCATTTTATACGAAATTTTAAACAAATATGTCAAAAGAATAAAAAGTTTTGTACAAACTTTCATCCCCTATAGTCATTCTTTTAGGAGTTGAATTTTGAGAAATCCATCCTTAGCCAATACCTACCTACGTCATAAAAAGAATACGTGTGTGAAAATTGAAGTGTGTCGTATTTTACCCTCTTTAAGAGATCTACGATATTATATCTCTAAGCCCTGTAATTTCTCTGGAACCATTGTCATTCAAGCCGGAACACAGTAATGTTTGCACATTACTGCTTGGCGGTAGAATACCTGGTAAAGGTGTGGTACTTCCCCAGGCGGACTCTGCCAAAAGCCCTACCACTACTAAACTTAATAACCTAATAGACGTACCTAGATTATAATACCGAAATAACATATGTAGAATTGAATGCTAGCAAAAGTATTAGGTACTGGGATAACATCATCCTAGACTCCTCACTGCCTCCTATGCTGAAGTCTGATAGAGCACTGGCTCACACCGCAATGGAGAAGGCAAACTTATTTTCATCTCAGTTTGCAGAATCTTCGCGACTAGATGCAGGTAGCTTGATACCGCGTACTCCACCTATCAGTTCATCTGAAATTTCGTAAATACATATTCGCCGAATGGAGGTTCATAAATTGCTACGCAATCCGGATGCGAATAAAGCCAGCGGCCCGGACGGAATTCTTGGCGTAGTATTGAAAACTTGTCCACATAAGCTGTCTTTTCCGCTCCCTCCACTTGGATCCACAGCTAGGCTCCACATGTGGCTCCACGGACACTTTTTCCCCTTGAATCCACCGGTGGACCCGTGGATACTTCGGTTTCCTCTTGAATCTACCGGTGGATCCATGGACACTCATTTTTCCACCTGAATCCAACTGTGGATTTATGGACACTTTTTCCCACCTAAATCAACAAGTGGTTTGTGAATTGTCCACCAATATTTATATTTATATTTATTTATTTATATTTATTCATGGATACATTGTTTTACTCTTCGATCCACCGGGTGGAACCGCAGTTATTTTTATTCATATTCTTAAAACATAACAAAAAGTTAGGGAGAAAATACAGCAACTTCATTAATTGTATCTATGTGTTAAAATCATCATCATCATCATCATCATCAGCCCGTGTTCGTCCACTGCTGAACATAGGCCTTTCCTATAACACGCCACTCAGCCCGATCCTCGGTCTTACACTTCCAACCGCCACCAGCCGTCTTTCGTATATCGTCACTCCATCTAGTCTCAGGGCGTCCTACACTACGTTTACCGATTCGCGGTCTCCACTACAGAACCCGCTTACCCCAACGGTTATCGGGTGCGACAGATGTGACCGGCCCATTGCCACTTCAGTCTGCTAATACGCTGAGCTGTGTCGGTGACTTTAGTTCTCTGACGAATTACTTTATTGCGGATGCAATTCCTCAGAGAAACTCCAAGCACAGCCCTTTTCATAGCTCGCTGAGCGACTTTGAGCTTTCGGACCATTTTGACTGTCAGTGTCCACGTTTCAGCACCATAGGTCATAACGGGTAAGACGCACTGGTTGTATACTTTTGTTTTGAGATTTTGTGGGATGTGTTAAAATAAGAGGTAATACATAACATGTTACGTGGAAAACATACCATTACAAATAAACGAACAAATCAAAACGTCGATTAACGACAAATTCATTTAAGAATGTCAATCTCGGTTAACGACAGGTGAAATATGCGTCGGCTTTTTTTTGACAAAGTGAAGTAGGTGGCAATAGTGTTAAGTAGTATTAGATTATGATTATTGTGAAATAGTAGCAGTTTGTTTTATATTTATTTAAGAGTACTCATGTCGCTTTACACTAAAATACTTTTGTTACCTTTGTTAGCAAAATAAATTATTACACTGATTTAATTTGTTTTTTGGATAACATTAATATGTAGGTATCATCATCAGCCGCAAAACGTCCACTGCTTGACATAGGCTTCCCCCCTAGATTTCCACAACGAACGGTCCTGCGCAACCTGCAAATTTTTATCCATAAATGGATTTGATTGTTAGCCAATCGTGGCTTCAAGTAGCAAAGAAAAATATTTTTGTATCGATTTCTACCTGGTGGACTACAGCGGTAAAGCGGTAAAAAAGTAAATAACATGAACAGTAACTCAGGTTGTATCAAGAACAGATTTGGCCTTGTATGGAGTGCCGTTCGCCCCTTTAAGATAAATCGGCTAAGTATCAGCTGGAGGCTCTGGAATTTAAATGTCAAGAGGCAAAAAAAACTGTTCTGTGAAAATAGCTTCAAACTCTTGAACATCGCCGCAATTGAGGTATTCAATCTGAGCCGCAATTGCTAGTTTATCTATTTTATCGGATACACATCTGACGTTGGTGTGACAAACAATTGCCAAGTGGTTACATTCTCTTTGCTAATCAATGAAGCGTACAAAAAAATATTATTTTCAGACAGTTAGGTACTTTCCCAAGTGCTCACTGCTCAGGTTTAAGACTTTTTGCTCAAAGCTTCCCAAGAAGCACTTATAGAGTACAATAATGAATTTCAGCCATACGAAGATGAAAAGAAAATGAATAAATATAACTACGGATCCATACGGTGAATCAAAGAGTAAAACAATGTATCCATAAATCCACCTGTGGTTTTAGGTGAAAAAAAAGGATTCATAAATCCACAGGTGAATTCAGGTGGAAAAATAAGTGCCTATGGATCCACCGGTGGATTTAAGAGGAAACCGAAGTATCCATGGATCCACTGGTGGATTCAAGAGGAAACCGAAGTACCCATGGTTCCACCGATAGATTCAAGGCTGTGGAACTAAGCTGTGGATTCAAGTGGAGCGAGCGGTCTTCTCTACTGACGCTCCTGTTTAGACTTTCTCTACTAAACTGGGCAAGCACCGAAATTGTGAAAGCTTGCCAAAGTGGAACCTGCGTTCAAAAAATGTCGTTGTAGCTGACCTTGGCAACTACAGGCCCATTTTGGTCATGCCCATACTCTGCAAGACAATGCAACGTGTCTTAAACCCCACAAGTTCCTGGCGTACTAAGAATTTAAATACCTTCGCAGTGACCGACAATACGACAGCTATCGAGCGGTCGATCCTCTCTGCAATGCTCTTTCTGCTTCATCTCAATGATCTGTTGAAACCTGATATTTTGGACACGCAGATATTAGCACTGCTGTAGAGAGTTACATATCTAACAAGAGAGCCAGTGGACTACAAACTCAGGTAAAAAAACGTAGATCCAATTACTGCATCTACTAAATTTAGGAAATGTGAGGAAAAAAGGAAACAAACACAAATTAAACTTCAGAGATAGCATAAAATGAGTAGGAGTACCTATAAGAATTTCTACTTCTGAGTGTTTTGTCAGGCGGTAACGAGCCTTCAACGGTTAGGTAATGCCTCTGCTGATAAACTCCTTTGGCATACTGACAAGGACTCAGACTGAGCTCGACGCCCTAGACAGGGAGGTCCGTCAACTGCTCACAACATACCGCATGATACACCCGCGCTCGCCTGTTATGAGACTGTATACGTCGTAATGTGGGCGAAGCTTTAAATGCCATGAACCTTCATAATCGTTAGGTATGCAGTCTCAGGGATTATTTCCGTAACAGCAAGTCCTGTACACGTCGCGGTGTTATGGTAGTTGACAGAATCTTTACTCCTCTTTCCTTGGCAAACGAGAACTGGCACAAATCATCGCTAAGTACAAGCTTGGCAAGCGCAACGTTAGATGTTGATTCCACGATCATACTCGTAGTCCCAATAGTTGTGTCAGCAAACGACCTTATAGCGAAAAGTCTTGACCAACATCTTAATAAACTTTCACTAGGCGGTTGGATTAAGGGTCAGATACAGAAGGCAGTCATCCTCAACATAGCACGAATCAGGAGGTTCCTCACTCTGCAGGCCTAACCACCCGTAGCTTGGGTCCTGCCCTGTTGCTGGCAGCTGTCTAGATATACATAGGTTTTATGATGTTTTTGGATTGTTATTATATACATCTAAACTTAAGCAAAAGGAATGAATTACTGAATAATAAATAACAAAAGTTCTGTAATAGCACATAGGCAACTATTTATCCCGAAAAAGTGGATCGTTCCTTAGCGAACAAATAGATGTTGGTGAACATTTCACACACAGCACCATTTATTCTCAAACTAAGCAAAGCTTGTACTATGGCAGCCAGATAGCTGATATAATACTTATGTTTTTAAAGACATACTTATTATACATAGAAACATCCAGACACATAACAGTTATTTGTATTTATCACACCAATATTTGCACTGGGTAGGGATCGAATCAATTACGAGTGAATCGGTTTCTTCTAGGTAAGCACGTTCTTTCGTATATCGCATCATCGTTTAACATCAGGCGAGATGGTGGTCAAATGCGACCCTACAATAGATTAAAAAAATCGAACCCACGGCTTCGGAGAATTACTACCAACTAAGCCACCAGGCCAGTCAAATGTAAACCATTAAGTCGTAACGGCTAAACTAATTTAATTGTGTAGGTGTTGCTGGTACTGGAGATGAAATGAAACCACGTCACTGTATAAACTGCTGGTTATATTGATCTTCTGTACAAGTGACGCGGGGCGAGAGACTCGCTCGCTCTCCGCTGTCCTCCACTTATGTACTACATCAGTCACGTACCGTACGTGCTCCTACAACTATATCTGGCACGTACACGTACGTGCTCCTACATACACCCCCTTCTTAAAAAAAAGGAGAAAAACATAATTACAACAATCCAAAAAAAACATTATTTATCACAACTTGTTTACATTATAAAATTACGAGAGACCTGTCACATGAACATATGTTTTCGTGCTAACCTTGGCACATTGACTTCGAACCGTTTTGCTCACTCAGCGTTCTAGCTTGACCTATTGTTTAAAGCGAGTTGTTCGCTCTTTTGCAATTTCCGTACCTTGGAACGCGGATGTAAATGTGGTCGATTCTACGCGTGCCAATGCATCAGCGATGTATCAGCATATGTGCTCCCATTACGTGACGTATCTCACTTGTAAATTCACTTAAACAATAACTGTGGGGCACGTCTCGGTACTTCCCTATTCGACCCTATTTTCTAAAACGCATATATGAGTGGTTTGTGGTCTGTATACCTAAACCGCAAAATCTCTACCTTCAATTAAATCTCTAAAATAAATTATACCCGAATAAATCGCCAAAAGTTCCTTGTCGTATGTACAGTACTTTTCTGGGATTCCGTGGGTTGCAATACCGCGCCTATACTAAGGTCTGACGCGTCTGTCATAAGAGTTAACACTGCCCCTGGACTCGGGTGCGATAACGTGGCAGCATTTTGTAAGTTTTCCTTACTCCTTTCAAATGCTCTAATTGCCTCTTCAGTCCATACTATTCTACTCTTATCCTTTTTTGCACCGTGTAAATACCTGTCTAAAATTCCTTGTACTTGTGCAGCGTTTGCTATGGGCGCTCTACAAAACTTTAACATACCCAAAAACCTGCGTAACCGCTCTACCGTCTTCGGTTTTGGATAGTCCTGAATAACCTTGACTTTATCAGGTAAAGGACTTATTCAATTTTCCGAGACCTCGTAGCCTAAAAAATCTATTTAACTTTTCTCAAAAACACATTTTCCTATATTCATTGCCATTCTATATTTCTGCAACCGCTCAAATAACATACGCAAATGCTTTTTATGCCAGGTTGCATTTTTTGAGCCAATTATTATGTCATCTAAGTATCCAAACAAAACTGATTGCTCAGCATTACTGACGCTGTCATTGACACCATTATTTATCTTTTCAATGCCAGCTAAAACTTTCGTGTTTATAAATCTTTGAAACGTCTGCGCTGCATTGCGTAACCCAAATGTCAATCTTGGAAATTCGAAAAGACCAAACGGCGTAATAATTGCTGTTTTTTCTATATCTTCTGGTTTAACCTTTAAAAAATGATAGGCTCTACAGATATCAATTTTGAAAACACTGTCATGCCATGCAAACCGTACGTGAAGTCCTGCACTCTAGGAATTGGATATCGGTCAGGCTTTGTTATCGCATTAAGCATCCTATAGTCACCGCAAGGACGAATACCTCCATCCTTCTTAGCAACCACATGTAACGGGGATGCCCATGCACTTTTTGACGCTCTACATATCCCTAATTCCTGCATTAACTCGAACTCTTTCTTGACCTTATCATACCTGTGGGGCGGCAATCGTCTTGCCTGCGCGTGAACCGGTGGGCCTGTAGTTTCGATATGATGGTACACTGAATGCTCTGGAATGTCCCTAAAAGTAGGCGGCCGCGTGATTTCCTGAAATTCTTCCAGTAAGTCTGCGTATGGGTGATTACTACTAATGCACCTTACCGCACTTTCACAACTTATACTTTTAGATCCACAAGCATACATTTTGTTTCTAAATCTACCAACCTATTATTATATAAATCTACCGTAAGCTTAAAATTCCTCAAAAAATCGGCTCCAATTATCGGCTGTTTAACGTCGCACACAATAAATGGCCATTTGAAAACTCTCCTTAGTCCAAAACTTATATCCAAGTAACAAATACCGTACGACCTTATTTCGCTATCGTTAGCCGCGTACAATTTAAAATCGCATGTCTCTGTCATCCGCCTTTTCACACAATTTTTTGGGATGACCGAAATATTAGCTCCGGTATCTATCAAAAATGTTAACTTAGAGGAATTATCTTTAACTAACAAACGGTGATTCTTCGCAACCTGACCTGTCGTACATTCGTCCACCGTATTCGAACATACCGCTCCTAGTTTTCCGCTTGCTTCCTGCTCCACGCACAAGGCTGCTCACAACGCGTAGCATTTTCCTTGAACCGGAAATGGAACCTGCACAGCCAACCTGGATCACCTGGTGCTCTTCTCTTCCGCGAACCAGACCTATTTCTGCTCCATCTCTGCCGGCCCCTGCTTCTCCCGCGCTCTCGACCCTGAACCTCGGTGCATAATGAGGCCACTTCTAAAGCGAGTTTCTTCATCTGGTCTTCATTCTCGACGCTCCCGAATACAGCAGCAATGTCGTAGGCGGAGGTGTTCTCTACGATCATGTCCACCATACTTGCCAAACTGTCCAGCGCCTGGTCTTGACATACCGCAATAACTGTTCTGACGGAGGCTGGCATCCTGGATAGCCACAAACTTTTTATCGTCTGCTCCGAAACCTGCGCTGTTCGTCCCAACTCTCTCATACGCCGGAGCAGATGCGTAGGCTTTTGCGAACCCAGTTCTAGCTCTGGCATGAGCTTCTGGAACTGTCGCTCAGCACTCTCCTCGTAAACTTGCAGCAACCGGTCCTTCAGCGCCGTATACTTGTTGTTTTCCGGCGGCGCTGTCAACAGGTTATTCACCTGTCGAATTGAGTCTCTCCCCAATTTTGAGATGTTAAATCTTGTCTCATCTCCTTGTTTCCGCGGTGTCATTACTGCTTCAAACTGGGCAAACCATAACCGCGGCATGTCAAACCAAAAATCAGGAAGTCTCGTTGACACACCTATAGCGGCCAGGGTCAAATCATCGGAATGTGTCCGCTCATCATTCTTGCCTTGCTGACCCGCTTGCCCACTTACTGACGTTGTTTGCGGAAACATTGTTGGAAGTAGGTATACAAAAATTACGCAGCAACACCAAAAAATATTCTGAATCTTCACTGTTCAATTTTCTGTTCAATTTCTGTTTGGGGTCACCACTGTAGACCCTCTGTAGATCACGTCGGGAACAGGAGATCACGAGTTCGAATCACGTCGGGAACAGGAGATCACGAGTTCGAATCACGTCGGGTTCACCACTGTAGGTGTTGCTGGTATTGGAGATGGAAATGAAACCACGTCACTGTATAAACTGCTGCTTATATTGATCTTCTGTACAAGTGACGCGGGGCGAGAGACTCGCTCGCTCTCCGCTGTCCTCCACTTATGTACTACATCAGTCACGTACCGTACGTGCTCCTACAACTATATCTGGCACGTACACGTACGTGCTCCTACAATTGAAACACAGATAGCTTATACTCATTCTGGATTAGCACATAGGCAACAATTTGTCCCAAAAAACGAGCATAGCATAGGGAACGAATGTATAGGTTACTATAGTTTCGGAACGGCTGAACAAATTTGATTGAAATTTGAAACACATATACTAATCTATCAATAACTAAGGTTATCAACATTCAGGTGTATGTTTTTTGTATGTGTATGTTACGCAAGAGCGCCGCCAATTATGAATCGATTTTGATGGTTCTGATTTTTGTTTATTTTGTTTGGTAGATCATCATAGTTCAAAGGTGGACCCATATAAATTTTATCAAAATCGGTGCAGCAAATTGAAGTCGGTTTTAGTTTTTTTAAAGAAAATAGATTATACTCCTATAATATGTGTCTATCCGCGTTTATACGTTATTTTTATAACATCTATTAGGTAGTATTTTACACTGATGTTTTAGAAAACACAATCTTTGGTTTACAGAGAACGATAATAAATTTGGATCAACCGTTTCAAAGATGTATGTAATTGCGCTCCTGCTGAGAAAGTCCGATAATAAGCTAAATGAAATAAGGCCGATAAAGAAAAATATACTTTATCATACATGCAAAAAAGTGTATATTCCAATAAACAAACAATTTGAGAGTGACGTGAAAGGGGAGGGCTACAAAATTGTAAAAAAGTAATCTTTACATTATCGAGAACGGCTATTTTTATTATACAAATTGAATGCTTGAATTATTTCCTTTAAAATAATTTAAAGGAAATAATTCAAGGACAACGAAAAATATATAATCTGACGATTTCTACAAACCGAAGTAACAAAAATTTATCGATAAAGCTCATTTTACATATGTAAAATGAAACGAAACGAATGAATGAATGTAAAACTCTATAGCCACTCCCACCAGCGTTGAAAAGGTTACATTATAAAAATAATATTCTTATCATCTAAGCTTTGTAACCCACTAGGTCTCTATGACGAGTAAATCCCCATTTAATTAGCTTCGTGGGCTACCCTACCAATGTACTTATTTCACCCTCGTATGAGTTGAATGTCGCAAAATCCCGTCTCAGTGAGGCCTACGTGCCAAATGGCACCTTCGTGCAAGATTTTGAGACTCTTAGCATTTTTAGTTTCAGAGATTTCGTGATGAATGAGTAACCTTTCGCTTTTATATATATATACAGAGTTATTGGTTATCAGCTGCATCCTTTTTAGGGGATATATTAAATATGTCAACTTTTGTCCTACATTTTATAAAAAATCGTAATTTTTCCCCATACAAAATGATAAAGGTGTCAAATACATACAAATACGTACTTCATAATTATTATCTGTTAACTTGTTATGCTATGCAATTTGTTAATACTACTGTTCTTTTTGGAAACAATAAATATATTTATTACATTTTTTTTCTCGGCATAAAAGCATCGATATAAACCAATGGATGTGCCCTGAGTAACTTAAAATTGGTAACAAATTGCGTCTCTATGTGGGTCGTAAGTAGTTTACACATAACCAATCTACAACGGATAGTGATAAGTAAAAACGTCCGGCGTTCACCGCTTCCAGCAACCGACTGGAACGGAATGAGTGAGCTCATTCTTCCCAACAATGGCATGATTCCGTGCGTCCTGAAGTTTGGGAGGGCACATCTGGGTATTGAAATCTTTGCCTAAAAGCATCGAACTCTTAACAAGAACGCGGACCCTCAGTTAATTATGTGCCGAAGTTAACAAACACTGAAGAAATGTTAAACAGTGCTAGAGACGACTTTTTTTGAGAGCAAATTTTTTTTGGAATATTTATTGAGTTTTAACAAAAGTTGGTTGTTTAAATATACAGAATCATGCCCCTTAAACGGATGCAGGCTTACCAGTAACCCTATATAGATCCTTAGATAGATTTTCGGTATTGTTCACACCAAAAGAAACACGAATATAATTGATAGAAAGAAGATTTAAGACTATTTAAGTTTCTAGGTCGAATAGTTTGGCTTGTGCGTTGATAAAACAATAAATTAATACCTTATTTGCCTGGCCTTGTGGCTTAGTGAATAGTAATTCTGCCTGCGAAGTCGAGAGTCGTGGGTTCGATTTGGGAATTTGGGAAATTTTGGGATATTTGTGTGTTGAATTCCAATTTTATACTGTCTGGTTGTTTCTATGAATAATAAGGATGTATTTAAAACTATATCGACGGTAAAAAGCAAACCTGCTGTTAACCGCACCTTGGCATTTTGCAAAAGGCAACAGAACACTTGCTGTAAACAACACAAAAACGGCATTTTTCTTTCATTTGTCATTTACACAATTTTCCCTTTTACAAATAAAGTGATCATTGTAATAACAGCGTTATGAAATGTTGAGGACTGTCGGTAACAGCATTATTGCTTATAACAATTAAGTAGCGCATGGCGTTTACTGCATCTATTATTCATTCAAATGTTGATTGTTTTAGTTTACTACATTTTAAACAAACATTGTATTATAGACAATAACTAGTTACGGCTACTCAAGAACACCAAAATTTACCTGATTTCGTAACGAGTGTGTTGTTGGTGTGTTTTACTACCGAACTAGATTCATTTTCAAAAGTGATTTGACGATGCATCAGATTATGAATGTCTACTTTTTATTTTTGTTTTTATCTTAAACTATTTATAGTAATTTAGGGATACACTTTGGAATGGAAAAGTAAAAAATATTGTGAATGTGAGTAACTCAGTTTTTCTAAATATCACATCTTTACGCCTAACCCACTGAATTTCTGAAACCTGGGATACTTTTTATCCTGGAAAAAATAAATTTACCGCAATGTTTATACTGGTAGTATCTACTTAGTCATACTGGTCTGCGAGTCGAAAGTCGTGGGTTAGATTTACACAGACAGACAGACAGACAGACAGACAGACGGACGGACGGACGGACGGACGGACGGACGGACGGACGGACGGACGGACGGACGGACGGACGGACGGACGGACGGACGGACGGACGGACGGACGGACGGACGGACGGACGGACGGACGGACGGTCTGTCTGTCTGTACGAATGTAGCCAATCCAATCGTAGTCTATCATAACTTTCTTGTTGACTTAAATGACATCGAAAGTCATAAAAAATCATTGCACGAAAATTTTCTCGTGTTAAATTCATGTTGACGTGACACAGACAATTTTCAATTTGCCGTCATATCGTAAAACAAATGACAAATGAATGAAGTATATACTCAGTAATATTGGCAAAGAGTTCTATTTTCAAATTATAGAATTATTTTTTTATTATATTGTTTATAAGTGGCCAGTTCTAAGAACTTTCAGTTTTACCCTCGTAAGATACATACAATTTAGGGAAAATAGTAAGAAAAAACAATTGACTGGTTATTGAAACAACGTTTTCCAAGTGGCCATTCTCCATCGTCAATGATAGCGGTTCTGGCGACATATTGGTGCAATGCTGTCATGGAGCACCTGGTTTTATACCCTTGCGTACCTTTCAACGGCCAAGTCACACAACATTAACTGTAATAATAAAGAAAGCGCAGTAACGAACCTTAGACTTGGCACGGCTTTGTCTAGATTTCATTACTTTTTAGAGATAAATATGCAGCTCCATCGAGACTTGGCTAGTTTTTTACAGAATGTTTTTGGTGGGATTTCACTTCTTTTTGTAGGAACGTGGACTTATCGATTTATTATATCAGTTGTATTTTTAGACACATTTTTTTTCTTTTTAGTAGTACTTTTTTAGTATCACAAATCTTTCTCTTCTTTTTTCCGGTTCCGATTCTTGTACAGTTTTTTGTATTGCCCATTCTATAATAGGAAAAAAGCTTTAGAAGATTGGAAGAAGACTGCAAATAAATAAAAGCTAGTCTAGCCTTATCCAGAGTTTTCCTTTAATTTTATTTACATACATATATGCGTATTAAAAATTTTAACTCTGCCCATATATTGTTATCCTAACTAAACACTTCGTAGAAACGTTATGGCGAATGCGCGTGTTGTGAGCTGATGTTCACCAACGTATGCAACTATAGCAGATCTGATACGCAACTATAGCAAGTTGAGTCAGTTCTACCATACACCAAGAAAGATATTGAATGGAAGAGACAAGACCCGTCTTAGGGCATACCAAGTACTTGGTAGCCACTAAGTTCATCGTCGTCTTTTGATATTATCGACATTTTTTATGATATTATCTTACGAAATTTAATTTCCCAACTTCTTTGTGCGAAACCAAACACAAATAAACTCTACGACGACAGCGACTTACAAAATTGACTGACAGCGTCATAACGCGAAACGAAAAGTTTTCCTTTAATTTTATTTGTATGCGTATTAAAAGCAGAAGGGCTTTATTACATTGTCTTTGTAGAAGGGGAGGCATTCGTCCAGTAGTGGGAAGCAATATTATAGGCTAGATTAAATTAGAAGATGTGTCCCACTATGCTGGATTTTTGCAATGACGGTCGATTTTTTTATGTACCAATAGTAGAATCTGGTTGGGAATTACTGTATCTCTAATACAGCTGAGACAAGCTGAGGGTACTTCATCAAGATACTTCAGACCTTCGATTTTTGACATCAAATGAGGAGAGAAGAGGGCAAACAAAGTTGAATATTTTTTGTAAAGGCGGTATGTCGATCTTTAGTAGTTTGGTTGGGCTGTTGTGTTTTCAAATAAGAGGCACCAGGTATTCCAGATTTTCGAAATTCCTAGTTTTTATAGTTTTCCCTTTATGTGGCCATTAAACCTTAAGTCTGTACCAAATTTCAGCTCTCTGAGTTTATGGGAAGTACTAGTTCTATTTTGATGATCATGAGTGAGTGTCGAAAATGCGAAACTTTGCCTTCGCTTAACTTCGGAACTATATGACGTACAGACTTCAAATTTTGGGTTTCAAGCATGTGATTATAGCTTACTAGATGACGAAAATTTCAGCGTTCTGGTTTTATCCAGAGGGTCTCAAATAGGGGCCTGAAAACGCAGCGAAATGGTTCCAGTAAAGATGGTACGGCAGTGTTCGCTGCGCGCTCGTCTTGGCGGGGGCACTGCCGTGCCCCCAGATATGTATTTTTAACTTAACAGGGTTAATGGTAATCAGCCTGCACCCATTTAAGACTATATTCTGTATATACAGTACTTATTTTGCATGTTTTGTTATAATTCAATACATCGTCATCATCAGCCCACCCTAGTCCTTTGCTGCACATAAGCCTCTCCCATGATGTACCACTTAGCTCTATCCCCGGCTTTTTTTCTCCAACCACTGCTTGCCTTACGTATATCGTCACTCCATCGGGTTTCAGGACGTCCATAGCGTAGGACGTCCTGAAACCCGATGGAGTGACGATATACGTAAGGCAAGCAGTGGTTGGAGAAAAAAAGCCGGGGATAGAGCTAAGTGGTACATCATGGGAGAGGCTTATGTGCAGCAAAGGACTAGGGTGGGCTGATGATGACGATGTATTGAATTATAACAAAACATGCAGCTTGCCTAATCGCGATCTCCACTTTTGAACCTGTCTATTCCAACAGTTATCGGTTCTGCTATAGATATGACTAGCCCACTGCTACTTTAGCTTGCTAATACGTTGAGCTATGTATAATAACTTTGATTTTCTAACGGATGACTTTGGTTTGAATACGATCCCTTAGAGAAACACCGAGCATAGCTCTTTGCCTTGCTCGTTATGCCGCCTTAAACCTGTGGATGGTCTTAACTTTCTATGTCCATGTTTCGGCAGCGTATGTCATGACCGGTAGCACGCACTGATTGAAAACTATCGTCGTCAAGCTTTATGGGATGTGTGATAAGAAGACTCGACGTTTCTAACAAGAGTTTCCCAAACGCTGCCCAGCCCAACCAAATCCTCCTGATGACCTCTTAAAAATTGAAAAATAAAAATCTTAAAATTGTTTTTCCCTAGTTTGCGTGTTCCCTTGTTATGGCGACATAGTTCGATCACCATGATCTTGGTTTTATCCAACTTGATTTGAAGACCCATGGGTTGGAAATAGTCAGCTAAGCCATTCAGTATCTCTTGTAAATCCTGCAGAGTTTCGGTTATTATAACAATATCATCTGCAAATCGTAGGTGAGAGAATGAGGTACTCATCGTTTATATTAATGTTACGTCCAGTCCAATCCAGCATCCCCTAAACATATCGTCCAATGCGTTTGAGAACAATTTGGCGTAGATTACGTCATCTTATCTCAGTCCTCGACGCAGGTGGAGATTATTTGTCTGCGAGTTTTGAACTTGAATGATACTTGGGACATCTTCTCACCTCGCTATATTGCCAGTCAATTTGACATCGCTATAAGGATTTCACACACCAGATTTCCACCGAGTCAATTGCCTTCTCAAACTCCACAAACGCAAAAAAATGGAGCTGATTGTACTTATTGGTCTTCTGTACAATCGGCCGCATGTTGTGAGAACGGAGTCAAACAATTCTCGGAGCTCTTTTAGCAGTGGCGTACCACCAGCTTTTAGGAGGCCTGTGGTGATTCCATCCTCGCCCGCAGTTTTTCCAATTTTAAGCTGTCCAAGGACCGATACAATTTCATCGGGGCTTATTTCAGCCAGGTCTTAGGTATGATGGCATGTAAGAGTGGCACTTCCGTCTGCTATGTCTGATGGGAAATGAGGAGCGTGTGACGCTTAGAGCTGTCAGTAGAATTTCTCCACTTCCGAGAGGATCTCTAGTTTAGAAGTTACTACATTACACGTTGATGTGGTGAACTCTGTCAGGTGGCTTCTACCAAGAGAGATGAAAACTTTTGACCCCCGATTCTGCTCAATTGATTTTCCTATCAAGGGCGTATATCGAAGGACCACGTCGTAGAAGTTCCGTTTTTATTTTGTTCTGACAAAGTTTTTATACGATTATTTCTCCCGTTCTTCTATTAGTGCCAGTACCTTTCTCGACAACTGTGATGACCTGCCCAACGTCACATTGCGCTAAACTTCATGCCCTCGTCCCGACTTCTAATACCACTCTATCGAGTTTTTTCTCAACGTGGCCTGTGGATTCCAAGGCAGCGAATCGGTTCTCCATTTCTACTGAAATGTTTCGAACCTTACTGCGGCCTGGAGAAGCATCACGGTCGAGCCAAATGCTACTGTTGTAGGTTACCTAAAATTTCCGAATTTGTTATTTAAAGTGTTTTTTTGGCTTTTTCTAAATCGAAAGTAGTGATGATTGTTTCTAAACGTTTTAAAATAATGTGAGGTGTATATCATCCCATGCTTACATCGTTTTTATTTTACTGCCCTTTCGTAATTTAAATAAGTGTACCCAGGCACAAATACTAATGTTATTTACGTCAGAATTTACAGAACTGAAAAATTTCCACGTACGTTATGTACGTACGTACGTACGTTATTACGACAATATTGCTTTAAAGTAAAAAAATGTTGCTTTTGGAGCAATCCATACATTTATGTGCTTCATTTACAGCATTTTTGCGTAACAGAAAAAAATATGATATTGCTGTAACCCACAAAAACATAGACAAAAACAAACTTTTGGTAAGTTTGAGTTGTTTTACTTAATAAACCATTAATTAAAATTAATACATTTCGGTACAAAAAATCACGTTTATGTGTAAAATAGTTTTTGAGTTATGATTTTTTTTTTGTAAAATCTCATATGTTTTTTGGCTCTGGTGAACATTTTGCATTTTACAGCAGGTTTGCTTTTTATCTATGTATATAAGTATTAAATCAGCTACCTGCCGCCATAGTACAAGCTTTGTTTAGTTTGGGGTTAGATGGTGTAGTGTGTCAATTGTCCGCCAATATATTTTTTAATATTATTATTTAACTCTTTTGGAAGTGAAATGTTGGAAACACTGTAAAACATAATTCATTATTTTAATGAAGAATGACGAGACGAGCAGGACATGGCCTGATGGTAACCAACATGCCTGCCACATAACAGCATAGTGACATGTCAAAGGAATTAAAGTTTGATACAAACTTTCATCCCGTATTTTACACTATAAGGGATTGAATTTTAGAAAAAGCTGCAATACGTGTTTCATTATTTTACCGTATTTAATTCATACTAAATTTAATACAAAAGTGACCATAGAATCAATTGTTGCCTACAAACATTTATCATTTATTTCATCCCCTTGGAGGTTCGTATTTTAAATAAAAGAGATCAAATGCGAGACGGACTCGCTCATGAAGGCTGCGATAGCAGCAAGTAACATAAAGTTCTTGTAGTTCGTTGTTACTTTCATTAGTGTTTTAACAACAGTGAATTTATGACGTATTAAAATAAAACTATTAACTAGATCTCATTCAAACCAATCTTCATCATTACTAATGTACTGTACAATGTACTGGAACTTGAAATTGGATTCTTGGACTAAGACTGGTAATGAACATCCAATTCGTCAACGGCCTCGTCGAATCCAATTTGCTAGGAAAAATGAAGTTGAAGACATGCTCAGGAAAATGTAAAATAATGAATTAATCGAGCCATCATCTAGTCCTTGATTCTCTCCAGTTGTGTTGGTTAAGAAGAAAGATGGGACAGTCAGGTTTTGTGTTGATTACCGTCGATTGAATGAGGTAGCTAAGAAAGACTTCGCTACCAAAGACAGACGACACGCTAGACACCTTTATCGATATGAATTGGTTTACCACTCTGATCTCAAAAGTGGGTACTGGCTAGTGGAAATGGATTCAAAGGATAAGGCAAAGACTGCATTTTCAACTGGAAGCGGTATTTGGCAGTTCAAAGTAATGCCGTTTGGATTATGCAATGCCCCGGCAACGTTTGAGAGATTGATGGAGTGCATTCTTGCAGGCTTGACAGGAGAAGCTTGCTTGGTATACCTGGATGACATTATCATAATTGGACGAGATTTAGACGATCATCTAACCACATTGGAGTGCGTGTTCAGCAAAACAAGGGGAGCAAATCTGAAATCGAACTTAAACAATGTTGTTTCTTTAAGGGCGTGTGGGCCGAAATTTTGAATTTTCAAAACAACTTTAAGACCTTTAAAATAGTGTATTAAACTCTGAAAAAAATATATGTATTAGTTAAGGATCTAATCTAGTGCAATTCGCAGTCAATAACACGATTTAATGAATTTTACTTGATAGAAAAAATCCCAAAGTCACCCCTTTTCAAAAGTTGTTTCAAGTTTATGACTAAACTAATGAATTTTTTACAAAATTTTTGTACTCAACGAAAGCCACTAAAAGTTATAGATGCATTCGCAGAGTTTGACTTGATAAAAGTATCAGTTATTCACTATGTTTTAATATCTACCATATATATAGCGCGCCGTTCGGCCAGCCTGATCAGTCGCGTTTCGGCGCTCACGGACGACGGGCCTGTGCTTGATTTTGCAATTTTGACAACCGATAAATTTTAAATATTACGATCATAGTGCCACAGTATAACAATATCAGTAGGTATTACTAGTGAAGCACGCTATGATCTTGAATTTTGATACAGTTTTAATTGAATTGCAAATAGACGCTGATACTAATTAGTACGCTGTTTACTTTATGTTGTAGACCAAAAGGGAGTCTCAAAAACTGACGTCGATGCCACATCAGTAAAAAATTCAATGCGGATGCAATGGAAAATAGATAAGTATCGGTAAAATATTCGTCCGTTAAATCAGAGATCGGGATAAGGAAATAATGAGAGGGAGAAATCCCTGCATAAATCCTAATATAAATGCAAGTTAGGTATCATTTATGCCATTTAGGTAAATTCTTTGGTAGTAAGGTACTTAGTACTTGGAAGAAAAGTCCTCACATACAGATTTTACCACTTTGAAAGAGACTTTCGCGCAAACTATTCAGTTTAGAAAAAATGTTAGGAACTTCAATACAATTTTGAACACCTTTCCATAGATGCACGTATGGTTTTGTTAGAATTTTAATTTTTTTATTTCTTTTCCAAGTTTATGACACCACCAAAATTTATTGTTTTATCTTTTTTTGTGTGAAAATGTTAATATTGTTCATAGAAATTTAGACACTCGACCAAATTTGATAAGAAGCCTTTTAGGCAGTAAAATTACTCGTAGATTTAACTCTGCACTAAATTTCCGATTCGTATTTTTTATATAAGGTTTAGAATCATTTCCTGAGCATAAAATCACAAAACAATAACAAATCCAGGTGGAGCTTCAAGCGCCAGCTCGAAAAAACGTTTTGGCTGATATTCTGAAAAAGTTATAAAGCCTATTATTATTGTAGAAAATAAAATTTCCCATCTTTTGTTGCCAGTAAAACTTTTTTTTTCGAACTTACCGATTACGATTTATTATGTCAAATTTGATGATAACAATGTAAAAATAATAAGATGTGAATTCTGTTACCAGTAGCATAAACATGACCCTTTTTACCGGAATGGAAGAAGGGTTATGTTTTCGCGCGTATCTTTTATGTTTGTAAATCTTTTATTTCCACATATCTTCCAAACGGCTTTTTGGTAACTAAGATATTCTAAGACTAGTCTGACTCGCCAAAGTGTCCTTTTACGTGTAGATTTTTTTTGTAGTCGGGGTTTTTAAATTAAAGTTATTCTATCTCATTGCTCGTTGCTCGAATAAACAGCACCGTTCATCATCATGATTGAAGAGTTGAACGAAGAGTTTGGTCTCCACTTTTGTAATAAGAACAACTAAGCTGTGAAACGCATTGCCAGAGTGGGTTTTTGTCGAAGGTTCGAACCTTGGGGTTACGAGGTACACTGTGCTTGTTTCTATTAGAGAAACAAGTACCATCGTAGACAACATCATTTTTCATCCACTATTATCGGCATCATAGCAATCGTATCATTGAATGGGTTATAAATCGTAAACGGTAAGTTTCACAAAAAGTTTACTAGCAACAAAAGTTGCAAAATTTTATTTTTACAATTATTGTCAAAATATATAGTTTCCAAAATATCGGCTAAAACAGTTTTTTCAATTGGCGTTTGAAGCTCTACCTGGATCTGTGAGCATTTTGTAATTTTATGCTCTTAGAAAAAAAATTGGATTAGAAATTTAGTGCAAAGTTGACCAAAAACCTTCTATTTTACTGGCCTTTCATTACGTTTCAGCACATTTTTTTAATTTTGACGAACTTATGAATTATTAGGAAACATTTTAAAAGATGCATGAAATTGGAAAAGCCGTTCTCAACTTATAGTGTGACCAAATAGAAAAGGTTGAGTTTTGTATATCTACGAGTATAGATAAATTTAATATTTCTTCGTCATATATCAAAAAAACTCTTATTACTATTCACAAAATTGTTATCACTAGTATAAACAAATCTTGAACAAAAAATGAGTTTAAATTACATAGTCCAATATTTTAATGTTATTTCTGCACTGTGGCACCGATTCCGCGGTCGGTGACGGTCGCGAGAACAAGACAGCGTTAAATGCCTAATTTGACAGAACTACCTGGCCTTAAGATTCATGTTAACTATTTTGGAAATGTTATCTCAAGAAAAGGCGTCGAGACAAATTCACCTAAAATATCCGCAGTGAAAACTTGGTCTGTACTCACAGATAAGACACAAGTGAGAGCATTGGTGGGTATTTGCTCTTATTATCGCCGCTTTGAGAAAAAAATCTCTGATATCACCAAACTACTTCATAGACTCACGGAAGAAAAACTGAATTTTATTTGGGATCGGGAATGCGAAAAATCTTGAGGAACTGAAACGATTTGCGATTACGATTACGATTTACGATTGTGCGAAGGAGAACAGAAGATCGGAAAGTTGTCATATCTTACTGGATTCCAGTAAGTCGTTAACAAAAACCGATAAAAATAAATTGTGTGACGCGAAAATAGCTGTTGGCGGTCGTTAAAACACTACAGCATTTCAGGAAATTTTTGTTAGGGCGCAAACTTCATGTCAGGACCATGCAGCTTTAAAGTGGCTTGTACAGTTTATGAATCCAGAAGGTCAAGTAGCAAGGTGGATTGAGCAATTGCAAGAATTCGAATTAGAGTAAAACAACGTAGCAGAAGTCCTTATAAGAACGCCCACGCTCTGTCTAGACGACCCTGTTCCGAGAGTAGTAAGCATTGTAAAAGACAAGAGGTACGCGATGTAGACGAAGTTAAATTAAGATGTATGCTATCGATGACAATTGGAGTAACAAGACGAAGACTTAAAACCAATTCTTGATTGGACAGCAAGAGGCTCTCTTCGTCCTGGATGGAGTGAAATCGCAGGAATGAGTGCAACTACAAAAAGTTACTGGGCACAGTGGAACAGTTTGGTTTTGGATGATGGAGTGTTGCGCCGGAGGTGGGAATGTGCATCGGGAAACAAGGCTCATTTAAATAGTTGTGCCGAAAGTAAAAATTCCGGATGTACTAAGAGTTCATCATGATGGAGCCTCAGGTGTCCATCTTGGGGTGAAGAGAACTCTCATGAAACGAACATAACGCAACGGTGAACGGTATTACGCAGTCTTCGACATCTTCCTTACAATGCAACCAGCATTGTAAGGAAGTGAGTAAGTAATTAAGTACCTATGCACATTAAAATCTAAATAACATTTCATAATGATGATACCATCAAAAAGAAGAATTACATACGTGTCTCCAAGACTTCAACAAGAATGAATTACATTTACAATTAGATGTTTGTGTAAAGAAAGGCAAGAAATCAGACGATACCTCAAATTTATCAAGATGCTGTTGGTTCTCTTCAAGATAAAATAATTAGCCTAATATGCAATATCCCTGCATTCCGTAATATAAAGACACGTATGTATTACAACAGGAACAAAGAAGCAGAAGTGACTAAAATTGTGTGCAAAGAAGTAATTGACGTGGGAGTGCCTAATAAATTTAAGTCTTTCTTATTGGCTGATTATGCGGACGAAGGAGTTCGCACATTAATTTTTTGTTCAAAAGAATCGAGACGGCATTTGGAAAAAAATCACCTCTTATTTGAATGATTCCGCCTTTAAGAGCTGCCCTCGACCTTTCTCACAGCTGTATGTATTACATGGTGACCTGGAGAGTACAAAAAATTCTACGATTATGATACCGCTTGCTTACGCATTGCTGTCTGACAAAACGAAACATACTCGTACACATTAAATACTTTTACACTTGATGAAAAGTACAGTGCCAAATTCGAAACCCGTGAAGTATAAAACAGATTACGAGGAAGCTGCCATACAGACTTTATTAAACTTTTTCCCGGGAATCGATTATCGTGGTTGCTATTTTCATTCTAATAAGTACATATTGCGGAAAGCTAAAGAATTAGGACTTGCATCAGGAAAGCTTACGCGACGAATAATTGATCTGTGTGCAGTGCTACCTTTGCTGCCCCATGATAAAATACTGGATGACTGGGACCACATTAGAAGAGAATCAGTGAAATTAGAGGACGAAAACCGTATAGATAGTTCATCAGTTATTTTTAAAATTATTGGCTTCGAAACGCTATTAAAATTTGGACAGTCTTTGGTGAATGTCATCGAACGACTAATTTCCTCGAGGTCTGGAATTTTAGGCTAAATAGTAATTTAGGAAATAAAAAAGTGAACATTATCCAATTACTCATTTTTTTGCAAAAGGATACGGCATTCTATACAGTATGCATTAATAATAAAACAGCACCGAGTGAGAGGCATGTATCGTATATCAAAAATGATGCGTATATATTAAGATGCCAAATGCAACTTTTAATTGGTGAGATTGGTGTTGATCATTTTTTACACAAAGTCAAATAAATATAATAATTTAGACATTAACGGCAGTTTTTATTATACTATACAATAGTTTGTCAGTTGATACTAACCCACAAACCATTAATTCATCCTTAGATGGTTTGTCGGTTAGTTACTACTGTTTTTTTTTTTGGACATTAAGACAAATTGGGTCATGTACGGTATGGGAAACATTATTTCGCTTGTAGTTTCGCGGGAAATTTTATTTCCTGTGATACTACTAGCGACAGTGTAGTGTCACAGGTAATGTGTTTTTACTCGTAGCACTACCTACCCGTAGTGCCACGGGAAAGTAAAATTTCCCATCACTCTACCAGTAGTGCCAAGCGGTAAGGAAATAAACGGCTTTAATTAGCACGTTTCACAAAAATATTGACCCTTGCAAAGCCGGGACGAGCCATTAGAGTCCTAATAAAGGTAAAAATACTTTTTTTTACAGAGACTATGTAAGCCACCAAGCCCCAGGTATTAAAGATTGCATAAGTATCAAAGATCCAAATACTGGGAAGCAAGTAAAAATGCAAAAAAGAACCACGATTTCGACTATTCTTGAAGCCTATGAATATTCCAAAGAAATAAATCCACATATAAATATGATAAAATCTTCCTATCAGTCTCTTATGTAGGTCAGCTGAGGTCATTCAAGTATCTGAAACACCTTACAATGTAGGTATGTGCTGCCCTCAACATACAAATTACCTCAACTTATTTAACGCTATTAAAAAAGGATTGCGTTTACCTGAAAATCATCATGTTATTTTTATTTCATGTAACGTGTCAAATAACAAGTGGATGCCTGGAATTAGTGCTGCATGTAATTATAGGTATTGAATTTTGGGATATTTACGATACTGAGGTAGACACAAAAAATATATAACTTGGAATAAATAGACTATTCAAATATAAGTACCCGAAATTCAGACTAAAACTGCTACAGGCTTTGAAGGAACTCAAAGATATAACCGAAAAATTCAGACTTCAATGTTACACGACAAAAATTCAACCGGATTGTTTAGAGGAAAGAAAATAGAGGCTCCAAGGAATTGAAGGCGTGATACAGATAGACTTTGCTGAAATCTATGAAGTGCACATTGAAATCATAAAAAGGTTATGTATACTTGTGGGTGTAGCTATGAAATAGCTCAACACAATAATAATAGATAAGCAAACGGTGTGGATACTTTGTGGATTGAAGGAAAGTTGCCTATTCAAAAGTATAAGCACCAATCCCAAAAGAAATCTTTAGTGACAACTGCGCGGCTCAGCTTAAAAATAAGTTTATACTGTCTGTACTTGTATGTATTTCAACAGTATGCTGAAGCGACCTTTCTGTAATGGATTTTTTTGCGGCATCTCATGGTAAAGGCTTTGTTGATGGTGTTGACAGAACTGTAGAAAAACGGTTTGAGCAGGTGTTACGTCAAAGAAGTTAACATCACTTCATTCAAAGATTGTGATAACAATTTAACATGGAAGTAGTAATTACTATGAATGAGCTCTATAATATGTAATAAAATTAATAATAAAATAAAACCTTATGCTAAGGTCGTCAGGAGTCTTGTAATGTTGCGAACAAAACAAAAATGAGGCCGAGTGAGAGGGCAACCACTGAACCCTGTGTCCCGTTCTAACAGTGACTTAGAGTTGCCAAAGTAAAGTTGTTATCAAAAATTTCGTTGTTGGTTGAAAAATATACGATTGATGTAATGTTATGAAGTAAATACATTTACCTCTACAATGTTTCTAAATATAAATAATAATGTATTACCAACATGTTAAAGCAATATTATTTGTTGCTACGTGTAGAGCCTAACTAACGCAAAAATTTTGCAATTGGCGTATAGGTTTCTTTAATTTTTATGAAATACGGACTGCAACTGCCAACCCCGCATGAAATAACCGACTCGGACGTTACTGGCACAGTGTTTTTGGATTTGGTGATAATTTTAAAGAATTTTAGTTTGCTGCTTTAATTTTGGCTGGCGCAAACGAGTATTATACTGGTTGTGGTTTATCTTTTAACAGGTAATAGCTTCAACATAATTTGTTAGTAAGGAACTACGGCGACCATGCCATCCTTTATAAAAAAAATTAGTGGGGGAAATACATTTACCTAACCCCTCCATGCAGGGACTTGGTGAGGTAAGACGGGTTCGACACCATGACGATGACAGACATGGTGCCCCTACCGATTAAAACCCCCACAGATTTCTCCTGCATGACCAGGATTCAGAGTTGTATGGTCACTTTTCGCACTCCCGTCAACGACTCTGACCCTTGCCACTGCCCTTGTGAATTCACCTTTCGGCGTTAGTACCACCGCATTTAGCTCTAGAGAAATCAGCGGCGTGTCACGTCTTCGAAGACCTATCACCACTGAGCACTCTGATTAGCAGAGTGCTCCGTGGAGAACTTTGAAATTTTACTTGACCGATATGTCAGCTGAGTAACCGGTTCAAGTTTTCCAGTCCGTTACCTGAACCGGTACACGCACTGCTCAAGCGCGTGTAGAAGTTCCCAACCGGCCGGGATTCGCCATCGCACAACTAGATGGCACCGAGAAATTGTGTGATGCCCAGGGTGTACCACATGGAGGTTCCCGAGCCACGCACTCCATGACTATCCAATCCTAGGTCAAGAACAAATAAGTTAAATACCTACGCATTTTATTCCTTTCCCTATTAAAATAACGTTGTTTCAATTTCAGATTTCATGTTCGGGAAATAATATAAACATTATACTCATGAGCTCTACCAGAAACTTCACAATACTGTTTTATTTAACAATGTCTGATTTAGAATTAACCCTTAATTGTTTTTTCTTACTTAATTAATTAAATATACGACAATAGGTACTTTATCGTAATTTTATCTCAGTTCAGCTGCATGCCATGCCCCACAAGGACCAGTAGGTACTACCTACCTACCTATATGACGCAAGTGTGAAAAGCAAGCAAAAACAGGAAATGTATAGAGCCGCAATGAGCAAGTTTATCATTAGCATCTTCGACTAAAATTAATTTGAAGCAATGGTCTGCTGACTTCAGATCACAAATCTTTTTTTATAATTATTGTCCTTATATTTTAATATAGACTCCATCGCCAGAGGGAGCGATAAGAGGTACTGTTACTGAGCTCTCGTTCGACTTCAAATTTTGCCAGCATTAGGATATTTCAGGCGTTTAAGAATTTAATAATAATGTACCAAAGATCTTGCTTAGTTGGAAGTCACAACGCTTACGTATCAGAAGGACCTAAAAGCAAAATATCCTACATATTTAAATGACACAAAATCTTAGTCACCTAGTATCGAAACGTCCTATTATCGGAATAACACAAGATCAAAACGGCATTGTTGCAAAACGAACTGTAATGAAAAACAATGTTCTTACTGTACAAACAATATGATAACAAAAATGCGGAAAGCGGAGGAACAAATATTTAACAGCAAATAATTAATAATTCAAAAAAATATATTAATTGTTTGCTTGTTAATATAGTATTGTTATATACTAATTCTATAAGTTTTAGTATTACCGGATACCGGACTGACAACGGATGCTTAATTTTTTTTACTCGAACTCCCAAACAGTAATAAAAACTATGAAACCGAAAACTGCTAATTCATTGAGTCGCTTTCCCTTTTATTAACCACCATCCACAGGCTAAGTAGAGAAATACTCTCAGAAGGACATACCAGGAAGAACGAACATTGTGCTATGATGACGTGACTAAATCTACTTAATGTATGCTGAAAACATTACTATGTTCTGGTTTGAAGGGCAATGTATCCAGAGAAATTACAGGGCTTAGAGATATAAGATCTTAGATCTGTGGGTGACGAGCGCAGTGCAGTGTTAGGTAATGATTAGGACTCTTCATGTTCCAATGGCTGCGGGTCACTGTGCTGTTATGTGTCAGGCATGTGGCTTACCATCAGGCACATGTCCTGATCGTTTCGTCACTCTTTATTTAAAAAAAAAGGTGCCCAGATATTTTTTTTTAATTAAACAAACTGCTTCAACACAAAGATGTTAATTTGCCAACTTGTGCATTCGTACTTGCTTACATCATACATTTTTTTTATTGTTTGCGCCTAATAGGAACTAGTGTCTATGAGAAAAATATAGCACAGCTTGAATAAATACATTTATTTCTTCTTGAACGGCTTCTTTTAAAATTTCTTTTGAGCTGTACCAACAAACTCTTGTTATTTAATTTAAAAATAGAGTCAAAACTTGATTGTCTAATCATTTGATTTTTGACTTGATTGTCAAGTCTTGATTAAGTAAAAAGAGTTTTCTTAGCAAAACAATCATCACTTTACAGGAAATAAGTCAGTTTTGGAGAATTTACTCTCACATTGGAAACGTATGTAAAAGACGCATTTTCTGAAGTAACTGAAACCTAGTACAAAACACTTGCTATAAAGTATGGTGCAAAAGTACATTTTCAGCTAATAAATGACAACATATATCAATACAATTATTATTAGGATCAACACAAAAACGTCATAATGACCAAAGGCTAAAAAGTGAGCACACACACTAAGTAGTTTATGAAAACACAACACCAAAAGTGGCATAGAGATGCCCGATAATATGATAATAATATCGTAAAATCGAAACTGACTAGGCGGAACATGTATACCTATTATACAATTTAGGCTATGAGATACGTTCCACATTCAGAAATGTCTGTCTAGCCTGAGTAGTAAATAGTCTGTGGCTGGGCACCGTTGTTAATTACGCGTCGTTTTTTAAGCTGTTGCATAGATTTTATCGCGGGCCTGGGGACCGAATTTTAGGGATCGTGCATCTCTTTCTTACGTTCACAAGAAAGAGGGATGGAATACCGTAACGCCGTCCTCCCCACTCGGTCATTCGACTTTGAATCTTATTTGTATAAGCTTTACAGACTAAATGCTCTTAGCAGTGTTGCCAACTTAACGGATTTCCCGTGATACGTAGCGGATTTGAGTACGTAGAGAACAGGAAAATAACTTTCTAACGTCTATTATCATAGCATATTAGCGTAATAATTATTGTTTATAATAATATTATATTATTGTAATGTATTTAAAAATTACGTAGTTCAAATAAAAATATATATAATAAATAAATTTAGTAACCAGCATTTTTTGGAATTGGAATAAACGAGAATAATTAATTGCCTTTTTTATGAATAAATTATAGTTTCGAATACTGTATTACAAAATTATCAACTTCAAATAAAAAAAATAGGAACATAACCCACTAGTTCTGCCTATTTGTTGTGATTTCCTTTTGTTAAATATTTTTTCAATAAAAGTATGATTCTGTTTCTGATTCTATTAATTTTATATTTTACTTAAAACCAACAAGGGGATTTTCATGTAAATGTGTCGTTTAGGGATAATTATTTTTAGAAAATAGAATATTATCGATGTAAATTTTTTAAATGCGTCCATGAGTTAATAGGAGAAACCTGTGAATTATTAATAAGCAAAGTGCGTTTGTTAACAATGAAAATAATGTGAAAGTTAATGAGTGAGTTATTTTTTGAATTTATATAATTAATACTGCTATAAAAATAAACTATAAAACGTCATGCCCATAATGCCCACGTCGCCTTATAACAGAAAAGAAAAAGAACTGGTATATTATCTTTTAAAACAGTTACCATAAACCTATAGTTTCTTCTCGTGTCTACATACATGTAATGTTCATGTTATTGTAATACATGTTCCAGTAATATGTGAGACTATGTTGTGATAAAAAAATACCAATCGCATGTTGAGTAAATGCGATTGGTATTTTTCAACGTGCATTCGTGGAGATATACCATTAGTATAGACTAAGATATCAAATTGTAAGATATACAGCTTATTTAAACTCTGTAGAAAAGACTTGTGCCTGATGGAAAGCAACATGCCTGCTACATATCAGCACAGCAACACTGAGCTACTGGCACACAAAGAGTCTAAATAAGTAATTACCTAGCACTGCACTGCGCTCATCACCCAGAGATCTGAGATATTGTATCTCAGAGCGCTGGAATTTCTCTGGAAATATTGGCTTAAAACACACAGTAATGTGCAAACAAAAAAAAACTGGTGGTAATATAACTGGTAATTATTTTTGAATTAAGTTTTTGGTTCTTATATTTGTGATTTTCAATTTGGTTAACCTTTTAAAGAATAATCCATCTTTTCAGTGCAAAACAAATTTTAAAATTATAATAACAAAACGATATACAGATATAGATTATACACATTTATATACAATATTGTGTAACAGCTCAGACACGTAGGTACTGTGGAGTTTTTTTTTTAATAAAGTGTGACGAGACGAGCAGGACCTGTGAATGATGGTAAGCAGCATGCCTGCCACATAACAGCACAGTAACACGCAGCTATTGGAACATAAAGAGTTTAAATCATTACCTAGCACTGCACTGCGCTCGTCACCCAGATATCTAAGTTGTTATATCTCTGAGCCCTGTAATTTCTCTGGAAACATTGCCCTTCAAACCGGAACACAGTAATGTTTGCACATTACTGCTTGGCGGTAGAATAACTGGCAAAGGTGTGGCCCTTCTCCAGGCGGACTCTGCCAAAAGTCCTACTACTATAAAATTATTTTTGCCTATTGTGGTTAAATCCCTACACCTGACACTAATAGACTACAGGCCCGTGAACAAAATTTACGGGTCAAATGAACCACCAGGAGATCTATGTAGGATGATAGAAGGGTATAAAGTTATAAGATAAAGCACTATGCCGTCACTTGTAAGCTGTCCAACTGAGTACAGTTGAAGAGGGGGTGTTCCAATCCTATATCAGTCTTCCTTATCGCATGATTTTTGTAGGCGTTGCGGAATAATAGATTAGAAGAGGTACATATGGAAACTATAAAAATGATAAATTTTTGATTTTTAATTATTAGTTTGTCGGAAATAATTATACACTATTTATACCTAATAATTAAACCTAGCTATTTTGATTTTATAGAGAAGAAAAACGATTTAGTAACATTAAAAACAAATTGTAACATACATATTTTATGCCTCAATATTACTTAACTGTACTATTTCCTAATTTTTTTCACAGGAAAAGACAAAAATTGGACAGTAATGAAGAGAATTTCGTGCAATGTAGGGCTGTTGAAAATGTAATGCTACAAGAAAATGAATTTCACAGCCAACAACTTCAAATTTATGAACAGCGTAATGAATGCATTACTCCTGAAGTAATTCTAAACAGGGACACAGGCATTCCTGACGATGGTAATTCTCTATTCCACTCGTTCATAAGTGTTTTGCCACTTCAAATTGCGACTTGTGACTTGAGGAATGAGTTACGCAATTCACCCTATTTGAACTCTTGCCACAATCCGCAAGAAGCTTATAACATTCTATCAAGAACTAATGATTATGGAGATTTGGATTGTTTGGACCTACTTATTTTAAAAAATGTACAATCAAAATTAATTTAAGGAGAAAATTAAACTAAAGTTTAATATAAATAAATAAAGCGGCCAAATAGCTGATATAATACTTATATAGTTTTAAATACATACTTATTATACATAGAAACCAGACCAGACACAATTAAATTCATCACACAAATATTTGCATTAGATGGGAATCGAACCCAGGACCCTCGGCTTGAGCTAACACCCACTACCACCACGAGGCCAGTCTATATGTTTATGGCCTCGTAAAAAAGTGAGCTAGAGTACACTTCAATTTAAAAAGCATTCAACTAACTATCCTAAGTGGTTTACAAACAACCAATCTAGTTGACAACAGGTACACACTTGATAACCGCTGATCACCCAAATAATCCATCCGAGCACCAATATAATAATGCATATATTTCAACAAGAAATGTTATTATTGAGTGGTCAGTCACATTTAATAATTGAATATCATTATTATTTTAAATTACAGGCAAGATAGTTAATACTTATAAATACACTAGCTGTACCCTGCCACGCTTTGCTGTGACACATTGTGATGCAAAAATTAGATAAAAACAATCCTTGATGCGGATTATATACCATTGTAAAGTTTCAGCTCGATCGGTGCAGAACTTTTGAAGTTTTTGAAGCGTACACAAACCAACATAACATTTTTATAAATAGAGATATTACAGTAAATAATTTAAAATATTCGTTTGAATGAATATTGTAAATTGAGTAGTGAAGGTGAGTGTTGATGTACGTCAGAAAGGGGCCCCTTAAACCTACGCCCGAGTCACAAGTCTCGGGATCTACTCGAGTTTTCTCTCTCTGCCACACGATGGGCCCGGCACCCGCACGGCGAATCCGTGGAATGCTAAGAAGATCGTCTCCCTTTACTGTAAGAGACATGTTGTAATGATACAACATATATATTATATCTTAAGCTCTTTGTCTTGTTAATATATATTTTTAATGTTTTAGGTAAATTATGTGTAAAATTATTAAAACTTAAAAATGATGTGCTCCATGTAAAAGAAAATGATTAAATTAGTAAACCTTTAAATTATGTTGTGTTATCATATAGCATTGTCTACCTTTCCAGCATTATGATAAAAACAAATGTGACTCAGACTCAACATTATGCCAAAAATACTGCATAAATAAAAACATATTATAATAGGGATGTTAACACTAATCACAAATTAATATTTAGTGTTCATTTTATGAACGTTTGTATCATTAGAATATCGAAAATCACATTTCTATAATTTAATATTAAATTTATTAAAAATGATTTTAAATGTTACATTTATAATCTGTTGTCACGTGACTGGAAACACCAATATGACATATTACGTCACTAACCGCAAAACAAGCTGTCGAAGACTGACTAGATTGTATACTTCTCTGCTTTTTTTTTATGTAAACAAATGTCACTCTTCAAATTAAAAGCAATTCCGAAAAATTGTTAACATCCCTATTGCTTATTTTGATAAAAATGCATGCAACATGCAATAGCTTTACCGCGGCAGTCCCCGAGTGCCACACTTCTTTTTTTCCCCGCCATAACGAAAAAAATTTTAACAACTCGGTTTCATTGATGAAATGTTTTTTTAATAATTATTTTATTCACAAATGTGTTGAAAAAGATCGTATGACACACGTGTGTATAGATGATTACCGTCTTCAGTTGTATTAAAAGCGCCTCAGCGGTAATCACTAACATTACATACTAACTTGTACCATAATCTACTTATTATAACGTCGTGTACAAAATACAAATATGCGGTATAAATATTGTTGCATAAAGGGATTTTAAAGTACTCGACGAAACATGATACTTCATAAATTTCTGAAAAACAGAAATATATTGAAAAATGGGTTATATATATAGACAGTGTTACCATAAGACAAAAAAACATACGATAAACTTATTTTTCTTCTAGTGTGCCATAAGCTCTTTTAACGACGATTCGTGACCCCAAAATTGGATTTGTATATTTAAAAGTTTTCAAAATTTGTGGAAGTTCTTAAAAACCAAAAATATAGATATAATAACACCACGGTACTTAACTCTGATGGTATTGGACATTATTTTGGGCAAGTTCGGTCATACAATTCTAGGGCCATAAATACAACTTGCCACAACTTTGTTAGCACATTTAAAGCGCTATTGGTTACGGGATTTATAAAGTTTAATCAGGACTCATTCAACTGGGAGAATGACCAAGCAAACCGATTATTAATAATAAAATCTCTTTTTGAAATTGGTCCGAACATTGGAGAAAAATCTGTCAAAAATAAATCTAAAGAAAATGTGTCGTATAATATAACTCATATACATTCAATGGAAGTAAGACGTGAACGTATAAAAATTCAAGCGCGTGCATAAACTGAAAGAATGCGAGAAAAAAGTAAAAAAACATATTTCCGAGAACAAATCTATGGATTGCAAAAAAAAACATCACAGTTGATACTAACGCCGATAATGCCCTTAATGATAAATTGAACAGGAGGGAAACATTTCTTGTCATAATCGTCCTCTGAGGCGCTGGAAACAAGGGCCGCGTCACCTCTTTGAGAAGTACTACTACATAGAGGTTCATGAGACACGCACCCCAATCATACTATCCATGGACTATGTACTTTTAACTGTATCTGAGCTACGATGAGGCAAACGCATCGTAAGCTGTCATAACCATATGTAGGTTCGACGCATGATGGCATAGCTGAGAAATCTTACGCTGTGTTGATTGACATGTTACGAGGCCGCTCTCAACTGGTGGATGCTGGCGATGGTGATAATAAATCAGACCCATTGTCTTCATCTATGGGAGTGCCGCAGGGTTCGTCAGTTTCAAACATCATGTTTTCACTCCTATTGAACGATCTACCTGACGCCGTAAAGGGTGCAGACATATTCATGAATGCAGATGATGTGGCTGCCACAGCTTAAATACTGTAATTAACGGTTTGAACACATGGTTTCGTGCTAATGGTTTTATGATAAACTCCAAAAAGACTCATTTTATTCACTTTTGTCTGTCGGGTCACTGTACAAAATTGCTAAAAGTCTTACTTGACGGGGTCCGGATTGAGCAGGTACAAAGCACAACATTTCTGGGGTTCGAGATTGACCGCTGCACATGGGAACACCACATGGACAAGATGTGTACTAAAGTAAGCAGTGCGTCCTTTGCACTAAGACGGATGTCCCGAGTGGTGTCTGCAGATGTATCTTGTTCGTGTTACTTCGCTACGGTGCATTCCCGGTTACAGTACGGAGCCGAACTATACGCACGCGCTGCCGACTGGGAGCGTGCTTTCCGCGCCCAAAAACGTGCCATACGCGCCATCGTGGGCATGTCGCAATGCACATCCGTCAGACCATATTTCAAACAGCTTGTCATACTTACGTTGCCTGCAACCTTGATCTACCAAGGAGCTGTGTATGTCAGAAACAACTTAGACTCATACGACACGCGAGGAGAGAGACATTCGCGCAATATACGTAACGCTGACATGCTGGATAGTATACCTCACTCTCTCGCGAGATCGGAAAAACTTACTCACATTATGGGACCGGAAGTTCATAACACTCTTCCTAAAATAGTTAAATCAGCACCGAGTTCGGGTAGCTTCAAAAACCGATTAAAAAGCTGGCTTAGCGATCAAGCTTTTTATAGTTACAGCGAGTTTTTATATAGTGATGGCAAAGTCACAATAAAATTGTAAAAAATTGACATTGTTCATTACAATTGTAATAAGTACATATATTTAAATTTTTAACACTTATTTGTACGATACCTATTATCGTACAATATAAAGTTCAATTTAAACTTTAAAAATGTATACTCATTGTATACTCTTATTTTGTTTTTTTTTATAAAATTGACGTGTAAATTGTACATTTATCAATAAAGAACTTTGACTTCGACTTTGACGCCCGTCTTCATTTTTTGACGCAAAAGAGAATATAATAATTTTAATTATATCTTGCTTAAACTATTCTCTGGCGTAATTTTATTGGATTTGTATTATGTAAAATAACAAAATTTTGCTTTTTCACTTCGAGACCAAAGTAGTATAAACGCCGAATGGCACAGCATAAAGTGCATGCCAGAAGTTATTCCAGTTGCACTGAGTGGTCACACTGCATTCAAAAGATGACTGGCAATCCAGTTACTGGACTAGAATGCTAAGTGGAATCAATGATTTCCAGTGCTGGTTTACATTTTTCCAGTAAGCAATCCAGCGCTGGGTTTGAACGCTGGACTGGAATAGTGTAAACCGGGCATAAGCTGTGTACAAAGATGTTATACAGTAGAAATATAGAAACAACAGTTTTATCCTTTATTTCCCAATATCTCAAAATTGCCCTTCTAAACAAGGTAGCGGGTATGCAAGTATGTATGTGTTCTTAGTACATTCTGTCACTCAATTGAAATATAATGAACAAGTTCTAAAAACGCTTTTTTCTATAATGGTATAAGAGACCGTGAACCCCGACCTTCGTTAACAAAGCTGAAAATTTGTCAACACATGCTCCCAACTTGGGTAAATACGATACCCCAATATGAAGTTTGGGTCATCCTGGCTTTGGTAGATAAACGGTATTTAAGTTGTGTGAAATACTGATTTAAATTTGTCAAACTATACCTATAATCTTTTTTGGTATTATAGCTTGACTAGTATAGATTTTACTATACTATTATGAAAACTCCGTAATATATCATCAAAGAAAATTGCATTGAATGTTTATTAAACTCTTAAGTTACGGCTTAATTTACAATTAAGTTACGGCGTGATATTTTGGGGTAATTGTAATTCCGCTGAAATAAAATCAACCTTTATACTCCAAAAACGATGCTTAAGAACAATATACAAGCTCAACGCTAAGGACAGTTTACGTAATATTTACAAATATAACGATATTTTCACTCTTACCTGTATTTATATATGTGAAATTTGTACCTATTTTTGCCAAAGGCAACACGAACTATTTTTTCGAAACTAAGTCTAGTCGATCAGAGATTCTCAGGAAAAAACATAAGTACAACATCTCCATTCCACAAATAAATAATAGCATGTATTATAATAGCCCATATATCATGGCCTTAAAGATATAATAAATTACCAACCGATATTAAAACTCTGGTTGGTAATCATTTTAAAATTAGGCTAAAGACATGGCTAATTTCTAAAGCGTATTATAAACTAACAGAATATATGAACGACTAGTGTTGTCTACTGTAAATAATTATTACAAAGGCTTAGAATATAAGATGGTGAAATTATTTTAAGTTTTAGTAGTTTTAACGATCTGTACTCTTTAATTAAGATATGTTATTTAACTTTAATTATTGTATGCTCGCAAAGGGCAGACTGTTGTAAGTATTGGACATATTGTAACCTACCAACTAGTTTGTACACAGTTTAACAATACATTATTCTGATTCTGAAAAATTGCCGTTGGTGTAGCTAGATTACCAATTTCTTGCACCTTAGGCTGTGCAGCTATCAATTTAACTTCCCGGGGAAGATCTGTCGTTCCGATCACGAAGTTTGATTGCTTTTACGTTTGCACTCCAACACCATCCTAAAAAGACAAAAGAAGTGTCACAAACCTACTATACTACTAAAGCGGATGCGGAGCGTGTTGCAAACACGCCTATGTTTGGTAACATTTCAATGGCGGCTCTACCTTTTAATATCATAAATAATACTGAAAACATAGTTAATCTACAAAACTAAATTGTTCCCGATTAGCTTACAGTAAACACAAATTAAATTGGTTATAACCTAATTGAAAATCACAATGAAAACACTTAAAACGATTTTTTGATCACCAAAACAAAAGAAAGTCTTAAGTTGTTTTGAATCAAGTGTTCGTGGAGCCGTAAGACATATCACTCACCGACGCAGCTGCAACTTGTAAGGATACTGTTATAGTTGATTAAAAATATCGATTATTCGCTTTACCTTAGATATGCGCTTTTCCCGGGTTCCCTTTACCTCTTTTGTTTATTCCCGATCTGCTAGGACTGAATGTTAAATTGTAGTGAACATCGATATATACTAGACGTGCCCTGAGCACCTTGAAATTGGTAATTAAACTGTCTGTATGTATAGTGTAGGTGCTTTACACAACACCAATCTACTTGATCCCTAGAATCGCTAGCGGCGAGGAATTCTGTAGTTCTTCTTATTTTAGTTGTTGACAACAAATAGTAATAGGTAAAAACGTCCGGCGTTCACCGCTTTCTACAACCGACTAGAACGGAAAGAGTGAGCTCACTCTTTCCAACAACAACAAGATTCCGTGCGCCCTGAAGTTCGGGATGGCACTTATTTGGATCGAGATCGTTGGTAGTGAAACCGTAATCAACAAATCTTAAAATTATCTTTTCTTATACTTAGGTACTGAATTTCCAAAAGTACTCATACTTATTCTAGAACGTCAAAAATAAAACTGTAACTGTACTGTGTGAAGTACAGTTCGTAATCTAAACCTAAAAACTAAATTTAATAATATGTCAAATTTTGTTTTTAAAAAAAGACAATAGCTACTTATTACATGTGTATTCGCATAGAAGCCTGATGGAAACATCACTAGTTCACTAGCGGATGTACCGCCGGGTGCGCTAGCTTCGAGCGCGCACAGCGCTTGGCCGCCGTAGCCAATTCTACCGTCAACGTATCCACCAGTTCTTTTTTTGACTGGAAATACTGGCCGTTCTTATCGCACACGAGATCGTTGAAGTTCAGATTAGTTAAGTTCCCCATTGAAAATAGACATTTAATAGACATTTCAAGCATTTTTCTAATTTAAATGCATGATTTAAGCTTTAAGCAATAAAATATAAACACTAACGTTGCTTTATATCATATTGAACTCATGGTAATGAACATTAATTTTCACTTCTGAACTTCTAAAAAAGAAACACGACTCAACCATATTTATCTCCGCTGTGTTGGGTACTTCACAAAGTGCATACACGAAATCTAAATCAGATCTTTGACTAGGTATGTGAACTATGTCGACAAACTATTGATGAAGCAATGCGTCAGCTTCAACAGCGACGAGTTATTTCAGGAAAATACAGGGTAGTTAAGATCTGAGTCCTGACAAATTAACCTGGGAAATATTTGTTATGCATTTGTGAATATAATGATACATATCAGACATATCAATTAATAGATATACACATATAGCAGTATTTGTATTATTTAGCATTTTTCATTGAATTAAGATTGCATGATGTATGTTGCATAATATCGACAATGGGTTAACTAATTTTTACACAGTACAAAACATTTAAATATCCAGGACTTTCTGGAAAACAGTACCAGTCATACAGAAAAATGTCGACAAACTATTGATAAAGCAATGCTTCAGCTTCAACAGCGACGAGTTATTTCAGGAAAATACAGTGTAGTTAAGATCTGAGTCCTGACAAATTAACCTGGGAAATATTTGTTATGCATTTGTGAATATAATGATACATATCAGACATATCAATTAATAGATATACACATATAGCAGTATTTGTATTATTTAGCATTTTTCATTGAATTAAGATTGCATGATGTATGTTGCATAATATCGACAATGGGTTAACTAATTTTTACACAGTACAAAACATTTAAATATCCAGGACTTTCTGGAAAACAGTACCAGTCCTACAGAAAAATGTAAATATAAAATAATATCTAAGAGATAATAACTAAATTTACTCAGATTATACTTCGAAGAATGGCTAACTCAAAAAGATATAGAAGAACATGCCGATAGAAAGATTGCTGGAATTAGTATCTACTATATTAGGTAATAAAGAAGAGGTTGAGGCTAAAGTGGAGAAAATCAGTTACCAGCGGACCGACTAACAGAAATCTAAATTAGCGTCGATGATCCGGAAACATTAAGTGCTAACCACTATTTTATTAACGAATCAGGGTTCGAATATCGTAGAGCTTTAACGAGAACCTCGTAAAAGCTCAGAAAGACAAGACCAGGAAGTACCTTGACTTGGCTCAGGAGTTTGCCGACATAGTTGAAAGTTGCTAACGGTCTTATTTAGTCAGTACATATTCAGTGAAAAGTCTTGACCAATATCTAGAGACTTTCGCTAGACAAAGTTAGGGATCCGCATGAAAACTTACATAATGGAAAAAAAATCTAAAATAATATGAAAACTAACGTGGTTATTATACATTTTACATAAATACACGGGTAACTCACGTTTAATATAGTAAGTCCAGTCCGTTTCCAGCTCGTTTAGCAGCAGCAGTCCAGCTCGTTTAGCAGTGCTAAACGAGCTGCGAACCCGCGCGCGCACTCTCCTTGAAAAGATCGCCGGACGCGATCGAAACTTGAGTCGGATTGGACTGACTATTTTAAACGTGAGTTACCCGTGTATTTATGTAAAATCTAAAATAAATAAATAATCGCGTACGCTGCGGAAACTATTGATAGCAGAGCTAAGTGATGTACTATAGTTTTATAGAAGACATTAATATTTACAGAAAAGCGCGAGAAGACTTTGTCTAACTATAATAGGTATGTCACAGTAACTACTTTTTAGGTTAATATATGCAAATGTAACGCTAATCTAACGCGAACTAAAAAACTACTACGAGCTTGTTGACGTCCTTTCTGAAAAAAAAATTAACGCGCATATTGTCGCGAACAACGTTTTGGTTTCCTCTATTTTTGCCGAAACTATGAGAACTACACTGTTGGAACTTGGTAAGTAAATAAATGTATTCTGTGAACCGCATTAAATTTCGGGGGTGCCCCATACTTAGATGTGAAACTCACATATGACGTACATTACATGTAAACTTCCACCGGCAATTGGTTTGAACTCGCTCTGGTAAGAATAAAGAAAATTTGACGAAGAGTTTAAATTTGGGAAAACAATGGACTAATTCTATTTTTTATTTGTGTACAAATAAATTAATCTATGAAAAGAAAACTAAAAAAAACACCCCTAAATACTCCTGGCGCAAAAGGGCCCATGATGTTCGCCGCGTTCCCACGCTGAATGGCAATAGCCAACCATTGCTCCAGGAATGCGGAGCGGGAGTCACCCGTATTCTCTCTGAGCCTGTGCCCTAATTCTGAGAGGAACCCTTTAGCCTCTGCCCTCCAACTATCTAGTAAGTAGTTTTTTGAGTACGTCATAAATATACTATTATTAAAATTTCGTTCAAACTTACAACGAACTACCAGAATTTTTTACTATGTTACTTGCTGCTAAGGAACCCTTCATGGGCGAGTCCAACTCGCACATGGCCGCTTTATTTATTGTAATTTAATGTCACTTAGTAAATTTATCATAGATTATTTTAAATGCTATATTTTTAATCTGCGGTCACGTGACTGCCGATCACCAATATGGCTTATGACGTCACCAACCGCAAAACAATCTGTCGAAGGCTGGCTAGACTGTTTAATTCTCTGCATTTTTATTATAGTTTGCGATTTCAGCGACAACGATTTCGATTGTTTGTATTTGTATAAAGTGAAAATAAGAAAACATTTACACAGGTTAGGTGTACCTACGTTGTTTAGATAAGTAGGTACTGTCCTGAAATAGATCAGACACTTTACACGGCGGAACAAATTTTATCAATCAGAGCTAATAAAAACACTCTCAATCAAATAACGAAACATTATTTTAAAGCTACTTTAGTTAAGTTAGAAAGGCGTTTACCTTTAACACAGAAAACCTCTACTTGAAAAATGTGTTGCTCTACGAGTATTAGTTTATTTAGTTGAGTTACATTTCTGTGTAACCCTTGAGATCTGGAATGCTACGAGTTAGAACAAAAAAAAATGTTATACCTAGTTCAGTACAAACTCATATCAATTGATAAGCGTGAATAGGAAAATGAGGCTGCCAGCGACACTAGATTGAGTAGGTAGAAGGCACCGCGGCGCCTCGGCGGCCAACCAGCAAGGTAGAACCGCGGCGGCCGCCCAGTCGCACAGATAGCGCCCTAGCGCCGCCAGCGACGCGCGTAGTCTACCGCCCCAGCCACCACACAACTTGTGTGCTCCTAATTACTTACCACTTCTCGTTTTACCAATTACTCAGTGACACTCGGTGACGTGAAAACGGACACACTATTACGTCGAGATCGGTACCTAGATGATTCACTGTCGTAAGTATGTCTACTAGAATTTAGACACATTTATGGTCGAGTATTTAAAATTTTTGACAACATTTTTGTGTTTATAAAATTCGATGCCTTATTAAGAAGAGAGTTTTGTTACGGAATGTTCCCGTGGACTTTGTGATAAATAGTTTCGTATTTCTGTAAACACGTGTTGGCCTTAAGGCAACTTTCGTTATTTTCAAAACACTAGAAATGACACAATGTGTTTTATTGTATGTTTTTATCGCGATAATTCATGAGATTACGAGGTTTTGTGATTTCTAAATTGAAATAGCAAAGATTTAAAAGATTACTTAAAAATATATAAAAGATTCGGTTTGCCTGGAAGAGATCGCTCTTAGCGATAAGGCCGCCATTTGTTTCACTAGATTTAATTAAGAATTTATCTTTTTTTTATTCATTTTTGTTTTTGTGTTGTGAACAAAAAGTGTTTTTATCTATCTATCTACTTTAGTGGAGAGTTTTGCGGAAATGTCTACTTATTAACACAGATTCACGTTCATAAAATCTTGACTATGATGTATTTTTTGTAATTGACATTATTTAGTATTTATTGGTATCTGGCAATTTAGTTTGGTTCAATGTGCTCTATCAATATAAAAACACTTTCCCGTCTCTGGCAAAAGCTGAACGAATAATTAATTAATGGAAATTACTTCACACCTGGGGAACCTTCACGTTGCCCGAAAGGACGTATACACAGATTCATTATTCTTGTTTAAGTTCAAGTTATCGGCGTAATGTACATTTAAATATTTACACGAAGCGATAGAATGAAATAAATAAAATAAAACGATATAATGGCTAGCAAAATAAAAGTTGAAATTAATTAATTAGTGATTATCATATACAGTATAGTTAAAACATTTTTTTTAGTCTCGAAAAGTTTAGCAAACTTTCATCACACATCACGTAGAATCAATTCATCTATTATGATATTTTTAAACTTTAAAGCTTGTTAGTCCAGGAACATTACATAAATACACAAATCTCGGAATAAGAGATAGTCAGCTATAAACTTGTATAATAAACCTTTATTTTGGTATCCTAAAACTTGTCTCAAAACCTACCTATCGTAGGATATCCGCATCTAGTTATAATTACACAGATATCCCAACGTCAAAGGTCAACAACTCGATTTTTGATATGTCCGATGTATATCCATACAACTATCTGACTGATGACTCCTTTGATCACGAAAACTAAAAACTAATCAATGGCATAGCGGGTGAAACTGCGAAATTGTAACCGAAAACGAATATCTATTTTTAAGAGAGTTGAAACAGGACACGGTAGGTTAAGTTGTTGAATCCATCGGTGGTTTTTTTTCAATACTTTTACTTTATTTGTGTAAAATATAAAAGAGATCAATTTAAACAAAAGCATAGAACTAACAGGCGAGACTGTGAGACACAATACCTTTCTCACATTTGTAAATTATCGAAATCAAATATTATATATTTATATCTCAATTTTTAATTACGTGGCGACATACTCGTATGGTTCATTTATAGGTAGAAGGTTAAGATGAGATTCTAACTTGAAAGTTAACCAATTAGAAATATTCTGCACTCAAATAAATTGAATGAAAAAACTTGAATTATACAAACTGTATTAATTATATATATAATATGTTCATAAGCATACGTATATTTTACATATATAAATGTATTTGAATATAAGTAAATATAAATATAGTAATACTTATATATGTATTAGTATTGTAACACTTCGGCCTAACGATTATTTACTATAGACACTAGCAAACAGATATATTACATTAAACATCTATAAACTAGCACCACAAGGGAAGGGCGAATTGTTTGGGGGCAATATCTTACATTCTGTGTCCTGAGTCTCACACTAGGGGCATGCTGTGTTATGAGAATTAGTGCTAGTATTTCTTATTTTAGCTATAAATGAACTATTTAAAAAAAACTTGATTTAAAATGATCTATTAAACATCTGACTTCCATTGAATTAATTCAATAAATTCAATTTCTAATTATAGGCGCTTTTAAGACAGTCAGACATTCGTCCCACAACACTGTCTAGCTCCAAACTAAGCAAAACTTTAAAGTAGCCCAAGTTAATGTCGATGTTTACTTTAAACAAATAAATATCGACCTTAAATTGGGTTACCTTACCTTAAGTTGGTTGGTCTTTGATTAGTAATCAACTTATTTTTTTCAACCTGAGTTTCCGTCACCCTATTTTATTGAAATAATAGCGGTAACAAGTGATACTCCTAGACTCCTAGAAATTAAAACTATTAAATTTCCGGTTGAAAATTACGTGTTTCCCTAATAATCTAATGTGGTCTCATTGTTGATATCGAAACTAAAATTGTTTTAAAAAAAAGTGTTTTTTTTCTATCGGAACGCTCGTAGCTTGTAAAAGCGACATCGTTTCATGGTTTATTTTCAAGAGACACGCACAACAAGAACAAAATTAAAAATTTTGACTAACCCCCGGCTACCTCAGATTTGTTATCTGTACAATATTCTACAAGTCCAGCCCTTTCGATTGATACCCATATTGAGGTAGTAGTGAAAAAAAATATATAATTCGCAATTTTGTGGTGGCGGCCATCTTGGATTTGAAATTTGTTGTAATGTATAGTATTTTACTAGTCAAGATCTTTAATTTGATACCCTTATGAGGTAGGTTGTGAAGAAATATTTTGTCCGCCATTTTGTGGAGGATACCCATATTGAGGTAGTAGTGAAAAAATAATGATTCGCCATTTTGTAGAGGCGACCATCTTGAATCGATATTTATATCTCTTGAACAAACATAGCTAAAAAAACATATATCTTGAACAAACATAGGTAAAGACATCCGCACGGATATTATAAAAAATAAACAATTTTCGTACAAAAAATTAAACCGACTTCAAAACCACAAATAGGCACTCAAAAGCGAAAAATAAACTAAAATCATTATTATCAGCGCTACTCAGTCATCTATTTGAAGTCGGTGCCAGCAAAATCTAACAGGTATAGGATAGATACTACTTACCTGTACTTACATAGCATCAATCTACTAACTTTTTGACCTGACTGGCACCGACTTCAAATAGATGACTGAGTAGCGCTTATAATAATGATTTTAGTTTATTTTTCGCTTTTGAGTGCCTTTTTGTGGTTTTGAAGTCGGTTTAATTTTTTGTACGAAAATAGTTTATTTTACTCTTTTTAGTGTACAAGAACAAAATTAAAAATTTTGATTAACCCCCGACTACCTTGGATTTGTTATCTGTACAACATTCTACCAGTCAAGCCCTTTCATTTGATACCCATATAAAGGGAGTTGTAAAAAAAGAAATGTATTTCGGCATTTTGTGGAAGCGGCCATCTTGGATTTGATTTTTTTTAAAGTGCAAAGTATTCTACTAGTCAAGCTCTTTCGTTTGATACCCAAATTGAGGTAGTAATGAAAAATATAATATAATTTTTTCGTCATTTTGTCGTGGCGGCCATTTTGGATTTGAAATTTGTTATAGTACATAGTATTCTACTAGTCAAGCCCTTACATTTGATACCCAAATTGAGGTAGGTTGTGAAAAATATTTTGTCCGCCATTTTGTAGAGGCGGCCATCTTGAATTGACATTAACCAGACATAGCTAAGAACATTTGTTATGGTATTAACCTTGAAATAAAAGAAACCGCATCGAAATCGGCCCATCTGTTTGAGTTCTACTACGGTGCCACAGCAGACAGACAGACACACAGACAGACATCGACGTCACTTATAACACCCCTTTTATTTGGTCGGGGGTTAAAAACAAGTTTTCATTAAAGCATTTACACAATTTTGTATTGACAGGGTCGAAATTCATAACTTTTGTGAAATCTACAACTACGTCATCCAGATAATTGTACCCAAATTTTCAGTTTTTGGTTCATATTTCAAAAACTACTTGACCGATTTCGAAAAGATTTATATGGGACTATTCGGGAAGCATACCCAACCGAACACAAAAAGAAATTTTAAAATTGGTTCAGAGGTTCTCGAGAAATCAGGTACCATACATAAAAAAACATAGGGGTCGAATTGATAACCTCCTCCTTTTTTTGGAAGTCGGTAAAGCGCATCGAAATCGGCACATCCGTTTGAGCTCTACGGTGCCAAAGACAGATACACACACAGACAGACATTGACGTCAAACTTATAACACCCCTTTTTTGTTTTTTTTTTTACTTTTAGCGGTTTACACTTGACCGCCATCTCGTCTGATGTTACGCGACGATGCGGTCTACGATGGAGCGTGTTTCCCCAGAAGAAACCGATTCACCCTCGATTTGAAGACACAAAGATTGTACCCATCGGGGAAACCCACTCAGGCAACGTATTCCACAGCCTAGACGTTCTTATCACAATAGTCAAATATCTTCGTTCGTGTCTTTTGAACATCAACCATGAAACGATGTGGCTTTATCGAGCTACGAGCATTCCGATAGAAAAAAGAGCAAGGTGGTATCAGATCATGCAAATCAGTCGCACACTCTCCAAAGTGTATCCGATAAAAAACCGATGGGCTGGCAATTTTTCGGCGATGATCAAGACATTGTAGTCTTTTTCGCAAGAGTGTCGTTGCCTATGAGCCTCTTGGCACGTCTCTCGATCGATTCCAGGACCTCCAGCTGATACTTAGCTGATCCATCCCAAAGGTGCGAACAGTACTCCATACAAGAGCGAATCTGTGCTTGATACAATGTGAACAACTGTTCAGACTTGAAGTAACTTCACACCTTTGAGAGGACACCTAGTTTTTTGGCAGCAAATTTAGCCTTGGACTCGATATACGAGCCAAAGTTGAGCGTAGATGCCAAAGTAACGCCCAAAAGCTCAAGACGGTTAGAAACTGGCACGGATACACCTCGAAAGTTGGTAAAAAGTAGTAGTCAGTTGAAATGGACTCCTTTTTGCAGAGAACAGACACGCCTGCGTCTTACTCTCGTTGAGCTTGACTAGATTGGCATCGCTCCATTCAGGCACCGCCTCAAGGGTCAAGCTCAAACGTTCAATCAAACTCTCTCTCAGTACCTGGGTTTGGTGCCCACTGGCTTTCGCTTTCGCTATGTAGCTCTCTACAACGGTGCTATCATCTGCGTACTCAAAGATACTGGGCTTCAACAGATCATTAATATGTAGCAGGAAAAGTGTCGCAGAGAGTATCGACCCTTGAGGGACTCCGGCATTGATAGCCATTTGATCCGACGTCCAGCCATCAATGACGACTCGTATGGATCGATCCCTCAAAAAGTCCGATATCCACGCAATAAATCCAGGAGACAAACTATAAATTGAAACCTTGCTTATAAGGTCATCATGCCAAACCCTGTCGAAAACCTTCGACATTTCCAGGGAGACTGCAAGCGCTTCCTCAACAATAGCCCTCAATAGCTTCACTCCAGATGTGAGTGACGTACGCCAGAATATCTTCGGTGGACCGGTTTCGGCGAAATCCTTATTATCGGTCACTGAGGAGGTCGTTTAAGGTAGGTACGTTAGGTAGGTCGGGGGTTAAAAAGATTTATCTCTACATTTGTGATTGGTGATGATAAATGGTTTTCCCGATGGTTCCAATTTTTGTGTCTTCAAATCGAGAGTGAATCGGTTTTCCAGGTAAGTAGCGTAGACCGCATCGTTGTTTAACATCAGTCGAGATGGCGGTCAAATGTAAACCTAGAAAAGTAAAAAAAATGTAACTAAATCACTTTTTTAAACATAATAACAACAGTATTATTTCTAAGAAATTGTTTTCTATTCTGGAAGCAGTTAGGAAAACAATACCCTGTTTACAAAAATCTTGTCTGTGTCCATGTATATCACTTTGTTATAGAATAAACTCGCAAGCATTTTATTTTTAATCTCACATACGTCATTTATGTTTTTGATTTACAAACGCTAATTGTGTTTATAGTATTGGCAAAAGGTTATGCTCTCCAAAAGGAAAAAACCTGAAACACATAAACAATTGTTCCTGCCAATCAATTGTAGATTTGTATGGAATTAAACCAGTACACAGGACGAAAGTCAACATGGATGATAAAAAAACAATACTTAATCTTCTCAAAGTAAACTAATTTCAAATGAAGCAAAACTCGAAAGATAGTTGATTCTCGGTCGCTTTCGAGTTGAAATTATACTCGTAACTTCGTAGGAATTCGTGTTTAAACTTTTGGTGTTTACTTCTTGACTTGTATCTTTTTCTTGAGTTTGACGTTGCAAATGTTGTTTTTTTACATTTGTTTTAAAACATAAATATGTATTACCAAAAAACCATCACGCTATAGGATGGGACAGAGCATTTATTAAACAAAACTAAAATACAATGAGAACTACACTACACTACAAACCTACCTAACTACTTACACAAAGCACACCTGAATTATCCAAAGACCACTGTAGGTCTACAGATAATCAAGATGTTCAAGCCCACTACCAATCGCCAATCCGATACCAATCACTTCAAATGACGCCCTCTATTTTAAACATTGCCCTTTAAACAGGAACATAATAATGTTTGCACACTATTGATTGGTGACAGAATAACTGGAAAAGGTGTGGTACTTCTCCAGGAGGACTCTGCAAAGAGCCTTATCGGTTAAGTAAGACGAACGCGAACGCGTTAAGGATAGAAAAGCAGTCAGGAAAAGAGGAGAGTCTGTATTCCGGTGCGCCGTTCTCCCTGTCTTTTGCAGCCAAAAAGTGGTAAGGGATGACACGAGCGTCTGGCGTTCACTTCTTGGTTGGTTTCGAAGGCGCTCACAGCTACTTTTCACGGTTTAATTGGCTGGTATAGGGAGCGGTATAAAACACGTGAGTCTTTGAACCAATCAGCGCACACCTCGGCTTCGTCGTAATATTTAACGGCAAGACGCCGTAAATTGACTTAAATACGTACGTTAGATCATACATTTCAACTGTCATTTGTTATTCTCCGTAAGTTGATTACCTACCTAGTGAATTAATCAATTAACGATTTTTTGTTATTTTCCGGTGACATATATATATAAGAACATTTGTGTTGTGATCAACAAAGACCATAAATATCGATCATAAACTCTGTCCGACAAATCATGCGGTTGAGTACGCTTCGATAACAACAAATCGAAACGCATTAATATGCCATCTTGCGCGCGGATCACCTAAAAGGCGTTTATTATTCCTGTACAGTACACGTTCACGGCAAGTACTATGATCAGATATTTAATGGGCTTTCATTTTTTTTTTAGCTGCGGGCTTCGGATCATTTATGGTTGTATAATAAATGACTCACAAGGTCCCGGACCCAGACAAGCGCTTGCATAGTCCTTCCAAAATAGACACAAAAAAGTATGAAGTAATTTAACATAAGCATAACACCTAAAATGTTGTAGGTAGATAATATTAGTAGTGATAGGATAAGTAGTGGCAGGACTCTTAGCTGAGGCCGCCTTGGGGAGTTTTTTTTTTCCTTTGTAGATTTACACTTGACCGTCATCTCAGCTGATGTTAACTATAAATAACTTTATTTTTTATCATAACAAATATGTATGTATGAAAAAGGGACTATTATTTTACTATTACACAGACGAAACGTTATTTGTCTAAAAGTTGTTTGGCCTAGTGAAAGATTTGGCAAATGATAAGTGCCCTAGACATGTTGGATCATGATAATAATTCTACCAAAATAACGTTGTCACACAAAAATTTGACAATTGTTAGTTGTCAATGTGAAAAATAGGCGAACCGTTGGTTAGTAAGTAATAATAGGCCGATAAATTTTCGGCGAAAAGGCAAGATCCCGTCTTCAATCCACTAAGGCAATTGATTCCACAGCCTAGACGTTCTTATCACAAAAGTAGAGTCAAACCTCTTCGTCCGTGTCTTTCGTTTTTATTCGTAAAACTAGTACGAGTAGTAATGTATTCAATCTACGTAACAAAAGGCATAAGCAGAATAAGCAGAAGAGATTGAATTTTTTAACGCCCTAATTTCAGAACCTACAATACATTTACGTCATCATCAGCCCGCAAGACGTCCACTGCTGAACATAGGCCTCCCCCCTAGATTTCCACAACGAACGGTCCTGCGTAACCTGCAACCAGCGGTTTCCAGCGACCTTTGTGAGGTCATCTGTCCATCTAGTGGGAGGTCGTCCAACACTGCGTCTTCCGTTTCGTGGTCGCCAATCGAGAACCTTTCTTCCCCATCGGTTAACAGTTCTGCGAGCGATGTGGCCTGCTCATTTCCACTTCAGCTTGCTTACTCTTTGAGCTATGTTGGCCACTTTCGTTCTTTTGCGAATATCCTCATTACGGATTCAAAGAGCAAAGAGACTCCGAGCATATCTCTCTCCATAGCTCGCTGTGTGACTTTGAGCTTTGTTATGAGGCCCACAGTGAAGGACCACGTCTCAGTTCCATAAGACATCACTGGCAACACGCACTGGTTAAAGACTTTCGTCTTTAGGCATTGGGGTATTTTGGACTCAAAGTTGTGCCGAAGTTTCCCGAACGCTGCCCATCCGAGTTGGATCCTTCGCTGGACCTCTTTGTCGAAATTGGATCTACCTAATTGGATCTTTTGACCCAGGTAGACGTATTCGTCAACAACTTCGAGTGTGGTATTCCCAACAATAACCGGTACAGGTGAGACATGAACATTTGACATGACCTTCGTCTTGTCCATATTCATCTTCAAACCTACCTGTTGGGATACTCTACTGAGGTTCTTCCAGCGCGGCAGTGAACAGTTTCGGAGATATAACATCTCCCTGTCTCACGCCTTTCTGTAGCTGGATATGTTTTGTGCACTGGTCCTGTAGTCGGACAGACATTGTGGCGTTGCTGTAAATATACTTCAATACTTCGATATAGCGATAGTCGATGCGGCATCGCTGGAGAAACTGAAGCACTGCTCAGGTCTCGATGGAATCGAAGGCTTTCTCATAGTCCACATACGCTATACATAGTGGCCGATTATACTCGTCGGTTTTCTGTATAATCTGCCGGAGCGCATGGATGTGGTCTATGGTACTATAGCCTTTTCGGAAACCGGCTTGTTCGGGTGGCTGGAAGTCGTCAAACCCACGAAAACAACTTATAAACGTGGCTCAGAAGTGAGATGGGTCTGTAGTTCTTCAACAAGGTGTTGTCACCTTTTTTGAAGAAGAGCACCACCACACTTCTGCTCCACGCTTCTGGCGTATTACCGTTAAGTATGACGGAGTCGAACAGCTTCTGGAGGACTTTAAGTACCGGTTTTCCACCCGCTCTCAGAAGCTCAGTCGTAATTCCGTCGTCGCCAGGTGCTTTGTTGTTTTTAAGTTGTTTGAGGGCCATCCTAATCTCATACAGGCTGACTTCCGGGATATCTTCGGTAAAGTGTCGGGTCAGCTTGGCTCTGGGGTCTTTTGCCATGCTACTAACGACAGGTGGTGCTTGCGTAGAGGTGTATAACTGTTCATAGAACCTCTCAATCTCCTCCAAAATCTCAGGCTTTGACTAGACGACGTTACCACTATCGGTCTTCAGTTTGATCAGCTGACTTTGCCCAAGAGACAGATTTCTTGCGAACACTTTCGAGCCTTTGTTCTGCTTGATTGCTTCTTCGTATGTCGCGTCGCACACAAGTAGAGATCTGTCTTTTGAGCCGTCTGTATACCGTCATGTCGACCGAAGACTGTAACCGAATATCTCGTCTGACCGCCATGAGATCTTGAGTTTGATAGGAGAGCTTTTGAGTTCTATTTTGGCGTCGACTCTTATAAAATTTTCTACCAACAGCATGAACAGTTTCCACTAGCCTGTCGTTTATTTCGTCTGCCGTTACGCACTGATCTAAGGATTCGAAGCGATTTTGTAGTTCGAGTTGAAAGTTATCGGGATCTTCAATTTGAGCATTATTTGGTCAGAGCGTGGACTTCATTAGACGTGACCTTTCGAATTAAATGTTTAGATTCAGCGTGTCTCTTACAATACGGTGATCGCTGCCGGTCTTAACCCTGCTGATCACAGAGACATCGTTGAATATTTGCCGTTTAGTCGTCATAATGAAGTCGATCTCATTTTTTGTGGAACCGTCTGGGCTAATCCAGGTCCACTTTCTTTGTGGTTTATTTCTTGAAAAAGGAGTTCATCATAAAGAGGCTCTCTCTTTCTAAGAAATCCGCTAAACGTTGCCATCTTGGGCAACATTTACTATACATTTACGTAGTTAATAACAAAATTTTCGTTAAAAACACAAAAAAACATCTTCAATTTAAAATTCAACTCATACACTCGACTAACTAACTTTTGTATTCAATGTTTTTATTATATTTGTGAAATCAATTAAACGCAGTGTTCCAATGAGGCAAAGATCGATATAAGTAGATGCCTTCCCTTCAACTGGGCATGTTGTAGGACGACGACTCCTTAAAGTGGCTGCAGGATTTCGGCTTGGCTTTGTGGTTTGCAAATCTTATGTCTGTATCTGCGGCGTTTTGGTTGACGTGACGGGATACCATAGCCTTAAATTGTTAGTATTTTGCTGCTCGAAAACCCAGACATCACGAGATTTATGAGATCATCCGCAGAGTGCTTGTTTTGGCCGACTTCGTTTGTGCTCTAGAGCCACCGGGGCTGTCTCGACCTGACAGCGCCCTGACGCGATGATGCGCCTGGGATGCTACAGGTGTTAATTCTTTCGCTACTTGTCATTTCCCTGCATGCGGCATGCTCTTTACCACGCAGCAGGTAGCGGGTGCAGGAGCGGAGGTTGCAGCGAGGGGATAATCACCTCAAATAGGCAGCTCTGACGTCGTATGAGTTCGTCCTGTTTGCGGTGGAGACACCGGGTACGTGGGGCATGGATGCTAAGATCTTTATCGCAAAACTGAGCCAGCGGCCTGCGAAAGAAGCCAAGACCCTCGATATGGCCAGTGTTTGATTTAAAACGTTTCCCAGACTATACAGCGGGGATATGCTGCAAGCCTGATGGGATAATTTCAATGTAGAGTTGCCGACTGCAGGGTCAGTTACTCGTAATTATTTATTTATTAAGGAAATCTAATGCATAACCCCAAATTACTTCGATTACTTTATGCTTTAATACCATTTCTAACCTTCATGTATTTTATTTAATGTGCAGTCTCTTTGAATCTTTTAAAACCGTAAAATTAACAATGTAAATTCAAATAAAATTTTGAGCAGAGCTTATGTCTCGAGCGTGATCGTGGCGCCTATATTTATAGTAGATAGAGAATCAATGAGTTTTGTTGTGCAGTGATTGTGAACACAGATTTTAAGTAGGTACTTATACATGCTGTAGACCGAGTTCACTCAGCAGTACAGTAATTGACGTGACATTGTATATGCTGTTCTACTAAACATGACGCACAAATGAGCAAGTGGCTTGAAATTTTGCGCTAGTAGATTGTACACTGTACATTAAAAAACTGTCGAATCTAAGATGAATTTGATTGAAAACTAGCACCTACCTATAATACGCCCGCTACAGATGGTACCTACTTATGACGATGTCAATTAGAAATAATGGTTCTCCAACACACTATGTACATAGTTATATATATTTTACTAATTAATAATTACTAAGTAATTATATGTTAAGGCTTATAATTTAAGTACTAATTTTAAAATATAATATATATATATAATATAATATATATAATAAAATTTGCTATAATTATAAATATATATATTTTATATATATATATATATATAACTATAGCAAATTTTAGATTTTTGCTTATGTCCCTCGCTGCCGCCACGCTTTGGGCCTGGGGCATTTTATCTCGGTTCCGGCACTCGCTCTTAGTGGTGTGATGTAGCATACGAATGAGAACGGCATGCGTGGCTACTACGGCGCTACGCAAGAAGGCACTAATCTGCCCGCGTAATGTGCTTCTGTTTCGGGCTCTTGAACCAACTGTCATGTATCACAACATTTAACCTACTAATTTTAAAAATGCGACACTTTGGATGTTTGGATGTTTGCTGCTCAATCACGTCTGAACGGATCAGGTTGTCATTTAGGGCATATGGCGGTCAATTAAAACCTACAATAGTAAACAAAATATTATAATCTGGAATAGCACATACGCTAGCTACTTTTCATTGCGGAAAAATAACGGGAACTGGAACCACGCGGATGAAACCAGATTATATAAATACTAAATCAGCTATCTGGTCCAGTAACTCAGGCTTTTCATAGTCTGGGGCTTCATATTGTTGAGTACGCAATTTCCAAAAATATTTATTTTAATTAAAACGTTTACCAGGCATTTATGACTTAACATTGTGGAAAGTTCGGAGAACGTTACCTCACATCAACACTTACCAGCTCTTTATTATTGCGAAATTGACATCAAAAAACGACGTACAGAATTGTCAATTCTCTTCAAACGTAGACATGCTTTTGTCTTTTGAACCTTTCCAACGAGTGTCACAAAGACATCACATAACCAGCCCATTAGAAGGAACAGTCGAGTCGCACACCCATAAAATGCAACACAATAAAATAGCGTTTACGCGATAATCAATACGCTCTACCCTGACGGCACCGTGATGGCCTGACATTCAAACATGATGGCGAATACTAATAAGTCTCAACGATCACATCTAAGTGATAGTGATACATTTACAGTGGAATGAGTAAATCGACGCACCTTGAACAATTCTCACAGCATGCCGGTTTCCTTACGATGTTTTTTTCGACGTTAAAGCCAGTGGTGATGACTAGTTTGTGCATCTGCACTAGGAAAAATACTCAAGAGGTGAAGGCGGGATCTACATCAACGACCTACGATTGTTGTAGTGCCGTACATACTCGTACATACCTACATTTATAGAGGTGTTTTGGAGGCATGCGTTAAATTATTTAGCTATAATCTTGCCGGCCATAGTCAAGGGTACCGAAGAGGTTTAAATATTCAAAATATTCATCTAAAAATCTTCCATTAATGACGTGATGTGTTAAGCAAGCAACTCTTAACCCCCGCATCCGCCATGGTGATACGTCATATTTATGACCCCTTCCCTCTACCCTAAATCACGTTTTTCTTAAAATACAATCAAATTTCTTAAAATAGAAATCAGAATAGCCGCCGAGTTGTCGCAACGCGCGGAAAAATTAGTGTCTAGCAATGGCGAGTAAAGGTCATTCACCGTTTTGTGGTTTCGAAATCACGCGTAACAAAAAATAAATCCACGTGACACCAGATTCCCTAGTGATATTTTGTTTGATTTTTTTAGAAGCTTACCGGCAGCGATCTAGCTTTATATTAATTGATTTTATGTAAAATAAACAGAACAAATATAAAAATGTTGAGTTACCTCCGACTACCTTTGATTTGAAATTTGTACAGTACTGTTTTACTAGTCTAGGACTTTTATTATATTTGATACCGATATTGAGGAAGTAGTGAAAAAAATGTAATTCGCCATTTTGTTGTGGCGGCCATCTTTGATTTGAAATTTGTTATCCGCCATTTTGTGATGGACGCCATCTTGAATGAATATTAAAAAAACGCATTAAAATCGGTCGATCCGGTTGAGCTCTACGGTGCCACAGACGTACACACACCCTCAGACACACACACACACACCCTCTGAGAGAGAGAGAGAGAGAGACTCAGAAAGACTGACAGACATCGACGTCGAACTTACAACACCCCTCTTTTTGGTCGGGGTTAAACAATAAAATAAAATATTGTAAAACCATACGTTAAAAAATGCAAATCAATAACTGACTAATAATAAGTAGTCATCACTGCGTAAGTAGGTTTCCACGTCACTATGCTCTCAGCCATATAGTCTGTGTAGCGTTAATTTTGGAAAACTTTCCTTGTTTTCTTGAGCCACCGGAGTGTCTACCGCTTAACTATAAAACTGTTTTATCTTTGTAACAGCTCTCTGTTTTATTTGCTCTTGAAATATAGAGACAGCAATAGCAAAGCCAAAGCTGATTTAGTAAAACGTTAGAAGGGTGGGTCTCAATAGAACCGATGGTAAGCGTCCAAATGGCAGATGTCGTGCGTGATGTCGTGGCGTGCTTTGGGGCACGGCAAGTGCTGCAAGTTTGGGGAACTGTGTGTGTCAGCACTGTCGCGGCTACTTTCCGGAATAGCATCGTCCATACAATATCTAGATCGCGGAGCAGAACGCCAGTAAAAAGCGGCAGAAGTAAGTGGCAAAGGAGTTTTGGCCGTGGGTAATTTAAATTTAGCACTTGGGCCGATGCGAAGGATTTAGTCCGCAAAATTGGGCGTCGTTTATGTCGATGACTGACTGACTATTATACATATCATGACTATTCTGACTCGATTCTGAGGTATATGACAGTTATGCAGCCAGTGTTTTGGGCACATTTACACCTGGAAGTGTTCGAGGCGGGCTATTCGAGCTAACATGACTTTGTGGACATTTAATTAGATTACAGAATTCGACATGTAAATTATCATTAAAAAAAATTACTCACTAAAATGAAATAAGTATTAATAATAATCGTAAATAATTATACATAGATATGAACCTATTTTGGAGCATTGAAATACTACTCTGGTTGACAGTTTTAGAGTAGCAGTAATTGAAGACTGCGGGCTGACTTTTGGTGACTGCGCTCAACAATACGTTTATAATTTTAGCTCAACGTATTCATAGCGTAAATGCAAAGTTTGATCAAATGGTGCATTTATATTATACCTATATTGAATTTTATACCTGACATTATTGTAGCACCATCAATAAACACAATAAACGAAATAATTTATTTATTATTAGATAGGTACGGCTGGTCGAGAGAACGGCGACTGCCGGTTCGATTCCCCTGGTTCGAATCCCACGCGCACTAGTATTTTCAAAGTCATGTGCGTAATGCCACGAACTTAAAAACAGTCACTTAATAGAGAAGGTCGCGAGTCCCAGCAGTGGGAACATTTAGTGGACTGCTTATGTTTAACTCTGTCACGCGTAGTTATAAACAATTTAGTGGATATAGTTTAGTATGAGTAGAAGTGTCGATGGAAATGGTGATGTAAAGAAGCCATTATTAATTATTCAGTACCTACACTGCTGGCTGGTAGTGCAGAAATATTCCTTACGGCACTACTACAATAAAACGTTTTTGTACTCTGTAATGCAGAAGGGGAACGAAGACGTTTAAGAATTCCCCACAACACAGTAGTGCAGAAGGGGAAAAAATAAAAGTGGTCAAGTGCGAGTCGGACTCAACCATGAAGGCTTCAGTAGCAGCAAGTAACATAATATACAAGTTCGTGTAGTTCGTTGTTACTTTAATCAGTGTTTTAACAATAGTCAATTTATGACGTATTAAAATAAAACTACTTACTAGATCTCATTCCAACCAATTTTCGTTGATATTGTACATGATATACTTTTTTTATTTTTGTTATTCTCTTATCTTAGAAGTTACGAGGGGGGACACTTTTACCACTTTGAAAGAGTCCCTCGCGCAAACTATTCAGTTTAGAAAAAAAAAATGTTTGAAACTTCAATATCATGTTTGATGACCTATCCATAGATATTCATAGATACCCCACACGTATGGTTTTGAAAAAAAAAAATATTTGAGTTTCAGTTCTAAGTATGGGACACCCCTAAACTTTTTTGTTTTTTTTCTATTTTTTGTATCAAAATCTTAATGCGGTTTACAGATTACATCTACTTACCAAGTTTCAATAGACTCTTCTAGTTTCGGAGAAAACTGGCTGTGACATACAGACGGACAGACAAACAGACAGACATGACGAATCTATAAGGGTCCCGTATTTGCCATTTGGCTACGGAACCCTTAAAACCCCACGGCACTGTCAGTAGTGCAGCTTGGTAGTGCCGTGGGGAATATGGGGATGGGATTAATTTGTATAGTTTTCTATTTTTTGTATCTATATAGTTGAAAGGTGATTTAAGTACGAGGTAAACTATGTCATCAATCATTTATGAATTGGAAAAATATTTGTATGCCTTCCACCATATCAGGGAAAACATGACGATGTCAAAGTAGCTTTGACATTTTATGACCCATTTTATTATATATCATGCATTATGTGTATTTGTAATTTACTCATGTTTTGAAGAAATAATTTATTTTATATTTCCTATTTTACACATTTTTATGACTAATTCTGTATTTAATCACGAGTTGTACGTAAACGTAACAATAGAAATCAGTACACAAGATGGTCACCATTGTTTTCTGAGACGATTACTAATAGAAATTCGACAAAATATGGTTCAAAAATGTCAATGGCGAAATCGTTTTTACTTATGAAAAGTGAATTGATTCGGATTACTTCCTCTTGTAACGTCAAATTCAGGTACAGAACTTGTACTTGAAGATTATAATTGAAGGATTAGTACAAAAAAATACACAAATTTCACTTCGACAAAAACAGATTGCGAAGTATAAGGCAGCTTACTAGAGAATTCATTATCTCTTTTTCTCTCGGGCGGTTTAAATTTGATTATGATTTCTCGCTTCTTTAGCTGTGTGGATCTTTTGGCGTAGTAAAAAAATCTAAATATAGGCTTGTATCTAAGGAGACAGTAAAGTTCTATTTACAAGTCCGGAAATCGAGCATTAAAAACGCAGTAGCACCAAAATTTTTCGCATTAGCAAGTTTGTCGGACTCATCGCATACAAGGAACTCACAACGTTTTTTTACATTTGGAATATCAAAAATTTTAACGTCGTTGTACTGGGACTATACCGTACCTATATGTATACCAAATTTAAAACATAAAATCACTTTCTCTTCTTTTTGATCTTTGATGTAGTAACTCCTACTAAACTACTTAACATCCCCTTAAACCGTTAGTTAAACCTGTTAGTTTACATTTTAAGCACTACATTTCTAAATGAGCAATACCGTAGAACCCTCTGAAAACGTCCTTGAGAGTAATGGATTCAAATGGGTTCAAGTAAGGGCACACTTACTTGAAGAGAAAACAACACATTTACGTAACCCGATAAGCAATTATGTAAAAATGCGCGCGTGCCAATATATCAATATAGCAATGAATAAAACTATATTTTTATGATTTTGAAATATCTGACAGCTTAAAAATTCACACTAAAATACAAATATTAGCCTACACCATATCGTTTCTTGGCCGATAATGTGCATGCGCGTCGTTATTAACTCAATTTCTTTATTTTTCAAGTGCACCACAAGAATGCACTTACTTAGGTACTTCAACAACTAGGCCTTGACCGTGATCATTATTTTACCATTACTTTTCGTAAACTCATTGAAAGTATCAAACGCTTGATGGATAAGCTGGCAGTTTAGCCTAATTCCAAGGCATAAGAGCAGCTGTAATCGTGTCAGGAAACATGTAGCATATCTACCCCTGGTCCTATAATGTGTCAGCTTGCGTGACTTAACAAAGGAAACAGGAGATGCTGAACAGTTTTCCATTTTTTAGCTCTAGAGTAGCACTGGTGTCTATAGTATTGTATGTACATGTGTTGTTACAGACTGATGTTGGAAATTGCGAGCAGGTGTTGATATGTGGGCGTATATCATAGCAGCCGCCAGAGGCGACAACCGCCAGTCCACTCGTGCCCGCAACACTACTAACTCCTCAGACGATCACCTGTCGTAAAGAAACTTAACCTGTTATAAATGCTTTATAGATAACTACTCAGGATGTGTGAAGATAAAGTTATGTAAGTATCTCTCTAGTTTTTGTAGTTTGAATCGATTCTATTAAAATAAGGTACGTAAAAGGGAGGCACGTTCCCAGCCTTGAATTTTGGAGAGGATCGCCAGTACGCAGCCTCATTGGCAGTAGAAATACAATAAATCGAGAAAAAAATATTTTACTAGTACCCCACGATTTTACTCGCGTTTTAGATGATTGCCGCTCCAGTTGTCTTCCCGCGTTAAAAATAGACTATGTACAGTTAAATATTTGGATATTTTAAGCTTTATTTAATTTTTGGGGGTGGGGGTCGTGCCCACCCCGCCTTCGGGCCGCTCATGGTAAAAGGTTTACCAAACGCCTCTAAATTCTACACGATGTAAGTCGCGGGTAATAATGGCGTTCGTAAAATCGACTCAGCATGATAATCTAAGATGTCTGTCGCATGCATACTGTTGAGAAAATGTATTATTTATTGTCTTTGAATTTTGTAGATATCGCGATGGAAAGGTGTTCACACTACGTAGCTCCGTTGCGCCTCTCCCGGGGCCGTCGAGTTTGAATGCGCGGGAAAAAATCAAAAGTGACTAACGACCAAGTCTCCGCTAAGCCGTTGTCGTCAAATATCCTGAAACTACTCCCGATGGAACCAGCGTCCTTGGAGGAAGGCGTACAGCCCTTCGACGATCCGGTAAGTTAGTAACTTAATACGCACTTTAATACTTGAGTTTTGAATAGAGAGCAATTAACTTGTATTGATAAATACATTTTTTAAAACATTAAAGTTTACAAACCTTAAGTTTGTAACAAAAAATGCAGCACAAGTTTTATGTTGTTTACATTACCAGCTATTAAAAATTTGAAAGAGTAACAGAAATTACATAACTTGAAATATAAGGAAATCAAGAAGGTTATGTAGATTAGTTTGACAAAAGCACAACTTTAGCACTTTTAAACTCCATAAAATAAAAATATTGGTGGACATTTCACACTCAACTCCATCAAAACCCAAACTAAGCAAAGCTTGCGCTATGGCAGCCACGTAGCTGATATATAAACTTATATAGTTGTAAATAAATACTACGAGTACATGGAAACACCCAGGCCCAGAACATAAGTATATTTGTATATTTACATTGCGTGGGAATCGAACCCACGGCTTCGCAGGCGGACTTACTGGACGGTCTAAAAGTAAAATTACATCCCACTGAAAAGATATTTTCTTGCAAAGTAACTTCGCAAACGCCATCAGGTACCCCGACACGCAAATGCTCGTATACATTGTATTCGTATAACAAATAATGTAATTGGTGTGAATTCGAGCCGTCATTTCAGCACAGGGAATAGTTCAATGAAGCGAAATACAGGTGTTTGATGTGCCTGACCCGCAGGACACAGCACTTCCATCATCCATGCCCGCTTGTTACCTTTGAGCTGTTATTAAAGCCTAATTATACTACCAATAATTCACAAACATTTGCAATTGTTGGAAATTATGTACGGGTTCTAGTGCTTTTAGGAAATTGAGGTAAAACAAGAATAAAATTAAAAAAATATATATTTACTCCTGACTCGGATTTGACCTCGGATTTGTAATTTGTCCAACACTGTCAAGACTACTTTCATTTGATACCCATATTGAGAGAGAAGTGAAAAAAAATGTGATTCGCCATTTTTTGGTGGCGGCCATCTTGGATTTGAAATTTGTCATAGTATAGTGTTGTATTTGTATTGTGTATAGTATTCTTCTAAAAATCTAGTCAAGCCATTTCATTTGATACCCATTTTGATGTAGTAGCAAACAAAAAAATGTTATTCGTCATTTTGTGGTGGCGGCCATCTTAGATTTGAAATTTGTCATAATGTTTCATATTCTACTAGCCAAGTCCTTTTATTTGAGGGATGTTGTTGTTGTTGAAGGATGTTATAAAGAAATACTTTGTCAGCCATTTTCTTGAATCGATATCAACCAAACATAGCTAAGAAACGCCGCACGGAAACTAATCTTCAAATAAAAAAAACGCATCGGAATCCATCCGTTTCAGATCTAATGTGCCACAGACAGACATCGACGTCAAACTTATAACACCCCTTGGCCGGGGATTAAAAACAATTACCTATTTTATGGAGGAAACTCTTCACATCGTGATCTATATTTCAACAAAACTGGGTTAGAGAAAAATCATAATACCTATGACAAATTGAAACAGCAAATAGGTACATGAAATTGCAAAGGTGTTTCTAGTTTCAAACGAGCCTTTAGAAAGGACTTAATGTACTTTTAGACAAGGACAATTTTAGATACTGAACAAAATTAGGCAAAAAGTGGTTGTATTAAAATTAACACACGGTTCATAAATTTTAAGGAGTATTCCTGCATGGTTAAAATATAAAATACAACTCTAGCCCATCGAGGAAATCATCCTGAGATTTATGTAGATACATTAAACTCACTTTACTGTCTGGATGTTTTTTTATCATACATATTTATTTAGAATTATAAATCTGCTCACATACTACAAACTTTGCTTATTAGTTACATTTGTGTGAGGAAGGCTCACCAAAATATTTATAATTTATTTTTGGATAGTCTGATAATATAGAAAAATATTAAATTTAAATGTTATGAAACATGACTTATCAATAAAAACTTCATCAAACGTTGAGACAACAAAAGCGGTCGTAACCCAGTGGGAGAGCTTGGAAACATGATCAAGTTAATGCATTTACTTTAAAGGAGCAATTAGGCTTATTACGTTCAGCGAGCACCAGGTCAGGCAATCAGTATTTACGACGTAAACTACGGAGAACGCGTCATAAACGTGCCATCGGGAAGTCGGCATTGGTGCGCGGTCCTCATAGCCCATTGTTTCGATGGTGCTACCTTGGACACGCACAGACAAACCCATTAAATTTCGACTTGATACTCATTCCCACTACGACATTGCTAGAAACGCACGTTCAAAGCGAATTCGCGCTCGTCCACGAAACAATCCACTTTTCGCTCTAGCTTTGTTACTTTCATAATTGACAACGGATCGTCCCATCGTAATAACGGAATTTTCTTTAATTGAAGCTCGTGCAACGTTGTCGTGACCTAACATCCTCTGTCTACATTAGTTTGATACTGATCTTTATTATTTGTCGACGACTCTTAACGACTCTATTTGTTTAGAATATTCGTGCGGTGAACAAGTGACTAAATGTTATTGTGACGGATAGTTGGGTGGTCGAAGAAATGAGTCCCGTGTACACTCTTCATAAAATTCGGCTTCAGAATATGGTCCCGGTGAGTTTAACCTAAAAAGTAAAATAATTCAACATCACAAAGATTATTTGCGACTTTGGAAAAAGTAACTTCACGTAAATATATACATTTTCCGATTACTTGAAGTTTTTGAAAGTATTTCGACAGTACAAACTGCTATCAAGAACAAATGTACGTAAAAAAAATAGAAAAGAAGTTTCCGTCATTATTATTTCACTGTTGCTTAATCTATTTCATTTATATTTGTTTTCTCCTTCTTTTATTTTTCATTGTAAGAATAATAATATACTTATAAGTTAATGTCTTGCTTGTCTTAACCAAATATGAAAACAATCTAACGAGGCCGTCCGACGTTCAATAATACTCCTATATGGTTTGATTATTTGTATCGATTTTTTTATCACAAGCGATAAATTAAACATTAAAACTTACATTATTTTAACGGCTATTCCTAGCCGGCTTCCACATAATGTTAAATTTTACACAAATTTACAAAATATAACTTTTTGTCTGTTTGTTGCTGCAAATTTTGTGGTTGATAAATATTCACTTACACTGTCCAATCTGCCCTCAATATTTCTTGATCAGCTCGAGTTACTTTGTTTGTTTTTTATTATTTAAGCGCTTTTATCATTTATTAATCGATACGAGGCGAATTTTACTGTTTACTGTTAAGATTAGTATGTGAAATTTTGCGACTTGAGTAGTTCTTGGAGACGTTGTTGAATCATTTTTTTTTTGTTTGAGAGCTTTCGTACTGTGCATTGACGTGACAGCATGTATCTACGATTGCGTCATTATAAACCTTGGCCAATCAACATTGTTCTAAATCTGCTATAAATAAAAAAAATATGGGGTGTAATAAGAAAATAAAACTTCATTTCCTCCGCCATAGTTAATCGGACAAGTTTCCGGAAAATTTAGGAAGTATGATCGAAGAGCAAGGAGAGGTCCTGCGTCAGAACTTACGCGTCATGGAAGAGCGCTACTAGGGTTTCTGGAATGTAATATCGTTGGTTTCTGATTAGTTACTTTCCAAAGAAAACTAGTTAAAATGAAGTTTTTAGAACTCAATGATTAATTATGATCTTTATTAGAAAAAAAAAAAAACTTAGCAAACACAAGTTTTTCTCTGATTTATACCCACATGGCTGAAACTCATAAACTAGAGCTGATAAAAGCCTTCTAATTATATTTTTGAAAACAGTCGTACTTTAAACTAGCTTTATGGTTGAAAAAAAAACTGACATTTCGATAAAGTAAGTACGGTATTACTACGAGATTGGACCTAAATATGGTGTACAAAAACAGCTCATGATAATTATTACAAGAACATTGAAACTACATACGTTTAAGTACCGTATGCATGCTGCTGACATGGCCTTTGACAACTGTACGTACCTATCTTGAGTATAGTCCTCTTAAGAATTCTAAATAAAATGCACTCAGAAAACGGTTATACTCGTATTTATGTGTCATCCGACTTAAGAACGTACTCACACGAAACTTTGGTATTAAGTATTTTTATATGTAAATTACAGTTTCAGTTAATTTTAGGTCAATATTTCTTAATCATTTCTATTGTATACATATTCCAAATAAACACTGAGCAAAAACATGATAATAGATTCGCATGTACACTTCTCTTACTTGCAACTAATTAGCCTGTTACTAAACATACGACGTACGCCTTCCGATTGTCAAGTGTATACGATTGGTTAAACTACAACATAAAACCATAAACAAACTCATGATGTCATTTCAATTATATTGTATGTGGTTTATTGTTTTTTTATTTGTTGAGGATCAAACCGAAAAGGTAACATCGGAAGATATTCTGTTATATAAAGAATATATTAATATGAAAACAAAACTGAATGTTACTCTAATTGAAAGTTTATCCACGTTTGATATGCTTAGTCAAGCGCAACTTGAACGTGTTGTGGACTGCGCTAAACGGGGGAAAATCGGATAAAAACATATACTTTTTAACTAAAACGAGAAAATAACATTATAATTATTGAAGTTGAATGAAAGAAGCACTGAATTCAATGAAATTATGTTTAAACACCAACTAAATTAGGAATTCTAAAATATGAATATTTAATAGAATAAAAATTAAATATAAGCAACTTTTCAAACTATGTAAAGTTACAGAAACGTACAAATAAAGAGCTACTCAAACAGCACAACACTGAAAAACAATTTTGTGGGTTATTTCAATTAAACACACGTCGTGTATGGAATGTATTTCCCTATAATAACGAAAAAAAAATGCAATAATATAATCCTATCATCTTATTTGAAAAATAGTCACTATCTAAATGCATATCAGAGTAAATCCATTCTGTATAAAAAATGTGGCATGTTGAAATTGTAATTTTACGCGCGTTTTTCAAATAAAGAGTGACGAGACGAGCATGATATGTGCCTGATGAAAATGACACACAGCGCAGTGACACGCAGCTATTGGAATACGAAGAGTCCAAATTATTACCTAGCACTGCGCTGCGCTCGTCACTCAGAGATCCAAAATGTTGTATCTCTAAGCCCTGTAATTTCACTGGAAACATTGCCCTTCAACCGGAACACAGTAATATTTGCACATTTCTGCTTGGAAGTAAAATAATTGGCAAAGGTGTGGTACTTTCCCAGGCGGACTCTGCAAAAAGACCTACCACTACAAGAACTTACGCTTATAACAAAGTACCTACGCTAAAAGAGCAAGACCTAGATCTCAACTAAATGGTAATATTTGAAAGCTTTCTCACCCAAGCGTACAAGGTGATAAATAATTCTAGTTGATTGAATGGATAAAAGCGATTACGTCTTGTGAAAGTTTATCAGAAAAATTCGTAAAAGCATTTGCGTTTACGTCACCAACTATTCATTATAAGCATTCCAATTATGATCCTACTGTTGAAATTCAAATTATATATTCAATAAATAAGGTATATATTCAAATATGCCACAGTGATCATGATCAACAGGCTTAACACCGGAAGCGATCAACGACTTTTCCGAGCTACTTTGAATATAAACTTCCGACTCGAGAGAAATCGTCTGATAAAGCCCACGCTCCGCCCGTCACCGTGCCATATCCTCGCAGCTGGAATTGCGGAACAGGTTCAGACTGCTGGAAACCACTGAGGACGATGATCAATATGTCAACGAGTTGTCTGAGAGGCAACTGTTGTCTGAGAGGCAAAGACAAAGCGACTTTTGACCATGCCTGTTTTGTCACGATATTTTCATTCATCTTTAAAGCTTTTTTGATGATGACAAACTCTTACGTTCATATTTTGAAAAATATTCAGAGGTGCAGGCGGTATTCGAAACAACGAATCACAATTGTGAAATCGGATATTCTCTAGAGACTCTATTACAAAGTGGGCAATAACCCCCCTTGTGGGCACTGAAAGCCTCGGAGTTCGTTGTGTACTACCTACTGGGCTCAAGTTAACTTAACTATCTATTGAGTGTATTTAAAGCACGGGCATAATTCAGGTGAATGGTTTTTAAATATTTTGAATGTTTCCTCCATAAAGTTCGCGACTCAGGTAGAAAATTCTTGATCGTTGATGACCAAAACGTCAAGGTTTTCGATAATACCCCGTCTGAATATAAAAAAAATATTGTTAGAATATTGCCGAGGGCCATGACGCAAGTATAGTAGTGGATTTTCCAACCCGTTTGCGGTTGCGTATACTATACCAAATATACATACTAATATGTGTTTGTATGATAAATAGGTATATAAATGATAATGGTGGGTTTTCCCTAGGAGATAGATGTCCTGGACTTTTTTGTAGAACTTTTTTAAGGGATATAATACTGCGGTACACTATTTCGATCTATGTCGTAGGGTTCAGACAGCGGTTGCAAAGTAAGCGCACAAAAATGTGAAAATTGACGATATGACGACGAATTAAAACCTTTAAAATTACCAGTGTTTTGCTACTATTTTATGCATGAATCATGCATATAAATAAGCCTTTGATCACATGAATGAGTCTATAGATCGTTTTTGATAAGAGCCGATTAACATTCATACCTCACAACAGTTGACACTCGCTCGCTATAATGACACTCGAGGCAAGCATGCCGTCCCATATTAACTAACGACGACATTTCAACAGCTTCCTACGAGGTAAACCCATCGTCATATATTGAGGAAGTTATTTATAAATTATATTGTTATTGGGAGTGTACATTGTGATTTCTACACATAGCGCCTTGTATGGGTCACGGTTGCTTACGAAAATAGCTGTGCAAAGGTTGTCATCGAGGTTGCTAATTGATACCGAAACATCAATACTAAATTATCTCAAGGACAAGACTCCATCGGAAAACGCTTCATGAAAACTATGTATTGCAGAGCACGTCGAGTAATATGTACAAGTTACAAAACAGGATTTCTTAAAACAAGAACTTTCTAGGTTTGTAAAATAAATAAATTAATCTTCGATAAATAAATAAACTTTGCAAAAACTCAATCGGTACATAAAATTACAAAAAAAATCCTATACGAGTACGTTTAATACGTGAATAGAGTATACGAGTATGTATACTCACGTAACTTACTTCACTTAATATATATATATCATGACATGGTAAAAACCTTTCTACAACAAGACGAAAATGACGGTTACAAAGTGCACGCTATGAATTTAGAAATGCAAAGTGAGTGGTTAACCATAGGTGAGTTCTGTATCCCATTAGCTCTAAAGTGGCGCACCTTGATCTATGACCCTGCCTTATTAAAATTTTATCTAAATGCATTCCAAATGACCCTCCCTGACCAAAGTAACTTGGTAAGGTGGTGAAAAGCCTCTGAAAAATGTTGCTATACTTGTGGAGAGGCGATATGTACAGCAAGGCACATATTGGTGGGATGCAAGGTGCTCCTTAATGGGAGTCATTACTCACGGCGTCATGACAGAGTACTTGAAATCATACGTGAAGCCATGAGCCTTTCAGTAGCTAGAGGAGCCCAAAAGGGATTGACGACAAACAAAAGACAAATTAACTTTGTAAAAGAAGGCTCAACTTCAAACTCCAGGAACAAGCCTTACTCAATCCTGGGTACAGCACCTGATTGGACTATTTTAATGGACACGTATGAAAAGCACTACAAAATCCCAGAGGATGTGGGTGTTTCGTCATCCAGACCGGATATTTTCCTTTTTTCTAGAGCTACGAAACGCATAGTCCTTGTAGAACTTACCGTACCGTGGGAAACTAATATACCTAAAGACCACGCGATGAAACAAAATAAGTATTACGACCTCCTAAACGAATTAACAAAAAACGGCTATGTAGTTAGTTTATACGCTGTAGAGAGCGAGAGAGTGGGAGCGAGAGGTATACCAGCAAAATCTCTCTATAACCTACTGAAAGACCTTGGCTTATCCAGAAGTGCAGTAAGTTCTGTACTGGAACGAGTATCTAAAGCTGCACTAGTAGGCTCATATCAGATTTGGCTGGGCAGGGGAGAGAAAAACGAGTAGTAAAGGTGAGTGTTGATGTACGTCAGAAAGGGGCCCCTTAAACCTACGCCCGAGTCACAAGTCTCGGGAACTACTCGAGTTTTTCCTCTCTCTACCACACGATGGACCCGGCACCCGCACGGTGAATCCATAGAATGCTAAGAAGATCGTCTCGTCTCACGTTGTTTGTCCGTGATGGACTCCTAAACTACTGAACCGATCTTAACGTATTTTTGTATTGATAGGCAGAGCCTTTATTAACAAAGCTAAAATACAATGAGAACTACACAACGCTACATACCTAACTAACTACTTACACTAAGCACACCTGAATTATCCACTGACTAATGAAGGTCTACAGAAAATCAAGATGTTCAAGCCCACTACCAATCGGAAGCGTATCCAGCATGCTGGCGGTATTACCACGCTGAATGGCAATGCTTAAGCGTTGGGCCAAATAAACGTATAATAAAGTAACGTATTTGGTTATGAAGCGAATACACATATTCTTTTCTATTTATGCTTATTTGTTTATAATTACATAATATTTAGGGGTCCGCAACTTGACACGACTTATTAACAAATTGCCCTCCATTCAGCAGAAAACGATTCGACGCAAGATGTGCTTCATGAAATCTAATAAAAGACTACACACGAGATATTAGAATTTCACGAATCCCAGGATGATTAAACGTCCAGTTATGACGGCCATAAAAATGCCAAAGCGGAGCGTGGACTAGTTGTTATTGTTATTCAAAACAATTTTTAAATTTCTGTTCTCTTGAAAATAGTACCGCGGCTATGAGCTTTGAATTACGTCCTCATTATAGTTTTAAATAAACTATAAAAAATACTAACTCCTAACAATATAGTGTTCAACATGTAACGTAGTATTGTGAAATTCGAGTTATGCATTTATTTGTATTTTTACTCGTTTAGTGCCACCCTTATTTTCTAACAGTTCCCAGCGATACCGCCGAATACAAACCTAATGCCTATCATAAAAAAACCGCGAGCACGCCAGGCGTGGCGTGAGATTGGTAAGAACACGCTAGACGTGTCGATGGCATTAAATAAGTTAATATCGTTTTTTGACTGCACTGATGTACATAATTTATGATAGATTTAGCTCCCATAAACCTTAAGAAAATTATTGGAATGCCGGATTTCAAGTTTTATGGTAAACTCACGTTTAAATCCCAAATATGATATCATAACCGAATGAAGCTACCCGAGAGTAGGCAACCCTAGCTGTGTCCTATTAATATTAGGCAAAAGTTTGGATGTTTGGATGAATTGAGTTGAAATTTGGAACATAGGTTATAGCCTGGAATAGTACATATGCTATATTTTTATCACAGCAAAATAACAGAAAGGGGGAACTAATTATATATCAGAAAATGTAGTTTGCCCACTTTTAAGTTCTCTTTACAGAGAGTCGGTGTGTTTCTTATAATGAGATAGTCAGGGACATGATTGATTGTAACACACTGGCTAAGTACTTACAGTTTCTATTACGATGTCCTCGAACGAAGTTTTTAATAATAAATGTTTACTTTCAAGTTTGATTTTACCACTGGCTAACGGTTTTTAACGGTGACTAACAACAGTGTGAGGAAACCGTGGTTGCCGTGGGCTAGACCACAATCAGTTTGGACAGTAAAAAATGGCACGAGTAGTCGAGTATACACATAAGTAAACAAATTGATTACTTATTCAATAATATTATTATGAAAAGCATGTGTTAATTTAGCCCGATATTGATGGCTAACAAACAAGATGGCTTAACACACAATGATATTGACAATAAAATACATATTGTCATTAACATTGTGTGTGTGTGTGTGTGTTAACATTAACATTGTTGATATCCAGAAGTTCTCATTTTTACGTCAATATCAGGGGAAAGTCATATTGTTATGTGCGGGCGAGCGGTAATATTTTAATTGAGGAAATTATTTTAAGGCAGGCGAGTGTTTCTGTTTTTTGTTCCAAATGGAGGACAAAAATAGTTTCCATAACGAAAATAGTGTTGATAATAGTAATCTCACGGAAAATCAATATTTGCCAATATGTATCGTCTAGTAATTCATTTTACCTTTTTTTCTCATCAAATTCTCCATCGTTACTTTTTAATATACTTATTTAATTTTAATAATAGCCCTGAATCCAGCTGCAGAGCGACTGAGTGAAATTGTACCACGCAAAATTGATGTTGTGTAATTAATGTACGGTGCATCGGACCATACTCGTATCATGATAAAGATTTTTGACAATCTTAGATTGACAATATTTTGAAGTGTGTGTTTTATACATACTGCATAAAATTGCGACAATTCGTCAAACAATTTTTTTTTTGTTAGCTGATCGACATGTAGATTGTACTTTTATGAATAAACTTTGACTTTGAGAGATGAATCACAGTTTTACATTTTTACATTGACGTGTTTTCAATAACTTTTCATGCAGTAAGTGGTAGTTGGTTATTTAATATTTCGATTGATATTAATTTCGTAAAATTAATTTCTTGAGCTTGATTGTAGCTAAAGTATTGTGATAAAATAATGTAATATTAGCAGTATTTCTAGTTAGAGACTTTTACATATGCATTAGAGAGAGAGATAGAAGACTGAACAGACAGCGCTTTGTTAATTGCTTTGAATAGCTCTCAAACTATAGCAACCTTGCGTAGTTGTCCGTAGCATTCGCACCTGCTACGAAATCGTAGATTGTAGTCTACGTTCAAATTGATTCAATAAAGTTGTAGCAGCAATTTGAAGTCTATTTAACATTTAAAGTAAGATTGTTTTTAGATTTTCATTAATTTTATTACATTGAAAGACATTTCAGCGATGTTGCTTTTAATAAACTTAGCTTTCATTCGAAGCTATATGTACGTTAATTTAGCAAAGTAGTGAGATAAATAGCATCATTGATTAAAATAATGAAGTTCCGGCTGGTCTAGTCGGGAGAACGGCGACTGCCAATCTGGAGACCCCGGGTTCAAATCACGCGCGCACCATTGTCTTTTCGAAATCGTGTGCGTAATGCCGCTAGCTTAAAACTGTAAAGGAAAACATCGTGAGGAAACCTACGTGTACCTAGAATCTTTCGAAGTCATGTGTCATCCACCAACCCTACCCGCACGGGGCCAGCGTGGTGGATTATGGCTTTGATTCTCTCCTTGCGAGAAAAAGCCCCGAGTCTCAAATCAAATCAAATTAATAGTTTTATTTCAGTAACAATGTACAAAAGTAACATATATATATAACCAGAAATTATCTTTAAGCAAAAAAACCTTTTTTGAGAATTTCCAGCAGTGGGAACATTAAGAGGGATGTTTATGCTTTATGCTATTGATTAAAATAAATAGAAATAGAACTCTATCGATTTTTGTAATAAGTACACTTGATTACATTAAACGCTGAACTTAAAAAAAACGAAGGTGATCAGGAAAGCCGTCACTAATTTTTACATTTATATCTTTTCGCTTGGGGGAAAAGCAACGACCTTTGAAACGTGTATTTTTTTTTGAACCATGTTTCTTTCTCGATGTTTTACTTCACCGTAAAAAAATCAATAAACACACACTGGTAGAGATTTACAGTAACATCGAATATTCGATTCTAAATTTATTTACTGAAATCGTTTTTCCAGAACGTGGGTGAGGGGAACGAGGGCAGGTCTTGGTTCCGGAGACAGTGGTCGCGGGTGATTCAGCGCCTGCGCTACCGTATCAGCGGCAAAGGCCGAGCCAAAGCCCCCGACTGGTTCCTTGACAAGTTCTCCGCGAAAACCTTCACGGATCCCGACGAGCCGCTTTACCAGACGGAAAGATCGAAATTCTTCTGCGGCTTAAAGCTTTCGTTCGATCCCACTTTGCCAGCACACTATCAGGTACCTCTGACAATACAATACAACACAAATACTTTATCGGCACAACAAAATATTCAAACAGGTGAATTATTTCTGAAGGGTTTTCCGCCCAACTTTAACAAGAAAATGTTTTAAAAGGTTTTTTTAAATCTTTAAGCACCTCTCCGGTCTGACAAAGTATCGTCAATAATAATTTAGTTTAAGTCTTTCGTTATGTTTGCAATTTGACTTGTAATCGCGATAGTTTAAAAACTATACATACACCATAACCTGGCAGTATAATAGCTGCCAAAGTTGTGGTACTTTCCCATACGGAAACTGCCAAAAGCACTACAAAAAAGTTTCATGGTAAGACATTCTGATAAAGTAAATATATGACATGACGTTTCTTTTAATTGATAATAGGGGAATTATTGTGTTGTATTGAAATTAGTTGAGGTAGGAATATTTGAAGATTACGCCTAGGGAAGCAATATTCAAATATTTGCACTGTGTCTATGTGTCTGGGTGTTTCTATGTATAATAAGTACGTATTTACAACTACATAAGTATTATATCAGTTACCTGGCCGCCATATTACAAGCTTTGCTTAGTTTGGGGTCAGATGGTGTTGTGTGTGAATTGTCCACCAATATTTATTTATTTATTTATTAGCTTTGTTGTTAGTTATTCTACCGTAATGTGCAAACACCACTGTGTTCCGGTCTGAAGTGCAATGTTTCCATTGCAATTAACGAGCATAGAGATAAACCATTCTACCATCCTATAACATGTCGCCTGAGTAGCAAGCGCACTAACAATGCTAGAATAGTTTCTATTCTGCACGTTGCAATTGAATAACACTGTGTTATGAACAGGCGCGTTTACTATTAGGTACACGTCAGGCTCGTCCCGTCACTCTTTACTAAAAAAAAGGTACATTCCTACTAATATCATAACATGTCAATATTTAGATGTTTGAAAGTTGATTAGTCCAAACACGTCGCAACGTCAGAACGGATCGAGTTGCAATTTGGAACACAGTTAAACTATAGTTTGGTAGAACACAGGCAACTTTTCACCCCGGAAAATTAAAAGGACCAGGAACTACGCGGGTAAAACCGCGAGGCGCTGCTAAATCAATATACAGCCAAGATTTCAATGAATAAATTTAAATAGAGAACTATAGATACATTTTTCTCTAAGTAAACAATACGCAAATAAATTCTCATTTGCATATTGAACTTGGATATATTTAGCCGGCACTTTCAGCTAATTAGATGTTTATTTCAGTGGCTAGCGGTCGTGTCTCTGGCTATATTCTACAACATGGTGTTCGTGATCGGTCGAGCGGTTTTTTGGGAACTCGACAACCTGTCTTCCTTCTGGTTCGTATTGGACTACGTGTGCGACTTCATATACCTGACTGATACCGTAGTACATCTGCACGAAGGTAAGATGCTGGCGTTTTGTATACCTCACTAAACATTGAAGTGGCTTATCTAAAAAACTTCGGAGTGCAACTGATCTGTAGAATCTAATACCACTACAATACAATACAAAACACTTGATTATACCACAAAACAATACAGAAATACAATGATTATACTGTAGCTACCACTGTAGGTAGAAAAATGATATCGTTTCATGGCTGACGTTCCAAGAACTCAAACTGAAGAAGTTTGACTCTTTGTTGACGAAGACGTTTGTGATAAGAAAGTTTAGGCTGTAGAATGACATGCCTGAGTGATTTTTTTGTGATATATGTATATTTGTTGATCGCACGTATACAATCTTGTTGTCTTCAAATTGAGAGTGAATCAGTTTTTTACAGGGCAAGCACGCTCCGTCGTAGACCGCATCGTTGCTTAACATCGGGCGAGAAGGCGGTCAAGTGTAAACCCTTAATAGTTAAAACTAAAATTCCGCATTCTTGAAATTAAAAAGAAAGGATTCTTTTAATCCAGAAAACATAAAAAATACAAAATTGTGAAACCGCTTAAATCGTTAAGATCTTAAGTATTTATTATAAATGAAAAACAAGGATTGATTAATTATTAAATGACTCCTTTTTCGCTTACCAAAATTCAAGTTTTTTAATTAAGCCACTTCAAATCTAAATGTGCGATATTGATGTTTGGTTTTATACACAAGGTTACACAAAACGCATGTACTAAGAGAAAGCGTCGTGCCCATCACAATTAATACTATGCGATAAATGCCTTATTTTTTATTGATTCTTCTGTAGTACAGAGCGACGGGACGAACATGGCATGTACCTGATGGTAAGACACACGCCTGCCCATAAACAGCAAAGTTATACGAAGCTATTGTAACATGAAGAGTCCAAACCACTTTTTTGCCTGTTGCCACTGCACTGCACTGCGCTTGTCACTCAGTTATTTAAGATGGTTTATCTTTATGTCCTGTAATTTCTCTGGAAAAATTGCCCTTCAAAACGAAATTTAGTTATATTTGCATAAATTTGTGAAAAGTCTGTATAGTATTTATGACACATATTTGTATTAACAACCCCTTTATTTCAGAGTTTGTATCAGAGTGTGGATTGATGACGGATATTTTTTGTTATTGAACGTCTAAATAACATATTATAACGTGCAAATGATCGTACTTATATTAGAAACGCCTAAGTTTATGTACGGACGTTTATTAGTTTTAACTCAACAGAACAGTTGCTCACGTTATACCAAGCACAGATTCGCTCCTGTATGGAGTACTGTTCCCACCTTTGGGATGGATCGGCTAAGTATCAGCTGGAGGTTCTGGAATCGATCGAGAGACGTGCCAAAAGGCTCATATGCAATGACATCCTCGAGCGAAAAAGACTGCAAAGTCTCGAACATTGCCGGAAAATTGCTATCTTATCGGTTTTTTATCGGTTACACTTCGGAGAGTGTGCAACTGATTTGCACGATCTAATACCACCTTGCCCTTTTTTCTACCGGAATGATCGTAGTTCGAAAAAGCGACATCGTTTCATGGTGGATGTTCCAAAGACACGAACGAAGAGATTTGACTCTACTTTTGTGATAAGAGTGTCAAGGCTGTGGAGTGGAATTCGTTGCCTGAGAGGGGTTTTCCCGATAGTAACAATCTTTGTGTCTTCAAATCGAGAGTGAATCGGTTTCTTTCAAGTAAACACGCTCCATCGTAGACCGCATCATCATTTAACATCAGGCGAGATAGCGGTCAAGTGTAAACCTATAAAAAGAAAAAAAATCCTTTCATGCATTTTTGTTAATTATATCTAATTACTCCAAACTAGTTAAGTATGTTATGTGTAGGTCTCAATTACATTATTTTATAAATTTAAGGTAAAAAAGTGGTGTCGCAGCTGCCACTACGCATATATAAGTACGAAAGCAAAATGAATTTATTTTGTGTTTTATTTCAGTCAAATGACCGTAAATTTTTCGCACGCTTTCGATCGTACAATGTACAAGAGCCAAAACCTCGAATACATACGATTTAAATCGTATGGTTGACAAGACTGGCAAAAATCAGTACCGATTTTTGGGAATTAGGGTAAACAAAACAATCTGATTACAATTTGCCTAGACACGAGACGATATATGATGCTAATGATAATATCATCAATGTTACTATAATGTTGACGTGAAATTTGTACTACAGAATGAGTCAAGACCTGAAAACTAACGTAAAATCTGCACTACAGGAATGAGTCAAGACCTGAAAACTAACGTAAAGTCTGCACTACAGGAATGAGTCAAGACCTGAAAACTAACGTAAAATCTGTACTACAGGAATGAGTCAAGACCTGAAAACTAACGTAAAATCTGCACTACAGGAATGAGTCAAGACCTGAAAACTAACGTAAAATCTGTACTACAGGAATGAGTCAAGACCTGAAAACTAACGTAAATCTGTACTACAGGAATGAGTCAAGACCTGAAAACTAACGTAAAATCAAACCTCATGGGTGATGGGTCTAGGCTGAGTGCTGACGTAAAACCTGTGATTGAAGTATGGAAATCAGAATGAAAATAATCCCTATCGACAAGTTATGCAAACTGATCGCCAAATTTGGAGAGTGGAAATCGGTCGGCGTCCCCAACAACCCACCACTCCCTGAATGGAGTTTAGCTAACCTTCAAACATAGTATTAGCGTCGCATTACACACTTTCAGTACAATTGCGCGTTATTATGGGTACTTTACAAGATTGAGGTTGTTTTTTTTTATAACACCACAAGATTTACCCCATGGTTTTCCTTGCCATTTGGTGCAAATAACTTAAAAAATTGAAATAGCCTCCTACAGTGACTGGGCCACTGATTTAATACGGCACTTTTTTAATACAATTTTGATAAATTCAAATCAATAATATATCAGTTTTTATAAGCATGCGCCATCGGTAACCGCATCGTCGCATATCATCGGGCGATACGGCGGTTAATTTCTAACCTATTAACGTGACAATAAATTTTAAGAAACAAGAAAGTGACAGATTTAGATGTAACAACAATCAGACGAACTTTTTAATTCGTAGTCAATAAATCGTTGTTAGGAAAAAAGAGTCACTTAGATGTTTTATTTTCCTTCGACAAGCAACTCACCAGCGAAACTCATTATGGCGTGCAGAAATATTGTACATAGATTTAATACAATTCTGAAATTAAATGTACTCGTATTAATTGAAAGAATAAAATTTGTTAAAACATTTATTCCCCATAAAACCCCTAGTAGTATAAGATCCGGCTGCAGTATAGGTGCAATCATCCCGTATTTGCGCATATATAGGATTAGAAGAATATAATATCTACCAGGTAGATGTATTATATCTACCAGGTTGCCTATCAAAATTCGGTCGCTAGTATTCTCAATTAAATGTTTGCGCTTACATTTTATATTTGCAAACGCTGGCTGAACTCTACGAGATAGATTAAGAAGCGCCATGCTCGTTGAAATTTGTGCACTATATTGTGCAATAAAAAAACTGATTTAGAAAGTTTCTGGAGACTTCCTCAACGAGAACAACAATTTTTAACTTCTTTAAATAGAAAAAAAAACCTTTTTCTTTTGTAAGCGGTATAGGTGGTCATGCCTTTTGATTATTCTATCATTTGCTTTTACTGAGTTTTTCTATCAGCAGATTATAATATGTAATATCGTATAATCTTGGTGCGTTTTTAGGGTTCCGTAGCCAAATGGCCATAATACGGGACCCTTATAGATTCGTAATTTCTGTCTGTCCGTCCGTATCTCACAGCCACTTTTTTCCGAAACAATAAGAACTGTACTATTGAAACTTGGTAAGTAGATGTATTCTATGAACCGCATTTAGATTTTTATACAAAAATAGAAAAAAAAACAATAAATTTTGGGGGTGTCCCATACTTAAAACTGAAAAAAGAATTACATTTTTATACATATATATAACCATAATAAGGTAAAACCATATATTATGTGTTATCTATGGATATCATATTGTGGGTTATCTATGGATAGGTCTTCAAAAATGATATTGAAAACTGAAGCAAGAAGTGTATTTATTTATTGACATAGACGATTTTATTTGAGAAGCACAAGTGCAATTGACTTGTGGGGAAATTTCTAAAGCGATGTTTTCATACAAAATCGCTCCATACATATGTAAACTTTAAAAAAAATTAAAAACGCATTTCGTTCAAACGAGTAACATAATCTTTATCGTTTATTTGATGACGAACTGTGGGAGAGCCGAGAAGGAGACTGTTTTTCTTTCCTTCGATCACCACCACGCCTTCGTCGGAGGGACCAATTATTCAATAAAAAACTGTTTGACGTAATGTTGTTCAGGCAGAAATTTAACTGATTTATCATTGTATGTTAAAACATAATATGGCGGTATGAAGTGCTGGATTTCAACTTGTATGAAATAAATATTCTGATTTTTTTATAACTTATTCGAGGCCATTAGACTGCTGTAAGTAATTGCTGACGCGACATGATTGGATTCTGAGCTTCTCATACACATGTGCAGTCAACCGGACTAACAACCACATTACTGCTACTAGATAGAGGCTGTATGCAATAAAGTTGGTTCGGCCTTTTCAACTTTAACGACATTGCAGAAAAAACTGAATTTTTTGACTAGGTTAGATAGTTAGGTAATAATTTAACTCTTACATTCACTTAAAATCAATCAAAGCACAAATACAAAAAGCTTAAAAGTAAAGTAACAACTGGCGACTTAATCGCTTTTTTCGGTCGTTGGAGAACTTAGAAATTTGACGGGAAAGGAAATATCAAAAGACGGGCAAATACAAATAAGGCATAATGTATTATGTAAGTACCTATACATACAAACTATCTGCCGTATTAAAAAAAAAAGATTAAATCAATTTTATGTTTTTCGAAATTTGACAGCATTTTTACCTTAGGGTAAACGAATCAAAAAGCTGACAAATTCAATCAAGCAGTTCAACAGCTAAATAAATTTTCGGGGACAAGTGAACTCTTCTTATTTTATTTCGTAGTAGGGCTCCCGTGTCAACAACCCCAACATATTATGGAACCACGTGTTGCTTTATTGATAAAAGCAACAAGTTGTCAGCCACAGGTTTGGTTCCAATCGCGCCTTTTCCACAGATAGGCCGATTCAAACGATAACAAAAACAACTGTTGCTCAGGGCGTTGCCCAAATCTATACAAACTCTGTGTATTATACAATTATAATTTTTATCAGATCAAATAATACGTACCTACGAGTACTATCGAAAAATGTATTGATTTAGAAAACTAATGTATTTTACAAAACAACGAACATATTTATTTTACACACACACAAACAAAAGTTATCGCTAGTAACAACTCTCAATGACACGGATGCGGAAGAGTGTATTGTAATCGATAAAGCGACAGAGTAAGTCGCAGATATTGCTTTCGAGTGAGGCTCGCAAATCAACAGTTTGTCACCCACGTGCGGGCCGCGCCTTGCGTCATCAAATTTAGCTAACGTGTGGACAAACATTCAACCCAGCCTAGTTGCTTTTCCGCACAAATGCTGCCTTAATCCGGAGCGATTCTCTTGCGACTGAATATTCTAATTATACTTAAGTTAGCTGTGTTCCTTACTCTTCGATGTGATGTTATGTAGTTCTTAGCTTTTCCTGTGAATAGAGATTAGATATAATAAGTGGTACCTACAATCTTTCGAAGTTATTTGTCATCCACCAACCCGCACTGGGCCAGCGTGGTGGAATATGGCCTTAACTCTCTCCTTGCGAGAGAAGACCCGAGTCCCAGCAGTGGGAACATTTAGTGGACTGTTGATGATAATAAGTGGTTAAGCAAAAACCAAACTCTGCAACGAAATATGTTATTATATAAGTATACTAGCTGTACCCTGCCATGCTTTGCAGTGGCACATTGTGATGCAAAAAATAGATAAAAACAATCCTTGATGCCGATTATATATCATTCTAAAATTTCAGCTCGATCGGTGCAGAACTTTTTGAGTTTTTGAAGCGTACATAAACCAACATTACATTTTTATATATAGAGATATACGCAAAATCAAAGACCAAGCGCATCGAAAGCATTAACAACAATTTTATAATTATTATGTATTGTTTCAGGGTACCTTGAACAAGGGCTCATGGTGAAAGATTCAACTTTGCTAAGGCAACATTATTTTAAAACAACAGCATGGCGATACGATATCGTATCACTGATACCTACGGACATAGCGTACTACTGGTGGCCCCCTGGATCCTGCGACGCCGTAAGTATCACTTTATGACCCTGTGGTAATTGGTGTTGTGTGCTACTTACCAATAATGAATGGTGTTTGCAGTGGGCTCGCTGACGTCATGACTCATATTTTCTAGTGCGACGCGTTAAACCTATGCATGGCCGAGAAGGCATACTTTAACTTTGTTATTGCTGAATTGTCAATATTGGTCTTGTTCCAGAATCGTTTGCCGTGCCCTGTTATTGTGCGATTCAATAGAATGTTGCGCCTACCACGAATGTGGGAGTGGTTTGATCGCACCGAGACTGCCACTAGCTACCCTAATGCCTTCCGGATTTGCAAAGTACAACCTCACTTTTAATTCACTAATTATTTGTCAACTTGCTTGGGAAAATAATAACAAACATTCAATGTATATTGCAGGTTGTCATGGCGATTATTGTACTCATACATTGGAACGCCTGTCTTTATTTTTCCATAAGTTATGCCATCGGCTTCGGTACCGACAACTGGGTTTACAATATAACCGGATCACGCAATGAGACCCTTATCCACCAGTATATTTATAGCTTCTATTGGTCTACTCTAACACTTACAACTATTGGCGAAACGCCACAGCCAGAAATCGATGTCGAATACCTTTTTTGTCGTCGCTGACTTCCTAGCTGGTGTCCTAATTTTTGCAACAATCGTCGGAAACATCGGTTCAATGATATCAAACATGAACGTGGCCAGAGTTGAGTTTCAAAATAAAATGGATGGAGTCAAGCAGTACATGGCATTTAGAAAAGTCAGTGGCCAATTAGAAGCCAGAGTTATTCGGTGGTTCGCATACACATGGGCCCAAAGCGGCGCTTTAGATGAAGAAAACGTGTTGTCGTCATTACCCGATAAGTTAAAAGCTGAAATAGCAATTCGAGTCCACTTGGAAACACTACGTAAAGTCAGAATTTTTTCAAGATTGCGAACCTGGTCTCTTAGAAGCACTAGTATTGAAACTTCGACTGCAAGTATTTAGTCCAGGAGATTATATTTGTCGAAAAGGCGACGTTGGTAAAGAGATGTACATTGTTAAACGTGGGAGACTTCAAGTGGTGGGTGACGATGGGTCCACTGTTTTGGCTACCTTGAGTGCAGGATCAGTTTTTGGAGAAGTGAGCGTTTTAGAAATCGCTGGAAACCGGACAGGCAACCGTAGAACCGCTAATGTACGTGCTCTGGGATACTCGGATTTATTCTGTTTGGCGAAAAGAGATTTATGGGAAGCTCTGGCAGACTACCCAGATGCTCGCGCAACGCTTACTGAACGTGGTTGTCAACTTTTAAGAAAGGTATTATCGTATGGCTTAGTTTGACTAGAAGCACTCTTCCTGTAATAAGGGTAATTTTTTTTAAATTTAAAGAACCTTTTTTATTGAAACTTAATCAAAAAATATATTCATAAGGCTTAAATATTCAAAGTTTATATCAATTCCCGCAACAGGAAACGAGCAAAAGGCAGTTTATTTAAGCTTATTGTTATCGTGTTCTCAATTGTACATAATTCTAATGACTAAATTATTACAGGATGGACTATTAGACGAAGCTTTATTTTCAAGCGCACAGACAACTCAACAAAGCCTAGAAGAAACCGTTCACAAACTAGAAAATACTGTAGAGATCATGAACAATCGCCTACAAAGTATACTCAGTGATGTAGGTGAGGAGCAGGCCAAAATAAAGCAAAGGATAGACAAAATTGAAGTCAGGTTAGTGCAAACAATCGGTTATTTGAGCCATTGCCTATAGCGAATTGCGAACTCGACGCTTATGCGACTGTTTTAATAAGATGAAAGTAACAATACTGTATCTTATTTGTGAAATTATTGAATTCCCAGGACGGTGAGTGAAGGTGACTCTGACGAAAGCACATCGACTGTATCCGAATTGCAGAGCGAAGGTCCACAATTTTGTGAAGCTTCAGTGTATGGTGACAATGAGTCTACGAAAAGTCCCGATTTAGTGAATAGTCCTGATCCGACAAAGACTTCTGTTCAGAACTTCTCCACGCTGCCCATGCCGCTACCTCGCATGTCGCTGCCAGTGCGAGAGCGCGGATTTTCCTTCAGCGTGGAACGGCTTCCAAGCTTGCTGCGCGTAATGACTGAACCGCGCAGCAAGTCTCTCCGCTTGAAGAAATCGTTCAAAGACGAATGCAATTGAATTGCAAGTGAAGTGAAGTGCAATGTGATTATTTGATATAGCTAGCGGGAAAAAATACGAAATCGATATTTCCAAAATGTATATGATACGAGAAAGACACCATGTAATAGGAGAGGATTCAAGTTGTTGAGTTTGACTCATGTGTCAAAATTAAATTTGGGATATCAGAGCGTTATAACGTCGCATCTTCTAGGGAGGGAACGATGAGAGAAAAAGTTGTGTTAATAGATATTACCGTTTAGAACTGTCACACGGTCGTTTCACGTTTGGCGAGTTTAGAGAATGAATATAATTTATGTACATTTTGAATAGTATTATTAATTTATTTAACGGTTTGACGATGTATTTGTTACATTTTAGATTCCTTAAAATCTTTTAAAAATGGAATGAGTAGGTTAAAGTTATCTACTCTTTAATACGGAAAATACCTGCTATATCGGTCCAAAGCACCTGTCTGGCTACACAGTGTGGGAACGCCGTTAGCTTGATTAACATATCTAAGAGTAGGTCTGACGATCTCGTTTGAGTATGATTTTATGCGAGGGTACCTTTGGTAATTAATAAGATGAATTATTGTACTAAAGATAAGAGTTAATCAATCAATTTCCCCACGTGTGGTGCCGGCCGGCTCAAACCTATTCAAGTTTTAGCTTCATCTGGCGGCACAAGCCATCATTTTTATTTATTTACCTTTAACAATTAATTTGACTTCCATTTAATAAATAGTATCAATCACGTATTGTGACGTATTAATAAGTCGATACGGTAAAACCACCTTTTTATAATACTGTTAAAGAATTCCAAGGAATCTCGAACCAAATACATTCGTTGCACCTAATGGCTGAATTGTTAAGTTTCAGATATTTTATTTTTTTGAGACGTATTTAACTCTTATTTTTAACGTTGTTGTTTTCAAATTAAGATATCAGCATTATTAGAACGCGTGTCAATGAAAAGTGGCTTTAACGAGAAAGATTTTAGGGGTTTTACAAACGTTGTAAATGAATGTATTAATCGAAAATGTTTTATATGATATTTTCTCATATTTAAGGTGTCTGTTTTAAGTAGGTATTTCCCATAAATATAGGTCCAATAAGCGTATAAAATAAAAAATACTCCGTTTTTACTGATACAATATCGTACGATCATTAAATTAATCTCATTTGGATTATTAAACAATTAATTATAATCGTTGTTAGTTTTCAAAAAGGCAAAAGTTCCTGAGCTTTAGCATTTATTGTTTTATTTGAAACATCTTGTGTAACAACTACTTTTTGTTTTCCTTAAAATACTATCGATCAAAATACCTCAGTGTTAAACTGTTACTTATTTCCTCATTGACATAATAATGTTAATTTTATTACTAATAACAATACGAGTATAAATATATTAGTTTCGATATAATTAGAAATAAACTATTATTAGGCGGTACGAAAGTTGCCACTACAATATCAAAGTATACGTAGTTTAACTATAATGTAGTTGTCAGTGGAAATATCACTCGGTGTTTTAGATTATAATGAAAATTATTTAATAATGTTTGGGATCTGTGAATATGATTGTGACAGAGTACCTACTAACGGTACTCTGCTGTTTATCACAACTTTTATTAACCGTATCGAGTGGCTCTCGAAGTTTTATCGCGATATTATCCTAGATTTGAGAATTTATCATTGATTTTTCAGTATATTCCAAAGTCATAGGTTTAAGTTCCAATAGTATATACCTACCTGATAAATATTAGAGTAAAATTACTTCCGAAATTTATATCGCTGGTATGTAAGAAGTGTTTACTTCCATGATCTTTTGAACTTTAATTGATGATTAGATATCGTTATATTGTTTAAATCAGGAACTCGTATAATAAAAAGAAGTTTGGGTTGAGTGCTGTATGTCAATAATAATATCCACCATTATTTATTTATTATTAGCTGCCCCGACAGTGGTCTAGCACAGTCGAATAGATACATTGATAGATGTGAAATGTCTCTCACTGGACAGGTATTTTAGTTTAGTTTGTTGATTGGTGAAAAACAGTATTTCAGAAAACACCGATCGTTTTTCCTTTTGTCTCACATTTGCTGATTAATTATTACTTCATCACATCGTGAGCCACAGCTTTATCCCTCTGCATTAATGTTTTATGCATTATTCGTTAAAGCTATATAGAGTTGTTAAACAATAAATATATGATTACTGAACCAACTACCTAAGTCAGTCTAATGAGTCTACTAAGTCAGTCTTAAATGTTTTTTAATAAGAGCTTCCCCTATACGAAGTATTTTATGAATAATATGTAGGTACAGTGTACATCTTACTATGTGAGTAAACCAGACCACAATACTACAAACTATTAGGAGAGATTGTATCAAAGTTAAGTGAAAATTTACCGTCTTTGGAATCAATGAATGACACACATGTTTCGACTAAACTTTGGCCCATTATATATCTCGATCGTCAATCATCGCCTGATTTACAAGCTGTCGTAGTAATGATAATACTAGTCCCAACAGTGGCTTCAGTGAACGGTTTTAATGGGAAATGTCGACCAACATCTCAAGGTGCTTTCGATAGATGGTTGGGTCAAAGCTCAAATATCAACAGACACGGAATGTATCGTCCGGAGGTTCACACTCTGCAGACAATCGAACGGTAGCTTGGCTCCTGCTCCGCTACTAGCTAACAGGCTATTTCAGTTTTTAAACGGTTTATAATGTTTTATGTTGTAAATATTCACTATAAAAAACTTAAAAAATAAGATGTCAATATTATTCACAATAAATATGTGAATAATAATATCTACTTACCTTCATAATGTATTTTATGCAAATACCTACTAAATGTTACATACTTACTAATTAACTATACTGTTACCCTGTTTGAATATGAATGTTTTGCATGTCATTAAGTGTCCCGAAGAATTTTAAATAAACGAAATTCCTTACAGATTTTTTAATTTTGTTGCCCTTTTTCGTATGGTTCAACTTGATGTTCCCACTGCGTGGACTCTAGGCCGTGGTCCACCACGCTGGCGGATAATGCCTGTCCTCGAAATATATCTTTCGTGGCACAAAACAGCTTTCCTCAAGGTTCTAAATAAAGAGTTACTCTCGATCCTGGAAAGACATTCAGAAGTGCCGGCGGGATTCTAACCTACGGCCTCGTGGTGGTAAAACTTGATGTTCTAATCATCAGACCACCACGGGTTTAGGCTCTACTTACCAATTTCCATTTAAGCATGATTTTTAGCATTTAGCAAGAGAAGAAAGGAAAGGAAAATAGAGAAGAAAAGGAAGGACAGGAAAATCCGACACCACTGTTTCATGGTCGACGGTTCTTAGAGCTGACGGAAGAGGTTTGATGCTACTTTCATAATACGAACAGCTAGACTATGTAATACGTTATCTGAGTAGGTTTTTACGATGGGTAGGTACAGACTTGATTTCTTGAAGTGAAAAGAGAATCTGTTTCCTCTTAAAGCGTTGCATCGTAGGCCACATTGGCGGTTAAGCGTGACCTAATCAATAACTTAAACATGTACATGTTTATGTATAAAAACCAATAATACAATGATTATATCGATGGGTAAGAGTTGTAGTATACAATATGCCTGCCTATTAGATCAGAATGCCAAGTCTATACCTACAGTACTTCTATGCTTGTCACCCAGAGGCCGTCTCTTTGCCTTGTAATTTTCCTAAAAACAGCCTCCCAAATCAAATGGAATATGCAAACATCGAATCTCTAACACTCCAGGCTGACTCTGTAAAGAGCCGTATTTTGGTGTCTTCATTTTGAGAGATGTGAGTGAGGAATCTGTTTTTTTCTAGGGAAACGCACTCTATCATAGACCGCATTCGTCGCTTAACATCAACCGAGATGGCGGTCAAGTGTAAAATTATACCTAACAGTGTATACTATACCTAATCATAATAGATAGATTTCAATCTGGCGTTCATCACAAGTAAAACTACGTAAGGGCAATTACTTTATTTCTTTATTATCATAATAAGACAGTACAGATGATTGAATTTACCGAATTGACAACGGAAACATCGACATATTGGGTTGAATTGGATGAATATTCTTAAAAGAAATGCTGGAACAGCTATTTTTGAGATCAACAACGCACGTCCTAGAAACTGTCAATACGAACTGTTAAATTGGAACCGCCCAATCGATTATAATTACGCTCTTATGAGTGCTACACAACATTGATTTAAAAAAAAAACAGAACACTTACATGCAACATCACTTTTAAAGTATACCTATAACGTTCCTATCAACACCTATAACGTTCCTATCAACACCTATAACGTTCCTATCAACACCTATAAAGTTCCTATCAACATTTTGTTTTATTGTATAACATCTTCGACTTAAATTAAATGCATGCTTAAAATAACAAATTTATACAATTACTACACCAATATGTAAATTACAATAGAATTTTCATTAAATCACTCGGATAAAGTGCAAAATAGAACTAATCTTGTATCCCTCCAACTTTGGTTTTACATGAAACATTTTGAATACGGTGCCGCATTAAAAGTGAGTGCCTCTTCTTTAACGCCAACTGCCGAAAGAAAGACTACTCTTTACAATAAATATGACATAAAGAAAATAATATTATTTTTTATTCGACGACGACCGATTTGGATAGAGCTGTTGGCTCGGGAGGTGAGAGGACCCTTCTTATTCACCGTCAGGCCAGAAGGGGAAGCGGGCCCCGGCGTTGGCGGCGTCTGAGGAGGAGACCGCTTCGTGGCGGCGCGGGGGCGAGAAACTGCTAGAGGGCACGTAGCCTCCGTTGGGGCTGGTCGAACCTCCTGCAAAAACCAACGCAAATCCTTCAAATTCACATTCCTTTATTCCTGAATGTTATTTACAAGTCAAGTTATAAACCTATAAATTGCAATGAAGTATACTTATACATTGGCAAACAAAATAATCATAAAAAATATTGTACCACAGTACTTCAGCGGCAAAGCTGAGTTCACCAGTCCTGAAGAATTCCTTGTATATTTTTTTATAATTAGATAGAATACTAAGATTATTACTTGGATATCTACCGCCTTTATTGAAACTGTCACATAATGAAAGTAAGGCCACCAGACCACAATTACCTTCGTGCTTCAGGCGAGTTGGTGGTCAAACGCAGACATAAGTGCCCCAAAAAATCACCTGCTATTTACTTATTAGTCGTTTTCAATATAAAATTTAGAAGAGTGACATCTTTCAATGAATCTATTAACTATAAAATATACCAGCCATATACAAGCCAGGTTAGGATAAAGCATAAGCCCAATGCTGGAATTAAAATATTTAAAAAGAGATAAGTTACAGGGCAGTATGCTGGTTGCATACTTATTTATTTGTTATGTCAATTACAATTTTATTATCATTAGTATGTTAACAGATATATTTCCTATTAAATCGTGTAGCAAAGATCACTGCCATCTGTAGTTTTACCCTTGACATGAAAGCCATACCGACAGGCGTAAGCAAGAAGCGGGAAAAGAAAAAACATGTCCCGCACTTTTCAAACAAATGTGACTTGAAGATGTTAGATGTCGTATTTACTTTTAACTTATACAAACAGATGTGTAATTCATTTAATTGCCAAACGAGATTGTGATCAAACGTGAAGATTATCGAAAAACGAGTCTATCGTAGTAAGTAAACATTATCCAATTTAACAATTTCTCTCTCAACACCAACCCACCCATGTATGATTCTCATTCAATAAATATTCATACACGATACATCTGACCGGATTTCAGACGACGTATGTCTACCTACTACGACGTAAGTCGTGAGATTGAAACCCATCCAGGACAAAACTGACATACGATATGCGATTACATTATTCAAGTTCCGTATTAATTTATCTAAACATTATTGGTGTAAAAGTAAGGAGTAAAGGAGTCTTCCAACATGCAGTTGACCAACTTGGATATCTGTATAATAGCTAAAACAATAAGCAAAAGACTCAAACCTAAGTAGTTGTAAGCCACATACATATATTGCGAGCGAGACCTGGAATTTAATTTTAAAGTCACTATCGGCCGTTCCAGCTCGGGTTATGTCATAGTATAATAAACTAACAGTTTTCAAAAAAAATCGACCATAAATTGAGTTATTAACTGCCATATATCTCAAGCTAAACCGGACCAAATTACACATAAATGCCAACTTTCGTAGATCATTTGAGAATTTTTGTAAAGATTTCACTGGGAACACACATAGTTGCACTGGCTTTTATATATTATTTAAGATGTCCCATTGGCACCAGCTTATTTTACCTTCAGTCCAGAACGGGAATCGGGGAACAGCGGCATCTGAAGAAGTGACTATATCGTGATGCCGGTTTGGAGAAAACGCTCCAGTCGGCGCGTAGGCAGGGCCAGGACTTGGTGATCCATCTGCAACGTCATTATTCAACTTTAAACTTTATATTTTCTAGTTAACGTTCCGAAAACTTGATCGAAGCGGTTTGATTTCAGTCTCTTAAATACGTCCAACCAAACATTTAAATTTTAGGAGTGATTGATAATTGTAATTAGCTCGTAAAAAATATGGAGGGAAATTTTGAAATAGAAACAAGTCTCTTTTTACTTATAAATAATTGATAACTGGCCAATGTCTCACACATAATTATTTTTATCGCAATATTTTCTAAGTGGCCTGGTAGTGCTTAGAAGTTTTGAGTGACGTCACATCTATAAGTATACAGTTATTATATAGACGTGATGTCACAACTCCTCCCCTTCCGAAAGTTACATGATCTATATCTTTGTCAAATTTAATAGAGGTAGTTTGATAAAACAAAAAACACGTGTGCTATATTTTCCCATAACCTAGTTGACGGACTATTTATTTATAATGGTATATTTTTGACTTTATGATCTTAATTGGTGGGCCTTCTCCAATATACCCAATCTGAGTGCCTTCAAATAAGAATAAAATATTTATTTATTACTGCTTCAATTTCATCATACATTTAACACTAATAATTACACTTTTATAATTTAATAATGCAATGGAGATTGGATTGGTTTCGTCTAGGTAAATTCCAACTGATATCGTTTCGTCGATTTACATCAGGTAAGATGGCAAGCAAGCGACCAAGATGATCAGCAAAATCTCTCTCCGGTAAAAAAAAAAACAATTCTCGAAAAATAGTTACCGGTATACGTGTGAAGGTTAAAAACTCAATGAACGGGAGCCACCATGGTTGGGCCATTTTAGAAGAAAATTATCCAACAAAAACTTTTACAAAGGATTATTCTATCTTTTAAAAATACCACATAATAGGTTTAAGCTTAGCTAGCATCTTGCCTGATGTTCAACTACCGTGCGGTCTACGACCGAACACATTTACGTAAAGGAAACCGATTCGCACTCGACTCAAAAAAGACTACGCATCGGACATCAACCCTCTTCGTTTAAGTCTTAGGAACGTCAACTAAGAAACGGTGTCACTTTGATGTGCTCCGAGCAGTTCAATACAAGTGCTGTGATATTGTGAAAATAATAAATGTGATTTAATGTAACCAAATTTTAACATATCTTACCTAGATACAGCAATACATTTAATTTTAACATCATATTGTAAAATCACAGTAATGACCTGCATGACCAGTAATGAATTATTAATTAACACAATTTTAACTCAATAACGTGAATGATGACACAAATTGTGCTACATTTGGTTATAATTAATTTGCATACCTAATATGAAGCTTGATCCTGGATTCCAACGCGAGAGTGAGTTTGCAAGAACTGTGTTCCCCATTAACGAGCAAATAAAGAATTGATTAATTGATTAGGAGTATCAATGAGTAACCAAGATGTATTTAGTACTCACCAAGAGCGTTTACGGCAATAGAGTTGTAAGTATTCATGGACATGGTCTGCATAGGCTGTAGAGGGTTTTGCAACTGGAACAAGAATAAAATTACAAATTTATTCCGACTACCTCGGATTTATAATCTGTACCACATTCTACTAGTCAAGCCCTTTCATTTGATACCCATATTGAACGTGTTGTGAAAAAAAAATGTTATTCGCCATTTTGTGGTGACGGCCATCTTGGATTTGAAATTAGTCATAGTGTATAGTATTTTACCAGTCAAGCTCTTTCATTTAAGAACCACATTGAGGTAACTTATGAAGAATTATTAATTATTAAATTATTTTGTCCGCCATTTGTGGAGGTGGCTATCTTGAATTATAACCAAAAATAGCTAAGAACACAGAAATTTACCTTCCAGGAAAAAAAAAACACATGAAAATCGGCCCATCCGTTTGAGCTCTCCGGTGCCACAGACACACACAGAGACAGACAGACATCGACGTCAAACTCATAACATCCGTTTTTTATTGTCGGGGGTGATTACAAGTGAGCGAAATAATTTTAGCATCTATGGGTACCTATAATATCTCTATATATAATACCTCTTCTAATTCATTATTTCGCAATGCCGTACAAAAATCGTGCGACAATGAGAAATTATCGAGGGTTAGAAACCCCCTCTTTACCTGCACTTCGTTAGACAGCTTACCAGTGACGGCATAGTGCTGAATCTTAATATTTTATACCCTTCTACCATCATACATAGGTCTCCTGGTGGTTCATTTGACCTGCGTTTGACCTGCGGCGTTTTGATTGGACCTGCAGTCTATAAGACGTGTTTATGTACTTATTTAAAATATATTATGCTGGCTCGGGTTTCGGCTCAGAGATTTTAAATTGCATTTTCATTATCTAATCAGCTCTTTGCATGTATTATCCTTTTTATTTTCTAACGAGTTTAAAGAAAAGTTGTACTACAAAACCATTCATCAAGGAATTGAAGCATTCAAGCGTCGACCCGCAAACACACAGTTTTATTGCATTATGATACGGTTCTTAAAGTTTAATCTCAAGTTGATTAAGTAACTACGAAATTAGATTTTTTAATTATAAGCTAAGCTCATGGTAAGCCGAGGAATATAAGAAACGAAGATGAACCTAACGACAAATCTTTTCATCGCACAATGTTGTGGAGAGATACAACGAAGCAGTGCGATCGAAAACTCGCATCACACACTACTGAGACGCTTTGGTTTGATCCATTCGGATCCATTTGGATTGGGTTTGATGAACTGTTTTGAGTTTTGTTTGAGTGATGAAAAAGTATGTAAAACTGTAAATTTCACCTATGCGTAACTCTGAAACTGGCTTTCTTGTCAGAAACAATATAATACAAAACTAAGGATATTTAACGAGTGTTCGTCATAAAATATGTTTCAAAATGATAGATAGATAAGAGGTAATCCATAGATAAGCTATTTAATAGCTCATATTTTTGTTAAAATTATCGTAATAAGTCCTAAAGGAGATAGAAAATAATAAAATATATTCAAGTAAACGTAAAAAGAAATGATTTTTTAAAAGGCGTATAGACGAGTTTTTAAAAGATAAATAAAGTCTTAGCACACTTATAGTTATCACAAATGATAATTTGTGACCTGTTTTAAAATCTAATTGTTGTCAAAGTTTCAATTTTTGTTTAGGTATAAGTATTTTGAACAAATTGGCGAACCCCTGAAGCTTCAGGGACATTATGTAACAATAATATATGTGTACAACCCATGTTTTGCAAATTAAATTGACTTGAAATCGTAGTAATAAAGCGATTGTTCCACGAAAAAAGTGACGAGCGCAATGCAGTTTAGATTCTTTGTGTACAGATACTTGTGTGGTAGAATGCTGTGAAAGGTAGGCGCGTTGCTACTATTAGTAGCAGGTCTTGTTCGTCCTGTCGCAATTTTAAAATCCTTATGATTGTGTGGTTTTACACAGCATTATGGTTTTGAATTCCTTTTTTTTTAAAGAGAGCCCTGAATCTTTATTGAAGTGAAGTCTGCCGTGGAAAGTATTTAGCACTCTTTTGCCAGTTCATCTACTATTAAGTAGTTATGCGCAAACATTATAGTGTTCTTATTTGAAGAACTTTGATTCAAGAACTTTGAAGAAGACAAAATGAACGGTAATGTAAGCTAAATGAATTACGTTTTATAGAAACGTCGATTTTTAGCGCTTTACTTATAAATTTAATTTGCAGGCCGTACCCCTACAGTAGGACCTTTTGAAGTTGATTATTTTTGTACACGATGAAATTTAAAACAGTGATGACAACCCCTGATAGATATTATTGGTCTTTTTTTACATTTATAGGTTTTACTTGACCGCCATGTCGACTGATGTAAAGCGACGATGCGGTATACGATAGAGCGTGCTCAACTAGAAGAAACCAAATCGAGAGTGAATACTCTCGATTTGAAGATACCAAGATTATAACCAAAATTGTAAATAAATTTATAGGTAGGTAGTTGTTAAGTTAGGGGTTTTAAATTATTTTATCCTGTTTCGATTACTGTTTAACCGTAGTGGGATTTTATTTCAAACTTTTTAGAGAGCATTGAATTTTTTTTTTTAAATCTTACTGTTATTGTTTTTGTATATTTATTTTTGCCCACTCTATTTGCTAGATTGCAAATTTAATTTGATAAATTGTTTAAAGTATTAATAAAATATGGACAAGAAACTCTCTCTCTTTCTTTGGTTGTGTCATATCTTAGCTTTTGGTGGTTTGATGCTATTACCAGTACATGGTTAGTCATTGTTTTGAGTCACCAGCTCATTTCTATGGAGAGCTGCATCTGTGGAGGTAAGTACCTTGGTTTTGAGAGCTAACATGCAACATGACGTGTGCATCAAAAAAACACAAGCCGCGTCAATTCACAAAAAACATTTTTAGTTTCTAATTCACTACTTCCTACAGAACTAGTGCTAGTACTACCTATCGAGTTCTGTCGAGCTTCCTGACTAAGTAGTAACTACCATAAAATCGTAACACCTATTTAAGAAACCCTACTAATAAACTACAAATCCATTACTGAAAACCGCATAAGTTTGGTTTAGCAAAAACAAATGTTTATACCAGCGCAGCGCCTACTGGTGAGTTGTCACAGTAACACTTATCTAAGAACATGCACCAATGAAACCAAAGTCAATCATTGAAAAATGAATCAAAATCGGACTATAAGTTTGCAACATTGGTTTCCACAACCAATGTTTACTGCAGCGCCCTCTGGTGAGTTTTCACAGTAACACTTAACTATGAAAATGCACCAATAAACCCAAGCCCATTACTGAAAACTGTATTAAAATCAGACTTGTCATTTTGGAAAAAAATGGTAACATAGATTTGCAGAAACATCCTCTCATCCTAAACGCACAAACCGTCTCTGTTCCGTCTCGGGTAAAAATAGAATGAATGTCATAGAAATAGAAGTAATTACGTAAACGAGACGACGCCTACGGGTGATTTCGAAGGACAAATTTACGATACACAACAAATAATACAATCGTAACCTACTTTTACGACATTGCCGACAGAGTACAACAATCTAGCAAAAATCGAAGTACGGAAGCCGCGTATTTATTTCCAAATAAACGCCCACTCTCAAGTTCACGGACATAAGATGTAATTGACACGGGAAAATTACTCAGTTCTCAGAATTTCGTCTCTAGTAGATATTATTGACCTTTGACAACAAACAACTTTTACTCGCTGTATTTTCTTCATGCGTATAAATGAAATGGTCACAACGTGGCCCCAGGTGTAACGGAAATGTATGTAGAAGCTGTGAAATGAAACCTCTCCTTCACGTAAAAAGGAGTGAGAGGTTGAAAAGGATCTTGTAAAGTAAGGAGAGGATGTGAGTATTACGGTGAAGGTGGATAGATAACCACTTGAGCTTTTGGCGAAATTCGGAAAAGTGATCAAATTTGTGTAAACCAAATATGAACTGAATGGAAAAGTTTTGCATACGGTCGAGATTGTCCAATTGCTCTTTGGTAAGTGCCAGACGGCAAACGTCAGCGTAGTCCAATATCGGGAAATGCAGAGAATTTACAAGACAAGCGCAGTATTCTTAAGGAACGCGCAGTAAGTCTTCTTAAGGAACCTACTGAAGCGAATATCTTTCAACTTACTTTTTCTAATTGTGGTTCCCAAGAGAATTGTCTGTCCATAATTAAACTCAAATTTTTGATCACTTCACTAATAAGGATAGATACAGTACACTATTCAAGAATACCTGCGGCAGATGAAACCAGTCTACTTTCGAGATCATTCGGGAAGGAACTTTATTGTTTGAGTTTTTTTAATTCACATTGAGGGTGACTGTCATATATCCAGTTCAATAGACTATATAAATCAGTGTTAGTGGTATCGATAGCCTCGTGCAAAATTGTTCAGAGGCTTGAGTAAAATTTGTAAATATCTTTGAAATTTAGTTAAAAATTGGGAAAAAGAGTGGAGGTAACACGCCTAACACCAACAGAGACCCTTCCCCACGATGAGTAGTGCCATCGAAACGTATTCGCTGTCGGCGTCCAAACAGATAACTGCGAGACCAATCAATTGCCAATGAAGATATGTTGCTTGTAAAAGAGCGAAAGATCTGTTGTGAGATATCGAAATCAACATTGTTAAAGACATTGGGGAAAATCTAATAGCGTCAGCACGGTTAGTTTACGTAAGAGCAGTAGTGGTACTATGCCTAATACGGAAAACCAGATTGAAAAGGATTAAGGAGATTATTTTTGATAAGATAAGAGGAAAGTTATTGCTGGATAATCTATTCTAGATGTATGCTAGCCTTTTACCCCAGAACTATATTTTATGTTAGATTTGATATTGATATTTTGATCGTTATAGCTTGTAAGACTAATTTTGAATAAAAAGGTTACTAACCTTTCACGATTTTAACTTAAATTGTAAACATAGCACCGAACTTGATCACGATCATACATTTTTGAAGTGAAAACGTCTTTTGGCGCGCTTCAACAGATTTTTCGTGGGCTGTGAATTGAATTGAATTCTAGCGTCACGCTCGGAAATGATGAGAAATTTTCGGGTGAGCTCGGGATGTTAGAGCGAGAAAGATAATATAGCTAACAAGCGTGCAGAGCGAGAAAGATAATATGGTCAACCCTCCTGGCCACGTGGTTCAACTGCGTAGTTCGATCAATTGACCACGTGAACTTTTTTTCCAGTTAGTTCGATTTTAGAATCGCACCACGTGAAGTCCTAATTCATGGGACCTCGTGGTTTGCGTCCATAGTCGAACCACGATGACAAGTTCATGTGGTTCGATTCATCGAAGTACAATCACAGGCACAATTAACTCGGAATAGGAAAACTTAGGATTACTCACAAACAATCCCAAGTTTTCTTAGTCCGAGTACATACTGATACCTCTGATACTAAGGAAATGTCAACTGACGACACAAACATGTCAAAATTTAAGGAGTACATGGAACGATTTAGGCGCCGACTGCCGACTTTCGCACTTAGCCAACTTTTGCAATATTCAATACAGATTGCAGAGGACTGCCGACTTTAAACAAATCCCATGTATTTGTTCGCTGATTGCCGACTTATTATAAATTTACGTATTTTTTAGTACTTTGCCTACCATTATAAACTTCGTTACTTCTGAGAGCACGATACCGACTGTGGTACAATAAAGTTTAAAAATGTTAGAGATACAAGGGGCAAGCTTTTGCGTTACTTCAGTGTTATACTTCCATGGGCACGCTTGTATTGTTTCTATTTAGAATGCATTGAGATTATATTTATTTCATAGATCAGTATAACCTTTTTGTTATTTAATGCGATGTCAAAGATAAGAAATTAACTTACGTCAAATAATTTTATTGCTCTCTTGTGTCTTTCTTCTTCTTTGCTCTCTTGAATGTATCCATTGATGTACGGAAAATGAGTCAAGATGTGTGGTTTCTCAGGAATAGATCGGTAAATGTGTAAAATACTTCTTATTTTTAAGGTATTAATGTAACCTCCCGACATACTTATTAACTTGTATACAAAGCTAATTGACTAAACTGAAAGTGACTCCCGCTCTGGCGCGTTCCTGGAGCAAAGGTTGCCCATTGCCATTCAACGTGAAAACGCGGCGAGCGTCATGGGCACTTTTGCGCCGGGAGCAGTTAGGGATGGGTTATTCGGAGATAAGTTTTATATTGTTATTAGTATCAATCAAGCAGACATCCGCCTGATATACATTTCATTAAAACTATTAATGTTCTTAGGGTGGACAGACGCTTTGGCGTATGGGCTACAGGCACACATTTGAGAAAAAAGAATAAATGCTCGTCGCTTTGGCGATGTTCTAATAGAAAATGTCCTGGCTCTGTGACGTGGGTGGAAGAAGATGGAACTGTTGCCAGAGATTCTGATCACAGCTGTTTGCCCGATTTTGATGCTTTTAAAGTGACAAAAATCATGGAAGAAATAAAAAAAGGCTGTATGTGATGACTACGACCCGATTCAACAAATATTTAAAACGTATGTTAAGGAATTCCGTAAAGCTACAGAGTATGACGAAGTAATTCCAACTTTTAATTCAGTAAAAGATACTTTGTATAGAGCAAGGAAAAAGCATTCAGAAGTACACGCTACTAGTTTCAAGACCTTAGAGACAGTTGTGCTTGTGTAAAAATTAACAGAAAACTTTTTATTAATAGAAGACGGTTCTACTGACAAAATTGTTATTTTCTGTAGCACTGAAGCCAAAGACACTATAAACAGAGTGTCTGATTACTATGCTGACGGGACATTTAAAGTGGCCCCAAAACCGTTCGTGCAAATCTACTCACTTCATGGGGAAGTCGGTGGTAACCCGATTATCGTTCCCTTGGTATTCGCTCTGTTACCTAACAAACAAGAACCAACATATGAGAGATTATTTATGCTACTTCGTCAGCATTTGCCGCAAATTAACCCTTTACATTTTCACAGTGATTTTGAAATGGCATCAATGAATGCCTTTCAAAAGTATTTCCATGTGTTTTTTCCATTACGCTCAAGCTTTACGCAAAAACGCAAAGAAAGCAAATTTATACAATACCAAAGAACAGAAAGAAACAATAGCACTATATACAGCTTTAGCACATTTGCCACCGGCACACATTCCAGAGGGCTTCTTTTCCAATAATTTTGAAATTTCTTCTGACAAGATCTCTGCCTGGGATGATTTCGTTGGCTACTACGTTAAACAGTGGATGAAATATGATACTGTGGCAATCATGAGCTGTTACGGAAGACCTCATCGAACCACATACGTCGTAGAAGGATGGCATTCCAGATTAAATAAAATCGTCGGATCGAATAAACCACATCTTTTCCCTATCATAAAAATTCTAAAAGACGAAAGTGCTCATTGCGATTACAACGTTAGAATGAATAACATGCATTTACCAATTTCCAAAAAACAATTAAACAAGTTTAAATTAAGAGACGACCGTATAAAGAAGATCACTGATGATTATTTAACAAACAGGATCGATGTAAATACTTGTTTAATGAGACTCAGCAAAGTGCGATTTTTAAAATAAAGTGTATATAATAAAACCTTATTATATACACTTTATTTTAAAAATCGCCAATGTAACCATAATGCAGTTATGCAGTTATGCATTATAACCTTTCCAAACTTTATTACTAAACTATAATACTTTTTACTGCCTCAATTTTTACGTGAAATCTTCTTGACTGTACATAAATTTGGTAAACTGCGAAAATATACACGACATAATTTAATAGTCTACAAAACGCCACCGATTGCATAAGCATAACAAAAATCGGCACTACGCGATAGTAGTCGATAAGCGATTAGTTGCATAGGACTTTCCAAAAGTCGGCAGTCCGCTGCAATCTGTATTGAATATTGCAAAAGTTGGCTAAGTGCGAAAGTCGGCACTCGGCGCCTAAATCCATGGAACTGCATTGGCTAAAGAGTGATGAGTTCATTAAAAAGTGGTCCGAATACGGAGAACTTTTCCGTACAAATAATTGCCTGGAAGGATGGCATGGTAAACTCAACAATCTTGTTGGCAAAAAAATACCCAAATCTGTTACAAATTTAGACAATATTGAAAAGGGACTCCAATTTCAATATATTAAAATTGAAACGTGGATTATTGGAAAAAAGACGTAGGAAATTCATCAAACGAGATGAATTTACACTGAAGACTAATAGAATGCTTACTAATCGATGAAAGATTATTCTTAGAACGATTGGCTTGGAAGGGGTCACTTTTTGTAAGTAAATAGTAGTTACATTGCATTTAAAATCTTTCATCGATATCATTATTTTTAAGCATATTTATGGCCGGATCCCTCCCTACCTACGAAATGTGCCGTATTGAATCGAAAACTTTGTTTGTGGATATCTTTTTTATCACTTCTTCGGAACAAAACGCAATGATTCGCGTTTCATCAGACTATTAGGTACCTATCCATGTTCCAAATTTTAGCCCGATCAGTTTAAACATTTTTTTTTTGTTTGTACCTTTTATAGGTTTGTACGTTTGTATTTTTCAAACATTTTTTGTTTGTACCACTTGACCGCCATCTCGCCTGATGTTAAGCGACGATACGGTCTACGATGGGACGTGTTTACCAAGAAGAAACCGATTCACTGTCGATTTGAAGACACAAAGATTATAGCCACCGTAGCCATCGGAGAAAACCCACTCGGGCAACGTATTCCACAGCCTAGACATTCTTATTACAAAAGTATAGTCAAGTCTCTTCATTCGTGTCTTTGGAACATCAACCATGAAACGATGTCGCTTATTTTTCGAACTACGAGCATTCCGATAGAAAAATGGTTGCCCTTTATTATATCCTTTGGTTGTATAATATTATTATTATCATTGTATAAATTCAGACCAATGGAAACTAGCCAGACATATTGCATGCCTCTAGAAGAAGAAGCCAGTTTTTATGGGTCAACATTTAAAATGTTTGGATCTGGAATTGATCGAGAGACGTTCTAAAAGACTCTAGGCAATGACACTCTTGTGCGAAAAGATTTTAGTCTTGAACATTGCCGAAAAATAGCTAGCCTATAGGTTTTTTATCGGATACATTTCGGAGAGTGTACTACTGATTTTCATATACAAATGCAAATACGAAAATCTTTTAGTAACATTTTAGGTATGATAGGTTACCTATATAGAAGTAGGGTTTCAATATTATATTATTGTAGAGAGATATTGATAATAATTATATTACACTATCTCTAAATTTTGATTTTTAACCGACTTCCAAAAAGGCTGATGTTATAAATTCAACCATCATATTTTTTATATATGTTGAATATACGAGTATATCTATTTTTTTGTTCGAATGGGAGTATGCTTCCCGAATGGTCCCATATAATTTTTATCGAAATCGGCCGGGTGGTTTTTGAAATATTAATAATACTATTTTTACATTTGTAGCTTTGTACAATTGTAGCTTTCACAAAAGTTTTGAAGTTCGGTGCAATCAACACGAAATTGTGTTAATGCGCTAGTTAAGATCTATTTTCATTAAAATAAATTTGTTTTATTTTAATTAATTTTTTAAACTTGTTTTACACCAAAAAGGGTAAAATAAACTCTTTTTATATAAAAAAAAAAAATAAAACGTTAAAATTACTCAACCCCCGTCAGTTCGACGCTACCTCTTTCGTCAGACCATTTCCCTCCTGGCCACGTGGTTTGACCGCGTAGTTCGATCAATCGAACCATGTGCTTTTGAGATTCCTGATAGTTCGATCAATCGAACCACGTGAACTTTTTTTCCCTGTTGGTTCGATCAATAGAACCATGTGTTTTTAAGACTCCTGATAGTTCGATTTATCTGATTCTGTGGACTTTTTTCAATAGGTTCGATTAATGGAACTTAGTCAAACCTTGTAAATTTGCTAAACTAAGATAAAAACAACAACACAATAAGCATATTTTAATCTTTATTTAACCATGTTACATTTTTACTTTACTTCGTAACGTTTCCAAAGACATTATCTATACTAATATTATAAAGCTGAAGAGTTTGTTTGTTTGTTTGAACGCTAGGATCTTGGGAAGTACTGATCCGAATTGAATGATTCTTTTTCTATTGGATAGTCCATTTATCGAGGAAGGCTATAGGCTATAGAACATAAAGCTACTATCAATAGGAGCGAAACATGAATCAAGAATGTAACAAAAACGGGAAAAGATATTCTTGAGAGTTTTCGTACTGTGGTTGCATGACAGCATGTGTCTATGATGGCGTCATTGAATATAAACCTTTGCTAATCAAATTTATTTCAAAATCTGAGTTGGTACGACCAATTTCCGACAGGTGGCGTAGTAGGTAGCTGAAGAGGTTTTTTGTTTGAAAACGATATTCTCAGGAATAACTGAACCGATTTCAGTCATTCTTTCACGTTGGATATGTACGGGATCCCGCTGAGTGCTATATATGTACCACGGGCGAAGCCGGGGCGGGCATCTAGTTACTTTATAAACAGTAACTAACATTGATAAACTATTACTGAACTCTATTTGAAGAAGGTGCCAGCCAAGTCTAACAGGTAGTAGAGAGATACTTGCATACTATATGCCTACTACCTACGTACATAAGTATCAATGGATAGGTCTTCAAAATTTATATTTTCTAACATATTTTTGTTTTTTTCTAAACTGAATAGTTTGCGCGAGAGACTCTTCCAAAGTAGTCAAATATGACCCCTCCTTGTTACTTCTAAAACAGGAAAACGACAAAACTAAAAAAAAAATATGATGCACATTACCTACCATGTAAGCTTTCAACGAAAATTGGTTTGAATGAGATCTAGTAGGTGAGTAGTTTTATTTTAATACGTCATAAATTAACACTATTCACTATTGTTAAAACACTGGTTACAGTAATGACGAACTACAAGAACTTTTAAACTACACCTGGTCGGAAAGTACCTTGATATTTTATCAAATTTACGGTAGAAAGTACGTCATTGCATATCGAACAAATATGCGGCGAGAAAACGCATCTGAGCGGGAGAGAAAAGTGTATGAAAATCCATTTCTTGCGTGGTTTTTTTTTAATTTTGGGTAAGACTATGCGCTGGTAACCTAAATATCAAAAGCCAAAAAGTTTTTACAGTGAGTTTTTATCTCCAAGTTCGCAAAATGACACTGGCCACTAGCTGTGTGTTGGATGGTGTCAAACAATTTGAAAAAAGAACATGTGAAAATTGCAGACGCCATTGGCGCCATTTTCAATTTGTGTGTTGTTTGAGGATTCAGTTTTCGTAGAAAAGTAAAATAAAACTATCAAAATGATAAGTAGTGACAGTGCTGATGAAGATTTTTTAACTCCGCCGCAGTTGAAGGAAACAGCAAAAATATAGATTGATAACCTTTTACCACAGAAATCAATTAAAATATATAATAAAACTTATGACGATTTTTTGCAATGGAAGAGTGAAAAAAATGCGGCATCTTTTTCTGGAACTGTTTTGCTAGCTTATTTCAGTGAAAAAGCGCAAAAATACAAACCAAGTACGTTATGGTCTATGTACTCAATGTTGAAAAGTACTATATTGACAAGAAACGACATAAATATTCAAGAATACAAAAACTTACAGCATTTCTGTAAAGAAAGTCGGAGGGATTCCGTGGTAAGAAATCAAAAGTGCTTACTACAAAGGATGTTTATTCCTTTTTGCAGATTGCTCCAGATGACAAATATTTGTTGATGAAGGTAAGTTTATGAACAAAATGCACTGGTTTATGATTTATTACGTACCTATTTAATCTACTAGGTTTTCATGTTTGATATTTTTGTTTACAGGTTATTTTAATTTTAGGAGTAAATGGGGCCTGTCGTTCGCAAGAACTTGTGGATATGACAACAGACGATATCGAAATCCTCGAAAATGGAATAATCGTCAATATTCCTTGTGTTAGGAAACCAAAATTCAGCGATCATTTGTTATATCGGGCTTATTTTATGAGATAGTGAAGAAATATAACGAAATTCGCCCCAGTGACCCCAAAACCAATCGGTTTTTACTACAATATAAAAACCAAAAATGTACGAAACAATTGGGAAAAACAAAATAAGTACTGTGCCAAGAGAAATAGCTTCCTACCTTAATTTACTCAATTCACTAGAATACACTGGCCACTGCTTTCGCAGAACTTCAGCGACTATTCTTGCCGATACTGGTGCTGATTTAACCACAATAAAACGTCACGGTGGTTGAAAATCGTCCGCTGTTGCAGAAAGCTACATAGAGAATTCCGTAGAAAACAAAACACGAATAAATAACCAAATATCGGGATCGATTAATGAGCATCAAGACTCATCTCCTCAACCATCAACGAGCGCGGCGAAGCCAGATACCCCTTAGCAGCCAGTTGCCCCTTTGGCACCACAGCCTTCTACGAGCGCAGTGCCAACAGCACAGCCAGTTATTCCTCCTACATTATCGCAAACATCTCAAACAAACATTAATGGAAAAAGTGTTACATTAAGCTTCACTAACTGCAACAATTTCAATATAAATTTCAATTAGTAAAGATTTAGTTTTTTATTTTCCTCGTAGGTGTAGTATAAATCACTATGTATCACTCGAGAGAAAGTGCGATTGCCGATCTCGGGTGTTTTAAAGCCCTCGCCTACGGCTCGGGCTTCAAACGACACCCTCGACGGTAATCGGTCACTTTCTCCTCTCGGTGAACAATGTACTATTTTATTAGTCCGATTTGTACTTGACCACTTTTATTTTATAGCGACATTAACTTCTAGGTAAGGTACTTTTCACAACCATTGCAAAAAAGTTTTGGTTGTAAAAAATATATTACTGTTTTATCACAGCACTTACACATTCACTATAACATAACATATTTATGCATTTTTAGCGAAATACCTACAAAATTAATAAATAGCTTCTCAAAATTTTAAGAGTCGAACGCTATTTCCGAATCGAGTAATTTTTTATTTTTTTTATTCATGGCTATGGATACTAGTCATTCAGCTCTGCTGCATGTTACTCTCGTGTGCTGTGCCTACTACGTGTATTCAACTTTAATTTTGCGCGACATTTTCGCAACGCGAAAAAGCGCATAAATAAAGATTATAAAAAAAACTTTAATTTTTTAAAAGTTTATATTTTTAATTATTAAAATTATTTACAAATAGAAATAGCCTTAATTACGCATAAATAAATACTTTTTAAGCGTGTTTCCACTATTTATACTTCATTATTTTCAACATTATTTATAAAATTCATTTTTTGGTTTTTCTTTACATACGATAATTTATTAAAATTATTTAGTAGTCTTTAAATACCTATTTCTTATTCTAGTTTTCACTTCTGCCGTGCAGCCTTAAGCGCACATTTTTTTAACGTCTTGAGAATCATTTAAATTAAATTTATTATTATTAATCGTTTTGCCCCTACATAGCAACTTAATTAACCGTAGGTACTTTAACGAATGTATAAGTGACGAGACATTTACTATGGTCTATTTTAAGTTTTCGTTGTCAATATTTTGCAGCTAAGGTTAGTGTATGTGTTTATGTGTCAATAAATGATTATCTCATCTAAATAATTTACCAGCGAACATTTTATCCTTCCAGTGTCTGATGATGGATCTGGAAAATGGCATGGCTTTTTTAAATTAGAGGTAAGAAATAATAAAAGAAAAGTTTTTACCTGTCCTTGAAGCTGGTGAGTGGCGAACGGGTTAACGGCGACTGGTGAAGACTGGTGCGGCACAGCGGTGTGCGGCGAGCACCCGGGCGGGCTCCTACCCATGCTGCCGCACGCGCCACCGTACCCCAGCCCTCCAGGCGTCTGCGTCAGCCAAGACCTGGAAACCAAGTCCACTCACTTATTATCTATTTATTTGTCCAGACGAAAAAGCATACGAACAAGTTTTAAGCAATCATACCGACCAATTTGTTCATCAAACGAAAAAAAATCGCTAATTTATGACGGAACGCCAACTGAACGATGATAATCGAAACCCCTTACTACAAACTGGAAATCTCCAAAAAAATGTTTTTCAAATGGCCATAAAATTATATAGGTAATGTGTTCCCCAATGAAATCAGAGAAATGCCTGAAAAAATGTTTAAGCATCGCTTACAAATGTCTATATCAAACTCATCTACCGAATAATAGCACCGGTCGAGTATTATTATTCGGTAGATGAGTATCTGAACGTGTTTTATGGTATTCCAATACACCAAACTATGAAGTAATACGAAATACTCGATATTATAACTATCCATATCAGTATTCATTCATTGTAATTCATGATGTAAATTTCAATTTCTTGCGATTGCCAATAACATTGACTATCTTCATTTTTTTTGCAACCAAACTGACCAAAACTTTTATTTGCAATCAAACTGATGACAACAAAGAGTTTGCATATATTACGTATAGAGTGGGAACAAACGCTTTACGCCGAAAGCACTGGTCTGATCGCTTTTTCCTTGACGCTCTTGTGAAAATATCATACTTTTGTCGCAGCACATCATTATGTTGCCATAGCAAGTACGCACGTCATCTGCTTACGATTGGTACAAAGGAACCATGCGGAAAACCCTGATCTATTCATTATTATTATTCTCAATCGAAGGATGACAATGTATAAATATATTTTTTTGCATACCTCTCACAGAGGAAAACTTTCCCCAATTGTAAAAATGAGACCAAAATGATCTACATACGATTATATTTACGCAAATAAACCTAATTTCATTTCATCAAACCAGATACAATAATAAACTGAAATTTGCTTTTGTTAAAATCTTACTAATATTGTAAATGTGAAAATTTGGCTGTTTGCTACTCAATCACGTCGTACGAAATGAAGGGATCTAACTAAAGCTTCGAACTCAAATGGATTATACTCTGAAATAACACATAGAGGCTTATTTTAATATTAAAAAGATATTCCTTATTGATCATGAATCTAAATTCTACGCGGACTGAGTTGCGGACAGAAGATAATTCGAATCAAATTATTAGAATTCATCTTTTCCCACGATGGAGGGACAAGCCCTAATGCACGAAAGACATCAAATAAATCATTTTATGTTACTATAAACAACAGACTCGGTTTAGTTTGAAAAAAGCTCAAGTGACAATTGCTCATTTATATCGAAAAACGAACAGTGAATCCTACATCAAGGAGTGAAATACTGTTTTTATATTTATTAGTTTACTGTTATTTTTCTTGTTTTGTGATGATGATTGTTATTTTGTGATGAATGACTTGAGTCATTCCACAGAATTGAATTGAACACATTCCGAACACACGTTTCCCACAAATGCCACATATATCTGGATCCACAATACATATAAAATTTTCTCGAGTAATAATGATGAACTAATAAGACAAAAATACACCATATAAATACCATTGGAACAAAGGAAACAGATACCATTTAGTTGCATTAGTAAACAATTTACGAATAAACATTAATTAAGTACATCACGGATCAAATAACTTCGACACACAAGCCACTTTGATTAAGCCACATAAGCAGCCTACTTTATGTTCCCCATGCTGGGAGTCGGAGCCTTCTCTAACAAGGAAAGAGTCAAGTTCCTAATGAATTAGGCCACAGAGATGGATCTCAGTGGCTGTGCGGATTAGCGGATGACGCATGTCCTCGAATTATGTTTTTCATGGATTACGCGATATTTTCTTTCACCGTTACAACTAGTATTCCGAGAGCTCGCAGCAAATTCTGGGTGGGTATTTGAGGCAAGCTGAAATTTTGTCACATAGCTTCCCTATTATTTATACCCCAACAGGGAGGTGCAGAGATCTGGTGGTTGGTAAGTAGCGGGGCAAAATTAATCCATACATTTTTTTAAATTTTAAATATTTTTTGTGCTATCAATTTATCTGAGTCTATGCATCTTTCATATGAAGTTTTAAAAATACCAGACGATTCAGTCGGGGTTTTAACATTGGCCGACGACGCGTTGCAAAAATATGTGGCAAAAATATAAAAAAAATATTTGAGCCAATTTGAGATTTTTGTCCTGTTTTGTCTTTCCATAATAGATAAGTCATTTAATTGCTACTAATTAACACTTATCTTAAGTGCAGGTCAAACTAACATTTTGTCCAATTACCTATAGGAACTCAGGTGACCTTGTAGAGGACTAAGTGACTCCGAATAAGGTCATGGAAACTTTAGCGACTGTTATCATAACAGATATCTTCATACCAAAAAGAATCGACTGTTACGGAAATCGGAAGTGTAGTATTAGCGGTATCAGAACATCATTAGCGTTTGTTTTGTAAACAAGCACCCAAGATACGTAAACATATTTTAATTATGTGTGTAAGTAATATTGTCACACGTTTAATAAACATTTGAAATGTATTAACCGATAATATGCATGTTTACGTGATTACATATAATTACAGTAATTACTGTAACGTAAATCGTGATATATTTTTTCGGAACAGATAAGTTCTGTTGATCAATGGAAATCAGACACGACTGTGTCTAAAGCGCGGATTTTGTTATTATAGTTTGGAGTGCGTTTCTATCATATATATATGATAATTTAAAAATCTAGAGACACGCAGTTACCCAGTGAACTTAACTCTTCACCAAGTCGACCGATATTTACGAAAGTTAGCATTAATGGATAATTTGGTCTAACTTGAGAAATGGGATTGTTTTTATTTCGATTGTGTAAAAATATCCAAGCGAAGCCGGAAAAGGCCACAAATGTAAATTATACTATATCTATATATATATATATATAAAAATCAATGCCACTTTTCGTTGTAAGTAAACTCCTCTTAAACGGCTCGACCGATTTGAATGATTTTTTTTGTATACGTTTGGGTAGGGCCCTGGATGGTTTAGATTCACAAATCACCCCAGCAGATGGCATCATACAGTTGGTATCTAGTTCTAGCCGCTAGTTCTCTATATATCTCTACGTATATAGAGAACTTTACGCCGGACTGAAAGCCCCGCGGTGAACTAGTGGTGAAAACGGACAATATCACAATCGTGACGTCGTCGTAAGTTCAAATCCTACCTGCAACTCGCGAATATTTTTTTATTTATAGTTTTTTTGTTCATGTAGTAAAATAAGCTTTATGTATGCTCGTAGCTCGAAAAAGCGACATCGATTCGTAGTTGACGTTCCGAATAGCAAAACGAAAAGGTTTGACTTTACTTTTGTGATAAGAACGTCTAGGCTATGGAATGGGTTGTCCCATTGGGATTTTCCCGTTGGTTACAATCTAAGTGTCTTAGTCCAGAGTGGATCGGTTTCTTTTAAGTAAGCACAATCCATCGCAATTTCGTTGTTCATAAAATTTATAGTTTCAAAAATATTAAATTAGGTTGTGGGTGCCAGGAGTGGGCACATTAAGTTGGGTGCTTATGTTTACACAACGCTAGCCCACTTCCTCGCCCGAATTATTATTTTGCTGTTGTCATTGTGCTATTTCTTAAAATACAATATTTTCTGTATCTCCAAAAATCTATTTGAAATATTCTTTTCCACGAAATACTATTTTTATAAATTGTGACAAATAGAAAACAGTCTGTTACAATGGATGAAATTATTTAAAAGTAGGTATAGATATAGCATCAATATCCATCTGACCTCACAGTCATTGTCTTAATTTTTCTGTTGTTTCTACTCATTTTTTTTCTCGTAAAACCCTAATCTAACAGAGAAAAGTTAAGATAAAATTAGAGAAATTAGTGAAATCGTTCTTAAATCATACCGCGACCAAGAAATAGTGGCTCATTTTTGCTTGGGTAAATAAAATAAATATCCTCAATCTACAGAACTTCCACAAAACGATTTAATTCCACAACGACATTACGAGTATTTAATATTGTTTTTATCTGTTCATCATTGTTGGAGTATCTTTACTAGCACTTTTACAGCTCCACTGATTTGTAGGAAATTAGTATTAAATACGTTTGCCCGGAATTAATATTACAGTTAGGGTTAGAGAAATGTGCAAATAAGTCAAAGCGGTCATTAGAAAATTAATCTGGCATGAAATTATCTGAAGTCAACTGTAGCTCACGTGTGAAATCGTCGGTCCAGTCCGACTCAAGTTTTGTCCGGGTCCTGCAACCTTTTTCAAAGAGGCACTGAGCTTGACCGACCATACCAAACGTGAGATCCTGTGACTTAATTAAATGTGTGTGGCAACTATATTAGTTTTCATGGAATAGAATTACAAACTTACGTGTCGTATCTAGGATAAGACGGTGGATAAGGAGATCCGGATCCGAAATAGTTTCTGGCTCCGAGCGGCAGAGGCTGCATGTGCGGCGGCACATGTTGCCCCACGTGTGCCACGTGGTAGCTGTCTCCGAACAACGACTTAGAGTACGGAGCTGCGCGGAAAGGCCTCTTCATTCGCCGCCGTCGCCTGAAGTTCCCATTTTCAAACATCTCCCCGCATTGAGGATCTAAAACAACACGACAGTGACGACAAACGCCGGAAACAATGTATCCTCAGCGCAAGCATTTCGCAGTCACAAATATGCACGATCGCAATGCACGTCGCACGCTAGCATACCAAACAGATTAAGTCATGACAGAGGTAAGAAGCGGAAAGCGAGGGGATGTCGGGATCGAAATTTGGCTTACCCAGTGTCCAGTAATTGCCTTTGCGTTCCGCGCCTCCCTCCCGGGGCACCTTGATGAAGCATTCGTTGAGGCTAAGGTTGTGCCGGATAGAGTTTTGCCAGCCCTTCTTGTTCTTTTCGAAGAACGGGAACTCTTTGGTGATGTAAGCGTAAATTTCACTCAGCGTGGCGCGTTTCGTCTGACTGTTCTGGATCGCCATAGTGATGAGGGCCACGTAGGAATAGGGCGGCTTCGTGTGGCTCTGCGACGTGGGCGTCGCTGATGTCGTAGACTGAGGCTTCATTTCGGAACTCCCGGAGCTGGTTGGCGTCGAAGGTTTCGATTTATTTTTAGACTCGATGCTGAGAATGTATTAAGTATTTTGTTTACATTCCTATGTAAATTGGACTCTAATAAGGAATACGTCTTTTATTTGACAAACTATGGTTATCTTTTTTTAGTCTTAGCGGCTGAACAGAGGGTTATTTTAACTTTGCCCCAAAGGTTAAAATAAAGATAATGACAATAAAATATGTTAAGGTTATATAGTTCAGTGCAATAATAATTAAAGATAAAAGTATTTTTCTTACTATAAATTCTAATAGTTGGTAAATGTACTATTAAACGCAGGGAATACTGAGAAAAAGGTTCCATCTCATAATTGATAACGTTCAAATTATACGATTAAGTTATTCATGTTCCTCGAGTATGATCAACAGTGTTTTGAGTCAGCAAAATCGTACCTACAAATTTGGAAATAATCTAATCCCAATTGATAATTTCTTTGAGTTGCGATATTTTTCACAAATATAAAAAAAAGATCAAAATATAATAAGTTGTATGTACGTATATACTTATTTTCGGAAACTTTTCAGTTAAAATCAGATTAGACCGAATGGTTTGTAACATGGGATAATGGTACTCGTATAAACATGCTTGACTGCAAGTTGGTTGTGTTCTAATAAACATAACTTAATCTTAACCGGCCTGCCGAACGTATACTAAATTACAATACATTTTTTGAAACCGAGTAGTAAGAACTCGGGAACATTTTCATTTGTAAAATTACTTGGAAACTTTTGATTTGAGACTCATCTGTTTGTCAAACTCACTGACAACTCACAATCCAAGATAAACGTTTATGTTATGAATTAAAAAAAATGTATTTCTATGGATATATATATTTTTCATAATTAACAGCGGCGGCTTGAACAAGACGTGCGCCTGATAGCAACAACACGCGACACGGCTGCCCATTGCACACAGCACAGTAGGTACTGCTATTTGATCATGAATTCAAATTACTACCTAGCCTTTCTCGTCACATACAGATATAAGATTTATCTTTTTGCTCCATAATTTTTCCACGTAGCATACGTCCAAATAAAACGTCAGCTATCTAGTTCACATAGACTTTGCTATCTCTATCTCTATGCTATCGGCTATCAATATTACATTTAAAGTGGTCATTTGTTTCACCTGGTAGTGGGACTGGCGTCCTCCCTGGGAATAGCCGGCAGCGACAGCGTTTGATAAACACGAGACAGTTCCTCCTCCGACTTGATGTTTTGAGAGGTCGGCGTGTCCGCGGCATTGTTGTCAAGTAGGCAGATTCCGCTGTCGTACGATGACGCGCCTGGAAAATATGCAGTGCACTCGTAATCACACATTCAACTGTCTACTGTTGGACGGAGGCCTAACCTACCTTACGTATCACTGAGCTCAATGCTCAATCACACATTGTTTTAAGCTCTGGTAGTGGTTTGAAATGTAAGCTGAGAATCGAGCTGAGTGGTGAATACGAACGCAGGCTGGCGATAAGCGCGATCACCTTCTCATTTGATCTCATTTATAATGATATTCGTAATACAACATACAAGATGCATACATTCTAGACGGGCCTTACTTTTAGTATTCCTTACAAATTGTTTTTTACAGACTAGTGTTTGCGCTTTTGTGTGTTTTGTTTTTATTTCACCAGATGTTACAAAACGATTCGATCTGCGATGGAACGCTTTTAATTTGAAGCAACCAATAAACGGTCGACTTGAATAAACCCAGATAATCGGTTTATATAAGAGTGAAGAGACAAGCATGTCATGTGCCTGATGGCAAGCAACACGCTAAAGCAAAGCTAAAGCTTGCAAACCGTGATTAACAGTTGACATTTTCATAAGAATCTTTGTTACAGCGGGTTACCTATTAACAATCTATACTAATGTTAAATAGCTAAGTAGATTATTTGTATGAACGCGCTAATATCAGAAGCAACGGGACCAATTTCAAAAATTCTTTCACCGTTGGATATCTATGTGATCCCTAAGAGCTGGGGCGTACCGCTAGTTTTGACTAAAAATAGATTTAATAAAAACCAAGAGTACAACCACCATGAGTGTTTATATTACTCGTAGTTTAGTTAGAGTTTAAAAACTTGTTAGCATTATTAAGCTCACTTACTACTATGCAGCTGCTGTGCAAAGTAACATATTTTATAGCATAGTGTGACGTAAGCCCGCAGTTTACGCAAGCTTTTCCGTGCTTAAATAGTCCTTTTTTACACTGAGCATAAATGAAACTTCACAGATGGACAGCAGACAAGAAAAAAATACATTGAAATGTCTTTTTTGCCAGTTCGAAATTCAAAACAAACAAATGGCAGAAGGCTAAAAAAAGCTATCCAAGCTTAGCATTTCATTTCGTGTTGTAGGAAAAAAGTTGACAAAACGATAACCTACAGTTCGTAATTTGTGGATTACAAATTCAAAGACGAGTTCTTTTATCGAATTCTTTTTGTGAAGAAGTAACGCCTCCATATCCATACTCCGCTAATCTATCAAAAAATACTCATCAACAATTTTATGGGATGCATATATTCGGTGCTGAAACGCTCGATCAACACCTCTTCTAATCTATTATTCCGCCATATATTTTATATCTATATTGTTTTATTATATTATTTACGCCGTACACAAATCATGTGACATTCGGAACATAGAGACAATGCCCAATAATTGTAAACGCCATATGGGCGTTTACTTTGAGCATCTATATTTTTTTCCTCAACAAAAGGTGTTAACGACTCATCTAATATCGGTGAACCTAGGAGGCGCTGGACACATTTGTCAACTGATTGGAGAGAGACTGAATTGGCCTGACTGAATTGGTCAGAATCAAAGACTTCAAAGACTTTAACATCGCCGATAAATTGCTAGCCTATCGGGTATTTATCGGATACACTTCGGAAAGTGTGATTCTGATTTGCATGATCTAATATCACCTTGCCCTTTTTCTTATCAGAATGCTCGTAGCTCGAAAAAGTGACATCGTTTCATGGTTGACGTTCCAAAGACACGAACGAAAAGATTTGCATCTACTTTTGTGATAAGAACGTCTAGACTGTGGAATACGTTGCCTGAGTGGGTTTTCCCCAATGGTTACCATCTCTGTGTCTTTAAATCGAGAGTGAATCGGTTTCTTCTAGGTAAACACGCTCCATCGTAGTCCGCATTATCGCTTAATATCGGGCGAGATGGTCAAGTGTAAACCTATAAAAGTAAAAAAAACTGATTTGATGTCGGGGGCCAGATCATAAAATGTCTGTATTATCGAATATTTATCTGGACTTGTGTCGCAAACGAATAGTTCGCATTTTGAGAAATTTTGTTCCAAACCAATCAGATGAAACCCGTCTATGTGTTTTTGTAAATCAGTTAAAACAGTATTCTCATCACCCAAACTTCCGTCGTCCAAATACCAAACGTTTAGTTTGGATTGGAGACGTTGAAAGATAGGGTGAAAAGCGAGGGCGAAGGTTGCAGGGCCGAAGGGATCACCCTTTTGACAGCCAAAGAAGGATAGCGTATGATTGTTTTGATCAGTCCATTTTGTGGACTCGCCATAACATTGCCAAAAAAAATTGGTCAGGAATTTTATCCTTCACTTGGGCCAACAGGGTCCTCGATCAACCGAATTAAAGGCATTTTTGACATCTACCTTTAACAGCACCCCTTCCCAATTTTGGTCAAGGAAGGTCCTGACAGAATGAACGGCAGCCTCACATCCACCCCGCGAACCAAAACCAAACCCACCTTGGCAGCAAGGGGACGATATGTGGTGCCAACAGCGATTGGCCTGATCCCACTATCTTTTTTGGAAAGTGCGCACAAATTAACACCGTACAAAACTTTGACAATGTCACTACTGATTCGACCAGGTAACATCATAACCAGATAATAATAAATGTATTCAAACTACTTTTCTTTAGTTAAATCTCTTAAATAAAACAACTCAAATTAATAGAAAAAAGTTGAGTTGACGATGTAGTGTAACCCTAAGATGCCTTTATAACATTGTTGTTTATTCTAATAAATTCAGTCTTAAAGTTGATCTAGTGTTTGATGTTTGATTCCTCTCCTAATAGGTCACACCTTTACAATGTAACACGACACAACATGTATTTAGTTTATGGGTTGCTTTTAAAATAGTAATTTCATTCCCCGTTTCACCAAGTTTCACTTACTCCAAGAAAATAATTTCAAAAACACGTAGTTTTTATGAAAAGCGGGATCTGAAATAGTAGTAACCGCTTCTACAAAGAGAATAAAAATAAAACTCCAAAAAGTACGAGCATAGCCTTAGAAAACAATTAAAGTTTGAAAATGACGAATAACAATGGCCACAAAAAACAAGGAGATATAGTCATTTCGAAAGTATGGAAAAGACTAGCATAACCATATAAAAAATATAGTGACAATCTAAACAAGGAGATGGTTTCTGGGAAAGTAACCGCCAAAACAACAAAAAGCCGTAACGCAATGCGGTCTACCAATTTGTTTTTTAACCGATTATCAAGCTCGGAGCAGCGCGCTATAGGAAACGGCTAGGTGCAATAAGATTTTGTAGTAGCTAGCATCTTCGCACGTACGATACAGATGTGTGACTAAACTCAGTTCCAATAACATCTTATTAATTCACTTCATTACTTTGTATAAGTAACTACACTAGTTACAAGAATGGTGCACTTCCATTCTAAAACATTTTAGTATTGCAAACAATACGGTAGCATTTATCAACAATCGGCAATATTTGGGTCATTCATTGCCTTCAGTTTTGAGTTTTAAAATTGTATGTGCGAAGCTCACGTTACGAGACCTCTCGTTTTGTGGGTCAAAGGCAGGAAAGTTCGACTTGTATGCAAGTTCACCATATGCAATTTTTGACTACCTTGCTTTTTGAAACAATAAAATTCGTCATAAAATGCTTATTTTGCATTTAATTGCAACAATTTCTCATGTAGTTAGGTACTTTGTAATACTATAATTTTGATTATGAGTAAATACTCGTAGACCGCGGAAAAAACAGATTTTTGTTCTTATTCTCATGGACGGTATCATCATGTATAATTATGTTATTAGTATTTAGTTTGGAAGTTACGGCTGGTCTAGTAAGTTACGGCTGGTCTAGTAAGTTACGGCTGGTCTAGAAAGTTACGGCTGATCTAGTAAGTTACGGCTGGTCTAGTAAGTTACGGCTGGTCTAGAAAGTTACGGCTGGTCTAGAAGTTACGGCTGGTCTAGTAAGTTACGGCTGGTCTAGAAAGTTACGGCTGGTCTAGAAGTTACGGCTGGTCTAGTAAGTTACGGCTGGTCTAGTCGGAAGAACGGCGACTGCCGATCCGGAGCCTCCGGGTTCGAATCCCACCACGCGCACCACTGTATTTTCGAAGTCATGTGCGTAATGCCGCTAACTTAAAAACGGTGAAGGAAAACATGTACCTAGAATCTTTCGAGGTAATGTGTCATCCACCAACCCACACTTGGCCAGCGTGGTGGATTATGGCCTTAAACTCTCTCCTTGCGAGAGAAGGCCCCGAGTCCCAGCAGTGGGAACATTTAGTGGGCTGCTTATGCATATTTAGTTTGGCATTCTAAAAGAGCTATTCATACCAAACATAGCTTGAAATCTTTCATTCCTGGTCAGTGATATGTACATGTTGGTTTCTTCAGCAAGGTGAACCCTGTGGCATATTTTATTATTGCCAATGTCAAGCCCAATGATAAGATAAGATTGACTCCATGTCATCCTACACAAAAATGTGTAGGCTACGGGAATTTTATGAAGATATATTAAAGGAAAATTTACAGCTGCGATGAAGCTTATAACGCCAACTTAAATTATATTTATACCCTAACTTGGTATTATGTTTATCAACATGTGTATACGCCTAAATATATCTATCTCTTCGTCGTGGCTAAAATAGTCTTGACTCAAAAATGATTGTCTATATTGCGAAATACAATATTAAATATCAGATTAAGTACTGGTAAACAACAATACATGCCCGTACCAAACCAATAAGCGTGATGTGCGGCATAGAATTTGACAAAAGCTGCTTCCTATGATAAGAGTCAACTAATGGGGGTGGACCGATAAATTACGATCTTAGACGATCCACACACTGACACGCGCCATACTGCTTGTCGCATGTCGATGCACTTCGCGCGTACTTGTGGGATCTGCATCATCGTGCGGGTTGTTCACGCACTCACACTTTTTTTGGATTCATGGTGGCTCTGAATCATTTCATTCAAACACACGCCAAGCCCGCCCAAAATCACACACGGGACTGAGGGGCTCAGTGTGCCATACCTTGCGTGTGCATCTCACCCGCTCACACGCGCGGGGGTGCGTGTTTCGCCGCATGTAGGTGCGTGATATGTATGAACACGCGTGAATACATTTTCAGTGTGTGGACTATGCGTGTTTTCTATACAAACGGATATACTTACATACAACAATAACACGCATTCACGCGCTACGCTGCGTGATGCGGCGTGTCAGTGACTGGGTCGCTTAAAGCCATGCACTGAACCCCCATGGTCAAGGAGGTACCTAGCGCGAACTCAGGAACCTAGAGCGGACTATGGAGTATACTCCAAAGGTGAATAGTTTAGATTCTGCAATCAATATGGCGTGCCAGTGAACATATTTACCACAAGGGCTGCTGCAAAGTCTCTTCACTATGTAGATGTGATCTATGGTACTATATTCACTCTGAAACCAAGTCTGCTTCCCCAAGCAAACCGGTTGTAAATCGGTCAAATCTTCGCAACAGACGGTTAGTGATGATAGCTCTTCAAAACAGTTTGCAGAAATGGCTTAGTAGATATATTGGACGATAGTTTTTCGAACCTCAAATCGAATTGGACCTTCAGCCTTAACTGGAACGCTTCAGATCCAACCACGTTTTTCTCTGTATAAATGGCGTAGACGTAGATTGTTGGTAACATTCTCCACTTGAGGATTTAGGTATCCCTTCAGAGCGCGTAGGTCGCAACTACCTTGAGCCTACCTCTCGGTTACTCAGACAATAGGAAGACCCACTAAAATATTCTTACAAGAGGATTCTGTGAAACAGATATCTGAGATCTCGCTTTGAGACTGCTGGTAAGCAATGGCTTCCCAATAGTAAAAAAATGCCTGATTACAAGTTTATCAAGTAGGGTACGAGTTATGCAGGCAATTCTGGAATCGTTTGGAGGCTGATAAAACACGGGTATACTTGCCCTAATACATGTATATACAGATTTACCTACTTAATACATGCCTGGAGACACAAGACAATAAATATGGAGAGCGAGGTAGCTACCGTAGTCAGAGTGCTTGATCAATTGTGCATCAGGTGCCTCACTTGGCCGTCTAAGAAACTTTTTACCCACTGGTACTAAAGTTGCAACCTCCTGCTCCCCATCTTGGACTATGCTGGCGTCTGTTGTCTTGATCTGAGCGAGGACCAGCTTAATAAACTTGAGCGCCTTCAAAATGTATGCAATAGATTCATATTTGGGTTACGCAAATGTGATCACATTTCCCAATTTTGCGCTAAACTCAAGTGGTTACCGATTTGCCAACGTCGTAGTGTTTCTTTTCTATACAACATTTTATTTAACCCCTGCGCACACCGTTACCTAAAAGAGCGGGTTATGTTACTACATGGTTGTCATTCTCTTCCACTAAGATCAAAACCCAACCTGACCCTAATGGAAGACCCTTTTGCACATTCTGATACTTTCTATGGCAAATCCTTTGCTTTTCAGGCTGTTCAATTGTGGAACGATCTACCAGTCTTTATTAGATAAATTGCAATCGTTCCTTGTCTTTAATACCACGTAAAATAAATCTATTTGTCAAAGCTGCAACCTCTGTAATTGTTTTTTCCCCTTTCTCTTTGTGCATTAAAAATAGCTCATTTGTCATTGTTATTTACTACTCGTATTTATTTATTTTTATTTTTCTCGCTAGTTGTGATCACTTCAAATATCAGATTCATATTCTTTGATGTTTACCATCTTGTCAATCAGTATGTATGTTTATGTAGGTATATATGTATGTATGGTAGGCAGGTATATTATGTAGGTATATGATTAGTTTTATCTATAAGTGTATTATTATTTTGTGTAGCTAAGTATAAGTGTGTAATGTTATTAGAATGTACATTTATGTCGTAGTAATAGTCTTTGTTGCACACCACGCTTTTAGTCTTTCTAACCTTGTGTCCAACCCAAGGTTGCCTGGAAGAAACCGCTTACAGTGATAAGACCGCCAGCTGTTTCACTGGTTTACTGTTTTCCTATATTGTATGTGTTATTTTTAGTAGTGAACAATAAAGCGTTGTCATACATTCATTAATTCATATTTGAAATCAGTTAAGTGGATAGCCCAGTTCTTCAGATCAATCTCTCGACCTCTCGAGATTCTATCAATAATCCAGGAAGATTGAGTATTTTACGAGAATGATCCTGGTTCAAAAGGGGGTAAATTTATTTATCTAAAAGTTATAGTAGGTAAGCTTGGAGTTTCTCTAGGAGACCGTATTCGGAATGAAGGCGGGCTTTCATCAGAAAACCAAGGTAATCGCTTAAAGAATATGTAAACTAAAGTGTCAATCGCCCGGTCATATATGTTGCTGACAGCCCAGCTAAATGATGAATGAATGTCAAGCTGAATGACGAACTATGCAGGCCTATTCAATAGTGGACAAGGATAGGCTGACTAAGATACGGGCAATCGACAAAAGTTTTGAAATCATACTTAATACCTACGACGCGACGCAACAGTTCTAATGTTGTTATATTCTGTGGCTGAGATTTTGCCAATACGCGTTTTACGCGTGCGTGCCTCCCAATACGGGTTTCTGGGAATTCGTCGCTTAACGTTGTAGGTAACCACTTTCATAACATAGCACTGTAGTCATGGTATCCTGCCAAATATATTTTCAGTAACCTAGCTAACGTATTGAAAGCATTGTACTGAGAGCCTTAGACGCCTGGATAAAATATAGGTACTCATAATTACCATCCCCTAGTAAAACTGCACTTTTTTTTAGATAATAAGATAATAATCAGACTTCTGGCATTGTGATAGGTGGTCTGTACTTGATTATCGATACCTCATTAGATACCCAGATGTCGCAAACGTAGGATTTCTCACGATTTTTACCTTAACCAAGCAATCAAGCGACTTTTGCTGTCAAATAATTATTACTTGTCACGCTACATATCTAAGAGTCCAAAGAAAATGTTGCTTTAAATTTGATTTTTAGGAAAGCTGTACATTGCCCTAATTATTATTTTTTTAAATAAAGAGTGACGAAACGAGCAGGACATGTGCCTTATGGTAAGCAACATGCCTGCCACGTAACAGTACAGTGACATGAAAGAGTCCAAATCATTACCTAGCACTGCACTGCGCTCGTCACACAGAGATCTAAGATATTAAATCTCTAAGCCCTGAAATATCTCTGGAAACATTGCCCTTCAAACCGGAACACAGTAATATTTGCACATTTAATTATGATTTCAAAAGTATTTTACAACATGGTGGCATTTTCACTCCCCGTCTCTGTCTTCCAACTTTCCTCATTTCTTTTCTACCCAAACGTACTGGTAAGTTGAAAAATGTAGTTATCAACGAAAAGGCCGCCATCTGTCGCACTAGTTTTCATTGTATAAATTGCAATGTTGTTTGTGTGCTCGATAAAATACATTCTTCTAGCTATACTAATTTAAAATAACTTGACTTTGACATTAAAATGTTATGTTTTTTATTATTATTTTAGTAGAGTTATGAAAAGAGCGGAATAGGATCCTGATAGAAAGCGTTTAAGAATTATGAGCATGACAGCACAGTGGTACACACTGTTACAGAGACAAAGGCCTGCCCATTTGTAGCTGCGCTGTGCAGCATTAGGATAGAGTCAGTAAGTTCGACGTATACCCACCCAGTTGTACAAAAGCGAAAGGGTTTTTAATAAGAGTAAAACAGTTAATGCTATAAAAAGGTGTGAAAACGCGTAATGTTTTATAGCGAAGTAGAGGTACAAGAATGTGTCCGACGGAGCAAGCGACGTGGCGGCATATCGGATTCGCGCCGAGCTGCGAGGTATTGTGTCGCATATAGAACAATGCGTCGTATTTATAAAACATAAAAGCCGGCGTATCGTTCGTGAAATTAATAACAAATAACAATTGTGAAACGTTAGTTCGGGAGCAGTGCGAATTACCCATGCCGTTGAATTACCGACTCCTGAATGCACCGATAAGATAGACCCGTAAAATACCAACTCTTGAAGTAGTTTTCTATCCAACCATCTATAAATAAACAGTAAATTATACAAAAAAATCGGCTTCATGAATTATTTATGCAAATTATCTGATATGATCTGGATCATCTCTCATGTACAAAACTTTTAATAGCGCCAGAATAGAGGTAAGCTAGTCAGTCTTCTTCGAGGATTCCTAAATTTTTACTTCATTTTTTTGCCGTATTATAATATCTTGCCTTATTTTATTTTACTACGATTTTTTTTCGCATATTATGCGACGTGTACGTGGTACGGTAGCATTTTAAACATGATGTTGATGTTAGGATTTTACTGGCCATAGACAAAGGGCTCTTACATAATACGCTACTAGTCCAAAAATCAATCATATGTCTACCCAAAAAAAAACTCAAACAAGAACTCAGAAAAAAAGAAGAAGGGTAAGGCAGAGAGAAAACGAAATATTACAAAAAACAAAAAGAACAAACTTGTCCCGAAACCCTAACTGACAAAATCTGCGTAGAATCTCAACGCTACACACTCCAAAGAATAAATCTAACCGAAACCAGAGATAAATCAATAGAAAACTATCTTATCATACAATACCGGTTGTCAACGCGTAACAAATAAGTAATTAATATACCATTAATTAGGGTCATTAAAGAAGAGGATGTTACCATCGAGGTAAAGAAACCCAATCTTGCAGTGCAATTAGCAACTCAAAGGAACTGTACCTTAAGGCCTTTATTATTCAAACACCTGGTTACGAAGAAAAAAGTAAAAAAGAGCTTCCGAAATACAGCCGTTCATCTGTCGCTAAGAAATCTCCATTGATGAAAAAAAGCAAAGTTTTACCATTGTTTGTAAATAATAATACGTCGGATTGTAAACAAGATCGTAAAATGTCAAATTAAATGATTACGTTTAGGTATACGAAGAAATACGCCTTCAGTTCGTCGCACTACAATTTAAATTTGTTGTTTAGATTTATTTTAACTGGTGTTCGTTTTGTTAATTGTGGACGTTTGGTAGAATAGTAAACAACTTATCTTTTTTTCTGTAGTATAAAGAGAGACGAGCACGACATGTGCGTGATGTTAAGCAACATCCGTGCCTGTAAACAGCACATGGTTACGAAGCTATTGGAATACAAGAGCCCAAATCATTAGCTAACACTGCACTGCACCCATCATTAAATTAATTAATTACTTACCAATTTATAATCTTAAACGACCTTACAAAACAAGGAGATTCCCAATTCCGGTTTTTTGTAGATTTTACTTCAGAGGTGGTTCTAAACAACCATTTTATTAGCAGTTTTTGAAATATCGAAAAATCTAAAATTTGCATAGCTCAATGATATACTTAAAGGTACATACATACATATATTCGTTTACCTCGCTGTCCCATCGGAACTGTGTGTTCGGATGATTCTACAAAACATGAGATACGTCGGAGCTTAATTTTATTATATTTACGCCCTCTGTTTTTTTTTTTCAGATAAATTTTAATTAGTAGGTACATTACATGTTATTTTTACAAAATGATATATTTTCGCCCTCTGTTGCTCAATATAATTATTTTGACAGATTTTTTAATTTATATAATCTGAAAACACCTTATTTCAAACGATACCATAAAAACTAGTCTCTTATAGATAACATTTTCAAAAACTAAATTTCAATTGCTGCATTTTGGAATATATTGAAATATTTCTATTGTGCGTTATGTTTAATTTCATAAAGTTTCACGATTAGAAACTTACATTTTCATACATAGTAAATACCTAATATACATTATTTTCTCCTAAAAAAACCGACTTCTTAAATTCTTAGGTTCATATTTCCGAAACCGCTGCACCGCCTTCGATTTTTTTATTGGACAACCTCTGAACTACCAATCAAAAAAGAACCATCACAATCAGCTCACAATAGGCGGCGCAATCGCATACGTAACATACATACAAAACTAAGCATACAACCGAATCGATAACCTCCTCTTTTTTTGAAGTCTGTAGGAATAAATAAATAAATAAATATTGGTAGACAATTCACACACAACACCATCTAACCCCAAACTATGCAAAGCTTGTACTATGGCGGCAAGATAGCTGATATAATACATATATAGTTTTAAATACATACTTATTATACATAGAATCACCCAGACAGTGCAAACATTTGAATTCATCACACAAATATTTGCACTGGGTGGGAATCGAACCCACGACCCTCGGCTTCGCAGGCAGAGTTACTACCCACTGAGCCACGAGGCCAGTCAAGGAAGGAATTTAGTGTATTTATACACTAAATTCCTTAAATCTATTACTTATATTTCGATGATGGAGACACGTGGACAACGGTACGTCTCAATGGCCGTGGCAAAAGTTTCATTTTAATAAAAAGCATATTTCTTTTAAGTTATTTTTCGACCTAGAGCAAAGTAATATATGCACATTAAAGCCTAGCGACAGAATAACCTGTTATTTTTTTTAGTGAAATACGGTTTAATCATAATGATCGATTATATTAGGAGAACAAAGACGTATTACGGTTTATACATGAAATAGCTTGTAACCAACACTGAAGTAGCTTAAACGAGTCTACTGAATAAGGCTTCAATATCCCAATGACTCGTACAAAAGGTAATTGTTCTCTGGAACAATAATGCTCGATAACGTACCTTCTAGGTAAACTGCGCATACGCATTGAGACGTCTCGACACAGAGCGTCCGCATCGCGACGCGTAACTCCGTTATTCTATCATAAGCATAAGCAGCTCCCTAAATGATCCCACTGCCAGGGCTCGGGGCATTATATCGCAAGGAGAGAGTCAAGGTTATAATCCTCACGCTTGCCCAGTTACGGCAGATCATAAAACGCAAGTAAATTGACAAGTTTTTGGATAATCTCCATAATTAATGCAGAAGTCACCAGCTACTTTATATTGCTAGAATATATAGTGGAACCTACGACAGTACTGCTCGAGAATATTATTTATACATCTTAAATTTCATATATAGCCCTACGTTGCGCAATTTTGTATTGTCAAAGTCAAAACACGGTACCGTACCGTATTCGGTAACCTTTTCATCATATTTAACAGATGATACGGTCCTCACAACCGCGTTGCGTTAACTTCGTTTTGGTTGTTGTCATATGTGGAGTTGATACACGAAAAAACTATATCAAATTCTTAAAATCTTCAAATCTTAGCCAAAATTGGTTCAATTTTTTTGTAAATATGACAGTCCTTTTTGCTGTCACCTAGAAACTATGGGGTAAAATACAAATAGTAGGTATACAGCATCTCCAATAACCAAACTTGATTTAAGATAAATAAAATAAAGAATTGGCCTGCTCGTAGCTCTAAAAAACGGCACCGTTTCATGGTTGACGTTTCAAAAACTCGAATGAAACGGTTTATCGATAAATAAAATATAATACAACCTGTAGTGAATAAATTCACATAACTGAGAATGGTGGGTCTGACAGACCCGATACTTAAAAAAAATAAAAAAATATCTTCTAATTCGCAAACAAGCCGGTTGCGCGTTTGATTAGCTTCACGAAAAGACTAGAGACTATTTTGCAGACAATATTGCAGCAAAATAATAGGTGATTTGTGTGCCTACGGGTTCGTGGGACCCAAACAGGCACGCGGAGTAACTTTTAATCGGTACGTTATTAAATTCGTGTTAATAATAAATTATTTGGTTAAATAATAATCCTGGAGTTTAAAGTTAAATGCAAATAACTTTTTCCTAAATAACATCATCATCAGCCTGTGCTCGTCCACTGCTGGACGCCATTTCTGCTGTTGTTTTTTTGCCAATTGTAATTGTTCATGCTGGACAATTTATACGCCACTCAGACAGATCTTCGGCCTTAGGTTTCCTTAAATAACATAACTTATAAAAATAAATTTCGAGAAAAATGATACAATTTTTGATTTTGATGAAAGTACACTTTTATGTCTAAACGAATACTCTAAATAAAATAGATGTAAAATGTTCGTCCACTACTGGACATAGGCCTATTAGTCGAAATACTGAGTACTTAAAAACCTGTAACTAGATTCAGCTGTACTTTAAATTATTTTTGTAAATGTTTGTAAAGTAAAGTTTAGATAATGATTTAAACATAACACATTAATTTTATAACTCGGCGTACTTTAATTCGTGTACAATTGTAAATTCATGCCATATTTAGTCTTTGTCCACACCAGCGCCGTTGTAATCATCCATCTAAAAAATTGTCCGAATCCGTTCAGTGCTTAAGCGATGGAACAAACTATAAAACACATTAATAAAACTTTAAATCAAATATCTAGTAAGCACCTATTAACATAATTTTTTTGCGTTAGCCATAATTTGAAGTAGTAGTAGATTTTTAGTGTACCAATTTTGTAGACTAGTAGGCTAGTGTTTAGTAATCGTAATAAGACCCTGGTTAAAAAGTTTCGTATAGAGCTTGAATACGTAATAAGTATTTGCATGGCGTAAGGCTAAATATGGCGATCTAAAATAACTGTACCTACCAAACCAACATCTTAATATGTACTCAGCCATATTATACAATAAATTATATTATGATTAATAAATAGTGTGATGATTTCAGCTACTTACGAATAACGGATATGTCGAAAACCATTGAACATTGAACTTTTCGACAAAACATTTTCAATAGTTTAATTTTCTGAACACGAGGAAACGAGTAGACTGACAGCAGCAATCGGCTGATATTGACAAGAAAAAAGCTGGCATGTACATCTACGGACGAAATTGTGCAACCTGTTCACGGAGATATTCATTCAGGTCGACCTGAATTCAGCAAATATTTCGACCGCTGCGGACAAAGTCGATATTGGTTTTGGTACAATTCTGTATATTCCGAGAGCTACTATTATATTATGCTATTTAGCTTGGGAATGTAGCCAGTGCCTTAGACATGCATCCGTGCGGACACCAATAAAATTGTTGCATTTCTAGTTCTTGTGTTGTTATGTGCCATTGTACATCATCATGTTTTTTTAAACAGAGTAGGTATTAATTACGAAGTTTATAAAATGTATAGCTGAGGATATGGCTGAGTGGAGAGCCATGGGAGAGGACTATGTCTAGCAGTGGACTTGTGAGTTTTTAATAATTTAATCAGTGAGCGGTCAACAACTGTGTAGTCCACAAATATTGATAGCCCTTCTCTCATCATACACCTCAAAGCAAAATCCTCGGCTCTTGCCCACAACCATCAGCACTGTCACCATGTCGGCGATGTTTTGTTGGCTGTGTGTGACATTCGTAATCTCCACTTAGAACACGTTTAGGGACGCCAATACTACCAACTACCCGTATTTAGCTTGCTGGCACACTGAGCTGGCTTGTGGCATTATTTCTCCGACGGACTACATACTACGCTGTGCATATAATTACAGAGAGAGAAGAACCCCTGCATAGCTCATTACATTGTTTGCGGTATGATTTAAACTCTTTACTCTGCACGTTTTGACACGATTACTTTTAGGTGAACTTAGTAAAATATCTGCAGATTCAATGTTATACTTATTTGTTTTTTCAATCATGTTTTAAATAACTTTTGTTTAATTTTTTCCGCCGACTGACGATGCGGTCTACGATGGAGTGTGCTTACCTAGAAAAATCGATTCGCTTTCTACTTGAAAACACCAACATTCTAAGCGCAAAACATCGGGAAAACACATTTATTTCAAAAAAAATAATTTGATTAAAACAACAAGAAATACGTTGAAGTGCCACGAGTCGTTACGCCGTCAAGGACAGGAGACAAGGAGAGGAGAGAATTGCCCGCTCCGCGCCCGCTAGATACCGCTTCGTTGTTTCAGATAAGAGGACAACCTCGGTATAATCACGCTCAGTTTTACAAAAACAACTTGAAATTATATCACGTGTTTTATTACATAAAAAACAAGTGCGTTGGATCCGTGCTAAAAACACCTTTTTTTATTATTCATTAGTGACAAGACGAGCAGGACATGTGCCTGATAAACAACATGTCTGCCCATAACAACACAGTGACACGCAGCTATTGGAACATCAGAAGAGTTCAATGATTACCTAGCACTGCACTAAACTCGACACCCAGAGATGTTTTGTATCCCTTGTAATTCCACGGGAAACATTGTCATTCAAACCGGAACACAGTAATATTTGTAAATTGTTGCTTGGCGGTAGAATAACTGGCAAAAGTGTAGTACTTCCCCAGGCGGACTCTGCAGAGTTCTTTCAAACATTCAGTTATAACTTGGTATATTTATAACATTTTTAAATAATAAATTAGAATAGGACACTCATATGTTTGACTGATTCGTTATTCAATAAATAAGTAATTAGTGTTACCTACTCACAATTGAACTTCAATAACACTGATCGCCAAAAAATAAAAATTCCGGGAGCAAAAACCTTTATTTGATTTTCAACCTAACAAACAAAAACCACCAACAATACCAAAAATTGCCCTCTCTCATGAAAAGCGATTTACCTAAAAATAGAAACGAACACCAAATCACATCTTCCAAGCCGGCTCGGTCCCCGTGGAAGATTACGACCAAACCCTCCAGAAGAAACAACAGCAGTTATGTCAAATAATATAAATAAAATAAAAACGATCACAATAAAAAACGATAAACAAATATAACAAATCTTCTTTATAACGACTTCCAATATTTGGAGATCTTTCAGGAGTCAGAAAACTCGGTAACAAAAAAAAGGTCTCGAGGAGGCCTTTACCTTCCACTGAGAAGGGTTCTTGTAATCGAAATGGGCGTATTTTTTAAATTAAAAAAATTAAAAATAGAAGAAGGATATAAAAACTTGCATTCTTACAAAATTGCTGGAAATAAAAACATTATTAACTTATTTAAACATCTTACTATCAAATAAATTGCCTATTATATACTATAGGTTACACTAAACCTATTAGTTAATAATTACATGACAAGGAAGAAAAACCTCTTCAGCTTTACAATATTAGTATGGGTATGTGATTTGTGTTTTCCTTCTCCGTGTTGGGTTAAACAGTATCACGGCAAAGAATCAAGTTTTGATGCGATACTTATAAAATGGTACTACAGTTACGTGTATCCTTTATACTTTTATCAGTGATAGTAAAAAATTTGCTAAAGCTAAACAGAATGCAAAATATGTGTTATAGAAATGTCTTCAAAATGCAAGAACACCCTACGAAGGCAAGACAAAATAAAAATGTATATTAACACTTTCCACAATAGCGTAAACAAGTTAGTCAAAATATAGTAGGTAGAGGTAGGCTAAAATAAAACAAATCACTAAATATCTCACAGAAACGATAACATTTCGCTACTACTTCAGTCAATTTTATATTTCGACGAAACCAATGACAAACTTGGTCGCATATTATTCTCTTTTCTATTATTTTTTAATGATATTTTAGACGGTACGGTGATAAAACTATCGTAAATGAATTATCAAGCACTGTACTAATCGATTTCTTTCGATGTCTAATCGATTAAGGTGTAAACTGTGTTAAAGCCTCGACGCGACATAAAGCCGCGAAGTACATGTTCGTATTTGTACTGAATTCGCTATGGGCTATTTTATGAGCATAATCATAGTTTAAAAGCACCCTATACGTTCGAAAAGGGAATTGCAAGCTACTCGCGCAGGTAAGCTTTAGAGCCTTTATGTTTACTTACATATTGAACCCTGTAAGCACTTTAGAGTATATCAGCGTATACAAGCTAAAATCCTAGGCATTTTGCACTGTGCATTAGCTTACACAAGCTAGCTTAAAATCTAGCCGCTATCATTGTTCAACAGTGATTAGGTATATTTTAGAAAGAAGTTCCTTACGGAAGGCTTTGAGAAGATAGAGATTTTGATGAACTGAAAATATTGTGAGACTAAAACCGAGAGAAAATATATAATGGAAGTGAGGCGTTAAAATTACCTGTGACCTTTATTTGATCATAAATATATTTAAAAAAAAAATAGAATACACACATTATGGTAATTTAGCAAAAATTAAACATAATATTCAAAATAGATATTACCGTGGGCTCTATCTAAGCTAAGCCTGTGACTTGGAAGACCCTCCAAATTTACAAAGTGCTGACGACAAGATGCCACAATTTGCGAAAATAAATTATTGAAAAAGATTATAGAAAAAAATCTTAGTAAAATTTATCAGATGATCGTGCCATAAATAACAAAATCAAACTTTTTGTTTGCAATTTGCAAACTACACTTTCTACATTTACCGAAGCAACTTCGTTCGTACATGATGTCCCACAACACCACGTCTTTTTTACTCTTATTATTAAATAACTTTGTCGCTTTTTTTTCACTCTGTTGTTAGGTGTATTACTTCAGGGTGCATATCTTTAATCTCTAATTTATACTTTACTACCAAATCTGTCAAATGTTTGAGCAAACTCATATCGATATGAGAGTTTTAGACATCAAGCGAACTCAAAAGACAACCAAGTATGTAACCCCGATGCAGTAACGACCAAGAACAACAAAAATTTATTAGTCGGAAGTGTTTTTTTTTTTTCATTTTTCATCAAAATCGGTTCAGTCGTTACAAAGGTGTATACGGTGCACAATGGGTATTATTTGCTTTACTTGCAAGCATACGTATAAACTAAAACTTGAAACAATACCTTTAGGAATTCTTTACATTTTTTTATTGAACATATACGAGTACCTATGTATTTATTTGTGTAATACGTAAATCACAACATCAAAAGGACCACATTAGATATGTATCACCAAACAGTAATGTGCAAACATTCCTGTATTCCGGTTTCGAAAAGCAATGCTAAAGAAGTAATAATAATTCGTTTATTTTGTAACAAAAGGAATTGCTATTGACAAGTTAACAACAGTACCTGGTTGTTGTTTTTTTAAATGATATTTAGGCAGGTACGAATTACGTAGTGATGACTTACTTAGACCTACTTAGATACGAATTAAATGCGTTTATAAAAGGCTCTAAGTATAAGATTTTTTCAGAAAAAAAAGAACAATAAGAAAAGTCCCGAGTGTAACCATCAGGATTCGAACCCGGGCCTGTTGACTCCGAGGGCGAGCATATTCCGTCTGAGCCATTTAGACTTAAAGAACAATGGCGAAATAAGTTATAGTATTCTAATGACATTGTAAGAGTTTTTCATTGTCTAAAAACGCGCATAAAATGATGTTTTTAAAAAATAAAACCTGGCTAGATCGATTTATCGTCCTCGAAACCCCCTGTATACATAATTTCATGAAAATCGTTCGAGCCGTTTCCGAGATTCAGATACTATATATTTATATATATACCTACATACAGAATTGCTCGTTTAAAGGTATAAGATATATATATCTACATACATATATACCTACAAGAATTGCTCGTTTAAAGGTATATGATGAAATAGTATCAGTAGGGCTCATTTTGCACAGTCCGCCTGGGGAAGTACCACACCTTTGACAGTTATTCTGCCGCCAAGCAGTAGTGTGCAAATTTTGTTGTGTTCCGGTTTGAAGGGCAATATTTCCAGAGAAATTACAGGGCTAAGAGATAAAACACCTTATATCGGTCCGCCCCAGCTTTGCCCGTAGTACATTATTCCTGCGTACTAAAAGCTATCCAATATTATTATCACGTACATAATTATCCAAAAGTGAAAGAATTTTTAGAATCGATCCAATAGTTTCTGAGCTAAGCGCGTTCAAACATAAACCTGTATAACAATAGTATAGATATCATAAAAAAATAAGAATCTGAATAAATAACTGAATAATAATTCCAATTATAATTGGAAAAAATTGTATGATTTAGTACGTTCAATTCAAGTGATTTTTAGTTAATGTAGTGTAAAAGGGGCTTGGTTATTATTTCCTCAAGGTATTTTATATAATATCGATTGAACATCTATCCAAACAAGAAAACAAATTGATTCGACATGAAACTTAATTGTTATGTTTACCAACTTACAAGAAACACTTTTGATAGAAAATATACTGTATTGTAACTGTACTATAATGATGTATTTAAATTTTCAAAAAACAAAAATAAAGCCCGACCTAGTGGAAAATTTCGCTTTCAAAAGGATAAACTAATTATCATATCTGAGATTTTTACAGATAAATTAACTAAATTATTGTCGTTTATTTCAGAATTAACCTATGTTATACTTAAGTTTTTTTTTATAGTATAGAGTGACAAGACGAGCAGGACATGCAGCTAATGGAAAATGAAGAGTCCAAATCATTACCTAGCACTGCACTGCGCTCATCACCCAGATATTAAAATGTTTTGTCTCTATGCCCTGAAATTTCACTAGAAACATTAGCCTTCAAACCGAAACATAGTAACTAATAATACTTACGTGTATTTTTTTTAATGAAAATTCAGTCGTATTCAGAGGATGGCAGTTTGCAGTTAACACGTATCCTAACAAAATCTTGCATCTTTTTACCATACATCTTTTTATTCTCTACTAACTTCTCTCTCTACTCTACTAAATGTTCCCACTGCAGTCTGGGACTCGGGGCCTTCTCTCGCAAGGAGGGTGAGTCAATGCCATAATTCACCACGGTAGCCCAGTGCGGGTTGGTGGATGACACATGACCTAAGATTCTAGGTACACGTCGGTTTCCACATGTCACGATATTTTCAGTCACCATTGTAAGTTAGCGGCATTACGCACATGACTTTGAAAAGACAGTGGTGCACGCGCGGGATTTGAACCCGTGGCTCCAGATCAGTAGTCACGACTAGACCAAACGTAACGTTATGTAAAAGTAATATATATATATTGACTTGGGATAGACACAAGTGTTAAATACGTAGAGAGATCCCCTTATTAGGTTTTTTCATGGTCTTATTAATAATGATTGGGTAACAGTAACATAACTTAAGACTACCTAGGATGATTCTATTTACTGTGAACTTTACGGAAATGTGGTAAAAGGTAACCACTGTCATTTTCTACACATATTTTAGGCGCATTTACGTCCTCAGGGATTCTTTAGTTATGTTATATACGAGTATGTATGTATATACCATCGTTCTATGATACGATGACTTCGAAAATTAATGTGATAATACTAAGTTTCAGGGTGACAGGTATAATACCGCCTTAATTTGCGCAGTGATCATTATTTCCCATACGACCCATTTGTAAGTATGTACCGATCTACATTTTCACAGCCGAGTGAAATGTAACAGCCCTAAAGCGATAAGCATTTCGTGTAAAACTTACGTTAGCAAATTGGAATTTAATTTATTCTGCGTCGAAATAATCAGAATTGCCACACAATAATTTCCGTTGTTAGCAACTTATTAGATCAATATCAGAGTATTATTTTCAAATAACTCGGGAATATTTTATTCGGTAAATCTCGAGCAAGACACAAAGAGAATAGGAACAACCGAAATGTAACAATGAACAAGGCATTTCGCCATTGCTAGTTCGATGTAATGATCTCATGAGGTAGATACACCTATTCCTAGTAGCCGCAGCGCGGAACGCCGCTGCTGTGATTCAAATGTAAACATTAGTACTTCCATTCCTGAACCAGTTATGACGATGATATCGGTAACACTGCATGACTTAGCCGCGTTCTTATGTAAGATCATTTCGAAGCTAATCATGTACAAAGAGTAAAAGGAGAAACAGTACTTTATGCAAGCGTTCATTGTTTGAGTAGAAAAAGGTATAAAGTGCGGTGGAGGTAATGTTCATTGTTCGACGTTTAATTACATCATTTTCAACTTTGAAATTTGTTCCTATGAAGTAAAATAGTATTAAAAAATAGAATAATCGTTGATAGTGATATCACTTAAAAAATCTCGATTTTTTTTAAGTGAGAAAGAGTTTTCGATGATAACTTCAGAGACATTAATATTTCAAAGAAAGGAACGAGATGATTCTTGGCAGGATACACTTACATATATTATGTAGATGCAACTTAAGTCTCTAAGAAGTAATTATTTCGTCATCTCGCATTTAGCAGATTAAAACTGGTGAAATGTAACGAGTACAGAAGACGACTATGCACGTCTAAGAAACTGACGTTTAGGATGATATTTGAAATTCACGTAGATTCTTTTTTTATCGTCTAAAATACATGTTTTTTGGTTCTTTGGGAATAGCAGCTTTTTTTCAGAATTGAACTAAGGCAGGGGGAATTGCTGGTAATAAAATAAGTATATTGGCTCCCTTTTTTATGGTACAGAGTGACTAGACAAGCAGGGCATGTGCCTAATAGTAAGCAACATGCCTGCCACATAACAGCACAGTGATACGCAGCTATTGGACTATGAAGAGTCCAAATCGTGTCCTAGCACTGCACCGGCTCGTCACCCTGAGATCTAAGATATTATATCTCTAAGCCCAGTAATTCCTCTGGAAACATCGCCCTTCAAATCGGAACACAGTAATGTTCGCACTTTACTGCTTGACAGTAGAATAACTGGCAAAGGTGTGGTACTTCACCAGGCGGACTCTGCTAAGAGTCCTACCACTACTAGAACTACCCACTTCTATACCACCCACATTTACTAACCAACTTGCTTTGTTTCATTCAAATTATAGGTACGAATATTTATTTACTCTTGTAATACAGGCTTGTACAGAGTGATAATAATTAAGTAGGTACTAAAGGCGACTCTGTCAGCGTTCTACTTCGAGATAAAAAATTAAACACGAATGTGAGCAACATTTTGCATCCAAATAATTCAGATGACTGCACCCATGACGGGAACTGCGACGAGTCAAAAGGCGCATCGTTACCGAGTTAATTTAAAGCAATGTTGTGTCAATCATAAAAATACATAGAAAAACTAAAAGCAATGTTCAATACTATGTCTGAACTTTTGAAGTACATTTCAATGAAACATGAATTTATTACAACACAGAAACAAGCCTAGTTCTACTAAAATAGCCTAAAATTACAACAAAGGAAAGGAACTTCCTTTTCAATTAATATGTAGTTCAACCTTACCTACTCGTACTACAAACGATACTCACTCGTCCACCGCCTTACTAAATGGGCTTTGGCTTTGCTATTGTTGTCTTTATGATTTCAAGCGAAAAGAAAACAGAGCAATTGCATATCTAAGACCGCTTTCCTTAGGACGTAGACCCCCCCCGATGCATAATACCTCGATACACTGGCTGCATTGTCAAGTTAGATTGCTATGGCCAGCTTTTGCAGTAAGTAATAGTCGGACTGGGCATCACGAAATATTTCTGTTATAATGCCCTAACTCGTTCATCAAATTTTTTTGCTTCAATTCTCCAACTGCCCAAGATTTCAACAGCAAATGGTATGAGACTCCGCTTGGGGAAATACCCCACCCTGTCAAGATATTCCATCGCTAAGCAGTAACGTGCCAATACAATTGTGTTTTTGACTGAAGGAGAAAACTCAAAGCTAAAGTAATTACATTCCTAAAAAAATCTAACTTCTAAACATCAGGCGAATACATTGCTCGTCATGTCACTCTATATTTATTAGAAAAAATATTGTCGCTACTAATCGGTTAATTTGTACCACAGTTAGTAGGTACTCGTATTATCTGTAAATATATCTGCAATGTCTGTTTTTTAACTTATGTTTACTTATTTACTGCATGACAATTTATCTTTTAAGAGTAACATCCTGTTGATATTAATTATATATTTTTTTCTCGTCTCCCGGTATCTTGGAAGAGATTGCTTATAACGATGAGGCTGCTATTTGTAGCACTTTTTTGTAGATATTCTCCATTCTCTTATTATTTTTTGTAAATCACAATAAACCCTTATTTTCTACCCACAAATCAACACAGTAAAAAAGCGTAAGACGTATTTTTTCAGCTGTTAAGTCAATTTGACATGTAGTTTTATAATGCTTTTATTAAATATGTTAACGGCTCTATAGTTATAGTAAAAAAAAACACATTTTCATTTACACGAAAAGGATACTTATCTAACGGAATCAATTACTTATCACGAAGAAATAGAAATTAAACGCGTAAGCAGAATGACGTAAATCAACTTTAACTGTTAACTTCAAGGATCTCGGCACGCTTCCCTGAAATAGCGTCAGTTTTTAGTGGTTAGGCGAGCCGACCGGACGGCATTAATGACTTAGCAATTTACTTCTCAAATCAAATTCAGTATTGCGTTCAACGCTATTTCAGTGCGAGGCGATTAAATCTATCAATGAATTTCCGGCAGCGGTCGCTTGACACTTTTAATATCGCCAATCAACCAAACTCCATCCTGAATGAACAATACGCCCTCGGTCGTAAATTAAATATTCCTAAGTTCGTGCCAACACAACTGAACGCTTAGTACAGCGCACTTCAAACAGTAATACGAACGGCCGATCATAACGTTAATAGAACCGTTTAAAACCAAAAATTATTTCCTTTTCTATAGCGAAAACATGACACCACACACGACCAGTTGACAAATGCGTTGAGCGTAATGTAAACATCCTTTGGTGGCTCGACTCTCATGACAGAGATGCTAAGTACAACATTGTATTAATCAATTAGCTGAAACTTTGTTACAGATTGAACCCTATCTGAGAACGAAACGCGATATCAGTCGCTCGAATTAGCTTGCAGAGATCGCCTACGTGTCCTGAGGCAAAATACGCAAAGGGTCGTGCGCGATCGACGTAAATCCCTGATCATTTCCCATTTGCTCGTTTGCAGCCCCTGTTAACGTTCCGAGTGTTAAGTTACAACTAGTCAGCTTGAACTGGTTTATTTTAATTAAAATGAAAAATTCAGAGGGAATGGCGTCCAAGGTTTATTTAGTAAATAAATGTATATATATACATATTAGTCCAAGATCCCAGAGCCGACAGACGCCACGTATTTTCTGATGGATGAAATGTGGACGATTGAGTAGAGTTAATACGTACTAAGAACACATGCTTACCCGCTAACTTGCTTAGAGGGCCCATTTTGAGATATGGGGTCCAGAATATACATTACTAACTTCACGTATTTTCTGATAACTGGTTTTCACGTATGATATAGGCAATATCTTTAAAAATAAGGCCCCAATACTACCAGGCACATTCCATCGGCCGTTTTGCTTAACAGACGCTTTAAAACTCGGTGTTTTGTGTATGGGTCAAATGAGCCACCAGGAGACCTATGTAGGATGATAGAAGGGTATTATTAAGTAATAAGTTTCAGCACTATGCCGTCACTTGTAAGCTGTCCAACTGAGAGCAATTGAAGAGGGGGGGTTCTAACCCTCGATAATTTCTCCTTGTCGTATGATTTTTGTACGGCATTACGAAATAATGGATTAGAAGAGGTATTGAAACTGTACGGAACCAATGCCGTACATAATCAAATTACTAAATTTACTCTGTAATTTGTCGGAAAATCAAGAATTTTTCTGGCAAACAATAAAAAAAATTTTTTTGTTGTTTCAATACCTCTCCGAATTCATTATTCCGCAATGCCGTACAAAAATCATGCGACAAGAAGAAATTGTCGAGGGTTAGAAACCCCCTCTCTTCAATTGCACTCAGTTGGACAGTTTACACGTGACGGCATAGTGCTGAATCTTATTACTTTGTACCCTTCTATCATCTTACATCGGTCTCCTGGTGGTTCATTTGACCCATAAATTTTGTTCACGGGCCTGTAGTTAGTTTATCTTCGTTTTGAGTGACCTTCTTAACCGAAAAGTTAATAAAAATTACGTCTTTATTGAATCTGTGTCTAATCTAAATCTCTTGTACTATAGAGGTAGGTTTCTTAAAAGCACTGACCTGATAAGTTGACTGTGCAGATGTTTGTCGGCGCTGCCAGAGAGTATGCCGGCTCATCTTTGGGCTTCAGGAGCTCGTGAGTAGATACTGCATGTATTGACAGTTCCTGGACCAAGAGCAATCAATTAAAATTATATTCCAATTGTACTCAGATAATCACAGATACAACCAAATGAGTAGAACGCAAGACATAACGTAAAATCAAACCGAGCCCCACCATCGCGTCCGCTACTACTGAATGCTTTGATCCAATCAATATAAACATTATATTTAATAAAAGTATGTGATATATGTATTTAGATAGATTGATCTTGAGTTACGCTATTTGCGAGAGTAAAGCTTAAAAGTTGACGTTATTTGAAATCTTCTATTGTAGTTTTTTTTTGTTAGAAATCTTTAGAGGATTCATTTAGAAGTACCACGCTTTTGCAAATTTTCTACCACCGATAAGTTACTGTGTTTCGGTTTGAAGTACAATGTTTAATTTATATTGTACTAGCTGTACCCTACCACGCTTTGCTGTGGCACATTGTGATGCAAAAAATAGATAAAAACAATTCTTGATGCCGATTATATATCATTTTAAAATTTCAGCTCGATCGGTGGAGAACTTTTTGAGTTTTGAAGCGTACACAAACCAACATCACATTTTTATACATAGAGATTACATATATCTCTGGGTGACGAGCTTAGTAGGTACAATGCAAGGCAATTTGGACTTCATGTTTATGTGACCCTATGGGTGGTGTAACGGTCAAGAGTGTTTGTTTAGAGGCGCAAGTGCTGATTCTCCAGTCGCATTATATTTTAGAAAAACTCAATGTATTTTCTTGAGAAATCTACATTATCCAGAACATAGGCAAGTTAAAGCCAAGCTAGTAGTTTAATCATAGGCGAGACGAATTCCGAAAGCGTGTCTATGTCTTTGCTAAATATTAAGAAATTTGAGAGGCATCGAGGGTATCCTACCGACGCCGACAGTCCAGAATGTAAGCTATCACATGATCTTCATTAACTTGCACTTTGGTATATTTAGAGCAATCCGAGCGATAGTCTCAGAGTATAAAACGATAATTGGCGGTAAAATAACAAACGAAAGCTCTTGTTTTGTCAACACTGAAATGACGGTTGGTAAAATTGTAATAGATTTGATGGATTGCAGGGAATTCAACACTTTAATTGCATCGCCGTGTTTTGTCATCGGATTTCCATATCAGAAATGCGGAAAAGTTTGTATCGCCACAACTCTTCGCAGCCTGCCTGAGGAAGTATCACATATACGACTTCTGTCTGATATGTATGACGAATAGGGATACGGCGCGGTGGGCGGTGTGTAAAAGTATTTACCCAAGATAAAAACGAAAACTTACGTTTGTAACTTGCGGACATTAAAAGCTACCCTTAGTGAGAGAACTAATTAAAAAGGTTGCCGCAGATCTTACATGCATTTTTTTTAAATGTGAAAATTGTTTTTTTTTCTTATGTTATTGAAAACAGCAGGACGTTTCTCAGGTTCAGCTATCAAAAAACATTACACTGAATGGGTCAAAAAAAGGAGGAAAATTTTCAAGGAAGTTCGGAAGTGGACATAGCGCACTGCCGAAGTGGTGTTTCTCGCAATGTTCGGGACGTATCTTGAGGATATATGAATTTCTGAAGCATTTACTACGAAGACAAAGCGGCATCAGAGAAAAGATTTAAATTCTGTCTTCATAAATATATCCGCAATCCCGGTACTAAACTTCACACCGATTTCCTTTAAATAAGTATGTCAGTAAGATGACCTAAGCACTGCAAACAATAACTTTAAGAAACGTGGATCCTTGTTCGATACAGCGATTCGACACACTTGTTCGATCTTTTACAGGGCGTAGAAAAAGGAGTTTTATTGCTGAATTGTCCACTTATTTGGCAACTGAGAAGGGCGCATGAAGCTTTTCGAGTGATCCTATACAACCTCCTTAGAAAGTCAAGGAAGAAGTGATGAAGAATATGGATACTGAAAAATTGCTGGCGTCTAGGACAAAACAATGGGATATCTATCAAGATTGAAAATGGGTTCCCACAACATTTCAACCGAAGGAAACAGGTGTCAGATTATACGTACGATCTTCTTCGTATGTCACTAGACTGATCAAAAATATGCTCATTTTCAGTGATTTGTAGCAATAGTAAAAATGTTTTAATTATTCAGTGACGAGAGAAATCGCCACCAACTACTTTTTTATTTAAAGACAAAATATGAGAAATACATTATTTTCTATTCGCGTTCCACACCCAAATAAAATCTTTCTTGTAATTAACATTGGTCGTCCTTACAATTCCTTCCGAAGTATCTACATTTGTAAATGCACAGATTGCGAGGATTTTCTTAACTATAACAGGTTTTCACTTGACGGATATCTCATCACATGCTATACGACGAAGCGCGACTACCTGAAAACCGATACGCTCTCGATTTGAAAACATCAAAATTCCAATTGGAAATACGCATCAAGCAACTTGATTCAGCTGAATGGGTTAACAGAAATGATAATAATTGGTAGAGCATTAATCATACCTACGTTGGTAACAATAAAACATGAAAAAATCCCAATTCCTCCCCTAAAAGCTCATTCGCCAAATGACAACGTCGTCACTGTTATTTTTCAGAGTCACTATTTACTTACTGGTTTATGGTTAATTATTACTTGTACCCGGGAAAGATTAACAAAATAATTTAAGGATTTTCATTCGTGCGTAAATTGAATTAGTAACATGAAATGAATTGCAATAAATAAGAATTTGTAGAATATATATATATTTTACCAATAATATTACCTAGGCCAATTTTAGTTTTATTTTAACAAAATGTAATAAAGAAAAAAATGCAGTACTTATTTCTATGTAAATAAAGAATAAAAGCGACAGAGATGACCTGAGAGTACAAATGCAATTTGCAACTCGTTATAACAATGTCAGGTTGGCCGAGTGGTCTAAGGCGCCAGATTTAAGCTCTGGTTCCCGAGAGGGAGCGTGGGTTCGAACCCCACACCTGACAAACTTTTTGCAAGTCTTTTCATTTATTTACGAGTTGTACATAGATTCTAATTGAAAAAATAATAATTAATTGGGAAAATTGATTTATTATATACTTTTAACAAACATGGATATTACATGTGGAAAATGGTTTTAATTCTTTTTTATAGTGTTTGCTCTTTGGCCAGGTCACAGGTCATCACCATTTTTCGTCTAACTAACATATAACTACCTACTTAAGTTTAACAAAACGGTATCCATCCTTTGTATTTACGCACTACATGTTGTGGTTACTGTACAGATAGGAAATGTATATTTATTGGCCTTTGATAGATCAAGTCTTTAAAGTAGCTTGTGGTCATGAGTATTGTAGTATTTATTACATTGTACGTTATCAGTGGAAGATTAGTATTTGTTACTACGTGTGATATATTAGTGGTATAAGAGCCCGTGAATCCCAGTCCTTCGTTATTTTAACAAACCTGAGAGTTTGTCAGCACATCCTCCCAACACAGGTAAGAACGATGAACCATTATGAAGTTTGGGTCAGACAATGATTGATAAGTCAAGGCTCTCTTTTATCTGTCACGTCTATCAATTCGCATTTATGTCTGTATTAGCTATTTGTTTTATTCGAAATTGAAATTCTAAGCATTATCTCTAAAATGTACGACCATTCATATTATGTTTATAAGATACCATACGGTCACATTTTACCCTAACGCCGACTTTTTATATTAAATTTTTCTCTCTATCCTTCTGTTACCTTCAACAAAATAATTTAAGGATTTTTACTCGTAAGAAGCGTAAATTGGATTAGTAATTAAATGAATTGCAATAAATAATTTATAGAATGGATACAAATCTATCTCTTAGGGATAAGGTTGCCATTTAATAATATTTGTTAATCCAAATATATAATATGGATGGAGCAACTAAATACAACGGTCATATGAGACAACGAGGTTTCCGAGTAAACGAAAATATCAACGATGTTTGCAACCTTCAGAACTTTGTGCATTTCTAAACGCGCGACCGATTTCGTTATAATTTTCTACCAATGAAGGTCTACAAATAATCAAAATGTTCAAGCCCAGTACCAGTTGGAAGCGTGCCCAGCATGCTGGCGGCATTACCACGCTAAATGGCAATATTTATGCATTTTAGTCAAATTAACGCTAGCATTTTGGTCAGGCGTCGCGCCGACCAAGCGCAAAGGGTTTTGAAGATGAGATGAGCACTACGCAGCTACGCACCCTAGCGCAAGCCAACAGCTGTCGAAATGCAGTTGGATCTAATAGGCTACCGGTATTGATAGATGTCAAAGCTTGTAACTAAATTCCCTGTTGTTTATATTAACTGTAAGGACTGCATTAATATGATATTGTTTGTATTAACAGGAAGGCTTGTTAAAAGGTTTACATTTTATTCGCATACACAGAAAGGCTTGTTGAAAGGTTTCCGCGGCCACACCGGTTACCCTACACTTATCTACGGTGAAAATGTATATATTGATCAGTTTATTCCGTGCCAATGATATTTTAAAACTTAATTATCAATGTCTACTATCTGATGTTGGTCTGCTATACTATAGCATTAACATATTTTTTTTCGGGATAAAACAGCAGGTACCAATAATAGGTAGGTAATAATAGAATTATTTTGAAGTGACATACTAATATTGTATAAAAAGAAAAGTTTGTGAATTTGTGTGTGTGTGTATATTTGTTTCTACGCAAATCTGTCGCATATATAGGCATGATAGATACAAGTTGCTCCAATTAATAATGATGGGAAAAGTGGAGGGAAAACGACGTGCGGGACGCCGGAAAAAATCATGGCTCCGTAATATCCGGGAGTGGACCGGCATCAACTCTGTCGAGCAGCTTTTCCGGATGGCAATGGACAGAGAAAAAATCAAGAAGCTGACGGCCAACCTTCAACATTGAAGAGGCACTTGAAGAAGAAGAAGAAATCTGTCGCGGTTTTTTATAGTATAGACGTATAGTGTATAGGGTCACGAGACGAGCAATTAATGTGCCTAGTAAGCAGCACGCCTGCTTATAACAGCACAGTGAGACGCAACCATTGGAACATGAAGAATCCAAATCTATTAGCTAGCAATGTACTGGCCTCGTCACCCAGAAATATAAGATGTTTTCTGTAATTTCACTGGAAACATTGCCCTTCAAACCGGAACATAGTGATGCCTTCACATTTCAATTTAGCGGTAGAACAACTGGCAAAGACGTAGTAACTGGTGGTTGATCGGATTTTCATTAAATTAAATACATAGTAAGTAAACTTTTTACCCTGTCCAAGTGAGTGGTTCCATGGGACTTAATAAAATTATACGTAGATGAGCGTGAATCTTATTAACGTGATAAACTGTTGAGGCACGATTTACGCTGTGGGTCACAGCTTCATTACTGTGAATTAATACAATTTTGGTTGTGATTTTGGAATTGATATTTTGTGCAAAAGTAATAAATTACATAACATGCCTTCGACTCAGCCGATCCTCAGTTTTTGCTTTCAACTCCCACCGACTGTTTTCCTTTCACAGAAACCTACATATATTAAAAAACACACATTTTATCACAATACCATCCGTTACAATATCATTATATTCGTAGCTATAAATAAATTGCGTAAATCAGAGACGGTATCAAATTCAATAAATTAGAAAAACAAAATGTTGACATGAACGTTATCATACATTTGATTCATATCTGAAGAATGTACAGAAAGTTCTGAAAAAACATATCGAGCTAAATAGAGGTTAAAATTGCTTTAAGCAACTCTACTATGCATGTCCTCGAACAAATTAGCGTCCGTCCCGTAAACACGTGCATACGATATTTTTCTAATGTTAATATTAAATCGAATCTCGAAGAGATGTCCAATAAATATTCGACAATGTCTATTTTTAAATTCGTGAGATGCTTTCTCCGATCGTGAATGAACGGAGAGTCGACCCTCCTCGTAATGTCTTTGCTTGTTACGGAATAGCCCACGGCACGAGCGAGTAGCGAGGGCGTTTCTAGTAATGTAACATTATCCTACCAGACCTACCTACCGGTGTTGTGAAATCGACCAAGTCAAGGACAAACCGAAATGTAGAACATTGCCCTACTTACTTTCGTAAATAACTCAAAGAGTTAATAATAATTAACATCGTAACTTTTATTGACAGACAGACCGATTGAAAAAGCCGAATTACAACAAACATGGGCTTTAATTTACCCAATATGGAATCAGAAAACGTGTTGCGGTCATGAGCAAACCTCTAACATCGATAAAAAAAAACATAATAACCAAATTATTTTAAAACTGTTTGTTCTGAATGTGTGATAACGACAGGCACGAATTTGAAATCATACTGAAGTATGTTTTAATAAAAAAACTAGATTTTAAGTTAAGTTTTACTTTAACTCAACACAATAATAGCGGTGGCATACGCAGTCAATATTATGATGTACTCTGCTGCGCCCCCACTGTTCTAAGCAGGACGATATTAACAGATAAAAAATCTACGTCGTAAACTTTATAAATTTGGGGCCCAAAGAAATCTGTCCTAAAGGAATATTTATTACTCGCCTCTTTTTGCAAGACGCGTGTATGTACTTAGAGCGAATGTGCAAAAAAATCACTGGGATGTATTTCGACAATAGCTATACGCTTCACAAAATAAATGTTCATCAAAATTAACATTCAGTGAGGATGCCAATATAAAATTACATACTCTTGTACATTACATAATGTCGTTTAATTATGAGGTCAAACTTCTACCGTGACTAGAGCGTAGTAGGGACACGCAGAGGTCAAAATGGAGTTTATTATTTTCATTATTTTACATACACTACTTCATGCGGATGAAGACTAGCATGCGGCAGTAACCGCGATACGATAATGTACGTTGCAATATGTTATAATTTTTTTTTATAGGTTAAAGTTACGATACGAGCAGAACATGTGTCTGACGGTAAGCAACATGCCTGCCCATAACAGCAAGTGACACGCAGTTATTGGAACATGAAAGAGTCCAAATTATTACCTAGCACTGCACTGCGCTCGTCACTCAAAGATATAAGATGTTTTATCTCTATGCCCTGTAATTTCATTGGAAACATGGGCAATGTTCAAACCGCAATACAGTGATAACTGGTTGACGGTAGAGTAACTGGCAAAATAGTGGTAGGACTCTTAGAGTTTCACCGGTGAACCTACCACTACTGACATTTTTCCGTATCGGCGCCATATTGTTATCGCTTGCAGATTGTGGCATGCACCACGACATTAGCTTTTTGACACTGTCAGCTATATCCGAGCTGATTTGTTCGCAACAGCTGCGTGAGCGCACCTATTAACCGCTGATACATGTTTGTCAGTCGGCTATTAGTGTGAGAGAGATGAAATTTCGAATTCATCTGTATAAGAGCGAGATCGATTCATTTCTCCAATTCACGAGCAATATTTATTTGCTGCACCGTGACACTCGAGAAAAATTCTTGTACCAAAAACTTTGAATTCAAATACAAATGCGTTATCTCCTCTGGCAGGTCATTTTTCTTGATTCTATATAAAGAAAATATTGGTCAAGGAATGAAACAAAAGCCGCTACGGTTCTATGATAAGTTAGGTCTATCTTAACAACGATTGTCAATGCGATATTACATCTATTATTAAATTATACGCGAGTTACGCAGTTAATAGGATTTCATAAAGATTTACGATTCCAAATATCACAAATGGCCGACAATGTATACAAGACATTTATGAGATGTTTCCTGGTCAATTAAAATGTACGTTATTTTTCAAAGTGGTATTTAAAATGAGATCGAAGAAAGCTGACCTCAAGTGTACATATTTTATTAGTCACCATATCATTACTAATAATTAGAGGAAAAGTGATGTAATTTCTTCAATAAAATTATATAATATACTTATTAAAGATTATTGCTGCTATATATTAATGCTGTAGTTTACTCACTCAATAAATTAATACTTATTGGTAGGAGTTCCCAAAAAAACAATAACATGTATTTAAAAAAATAAGTCGAAAAATTCAAAAGAACCCCATAATAGTTTAAGTTTCTGGGATAAATTTATATAATTGAAAATACGGAATCAGCTGTCCAAACCGGTTTTTAGTTTTAATTAAAAATATGCTAACATATCTATAGTTTAATTGATGACTGTTCGAAAAACGAAGTGTAAATTGTTTTGACCGAATAATGAAAAATGATAACATGGAGATCGGAAATAAATGTAATGGATAGTTGATGTTTGGTTATTTAATTACATATTTCTAGAAGATTTCAACGGTTCGGTTGATTGTTGATGCTGGTTTTTGATTAACTATCCGATTTGTTAGCCTACAGTAAAGACCAATGAACTGCGAAAGATGTCAGCAATTCAAATAATTTCGAGATGATATTATATTAGCTAAGATGTATTTTGCAAATAGAATTAAAAAGTACTACAAAGATATATTTTAAGTAACGGAAACGGATTTTCTAAAAAATATACATTATTAATTGTACGATTCCCGAATGAATATCGCCCAGATCGGCAGTAAATTAAAATTCTTGAATGACAGTCTCAATTTTAATGCAACTACTAGCTGTGTATTGATGTGTTTAAAATATAACAATTGCTGAAAGTAGCATAAAAAAAATCACGCAGTAACAAATATCCCAATTGCGGGAAGATTTCAATATCACTGAACTAAAACCCCTGAAGATACAAAATAGCAATACAAGAGAAGTGCATCATCAAAATGCATGATTTCCTACAACCATTTAAATTAAGTGCATTTAAAAAATTTTTTTTAAAAATACGCACACAATTAATCTGGCCGACTAAAGAAAAACAGCGAAAAATCTTGAAAAAGTGGACCGTTTAGGTAACCGCTAGTTCAACAACGGATTTCTAGTTTTCGCCAACAAATTCTACCCATGCGCTAATTCTACACGCGCATTAAAAAATATAACCACAACAACTATAGATACATACTTGGCTAGAATTGCGCCATTTTTGTTTTTTTAAGGGGCAAAACTAAGACTTGGACATAAAATAGCAAGTACTCGTATTTATCAATTACCAAAAAACATTCAAAACGGCCGCCAAGAGAAGGATGGATGGACGAGCATACAAAAGATAGATAAACTCCTTTTGTTGCACTTAAATAATAAAACAAAGTACAGACACACCTTGAAACAAAGTAACAATGGACGACCTTATCGCTAAGAGCGATTTCTTCCCGGCAACTCAAATAAACCTTAAAAAAAGAATAGAGCAGACTCGATTTAAAATTAACAAAAGTGTTAAAAATAAAATCATAAAGAATCACATAATTTTTAGTATTCTATTCAAAGTAAAATAAATCGTTATATTTAGTTCAACGTAGGGCAGTTGGGGGAAATAGTTTGGTATAGTTTTGACAAATAATGTCGGCATACATACGTGCATGATATTAGTATTAATAATAATGTATTTATTTTTTCAATTTCATCGATTATCGAGCTAGGAATTAATTAAACACATTGACAATAAAAAAAACTGCCGACTATATAGATCGATGCTGCTGGTGATAAGAGAGCTAGTTCTTATCTCGCGGAGAGAATGTTATTGGATACTAAGCGCGGGAGTGCAGCCCATTTTAGTTTTTTTGTCTCCTAATACACATATTTCTAACGTACTAAAAAAAATGTGCAAAGATTGATACTATTTTTTTTATTAAAAACCTTGACCTTCAATTGACTGTGAAACAATAATTAAGATACTTGGCAAATTGCCGTTATAATGAAACGGTCAAATATATAAATGTTTTGTTTGATTTATCAATAAATACTACTTTGAAATTATAAATATTTTCGTAGTGAATAAAAAATGTTTGGTAAAATGGAGATGTGAGGAGACGACAGTCACTCGCAGGGTGGGATTAAACCGAAATAGCACCGGTAATTAATGGGCGTTTTCAAGCTACCAAACCGAACACGAGACGCATTACGAGAATACCATCTCTTATAATATTTATTAAAATCATCGAAAATAATATTCAAATTTACTACGGCTAATTTCGTACGAAAATAAAAAAGACGCAGTGACAAGTGGCAATACTGTAACTCTGTTACGACGATTTCACGCGAAGTGTTTATTGGGACGTCTTAATTTACACCTCAGCGTTTCGAAACCTTGGTCTGCGAGCTGCGTTTACTTCGCGATTAGACAAATGATTACAGTTCGATAATAATTAGTAGGATAGTCTTCATCAGCAAACTAGTAATTAATAGGTGCTAGGTTTACTTTTAGAAATACTGTTATGTTTACTTATATGCAAGTTTTAAGAATGTATTAAATTGATGTTCATTTACAACTAAGTACATTGGTAATATACACCATCAATTAACATGTTCAAGGCATTTTAAGATTTAATATACAATAGATTTAATCGATTGTTTAGGCGCGTTACTGGTGCTGTTTTTTTATAAATTTTCAATTCATAATTACTATAAATAATAAATAAATATTGTTGGATATATATATATATATATCTATATATATCTATATATATACAAGATTGTGTAATTATTATTGTTACAATCGGTAAACTAAACCGTGTTTAGTTTTTAGGCAATAAAGCGTTTTTTTTAGTCTGATGTGATTTTTTTTTGCATCCGATGACAGAAGTTCGAAGTTTGAAGCGTGTTATAACACGCGGTAGCTGCTATGGCGGCGTTTCGTCGTCGTTCTGGTCGAGACACGAAAATCATTGTGAAATGAAAGAAAAACAAATGTATCAAACCCTAATTGCGAGGACGCACCCCCACCAGATGTGTCAAAATCAGGGACTCCCAAGATTTTTCAGTTCACGGCGCTTTTAGTGCTTCGTTTCGGTCTAGTTGAAATATGTAGGGTAGGTGCAATGAAGCTAGATTAACGGTGCATGCAAAGATTTCATTATTTCAGCGCACCCTGGTCCCGATCCTGGTGCCCTAGGCTGCAGCCTAATTCGCCTGAGGGTGAATCGGGCCGTGCCGCTAACAGAGTTCTGAATTTTAGGCGTAGCCAAAACACATATGCTACTAAAATTATATTAGTGGTGTTTGGATGTTTAGATATTTAAATGTTTTAATGGTTGTTGCTCTACGACATCCTAATGAACACAACGAATCAGTCAGAAATTTGAAAATCAGGTGGTACGTAACGTTATAGTCCAGCATATAAGCTATTATGAAACTAAAAAAAATATTTTTTTTTTGAGAAAAAAATCTCTATAGAATCATCGATTACAATCAACATCTTGATCGAGTAGAGCAAAACAACATGAAATTCCGATCTTATCACCTAGTAAATGTGTAATTAAAACAAAAATATTTGAAATGTTCTAGTAACTATTATTATTCGCAGAAATACTGTAAATGAAAAACCAGTAAATGATTTGCAAGCTTGTTAATTTTAAGATTTTTTTGCTCCTACTTACGTGTAAAGATCCCCCAATTTCAACCATTTAAACCTTTTTAACCCCCGGCCAAAAAAGGGGTGTTATAAGTTTGACGTCGATGTCTGTCTATCCGTCTGTGTGTCTGTCTATCTGTATGTCTGTGGCACCGTAGAGCTCAAACCGATGGGCCGATTTCGATGCGTTTTTTATTAGAAGGTTAATTTCCGTGCGGATGTTCTTCGCTACGTTTGGTTAATATCGATTCAAGATGGCCGCCTCCATAAAATGGCGGACAAACTATTTCTCCACAACCTACCTCGATATGGGTATCAAATGAACTTGACTAGTACAATACTATACATTATGACAAATTTCAAATCCAAGAGGGCCGCCACCACAAAATGTCGAATTACATTAATTTTTCACTACTACCTTAATATGGGTATCAAATAAAAAGGCTCGACTAGTAGGATACTATGCACCATGACAAATTTCAAATCTAAGATGGTCGCTAGAACAAAATGGCGAAATACATTTCTTTTTTCACAACTCCCTCAATATGGGTATCAAATGAAAGGGATTGACTACTAGAATGTTGTACAAATTACAAATCCGAGGTGGCCGGGGGTAAATCAAAATTTTTCATTTTGTTCTTGTTTCCCATCGCATCGTCCTATAGCATTTTTCTATACTCATAAGCTTTGGAGCGGTTGCTAAATCACATACACAGCGCAACGAATTTGTGAAAAACACTAGATTGATGAAAAACATTAGTGTTTTTCTCATTATACTATAATAATGTATATTTCTCATTAGGACCCGAAATTTAAACCCCTTTAGTTCCATATCCATCCATGTCGGCGGTTATGGTAACAACACGGCAGAGGAATATGAGAATTCACGGACTACGTTAGGCCGCCAAATCAGATTTATGGGAGAGGCCGATATTTATAAATACGATGAGGCTGGCATACTATGAGAGTATAAGGTCCCAACAGTAAACGACAATGACCAGATAATGATCATGACGACAAAACATACGACTAAACATTTCAGATTTGTAGCAACGGCACAGAAACGAAATTCAATTATGTTTAATGTTTATACCACAAAGCACTAGCATAAGCGCTCATACAACGCAGTCCCTGACCAAGTCCAATCACTGCATTTATCACGGCTATATTTACGACAGAACCTTCAGCCCTTATTGCGCTTTCGTCAAGGGAATTTAATCAAGATAAAAAAATGCAACAATGTGAATTAGTTCGTGAAATAGGTCCATTGTGCCTAGTACTCGACCGATTTAGCAATGTGCTTTATCAATATTTCCGATAAGCTTGCTTCAAATCCTCAACGGGATAATTTAGCTCTTTGTTAGAGTTGTTTAAGATCGAAACTTGTTTGTACTGAGCGTAGTATGAAAGTTGACGCTCGAGTAAAATATACACATGTGAAAAAGTAGCCAGGGGCCACCCACGATCACTGCAGCGCACGCATTTTGTACGTGAATTTGCGCCGGGCAGCCTGCAAGGAGTACAAATAACCAAACAGCGTTTTGACTATTTTTAGAAACGAAAAAGGAGGTAAATTATATTTAACAAGCAACTTAACACACAGTTTTAACGGTTTGTCTGCGAACTACAAAGTATAAAACTTTAAGTCCTCCGAACCGTCTGTAAGTCATCAAACTTTGTTTTTAGGGTTCCGTAGCCAAATGGCAAAATACGGGACCCTTATAGATTCGTCATATCTGTCTGTCTGTCTGTCCGTCCGTCCGTATGTCACAGCCACTTTTCTCGAAAACTATAAGAGCTATACTATTGAAACTAGATAAGTATTCTGTGAACCAAAAAAAATAGGGGTGTCCCATACATAGAACTGAAACTCAAAAATTTTTTTCCATCAAAACCATACGTTTTGGGTCTTCAAAAATGATATTGAGGTTTCCAACGTATTTTCATATAGTTTGCGCGAGATACTCTTCCAAAGTGGTAAACTGTGTGGGGGGCACACATTTTACCACTTTGGAAGAGTAATTAATGTAATTTCTAATATAAGAGAATAACAAAAATAAAAAGAAGTGTATGATGTACATTACCATGTAAACACTATCAACGAAAATTGGTTTGACTGAGATCTAGTAAGTAGTTTTTTTAATACGTCATAAATTCACTACTATTGTTACAACACTGATTAAAGTAACAACGAACTACAAGAACTTTTATATTATGTTACTTGCTGCTATGGAAGCCTTCACGGGCGAGTCCGACTCGCACTTGACCACTTTACATTTTTATAAATGCGACGCAACGTGTATTGTTCATAATTTACGATAAGTAAATTTAGCCTTTATTTGAAACAGAGATATATCCATTCTAATATTGACGTTTCTAAAATTCGAAGGAAGAGGTTTGAAGCCGTATCGATGTATGAAAATCTAGACTATGGAAAGCGGACCTGAATGAGTTTATCCTACGGTCGGTGCAGCTCGACTTCCATTTCAGTCAGTGCCAAATGGGATAACATCTTTATATCTTCAAGTCGCGATTGAATTGATCCTAGGTAAATGACTATTCGTGGCACCCGTTTTCAATCGGTAGAAGACATAAAGGAGAATTCGCGGCGAAAAATTCACACAATTCAAGGAAATAGCGTTTCAAAAATGTTTTGATTTGATTATTCATTGGCACAAGTGTATCGTTTCTGAAGGAGCATACTTTGAACGCGATGAAATAAATTTAGATCAATAACAAACATTTTGTGTCTTATTTATCTATTCCCGTTAAGTACTTTCTTGTGTGTTTTAGTATAAATGACAAAAACGTTTTTTAGCTAAGAATAGGCGCATGATACTCTCTCCACGTTTTATGAAGTGGGAGTTAAAGAAATAATCTGATGGACAGACATTCCGAGTAACCTAGTCTTTCTAGTTATTTTGTATTTCAACAAGGTCATGGCCACGGATATTCGGGGGATATGCCTTGATTGCGAATTTAGTTCGAAACCTAGTGTCTCCAGTCTCCTCCCACCTAAATAATTAATATTTACGTTTTATTTTTTAGTTATTAATAAGTACGACACACCACCGCATATTTTAGGACGCAAACTAAGAATTATCATTGCACTCTTTATGAAAACATACATAAAATGGGCGGAACATTTCCGTATAAACAAATAATTTTGTCTGTGTAGAAGGAGTCATTCAACGCTCACACACGTAACTAGGGATTGGAATGAGTGATTGCAAAATTTATTCGACATTTCATTTTGGGCTGTATTATTATACTAGATGCCCGCCCCGGCTTCGCCCGTGGTATATTATATAGCACTCATCGGGATCCCGTACAAATCCAACGGTGAAAGAATGACTGAAATCGGTTCACTCATTCCTGAGAATATCGATTTCAAACAAAAAACCTCTTCAGCAACCTGCTACGCCACCTGTCGGAAATTGGTCGTACCAACTCAGATTTAGAAAAAAAAATTAGCAAAGGTTTATATTCGAGGCACATATTACTGAAATCCAATGACGCAATCTTTGACACATGCTGTCATGTGACAAAGCACGAAACGTACGAAAACTCTCAAAAGGGGAATATTTTTTCCCGATTTTGTTACATTCTTGTTTCATGCTCCGCTTCAATTAATAGTAGAGTTATTTTCTATAGCCTAAAGCCTTCCTCGATAAATGGACTATCCAATAGAAAAAGAATCTTTCAATTCGGACCAGTACTTCCCGAGATCCTAGCGTTCAAGCAAACAAACAAACAAACTCTTCAGCTTTATAATATTAGTATAGATTTACATTTATTAAGTTTTACTAATACACAAATACGTAAATATATTTATATATAAAAATTGATACCCTGTATGACATGTATTATACTATAAAGAAATGTATAAAGTTGGAGTAGGAATCAGTTTGCATTTTTCAAATTAACAGTTTAATGTCAAATGTACCTCAAATTAACAGTTTTACGTCAAATGTACCTATACGAAAGTACTATCAGTGCTCAAGTAGTAAGTAAGTAGTTCTCGTTCCCGTTCTTATATCGAGATAAAAGTAGCCTAAGCCTGTGTGTTCTTCCAAAATATAATCTTACTGTGTTTCAAATTTCAACTCCATCCGTTTATACGTTTAAACGGGATTGAGCAACAAACATCCAAATACCCAAACATCCAAACATTGGCATTTGTAATATTAGGTAGTAGGATTTACGATACCAATGACAAAAAAACATTATTATTTTTTTGCTTTCCTGCTTGTACTGGGTAATCTCTGAAACAGCTGGACTGATTTTAAGGGACTTTTAATGAAAGATAGCTGATGGCTTAGCTATAGGCTTAAATAAACATCACTTTATTCCGGTTTGAAGGACTATGTTTCCAGAGAAATTACAGGGCATGGAGGTAAAACATTATAGGTATCTCAGACTGTCGAACGCCGTAAATCCTAATGCCGTAAATTGGACTATCTGCAAGGAAGGAAGAGAGGTCTTTGCCCAGCAGTGGGACAATCTAGACTAGTAATAATATTAACATATTATTTTCACCAAGTTAGCACACTTAAATAGCACACGTTAAAAAACGTAAAAAGTTATGCCTTGGAGTCTTAAGGCTTAGACGATCAGCTGTCTGGTAGTGAAAGCCCCGTCATAATTGGTCCAGCTGTTTGGTAGATTAGCGGAACAAACAAGATCGACAAAATGTTTTAAAATAGTTTTTTAGGTATAGGTAACGTACACACTTTCATTTGTCACAACTTAGTAAACGGTTGTTAATTTGATTTAACATACAAGCGCTCCAATTTTATTTCTTTGTATACATTATTAATAATAAACATAAAAGAAGTAAAAAAATAAGGAAAAATAGGTAGTTAATTAAAAATGAAAAAATCTTACGTTGTCCATGTAAATTACTGAATAAATTTTCGAAGAAATTTCACATCGGCAAACTCGCCAAACGCGCGTAACGCGCCAACGTACTCTCTAGGCGCTTCAGAGCGACTGAACGAATGTTAGAGTTATACGGTCATATTAACCGTATCGAGAAGACACTGCCACGCCCTCAAGGCATATCCCCCAATATCCGTGGTCATGGCCCACGCTGGTCAAACGCGGGATTTTGGATGACACGTAGCTACATCATATCAATCACAGTTCGAAAAATCGATTTCGTTTCACAGTTTACTTTCCAAAGACGAAGAGGTTTGACAGCATTTTTGTGATATGAACATCTAGGCTGTTGAATACATTGCTTGATTGGGTTTTTCCAATGGTTACAATCTTGGTGTCATCAAAGTCGACAGTGAGTGGGTTTCTTCTAGGTGAGAACGTTCTATAGTATAACGTATCGTCACGTAATATTGAGCGTCAAGAGTAAACCTACGTAAATACCAATAAAAAAGTTCTCAAAATATATTTTTCTTGAAACCAGTCGGGTTCTTTACGTTTTTCTTCGCCGTTAAAGGCAGTGGTGCCAAACTAGTACTTCTGCACGTGTAATGATTTTCTCCAGAAAAATAAAATTAAACTCTATTTAAAAAAAACTTAAAACACAACTAAATTTCATAATTTCTATGGAAACCTCATCCAGATACAGGATTAAAATTAAGTTTTTTGTTGATGTTTCCAAAAAAGATTCACTGGTTTCGATGAAATTAAAATGGGGCCACCTCTGAACCATCAAAATCGATTCACAAAATTGACGGAGCTATCGCATAAAACACATACAAAAAACATACATCTGAATTGAGAGCTTCAAGAAAGGAAGATGTTCTCAATTCTGTGACCAAGTGATTTTTTTTATTTGTATTTATGTATGTTACTCGATAGCTCCGTTAGTTGTAAATCGAATTTGATGATTATTTTTGTTTGGTAGCTGATACTTTGTGTTGTTGCTGTTTTAAAACTATTCACTATAGCGCTCAACAACTGCTTTTACATGTGAGTCAAAAAAATTCTGAAATTAAGTGTAAAAAATATTTATTGCAAATATTTTGTGTCGTTTTGTTTTTGCAAAATCACATATTTTATGTTCAAAATTTATACGTATTCAGACATAACTTTTTAATCACAGTGAATGATAACACGATATAAATATGATGAGTATATTTTATAGGTGTCGCCAATGGGTACTTAATAATTTTAAAGTTTTATTTAAATTTGTGATAATTTTCAAACTTGTCTCATTATCTTTAAATCATTTGGAAAGTTGAGTAAATCTCATTTTTAATTTTTTTATAGCTTTTCCTAACATGTAAGCATTGTAAGCACTACGAGTAATAGCTCTAATTGTGTATAAGTCACCGTAAAATTTTAGATGCCGACAGTTAGTAATTTAAAGACGAAGATGATACGAGTATGATTGTGATAACACATACACAGGGTTGGAATACTTTGGGTATACTTTGGGTCGAAATGGTATAATTCTTCATTTTATTTTATTATTATAATAATTAATTATAGTTACGTTGCTGTATTCTATTTTGTATAAGTACCCAAATAAAGAAATAATTGGTTCCAGTCATTCATTGTTTATATTTAGGCAAAAGCCTCCACCAGTACTCATACACATGGTTGGATTACCTTGGGTATACTTTGGGTCGACATTGTATAATTCTTCAATTTAATTTTATTATTATAAAAAATAATTGTTGTTTCGTAGCTGTATTCTATTTTGTATAAGTACCCAAATAAAGAAATAATTGTCTCCAATTCATTGTTTATATTTAGGCAAAAGCCTCCACCAGTACCTACCTACGCGTCTGTTAGCGCGATCGTCACCACTTAAATGTTTATCCCAGTCTTATTAGAGAAACTCTCAGTATTCTGTCGTAGGTAATCGGTTCGTGGAAATTAGAGAAATTACCAGATATTTCAATTTCTTTAGTTCAACAAGGTTATTTTTATTAGCTAATAATATAATTTATTTTTGGATGTAGATATTACAATCTTTTACATTTTTTCATTGCCCGGATATATATGTATATAATAACAATATTATCTATATAAATAAATTAAATTGGAGTGTTTGAATGTAGTATCAAAGTAACAGCTTTTTTCTAAGCTCAAATGAAAACATACATGATCTCTATTTCTAAAACACTTTTTTTTTGCCTGTCTGTTTGTTCCGGCTTATCTCCGCAACGGCTGGACTAATTTTGACGGGACTTTTACTACCAGATAGCTGATTTTCAAGGCATAGCATAGCCTACTCTTACTTGAAGAAATTGTTCACAAATTAGCGAAGCGCACCGCATCAGGGATTTTTTTAAAGCAATGGCACAAAACCAGCCAGTAATACTAATAAAGTAAATTATTGTGTCTTGTTACATATACTTTGTTGTAATTTATAGTCACAATTAATTAACTTAAAGAATTACATTTTTATTTATTATATTTTATCTCCCAAAGTTTATTTTTATTCATAAAATGTAGACCACTTTTCTGACATAAAAACTCTTTGCGAGATTTTAAAAAGAACCGTTCATCTTAGACGGAGTATTTTGATAAACCGTTTGCATTATAGGTATTACCGCACAAGTACGTAATGAGATACATAACGATATTGAAATTTGTGAAATAAGAAACCCTTTAGGAGCAGATGTAGCTTCCGTAATACAAGTTTTATATTTATTTTATATTAGTGTGGGGCTTGACGGTGTTATCCAAAAAGTGCGGGCTAATATTTATTTGATATTGTAATAATATAATGACGGTGAAGAAAAACATCGTGGAACCAGTATATTCCAAGAATTATATTTTTTTTCCAAGGATATGTGTCATCCACCAACCAACACTTGGCCAGCATGGTATATTATGATCTTAGCTCTCTCCTCGTAAGAGAAAGCCCCCGATCCCAGCAGTGGGAACATAAATTGGGCTGCCAATTAAATATTATGTCAACAGTAAAATGTTGACAAAGACAATCGAAAACTGGCTAAGCAAAAATCTCCATATGTAATAAGCTGAAAAGTCAATTTCGTCACATAATAATACCTATTAATTCAAACTGGCACAATATGAACTACGCTTCATTTGATTGAGGTCGAATTGCAACATCGAAACAAAAGTATTTCATGTTTCACTTAATACTGATAGTGGATAGTGGCGTTCCTATAATATTTTCGTCTGGCTTTAAATAGTAGTAAGAGGTCAGAGTGAAGATACTGTTGACCACACTGTCGTTTACCATCAGGCGAGTCGCTGGCTAGACGCACACCTTTGTGCTACAGAAATAATTTATTTACTCCGAAAAAAATTAAAACAGACTTTGATTTAAAATTAAATTCCGACACTCAACTAAATTTCATATGAAGCCACGTCGGGTCGTCCCAAACAAATGTAAGCAAATTTTATTTTTTTGTTGATATTTAAAAAAAACGGCCACATTAGATAAAAATATATATGGGACCACCTCTGTACCAAACAAAAACAAATCAAAATCGATTCCCAATTAGCAGAGCTATCGCGTAACATACAAACAGAAAAACGTACAACCGCACTGAGAGCCTCCCTCCTTTTTCGAAGTCGTTAATAATGTGTTTGGCTTTGTGTAACAGCTATCCTCAGCTTGTTGTTTGTAAAGTCGTTTTTTTCAGTCTAGTGTATTTTCAACAAACTTCGTCGGATTTTCGATATCCGTACAAAAAGCGGGAGAAGGGACCACCGTATTACCATCGTTGCACATTATTTGATTTAAGTGAAATTTAGAATTGTGTTATTACCCCGCAAAAGTAATCCCCAAACAAAAGCTACATTTGTAGTACATTTTTCTGATACCCGTATTACCAATGAAGCGCTAAATACGCTAATTTAACGTTTTTTTCATTTATTAGTAACTCCCGATATTTTCCCGGGCTAAACTGTAAGCCTTTGTGTCATTCCAGACTACAAGCCTTAAACTGTGTTCCAAATTTCAACCCGATCTATTCAAGCGGTCCGACGTGATTGAGCAACAAACAACGAAATGTCCAAACACCCAAACTACACAACTTCGAATCTACAATATTGGTAGGATATTTACAATAACAAAAGTTGCCTTAAAATCTAAGTGAAACCCTATTATACTTACCTTAGTAAAAAAACAACAAACAACTTTTTACTCAAATACGTATGAAGGTATGAATGTCATACTGGATAAATATAAAATTGGCAGCCATAGGCACTGTCCATAGAAGTGAAAACCGAAACTTAAGAGTTTTATCATTAATGTTGCAGAATACGCTACCTGATACTACGGATATACTGATATAACGTATGTCTGTGACGCGACCTCACAATGTTTCACCGAGCCAAAAAGCGTCTTACGAGCACGTTCCACTCCCCTCCTCTACTCCTGCTCCTCACTCTGATGTAGAGTCGGAGCCGGTAACATCTCGGTACAGTGAACTCATAAAAAATTTCCATAGCAAAAAATGGCCAATGCGACTAAAGCCGTTTTCACTACACAAAATCTGTTAATATTAGGTACGTATATGCGTAACTCCAGAACTACGAGACAAAAAATCGCCCAATCCGCACGTGTCTAGCTTTCCGGTGAAAGCAAATTTATTTTCGAGAGTGCATCGGATTTCATTATACCAATAATTAAAGCTAACCCTATTTTTACCGAACGGATAGAAGCGCCACCGTGTAATGGTTTAAAAAAAAGCTAGGTATGCATGTTTTGTAGCGAAACCTTTGAACGTGATATTCACCCTTTCAAAACAACGGCTGTTGTTTGATCTGATACTCCGTACACATATTAAAATATTGTAACAATGCAAAAAATAGTTAGTGTAGTTTTTCTCATTATCCTTAATAATCTTGGAGGTATTTTACTTTATACTTAGATCATTTTCTCAGAGAGTGTTTTTAAAATATTATAATAATTATGTTGTTCGACGGCTCGTGGTTCATCTTTCCGACGTTCCTTTGTAACGTTGCTTTGATATCTATGGAAGACTATGTGACCATGGAAGGTTATTTAAAGTAAAAAATCTTGTGTTATTTTTTTGGAGGTATACCATTTTGTTTTCTTAGGAACCTTATTTGTTTCGGGATAATATGTAATCTACCTACGTGCTATTCCAGACGATATAACCATGTTACGTGTTACAGATATGACCAATCGAAGTTTTAAATAGCAGACCGACCCGTTCAGTTCTTACAAAGAAAATTAGCAACAAACATCCAAAATTACCCATTTATTAAAAAAATATTGACAATATTTTTAACGCCATTGGTTTCAGGCGACAAAACAAGGAATAAATTGTCATAAAGAGGAGTGGAAAAATTATAGTGCGAAAATTTTCTTGGAAAGCCAAACTCGGAGCATTTAAAAAAATTGTACAATGGAAGCTCAGGATCAGATTAAGTGGAGAGTTTGAAATTGGATGCTTATGCGGTCCACAATTGAGCATGCTTACATAAAAAAAAATTCACTCTCGATTTGATTTGACACCAAGATCGGGAAAAACCCACTCAAGCAACTCTTATCACGAAAACAGATTGAGTCTGTCAGTCATTGAGCAAATCTTCGTTCGAGTCTTTGGAACGTCAATCATGAAACTATGTCGCTTTTTTCGAGCTCCGACCAGTCCGATATAAAAAAATAGACAACGTGGTTTTAGATCATCCAGCTCAGTAAATAAAATAAACAACCGCTAAATTTAAAAAAAACCGACACGTTAGCAATTTTATGGTGATGTTCCAAACTTAGAAGTCATTTTCGAGCAATTTACCCTTTTGACAAGTCTCTCGATCGATTCCAAGGCATCTCAGTTGGTAATTAGCCGACCCATCCCAAAGGTACTTCCACACAGGAGCAAATCTGTGTTTATAACAAGCGCTATCGTTCAGAACACGAAGTACCTTTGCACCTTTGACGGAGAGTCGTTTCGTTCAGTAGGTCGTCGAAACGGCTCTGAGCGGATCGGGTTAAATTTGGAACACAGACTATAAAACTAGACTTTTCATCGCAGATATATTAAAGAAATGAAAAAGACATAGAACCGCAGGGCATTGCTAGTTTCATTACAATTTGAACTGGACCGCGTTTCTGAGAACAGGACAGACAGACGGACTTTGTATGCGAGGCTACTTGACGGAACAAAGAGTTGATGAGGGAGCTAGATGAAGCAAGCACTGGAGTATAAGCGGAAGTCCGTTTAGTAGTATAAAAATGAATACTTTTCATATGCGTCACAGCACGAGCCGATCAGATTACAATGGAGTCATTCGGGACATTCGAGTCGCCGCGTGCCGAGCACCGACCACCTGGTTATACGTCATGCGTCTAACAATTGCTGACTGTTCTAAAATCTCTACGTTGGCCTAACCTTCGTGAAGTTTGCACATCACCGCCAAGCAGTGTTGTGGACATGAGATAAATCATCTTACATTTCTGAGTGACGAGCGCAGTGCAGTGCTAGGTAATGATTTGGACTCGTTATGTTTCAATAATTCTGTGACACTATGCTGTTATAAGCGCGGTAATGCACAAACATCGAAAGGTTGCTCAAAATAATTATTTCCTAAATTCAAACTAGAGAAGTTGTTGGATATTATTTTTTTATTTAACTCATTATTTTTACTTAAATAAATATGTAAATAAAACTAATGATTGAAATAAATTAACTTAATTTACAAGCTCTTTAAGCCCACTCGCAGGTTTATTATTTGCAAGCTTTTCCTGACTAAACGCTTAGTTACGGCAATTACATTTTGCGTCCAACTTTAAAACATCTTACAAATTTAATCTTGGATTGGTAATGGTATGTACCTGTTCTGGTTCACAGTGAGGTATAATAATATTTTTGAATTCTATCCAAGGACTTGTTCTTACCGACAATTTACTAAAACATGTGTCTGATAGAACACCATTCCGTATACAGCCTAAAAAGTTTGGTATCTGTATTTTGTTATGGTTCTAGTATAATTATTATGTTGCCAACCTGATGCATTTTGAGACAGTTACACAAGATGATGATTTATATCGTGATTACGTATAATATAAACCTTATGTGTTCAAATCGCGAAAGTTTCAAAACAATAGTTACACGATCATTTCTTGGTTTAAGTAATTAACTGCATGTGTGCAAATTAATTGAAAAAATTCGCTAATTGGCCGAACGTCGCGTACAAAAAAATTAGTTTTTACAACATTCAAGGTCAATAATAGGTTCTGTAGGAGCCAGTGTGCGATGCATCTCAGACCCTTGTTGGAGACACCGCTTCGCATTTACTACTATGGCAGACAAAGTCATCTGTAAATGCTAATATTTTTAAGCATTTCCTAATTTTAGTCACATGGCATTGAAGTAGGCTAAAATAAGGTCATATGGGATTCAAAGCCATTTATCGTGCCTGCCTGTTCTTCTGGTTGTTTTAAGTTAATTATAATTTGAACCATGTGCGTACGATTTACGTGCGTGCAATCGATTCAATCGGTTCAATAAAGCAGCTGAAATTTATTTTTGATCAGAAGTTTAACGCCATGAGTTATTTATTTTATTTCAATGTAATTGATAGTTAACAGGTAGTTAACAGGTTGTTAATCGATCACACGTTAATGGCATTTTCTTTGTGAATTTCATCACTTTGCCGTTATGAATCTGTCATAATTATAGACAAAATGAATTGATCGTTTGATAAAATCTAAATCGCTGGAAAATAGTGAGAAGAACGCCAGGTTTTCAACCGTGAGTTCGCAGGTTTGAGCGTCCACCACTACAAAACTTATTTATCTAGTATCTAGACACACGGTAGGGTGGCAAGTCAAACCAAGTTCAAAAAAACTGACAACTCAAAAACTATTTCACATTAAGGTGTCAAATTGCTCAGACATTGAGACCTGCAGGATACCAATATATGCTCCAAATTTTATACCCATACCTCGAACGTTTATTTATATATTAACATCCTAAAAGCACAAAGGACACGTCCAATAAAAAGGGCATCTAAAAGTTTCACTGACTTTTCATTGTTATTAGGAGTATTTAAGGTCTTTAAGATTTTACTTTACATATCCGATTTTATTATGTATGAATCCAACCAACCAGACCAATTTAATTTCATTTTATAAATAACGTTTCAAAGAATTTCAATTCATAGAATACAGCGCTTCAAAAAGACGTCCAACACGGTAGGTTTTGCAATGGTCTGTCCATCTCCCCGGGTAACACTAGAACCTGCCTATTTATTTCGAAAATATTTTGGTTGAGATTTTCAGCTACAGTTGAGTGCTTTAGAGAGTAAACTGCGAGGATGCGAAAGATAATCTCGGAAACAATGTGACCGTTTCCAATAATGCTAAGCTGTGTAGCTTGGCGAGTAAGATTTGCTAAGAAGATGCACCGCGGTAAAGTGAGATTATCTCTATTCCCTGAAAACCCTAAGTTAATAACTTTATAGGAACAAGATTTCCGTTAATGAATATTCAGTATACTCGTAGGTAGACTTTTTTATTTAAAAGATATTTTTCTCACTATGTAAACACAGTAATTGGATTTCATCATTTAATTTCAAACCGTAGCTGAGATAAATAACTGAATCTTATTGACAATCTGTCGGTTGGTCAGAGATGAACTTTAATGTCAGGGTCAATCGATAAACATCGTTACGATATATATTTTTTATAAAATTGTATTTTGTGTAATAAAATGTATTTTTTAAAACATGCATTGTGAATCTTGAACAAATCAAAGAAATGTTGCCCTGACGCCAAAATTTCTTTCATTGGATCACGATTTTTTTTCTTTTGTCATTTCTGTGTATCACTGTATTGGTTCTTTAGTTGAAAAAACACTGCAATTGTTTTTTTGCCTTCTAAAGAGAAGGTAGCTCAAGCAGCAACAAGTACTTTGTGCTATCTTCGAACCAGCATTTGCCTAGCGTGCGCTTATGGATTTGCCTCTCTTCTTATGACAAAAAGCCCAAATCCCAGCACCAATCATAACATGCTACCTTCTGTTTTGAAGTAGTGGTACGAGGATAGTACATGGCTTAAGAATCTCGGTGTCCCCACGATATTTTTTTTCACCGTCAAAGCTACTGGTAATACAAATCTTGTACATTTGCACTTAAAAGAGTTAAAGACGGGATTCGAACCTAAGACCTCACGATTACGAGGGCATTCTCGCGACTAGGCCACGACGACTTCCTATATTTATATTTACACTAACCTCTATTAATGATCGCTCAAACTTGTGTTTCAACGAGTTCCAATGCACGTTTGTCACCAACGATACGATGGTTATAGGATTGTTATTTCGATACCTACCATCATATTTTTACTAGATAAAATCTGTAAGAATAAAGTTCAAGCAAACAAGGTCGGTGATGTAACGGGTTCTGACGAAGACGCCTCAGTTATCGGTCTGCGCGGGCGCACTCTATCAACACCACTTGTAATAAGACCAACTTTAAATAGACACAATATTCATTTAATTACATACTATAACAATATAATGTTCACCTTATTTACAAACAAATACTTCGTATTGATTACTAATCTAACGTAAAGACATTTATTCATCATTCCACGTATTTGTTTCAAACAGCAGATGCTACGAAAACGATATTATTTGGGGTCATCGTATTGTTTTTTCTTTTTACAATGTTCATACACCTATCAGTCTCCTAACCAAGCAACGCTTATACTGTCGAAACAAGATAGCGGACAATATTCATAGACGCTGTCAAAACATACACACGACACATTAAAATACGCTGAAAAGGAACATACATATCTATACTAATAAATAATAAACAATAATAATAAACAAATTTATTGACCAATTTCAAACATCACATGTTGGCATAAATCTAAGGTAATACAGTAAAGTTTGTAATATCTATACTAATATTATAAAGCTGTAGAGTTTGTTTGTTTGTTTGAACGCTAAGATCTCGGGAAGTACTGGTCCGAATTGAAAGATTATTTTTCTATTGGATAGTCAACTTGGCCCTTCAGGCAGTCTCTAAATGGGGCGATGCCAATTTGGCCAGGTTCAACGAAGGAAAGACACAGGCGTGTTTGTTCTCCGCTAAAAGGAGTCCGTTCCAACTGGCTCCTACTTTTCGGGGCGTATCCGTGCCGGTCACTGACCATCTTGAGGTTTTGGGCGTTTCTTTGTCATCGACGCTCAATTTTGGCACGTATATTGAGTCTAAGGCTAAATTAGCCGCAAAAAAACTTGGTGTCCTCTCAAAGGTGCGAAGATACTTCAATTCTGAACAGTTGCTCACGTTATACAAAGCACAGATTCGCTCCTGTATGGAGTACTGTTCGCACCTTTGGGATGGATCGGCTAAGTATCAGCTGGAGACTCTGGAATCGATTGAGAGACGCGCCAAAAGACTCATAGGCAATGACACTCTTGTGCGTAAAAGACTTCAAAGTCTTGATCATCGCCGCAAAATTGCTAGCTTATCGGTATTTTATCGGATACACTTCGGAGAGTGTGCAACTGATCTACATGATCTAATTCCACCTTGCCCTTTCTTCTATCGGACTTCTCGTTCTACAAAAGGGCGACATCGTTTCATGGTTGATGTTCCAAAAACACGAACGAAGCGATTTGACTCCACGTTTGTGATAAGAACGTCTAGGTTGTGGAATGCGTTGCCTGAGTGGGTTTTCCCCGATGGTTACAATCTTGGTGTCTTCAAATCGAGAGTGAATCGGTTTCTTCTAGGTAAGCACGCTCTATCGTAGATCGCATCATCGCTTAACATCAGGCGAGATGGTGGTCAAGTGCGAACCTATTCTAGTTAAAAAAAAAAAAAGTCAATTTATTGAGGAAGGCTATAGACTGAACCGATTTCAGTCATTCTTTCACCGTTGGATATGTACGGGATCCCGATGAGTGCTATATATGTACCACGGGCGAAGCCGTGGCGGACATCTAGTATTACATACAAGTATTGCGTGGCTGTAGGTGTAAGTGTAGACTTACTACCAACTGACTCCTACTTTACAGAGTGCGATTGTCACGGTAACTGATCATATCGTGCTCTTGTTTTATTATCTACGCTCCACTTTAGGTCATTTATTGAGTCCAAGGCCAAAATTAAAATAACTACCACAAAACTGGGTGTCCTATCGAAGGAACGAAGGTTGGTTGGTTAAGGTCCATGTCTGAAAAGTTGCGAACTTTATATCAAACAGATTCAATCATACTTGGAGTACCTACTATTTGCGTCTTTGGGATGGGCCGGCGAAACATCTTTGGAGGCTTTGGATTCAACCGACAGGCGTGCTAAAAGACTCATTGGCAATCAATAGTAGGTGATTTCAAAATCTCGAACATCGCCGCATACTTGGAAGTGTATCGTATACATTTCGAAAACTGTGCAGTTTACTATATATGACCCAATGTGAATAGAACCTTCTTTTTCTATCTTAATGCTCGTAGATCCAGAAAGCTACAACGTTTCATGATTGAAGTTTTAAAACTCGGATGAAGAGAAATTACTCCACTTTCGTAATGAAAGCTCGTAAACTTTTGAATGCATTGCTCGAGTGGTTGTTTCCTGATGGCTGGTATTTAAAACAAAACTGAGCCACGACGTTCTGGCAGTTATTGTTGGGTCGAATATATTAGGAATATAATCCGTGGCATGTTTTCACGATAATGGCATAAACGGGAACAATACGCTGCCCGTGCGAAGTGGTGGCTGCGAGGCGAATGGCCACTTGCGTGCATAGTGGAAACCTTACACCGCGCCATACCTTCAAATCACTCTTATTTTCTCGTCTCGCTCTGCACTTCATCTCTGAACGCTTTTTTACAATTTTACTGTTGACATTTTTACGACTTAAAGACGGATTTGTTTTGTCGTGATTTAACGGGTCGTATTAAGTTTTAGCACTGCTTCGCGTTATATTTGACATTGGTTTCATTTTCTGAGTGGTGACGTGTAACATTGTGGACCGCAATCTGTTTGCGCCCACACAATAAATAAGAACGCAGATTAGCGTCTTACGATTACTTGACCTTTAGATAATAGTTCATCAGCTGTGAACGTCAAGAGAATCACCTAGAGTTACGAAAAGAACACAGTATGTATATTATAAAGTGGTTGGAACCACTTTATAATATACACACATAATATACTGTTTTATCCACTTTCAACCATCTTCAAAAAAGGAAGTTTTCAGTTCAGTTGTATGTTTTTTTTATTGTACTTGTTTTACCGACAATTGATTGATATCGATTTTGATGATTCTTTTTTTATTTGGGAAATAATGCATGAAAAAGTGTCCCGTTATATCCCGTTACGCGCATTGTACGCTTGCGCCGCATCTATCAATGTTTTGTTATGACGTTGTCACGTTAAACTATCGTTTGCAAACCAACAGACTTTACAGAAAAACAATTTAATTGGAGAAAATTTAATTTAAAATTACTTAACCAACTCACGGAGCCGTAGATCATGGGTTCGATTCCAACCCAAAACAGATATTGTTCTGTTTCTGAGTGTTTCTTACAAAGTTAAGTAATATGTATTTCAATTTATTTACGTACATACTAGCAGGCCACTAAATGTTCCCATTGCTGGGACTCGAGGCCGGATCTCGTAAGGATAGAGTCCACCACGCTGGCCCAGTGCGAGTCGGTAGATGACACACATCGATTACCTTGAAAAATTCTAAGCATATGTCGGTTTCCTCACGATGTTTTCCACGAATATTAAAAATAAAATAATAAGACCATTATTAGACCGAAATTAAAACTATCCTGTCTCTCAAATTGGACCAAATTACACAAAAATGCCAAACTTAGTATATATCGGTTGACTTGGTTAAGAGTTTACTGGGAACACTTGATTTTTTGGATATTTACATATTAACCCTGCAGTGGTCGCGTGGACTACATATGTAGTCCACTAATACAAAATCTAAAATTTCTCAGAAACAGTAAGCGATCGTTTCTTGTGCCGCTAGTTACTTTTAAGTGAATAGTCGAGAGACACGCTCAGTGCAGCACAAGCGCCGGGTGCATGTGGTAGTGTCACAATAGGTTCGCAAAGACCAATAAGATAATGTGTCTTTCCTGCGCAGAAAATATTATAAGTAATGAATGTTTACTAAATAGGTTTATTGTGATCTCAATTAGAGTGAAACTTGTGATTTTTGTGCCAATTTAAAGAAGAATTTCATTTTTGTTCACTTAGTATCCCACAGAGGTTATGATTTAGTTTTGTTTATAATATCAAGTTAAAAAATCTGTACTGAATGTATTTTCAGAAGTTAAATAAATATATACGCATAAATATTTTTTTAGTCACAATTAAAAAATGGACTACGTTTGTAGTCCGCGCGACTACTACTGTCTCATTTAGAAGCGCGACCACTGCAGGGTTAAGAAAATTTCAGTTATCTGATTCCGTTGCAGACACTGACAAGTTGCTTAGTTTGGAGCTTGATGTGTGAAAAATGTGAATCGATAATTTTATTAATTTACGATTACAAAGCACAAAGTCGAAAACATAATAAAAAATTACACATACCTGGTCTATATTAGCATAGCTCAGTGTGGCAGTATAATTTGTTTACTATCTTTATGATTTTTTTATATTTTAAGATTCAAAATTACATATAATATGTCACAGAAAATTTTACTTTATAACAAAAAAAACCTGACCTAATTATAAACTACGGTTAGATCGGTTAGTTTACAAATCTAACGCCGCTACTGTTGGGTTATAAACTGGTACTTAAGTATTTGCAATTTAACGGTGACATACATTCTAAACGTATTTTTAAGAGATTAAAAGAAGTTAAACAATAATCATCACGTTATTGTCGACCACAAGTAGCTACGTTGGGGGAAAACACAAAATATTAAAAGATAATTAATTAGTATGAAAAATAAAACAAATGTTTGTAAATATGGTGACCCGCGGGTCTACCGCCCAACTTGATCTGGTTTGGCTCTGCTGCTGCTGTCTCTACAATATCAAGCGAAAAGAAAAGTGAGAGCAATATCAAAGTTTTAATTAGGAAGTAGACTCGCCGATTTTTTTGATAAAATTTACTGTCAATTCAATGCTTAATTTCTCTCATTTGTTTAGTATAAAGAAAAAATATCATCGCAGGTAGTTACAGAGAAATTACAGGGCAATGTAGATCAATCGATTTGGACTCTTCATGTTTCAATAGCTGTGTAATGGGAAGGCATGTTGCTTTCCGCTATGCAAATCTCATGCTCGCCCTGAATATACTATAAAAACATAGTTTTATGTAACCTCAGTTATCCCACAATTGGGCTTTATGTCCTCCGATTCTCTTCACTGATTTCGATCACAAAAATTTGTCGTATCTTTTGAAGCGATATGGTATCTCTCCGAGATTTATCCAACTAATATTAAAAACGCGAAAGTTTGTGAGTATGGACGTATGTTACTCTTTCACACAAAAACTACTGAAGGGATTTGGATGTAATTTGGTACATAGATAATGGTCTGGAATAACACAGGTTATTTTTACCGTTTTTTTTTAAATATATTTTCATGAATATAACGATATATTGTAACGGTATCGGGAACTACGCCGGTGTAACCGCGAGGCGCTTCTAGTATAAAATAAAATTAGACGACAGAAACAAAACAAATAAATCGCATTAAAACAGTAGCTTCACTAAATTATTTGTACTTCCGTACGATCTCCTTCAGCCGCAGGCACGACGTGAAAAGGCATTGTGTGACATGTTACGAAGCAAATGAGTGTGCTTAAGACAACACGGTAGAAGGAAAAACTTCATTATTTGAATTCTTTACTCGTATTGAATAGTAATATTAAGGAAATTAGCAGATTAAAAGCAGAAATTAAGGTTATGGTTTTTCTTAATTTTATTTCTACATAAAATTGTAATAATCTAACGATGTCAGATTACACACAAACCGTACCTCCCGTGAGAATAATTATAATCTCACTCGTTAGATTATAATCTGACGCGTTGACGATTTTACGGTGACAATAATAAAAAATCAAAACAATAAACACAGCAGTGGAGAGCAGCTGTCTGTACTCTCTTACTCGCTCGGCGGTCCCGAGTTCGATCCTTTCACCTCAAAGCGTGAAGGGTCAGCCTCACTTACGACCTTCGGAAAAATGTGTGTGGTGTGACAAGAAGTTTTCTCTTCAGCAAAAGCGTGACTCACCGTGGGGTGGAGATGCTGGTGGGAGTAGAGCTGCATCCTGCGCGTGTCCAGGGCGTACGAGGACGGGGGCAGCTCGTTCATCTCGAAGGCCCTCGAATGGGCAGCATTCAACCGCGTAACGTCCTCAATGCCCCCATCGAGGCCTGCCCCATCGGAGCTCCGGGCCACTGTCCACAAAATCACATCTTTACACTCTACAATAATTTAATTTTTTATACAAAATCCAATTTAAATTTAAACTCAGAATCTCGACAAAATTTAATGTTTTTATACAACGTACAACAACGTCGTCCAGAAAAACTAAGCAAATTTTAGTCTTTTGTTGATATTTTAAAAACCACCACCACATCGATATCATTAAAATATGTATGGGACTACCTCTGAAGAATTATCTAACAAAAAAAAAAAGATCATCAAAATCGATTCATGGCAAAGCTATTATCACGTAACATAGGTAGGTGTACATCCAAAACAAAATACCACACAATCGAATTAAGAACCTCCTTTTTTCAAATCTGTTAAAAAATATCTTGTCACAATACACAAATGTGTTGTCACATTGTCACAAAACAATTATGTTTATGGTCATACCGACTTTCTAAGACGAATAAACGATAAAAAGGGCGTATAATCAACACCGTCTACGAAAACAAAACGATTAGTGAAGAAAACGAGCTCTCATTAACGTTTGAAACGCCCCCGCACAGATCGTGCTACACAGTTGTTATTCCTGAACAAATTTAACATCCTTTAAAGAATCCAGTGTAACTCAGTATTTTTAATAGCATTAAATTATTAATTACATATTAGAATAAGAAGTAGCCTGTGTTCTTCCAGACTAATCTAACTTTGTTTTCATTTTCAATTTCAGCCTGATCCTTTCAGACGTTACTACATGATTGAGCAACAAACACTTAAATATTGATATTCACAATATGAATAGGATTTTTGATCTAATAAATTTCAAAAATAAACAAACAACAAGCAATATTAACAAACTAAGAACTTAGTATTCATTTGCCTAATTCAAATATTAAATGTAAATTTTAATAAATATAGCCCTTCGTCTACGAAACCCTTCCGAGGTCGCCACGGACCTAGTGACGATAACATTCGAGTCACAACCGTGAAGTGGTAGGTTCAAATCGCGTCTGCGCCTCTGAAATATTTTTTCAAGTGCAGATGTACAAATTTGTCAACACTGAATTTAACCGACAAAGGAAAATATCAGGAGGAAACTGGTATATTGCAAAAACGATATCTTTCGAGGAGCATCATCATAGTCATCTGCCCAGCCGCACTTCACCAGCGTGGTGAACCGAATTATGGCTTTGGCTCTCTCTTTGTAAGAAAATACTCCTAATTACTCTTGACTAAATTTAAGCGTATTCGTGATTAAGCAATCTTTGCAACAGCTAATCATTGCTGGTCATGCAATCCCAGCCTTTAATAAAGAAGCTTCTGTCAAATGATTCAGCGAACGTTAATTAGTTCCAAACTATACATACTTATACTATGTGGAGTTCACGTAGCTACCTCACGAAACTTTCGAGTTTGTCAATGAAAATAGAACTATCCCGTTTCACTGTACCCTGCACTGGTGATGACGGGTACAGTGAATTGAATGTTACCACAGAATGTACACGTCGTTATTTCAGCCGTCCAATTATCTTGAAGCGTAACAACGAGTAACTTAATACACGATTTTTGCGCTGTCCATGAAACTATTGGTATTATAAATTGGTGGACATTTCTCACAGAATACTACGTAGCCCCGAACAAAGCAAAGCTTTATGCATATGGGAGCTAGATGGCTGATATAATACTAAAATCATTATATATACATTCTTATAACAGATAAGAAATAACTAGAAAAAAGAAATATTAGTATTCAGTTTTCACCACACCAATATTTACCTTGAGTGGGAGTCGAACCCACGACCTACGCAGCTCCTTAGGCAGACAAAATAAACCGACCAAGCCACCGGGCTAGTCACTAAGCTACCAGTAATAAACCACAGTAGTTATTGTATTTATTGTTCTTCTCTCCTGTATAAGTGTTTTTTGTTTTGTTTTTGGTGTGTACAATAAAGAGTATCCTATCTATCTAATATCAACGATCACGCGCATAAATGCCAAGGAATACGTAAACGTACATTATGTAGAACACATGATCAAAATCGGAATCAGGACATTTATTTGATGTGAAAGGTGGCAACAAATATACGGTTCGCTTGATAGTAAGCGGTAGCCGTCTCTTACGTACATCTCAAACATTAGAGACGTTGACGACGTCTTGCAAGTCCCAAGAGGAGTCAAAGATATCCTTTTTAAAATTTCCCGTTTTTAAGTCAATACGTTTACTACAAATGATTTTTTAACGATATAAGTAATAGGAAACACTTAAAATTATACATAATATAAATTTAAAAATGAAAACCACCCTGTTTTTTATTTAATGACCTTTTGTAATTAATTATGAAACTGTGATTGTTTGGTATAGCAAATTCGGTTTTTCTTCATATTTTTTGATAAGGATTCGCTTCATTATACCCTCGATAAATATACCATAAAGGCCGTCACAGACGTAGCTATAATATATATTTTCATATTTTCGTGACGTCAGCAAAACATACCGTAATATAATCATATTATGGCATATTAACATAGCAAGACATATTTTGAGTTTACAGTATGTTTCAACATTGTCTGACCGCACGTCACGAGTCTTTTGAACGTTTTAACCCCCGAAGTAATTACGACGGGGTGTTATAATTTTGACATAACTGTGTTTGTGGCATCGTAGCTCCCAAACGGATGAACCGATTTCATCAGACCAAAACAACTAAAACGATCCCAGATTTGACGAAGTTTCGTCATTTCATTACAGAGTTCCTATGACCCACTTCAAGATCCATCATCAGATCTTGGTAAATATCGGGATAGTTGAAACTAATATATATAAGCTTGTAAAACAGCTCGTGATGTATGCTCGGATAATGTTGAAACACGTTGTACATTCGAAATATGTCTTGCTATACCATTATTTATATTAATATGCCTTAATATATATTACGGTATAGTTGGGTGACGTCACGAAAATATATATTATAGCTGCGTGTGTGGACACTCGAGGATTTGTATAGAAAATATACGCAATATGTCCAGCTATGAAATATGAAAATATATATTAATAGCTACGTCTGTGACGGCCTTAATTCTGGTAACTCAATCCACTTTTTTACTTTCGCTCGTTAATAATTGCGTTTCGGGTGTTGATATAACTGTCGCAAGCGAGGAGTTTGCGTTCGCTTGCAGGCGTCCCAGCCTCGAATTTTGGAGGGGGTCACCAATACGCAGCCTCAGGTTTTTTCACCAGTTGAAATACAATAAAACGTAAAAAATACTTTACTAGTAGCGCCCCACGTATTTACCCGCAAAGTTACCGTTCCAGTTGTTTTCCTGTGTTAAAAATAGTCGAAGTACAATTAGATATTATTTAATTTTGCGTATACGGTCATGTCTCCTGAGAACTGTGTGTACTGTGACTGGGTGTTTTTTTATGTTTGTGTAATAAATATGTATATAACATTATATTAGTACACATGTATAATATCTGACTTCCATAGTACAAGCTTTGCTTAGTTTAACTACAAGATCTAATTCGTAACCCGGCACAGGACCACATCAGAAAGTTCAGGACGTCGATACAACGGCGACAAAACTAAAATGCAGTTGGGCAGGACACATTGTTAGGCGATGCGACGGCGGGTAGACCGAAATTGTGACGGAATGGTGGCTGAGGCAAGGCAAACTTCAAGGAACTTCCGATTTCCACCAGCAAATAATACATTTACAAAATATAAATGATAGGCTTGTTTATATACATTAACTAAAATTGTATTATAATTACTATTTCACGGACTTGATGTTTTTAATTTTAGAAAAATATATTGTTTTTATATTTTAAATTCAGAATATTTTGTTTTCTTTTTCCAATATATTTAGATTTTCTCTAGTTCATTAATTAACACTAGACGATTATATCGATATAATTTTATTCTAATCACCGTCTTTACCAAACTGTTTGGTTTAAAGATCCATAATATCTTGGACGTTGCTATTAGAGTATTTATAAAAGAGCTCTCTAAAACTGATCATCTAGGAACTCTGTATCAATATAGACCAATAAATTTTAAATTACAAAAGACTACCATTAAAATTAGAGTGACAAAAAAATTTATTAGAAGACCCTAAACAAAGCTACCTAATTAGATTTTGGACAAGCATTTATCAGCGTTTTTTTTTAAATGTTAAATGAAAAGAGGCGTGTTATAAACATTATAATCAATTGTGCACCGTCTAGCTTAACAATACTGCATAGAAATATCGGAGACGCGCTCTACCTACGGTAAATATCCTGTGGTTAAAGAAGTCTAAGAGATATTATCAATCTACGTAATATTTAGTAGGTAGTGGTAGGACTCTTCGCAGAGTTCGTCTAGGGAAGCACCACGCTTTTGCCGCCAAGCAGTACCTAATGTGAAAACATCACTGTGTTCCGGTTTAAAGGGCCAGTTCATTCCAGTGATTTTTTTAGTTAACTAATTCTTAAAATATTTTTTAAAACCATTTCCACGGTAAATTTAACTAGAAAGATCGCCTTTAGTGATAAGGCCGCCGCTTTTAACACTCGTTTTTCTTCTTCTTTATACTTTTTCTTCTTTTTTTTTCGTTTTTCTTCTTCTTTATTCTTGGTGTGTACAACACCAAACCATCATATCTATTACCTACTTGTTCGATTTTTTTACACAGCAACATGCATCTCTAAGCTACGAAAAACTTGGTCTTTGGATGCCAGACAGTTGTAATTTGTGTTTATTTTTTATTCTTATTGTATTTTAGCTTTAAAAAAAATGTCTACAGTTTCAGCGCCCGGTCTGATCGAAATGATATTCCTATTTTAATTACAGCGTTTGTAGTACGCATCGGTACCCGGTACATCGGTACCCATGAAGAACTTCACAAAAAGACTTTTCTTCTGTCGAGCAATGATTTTTAAAAGAAGCAAAACAAACTCGGCTTGTAATTTCGTATCTTATGAGCTAAGAACACGCATGAAATAAAAATTTGTACACTAAAGACTTTCAAATAAAATAAAAACAAAAACAAAGTATAACTCTTTTTTTTTTTTAGAAAGCGCAGTAACAAAGAATTAAGTATGTTTAACAAAAGTAACTTACCAGCAACCAAAACCAATAAATAAATAAAGTTCCTTAAGCGACTTAAGTATTCACTACTTACCCACTTTTTTGAAAACTAGGTACTCCTCCACTGCCGTTTTGTCGACGGAAAATTACCGTTAAATACAGCTAAACTTTGAACATCGTCCAAATATCACCATTCAAGTTTACGAAGGTCAGTCAGTAATCACTTTTCAGTCCTGTAAACTCGGCACTAAAATGTATTTTTTTTAATTTGTAAATATTATTGTTTTATTAATTGAAGAAAAGCGCGTGACGAAGACGGACGACTTTTCGTGTTTGCACAGTGTAAGGTTTTGAGAGCGAGTGACGCGCGGCGTGTCTCGCTGCCGGCACGCGAACTGAGACCGACACGCGACTACGCGAGCTGCACCGCTCTCGCACTCAACGTCGGCATCAGTCCCACGCCGAAGCTTCTCGCCCACTTCACTTTAGATCTCAATTCGCACAAATTTACTCAAGTTAAACTAAAAAACTGCACACAATCTAACTTTTCCTCCAACTCAGCAGATTAATTTTCTAGGACACGTTTATGAGTGACGTATTCACGGTGCAGCCTTCGTTCTACTTCTGTTTGACGTTGGCCTACTACACATCGGTACTCAAATTGTTACAAATTTAATTACTGTTTTTGAGTTTTTGAAAACGTAATCTTAGGAATAAGATGCCGTTCCGAGTGGGGCAAGACGCGGTCTTATTGGCGGAGCGTTGACGCCCGAAGCCAATAGCGTAGGAAGGAGGGGCCGCTAACCGACCGCTTCAAAGTTCGGCGAGACAAGACGCCGGCCTCCCTAATTTCCAATTTTTTTACCCAAGAAAACTACTAAAATAGGCTTCTAACCTCATGTCCGGTAACTCCTGCCTCTACCTCACAAGGCCTGCATACTTGGGCTGTACAAGCCACTTACATACACGCTACTTACTTCATACTCCTTACGTACGTACGTACGTCCTTCTGCAAAAATAGTAGTCTAAGATCCCGCTATTCAACGACCTTCACCGAGCTGTTTATTGGATGAAAAGTGTTTTATATGTAATTTAATATGTCAACAAATATACCTATTGCAAATGGGTTGCCTAAAAAAATTTAGTCCAGAATATGATTAAATAACTTTTTTTATTTTTTATATTTCACTTAAATTTATTGAATTTAAAAAAAAACTATATAACATAACTTATTATTTTGGCTTTACTCAGTGCTTACGAAATCTCATGCAAATATTTTCAAATAATAAAAAGTTTCAAACAAACTTTCATCCCTTATTTCACCCCTTTGGAGGTTGAGTTTTGAAAAATACTGTAATACATAATTCATTAATTTGATCATGCTCAATTCGTGCGAAATTTTATTCGAATACGTTTAAGGAATAAAACGTTTCATACAAACTTCCATCCCGTTTTTACACCCGTTTCGTAACACCCGTGAGATTTCGTACGCATTGAGTAATAAAGCCAAAATAATAAGTTATGTGTACAGTTTTTCTAAAATATAATCAATTCTACTAAATTTTTTAAAAAAGTAATTTTTTAATGGTAATTAATCATATTCTGGACTGAAATTTTTTAGGCAACCCATTTGCAATATATTTGTTGACATATTAAATTACATATAAAATACTTTTCATCCAATAAACAGCTCGGTGAAGGTCGTTGTATAGCGGGATCTCCTACTATATTTAACGTTCTTCATTTGTTTCATTTCCATTAAGGGTTTTTTGTAGTTTGTGGTGATATTTTATATCTAGAAAAAGACAGCTTTTTTTTAGCCAATTGTTACTCATAACCCAATATTATTATATTTTTACGTTCTGATATATCTGGGTATACTAATATTATCAAGCTGAAGAGTGTTTGTTTGAACGCTAAGATCTACTACTAGTCCGAATTGAAAGATTATTTTTTTCTATTGGATAGTCCATCAACGTACGAGTAGGTTACACAACTTAACGCTACTATCAATAGGAGCGGAGCATGAATGAGGAATGTAACAAAACGGGGAAAAATATTACGTTTTGAGAGCTTTCGTACCGTGCGTTGACGTGACATGTTTTTTTAAGAATTTCGTCATTATAAACCTTTGCTAATCATTTTTTTTCGAAATCGGAGTTGGTACGAACAATTTTCGATAGGCGATGTATCTGGTAGCTGTAGAGGTTTTTTGTTTAAACGCAATATTCTCACAAAATACCGAACCTATTTCAAAAACTCTTTCACCGTTGGATATGGTTAGGATCCCCGAGTGCTGTATACTATATATTTATATAGGTATATTTATATGGGTATATTTATACCACGGGCGAAACCGGGGCGGACAACTTTTCCAGAAGGAACATTTTTCCAGCGGTAGATAACTTTTTATCGTGATTTTTCAGTAAGTTATCTATTACTTAATTTAAATTTTTAGCAGCAAGAGCATTTACACGTAAGTGCGATAAATGTTAAAATATTAATCTGAGGCTTTTTTCCTTTCGTGGAGCTATTCTTCAAAGGTTTCAGTATAGATAACCGTTGGAAAATTTAATAAATCTTTATCTCTTCCTAATTATTGTTTTGGTATGTATTAACAATTTCACCGAGATGAAAAATTATGAATCTACATTGAACGTTGAAAAAATCTTTTTTTATAATTTTAGTATTGGTCCTGTTTCTTGTGATCAGAAGCTACTTAAAAATCATCTTTCTTAACTTTTTTTTTTTAACTTTTATAGGTTTTATCTTGACCGCCATCTCGCCTGATGTTAAACGACGATGCGGTCTACGATGGAGCGTGTTTACCTAGAAAAAACCGATTCACTCTCGATTTGAAGACACCAAGATTATAACTATCGGGGAAAACCCACTGTTGTCTTCTATTGTGTATTTTTTTTTTTTTTGAGATAACTGATAATTCTATTTTAATAATTAATCTTTGATGAGAATAATGTTTAAGAAAAAATCGTCTTTAAAAAATTTGTTTCATAACGCATTTGTTAAATAAATAACATTTTTTTACCACTTGATAGCAAAATTAATGACCGTGTTTTTTATTAAACTTACCTTTTTTAATAAAGAGCGATGAGACGAGTAGGACATGTGCCTGATGGTATGCATCATGCCTGCCAAATAACAACACAGTGACACGCAGCTATTGGAACATGGGGAGTCCAAATCATTACCTATCACTGCACTGCGCTCGTCACCTAGATATTTAAAATGTTATATCTCTAAGCCCTGTAATTTCTCTGGAAACATTACCCTTCAAATCGGAACACATCAATGTTTGCTTATTGCTTGGCAGTAGAATATATGGCAAAGGTGAGGAACTTCCCCCAGGCGGACTCTGTCATGAGTCCTACCATTACACTGTGTACTTTTTCTGTTTTCTACAAAAAATATAGAAATAAAAATGTATTTTCGTAAATGATTTATGATTTTTATTTAACTTTAATGGAAAAAATAAGCCTTATTAATTCTTTATTAATTAAACAATAAAGTGAGCGAAGTAGACCAGTCTCGATAGCTTTTGAAAACAAAAATTATGATAGTAGGATGAAATCCGCTGTAAAAGGAAGAGAAAATGATAAAAGTAAAAATAATTTACGGGAATCTGAGGTCGGGACGTGGAAGGGAGGTCCGTTTTAAGGTAAAATAGTTAATCTCGATTTGTAGCTAAACTACTAATCCTGTGGAAATAAGTTGTAGGACAAAGTGGTAGGTTATAAAAAGATCTCTAATTTTAATCTTAACACTTTTTTCACATAGCCTCAAAATTTGTGAGAAAAGTTCAAATAACTAAGGTTTTATTTAGTAACAAAACTTGCCTTTTTATATCTTAAATACACTGTATTTTTTTTAAATTATTTATTTCACATAAATCATGTACAATTTTATTGGTATAGTATAGGAAGGACCTAAAAGTCTCTCACCGACGTTGTCAAATTACTCACGTTGGTGTGTGTGTAATGTTCCCAGTCTTTAGAAAAAAATCCCACTATTGATGTCTTAGCTTCGGAAATCTTCGCGTATAATAAACACATATATTAAAATGTTACAATAATTTATTATAACACCGATTATATATTATGCAAGGATGTGTGTGTTTATTTTGAGTATTCTATCGGAGCTGTTTCTGAAATTTTGAATATTATGCTTGACAAAAGGTGGCAAAATTTAATATCCGTGAACACAGGAGGTGCAGAGAATTTTCGTCAACTGATTTGATGTTGGGGGGCCAGATCATTCAATTTGTTTATCATCCAATCTTTGTCTGGACGCGTGTCGCAAACGAAAAGTTCACCTTTTCAAAAATGTTGATACAAACCAACGAAAACCGTCTAAGAGTTTTTGTAAATCAGTTGAACATTAGTCATATCGCCACCCAAGTTCCGTCGTCCAAGTACCAAACGTTTAAATTGGACTGGAGACGTTAAATGATAGAGTGAATGGCCATTAAATTAAAAAAATACAATTATAAAAATAGGGTTTAAAATAGAATAATACAATCTACATTATATAATTTGGTCTACGAGTATCTTCAAAAAAATCATAATCTATATTTTACCTTAACTTTAGGGAAAATAATTTCAATTTAGTATAGCAATACTAACCAATTTTCGTTGAGGTGTTGTGTTTCTATTCATCAATCGAAATAAAATCGCCTAAATTATATAAATATCAGTAAAAATATTCAAACTTTCCTATGAAATGATATTCCTCTTTCGTTTTTTTATTTTTGGGAACAATGTTTGCAACGTTTGAAGACACAAGACGGCATAATCTTAAACAAAATTTAAAATCACACGGGACTCCCGTACGAGACGGAAGTCCGTTTCGTACTGACTGGAGTTTGTATTTGCTTTGGCGTTTGATATTTGCTTTCTGGACCTTAGGATCTGTGTTCCGAACGTTCCATCTGCCTTTTGTTTTAGAAATCTGTGCCCTCTATACATAGTAGAAAAAAAGTCTGGGTTGTCTTCGAGTCATTTCTGCAGCACTGGTGCCGCGATGGTACTCGTACTCGTTAATAACGCAATATTTCAAGTTTTCCATTTTGTAAACTGAGTAACCGAATGAAAAAACCAATAAAGAAATAAATAAATTTGTTACGTTTTTTTTAACGGATCTAACGAATGACAGAGATGAATGGAGGAAACGTACATGTTGTACCGACCCCACCTAAAGTGGGACAAGGGTAGGCGAATGATGATTACGGTTTTTAAAATACAAACCCATGTATAGCTGTATGAATTCTAAATTGGAATTCTTAACTAAAGAGGAGATATATGAGATCAAAGTGACAAAGTACGACAAAGCACCAACCTCATAATTATGTAAAGACCTAATATTTTAGAGCTTCGTCGACTAGGCTTTGGTATTGAGGGAACCCTTGTCGACCATCTGCGTGCATAATGCAATCCGTTTGGCAGATGTTTTTATTTTGCATACTGTTGGGATCGTGTCCACCTTAAGAGCAACGCCCTGTCACCGGCACACCACAACAACCAAGGCACGCCGGGACCAACCAGTAAATAGGTGTTGACATTCTCACATCTGGACACCGTTGGTCCCCCGCGACGGGCCAGATGTTTAGTCTTGTTTCCCCTACTCTTCTTCCTCTGTAGTCCCAATGCGTCTCCCTTTAGGCGCTGGCGACTACACAAGGTTGCAGCGGGCGGGGAAAACGGCGCACCGTGATCCCGGATGCGTATTTCCTTTCCCGTGTACAGGAGGCACTCTTGCCTCGAAACGCGCACGGTTTTTGTAAGCTAATTCTCTTAATCCCAACCCGTGTAAATATGAAGCATGCGTCCTCCTATTGCACACGGGTTTGGTAAGAGCTTATTCTCTTTGCAAACCCGTGTACAATACAAAGCACATGTCCTTTTGCGCACAGGTTTGTAATTAATTCAACACCACAAAACCATATTTGTTTTTAGGGTGTTTTGTGTTGTAAACCCCCCCCCCCCCCCCTCCTGTAACTTCTAAAAAAAGGACACATTTTACCATTTTGGAAGATTATCTCGCGCAAACTATTCAGTTTAGAAAAAAAGTATGTTAGAAACCTCAATATTATTTTTGAAGACCTATCCATAGATACTACGCACTGAGTTTCAGTTCTAAGTATAGGACACCCCCAAAATGTATTATTGTTTTTATTTTTTGTGTAAAAACCTTAATGGGGTTAATATAAAACCATAATACATCTACATACTAACCAAGTTTAAATAGTATAGTGCTTATAGTTTCGGAGAAGTGGCTGTGACATACGGACGGACTAACAAGACATGGCGAATCTATAAGGATCCCGTATTTTGTCAATTGGCTACGGAACCCTGAAAAGAAAACATATACACTGTCGAATTGAGAAACCTCCTTTTTTGAAGTCGGTTAAAAAATATAATACAATTTTGTAAATTTAATGTTTTTATTAGCTTCACAATTATTATCATATCTCGTCACATCTTTCTCATTTTTTTTAAAGAAATAACAACCACACTTTTTGTCGTAACTACTTTCATAACTTAAAGAGCATCGAACTTTACATTGATAATTGTTGTCGTCTCTATCATTGTTTACAAGTTCAAAATTATCTACAATACTTTTAAGTGTGTTTTTAAATGTTTTCATATTAATCGAAAAACATAAACATAGCCTCGAAATATTATTACAATAGTTTAACTACACTGTGTTTCTTTTCTAACGTTAATTCTTCATGACTCATATAACACATTTTGATAGTTCCATAGCCTAAGTATGAACACAGTAAATACTGTGGTATGTTTACTGTGGTATGGACCTATTTGATTATTTGAAAGCACACTAATATCGAACACTGCAGAGTCAAAAAACAAATGAATACGAATGCTACCGTCAAAGTCAAAGATAATGTAACATACTACGTTACTAGAGGCGGAACTAGGAACAAACCCTCAGATTAAACACCTCGAGATATCCAAAGTTCATGCTACAATAGTGTTTGTCGTTCTTTCAATTTAAATTCTATTTTAATTCAAATTTCAATTCAATACTTAAAAAGTATTGCCATAAAGAAAATAATCCACTGGATAAAGGTAGTACTGCGATAGTTTTATGAACTCAGCCCGTGTCCTATCCATTCTAAAATAATATTTTAAAAACAGGTTTCATGTAATGTTAATGTAGTACAAGAACAAAATTAAAAATTTTGATTAACTCCCGACTAATATAACGACTAATAAACATGAAATCCACATAACCGATTTTAATTAAAGTTGGTACACAGGTAGACTTAATCCTAAAAAGATATACTTAGGTTACTTTTTATTACGGAAAAAGGGTTGAAATGAGGGATGAAAGTATATGGAAATTTGTAATATTTGAAGACAAAACCATGCAACTTCGTATCTAGACATTTGACGCGAAGCAAATTTGTGTTCGTTCAAGTAATTTTGTCATTTCGAATTGTACGGGGATGAAATCGGGGTTTGAATGGGAGATGAAAGTTTTGCGTAAAATTTCGTCACTCTTGAAGATAAAACCATAAAATGTTGTATTTAGAAATAAATGTTTGTCTTACGGGGATGAAATAAGGGTTAAAATGGGGGATGAAAATTTATATGGAAGTTCGTCTATGTTGAAAACCGTTAAATTTTTAAGCTAGACACTTAAAATGCATACTATGTTATAGTATAAATGTGAAAGTAACTCTACCTGTCTGGTTGTTAAGTTTTGACGCCTAAGCTACTGAACTGATTTTTATGAAATTGTAGGTACAAAAATATTTTAATATTAGTAAAAGTAAATTTGTATGGGTGTACAACTGTTCAAGTAAATATTATGTACTGCCTCAGTTACCTTAATACTTATTTTTGGCGGACGAAGTCGCGGGTAAAAGCTAGTAGTTAATAAAATAATAATAAATGCAATTATCTTTTATTATAATCACAACGTGGTCACTAATTTATGGTGATATTTCTTCACAAGTAATCATTGCATTCGATTCAACTTATCAGCTTACGATTTTACAGTAACACCCTTAATAGTTAAAACCAAAAAAGGTTAACTGACGCAACATTGTAGCGACGTGCAGTTCTTTAGATCAGAAATTGCTTATTATATTTAGAATAGTTTTTTTAGTGAAAACATATCGTAAAATTGCTCATATCAGTCATAATTACAATAAATATGTAGTCGTAATAGAAAAAAATAACCAACGTGCAGTCCTAACAAAACGCAAAAATATATTATTTTATCCCCGTCGTTACAAGGTTACGTTGTCGAATTTTGATGAATTGTCAAATGTTACCAATTAAAATGACCCGACTATAGTCAAACCCTTTTAACCATATTTTGTCCGCCATTTTGTGCAAGCGGCCATCTTGAGTCGATATTAACCAAACATAGCTAAATTCATCTGCACGGATTTCAAACTACAAATAAAAAAAAAACGCATTCAAATCGGCCCATCCGTTCGAACTTTACGGTGCCACAGACAGACACACACACAGACAGACAGACATCGACGTCAAACTTATAACATCCCTTTTTGGTCGGGGGTTAAAAATAGGAGGAACTTAAATAATTAATCAAAAACAGGGCAATAAAACATTCATTTCAAATTATACTTTACCTTCAATATTATAGTTCGCCTGTCAAATTTATACCATAGTAGCAGCTCGACCAGGCTTCGCACGGGTAACTGGAAACTTAGGTTCATTCATAATTTAAGAGCGACGCTCTGGTCGGTGGAGTTCCTTCCATGTACTTTACACTCCGCCTTCTTCTTGACTTCCTGATACGACACTACATTTGTCTTCTCCTTCACTTGGTTCATGTAACTTCTCCTAGGTCTACCTCTCTTCCTCCTCCCTTCTAATTTACCTTCCATTATTGTTCTAATAAAGTTGTCGTGTCGTATCAGATGTCACAACATCTTCCCTCTTCTGTTTTCTATTGTTTCCATTAATGTTCTTTTCTCCTCTACCATCTTCAAAACTTCTTCATTGCTCTTCATTTCTTCCAGCTGATTCTCTCCATCCTCCTCCAACACCACATTTCGAATGCCTCTAATCTTTCCCTATCCCTTTGAGTCATGGTCCACATTTCGCTGCCATACAATGCAATACTCCAGATGTAGATCTTAATCAGCCTCTTGCGAATACTCTTTGATATTCGGGCTTTAAACAGATTCTTTTTATTGTTAAAAGCTCTTTTTGCCATTGCTATTCTAGCTATAATGTCTGGTGTACACCTGGAATCACACTGCCTAAATATATGAATTGTGTTCCGTTGTCTATGGAAATTGAGTTAATTTGTGTTGTTAGTTATTGCTTTCTTCTTTGAAGTAGTCAAAATTTTAGTTTTTTTACGTTTATTTTCATTCCGAATTCTGTGAATTCGGAGACATTCTATATCCTGTAGTAGTTCTTCCAACTGTGTAGAGTTTTCAGCCAAGGCTGCGATATCATCCGCAAATCTTATAAATTGTATTTTTTCCCCGTGAATGTAACCCCACCCCGTCCTAACTCTATTAGTTTTCTTATGGCACATTCTATGAAAAAAATTGAAGTCCTTGTCTTATCTTTGCCCTACCTTGTTCTTCTCCCACTTTTATTACTATCTTTTGATTCTTATATTACTCAAATATTATTATTCTGTCTCTATAATCCAATCCTGCTTGTTTGTTTGTTGTTAAATGCTATTTTTTTTCAATGCTATGTGAGTATCCAAATCAAGGTCCATTCTTCTATCTATTATTATCCTTAAAGCTAATATTGCTTCCCTTGTTCCCTTATTCTCCCTGAATCCATACTGATCCGGTCCCAGATAACCTTCAATTAACGATCTTAGTATCGAAACTTAGGTATAGAACAAAAATGTAACTTTTTCAATGTTAGAAGACCTTGTTGTAGGTAGTATACAGGCTACTATTAGATGTGGTAATTCAGGATAATATTGATTTATTCTGCACTTCATGAAAAAATATGCTTTTTATTCACACAATATTTTATTCTTTTCTTCGGAGTGGCAAATCTGCGAAATGATAATTAATTTGAATAAATACATCAATCCAAATTATTACCAGAAATCTAGTGATAAATTCAAGTTGCACTAGTGATAAATAAAAGTTCCAACAAAAAGGTTAAATTAGAGGTGAAAAATTGTATAAATAATATTTTATTTTTAAAGCTATTGACTCCTTACCTACTCACACAACAGACATACTTTTTACTAAATGCATCATTTAAACTCGTTAGAATGGGAATGGGACGTGATCTGTAAGTAGGAATCAGAAGGATAGCGATAGTGTATGAGTGTGTAATTGGTAACGGGAAAAAGACTTGCCAGTCATAGGGACTACCAATTTTCTCAATTCTGTCAATCAATTTTTTAAATCTTCCAAAGCACTGTCATATAAATAAGTCTTTTAAGCATGGCTATCTAGACTAAATATGTGTCATGGTAACACGCCATGGTCATCTTAAATATTTACGCATTCTGGCCTTAGTCCCGACTTCATCCGAATATTTCTTTCATTTCCAAGCGTGACGTTTGAGCTCAATTTACGGCCCACGAAAAATCTGTATGTGGTGCGCCAAATGAAGTTATCACTTCAATAACTAACGAATGCGAATCCGCAGGCAAAATATAGCACTTATCAAATGGGCAGTAAATAAACTAACCATTATGTACCTACTTGTATATTTCATGGGTAAGTAAGAAATACCTGGTCACACTTTTTATGTTCGTTTTGTTAAGTAGGTTATGTTTACATTTTACATATTTTACAAATTTTGGACTAGGAACTGTTGTTATTGTCTAGATTGAATACACTTGATATCTAGTATGTATTTATATCAATTTCTATCAAGTCGTCATTTTAAATATTGTCTACTTACGAGCCAAAGGAGATTCCATGATTTTTTCTTTCACAGCGGTTATTGCAGTTTATAACACTACAACCGCACATTGTATAGCATAAATATCACCCATCTCTTAAAAGTCTTTCACTAACAAGTTGTTTTAATAAACACAATATTAATTTAAAACTAACGGTCTTATTCATAAAAAGTTATAGCATGACTAAAGACTTGCTATAGTACCTCTAAGAAAAAATGGTATTCATAACAGCATTTTAGCGCTAAAACCGTGCTATAAGCCTTCTGTAAAGTTATAGAGCCGAGAACCCTACTTTAGCGGTGTTTTAAGGCAAATATGGCCGACTCTCAACAGCTGATTAGTGTCAAAATGGCGTTGTGACATATTCAACTTCAACTTTTTTTTTGGTTTCCATTCGGTAATGTCACCGTAATTTCGCCAATGTCCAGCGTTTGAGCGCTGGGAGTACATTTTTTTTATAATATGCTCTTAATTCAGGTGCTCAGTCTTCCATCTTATTTATAGCTTCTGAGAATTATGAGCTTGATTGTCGGAAAACACGTGAAATCGAGGTACCAGGATTCTTGCTTCAAATATTCCAAACGTTTGAATGTATATGAATTTAGTGAGTATATTATTATTTACTGCGATTTCTTTATTATTATAGTTAATGTTGTGTGACTTGGCCGTTGAAGGGTACACAAGGGTATAAAACCAGGTGCTCCATGACACCATTGCATCAATCTGTCGCCAGAACCGCTACCATTGACGATGGAAAATGGCTACTTGGAAAACGTTGATTCAATAACCAGTCAATTGTTTTTGTCTTACTATTTTCCCTAAATTGTATGTATCTATCCTATATGGTGTGAACAATAAAAAAATTCAATAATACTTATGTATGTGTAGGCGAGTCGCTGATACCACCCTTCAACGGCCAAGTCACACAGCATTAACTATAATAATTAAGAAGATAATAATTAAGAAATCGCAGTAAGGAACCTTAGACTTGGCACGCCTTTGTCTAGATTTCATTACTTTTTAGAGATAAATATACAGCTCCATCGAGACTTGGCTAGTTTTTTACAGAATGTTTTTGGTGGGATTAATTTTAATGCAGAGCTTAAATAATTTTTAATTATATTTATAACGGACGAAGCTATTTCGTCAGGTATCTTATTAGATGTCATAATTCTAGCCCACTCGATACTGTCCAGCGCCATTACGAAATTCGCGCGATTGGACTCTGTGAAACTTCTCCCGTAGTAAGGGATAGGCGCCCGCTGGCGCTCACCACACGTGACCTCGCACTTTACTGCGACATGGTTGCTCAGGTAACGGGTCTCGCGACGACCGACCCAGCGCTGGTACGAGTCGGGAAATCTACCTCATTAGACATACCGTGGTCCGACAGTAGCTTGTTGAGGCGCTTTAAGTAGGGAGACGTGTTATCTAAAATATTTATATTCATGTCACCGACCATTATACAGTCGATGCCCAATTCATTAATTTTTCGAGCAGACGTTCTATATTGTCAAGAAATATATTTGTACTAAGTTGATCCTATAAATACATACTATTGTAACATTATAATCGAGTAAGTCGATAGCAGAAATTTCACATGATTGTTAAATCGAGAGAGTTATCAAGTTTTGGTTTTCCACAGATTTAATACAGTCGCTTGTAAAATTCACGTTCGTGTTACTAGTAAGATGAAGCCAACTTAAATCCATCAATATGAATACATTTATTTCAACTTGTCTGCCGTACTGGTCCTGGTTTTCAATTAGGATCAAACCATACTGCAAATATGACACTCGTCACCTTTTAAACATTATTATGGCCTCCATAAACCTGCCTAGATAGAAACTTTGAGAAAAATTATATAGTTATCTAAAGGCATTTTGCGCCTCCCGAAAGCATTCTTCTTGCGATGAGAGGAAGCATGGAGGAATATTAGGGAGCTGGCTACTACATACAAAAAGCACGCAGTGTTAGTCTTTCTTGAACACCTAGACTTTTTCAAGTGATATAGATAAATTTTAACGCTACTTCATATTAATTTTGACTAATTAATGTACTAGCAGGAAAACTTAACCAAACCGCTGCTTTTAATAAAAAATATCTGACCATAGAATTCATGACATTGTCGAATCTGGTAGTGAGAGCAAACCAATGTTTTTAAAGGTTCCGTGCCATAAAAAATTTGATGTCGCAGCTTAGGCAGAAGATACTAATTGAACGGAACGAAAAATTACACTTTTTTTACCTCATTATGAGAGAGAAACTCTCTCCTATTAGAACTTCGAAACTAAATAAAATTAATTGTCCATACGAGTACATTCGTGCTCCACCCTAATGTATAAGTTTTACCAACAGTCTTGTCCGTTTTCACGTAGCGTTACTGTCATAATATACTCGCAGCATTTGTTTGTTAAGACGTAGTTCAAGAGTTTCGTCAAATTACTTGAGGAAGTAATCGCTGTATGACGCCATTGGCGGGGTCGATGATTTTATTAGACATCGATCGTCAACAATAACGCCCGTCATGACATAAATAAAGGCTTACAGTTTTGTCTAAAACTTTACAACAGATTTAATAAAAAAATCAACCAATAAGATTTGTTACGATAAATTTGGCACAAATATCAACATGCAATATTTGTTAGAGTTTATAATTATAACTTAAATACCCTTACTAATATTTTAAATGAAAAGTACCTCTTTCTGTCGGTCTCTCTTACGATTTACCTCCAATATTATAAATGCAAAAGTAACTCTGTCTGTCTTTTCTGTCTCTCTGTCTGTCTGTTACGATTTACCGTCTACACCAACGAACCGATTTTGATGAAATTTGGTTCACAGATAGACTAAACCCCGAGACTACTTTAGGCTACTTTTTATTGCGGAGAAAGGGTTGGGGGTTGAAGAATGTAAGAAAATTGGGGGAAAATATTTATCTTCGAGAGCTTTAGCTACGTGTGCCGTTCTCCTTGGCGTGCGGTGAAGTCTGTAACAGCACGTGTCACATATTTAAAGGTTGCGTCATTTTAGGTTATCAAATTTGCAATAATGCATTGTTCCATATTTACATACTTTAGTATAATCATATTAAAAATCTCCCTGATCGTATATATGTAGTGTAATGTTCTTTATATTAATTTGTCCGTTGGTTTTTATACCTCTACACTAATATAACTTATGCACATACAATCGTACATTGGAAGTACTTGAAGGAAGAACCCTGCTACCTCGATTTTACACTAAAGGGCTTTTCGGCATTCAGGATCAAGATTATCTGAAAAACACTGATCACCTGAATGAAGAATTATACTCCAATAAAGAACATAAATGACGCTCTCAATGTTCAAACGCTGGACGTAGCCGTTGGTGAAATTGCGGTGATACCTTAAATAAAGTATGTATCCTCTTTGGGTGATACCCATTACGGAATGGAAGCCACAAGAAAAAGAAGGAGAAGAATAATGGATTGTTTGCGGAGGTATTTTTATAAACACGACGTTAATATTTATCCGAATAAATACTTTATTTATCACAACTATATAATTTTAAGCAAAATTGCCCTTGCTATTATGTAATTTTAAAAATATTTTAGGAAATATCGTTGTATTAAACAGCTCCGTAACAAAATAATAGACCATTTTATTATGGGCACGTGGACCAGTGATGTTTCTTAGCATTGCATTCCAATTAAAAGACCTCGAGGCGATGTAGCCAGAGGCGGAACCTCGGCCATCTGTAGCCGCGGTCGTGAAGACAAACCTCTCGCTCTCGACCATCTTAGCCATGACGCTCACCAGTGAGAGGTCGTGTGAGTTGGAGAAGCGAGAGGAGGCCATTACCTGTCACTCATCCAATGAGGCGAAAGTGGACACGAGCGATCCTAGAGGTGTACTTGGCTCGCACCCTGTCTCCATCGGAGGATCTGGGGTGTCCGACGTTTATTTAGGACGATCCGGCACCGCACCTAGGGATATGGTTTCCCGAGGACGTGACGCGTCGCTGGTTTTTAACGCGTCACTGGACTCAAATACGGTGGCTCGGACGACGCACATGAGGTGTTCTCGCAAAAGGCGGCGGCTATGACAGAGTCACGATCGAATGTGATAGCGGTCCCGAGATTTCTGGCAACCCACGGCTGGAAAAACCAGTAGGGGTTTTTCTAAAGTACTTACAAGGTGTAAGGTACAAGGTAAGGTATAAGGTACCACATCCGTACGTAATGTCGATCCTGACATATTCTACTATGTCGGGATCGACATTACGTACGGTGTATCAATGCGTGATGATGCGTAAATTTTCAACTATTAAAAGATCGCAGCGAATTGAAAAAAGACTTCGGTCGGCCGCCGGTTGCTCTACGAGATACCATTTGCTTCTTTCCCGACGGGTTCTCGTATTGACGAGGTGAGGGGTTCAGTAGCCGTGGCTTGGTCAGACACGGTGAAGCTTTCCAGGGCTATGGGCTCCAAGCCTTGCGGTCCAAGCGATGAGTACAGGAGGGAGTTGGCCAGCGTAGACGGTGCTGGCGCGACTGAGATGTGCCGCGATGTTTGGTGGTATGCACTGTGGCCGTAGAGGAGAGATACCGGCTGAAAAGGAATAATGGTGCGCCGCTCTCCGCCTTGCGTGGTCGCCAACGTATGGCGGACGCGGTGGAGATGTAGGGGAAGAAGAGTGCCGGTATATCGTGAGCTGCTGTCCCCGTCCTCTTCAGCCGGATGATGGTAGGTCATGAAGCTGAGCATTTGGCCCGCCGCGGGAGACAAAGGGTCTCTAGACGTTAGGACATCTGGCACGGACGGTTGGTCGCCGAGGTGATCACGGCGTGCAGTGTCCAGCGACGGGTTCGCAGAAGAGTGCAAGAGCATCCCCGTGTTCGCGCCGTTTGTGACAAAAGTGAAATACTGCGGAGGTTCTAGTCGGTCGGGGCACCACCCATGGTGTCGAATCCGACACAAATCAACAATTCCCCTTCAAGCGAATGGTATGTTAATGCATTACCTCCACTTAAAATGGTACCATTTGCCTTTTAATTTGAAAATAATACAATTTTCCATTAATGAGTCGTTTGCTGACGGACGACTACTTAGGTATATACACAGAAATACTTTAAAATACCTGTACTTAATGTATAACACATTTTAGTAGATCACAGTAGTTTTATCTAGTGTTCCTTTATTAATTTTCTATAGTTCTCTTACTTATCATACCTTTTAAAGCAATGGATATTTTAGTAAGGATTTTCGTCAAATAGAAGCGGGTGAAACCGCGGGTCACAGCTAGTTTTACTATACTTAAGTATTAATGTATCTGTATGCATGGCAAACCTGTTTTTCAGTTCAATACACGGTTACATTGCCCTTACATACACCCTAACACACACAAATACCCACCCTCACACGTTCACAAACGCACACACGCATGAACAAGCACAAATTAATAATTTATAGTCATATTTAGCAACTAAATTTACTAATTCCATGTCAATAATGTTTTGAATTTTAAACAACTATTAAGCATACTGTACTAACTTCGCACCGCGAACGCCATTCCATGTAATCGAAACAGATAATATATGATCCCTGCCAGACTAAAAATAGTTTGAATTGAAACTGAACGAAAAAACAACAAGGGTCATAATTACACACCGCTTTACTCTATTGTATGAACTTGTGATGTTACATAGGTTTAAACTACATAAATTTAATTAAAAATAAAAGTTGTTAATGAAAATAGCGTACAACTGTACTGAGTACAACTGAGTAAACTATTCTGCTCATCTATTTGGACAAATTCAATATTAAGGCCACTCAGAATTTTTTGCGAAAAATAGTTTTATGTATAAGACACTGGCCACTTGTAATTATTTTAAAAACTTCGATTATTTAAAAGTAAAAATACCTGTTCGATAATCAAATTCCCCTCCACATTTTTCGCTTGTTTTCCTTGGTGCAGTTGGGTAGTACAGTTGACCGGACCACGTTTAAACAAAAACAGTCGTACAGTTAGCCGGACTAGGCTTTGTTTTCTATTAACCGTGGTACAGTTAACTGGACCACGGAAAACAGTATTGATACTCTTTAATGGGATCTATTATTTCACCTCCTTGAAAAGTAATTTCACTTCCTTGTAATTGTGACACTTAATATGTGTGTGATAACATTCGTATTTGATTGATTTGAATATTAATTAAATTGTGTTTATGTAATCAAATAAAGACTATGACTGAGGAAGCCGTTACGAATGTTTTAAATTTCATTACTAGAAAGGGGGGTACAGTTTTATTGTGTAATGGCTACCAGTACTACAAAATAGCTGTTACAAAAATGGAGCAGAGTTGTGGAGGTGTTCTTGTTTTAAGAAAATGAAGTGCACGGGATTCATAACGATTCAAGTAAGAATCATTTATGCTTAACTTAGCTTTAGTTTTATTACTCTTACATTTTAACTGTTGAGTTTTTATCTAGTAGTTGTACCGTCGTCGTTCAATCACTGAATTATTTTTTATCCTTAATTACTTTTTTCACATCAGGACAACAAAGTGATTAAAGAACGCCCTCATAATAATTGCTCAAAAGACGAAATCAAAAATGATGTTGATATAGCGATGGCCGTTTTAAAAGAAGACGTTGTAAATCTGACCGACCAATTCCAGAAATATTCAATGAAGCTATTGTAAAACTACAAGATGGTGGAATCGATCTTGTAACGAAATTACCTGAATTTCGAAACATTCAACACAAGTTATAGGTACAAAGCTAGAAATGACAATTTAGGAGTGCAAAGACTTGAGTGTAAAGATCCAAAAAGTATAGAAGTGCCTAGAAAGTTCGGAGATTTTATATTAGCTGATTATTGTGAAGAAGAAAACAGAATTATAATATTTTGCTCAAAAGAAGCTAAAAAAATTATTCTTAAGATAAAAGAATTTTTTTTTGACGCAACTTACAACAGCTGTTCTCCACCATTTACACAGTTATTTACTATTCACGGTGATATTGGTAGTTCGGCCGAAACTACAAATGTAATTCCCCTACTATATGTGTTAATGTGCGATAAAAAAGAAACTAGTTATGATATAATATTTTATTTGATTAAAACAAAAGCAAAATGGAATCCTTCAAAATTGCATTGTGACTACGAAGTAGCTGCCATAAACTCAATTAGAAGAATATTCCCGGAAGTAGTAGTGATCGGGTGCTACTATCATTGGTCACGATGTGTATGGCGAAAGGCCAAGAGTCTAGGACACACTAAAATGAGAGTGGAGAGGCGAATTATTTCCTTGTGTGCTGCTTTACCACTTTTGCCGAAGGAGACCATAACCGAGGCATGGCAATATATTAAAGGAGAAGCCCTGTCCGATATGGATACATTCTTTAATTACTTTGAAAAGTACTGGATATATGGTAAATTATGCGAATTTATTAGTGTGTTTAGTGAACGCCACCGGACCAATAATACAGTCGAGGGGTGGAATTCGAAGTTAAATCGCACACTAAATAAGAATTCAGTTAATATATTACGACTACTAAACTCTTTACATGTTATCGACAAAGAAATGCAAATAAGAGTTGCAAAATTCCAAATTAAAAAAATATCTCGGAAACGTCAACTAGAGCACATAATGAGAGATGATGCCATAAGACAGGTTCAGTTACAACTCATAAACAGAGAAATCACATTGGGCCATGCCTTGGAAAAGCTTCGATAGTAATTGATGGATTTATTTTTATTTTTTGTAATTTCGTGGATTGTAAGTGTTAAGTTTTTTTTTGAGCAAGTTGGTACAAAATAAAAAATACGAAAATCCTTTCAACGATGTGTTGATTGGAGTCTCCTTATAAATAAGGCTCGAGAGCTGTGGTCCAGTTAACTGTGCCACGGTTAATAGAAAACAAAGCCTAGTCCGGCTAACTGTACGACTGTTAATTTTGTTTAAACGTGGTCCGGTCAACTGTACTACCCAACTGCACCAAGGAAAACAAGCGACATTTTTTGAGCGGGTATTCTAGTCTCATTAAAAAATTGATCTACGTCGAGTACATTTTCGTGCTAGGATTTTTTACAATTTCAAATGTGGCTGAAAACCTGATGAACCATTTTATCGTCTTCGGATTGCTTTTATTGATGAAGGACCTTCACAAACAACCTGGACTCCACACCGGTCTTATTTTTTTGGTTTGACTTATTTTTATCTAAAAATCAGCTCAAAGGTATACAGTTTTCATCGCTGGCAAACGCGCCAGCAGCGTTTGAGAAGCCCGTGGAAGAGGTGTCTGCGGAGAACTGTAAAAAATATTTTGAAAATTGGTTCAGCAGCATGAAACTGTAAAGAGGCTGGTGGTGAGTTCATTGAAAAGATTTAGTAAAAATATTTTTTATAGAAGTTTGTTTTTTAGTTTCTCAAAACTTTTTGAGTGCCCCACGTATCCATCTACCCCCAACATAAATAAACATAAATTTAGTAAAGCTCCTGATGATATTGTCCGAGCATTTGTTCTTGGAGAGTTTTGATACAAATTTAAACAGTAACACTGTTGATGCAGCTTAAGGCTGCGTTTCCACCAGATATGTGCGAGGGAAATGTGTCGTGCGAGAATGTCTAGCTGTGCTGTAAAAATGTGTGGAGGTTTCTACCAAAGCTGTGCGAGGACAATGTGTCCTACGACGATGTGTGGAGTGGAGCTGTGAATAATGTGTGGTGCGTTGCGCAACTATAGACTGCAACAGGAAATCAAGTTTTGTCTTTTTAGTATTTAGATCTAAGGTGTGACGAAGACAGCACATTCCATGTACTACTGCTGCAAGTAATTTATGTAATCGTCTTCGGTTCCGACCCGAAGAATAATTAGAAAAACATAACATCATCAAATTACAAAATTAAAACAAACATTAAAAAAAACGAAACGTTGATGTCTTTCTGAGCTCTGTCCTTAGAAGTAACTCATCTCGTTTTTTTTTTCGATTATTGGTGGAAAGTAGTTCACGTCACATGGATGTTCGGCTTATCATGGCGCGGCTTTTTACCTTGTCCTGCGCCCCGCTGGTGAATTGTGAATGTAAGCGAGATTCGTTTCATCGCCGGTCAACAGGGTTACATTTTGTACAGCAACGGCAGCGCTGTTATATTTGATAAATCCGATTAATTTTAATCAAGATGACTTGAAGCATTAGAAAGTTAACGAGAATGTTCAATTGCCAAGCATGAGAAAATAAATTAAAATTTAAGCGTAATGTAACGTTACATATTGGCTTTAAACAATATGTACCTAAGCGTACATTACCTCCACTTTTTCATAGGAGACCACAGATTTCTAAAACAAAAGGCAGATGGAACGTGTGGAACACAGATCCTTAGGTCCGGAAAGCAAATATCAAACGCCAAAGCAAATACAAACTCCAGTCAGTACGAAACTGACTTCCGTCTCGTACGGGAGTCCCGTGTGATTTTATGTTTTGTTTAAGATTATGCCGTCTTGTGTCATCAAACATTGAAAACATTGTTCCCAAAAATAATAAAAGGAAATTTTATAGGAAAGTTTGAATATTTTTACTGGTATTTATATAATTGAGACGATTTTATTTCGATTGATGAATAGAAACACAACACCTCAACGAAAATAGGTCAGTGTTGCTATACTAAATTGAAATTATTTTCCCTGAAGTTAAGGTAAAATATAGATTCTAATTTTGTTTTGAAGGTACTCGTAGACCAAATTATTGATGAACATTGTATAATTCAATTTTAAGCCCTATTTTAATAATCGTAATTTTGTTTTATTTAATGTGAATCGATGCCAAGAACAAATCCTCGCCGTTACTAGGGTTAATAAAAATACTAATAGTGTTGATGAAAACTATAGTTATGAAACGAATAGATAAGAACAAATCCTCGCCGTTATAAAACGTCTCGTCTATGACCTGTGGATTCTAACTTGATCTGTGCAGTGCTGTTAGCATATATATTTTTAATAATACGAACATATTTCTTTCTTACTCCTTGTTGAATTAGAGCCTCCCAGAGCAGATTGTGTTTGATTGAGTCGAAAGCTTTATTGTAGTCGACAAATGCAATGTATAGGTCTTTCCCATACTCTTGAGATTTTTCTATTAACTGTTTTAATACATGCATATGATCAATAGTTGAAAACCCTGCTCTAAAACCAGCTTGTTCAATAGGCTGTTCTTCATCTATAGTCCTTGATATTCTATTTAGGATCAGCTTTGAAAAAAATTTGTAAATGTTTGACATGAGGCTAATAGGTCTATAATTTTCAATTACGTTTCTGTCTCCTTTTTTGTGGAGCAAGTTATTAACAAGAAATCCTTGCATTATACATTATCGGTGTAATAATAAATTATTTTAAAATAATGTTTTATGCTTTTATTATACGTGAAAATTTCCAAAGCTTAACAACACATAATTAAGGCACATATTGGTGGGATGCAAGGTGCTCCTTAATGGGGGTCATTACTCACGGCGCCATGACAGAGTACTTGAAATCATACGTGAAGCCATGAGCCTTTCAGTAGCTAGAGCCCAAAAGGGATTGACGACCCCTTAAACCTACGCCCGAGTCACAAGTCTCGGGAACTACTCGGGTTTTCTCTCTCTGCCACACGATGGACCCGGCACCCGCACGGTGAATCCATGGAATGCTAATAAAATCGTCTCAACAATAGTGGGACTTTGTTCTTAAGACTGGGAACATTACACGTACACCAACGTGAGTAATTTGACAACGTCGGTGAGAGCTGTCACTCATACATAACTAATGACTGGCCTCACAGTGTCGTTCACAAAGGTTTCATCTGTTTAGAAATCTGTGTAGGAGACTATGTGGATACCTAGGTACTTACATAGTGAATTTTCATACAACTAATATCTGTTCAATCGTGTCCTCGCGATAAAGCATATTTTTTCTGGTCATAATATTACTATTCTTCATGTGTTTATTTCTATTTAAACATGTAAAAATGTAGTTTTTCTAAAAATTTTATTTATTTACTTCATGTCATGATATTTCAAACATCACTCATTGCTAAGCAACCTCTACCATTTTCATAAGGTTGTATAGTTTTTAGGTCTAATTCTCTCTGGCCGCTAATTATAAAATAAACTGTCTCTCATTTTAGATTTGAACTTCAAATAGTTTTCTTGTAAAAGCCAGGAACTGAGATGGGCAGTCAACATTTGGATTCCAAACCAGGAACATCACGAGATACCCTGAAAGGTACAAAGGTGCTGATGACCTGCTGCGAGCCACTGAACTCTACCGTTCAAGTACTGATCATGCTGTGGGCTACTGATCATGCTGTGGGCTACTGATTATGCTGTGGGCTACTGATCATACTGTGGGCTGCTGATCCCTGCTGCAAGCCACTGAACTCTACCGTTCAAGTACTGATCTTGTTGTGGGATACTACCGCTGCTGATCCCTGCTGCGAGCCACTGAACCCTAACATTCAAGAACTGATCCTGCTGTGGGTTGCTGATCCTGCTGCGGGCTGCTGAACCCGTGAGCCATTCCCTGAGCTCTCTCGAGCCCAGAGGCTTCTGCGGACTGCTGACCTCTCGAGCCCGGAAGCCGTTTGAATCCTACCATTCAAGAAACCCCCCCTCAGTTTCTGGTTTTGTTTCCAATGTTACGTCCTTTTCTAAAATTTACTTTACCCTTTATTTTTATATCATTTCACTTTTACCTACATTATATTTACTAACATTAACCTCCTATTATTTACCCCGTTCTCTATACCCATCCCTATAAGACATTTTTGTTCACTACCGTGACAGTAATACTTATTGTATACAGTTGTGGCGTACATGCTGGTATGTCGCCTCTGCGAATCCAAATTATAAGTTACAACTTTGCTTATTGTTGCTGATTAAAACCGCTACCGTTTATAGCGAGTAGCGACCTCTTTACTCCGTTGGGTTCGCAGGGCGACATACAGATCGCGCATGCGAGAGCTCGCGACAGTCGCTGTCACTTGGACGTCTTGCACTTCTCGCCGTCTACCAAATTTTCCGAACTATTATTTTAATTGATATTGCTTCGTCTCATTGTTCTTCTATTATCTTACGTTTCATTATATTACTAACTGGATCAAGCTACGTGTTTGATTTGAGCACCCACTGAACTTCGCAACCTTCAAAATCGGTGACTAGTAGTCGGGAGGCCAGGCCGACTAACTACATACGCGACTCCCACACTAGCCACCACACACTCTCTTTAAGTACTTGATGGTTTCAAACATGCTTAAAGTTTAATATACAAAATATACCGCGTATTAAGGTTCTACAATGCCACCTTGACCTGTAATTTGCGGTTAAAGTATCTAATAGCACGTTATGGATCAAGATAGTACATATTGGTGATTACCGCTCAGGCACAATTGAGAACCGAGCCTGAGGCGAAGGTTTTCAGAGAGCCAACGATGGTAATCATCAATACACAGATGTATCATACGACGTTTTTCAACACACTTTAATGCCATAATTTCATGAGAAAAATCAATCAGTAGTCATATGCGCGCGCACCTAACAATGGCGATGCGCCATAGACTAAAGCATGGGTGCCCAACACAATTTTGTAGAGGGCCAGGTAAATTATTTTTTGTAACCGTAGCGGGCCAAAACAAATTCCCGATCGCTTTAAATATAAATAATTTCGTAGGTATAACAAAATAAAATGATAAAATCGCGTGTTTGTACCTACAAATCTTCTTTTTTCTTATTTGTCTGCGATGTACTCCTAAACTACTAGCCCGATTTTAATTTGCACATCGTGTGTATTTTGATCCAACTTAAAAGATAGGATAGAATAGGGCACTAAATATATTATTTTTGTAACCGTAGCGGGCCAAAACAAATTCCCGATCGCTTTAAATATAAATGATTCCGTAGGTATAACAAAATGAAACGATAAAATCGCGTGTTTGTACCTACAAATCTCCTTTTTTCTTATTTGTCTGCGATGTAATCCTAAACTACCAGCCCGATTTTAATTTGCACATCGTGTGTAGTTTGATCCAACTTAAAAGATGGGATAGAATAGAGCACTATGTTACGTAGATAGGCCTATATAAAAGGTGATGCAGAAAGGTGCAACAATATTTATGGTAGTTCATCTACATTAACTTTTGAATCATATATGTGAAAATTAATCATGAAATCATTCTTAAAAAATTTTGTCCATTAAAAATGCAATTTATTTTTTGTTCTTTTATTTGACATACCCCTAATTTTCAGTAATCTGTACCTCTAATAGCCAGATCTCGGCACGGATTTTTGTACGACGTCGCGGCGTCGCGTCGGTGGCATGGTTGTTTGTCAGGTGAACATGCGTTAGGGTTGAAACTGGTAATTTAGTGGGAATTTTATGTCAAACTTTGACTCGAATTATCTCGTGATCAGCATAGTAGCTGAGGGCGATGAAAGAGACCTTGGGCGATGAAGTTTACATCAGTGTTAGAAAGGACTGTTAAAATATTGTTAGGGGTAAATCCACCATGTTGTATAGTACATAGTAGTGTCGATTGTAACGAAGATGTAAGACTCTTTACAAATTACCTACGACGCTACAGTAGTGCAGAAGGAAAAACTATCTCCACGACACGACACTACCAGTAGTGCAGCTTGGTAGTGCAGTGGAAAATAAGGGAGTTTGGGTTAGTTATATTCTTCTTGATAAATACTTTAACGCTAGATTGTAAACAGGGTCTGATGATGAAGTTGGAAGATACCCATAGGAACTCGGTAATTAAACAACGTAAACCCATTGACTTTGGGCTCGTTTTTTCCTTATCTTGATGAAGACATCGACGCTAGATGCTAGATAGTAACCACATTATACATGTTTACATAAACATACATAACATTTTTTATATGGGCAGAGTCTTTATTAACAAAACTAAAATATAATGAGAACTACACTAACATACCTAACTAACTACTATTTATAATATAACTGTATACTTTTATACTACAGGCCCGTGAACAAAATGTATTAGTCATATGAACTACTAGGAGACCTATATAGGATGATAGAAAGGTAGGTATAAAATAATAAAATTGAGCACTACGCCGACACTTGAAAGCTGTCCAACTGATTGCAGGTCAAGATAGGGGGTTGCAATTCTTGAGCATTATTCCTTGTTACATGATTTTTGTACGGCATTGCGGAATATTGGATTAGAAGAGGTATCAAAACTGTATGGAACCAATGCCGTACATAATCAAATGACCAATTGACTTCAACCCTGAAATCGTCGGAAAATCATGTACCTATTTTTCCGACAAATATAACAAATAAAAAACTTAAATTTACAATTTTTAGTTTCAATACCTCTTCTAATCCATGATTCCGCAACAGCGTCCAAAAATCATGCGACACGGAGAAATGATCGAGAGTTGCAACCACCCCCCCCCCCCTCCCCTATCTTCACCTGCACTCAGTTGGACGGACAGCTTGCAAGTGACGGCGTAGTGCTGAATCTTATTATTTCATACCCTTCTATCATCCTACATTCGTCTCCTGGTGCTTCATACGACCCATAAATATTGTTCACGGGCCTGTATAGTCAGTCTAATAAGCACACCTGAATTATCCATAGTTAGTCCATAGATAATCAAGATGTTCAAGCCTGCTACCAGCCGGAAGCGTGTCCAGTATATTTGAAATTTGTTAATCAGATTTTCTTTAGATAACCTTTTATTCGATACCAAAAAAATTCTTCGCGATTTTGTGGCGGCAGTCATCTTGGATTTGAAATTAATTTAGCGTATAGTGTTCTACAAAACGATCCTTGAATTTTGTCCCCATATTGAGGAAGGTTGTGAATATTTTATCCGCCATTTTGATGCCATATTAACCAAACATAGTTCAGAACAACCACAAGGAAACTAGCTTTCAAATATATAAAACACCGGAATAATTTATTTTATTTTATAAGCATTTGAGAGCTATGATGCCATAGACAAACACAGACCGACATCGACGTCAAACGTATAACACCCCTCTTTCTGATCGGGGGCAAAAAAATACAAGAGTTTGAAACGTTTCGCCTTTGGCAGTAATTTTATATAGTTTGTGATTGTAGACTAGATGGCGCTAGTGGTAAATATAGCTGCCGGTGTTGTTTGCTTTGCCATTTCGAAGGAGGCGTAAAACTTTTAAACTGTTTGTAATAATAACAATCCAATGATGAAATGTTGAAATTCCTACAGCAATTTTTAGAAGTGTGAATAACTTAAATGTTGTTCACTTTAGAATACTGATCTTGTTAGTTGTGATATGATAACATATGTATATTGTATATGCCTTCATAAAGACAGTGTGCCAATCGATCATTTGTCGAGCGGTCGAGACCCGGGACCCGGGTCGCTCATGATCTTATAGGTAACCTACTCTTGTAGCGATCGGGTTAAAAAGATTCGATTAGGGTCGCAGTTTCTTTGTACGACTGAAATTTGGAACACGGTTAGATTATATCGGATACACTTCGGAGAGTGTGCGACTGATTTACATGATCTAATACCACCTTGCCCTTTTTTATATCGGAATGCTCGTAGCTCGAAAAGGCGACATCGTTTCATAGTTGATGTTCCAAAGACACGAACGCCGAGATTTGCCGCTACTGTTGTGATAAGAACTTGGAATACGTTACCTGAGTGGGTTTTCCCTGTTAGTTACAATCTTTGTGTCTTCGAATCGAGAGTGCATCGGTTTCTTCTCGAACACGCTCCATCGTAGACCGCATCGTCGGTTAACATCATCAGGCGATATGGCGGTCAAGTGTAAACCTATAAAAGTTTAAAAAAATTGTCTGAATGATCTCCTACTCCTCTCCTTTTCCTTCAAAAGAACGACAAAACACTAAGTTCATACTCATACATACACATTACATACTACATACTATTTTCATAATTATATAAGGACTAAGGACCTAATATTATTATAGCCTTCCTCGATTAATGGACTATCCAACAATCCTTACTAATATTATAAATGCGAAAGTAACTCTGTTTGTCTGTCTGTTACGTTTTACCGTCTAAACCAGTGAACCGATTTTGAAGAAATTTGGTACACAGATAGACTAGATCCCGAGAACGAACATAGGCTACTTTTTATTACAGAGAAAGGCTTGTAGAGTTTTAACATTTAACAAAAACGGGGAAAATATTCCTCTTGACAGCACGCGTCACAGACTTTTGAAAATACGTGACAGAAATTTAATGGTTGCGTCATTTTAGGTAATCAACTTTGCAATAGTGCATTGTTACATATTTACATATTTTAGTATTATCAAATTAAAAAATCTCTCTTAAAAGTTATATTGTGTAATGTTGTTCATATTAAATTTGTCCGTTGGTTTTTTATACCTCTACACTAATATAACTATTCACATACAATCGTACATTGGAAGTACTTGAAGGAAGAACCCTGCTACCTCGATTTTACACTAAAGGGGTTTTCGGCAATCAAACTCAAGATTATCTGAAGAAGACTGATCACCTGAATGAAGAATCATACTCTAATGAAGAACAATAACAATGCTCTCAATGTTCAAACGCTGAACATTGGCGAAATTGCGGTGATACCTATTACCGAATGGAAGCCATAAGAAAAAAGGAGAAGAAGAATGCATTGTTTGCGATGATAATAGTTATACGAATAAATACATGATTTTCACAAACATAGAATTTTGAGCAAAATTTACTCTTGATATTATTTCATTTTTAACCGACTTCAAAAAAATGAGGTTTCTCAATTCGACCGTATATATGTTTTTGTTGCTTTTTTTATGTGTGTTCGCGGATAACTTCGTCGTTTATGAACCGATTTTGATGATAATTGTTTTGTTGTAAAGGAGATATCCCCAGGGTGGTACCATGATCTGATGATGGCATCCTAGAGAAATTGAGGATAACTTTCGAAAATTGTAAAGATGACTAATGTGTTAGTTAAGTTTTTCCTTGAGAATTTTAAAGCGGGAACTGCTCGACGGCACATAGTAGTTACCTTGTGTTTGGGCTCGATGAATTTGTATTGATAAGAACTTTTTGCATAGATGGTTTAAGACTAGATGTCATTAGTGGTCTGATGATGAAAATAAAGGATAGTCAAGGGAATTTTTTTAATAGCTGACAGTAACTAGCCAGTGTTTGGGTTTAATTCATGTATTGAGAACTTTTAGCCGTGGGAGAGGTCTATGTCCAGCAATGGACTAAGATAGGCTGATGACGATGATGTTGGATAATGATAAAAACTTTGCACGCATATGGGTTTTGAGTACCATTACAGGTCTGTGTACACTGACCATCGTGAATTTGAATGTTATATAGTGAATATTATTCTATTCATTAAGTTCTTTCTTGGTACCAATACCATGATTGACGGAGTTTCGAAAAAAAACACATAATTTATCAGTTTGTGGTGGGAGCCATCTTGGATTTAAAACGTATTACATTGTGAATTATGTAACGTTACATATTGGCTTTAAACAATATGTAAGCGTACATTTCCTCCCTATTCATCCCAAAATCACCACTTATTCATAGGAGACTATGTGGATACCTAGGTACTTACATACTGAATTTTCATACAACTAATATCTTTTCAATCGTGTCCTCACGATAAAGCATATTTTTCTTATTATAATATTACTATTCTTCATGTGTTTATTTCTCTTTAAACCTGTAAAAACTTTGTCATTATACTTCAAACGTCAGTCATCGATAAGCAACTGGTGACCAGTTGCTTATCGATGGTAGAGTCTACCATTTTCATAAGGTTGTATAGTTTTAAAAAAAAAGAAAAAAACGGTCTAATTCTCTCTGGCCGCTAATTATAAAATAAACTGTTCTCTTATTCTAGACTTGAATCACTGATGCCGGCGCCAGACTTAGCTTCACATGTTTGAACACATGTTTGATTGCTAAGTGTGGCACGGGACTTTGGGTATGTGTTCAAAGTTTGAACAAAGATTTGCACTTTGCCATACGGTGTCGGTCTTTTTCGACACATCAAAGCGTTCAAAGTTGAATGTGTTCAAATGTTTGCGTAGCTTGCCACACTTGTTCAGTGTTCAGTTGCTCGAGCGTTGTTGAGCGGAACGGTTGTGTGCGTGCTACACTGCGTGCGGCTATAATGGACTGGAACAGCGAGTGCGTTCTAGAATTTGTAGAGCTATTACAGGGGGAACCATGTATATGGAACCCGAAAAACAACAAACACAAAAATAGAACCTTAGTAAATGACGCGTGGATGAGAATAAAGAACAAATATTCTGTGCCCTGTTCTGTTGAAGAATTAAAAAAGAAAAGAAATAGTTTGCTGACACAATATAGAGAACATTTAAAGAAAATCAAGGAATCGACTAAAACAGGAGCAGGATCTGAAGAAATTTACAAACCATCATGGTTTGCATTTGATGCAATTCACAGTTACATGGGTCCTGTATACGATTATCGTCCCACACTGTCTACCGAGATTAGGGTAAGTAAATAAACAATTTATTGAGGTGTATTATAATTCTTTATTAACAAAAAATAACGCCTGATGAATATTATACTCAAAATTGTAAACCGAGACATTTTAATACTATAAACGTAGGCACAACGTTCTAAAATGTTGTATATATGCTAATGATCACTCCTATGAAGCGGATAAATCCCCTCTTCTTGTAGCGAAATACTCAGCGAACTCCTCTCTAATATTCTGTGCACTAGTTGCTGCTTTTCGAGGATGTGAAGCAATTGGAATCAGGCCATGGGGTGGGTCTTCGTTTCGCCAAGTTCCAGGTAGAAAGACGTTGTTTACAACTCGATCAAATGATTCTGGTGGGGAATAACACCGTTGTGATGTTTTGCTTTTTCTCAAAAAATTGTGTAAATAGACACAGGCCATAGTTATAATAGATGCTTTATCAGGTTGCAGAAGCATAGGCTTTTTAAAAAACTCTGAATATTGATGTCATAATACCAAAAACATTTTCCACTTTAACTCTTGCTCTTGACAATATCCGGTTGAAATTTCTTTTCTTACTCTGTTCTGTATGGTTTCCTGGGTACGGCCTCATCACGTAATTACTTAATGCAAATGCACTGTCAGCAACAAACACATATGGCATATTATTATTGCTGCCTGGCAATGGATGAGGGTGTGGTAAATTTAACGTATTATCATTCATTTTATCCCACAGAATACTATTTCTTAGCACCCCGCCATCACTCATTCTGCCTTGGCAACCAACATCAGCGAAAATGAAAAGATAATCAGCGTCTACTAAAGCTAGAAGTACAATGCTGAAATTGTTTTTATAGTTGTAAAATTCGGACCCACTGTGTATAGGTGATTCAAGTAAAACGTGTTTTCCGTCCAATGCTCCTATACAATGTGGAAATAACGTTTCATAACCAGCCGCTATTGTTAACCAATCATTTGGAGATGTCGGTAGCTGAAACAAATAAGAATAATTTTGATTAATTAATTTAATAATATTTTTGTTTTGCAGGAAAGCACAGAGGAAAGTTCGCTGTTATACGAAGTTAACTCAGAAGAATCAATTATTGAAGTCCACTTTCTCACACATCAAATACTGAAAGACCTCTGTCACGAGAATCAAATAGTCGGGGTGAATCAGATTCTTTCTCTCTTTCAAGGAGGCAACGTGGAGTGCAAAATTTGGTGGTTGCAAAGAAACAGATGGACGAAGCTTTTTCAATTATTCAAAATAGAGCTAATCGTAAAGAAAATGAAAAACAGGTAAATGAATGTGATTTGTACGGCCAGCTTCTATCTGAAAAGTTGAAACCTTTACATGAAGATGACAAACTAGGTCTTATGAATGAAATTGATAATCTTGTATTCAGATATATTATGAATGTCAGAAAACGAAACAATTCTAGAACAACCCATTTGTCATCTACCCAGCTTGCAATGAACAATCAACCTATTGATCTTGGCCCATCTCCTCTGTATACGCAACCTCCAGTTGCTTCGTCACAAGGAAATATGCAAAATTTCAAAATTGCACCATTCCAAATGGAGTCACAATTGTCACCTCAGCAACACGCTCTAAGCAACTACGCCGTTGAAATTAGTCTTCCTGAAGCTTATATATCCCCGGACTCAGCAGTTGGTAATTATACAGTGTATCCTTCAAACCCCAACGTTTTGTTTGATCCTAATATTCCAACTACTTCAAATAATCCTCACAAGAAGCCAAAAATCACTAATGACAAGAAGATTAAGGTGCTTTCTGAAACTGTTATACCTCCTCCTGGAAGGCGCAATATAATTGAAGAAGCATATGTCAGAGGCAGTGATGATGATGATGATCATTAATGATGATGATGATGATTAAGCACTAACTTCTAGGTATATCTATCTATTATAAGAAAAAATTGTGATTGTATGAGTAAGTAAATAAAGATTTCTGATTAAAAAAATGTTTTTACTAACCTTTATCTCCTCTTCTAGGACATGAATAAGAGCTTTGCAAACTTCGTAAACAATTGTAGAAATTAACTGATGAGAAATTTTGAATAGATATTGTAGGCTCGTGTAGCTATCACCTGTTGCCAAAAATCTTAATGTCAATGCTAATCTCACTTTCGAAGGCACAGCCATTCTGAATTTTGTGTCTGATTTTGAAATAATAGGAGACACTTTTTGTAATAATATTTCAAAGTCTTGACAGGACATTCTACAAAAATTACTAAAGTAACCCACTGGTCTTGGCATCATTTCATCAAGCATTTTTTTCATGGAAGCTCTGAAACAAGTAAAAATAATTAGGTACATAAAAAATATTCCATAGGTAGGTATAATTATCCAAAGGTTCAAATAAATAAAAGGTATAAATATCCAAAATTATTAAAAAAATTATGTCAAGTCTCGTTCAAATATACAAGTGTCATATTAATGTAGTCCTACTAGGTAGTTACAATAATTAAAATTCATCAAAATATATACGAGTAGGTACATAGTTACCTTGTTCTGTTACGATACATTTCACACATCCACTCACGCCTTCTTCTCGGTTTTGCGGAATTATTGTTTTCTTGCACATGTAAAAAATAATTACATGCACACAAATAATACAGGCACACTGAGTCTACGAAATCGTCGTCCATCTTGTTTGTTGTCTACCAGCATACTGTGGAGAAAAATGTTTGCGAAGCAAGTCGGGCAGGTTACGTCAATATGTGTTCAAATGCTTTGCAAAGTCGTCAAAGATATGTGAAAATCTTTGAAGCTATGTCTGGCGCCCGCATGAAAGTTTTCATGTAAAATCTAGGAACTGAGATGGGCAGACAACATTTGGATTCCAAAAGAGTAACATCTAGATACCCTGAAAGGTGCAAAGTGAAAGATACAAAAGTGCCGCTGATGTGCTGCTGCAGCCCAGTTACTGCTGCGGGCTGCTAAACCCTCTCTGTGTGCCTGAAGCTCAGTTGCTACTGCGGGCTACTGAACCTGCTGTGGGCTGCTGAACCTGCTGTGGGCTGCTGAACCTGCTGTGGGCTGCTGAACCTGCTGCGGGCTGCTGAACCTGCTGTGGGCTGCTGAACCTGCTGGGCTGCTGAACCTGCTGTGGGCTGCTGAACCTGCTGTGGGCTGCTGAACCTGTGGGCTGCTGAACCCTGCTGTGGGCTGCTGAACCTGCTGTGGGCTGCTGAACCTGCTGGGCTGCTGAACCTGCTGTGGGCTGCTGAACCTGTGGGCTGCTGAACCTGCTGCGGGCTGCTGAACCTGCTGTGGGCTGCTGAACCTGCTGTGGGCTGCTGAACCTGCTGTGGGCTGCTGAACCTGCTGTGGGCTGCTGAACCTGCTGTGGGCTGCTGAACCTGCTGTGGGCTGCTGAACCTGCTGTGGGCTGCTGTGGGCTGCTGAACCTGCTGTGGGCTGGAACCTGCTGGGCTGCTGAACCTGCGGGCTGCTGAACCTGCTGCGGGCTGCTGAACCTGCTGTGGGCTGCTGAACCTGCTGTGGGCTGCTGAACCTGCTGTGGGCTGCTGAACCTGCTGTGGGCTGCTGAACCTGCTGTGGGCTGCTGAACCTGCTGCGGGCTGCTGAACCTGCTGTGGGCTGCTGAACCTGCTGTGGGCTGCTGAACCTGCTGTGGGCTGCTGAACCTGCTGTGGGCTGCTGAACCTGCTGTGGGCTGCTGAACCTGCTGTGGGCTGCTGAACCTGCTGTGGGCTGCTGAACCTGCTGCTGTGGGCTGCTGAACCTGCTGTGGGCTGTGGGCTGCTGAACCTGCTGTGGGCTGCTGAACCTGCTGTGGGCTGCTGAACCTGCTGTGGGCTGCTGAACCTGCTGCGGGCTGCTGAACCCGCGAGCCATTCCCTGCTGCGAGCCACTGAACCCTCTCAGTTTCTGATTTTTATTGTTTCTAAGTTACGTCCTTTTCTATTTTTTTTTTACATCCCATCCCTTCTAATTTCATTTTTTTTAATATACTTGTATCCTGAACCCCTTACTACCCCGTACGTACGAACCGTTAAATATACTTGTATTATTTCACCCTATACCTATCCCTCCAGGACTTTTATGTTCACTAACGTGACAAGTATTGTGCTAGTCAAGCCCGTTCTTTTGTATGCCCGTGCCTGTACCCGCAAAGAGAAGTGAAAACGAGTCAGAGAGAAATAAAGACAGAGAGGCTGGGAGACAGAGCAACAGAGGGTTAGGGAGACGAGATAGAGGGCCATAGAGACACACAGAAATACTTAGAGACAAGAAGAAAGAATAACTGAGGCTTGAACCCAGACCGAGACACGGCGATACAAAGACGCGTCAAGTTTGAAGTGTCTGTGCCTCTAATAACCCACCGTTTTTGCATCAAAGTTCAAAAAGAATACCAAAGTAACATTAAAATCTTACATAGGACAACTACGTTATGACGATGCGTCAATTTGAGACTGCGTTAAAGTATCCTAATCGTGTTGTTTCTTTCGTCCTTCGTGTAGGCCAAGAAGTGTACTTGTTAGATCTACCCATCACTTAAAATTGTAAAATAATATAATTCTAACAAAAAAGGAACCGACTTCAAACAGAAAACTAAAAAGTGAAAAATAAATTTATTTAGCACAAAAATATACGTATTTTGATGTATTTTAACCCAATTGATTAAATAAACATTTTACAATTCTGAAGTCGGTGCCAAGTAAAACAATTAGAGCTGAAGCTAATATACAAGTGCAGATATATGGAGCAACGGCTTTGCTCTGTGGAAAATATAGGTATCACCGATACAAAAAATATAAAAATGGTTCAGTGATAGGAGGTGTACGTCATTTTTTACTACCAAATGTTGCTGTACCGTAACAATTACAGAGGTGAGTAGGTAGAGCCATATGTTAAAAGAAGTTGTAAGTCATGTGAATATAATATGCATACTATAATGAATTTGAATTCCCCTTGTATCACTAGTCCACTTAGTTTTTTAGTCTAATCAATTAGCTCTGATTTCTTAAAGTAATTTAGTGATTGGTGCTGGAAAGGTTCACAATTGTTTTTATGTATTTTGTATTTTTAATTAAACGTTAGTGAAATATGATGAATAAATCGTTACGACATGTATGCACACCGTTACAAAAAGGCGACACCCCTGAAGTTAGATAGTCAACATTTTAGTCAACATTGTAAAAACAGGTACACTCCGCGAGGTATAAGCTGAGCTTTGCATTAGTGTGAGTGATCACCAATCAGGCAGGAGCTTGAAATTTTGTCCGCGAGGTATAGGCTGAGCTTTGCATTAGTGTGAGTGATCACCAATCAGGCAGGCAGGAGCGCGGCGAGACAGAATGGCGCCGCGCCTAAGGCTGGTTGTCACACCTACACTATCCATGTACACTCACACAAATGCAAAGCTCAGCTTATGCCTCGCGGAGTGTAAATATTTCTTGCGTTGTATGTTATCGGCAATCTGTAATTCAGGTTTTTTATACAATTACTAGGTAATGCACAGAACACTTGAGGCGTCCGAGCAAATGAAAAATTATGAATATTATTGTCTATTACATACTTTACCTAGTTACTACTTGCGTCCGCAGAGGCCTAACATATTTTGAACATTTTTAGTTGAATTTTGTATTGCGAGACCAGACGAGCCATGGTGGTTAAACTGAACTACCGGGGCGTGCTAATGACAGGGAAACCGTACCGGCTAATAGCGAACGATATAGCTAACAAAAACTTTGTTCATTTTTCGGCACCTCATGACAAGAACCAACTGGCGGAATATCTTGATAAATTCTGGTTCAGACTAGGGTATAGTAACAGCATCAATATAATCGTGGCGAATGAAAATCACGCTGTTCTGTCAAAAATAATTCATACGGGCTTGGTTAAAGATCAGAGAGATATAACATTACCAATAGGTGATGGAGGTGTATATGATTTATTTCATGAAATCTTATACAGAAAAAATCTAAGAGTGAAGTTATGTAATGAAAACGTACTACTTTAGCTCAGCTGTCACCCCACCGATGGTGTGGCGCAGAGTTGGAATTCTTATTCCATTCAGAAATATACAAAAATGCGACGGAGATATGTGGAAACAATCCACCAGGCTCTTCTTCTCTTCTTCATTTCTCCTTTTCCATCCAGCGGTTGCCTGGAAGAGATCGCTAAAAGCGATAAGGTCGCCAATTGTTACTTTATTTATTTTTTTAGTTTTTGTAAATTTTTGTAACTTTGTTTACTTGTGAAGTGCAATAAAGAGTTAATCTATCTATCTATCTATCAGGCTCATTTTTCAGAATCACGTCTGGATTAGAGGGCACTATGCCTGAACCCATGCATGAGGAACATCTACGGGAAATGTTTATGAATGTGACCACTTCGTTTCGCGATGATGGTCAGAAGAAATTAGGACTAATTATTAACCCATCAAAGAATCCCATGGCTCAGACATGAAGAGGAACGTTCTCTCACAACACACTTCTACAGTGTTAGAAGTCCGAAAAACATACAAAAGGAGAAGGAAGGTTGCTTTTCTTGATTTTTTTAGCAAGATTTTATCAATGAAAAAGAATAAGCTTAAGAAATAAAACAAAACTCTTCTATTTCTATATTGTTTAAAGTATTTTTTTCTGCATAATGTATTGGTACAAATGTTCTATTTAGCTTAATAATTGGACTATTGTCTAAGTCTTGTTTTAATTGTTGTTAATTTTATCCTTTTTTTATCAAAATAATTTATTTGTCTGCTACTAAATCATTAACAATAATATACGTTGGAGGCTCACCGGGCGACGCCTGGACTCATTCATGCACTACGAGAACACAATTACAAACGTAAGATTATATGCATTGACCCAACACCATTATCATTAGGTGCAGAAGAAAGACTTAACATTGATTTCTTTCTTGTACTAATCAAGACATCTCGCGACTTAGAGCGATTGCTAACGCGAAACGGCTATCTCGAAAATGGAAATTTCACATTCATTTGAGATGTGAAGCATTCCGATTTTGGCAAGATGAATAATGATCAACGTAGAGACGTTATTGCTGAAGAAGTTATCTTGCTGTCCGATATCATGTCTTCAAGTTGGTTTACAGAGTATGTACCGATTTTACCAATTCAAGGTATATGTTAGTAATATTGATCTATTTTCCTTTCCGAAAGATTCTACACTATACATTCCATTCAACTTTTTTTTTTAAACTAGAATTGGTTCGCACTTGACCACCATCTCGCCTGATGTTAAGCGATGATGCGATCTACGATAGATATACCTATATACCTTATCCCGAAACGTTTATGAAATGAGATGCGTGGGATTCAAAAATACCTCTGAAATCACGCCATCCAATAGTAATATACAGAAATTACAAAAATATTTAGATGACACCAAATACGCATTAGATCGAGAGGAGATTAGCGAATATACGCTTTTTCTTGAATTTTATGACAAGTATGTACCGAGAATGTGATTATATTCAGTCACCTCCAATTGTAAAAACCAAATGGGAGATAGCTTTGTTCACTTTGAATTGGCTTTCTGAGGAAAAACTTAGTTCATATACCATATAACCAGTTGCGTGAACGAGAAGCCAGATTTATTGGTAGTTTCTTTACCGAGGATATGTTATCGACCGATAAATATAAATTCAATGAGTCAGCTCTACTGCATCTCTTTCCATGTTTCATATTTGACTCACGTGCTCTCATTCCTGCTAAATTGGAAGGGTTATATTTCTTCGCAAACAGTATTGAATGCCGATATTTATTTATTTATTAATTCAATGAGCACACAAAACAGAATGTAATAAATATAAACTATAACATAAGAGTGTACTGTACAGAACTGTATTACATTCCAAACTATGTGGGCCTAGAAACAACAATTATTTAAATTCAGTGGTTTGATAATAATAACATTACATTAGTGATAATACATAAAGAAACTTAGGCCAACATATCTGAACTTAAAACTAAAAACTAACATGCGTTAAAACAGTAGATAAATAAGATATATGTATAACGAACTTATGTTCTCTGAATGCTATTTGATAGGCGCAACAAAATATACATTACATTCTCAGAATCAAATGGCAGAAAATGATACAGTTCGTTCACGTATTGCAAAGAAAAGCAACACGAAATTCGCCAAATTTCCAAACACCTTTTCGATAATGGACAATTTAGTGTCACCTTCAGGTCACTCTCTAAGAACGTTCATTGAGTATACTCAATCACGAGCATCCCTTGACATGTTTGTATTTAAATATTATCAAACTTGTATTATACTGGTAGAAACAAGATATCGACTTTAATGCGAAAAGATATATTCCATGACGAAGACAATGACTGCTGGCTTCCTAAAATAAGTTCGCGGTTCACTATCGAACGACCAAACATGTTAGTGAATAACTAGTTGAAAAATGTTCGAAAGCAACAAATACCCTGAAAAATCTAGCTGGCCCAAGATGGGGAGGAGTGCATCCGAATCATTTAAAGCGTCTCTATATTGCTATTGTTCGTTCTAAAATCGACTACGGTACCTTTCTCTACGATAACGGCCTCAAAAATAGTATTGCTAGATTAGATAGGCTGCAAAATCAGTGTTTACGTACAGTCGGTGGATTTGTGAAGAACACTGCCATACATGTTATGGAGAGCGAACTTCACATACGACCTTTATTTATACGTAGGCATTACTTGGCAGTCAAATATTGGTTAAAGACAAGATCTTTTAGAGACAACGAAACATTACTGGCAGTATAAGAAAAAACCCATGCTTGTAGCGATCGGGGAAAAAATTCAAAACAACCCTTTAGATTCATCCAAGCAATTGGAACGATTTACGCTTGACACATGGATTAGCAATATGGACCTTCATAATCTAGTTAAGAGTAACATTCACGAAGTACATAAAGCGTTAAGTCAGTATCTCGATCACAGATTTTTAAAACAAAAGGCAGATGGAACGTGCAGAACACAGATCCTTAGGTTCAGAAAGCAAATATCAAACGCCAAAGCAAATACAAACTCCAATCAGTACGAATCGGACTTCCGTCTCGTACGGGAGTCCCGTGTGATTTTAAATTTTGTTTAAGATTATGCCGTATTGTGTCTTCAAAAATTGCAAACATTGTTCCCAAAAATAAGAAAAGGAAAGAGGAATATCATTTCATAGGAAAGCTTGAATATTTTACTGCTATTTATATAATTTAGGCAATTTTATTTCATTTAATGAATGGAAACACAACACCACAACGAAAATTGATTAGTGTTGCTATACTTAATTGAAATTATTTTCCCTAAAGTTAAGGTAAAATATAGATTATGATTTTTTTGAAGATACTCGTAGACCAAATTATTTATGTAGATTGTATTATTCTATTTTAAACCCTATTTTTATAATCGTCATTTTTTAATTTAATGTGAATCGATGCCTAGCACAAATCCACGTCATTACTAGCGTTTATAAAAATACTAATAGTGTTGATGAAAACCATAGTTATGAAGTAAGTTTTTATACGTGTAAGTGGAGCTTAAAAAATTTGGCGAGTTCTTTTGAGAGATCTAATCGTTTTAATTAACCTCATGTTATCTGGTCGAGTCAGTAGTGACATTGTCAAAGTTTTATACGGTGCTAATTTGTGCGTACATACTTACCCAAAAAAGATGTTGGGATCAGGCCAATCGCTGTTGGCACCACATACACTGGCCTTGCTGCCTAGGTTAACTTTTCGTTTGCGACACGCGTCCAGACAAAGGTTGGATACTAAATAAATTAAATGATCTGGCCTCCAACATCAAATCAGTTGACAAAATTCTCTGCACATCCTGTGTTCACCGATATTAAATGAGTAGTTGCCACCTTTTGTCAAGCATAATATTCAAAGTTTTACAAAAAGCTCCGATAGAATACTCAAAACAAACACACACATGACTTTTACTATTATTCGGCGTTGTCTTTTTATTCCGAATTTTCTGTACAAATATTCGAAGTTTTAGTTGCATGCAAAATCAAAATTCTTAACTTCATAGGATGGAAATTACTATGTATTTCTATCATAACAAGAAATCCTTGCATAATATATAATCGGTGTAATATTAAATTATTAACATTATAATATATTTTAGGTGTTTATTATACGCGAAGATTTCCGAAGCTAAGACAACAATAGTGGGTTTTTTTTCTTAAGACTGGGAACATTACACGCACACCAACGCGAGTAATTTGACAACGTCGGTGAGAGCTGTCACGCAAACATAACTAATTACTGGCCTCACGGTGTCGTTCACGAAGGTTTCATCTGTTTAGAAATCTGTGATCTCGATAGCAATTTAAAACAAATCTGTGACATGTATTTACAGAATTATTACTCTGAGTACTATTGTATTTTTACTGATGGTATTGTATATGATCAAGATGTGAAGGAGACGGGCATGGCTCTCTTTGATACATAAATAAAGGCTTCTATTAAATTTAAAACAAATGCCAACATTTCCATAATGAATGTCGAATTACTAGCGATCTCGGAAGCTGTTTCCTATATTGAAACTTTACAACAAGGAAACTATCTACTGTTGACGGACTCCAAGAGCGCCCTGCAACATCTCGCTCGGTGCGCCTCGAATTTTCGACCGTACACCGATAGCGTATAGAATCTTGGATTCCATCAATAAAATGCGTGATAAAAGAATTGTATTGCAATAGATACCATCTCATGTAGGTATTAGTGGAAACGAACATGTGGATCAACTTGCTAGGGAGGCCGTAACTGATGGACTTATTATAGAGTGCCTTCCTTTCTACAGTGACGTTATTCCTTTAGGGACTAAAAATACAATATAATAAAAATACAATTAATAAAAATGTGGAAAGAATACTTTGATGTGAGATCTCGGACTAAAGGGATTTGGTATAGACCCATACAGCCGAACCTTTCTCGCTTCTCATGGTTTCTCGGCGCTGCCATGCACCGTACGGACTTTGTCACTGCCTTCAGGCTTCGCTCCGGTCACATTCCTTTGAACCAGTTCGCATATCTCATGGGAAAAGTCGAATGTCCTAGCTGTTCTGAATGACTAATAGTTACCCATATTCTAGCAGAAAGTGTTCGGAACGGAGCAGAGAGGGACTTATTTTTGTTAGAATTTTCATGTAACCCATTTAATATAGGATTATTAACAGTATTTTGTCAACACCTCAGTCGCGGGTAGCACAAAGGCTGTACAAATTTGTTAAATTAGGTATAAGTCGCAGATAAAGTAATTATATTATTAATAATGAGCCACTACTAGATATCAGAAAATTTAAGCTAAATAGTTTTGTATCCTAGCTGGTAACATTTAGTCCAAGGTCCGACATCTATGATTTGCTTTCCTTCCTTCCGTTGAAATAATGTCTTCTTGTCAAGTGTGCCTCTGTGCAGTGTTTAAGGAAATAAATAAGTTTTATATTATTCAACTCAAGTTTGATTAAATAAGAAACCCATTCGCGAAGAGCCACTTATCGAGGGTGACATTGTCTTATTAGATAAAACCCTCAATAAATAAATAAATAAAGATATTAAAAAAAATAGAGGCCAAACATGGGCATTCGGCTATTTGAATTGAATAGAGCCGATTTAGAGATGATTTTCTAATTATTTTTGTATTCGAAATACGAACTCGGGGGCAATGGCAGTCCTTGTTTACGTGAGTCATCTGAGTTAGTGTTTACATAGTTTTTGTTGTTTTTTTTATCGGGTTTATGTCACGTACCTAATTAACTACTTTTTGTAATAAAACGGATTATTGTGGTAACACGAAGCTAATTGGATAAATATTTGCAAAACAATCGTTTAGTTAGTGTAAACATACTTCGAGAAAATGTTCGCAAAAAAAGGTAAACAGATTTTTACTGGCTTGGTCGCTTTCTAACGTGATATTATGTTACGATGTTTGTTTGTAAATACTATAAAAAACTAATTAGAAATAATTACAATAACGAAAAGATTTTTTTTTTGATCATTTATGTTTTTTAATCTCAATATTCAAATCAAAATTCCTGCGCGGCGAACAGCTTTGATTCAAAATATCAGACAATGTGATCTTTATTTGAATGACGGTGAAGTAATGGTCTATGCGGAAATCCATTGTTTATTTATTGGATATCGGGTTACATTACGAGTGTTTTTATGGGGCAAACCGAACTACTCTTATGATTTTTTTATCACATTAAGATAAGAGACGTTTTCAAAGTTTGAACATTTCAAACAAATTAAAATACTCATTTATTAGTTTATTTTGATGCCTGAGATATACCAGTTATATTTCAATTATAGAGGAGATCCCGCTTTACAACGACCTTCACCGAGCTGTTTATTGGATGAAAAGTATTTTTATGTAATTTATTATATCAACAAATATACGTAAATACGTACGTATGTAAATAGGTTGCCTCAAAAAATATCAGTCCAGAATCATATTCTGGATGGAAAAATTCAGGCTACCCATTTGCAATCATAACCTGAGTCTTAGTGCGTTTCCGTAAATTGTCACTTATTGTGCCCCCTGACCTACCTTGAAGAAATTATAAAATTACAATAATAAAAAGTATAAAAATCCTAAGTGCTATTGGCAGAATTGCGAGACTAAACCACAATTTCAAGAGTTAAGTTGAAAAGTTCGAGCATCAAAGACAAAATGTATTACAAAACAGCACAAAGGAAGCAGTGAAGTCAAAAACTAAGAATGTTTACGTGCACATACCCTTAAGAATTAAGATATACGAGATACACAATAAAACACCATTACCGAGCAAAACAAAACGGGCGCTACTTTAATGGGCCCCTTCTTCACCGCTTCTGCCTCGGGCCGTTTGAGTTGTAACGGAGCCGGAGTCACAGGTTTGTCCAATTCAGATTGACTACTGATGTAGTGGCGCTTGCCATCTGATCCGAGCACGATAATGAGGCCATCCCTGGCCCAACATCTCCCGATACCGAAGCGCTCGCGGGCTGACATGAAGGCGTCATGCCGAGATTTCCCGCACCCGCACGATGATGCAGATCTACACTCCCGCAGGTACGCGCGTAGCCTTTCGTAGACTTAATTCACCTGGCTCAATTCACCTGGGTGCATTAAGTCTACAAATCGTATACTTGATGCACCCAGGTGAATTAAGTGCATCCTTAAGTAGACTCAATGCACCTTATGAAATCGGGTGATTTAAGTGAACACTCAAAGTAGACTTAATTCACAAAAGTTATGCAACCTCTTTTCAACAACTTCACTTTAGATACGGCTGGCCACTTGTTAATTCTAATCATAATAATATCCTTACTGACAATGTCACCATGCACTTGTTCTATTATCATTTTTGCACATTGTTTTTCAATTTTATGCTAATTTAATAATGCCTAATTTTAAATTCATTAAAAGAGGACGCGGTATAACGTGTATTTACAATGATAAACTGTATTATAGAAAAAAAAGTGTATAATAAGTCAAAAGCAGAATGGTGGCAGTGCTGAAATACAAAAGAAAGATGTAATGGATAAATTTCAATTCAGGTAGAGTTCCAAAATTAATCGTTTGTGTTGTTGTTGATTATGCCGTAATAGGTATTTCTGCCGGTGGAGCGACCCCTTGTCTATGTGTTTGTCTCAGTATAATAATTTGTTTGTTTAATTGTTTGATTATTTGTTGCCGAACGAAGAAATTATAAAAGCAAATTCTCACAATCCTGAGTGTCAAAGTAATATTGCTCAGATCGCATGGCTTGAAAAACTGGAAGCATGTAAAGATAGCATCGAAAAATCAGACCTGCCGATTTCAGAATTATATCAAAACGCTGTAAGCTCTGATGAAGACACTGGGTATAATCTCGTTTATCCAGCACCAGATTTCGATGCAATCAAATCGGGACTGTTCAGAAAAAGAAATAAGGTCCTGGGTATACCGAAAATGGTTCACGATAATGTTTCCGATATCGTGATTCCTAAGAAATTCGAATACTTCTTATTATCAGATTATAACTGTGATGGTGTTAGAATCATTATATTCTGTTCTAAAGAAGGTAAATTGAAAATGACACAGCTGAAACACTTTTTTGGAGATGGTACTTTTAACTTTTTAAGTGTCCAAGGCCATTCTGCCAAATTTACTCAATACACGGCGATTGTGGTAGTGACATTCATAACAGCAATATTACACCCCTTGTATATGCTTTAATGTCACATAAGGACTATAACTTCTATTATATTATGTTCCAAATGATACTGTCGCAAATATCTAAGGATTAGAAGCCCGTACAATTTACCTGCGAATATGAGAATAGCACAATGAAAGTTATTTCTTCATTACATATTTCCTAACTGTATCGTGAAAGGCTGCTATTATCATTTTCGTGAAAGTTTAAGACGAAAGGGCAAAGCTTTAAAGATTGATAAAACCAGAAATAACCGCCGATGTATTTATTTGTGTTGTAATTTGGCTTGACTACCAAAGCAACAAAATATTACAGAGATGGAATTATATTGTGTAACAATATTCAAATCGTGAGGAAGTGCAATCCTTTTTGAAATATTTTAAAAGTTACTGGTTGAGACCGAACTTTTCAAAAAAATGGTGTGTCTTCGGTGAAAAGCATCGTACTAACAATAATGTAGAGGGGTGGCATCTTCCACTAAATAATCGCTTTCAGCGAAACAATAATAATTTACTTTAAGTTTTAGATGCATTTAAACTAGACGCCGAAACGATACGCAACCCGAAAGGTAGAAAACGAAGGAAGACTAGCCAAAATAACGACGAAGTAATCCAAGAAGCCCAGCTAAGTTTGTTAGACGAAGGAATCACGGTAGGGCATTTTTTAGAAATGTTACGATAAACAGCCATTTAATTTTATTAATAAAAACAGTTTGATAACATGATTTCTTTTTAATCACACTTTGCCTTAACTTGCCATGACAATGATAATTAGGAAGTACCAGTAGACTTAATTCACCTGGGAATTAAGTCTACTAAAGATTGAGACGTTTTATGTTTTCCTCTATTGCGAGTGCATCAAGTATACGATTTGTAGACTTAGGTGAATTGAGCCAGGTGAATTGATCTGTTCCCACTAGTTCCATCGATTGTTCTATTGATAGAACTAGTTGGACTTTTTTGTCCAAGTAGTTTCATTACTCTACGTTTTTTGATGAATGCAACTAACTGGACCATTTTATCCAATTAGTTATGTTGCAAGATACGTGATTAATAAAGCATGCATGTTCCATTGCGAGTATTCCTAGATTCCAACTGATACTTACCTACATAAAAATTAAAAAGTTGAATAATATATTTAATAACAGAAATACATACTTATTTCACTCGTATACGGTAGAGACAAAAGTGATTACGAGTGCGGGAACTACGTGGGTAAAACTGCCGGGCACCTATAGTCAATGTTAGTTATACTAATTAATGCGGGTGAAACCGCGGATACAGCTAGTTTTAAACTTTGCCTAACGAATTTGACAGCAAAGACAGTTTCCAAAAGAGGATGTATGTTTTATATTTCAGGACCACAAAACAATACATTTAAGAAAGCACAATGAAAATTGTCACCCGGATGAAACCCAAAATATAATTGACGTAATTATTAACGACGCATGCGAAGAAGCAGTGGAAGGCAGGGATCCTGCACCTAAGGTTTACAACAAAGCCTTATCACTTATTAGTGAAAAAGGTCTAGATATGGCTGCCAAAAATTCGGTACCTATATTTAAATAAAAAAAATCGGCAATTTACAGACGCAAGAACGAAAAAGCAGGTGTTAAGAAATTATGCACAAACAAAATTGAAGAAGTTGAAGTGTCATTGCAATATGAACATTTTTTATTGGCAGACTACAAGCAAAATGATATGCGTATTTTGGTTTTCTGTTCGAATGAGTCTAAAAAGAATATAAAGACAGTTGTACACTTTTTTATGGACGGCACTTTCAAAACTTGTCCAACTCGTCCAAAGAAACGTATCAAGCAGGTTGCCGTGACAAAGGTTTAATAGAAAACAACGAACATTGGGAAAATACTTTGAGAGAAGCATCACTATCGCAACAACCAGCACAACTAAGAGAATTATTTGTAGTCATACTTCTATTTTGTCAGCCATCGGAGCCATTGAAATTATGTGACAATTTTAAAACCATTTATGTGAAGATATTAGACACAGAACCAGGCAGCAAAATCAAGATTTAACCTTACCATTGTAACGTTACATATTGGCTTTAAACAATATGTAAGCGTACATTTCCTACTAAAATCATCATTCATTGGAGACTATGTAGAAACTTAGGTACTTACATAGTGAATTTTCATACAACTAATATCTGTTCTATCGTGTCCTCACGATAAAGCATATTTTTCTGATCATAATATTAGTATTCTTCATGTATTATTTCTATTTTAAACTGTAGAAAATACGTTTTTCTGAAAATTTTATTTATTTACTTCATGTCATAATATTTCAAAACATTAATTATTGCTAAGCAACCTCTACCATTTTCATAAGGTTGAATAGTTTTTAGGTCTAATTCTCTCTGGCCGCTAATTATAAAATAAACTGTCTCTCACTCTAGATTTGAAAACCATTAAAGTCTTCTTGTAAAAGCTAGGAACTGAGATGGGCAGTCAACATTTGGATTTCAAAGTAGAAGCATCACAAGATACCCTGAAAGGTGCAACGTGAAAATAGGACTGCTGTGGGCTACTATCGCTGTTGATCCCTGCTGCGAGCCACTGATGTTGTGGACTGCTGTGGGCTACTACCGCTGCTGATCCCTGCTGCGAGCCACTGATGTTGTGGACTGCTGTGGGCTACTACCACTGCTGATCCCTGCTGCGAGCCACTGATGTTGTGGACTGCTGTGGGCTACTACCGCTGCTGATCCCTGCTGCGAGCCACTGATGTTGTGGACTGCTGTGGGCTACTACCACTGCTGATCCCTGCTGCGAGCCACTGATGTTGTGGACTGCTGTGGGCTACTACCACGGCTGATCCCTGCTGCGAGCCACTGATGTTGTGGACTGCTGTGGGCTACTACCGCTGTTGATCCCTGCTGCGAGCCACTGAGTGAGCTGCTGAAGCCAGGTGGATGTTGTGGTGCTGTGCGCTGTTGATCCCTGCTGTGAGCCACTGAACTCTACCGTGGGCTACTACTGATCCTGCTGTGGGCTGCTGATCCCTGCTGCGAGCCACGGAATCCTACCATCCTACCGTTCAAACCCTCTCAGTTCCTGTTTTTTTCTTTATCTTTAAGTTACGTCTGTTTTATTTTTTTATTTCATTCCTTTTCATCTTTTTTTAAAAATATACTTGTTTCCTTAACCTTTTTCATTTACCCCGTTCTTTATACCCATCCCTATAAAGACTTTTTGTGTTCACTCTAACGTGACACCATACACTGAAACCATTTATAATGAAGGTTTAATAGAAATAGAAAATAAACTATTGCAATTACATGATAAAAGCCAAAGTGATTTTGGATTACCTTCTTCTGTACGTACAGAAAACAATGCTACTGATGCAATGGCACATCACTATAATACAAACGAATTAACTGCTTTTATTAATGTAAACCTGCCAAAATTAGTTCCAGATCGAAGGCATGTTTTTGATGCTACAGTCAATAGCGTGAATAATATCGAAGGAAAAATGTTTTTCTTGGATGCGCCACATGCCACAGCAAAGACGTACGGTAGCCTATTAGATCCAACTGCATTTCGTCTAGCTGTTAGCTTACGCTTGGGTGCGAGATGCTATGAAGCCCATCGCCGCCATTGTGGTACTGCCGTCGACCAACTCGGTCACCACGGTCTCTGTTGCTCGAAAAGCGCGGGTTGTATTGGCCGCCACGCCAGCCTGAACGACATCCATCATTCGCCGGGCTTTTTCCACTGCCAATATCCAAGCCATATTCGAACCAAGTGGTCTTGCGCGTGACGATGGCAAAAGACCTGACGGCATGACTGTTGTGCCTTGAAAGTTGGATCGACCCCCTAGTGTGGGACGCCACTTGCGTCGATACTCTGGCACAATCACATCTTCCAGAGACACATAGTAGGGCCGGTGCAGCGGCTAATTCAGCTGAGCGACTCAAACGGCAGAAATATGCAACCCTCGGAAGTGGTTACATATTTGAGCCCTTTGGGGTTGAGACATTGGGCCCGTGGGGGCCGGGAGCTCACCTCATCTTCAAAAGCCTTTTCGAGCGCTTGGCCGGCGCGACGCGTGACCATAATGCTGGCGTATATTTGGCCCAGCGCATAAGCATTGCCATTCAGCGTGGTAATGCCGGCAGCATGCTGGGTACGCTTCCTATTGGTAGTGGGTTTGAACATCTTGATTATCTGTAGACCTTCATTGGTCTACAGATAATTCAGGGGTGTGCTTAGTGTAAGTAGTTAGGTATGTAGTGTAGTGTAGTTCTCATTGTGTTTAGTTTTGTTAATAAGGGCTCTGTCCCTTTAAAAAAAATTTAAACTTGATATTCAACTAACAAAAGACCAAATAATATTTTGACAAATTGACATGTTGAATTAAATGGCACTGTATAAATTTTGATGAAGTCAAAGTCAAAGTTCTTTATTGATAAATGTACAATTTACACTTCAATTTTATAAATAAAACAAAATAAGAGCATACAAAGAGTATACATTTTTAAAGTTTAAATTGAACATTATATTGCACGATAATAGGTATCGTACAAATAAATGTCAAAAATTAAAATATATGTACTTATTACAATTGTAATGAACAATATCAATTTTTTACAATTTTATTGTGAGTTTGCCATCACTATATACAAACTCGCTGTAACTATAAAAAGTTTGAACGATAAGCCAGCTTTTTTAATCGGTTTTGAAACTACCCGAACTCGGTGCTGATTTGACTATTTTAGGAAGAGTGTTATAAACTTCCGGTCCCATATGTCAAATGTCTCTCTCCTCGCGTGTCGTATGAGTCTAAGTTGTTTCTGACATGCCCAACTATTTGGTAGATCAAGATTGCAGGTAACGTAAGTATGCTCCAAGCTCTTTGAAATATGGTCTGACGGATGTGCATTGCGACACGCCCACGATGGCGCGTATGGCACGTTTTTGGGCGCGGAATGCACGCTCCCAGTTAGCAGCGCGTGAGTATAGTTCGGCTCCGTACTGTAACCGGGAATCCACCGTGGCGAAGTAACACGAACGAGATACATCTGCAGACACCACTCGGGACACCCGTCTTAGTGCAAAGCACGCACTGCTTACTTTAGCACACATCTTGTCGATGTGGTGTTCCCATGTCATGCAGCGGTCAATCTCGAACCCCAGAAATGTTGTGCTTTGTACCTGCTCAATCCGGACCCCGTCATGACATGACATGTCATGACATGAGGATATACATATTGCACTGTTTAGGTATTGACATTCTTTGGCATTGTATTTGTATTGACATTCTGTGATATTGCTCACACGGATCAAGTGCAAGATCTGCAAGATCTGAGATTCAAACTGCGTACTGATCGTATTCCAAAACAACATCTTGCTGAAACAGAAAAAGAAAACGAGGAGGACGACGATGCTGAAGTCAGCCAAGAAATGAAAACAATGCTTATATATTTTGGTGATTATAATAATATTGGTGGTAGGCGTATACCGTTCCAACCTCACGAATGTAAAACGTTCCTCCCGTTGTTCGATGCATTACTGAGTAAAATAAACAACGAACAGTACAATGCCATAACAGTAGGTGACATTAATATTAACTACGCCGTAGACTCGCTATCTCGTAGGAAACTTAAAGATATACTTGTAGCACATAACTTCACCCAGTGTGTAGATTCACCGACCCGTTTGGCTGGTACAAGTTCGACCATAATTGACCACGTTTATACGAATTTGCCTACCGATCGAATAAACACAAACACAGTGGTATCAAACGTGCCGAAGCCGAAGCACATACAGCGCCGTGTCATAAGTCATAACACAGGCGCGTACACGCGACTTTGTATCAGCATTAATTTATTAAATTTCAGTTTAATAAATAAATAAATAAAGGCAACATTGACTGGGCCTCACTACTCGTGAAGCATAATGACTGCAATCTGCTGGCCGATAGTATGAACATTATAACGGGACAGTTCTACATATTCTTCCCTATCAGATATGTACCCGTGAGGAAACCCGAATCGAATTGGATTACCAATGATTTAACTAATTTAAAATATTCAATATCTGACATTAACAAATTAAAAATACAATTCCCTTTAAATAATGACATCAAAATATTAAACGAAGATTTTAATCGGACATATAATGACAAATTAGCATATGCTAAAAAAAAGTATCATGACGAACAAATAAAATACAGTTCAAATATATGTAAAACAATGTGGTCAATTCAATCATGAATTTTTCAAATGATGAAACAAATTCAATGTGGTCAATTGTGGTGGATATTAGGTCTGCTTTTGCTGCCAGACATCCTAAATATCTGCTTCCACGAATCTATAATGAAAATGAATAATGAAAATGAATTCACGAAAGTAAAGCGAGTGGTTCGTGAATGGCTAGGGTCTTTGTCGTATGAGGATACTGAAAACTTTATCACTCGGATACGCTCAGTGTTGTGATTGGGCTCTATTATAATCTGCCACAACTTAAAGTTGGCAACGAACTAGCACTCGTTTGATTCCGACTTAGTCGTACCTACTTATTCATAGTCTATCTCTCTGTCACTTACTTACAACACAAACACATACGTACACCCTCTCCCTCATACACACACACACACTCACACACATGCACCCACTCTCACCCTCACACTACATCTTCTTCTAGAACTGGGATTAGACCAAAATAACAATTTTGATACCCCTACTGTGTTTTTACTTTCGTTCCCTGGCTTCCACAGCACGGGCCACCGAGCCTAGTGTGGGGCCGAAGGCTCTGGGAACATTTATGTATTTTCTTGTGATAAATTTAAGCATTTTTGTAATCTGTTCCAATTGATGTTTCTTGGTAATAAAGATTTGTATTTGTTGTAATTGTTAATAGAGAAGCGGGACGGTCGTCACGCAGTAGCGTGGACTTCACGGACCTACTTAGAAAGGATGACGTTCGATGATACTCGAAGTAGGTATAAACAAGAGACTCATCCAGTTTTTTGATAGTTGCAGCGTTTCCACGGACCGTCAGTATGCATATCGTGCGGGCAGGTCTACCACGGCGTTGGTCCGGGAATTCGTCAGGAATGTTTTGCAGGGACGTGAAAAGAAGTACCAAGTCGCGGCAATATGTTGCGATTTATCACGCGCTTTTGACGGCGCTTTTCGGCTGAAGACCTTATGGCGGACTTTCTCGCTGACAGACGCCAGAGGGTTTTTTGGTGACTCGGGCAAAGTCCAGTCAGCGGTATCCCAGATCTGGGAGTCCCACAAGGATCATGTCTTTCGAACACGAATTTTTCACTCTTGATGAATGATCTACCCGGATCAATGAATGACGCCGACGTGTACATGTTCGCGGATGATGTTGCAGCTCTCGTGATTGCGCCTGATTTAGCAACTTTAAAAGACAAACTCGCAGTAGCTGCGAGACAGCTTCAGGGATGGTTCGGGATGAACGGGTTTGCTCTTAATTTGGAAAAATCGCGTTGTATCCATTTTGACCTATTCTTTGACATTATTTATTTATTATTTTGAAAAATTATTTAATATGGTTGTATTTATTTTTCTTCTAGAAGAAAAAGCTTACTATACAGTTAATGAATTCTTGAATGACAAATGTTTAAACAATACATAATATATGTACTTGCAATGTACCAATTTTAATATTTTTATTTGACGTGTAAATTTTGTGAATTTATTAATAAAAATCTGTATCTGTATTTATATCTGCTTAAGTCTCGTGACGCAAATGCATGGGTAACAGCTTTAAAATCTACAGGGGGAGACCTTCCAGATCCGGTAAAAAGATACATAGATAGAGCCGTCAAGGCAATAAAGAACCACCATTGTGTGCATATATCTGTATTTTGAAGGGTAAATCTTAACGTTTACTCCCACCTGTTCTGTTGAGTAGTTCTGTTGACAAAACTACTGGGATTTTTTCCCCCATTAGTTCTGTCCACAAAACAAATGGGAATACAAATTCTCACTTGTTCTGTTGAGTCTCTTAGTTCTGTTATGATTCAAACTATTTCAATCAATTATCAAGTACCTACTGGCACTTCAGTTAATTTAATTTATATTTCTGATTCCTGATGACAACGTCACGATTACAAATTTTTATTTCAAGCTTTTCAAGAGTGCCTTGAAGAGGGTTGTTGTTATTTAAATGAGTGAATTTAAAATAATAAGACGCGGTCGCGTGTTACTCGAAAATGGATTCGAATATTACCAGCTCTCTAAATATAAAAATTTTCAAACGTTATGGAGATGTGCCATGTACAAGAAAACCAAATGCAGTGGAACTGTTACCACTTCTGAGGTAGGTACCTAATTACTTTGTTCAACAAGTCATGGTATGAACCTAAATTCACACAACGGGTTTTTATTATTACCTACTATATTTTTATTTTGTATTTTAGGGTGAAAAGGAAATCATTAAACATGTTGACCATGACTCTACCTGCATTCCTGATACAAATAAAGAAGTCATGTCCATTATAATTAATAATAGTGTTAGTGAAATGATGCTAAGTAATGAAACCGTACCGGCAGTGTATAAGAAAACAGTGACTGCTTTAAAAGACACGGGTATAGATCTCATTAAAGAGTTACCTAGCTTCAATCAAATCAAGTCGTCGATTTACAGGAGGAGAAATAAATTAAATAATGTTAAGAAAATGAGTTACCTGAATGAGACTGTAAATGCAGTAGAAATACCTGCACCATTTTCAAAATTCATGTTGGCAGATTACAACGACGAGGCCGAGGGCGTCCGTATTTTGATTTTTGCAGTAAAGAAGCCAGAGCTCTTTTACGCGAAAAGAAAATCTTCTTTTCAGACGGCACTTTCAAAATTTGCCCAGTACCATTCACAGAGGTTTATACTATTCATGCGGATCTCGGTAGCTCTGAAGATACTTTAAATGTAATCCCCCTAATTTATGCACTTCTTAGTCACAAAAGAAAAACAACCTATACCACACTATTCAGTCTAATAAAATCACAGATTCCTGATTGGAATCCTTCCATTTTCATTACCGATTTCGAGGAAGCCGCTATACAAGCCATTGCAGATGTTTTCCCGAATGCCGAGCATCAGGGCTGTTACTATCATTTCTCAAACAAATCAAAGCAATTGGGCATTAAAAACAAACGCAAGAAAAGAATCGTAAGTTTGTGCAGCGTTCTTCCACTATTGCCCGAAGAACATATTACGGAAGGATGGGAGTATGTAAAATCCCAAGTGCTGGATTTTAGCGAAAGGTGCGACTTGGACAAATTTATAAAGTATATGAGTTTCTGGATGAACCCCAAGCGCATCAAGTCATGGACTGCCTTTGGTCGGCGCCATCGAACAACTAATGTTGTTGAAGGCTGGCATCGTGCCATTAACGGCACATTCAAAACCAGGCCAGCAACTATTTTCCAGTTCCTAAAAATATAGAAGAAGATGCAGCGTTTTCTTCTGTTAAAGCCTGCCAATTGAAATCAGTTAAACGAAGGGCAAATAAACAGATTGAAAACGATGCTATGATCAGAGTGTACCAAATGCAATTGATTAACGGTAACATAGACATACCTTTTTGTTTTAGAGAAACTAAGGTAAAAGTGTACAGTGGGTTTTTCAGTTAAAAGAAGATGTATTTTGTTGTTGAATGAATTATTATCAGTAGTTCTGTCCACAGAACTACTCAGCAAAACAAGTGGGAATAGTAGAGATAAAAGTCAGGTGTAAAGCATAGTCTTTTAAGTCACAGAACTAATGGGAGAAAAAATCCCAGTAGTTTTGTCAACAGAACTACTCAACAGAACAGGTGGGAGTAAACGAATCTGAAATTTATAAATAAAAACTATATTTCGTGCCCTACAAACTATACCTCTATAACATCCCTACTCTACCTAAATATACTATAAAGATATAAACAACTTACTTTACAAGTATACTTGCTATTAAGCATTGAAAGGCGCTTCCGAGATTCTCATATAGTATTTACCAATTTACATAGACCCCTACAAACAAATTTCCCGCCTTTAACAATGAACGAGTGAGTTGACGTCACGAAGGTGTGTGTTATCTGTATTCGTCTTAGCTAAATTTCATATAGTGCGCGCAAGATAACTCTGCGCGCGATTGGTGGCGTACTGAATGTTGCCAGGTTAAGCTAATAGGTTCCCCGTTCATTGAGAAAATTCAACTTCGTAAACCAGATACACGAAAGGATTTATCAGGGAAGCAATATAACTACACATATAAGTTACAGGACAACGGACTCAAGAATGAATGTCACGAAATAATAAACGCCGTTGCAGTGCTGGTTTGGTTCAGTATGACCAAGTATCATTGGTACAGGTATTTAAAATGGCTGTCGGAATCTCTTACCAAGAACTTTATTATAGTTTATTACATTATAAAAAATCTGTCATTTTCAATTTACATCAACACCGAATAAACAAGAATTTTATTTTTTTATTTTATGGAACCGTAATTATTAATAGATAACTTTAAAAAGTTAGATTTTTTTCCGACTTTTAATTATTTGTTAATGTTTGTTTTAACAGTGTCAATTTCCACCTTCATATATGTTATGGATCAAGTGATAAATCGGGCATTATTCATACTGACCGGGTACTATGAAAAATACCCACTAAGAGAGGGAAATTGATAATAATTATTCAAATAATCGAATTGACAGGGCATTATACATAATGCACATCATTTTGTGCAGAGTAATACAAACATATTTAATTACTTTTTGTATTACTGCAGTCAGGGTCTACCACTGAAATTTGACTCTCAGAAGCCCTGGGTGTCGCTTTTCCATATCTATGGCTCGCTCTACTCACGACCTCTCTTTAGCTACACTCTAGAGGTAGTAGCGATGAGACTAGGCGTAGTCGGGGTGCTTCGAGTAGGGTCTGTGTCCTAAGTAACCTAACCGGTCCCATTGGTTAATTAGAAACTCAAAAATTAGAATCAGCTTATTATCATACTGCCCATTTGTCACGTAGCGATAGAATAATTTAAATAGTAATTAATCACTTTGCCCGATTGAGCAACACTGCCGATTATGAATACTGCCCGGGCATTATTCATAATGCCCGCATTAATCACATTGTCCTTAACCCATACTATATACACTGCACAGTACATTAAAAAAACTTTTTAGTGGACATGCAATATGTTACAAACAAAATATGTTTGTTTAGTAATAATCTACACGACCTCCGCTAATATTCTTGTTTCAAAGTAGCAAAATGCGTACCACTAGGTACGCATTTTTTGTAATAATAATAGCTATAAAGAAGTAAATTTATTTCTCGCTATTTTTTGGAATTAATTTCCAATTTTAACGTTTCGTTTACCCTTAGCTTTCATACTCCTGACCCTGTTCAGCAACTAATCTTAAAGCAAGTTATAGAGCAAATACCATATTTATATATTTATGTATGTGTAAGTTTGAATGTGTGTTGCTTAATCATTAATCATGTCGGAACGAACAGACACTTTACAGGGCTTACAGATATAACATCTTAGATCTCTGGGTGATGAGCGCAGTGCATTGCTAGGTAATGATTTGGACTCTTCATGTTCTAATAGCTGCGTGTCACTGTGCTGTTATGTGGCAGGCATGTTGCTTACCATCAGGCACATGTCCTGCTAGTCTCGTCACTTCTTATTAAAAAAAACGAACGGATCGGGTTGAAATTTGGAACACAATTACCTCTGTATTAGGTAGTCTCGAATAGCACACTTATCTATTAGTTATAATTTACACTTATTATGATCTACACTTATCTATTAGTTATAATAATTATTCTTCATTATACTTGAGAAAATGTGAATAAAAATGGACTCCGAAGCTGCAGAGCGTAATGGTACATCTAAGCGTGGTAAAAAAAACGTTTGTGCTAGCAACACTGCGTTCAGTGTTGTCAAAAGAGGATCAGCTGAGTTAGTAGTGTTCGTCTGTCAGTGTCACTGCGGAGGTCACTCTGCCCAGTCTTTCTTATTGAATTTTAATATCATCTACAACAGCTATTGAGCATAGATTGATTAATCGTTTATACTATACTTTTACTGGAATTTGATAGAATTTTACTCAACATTGCCCTTAATAGGGCGTGACTGCAAGGATATAAAAACGTGTCAAATTTTCAAGGAGTATAAGGAAGCGACTGAGCTTGAACGGTGAGCTACACAAAAAAACATTATGTTATTTTTTATTCCTAATTAGACGAAGCCGGTTTAATTCTAGACACAATAACTATTTTTGTTTTGTATTTTCTTCTTTTCCAGTTACTTTGGTATTTTTCTTCCTGGTTGACGACTGTCTTACCATGTGCTTTGTTACTAGTTCCTAGAGAACAAATCAATATTCAAGGATTCGGGCGTTATTGATTTTTGGTAGACAACAATAATTTATTAGTGTATTTGGTTTCTTGTTCTTACCTTAACCTTTTACTTTTAAGTGAGCATTTCAAATAATCATTATTTTACAAAACTTTACTTTTAAGAAATGTATAAATAAATAAAATAAATTGGCATTATCTAGCCAAAACTCAACTGGCGCGTCGTATTAACTTTAGTTGCTTTAAAAATATTTGTGATAGAGAGCTCTTTAAAAGGTAGGTATAATAAATAAGTAGGTACTAAGGTTTTAAGTCTTTACGAGAATATCATCGAGGCGAGATCGTCGGTAGACAAAACTAAATCTAAAACAACTACTTTTTTAATCAAAGATGTTTCTTCGTGTGGGTTTTTTTTTAATTTACTTAGTAATACTTATTATTTAACTGGGTTTGTGGCTCAGTCGATAGTGAGTAATAAATCGTAGTCGTGGGTTTAAATCTCATCAACGAGAAACATTTATATGACGATTATAATTATTATATATAGCTAAACTACAGCTATATTAGGGTAAATGTTCAATTATTCGGCGAAATATATTTCGTAAAATGGCAAGTAGGTATTTATATAAAACAGTAAAATATATAATAATGTATTGAACAGGTAGATTTTTTAAATTTAATTTAGCCAATCCATAGACTCCAGAGTCCGTGACCTTTGTCATTTGGGTTCCTTTTTTTAGTTCGTGGTTTAGGAGAAGAGAAAATAGGGGAGAGTTGGGAACATTTCAAATCTAATTCTAGTGCTAGTCTGATTTCGTCTGTTGAGCCGATCACTATCGGTTGGGGTTCCGCTAGTAATCGACTCGACATCGTCATCCACTGTTTTTACGCCGCGTCGCCGCCTCCTTCTGGGCCAGACAGAGCCTCCACTACGACCGCATGACCGCAAAGATGGTGGTTTAAAGGAAATACGAATATTTACCAAAAGATGCGTACCTAATATTACGCTTGTCAAATCGTACATCAACCGCCGATAATATAGGTACCACTTATGTTGTGTGACATGGATCACGTCTTTAATAATACTTATCAAAATGAAGGATTATTTATCTTAAGAATATACGTATTTGTGATAATAACTTGACCTAAGCCCAAGGTGTCTGCAATTGAATTGCTGGATTCCAAAAACAATAACGCAAACAAAATACGTGCATGGTAATAAAACATCACACTTAGGTACGACATTGTGAATGTTACGCGTAGAAATATATCAGAAAATAATAGGAAATAAACCTCTATTGGGTATTTTCGTAGAGGTCTAAGAAATGGGAACATCCACACTCAGCTGCTCAGACTTTCAGACTATCATAACAAAACGACGACTCCCAATTTTTTTTATGTCCAAATGTGTATTTGCTTTAGGTAGGTACTGGTAGCAGCCGCCCAAAGATATCGTCTTTGATGATTCATAGCATCATACTAGGCATTCTACTACAAATGTCAATGTTTATATGTTTGTTGCTCATTCACGTCGTAATGTATGAACCTATCTGGTTGAAATTTGGGAATAATACATAAGCTATATTTTAGGATAGTCTAGCTAAAAAGGCTTTTTATACCGGAATTACGTGGGTAAAACCGCGAGGCGCTGCTAGTATAGCTAGTATAGAAGTTTTATTATTGTCGAGTTTTGTCAAGTTCCGTTCTGTCGGTTTTGCGTGAAATAATACCTAACTAGCGGCCCGCCCCGGCTTCGCACGGGTACATACACACACACACACACACCCTTTTTTTTGTATCGGGTTTAAAAAAAAGTAAAATTATAAAGGAGTTTGAATTTTTTTATGATTTTTTTATTAATTTTGTTTTGTATTTTTTATTTTAAAATTTTATACATATATAACATTATTTACAAAAAAAAAGCCATTAGTTTTAGTGAGTCCGAGCTTCCCTGTAAACGATATTTGAAGTAGTTTTATTTTATGGCAGCGAAATAAATTGATTTTCAGGAGCTCCGACCCGTGGGCCAACATACAGTTGGCCATGAGTGAAGCATTCTTTTCGTAGGTCGATCCCTAATAATTCGAAGGTTTGGCCCTGGGACTTGTTAATAGTTAACGCGAAAGATGATTTCACCGGAAACTGAAGTCGTTTAAAAGGGATTGGCAGATCAGTTGGAATCATCGGTATCCTCGGTATATGAGCTAGTTGACCAGCTGCTGGGCCAGTGATAAAATTTTGTTCAGCAAGCCGCTGCGAACGCTCGATACTTGACTCTCTAGTACGCGATTGCGACGCGTATTCTCTCCGATCAAGGCGATTTTCAGTTTCTGATGAAGATTCCTCATTACGCCGTATTTTTATTGCCCTCGCCTGGGAACTATGTTTAGAAAGTTGATATCTTTTTGGCATTTTAGGGCATTATAAAATGAAAATAGAAGGAAATAAATAATTAAACAGGCTTTTACTAAATTTTTGCTTATTGAACTATATGAAGTACTAAGCTGTTTGAATAATTAAAATATAATATTTATTATCAGGTAAGTAGTAGGTACTTATTGAAAGAAAATTAAAAAATATGGGTAGAAAACTACCTTTACTAAATTTTTGCTTAAATTTTGAACAGGAATGAATACCCATAAAATACTACTATAAGCAGTTTGAAAAGTTACATTAAAATATAATATTTATTATCATATACTTATTTACCTACGAAACGAATTAAAAGCGAATTCAAACAATTTTCAAGCTAAAATCATACGATCACGCACACGACCGCTGCGTAGGGAGCCGATCGCGCGAGTGAGCCGCGCGGCACTTTATTTTATTACATTGACTCGCGACACTTTTGTAGATAATGATGAGTTCTGCAAAGTCGTAGTAAATGATTTTGTTCTATCATCAATAGTTTTCGCAGCGCACGCGACGTAAGGAATTTTTCAGGTCTTTTTTTTACACCTTATGTTACACTATTGGAGTTTTAGTAAGGATTCCTAATTTTTTTTTAATATAATATAGCCTATGTTACTCGGGGATAATGTAGCTTTCCAAAGGTGAAAGAATTTTTGAAATCGGTCCAGTAGTTTCGGAGCCTATTCATTACAAATAAACAAACAAACAAACATTTCCTCTTTATAATATTAGTATAGATTAGTATAGACAAACAATCAGCTATCATCCCTCCTATACAACTTCACAAACTCACCTTTACAATTTTCGTAAGAAAATAGATAGGTACATAAATAATTGTAAGCATCCCTTAAGTTTCAAATGCTATACCGCAAACTACACGTTTGTAAAAACCCCTGTATTTTCTTCTAATTTCATCACTTTCCAAAATTACTTTCGTTTTCAGGAAATAAGATGTCGTTCGAAAAACTGACTTCGAAAATACAATGGAATAAAAAACTGTTGCCCATAAAGGGCCACTATTTTTTCTTCAATGCAGGTACGTGAACAGTAACTTTTTAAGTTTTTTACATCTGTTCTAAAAACACCTAATCAAAAATCACATAAGCAGCCCACTTTACGTTCCCACAGCTAGGAGTTGGGACCTTTTCCACCAGGCTGACTCAGGGCGAGTTGGGCGAAATGTCCTCCAAAGAAATATTTCTTAGAACATAGACCGGTTTTCTCACGATCTTTTCTTCCTCCTTCAAAGCCGGTGGTATGCGATGACAATCTCATATATGCGACAAAACAGTCTTACACAATCAGTTAAAACTCTCGACATACATTGATCATAATATTCTAATTGATACACAAATTACATTACACAATTTTATATACGACATCTGAATAAGTTACTAAGCTTTTCAAGCATCACTTGATAAATTTAGGTAAGTACCTATTTAGAATCACGAGAGGTGATTCTAAATAGGTACTTACTTATTCGAAAAAAAACATTAGAAACAACCACCACAAAAAAAACACTATTAATTAGAAGTGCACCGCGCTCAAAAAATATAACTTAGCGGTTTAAGAAGAAAAACAAAACATTTTTTTCAGGTACCGCTCCTCTGGTCCCATACCTTTCTACCTACGCTCGTCAATTAGGATTTTCGTCGACAACAGTGGGATTAATTTATACTGTTTTACCGATTTTCGGATTAGTTGCGAAACCTCTCTTCGGCGTGATTGCAGACAGGTAAGTTTACAGTTTACACAATTTTATCTGTCTTAGTTTTGTAATTCTTCAAAAGGCATGTACGACCGACCTTACGGTTCTCTATCATCATAATAATCTTTAGAATGCGAGATTACAGAAGATAATTTCAAGTCCTAACCCAAATTCCAATAATCTCAAGTTTCTTTTAGTTTTCATGTTACGTACGTTGTATTCTTTTCACATTCATTATAAGACTGTTACTTGGTAAATCTGCTACTCGTTTCATATGCTACTCGTATTTGCTGATACTGATCGTTTTCGATTCATATCATATCATATTTTGCATATATTATATGCAAAAGTAGTCATATCATTTGAAGACTGGTCTAAATTGCCTCGGTATTCATATTTCATACTGCAGTAGGTATCAAATTATCAAATGATACGCTTCAGTTTGGATTTGTTATCCATTTACTGCTTCATTATGTCATTCGATCTACCTCTGTTTATCAGAATATTGACTAAGTACATTTTATCAACATCAGAATTTATGATCAACGTGAAGATAGAATATAGAGGTACATAAAAGAGTATCTAGGTATTAGAAATTAATTCACTATAACACAAAGAGGCAGAACCGATGAAGAATGTTAAATGTATAAAACATTACTTCGCAAAACGAACATTGATGCATGTATACACTAAGACAGACAATTTACGTACACGTCATTTATTTGTAAATTATTTACCTTGTTTACACTCGACGTTTATTTTACGACTTTCGTTATCCTATGTTAATTATTTCCTGAAGATGAAGAATCTTGTTCATGAGAATATATATTTTATGCACTATAATAACATTATACCGCGTATTATATCATTTAGAAGGAATAAATACATTAATTCCACGGGAAGATAAATAAACAGATGTACCTATCACCTTAAAATAATTTATTTTCCCGAAACAACAAAAACAGAAATCCGAAAAAAATTCAGATACACGACTAAGATTCACAACAAGTTATGACATGACTACTTCCTCCAGACAAACATAAGCAAATATTAGTTTTTTGTCCATATTTGAAAAACCGCCACCCCTATTTCGATTAACTTTACCTGCATGTTTGGGACCACCTCTGAAGTAGGTACGTTCTACTAAAAAAACATCAAAATCGACTTTAACTAGCCCAGTTCTTGCGATTGCGAATATACATAAGAGTACAAAAAAGTTCTACCGAATTGCGAACCTCCTTCTTTTTTTAGTCATACCACCTCTTGATGTTTAGGAAGGCCATTTTGCCGGAATAGGTGGGTCTTTCAAATGTATTATACATATTATGTACTCTGGCATCGTTTCATTGTGATATGAATATAGGTAGGTAAGTCAGACCTACTATATATGTAGGTATTGTTAATATAATGTGAAGTTGTGGATGTTTCTTCCTCAATAACTTTAAAAGGATTAGGGAGATATTACTGAAATTATAAACATAATTAGACTCGAGTATTCAGTAACTTTTTATCCTTAAAATGAAAGAATCAAATCGTTATTTTTATTTTATAAGCACTAATCAGATAATGACTAAAAAAATAATGTTCTTCGCTTACTGTGACTAAAATTCAGACTTAATAGATTATTAGGAACACAGGATTCTGTTTAAACTACAAATGGGAAAAACCTACCGACCGCGACCGGTCACTGTTCTACCTATAATAAAATACTTATCTTAACGGTTTCAATTCCGTCATCAATTCACGGACGATATTGAACTGAAACATTTTAAATAGTCTGACCCGCTTTATGATGTCAAATATACAGGATCGATTAACTTGAGTCTGGTTTGAGTACCTAATCAATGTAGCCGAAATTTCGAAATAAAGCCAGATATTATATTACATATTCAATGACTTCATTGCCGTTTTGAATCAAAGACAGTAATAATTGACGGTATTAGGTTGGTAATGATTTCTTGATTCCTCATTTAATATAGGTATTTAACTCTATAGGTACGTCACGACTGTACGAGGAATTTCAAATAAAAACAAATGTTTCAACTAAAAGCGAATTTTAGGCCTTACAAATATTGTCTCGAGTTGATATTTTCGTCTAATTGCATATTTTCGTTAAATTCACCAATTTTACTTCAATGCTTTGTCAGTGGATCACACAGTTTGATAATGTGAATTTTTAATTTTCCAGGTTTAAAATACAAAAGTCACTTTTCATATTATTTCAAATCGTTACCATAGTAAGTTTCTCAGCTATTTATTTCATCCCCGGAGAGCAGCAACCAACTGTGGCCACAGTTGGTTTATACTGTGACCATGGAAATACGTTATTGAGCAGTTGTTATAACGACGTTGATTCTGTAGACACGTGCAAGATGAGCACGGTGAGAAATCAAAACGAGACTGCTACGTGTAAGGTAAGAATCTAAAATCTTGGTGACTGATTATCTTTTTCAATTATCCCATAAATAGTAAATTCTGACAAGGGAAAAATCGCTCATGTCTCGTACTCGTATGAGTGAATGATTTTTCAATATCTGCAATCAAATTATTTGTCTTCTTCAATCAATCATAAAATGAAAATGTGCGTTTCGGGAGATCAAGAGTATCTTGCAATAAAACAATAAGTGTCATCAATAAGATCATAAAGTTGTGCAACTTTTAAACATCATTTCTCATCTACAACTTTTTTAAATGCTTTAAAGTCCTGATTGCTACATGAATAGAAAAATCTTCTGTTTCTTATTTACAGATGAACTGTAATATGACGTCACCGAAAATATGGCAGACCGTTTGTGAGCATTGGCACATACCGAATTACTGTTACAGTAAAAGTGACAGCATAGAATTCACAACATTCCTGGACAAAATAACCACTCAAGACAACTGTAGCAATATTGAGACTAACAACGTTACTTTAGATGGTAAGATAACAATGTTTAGAAAACCTCAATAAAAATTATAACTTTCGTCAATAAAAGGTGGCAAGGCAAGGTGTCTCTTTATAGGGTGAAAAGATCTACTATTTCATTATTTTCAATTCAACTACATACTGGGTAATCACAGCCATGTGAAGGAATGACGACATAGATAAAAATCATTTATTTTCAACGAGAAAACAAAAACTGACTTCAATTTAAAATTACAATCAGACACACGATTAAATTTCATGAGGTATAGTACCGGAAGGACCTAAAAGCAAAATGGCCAATAAATACATATTAAAGCGACACAAGATCTAAATGACGTAGTAGCAAAACGTCCTATTATCGAAATGACACGAGATCAAAACGGTCTATTAACGAAATGTTCTCTATGTACAGTACGAAAAAAAATGTCTTGCCTGTACAAATGCTATACGAATAAAAGCAAGCTCAGGGTATTAGCAAACTGATTTGGCAGTGGGCCGATCACACCTGTCTTAGAGCCGATAACCGTTGGTGTAGATGAGTTCTGGAGTGTAAACCGCGAATCGATAAATGTTGTAGGATGCTCTGAGACTAGATGGAGTGACAATATACAAAAGTGAGCTGGTGGGAGGTGGAGATCTAAGACCGAGGATTGGGCCGAGCGGCGTATTACGGAAGAGGCCTATGTCCAGCAGTGGACGAATAGTGGATGTTGGTGATGATTAGTTCAATGACAAAAAATATGTCTTTTGTGATCGGTTTTGTACTATATTGGTATCAACACTGCCTCTACTGCTACCAGAAATCATAAAAGCCTGGGATGATATTCAACAGAAAATAAAGCATGCAAATAAGTATACAGATGCATTGAATACTAACTTCGCTTGCTATTTTTAAAAGCAGTGACGAAAATGACACCAACTATAATCAGTTACGCAGATGATAAACGACACAGACCAAATAAAGCACTCGAAGGCTGGATCGTCGCTTCAACGCGCGAATTACAGAGAAATTGTTTCCAGAGAAATTACAGGGCTTAGAGATATAACATCTTAGATCTCTGGGTGATGAGCGCAGTGCAGTGCTTGGTAATGATTTGGCCTCTTCATGTTCCAATAGCTGCGTGTCACTATGCTGTTATGTGGCAGGCATGTTGCTTACCATCAGGCACATGTCATGCTCGTCTCGTTACTTGTTATTAAAAAAAATACACCAAACCCGAAATGTCCTGCTTTTATTGACGCACTTCAAAAATAATCCAAATGGCATGATTTCTGATGATTTCGTTCAAGCATGCTCCATGTAAAAAAATCATATCATATTTGAGAAAAAAAAACTATTATCAAAATCGATTCACAATCAGCGGAACTATCGGGTAACATAACATAGCTACCTACATACAATAAAAAATCTACTACCGAACTGACAACTTCCTCCTTTTTTGAAGTCGGTTGAAAAAAACTTACGAAAGTACCAAAAAAGCGTGATTTCTTTTTTGGTTAAATAGAGTCATGCTGGACTCGTCCAAATTCTAATTTAGAGACAACTGTACCTATTAATCAAGAGACGATTTTCTTAGCATTCCATGGATTCACCGTGCGGGTGCCGGGTCCATCGTGTGGCAGAGAGAGAAAACCTGAGTAGTTCCCGAGACTTGTGACTCGGTCGTAGGTTTAAGGGGCCTCTTTCTGACGTACATCAACACTCACCTTCACTACTCGTCTTTCTCTCCCTGCCCAGCCAAATCTGATATGAGCCTACTAGTGCAGCTTTAGATACTCGTTCTAGTTTAGAACATACTCGTTCTAGTACAGAACTTACTGCACTTCTGGATAAACCAAGGTCTTTCAGCAGGTTATAGAGAGATTTTGCTGGTATACCTCTCGCTCCCACTTCTACAGCGTATAAACTACAAAGCCGTTTTTCGTTTAGGAGGTCGTAATACTTATTTTGTTTCATCGCGTGGTCTTTAGGTATATTAGTTTCCCACGGTACGGTACGGTTTAACATGCAGAATAGTAAGGTAATAAGAACCGGATCTAGACTCGATCAGATGTCTAAAAAGGAAGAAGGTCCTTCGTCTGTTTTTTTCATGTTTATTGACAACTAGCAGCGCCTCGCGGTTTTACCCGCGTAGTTCCCGTTATTTTTGTTGTTTTCCCGGGACAAAAAGTAGCCTAGGTATGTGTTCTTCTTCCAGACTAAAATGTTCCAAATTTCAGTCCGATCTGTTTGGATGCTGCGACGTGATTAAGCAACAACTGACATCCAAACATAGATAGGACAACTCGACAGGTTAACGAGATTTATTTGGAAGCAATTTACTAGACAGTTACAGCTACTTTCTTTAGTAACGATCATTAGTATGATTCTCTCCAATTTTTTCAATAACGGTTTTGCAATATGTTTTTTTTTCATACTGTCGACAGTTGTTCGAAAACAATTATATATTTTACATTCCAGGCCGCACATTCACGCCTAGTTGCCGTACAGGTGATGACTACGTGAATAATGAACAATCTTGCAGAATACACTGCATCAATTCACGGCTGACCGAGGCCCTCGGCAGTGAATACGTCAATTTAACGTGTGTGAACCAAATGCTCAACTATCGTACATGCACAAATGTTACTCTAATGCAGATGCTGTCTAATGACTCCCTACACTCAAGCACCTGCGAGGTAGGTACTACGAAATTTCGGATGTTTGTTAGTGTGGAGTGGATGGTATTTAATGACTTAGGAGAGGCTAGTTACTTATTTTAGAAGCTGGAATTGTTAATGACTTTTTATTTTTATAGGTCTACTGTGAGATGGACAAATCGAAGCCTTGGAACCTTATGGAAATCTGTGAAGGATGGAATGCAAATCAAGCAGAATCTTGTCAGCTGCAAACTGAATCTGGGGCACGGTTTCCGGCCAATCTTTCTTTCACCGGTGTGGTGTCTAGTGGAAAAGGGGAGCATAAGTTCATGAAGCTTAATCATATAGTATTGCCGGATGGTAAGGTTTTTAAGCGTACCTATTATTTATTTATTTTCAACAAGATTCTCAATGGACCATCATAGAATTTAAAGTAAGCACTTGCACTAAGCACACCTATGTAGATCCGGATAGGTAATTCAACTATAAAACAAAAACAAAATTAAACATTTTGATTTACCCCCCGACTACCTCGGATCTGTATCTGTACAACAATCTACTTGTCAAGCCCTTTCATTTGATACTCATATTGAGGTAGGTTGTGTAAACATATTTTGTCCGCCATTTTGTGGAAACGGCCATCTTGAATAAATATTAATCAATAAATACAAATTAAACATAACTAAGAACATTCGCACGGAAATTAATGGTTTAAGATATTTATTTTCTCTAAAAATATAATATTCACTTACGAGAAAATACGTGTAGAAACATAAATTAATTAATTCGCAGGCGTCGGAATGCTATTGTTACAAACACAACAATTAACCTAAAAATAAAAAAAACCTATTGAAATTGGCCCTGCCGTTTGAGCTCTACGGTGCCACAGACAGACAGAGATCGACGTCAAACTTATAACACCCCTTTTTTGGTCGGAGGTTTATGACACTGCAATCTTTTGATCATTTCGTATTTCTCATTGTGTTTCAGGCCAAATTCGCTATCCTTACTGTTTATCTAACAGTAATAACCAGACTGAACCTGAACATTTTCAAACTTTCTGTGAAATTAGCTGTGATAATGAATTGGTAAGTTTAAGCCATGTTAAACTTCAAACGAAGTACCTACCTACGAAGAAAAGACCAAAAACCAAGCATGTTAAATAAAATAAAGCTTAGCATTTCCCCCTATTTCCTTAGAATATAATGAAGAGTATGGCATCTGCAAATATTTAAAATAATTTAATAATACCTCAACAGGTCAATGAGATCTTGGTGGCAGCAAAGGAGAATACACAAGAAGAAACCTCTCAATTTACTAGGCAGTTTTGGCTCTTCTTTTTAATGATGATCATTAGCTGGATCGGCCAAGCAGTCGTTGTTACTTTTGCTGATGCAATTTGCTTTAATTTACTAGGTGAGTATACACATTACAGCTTATAGCACACCCCAAGACACACCAAACGGCTTCAATAAAAAAAATTTACTCACATTCTCAACAAATTATACCTAATACAATTTATGAAACTAAATGGCACTAAATCTACTGCTCTAATGAAAAGCGAGGTTTTGGAATAAAGGAAAATGTCATCAATGTACAGTTTTTGAATTTTCATTGTTATTTCAAAAGCCGTTCATATCGCGTTTAATCGCTTTGGCTAAATCATTATACAAGGAACTACCTATGAAGTATTACCGACCGATCAAAAAAATATCCATTGATTCACAATTGGCAGAGCTATCGTATTATATGTAGATACATACAAAATACCTCGTTTTCTAAAGTACCTAGTAAAAAAGTTTAATAAAATGACTACAACAGCAATTATTACCTAAAAGCCATTTTAGTATTAAATTTCTAGATTATCGACAAAGGATGATTTAACAAAGTTTGATATTGTTTCAGGAACCAAAGTGTCTCTTTATGGGAAGCAGCGCCTATGGGGTTCTGTGGGTTGGGGTATATTTTCTTTACTCACAGGAACACTAATCGACGTATTCAGCAGCGGAGCCGTAAAGGACTACACCGTAGCTTTCGTCCTGATGTTCGTTTTCATGTCTGGTGACGTTATAGTCTCCAGTTTTTTGAAGGTTTGTTTTCCTTACAATATTTCATGTTCTTGAAACGAAAGCCGAACCCGAAATTCCAGAGAGCAAAAATTCAACACACAGACATCCTATGTTTGTAACTATTATGGGTACGATAATAAGACCACAATATGACTCCAATTAGATTCGCTAAGAGATAACAAACTGGACCATACATTTATAGCAGTATGCATAATTCGTTTTTTTTTTATTGATAGAAGGTAATTTAAATGTATTTTAAAAAGATAGTAATGAGGGATATAATATATTAGATGTCCGACCCGGCTTCGCCCGTGGAACATATATAGCACTCATCGAGATCCCGCACATATCCAACGGTGAAAAATTTTTAGAAATCGGTTCAGTCATTCCTGAGAATTTCGCTTTCAAACAAAACACCTCTTCAGCTACCTGCTACGCCACCTGTCGGAAATTGGTCGTACCAACTCAGAGATTAGCAAAAAGGTTTTATATTCAAGAGGTATGTAAGCTGTGATATTCAATGACGCAATCTTAGACACATGCTGTCATGTGTCATGTCAAAGCACGAAACGCACGAAAACTCTCAAAAAGGATATTTTTTCCCCGAATTTGTTACATTCTTGATTCATGCTCCGCTTCTGTTAATAGTAGCGTTATTTTCTATAGCCTATAGCCTTCCTCGATAAATGGACTATCCAATAGAAAAAGAATCTTTCAATTCAGACCAGCACTTCCCGAGATCCTAGCGTTCAAACAAACAAACTCTTCAGCTTTATAATATTAGTATAGAAGTATAGAAATAAATATTGCCCAAGGAGCAGCTGGTAGCTGCAGGGCCTTTTCTTTGTCACACATGAAGTGATGAAGAAAGCAATATTATAGTTATCAAAGGCTTTCATGGTAGTTTTAAATATTTATAAAATAAAGTTTGTATTTTCGTTTTTAGATTGAATCTACGAAGATGTCTATGAGTATACTAGCAGATGTCGGTTCCCTGTTGTCTTCGTTACCTACATTCCTCTTTTTGTTGTGGACCATTGCTGTGGGATTATGTACTGGATTACTTTGGCAATTTCTGTTTTGGCTAATTGAAGATGTCTCAGGACTTACAAATGACGGCTCTGATTATGTGAAGACTTTGCAAGGACTCGTCAGTGCCATACAGACTTTCTGCGGAGAGATTCCATTTTTATTTGTTTCTGGTAATTATGTAAACCTACTAATATTTTAAACGCGAAAGCTAGAAGAATGTATGGATGTATGTTTATTACTCATTCACGCAAAAACTACAGAAGGGATTTGGATGAAATTTGGTGCGTAGATAATGGTCTGAAATAACACAAAGGCTATTTATTTATTATCTCGGGAAATCAACAGCACTGGGAACTATGCAGGTGAAACCATGAGACGCTGCTAATATTTATATATTATGGCAAAAATAAAACATCAAAAAACTGGCCATGCACGAGGTACACAGCGGAGCACTACTACTAAAATATTAAATTCAAAAATTGCTTGTCTTGGATGCTACAATCCACATTATCTAAAAGCATAAATTTAATAATTATGTAGATGCAAAACTGATTCATATAAATACACATTAAACGTTTTGTTTCAGGGTACCTACTCCGAAAAATAGGGCATGCAAACATGATGAGTTTGGTTCTATTTGCATTTGGCATACGATTCATCCTTTACTCATTACTCAGTAATCCTTGGTGGATCCTGCCCATAGAAATGCTTCAAGGGATCACTTTTGGGATGTTTTACCCAACAATGACATCCTATGCTAATATAGTGTCACCACCTGGTACTGAAACCACTGTGCAGGTCAGCATTTATGTTTATTTTTTTACAAATGATCATGATGAAATGATGATGACTTAATTTATCAGACTTACTACAGGAACGACATCAATTCAGAACCAATACCAATGTCTTGAGGCAAAATTACATATATTATTAAATGCTTTGTACATTTAGCAATAGATATATATTGGTTAACAGAACACCATCTAAAACCAACAAAGAAATGCTTGTAGTCTTTTATAGAAACCAGACTTCTAATATTATACTTGTTTAATTTTAAAGACATTGTTATCTGCTGCTGTGCCTGTTTTTTTTATTTTTTGTATGAGATTTGTTAACTACCTGTTAACATCAAAGCAACGGTTCTGACATAAAATATAGAAATTCCCAGAAACAGAAAGCAAGAATCCACATTTATCACACAAATATTTAATCTAGCTAGGAAACCAAATCACAACCTACTCACTACCTACCAAGCCATGAAGGCAGTCAAGCAATAGATCGATACAGGCTGATGCTGATCATGATCAATAACACTTAGAACAAAGAAAGACCATTTGTATGGTTGTGATATTGTCCAATATTTCTGTAACATCTTTTAGAATTGACCTTAAAGCACTTAGGAGGTATTGGCATACGATGATCATTATGCTATGCAGATGCACGGTTAAAACATAAAAATATTAATCTCACAGAAACTAACATTGAAACATAGCTGCTTATAGCATGTTGAAGATTAAGGTCACTTGTATTTATTAAGTTAATAGAACAATACAAAGTTTCTAAATAATAAATTAGATATAGCAATCAAAACAATATGATGGATAGTCATTGATTGTGATGTGTAAATAACTGTAAACAAAATTTCAGGGTCTAGTCGGAGCAATTTTTGAAGGAGTGGGTACTTCGCTTGGAAGTTTTATAGGTGGCCGTTTATATGAAACATATGGAGGCTGGCTAACGTTCAGGTGGTTTGGCTACGGTTCACTGATCTGCTGCTTTGTTCACATAATTGGTCAGTACTTCCTCAAGAAAAGACGCCCAGCATCAGGAGTAACACAAGGTAAAGATAATGAAGGTAATATTTAATGTACTGTTGCTGTTTGAGTTAGAAGTTTGCTAGTTAATCCAAAAATGTTCACAAGATAAATTGTAAAAGACATTATTTTGTATTCACATAAATTAACAGAATATTTGAATGAAGACCAATTCAAGAGAACTAGAAAAAAATAAATGTAACTTAGGTATGAAGTATAAGCACTAGACATTGCCATTGATAAAATTTCACTGAATCCATTATTTTTTTACCCCTCTGCAGCAGAAGGACAAATACGCAAAATCCCGGAATAGCAAAATCCCAGATTAGCAGAAGGACAGATTAGCATAAAGACAGATAATGTACTGTCGAGATACAAACCCTATTAACCTCATTATCAATATTGACCTCTTTCTCTATACACCACTTTAATTGTCATAAATAGTGAAGATAATCTATTTACTTGTGATCTCTTTCTATATACAATCTACATGGCTACTTTTATTTGTCAAAATAATCAAGTTAATCTATTTTCAATTTATAAGTCAATGGGACTCTCATTTGATTTTTGACATGAAAGACATTTTCCTCATTAATGAATTAATAATTATAATACTTGAATATTACATTAATTATGAATCAAGCTGGTACCAGTGACGGTGCATCGTATGTTAAATTTATTCGAAGTCAAAAAGGTAAAAGAGTTTTGTTACATGCCGGCCACAGATATAATTTTGTGAAGAAAAATGAGAGTGGGACCACAAATTGGCGTTGCTACAACAAGAAACAATGTAGTACATCTATTGCGTTAAATGAGAAAAATGATATTATAAGATAATCAAAGCATTCTTGCATTCCTGATTTTCAACATAATATGACGGATGCAATATTAGACCAGTGCAAGGAAGGAAGTGTGTAAAAACTTTGAACCAATTCAGAAAGTATTTGAAAACTACATATATAAGATAAAAGAAGAATCGCATTCGCTGGCAATTGATGATGATGATTTCCCGGTATTTTCTACAAAAAGGGACACTCCATATAGATCACGACAAAAATATCTAAAAGTCACTGAATGTAAAGATATAAAGAAAATAAAATTGCCACACTGTTTAGTGGATAATTTTTTTTTATATGATGATGGTGTGGATGAAAAAATTATAATTTTTGGAACTCCGCTGGCTAAGCAACTTTTAATAAAATACAAAGTATATTACGGCGATGGGACATTTAAGGTAGCACCGACACCCTTTTATCAACTTTATACCTTGCACGTAGACATAAATAATGACGAAGACACTGTCCGTTTTGTACCCCTTCTTTACATTCTATTACCAAACAAATCAGAAACTACGTATAGGAGACTTTTTTTAATACTGAGAGACCAATTTAAAATGGATATTACAACCTACAAATGTGATTTTGAATTTGCAACCATAAATGCCGTCAAACATATTTATCCAAACGCCACTATCAAGGGTTGTTATTATCACTTTGTTAAGAATGTCTGGAAGATGGGTAAAAAAATTGGATTAACTCTAGTTAAAGATGGTCACAAAATAATAAAATTGTGCACACAGTTACCTCTTTTGCCACCAGTTCTGATTCCGGAAGCCTATCTTAGCATATGTGATTTGTGTCCCGAAAAAACAGAATTCAACGAGTTTCAAAAGTATTTCAATAACCAGTGGATCCTCAAAATAACAAAGGACATTCTTAGCTGTCACAAAGAAAAATTTAGAACAACAAATGGTGTAGAAGGATGGCATTGGAGGATTAACACAAAAATACCTGCGAAACCTTCACTCTTCCTGTTTGTTCAGCTATTAAAAAAGAAGCATATTTTCAAGATCTGAAGTTGACTGGCAATAACAAAAACGTTCATATCACATACTACATTGAAGGATAAAAAAAATTATCAAGTTATCAAGAGTTTATTCACTGATAAAATTTCTGCATTAGAATGTTTGATACGTTTGGCCAAAGTTACAAAAACGATTTAACTCTTTGTTCTCCTTATGTACGTACCTACCTATGTAATTTTTTTTTTTTGTTATGAAGTTAACTATTAAGATTTATTTTGTTTCTGTTTGTGTCTGTATTTCTGTCTTTATGCTAATCTGTCCTCCTGTTAATCTGGGATTTTGCTATTCCGGGATTTTGCGTATCTGTATCTGTCCTTCTGCTGCAGAATGTTTTTTACACCAAAAAGAAAATTGCATTTATCCAAGCAATTATATAACAAGTACCTACCATGTAACTTACAGGTTACAGGTAACTTGCGCTAACTAAGAGATGAGTAAACAGGCCACACACGAAACTAAACAAGTATCAAAATTTGGTGGTAATTCAAAACAAGAATAATTTAATTCTTACTTTTTTTTTTGTTATAGCCTAATATTTTTTATATACCTTATTAATTTCACCGATAAACAAAAATCTTTTTACACCAAATTTCAATAATTTACACTTATTTCAATAGATAAGTCTTTTCAATAAATTACACTTCAAGATCCAAGTAAAAACAGCCCTGATGGAATTAGATAATTTTTTTAAAGCAACAATTTAAATACAAGAAGTAGACTTAGCAGTTGAGGTTTTGTGAAAACGCCAGCATGAAGATCCGTGGAAACAAGCTTGATGAAACTCTACACATGAAATACCGTCCTATTCAAAGGTCATCCAAAAAACACACCAAACAACATAGTCAAAATAAATGTTTTTTACCAAAAATACAGACAATATGGAGTTCTTTCTGACCCTGATTAATGCCAAAATTTATCCAGAACAAATATACATGTTAAAATCATTCTATACAGTAAATCTATTTTTTTATCTATGAACTCCAAGGTAGGCATAAAGCCTGTTTAAGAGATTGAGTATAAGATTATTAGTTGAGGCACAAAACTGCTACATTTGACCATAATTTTACAACAAACTTTTATTAACTCTAATTTCAAATGAACAATGATTCTAATTGTTATTCACTATACAGATACCTATATGTGTTGTTTATGTTTTGGCATAACTAGGCAGTTGGTGTTGCAAATATGATAAGGATCACATCACCAAATGCACTTAGAAACAAGCTCTAATCACATGATAACGAGCCAGGATAATAGTAGACTCTGATGTTGTGATGCAAAAAAATAGATAAAAACAATCCTTGATGCAGATTATATATCATTGTAAAATTTCAGCTCGAGCGGTGCTGAACTTTTTGACTTTTTGAAGCATACACAAACCAACATAACATTTTTATAAATAGAGACTAGCTGTACCCTGCCACGCTTTACTGTGGCACATTGTGATATAAAAATTAGATAAAAACAATCCTTGATGATATCATTGTATGATTTTAGCTCGATAGGTGCAGAACTTTTTTGAGTTTTTGAAGCGTACACAAGCCAACATAACATTTTTGTACATGGATAGTGATATACTTATAAAGGTAACATAGGCAACTCTTACTTGAGGAAAATAAATTGGGTTCCGTGAATTGAACAGGAAACCCATAAACATAACAGGGGTGAAACCGCGGGCACAGCTATTACGTTCTAAATATTTCTTTAAACTGTTGGGAGTTCGGTAAAGTTGGACCACATCAAACCGCCATCCCGACATTAAAAATCAAAACAAAAATTCCTGGGTCTTTAGTCCACAATACTTCGCCACCTCACGTCAATGCTGCCGGAGGCCCCTGTCTTGTCTTACACTTATACTATGCCGCCTCTATAATTTAGTTTAGTTACTGGAACTAAAAAGCCAGTATTTATAAAATTTCTTATTGGCGAAATTTATATTTATTTCGGATTTTTAACCAAAGAACACTATTACTCAAATGGAAAACAAAGAGAATATAATATACATGGAAAATGCTAACTTCCAAACCAAACCACAATACAAAGAGAATATAATATACCACCATAGCTTAACAAACACGGAAACACGGAATTATTTTTCTAGATTAAAAACTTTTAGAAATACGAACATTAGGTAGGTATATGACAGAAGAATAAACGCTGCAAAAAAACAAAAGGAAAACGGGAAACGGGGAAATTGCCAATTGCCAGTCCCAACATAACGAACAACTTTAGCTTGTTGCCAGCTGTAGCTCTAACTCATTAGCTAAATAGGTCTCAAATTATCTAAAATTCTTAAACGATTTATAATAACTTGTTTGAAGTAAGTCTCTCCAATTAAATTCATAGATTTGTTTTGTGAATTTTGTGCACTAAAACCTATTCACTTCTGGCAACAGTTACGTAAGAAGTTTGAAGTTACTTATATAACTTATATTTCTAAAAGCATTGAACATAGATTGTGTTATCTATGTCTATCTATATCGATTCAATCAATTCACCCTCGTACTTGTTATTATCCTAAAAGGAGATAGAAACTGCAATTTCCATATTAAGCCCATAGACATTGGTTACATAAATTATTAGTAGTAGCGCTCCACGGATTTAACTGCGTAGTTCTCGTTCCATTCATTTTCCCACGCTATTAAGCCTGTAGCTTAATTACTTTAATCAAACTTTATTCTAATATTATACTCAGATCTGTTCAGGCATTCTCACGTAATTGTGCCACAACATATTTTCGCATGTAAATAACACTAGGTATAGCAATATAATAACGAAGCTGGTCACATTGCAGCCATAGATTGGCATTTTATTTTTGTAAAAAATAATTAAAAATATTTGTTGTTGATTAATGTTAAGGCAGCTTTCGGCGGCCCCTAGACGATCAATCATATTGCGCTACATTTCGAATTGTGCAATATTATTGACCGTTTAATGTTAATATTGAAGATTACGCAATGATTGAACGAAATTATGAGTGAGTTTAATTTTTGAATTGAAAACTTCTTTTAGCGCGCCACTGACGGATTTTTCGTGGTCTGTGAATTGAATTCGAGCGCCACGCTCAGGAATGATAAGAAATCTTCAGATAAACTCGATACCATGGCTTTTGGCGGGTGAAACCGGATATCGTCGCCATGACCATGGCCATCTAGAAATGCGTCAGCATTTCCAATGGGTCATCTAGAAATGAATCAGCATTTCCCATTGGCCGACAATGCCAAATGCTGACACATTTCTAGATGGCCATGGGCTTGGCGACGATATCCGGTTTCACCCGCGTAGTTTCCAAAGTGAGCTAGGGGAAGGGAGGGTATTACCGTACACTTAACTTAACATTATTTTTACTTAGAGCCAAGTGTCACGTCGCAGATAATGTAAAATATATTATAATACGTGTTAGTAAATATTAGAGCAAATTTATAAATATTTAAATAGGACAAATTTAATAAATTGAATATGAGGCATTTACGGAATTAACCGATGCTTGAGTGTAATTCCGTACACTGGTCGTCTAATATGGTACAAGATTAAAAGCCTTTTTAAATTCGGTTTATGAATATATTATCGATAATAAAAGGTTTAATTTTTATTACAAGTAAGTTTTTTTTAGAAAACTACACACAAATAGTAATTAGAAATACTTATTCACAAAATACACATACTTGGAGCCATTTAAATATTAGTAAGTAGACATACTAGTATATTATAGGTTAATAAAAGAGAATATATATATAGTATAACTCAAACATGTTTTTGTTTTAGTAAGCTGACAAATCGTACATAGCTATTTAGAAAAATTTCACAAACAATAAAACATCAATAATTAACAGATATTTTTTTTTGTATGTAACCGTCTAAACTCGCTGTGACTTAATCGATACAGTATTAGTAACAACATATATATTCGCTAAATTTATCAACAAATGAAATACAGCGTGGCGCTTTGGTGCCGACATTAAATGAACACACGGGTAGGGTTACTGACCAGTAATCATACAAAAGGTGTGAAAAATTAATATTCGCTTATTTAAAAATAAAATATTCTCTAACAAACTAAATAATTGTATCATGCGATAGAATGAAAATCATCATGTGCACTAGATTCATTCAACGACAGATGTGTGCGTGATTTACGTTCGCTTTTCGTAAAACAAGCTGGCAACGTCGCACGAAAGTACCTATCTGCAAGCGGGGCGCGGCGCGCGAGCGCATGGCGCGGCCACGCCGCCCCGGTCGAGAGGGGTAAGTACTTACAAAAGCGCGATAATTTGGAACGGGGAACGGGGACGGGGATTCCCCGTCAACTTTATGCCTGTTCATCACTAATAAATCGAATACCTACCAAATAATAAAGCTAATAAAATAACATAAAGTAAATAGGTAAATGCGTTGGTAGGTATGTATTGTAACTTTGGCGAAACATTACAAAATGATTGCTTTTTGAAGCCCACCAAATGTTCCCACTGCTGGGACTCGGGGATTTCTCTCGCACGGAAAAACTTAAGGCCATAATCCACCACGTTGGCCAAGTGCGGGTTGGTGGTTAACATAAACATGACCTCGAAAGATTCTAGGTACATGTCGGTTTTTTGTTCACGACATTTTTCTTCACCGTTTTTAAGTTGCGCGTAGGATTTGAACACGGGACTAGACCAGCACTTGGTAATAACAAAGAGCATTTAGCGTGAAAGCTGCTGAATTGGTTGGTACCTACAACTTTCTTAAGAAATAAAATAAAAACAACTTCTCGCAATACGATTTAAATTTCGTAAACAATCTAACCAATAAAACCCTTTGAGAGAAAAGGTAATTTTGTTTAAAATCGAATTATTGTTTGCTAGTATACTTACAAGCTTTAAACGGTCGAAAACATGTTCTGGGTCGATTTTCAAAATCCTATTGTAGGACTTATCAGACTAAAATCACATGTGCATAGGTACACTCAGAAAACACTGTACGTTCGGCGTCACTAATTAAATAACTATTCACAACACAATCAGAGTCACACACAAACAAAACGAAAAGCAACATAAGTTTTAGCGCGCCATTTAGAGAAATGTGTCAGGGACAACACGGTCAACTTCGCATCCCGGCGGCTAGCACAAAACTAGTGAAAAATTAGAGAAAGAGAAAGACTACATTTAACATTAGTTAATACGTTAATAGGCGTGTGCATTATTTCTCTTTCGTCTGCATTTCATTCACGACGTGCGTACGTTTGCACGTGTGTTGCAGGACATCACCTATCTCGTTTCTTTAGTATTTGCTTTTCGCCTGATTTTTAATTGATAAATCGGATGGACTGTGGCCTGCGGTGTAATGACCTTTGCGCAGGAAATTTTAGATACAGCCTGCTCTATTATGGTATTTTGGGAAAATTGCGAATAACTCAGTAAATAATCACGATAATTGAAATTTAATTTGACAGAATAGGTCAAAATATAATATTTTATAGGTGGTTTCCTTTAATGTCGGCACCAAAGCGCCACGCTGTATATGGCAGTCATTACAAAAAACTGTAACCAAAAACCACTTCCATCTTATTTTTTGATGTCACAAAACTATAAAAATCGGGACGCAATCACGTGCCCACCAATTTCAGCATCGTCATGTCCCGGACTGATTTCATAGTTCGATTCGAAAGGGCGAAACAAGACACAAGGAATGCGTGTAACAGAGACAAACGTATATTTCTCGGTTTCTTCTTATTATTTTGAAGTGTACGGAAATGGCCGCTGTGCGGTAATACCCTCCCCTCCCCTATCAAATTCTGAGTTACTAAGTTTTTACTTCTATCGGCAGTTCCTATGACTGCCATTTTTTTTATCGCAACATGTTTTTTCATAGCATCGTGTGGGGCCAGTACAGTTAAAGCTCCTTATTCGCGGGGTGTACGTTCCATAAATATGGCGCAAATACAGATACCGTAAATACGGAATGGCAATTTGTATTGGATTATAGTTCCCTATGTGATAAAATAAATAAAGAAATACCGTATAAAATAATCAATTTGATTGTCCCGGGCCATTAGACCACTCAAAGGCACCCTTTCTTGGTTGTGGCCTTCGATCCGTAACGACAACAAAATCCACTTTATTTTTTTCTATTGCTGGATCATGGAATCATCATGAACAATTTTTACTGACAGTAATTGAAGCTACGACGACCTTATTTTCAGTTGACATGGTAAATAAGGAAGACAGCGGTAGAGACGTGATACTTGATCATAAATTTTGGTAACGTTTGGAAAGACTAAACAATAAAGCACACAAAGCATCTCTTTCCAAAGGTCGGAACGTCTAGTTTCTGATTATGTCAACTTTACTTGTTTATTAGTCCATTTGACGACAATTACAAAAGACATTGGGTTGGATACCTTTGGAACCCTTTTTATTGTTATGTATGTATTGATTAGAACCGCGAATAATTAAATCTTTATCCACGAATATAAGAATTGGGTCGCAATTTTTTCATCCGCGAAAAGTGAAAACGCGAATAAAGGAAGCGTGAATAAGGAGCTTTTACTGTATTGTGTAATATTTTCCAGTCTGTTGCTCGTCTTGACGAGGAGTAAGTTATAGACTACATGCCAGAACCTGTCCAATTGAGTGTAAGTTGAATTATGGTGCAACCCTCGATCATTTCTCCTTGTCGTATGATTTTTGTACGGCGTTGCGGAATAATAGATTACAAGAAGTATTGAATCTATAAAAAATTGTAAATTGTATTTTTTTTATTATTACTTTTTTTTACTCGATAAATCCGCAATGCCCTACAAAAATCATCACAACACAACACACACATACTACAGTCAGAGCATGGATATATCAAATATTTTTGTAATATTCTTGCCTATAAAAACAGCTTTACTGCTGTCTTCGACACGGTGCTCCGTGTCGAAATATTTTTAAAGTCCTCAAACCTTCCTAGTCTTTGCTTGTACAAGAAAGTATGTATTTAACATTTTAACTGGCAAACTATATTACTGCAAAGAAAACTTTACACTCGTATTATAATGCCGCTGTTATGACGTACTCATAATGTGATAAACTCAAATAGTTATAAGTGAAATTTGTATTTTTTTTACAGAAATGTGTAATTTAAAGCCTGTTTCTGTTATTTTATTTTTTAGTATTATTTTTCTATTTACAGATAAGCATGCTATTTATGAATTTTGTTGTTTTCGTTGATGAATAACTAGCCGTTAGAAATAGATCGGAACCCAGAAAATTGTTAATTTATCATGAACAAGCTGCGTCACTAGTGTGAAATTTGTACAACTTTAGAGTCCCATTAGCCCATTCGCTGCCTTCCCCTTGCCCGCCCTTGGGCAGGCAAAAGTTTTTGACGCTCATGCCGAAACCGCCCATGGACGGTTGGATTACAAACTTCATTATCTTAGCCAAATACCTACCAAATTAAAGTAATAATATATTGTGTAATGATTCGTTTTATGATTATTGATTCTTGTTGAACTCTAGTCAGCAATATTGGCTTATTGAATTAGATTCCGTCTAGATTAATCATTATCATAGATTTTATTGCTCAGGTATCAAAACATCTGTCAAATAAGTATGTAGGTAATTTAAACGTATACGTACACGTTGATTACGTAAATAAGAAGCTTTTGTGTCTAGCTTTAATTTGTATGACGTTGTTTTTTTTTCGTTGACAATTTAAATTTACTTAATATCTATTATACTGTTTTACTGTGCTTGAAAGAAGATAATTTAAGCTTCTAATAAAGGTTTTTTATGTAAAGATAGTTCCGTCGGTCCGATTTTTAGTTAGACAAGAATGTTTGACGCTGATACTAGATTTATCGGGTACCTAACATAGTGATATATTTTTAATTCTGTTAATTAGCTAACTGCATGGTTATTGAATTATGAGAGGGGTGAACACAATACAATTAATTCATTTACGGGTTGTTGTTTCACGATAATGTTAATTTGGTTGGCTAATTCATATTTTGTGATAAGTTCCGATTTTAAATAAATGTGTATATTTATTGGTTTTGGTGGTTTAATTTTATAGTCCCTTCAGACAACTCCTTTTCAAAAATTCAAAGAGTTTTTGATTTTGAAGCTATAATAAAGAATTTATCACAAGATGCCGAAATCAAGACTTGTTGTAATAAGCTTTTTTTGATTTTGTTTCTATTAAATCTATAATATGTATAATTTAAAAAAATCCATAACAATATTTCAAATTACTAGATCCCGGGCTTTAGTTCATACAATACTGTCAGAATTGTACGTTGACATTTAGTTGACATAAAAAAAATCTAGGTATGCATCCGCATTAACATTGTGAATAATTTATCAACAAAATAAAATTTTCGAATAATTTCTCCATATGAAAATTTGTAGTTTTAATTTTAAGTCTAAGCACCAGATTCGTCAACATACAATTTAGGCCAGATAGGTTGTATACTTTTGATGTTGAATTTTTCAAATCTCCATAACCATGAATTTTAAAAAAATAAACCTTTTATGCTATCATGGTTGCTCAGCTTGCAAAACTATTGCATGTATTTGCTATATATTCACCATGATTATATATATATAATATTCCAATATGTCAACACGAAGAAAATCCCGTAATGTAGGTATTATAATACGACTAATACTATGTACCTAGAACTGAAATGATTTCAAAAGTTCTTTTGCCGTTAGAAAATTACATTATCGTTAGTAATATTTATTATTATAGTCGGGGCATTTTAATAGGTAACATTTGACAATTCATCAAAATTCGACAACGTAACCTTGTAACGGCGGGCATAAAATAGTATATTTTTTCGTTTTGTTAGAACTGCATATTGTTTAATTTTTTTCTATGATAACTACATATTTGTTATATTAATGACTGATACTAGCAATTTTACGATTTGTTTTCACTTATAAACCATTCTAAACATAATAAACAATATCTGATCTACAGAACTGCGTCGCTACAATGTTGCGTCAGTTAACCTATTTTGTTTTTAACCACTAAGGATGTTACTGTAAAATCGAAAGCTGATAAGTTGAATCGAATAAAATTTATACGGTTTTCAACATTGACGAACTTCCATATAAATTTCATCCCTCATTTCAACTTCTATTTCATCCCCGTACGGTTTGAAATTACAAAATTGTTAGAACAACACTTTATTTTCTCCACTTCAAGTGTTAGATATAAAGTTCTATGGTTTTATCTTCAACAACGACGAATTTCCACACAAACTTTCATCTCCGTTCAGTTAATGTATAATAAAGAAATCGAAATTACAAAATTGCTACGCGAAGCTTATTGTATAGCAAAGCGATTGCTTCGCGTCAATCGTCTAGATACGAAGTCATGGTTTTATCTTCAACAGTAACGAACTTTCATATAAACCTTCCATACCCCATGTAAGCCCCCATTTCAACCCCGTACAATTCTAAATTACGAAATTGCTACAACAAACACATATTCGCTTCGCGTTAAATGTCTAGATATGAAGTTTCATGTGAAGTGAAGGTTTTGTGTTCAAAAATTACGAATTTCCATATACTTTTATCCCTCATTTCAACCCTTTTTCCGTAATAAAAAGTAACCTACCTATGTCCTTTTTTAAAATTAAGTCTATCTGTGTACCAACTTTCATTAAAATCGGTTGTGTGGATCTCATGCTTATAACTTTGAAAATTACGATTCATACAACCGTCCATCCCTTGTTTCACCTTCTTCTAATTTCACAAAACCCCGTCATTAGGAGCGCCTGCGTGCTAAAAGACACCTCCATGCAAAATTTCTGAGTTTTCGTGAAGAGTGACCTATCGCTTTTATATACCTATATAGATAAAAATGATTCATTTCACTTTAATCGAGGTTTTAACCAGGTCACCTCACTATGACGACATAACTGACAAACGTCAAATGTTACCTATTAAAATGACCAGACTGTAGTAGGTTATATTTATTTATTACCTACTAGAAATTAGAGAACCTCAGAAATTCTTACTAAAATCAACCCAAGGTGGTAAAAAAATTGTCATGAAATATCTTTCATCGCATGCTCTGTGGAAATTATTGATCATAGAACAAAAAACGTTTAATATTATAGAACGTAATAATATCTACAAAAACTCCACAAGACAGTGTCCAACTATTATAGTACCTATGACTGCCCTATCTATATGACTGCCCTAGTGGCTTAGTTGGTAGTAGCTCTGCCTGCGAAGCCGAGGGTCGTGGGTTCGATCCCCACCCAGTGCAAATATTTGTGTGATGAATTCAAATGTTTGCACTGTGTCTGGGTGTTTCTATGTATAATAAGTACGTATTTAAAACTATATAAGTATTATATCAGCTATCTGGCTGCCATCACACAAACTTTGCTTAGTTTGGGGTCAGATGGTGTTGTGTGAGAAAAAAAAAGAAGAAAAGGAAAAAAAGTTGTCACTGTAACCAATTTTTTTTTTTGCATTATAAAATTGATAGAAATGCCGATCAAAATCAAACCATATTATCCATACCTTTGTATTAATTCTCATCCAAATAAATTATATCGTATTAAAGAGTAGTATTTCAACGCCTGTTACTTTATACATTATTGCAAGTGGGATGATACTCCATTCAAAAGATATGACGAAATTAATAATATATACTTACCTATATATAGCTGAAGAGTTTATTTTATTGTAATTTTTTGACTGTAATAGGTTCGAAATTGACCACTTTATTTGTTTCAACGTGCTAATCTTAGGAACAAACATATAAATTACAATTAGCTATTATCGTCATATACAATGAATGTCGCGACATTAATTGTAAATAATGATTATGTCACGACTATATTATATAAATACACAGAGTTATATTTCAGAATGAAGAAAGTACGAGTAGGTACATAATATAAATCTATGTTCCAAAATCGTATATGCGAAAATAGGCAAAAGTAAATACGTGAACCAAAAACGTGCATAGTAGAAAGGTAGAAACTCAATTATCCGGCCCTAAGTTATACGGTACGCGGTTATCCGGACTACTACGCGCGACCTATGTATTGCACCTACAAATCGAATTTATGCAAACATGAACGACTGAACGCGTCTGAAACGCTGCCCGCGTCCCGTGGGATCGCTACCCCACGCATTTCGTTATTGTTTTAGTTAGTAGTTGCTATACAGTATACATATCAAAATCGTCAAAGCGCAACAGAGTGGTGTTATCGCTTAAAAAAATACAAATCTTATTGATTCATTACAAAAATTAGAAACCGTTCTTAAGTTAGCTGATAAGTATGGTGTTAGTACATCCAAGATATGTGATATAAAAAAGAATTCAGATTCCATTTTATTGTCTTCCTGCAAATTAATTTGAGAAGGCTCCCTCCCGCCTTCACAGTAAACATCGAAAATTGATAAAGAAACAAAAAAACCTTTAGGAGATGATTCATATTGTTCAATTTTAATAAACTAGGCAATTAAAATCTGGTGCCATGCTCTGTAAAATAATTTGGGGGCGATGAAATGTTAGTGGCAAGTAACGGATGGTTGTACATATTTAAGCCTCGTCATAAAATTCGCGAATTAGAAATAGAAGGTGAAAAAATATCAGCTAATCTACTCTACTATATCTACTCTAACTCTATTAACATTGATTTTTAGAAGAACTTGAAAGAAAATAACGAACCGGATTTTTTAGCTTCTAGACATTTTGATCCAGAAGTTCATGCTAAAATAAAATCACTTATGTTAAAATTGTACCTTTCTTCTCATAATATCATAATAAACATTGATTTTCGAATTTCGATTTCCGAATGTCTAACGACAACAATAATTAGTCCGGTTATTCGAGTTTCTATCATACCCAGCCTAGGAACATCACAACGAAAACGTCACTTTACAAATTGTAAAAATATAGATACGTTAAATCAGCCAAGTTCAATGGTGACAGACACGAAAAATTTGGAAAAAATATGATGCTGTTAAGCTGAATGAAGGGTTATGTTTTTCGTGCGTATCTTGTTTTTCATGTTTGTAAATTTCTTTATTCCAACGTACCTTCCAAACGGCTTAAAAACGCCACCATGAAATACTTGATAGATATACATAGACATAGTCTAACCAAATGTATATATAAATATGACTGATAATATTTATATATTGTCCGTATAAGCCCAAAATACGCCGCTATTTTTTTATCAAAAAATACGATTTTTAATCAAATTATGCAATTCATAAGCGACTTCCGTATGTTGCAATAATTACTGATTTTATTAAGAAATCGGAATCACAAAATTCAACGTTTTAACAGTTCAAGATAATATAAGAATAAAAAGATCTATATATCATAATAAATTATTGTAAGTGAAATTAGATTAGTTAGGTACTATGAAATTAATTTTATAAAGAGGAAATATATTCAAGGAATACATCGAATAGATCGTAAAACACTGAATGCTTCGCACGTTTTTGTCACAAAAATAATAGATATTATTATCGCTGGCAATAAACATGATAACGAGTAATTCTCTTGAATGAGAGAATTACTGTGATATGGAGCAATATAAAAAGATTAAGATTAGGTTTGAGATAGAACAATGGTATTTAATTTAATACTTTATTGGCTTTCACAACCATTACGTATAACGCCACCAGAATGCTAGGCACGTCCGTATAGTGTGCTTGTGTCAAGACTATCCATAGTTGTTAACCCTGCAGTGGGTGCGCGTCAAAAAGTTACGTAAGATTACGTATGTATGTCAATTTTAAATAGAAACAAAAAGCCATCCGTCAAATTGTTATTATTTGCCTTAGAAACCTTACAAATACGGTTATTTTTTATTGAAAAAAATCAACAATATTAAAACACAACTTCTGTAATTCATTACAATTCTAACTATTACTAACAATTCACGATAAAAACTACAAAAACCTCTATTTTGTTGGTTAAAATCCCAATTATTTATTTTATTCTTAAAATGGGAGAAATACCAACGTCTGATGTATGTGTATATATCGTAGAAAAATAATAAACAATCAGAAAAATAAAGACAAAAATGCTTACGTTATTGGTCGCACGGCCTAATCTACCAACTTTGCGGACCTGCAGTAGCATGAGAACGCTGCGACCGGCACTTGTGCAGCACTGATCGCATTTGTCAGTTAACCAACACAAAAACTAAGGGACATTTGTTTTAAATATTTTAGCTGTTTCCTATGACTGGATTGCATATGTAATCCCCGCGACCACTGCAGGGTTAATTGTTTTAAGTCCATGTTTACGTGTAACTCATATGTGCTTAGATGATCTAGTTAGTTTTTTTATATAGTTCTGCATTTAATTAATTCATTTAGTTGTGTACACATTTATGTAAATAATTATGATTAAAATTTGATATTGGTAAATACATTTATACCTAACGTTGCTCTGATGTATACTACAAACACTCTAACGAAAATGAGAGATTGTTTTACACGTTTAAATTACATTTTAAAGTTTTCATACACACACACCATAACGTAAATGAGGTATTGTTTTACTTATTTCTTATTTAACGTGCTTTCAAAGGTGAGTGACGGAGAAAATTTGTAAAAAACAGTTTTACTAATAAAAAAACATCAATTCTTGTTTTGAAATGCACCTTTTTTTATATTTGCCATATACGATCTACTCAGTGCCAACTATGGGTTGTTTTTAGTTTTCAAAGTAATTCATTCAAACGTGGAAATGTTATCTGTCCAGTTCAGCTTTGTGTCCAAGAAAGCACCCATTTATTTCTGAGTGACTCCAAGGTATAGAAATATCTATGGGGTATTTTAAACTGTTTACTTAAATAACCCTGATCCAAAGCTAGAGCCATGATAGTCGAAGATCCCAGAGCCGCCAGACGTCACGTATTTTCTGATGAACGAAATGTGGACGATTGAATAGAGTTAGTATGTACTAAGAACACATGCTTACCCTCTAAATTGCTTACATGCAACATACATACAAATGGAGTATGAGAATTTAAGTGAAGTAAATCATTATTTTGGGAGTTTTAAAGCGTCTGTCAAGCAAAACGGCCGACGGAAAGTGTCTGGGAGCATTGGGGCCTAATTTTTAAAGATATTTCCTATAACATACGTGAAAATCAGTTGTTAGAAAATACGTGAAGTAAATAATATTTTTTCTGGACGCCTTATCTCAACATTGGCCGTCTAAGCAAGTTAGCGGGTAAGCATGTGTTCTTAGTTCTTAGTACGTACTAATTCTACTAAATCGTCCACATTTCGTTCATCAGAAAATAAGTGCCGTCTGGCGGCCCTGGGATCATACTCTATGAACAGTTAAGCTTATTAATTATTATTTTTCCAAAATTTCAAAAACAAATGGAAACGTCAATATTATATCGAGTATATGTGAAACATTGTTAAAGATTTTTTGCCTCATCAAATTGAGATTTTATTAGCATTTCGTTAATGATTGGAAAAGATATGGTGTTATCATGTAGTAGGTAGGTACCTGACTCAAGATAATGGTAAGCGACGTTGTAGTCCGAAATAGCGCATGGTGTCCTTGAAAATATCTATTCGCTCTGACCTTGAAAATTATGTTTTTGTTTTACAGGTTATACGGCAGTAATTCGCTACGAACAGCCAACAGACATGGTATATATGCTTGATGAGATGCACGATTCCAGAGTACACGATACTTAGACTAATTACAGTATACTACCTAATACAAGCGACAATAATAATATAGATCTGAAGCAAAGCTTGTTAACTCAAAGCGAATAAATTAAATTAGTGATGCAAAACATACTACAAGAATATTTGTTAATGCCATTTCTAATATTAAATTCACTCACTTACTAAAAGAGAATGTGACCCTAGTTATATGACCGAGTAATTAGTAATGAAGTTGAACCATATGGGTCGAAGAAGTAATATAAATTCTAAGACAAAAAAAAGTTCTATTAATTCCAGAAATTTACTCGAATAAGTTTTTACTAGAATGTAGTGGTTGATTTAATAGATTTGGTTTCCATGTTAAAATTGATGTTTTTTAATAGTTTTAAGCGTATCCTATAGCTTTTGTTTGTAATTATGGTTAGCCGATGAGTAATTTCTCAAAATGTGCCGCTACTATCTAATTTGTTTAAATTGGAAATGATCCATAGGTTGCCATCTATTGTGAAACTCAACAACATTTTTGACAGATCTATTGGCATCTTGAAATTGCATTTTTATTATCTTAATGTTCGTCAGTAGTGGAATAACGAAACGTGTCACATTTCTATTCATTCTTTTTTCCATTGTTGTACAAAAACAGAATCGAAATCTGCCGTTCCATATTTAAATGTAAACAATTTACATAAACCCCCAAAATATTAGATTTATCTGTTTATATTACATATATTTATATAGGCAAATATGTGGTTGTCCATTGTTGTAGTCGTAATATTAGTGTTCAGTCCAATGATCAGTAGGATCGTTAGTACTCTGTAGTGAAACCTGTAGGATCTGATGTCTAGACTGCCCTGTCACTATAATAAACTTTAAATATATAATCATAAAAATATTTACATACTTGTTTAGATAAATATAAAATGTCTATGTTACTGAGTAGATTCTAAAAAATACGCTAATAATGTACTGTCGCTAACACATAAAAAAAATAAGAAAATGTTACTTATAGGTCGTATTGACAAAGCTTTTGTATGGATGTATTACATAAATCGATGGTTGTAATTTTTATAGAATATATAGATATATATATTTATATATATATTTATCTGACTTTAATAGATTCTTACTCTGTCTCTAATTGTAAGACTTCATCTGCCAATTAATTGTTGAATAGAAGCATTGTTTTGTAGTGATTTATAATTATATACTAGATATAATTAGGGAAATTCCGTTTGTCCGATGTTGTCATCATCGAAGTGTTTTGCTCAGTGTGATTATATCAATGCTTGTCAACGACTTACTCGTAGGTACTATATCTTATGAAATAGATAGCTCAAACTTTTAATGGTTTACAGAAATACTAAATTTAGCTTACTTGCCATTATAAATGGTTGAGTCGTAGTGCTTTAACTATTCCAGATCGCCTAATGTTCACATATCCCATACGTTTATTTTCATATATCTATATACCTATTTTAATGTTCGTAGTTATTCCTGATGATGCCGTATTCTCACTTCTTATTCACGTATTTTAATACGCGAAAACTATACTATGTACTTAAAACAGTTGCTTATGCAATTTAAATAAACAACTAATAAAAAGTGTCACTCTCATACTTAGCTATATTTAATGTTACCTGTGTATTATTTTACTTTACATTTATTTTTGTCTTTTGGATTAACTCAAGACTTTCAAATTTAACTATTCTAAAATGTTTAAATCGTGTTAAACCTTTTACCGATTTTTTACTGTCAAATGAATAATAATGAATGAATAATAAATTCTACCTAGTTGTTCAAGCAACGTCAAAACGCTATCAATAGTTATGTGTATTTAAATGATAGTAAAATATTTATAGATGAGATTATGGCAGGCTTTAGTAGGTATTTGGAGCGGTGCTTAATGACAAATAAATTTACTTAAATACTTTCGATATTTCGAATAACTACAATCTTCATATATTATTATGAAGGTGGTAAAGTTAAATATGACAATACTATTCTCGTTTTAGATTCAATTACAAAAATAATTATTGGCATTTAAAATGATTATATATCTATGTGGAATAATCTTGCTTCCTCAAGAAAAAAATAAAAGTCAACTAATTAAATTCGATGTTTATGTTATTTTGAAAGCAATTTAGTCCAGGTAAATTAGGATTTCACCTTGGAATGAGAGATAATTAATTGGCTAAAAACTTGTATAAACCTTTATTTTAATACTCTAAAACTTGCCTTAAAGCCTACCTATTGTAGGGTGTCCGCGTCTATAGATATCCCAAAGTCCAAAATCGTTTTTTTATCTTGCTTCCTATAGATTTTATTTTATTTATATCTTTATAAACATTGTAGAATATTTAATTCTCTACTATTTTAGTCTAAACCTTGTTTAAAATATCATGAAACATTTTCGAGATATACGGCGGAGGACGCGTAGTGTTGACCTATTTTATTTAGATTAATGATAATTTAGTATTTATTTAGTTATTTAAAAACACTTAGGGAAATATTTTTAAATAAGATACGAAATACCCGAGTACCTACACGTGTAATTATAAAGTCATTGAGGGAAATACTTGAATTACGTTTTAAGTAGAAAATAAAAGCGCATCTTCATTCAAATCAATAAGTTTACCTATAGATTCATTTACAACGTTAAAAATATACTTGAGACAAAAAAAATTGTAGAGAATTATATTTTCTACGACAATTATAAAGATATAAATAGCATAAAACCTGTAAAAACGAGATAAAAAATACTATTTTTGAACCGTTGACACCTTGGTATATCTGAAGAAGCGGAAACCGAGATGGTAGAGAAAAATATAGATTTTGAGACAAGTTTTAGGGTACCCAAATAATGGTTTAAAGACGACAATATCTCTCATTCCGAGATCCTTTCTTTATTTGACTTATGTTCGTGGACTAATTATGCTATGAATAATGTTACATTGTGTAAGCTTTGTTTTATATTTAAATAGTTTTATATTTTGTATTTTGTAATGTCATGTTAGCGATTTTATGCTTTGTAGGTATCTAATTGATTTTATTAAAAAAATCATGTAGTTTGTTCTTTAATTATATGACTGATTTAAATATTCTTCTTGCGGATCGATGTTATAATTAGGTGTAAAAATAATACAAATAACATACTATTGCATTTGATTACAAGACATCTGTTGTGGGCCAAAATGAAAACCGTGAATGGGTAACTCAGGTGCTACAAGAGGTATCTATAAGTATTGCGGTTATAATATTCAAACCAATTTGGATATATTCAAAGTATGTGCATAATAACAAATATTTTTTAAGGAAACGTAACATTGTGGTAACAAACATACCACAATAATTAATTATCCAAATGGTAAATAATTGTGACTTAATTACATCAACCCAAATAAATTTTCTTATCAGCTAAAGAACGAAATAACTAAAACTACAATTATCTACAAAAAGTAAAAAAAAACTAAATTATAGAAATTAAATGATGTAAGTATCGTAAAATACAATAATATTACGTTTCTTTATTAATTTACATAACAACTTAACATAACATATCTACCAATTTACTTATTTTGAGAACTTCACTATTTTTACACAAAAGTATTATATTATATAATTTGTTATTTATAGATTTTTTTGCATTTCTAGCCAAAATGGAAGCAAGGATGAAAGCATACCTACACGTACATCATTTCCGTTTTTATTGTTAATTTGAAATTAAACCTAATCATTCCTAGGTTTCATGAAATAATTGGCGCAGATTTGTGATTTTAGATATAATTTGTCCCAATGATTTGTTTCATTATATTCATAATGTAGTACCTATGTAAGGCAGACTGGACTTTCAGAAATAAGTCTTTTAATTAATAAAATATACAAATTAACGGGTATAACTGCACTTAAACACTTAAATCTAATTAGTTTTTTTATCAAACTGGTTGTAGTAGGTATATGTATGAAGAGCCAAGCCAATTGATTTTTTTATCTTGATTACAGGTAACGTAAAAGTTGCAAGTGTTGAATAATACTTTTGTTCAACTCTTGATGAATATTTTTTGTATGGTTTAGTATTTTTGTTATTTTACGCTTATGTGGCAGAAAATTCTAGAAGAGGTAATAATAGTTTTATCTGTCAAGAGCGGATCCAGGGGGTGCATGGGGGTCTTAACCCTCCATCCCCCCCGAGCTGGGTCCAGTACCTGAGTGGACCGCTAATTAAAAAGCAGGCATGTATTTATCACACATCGTGACTTGAACACGACTGTGTGACCCCGTCCTCCCTGGAGCCAATGCTGAATTCACCCTTGCTATCTATCAATAACAAACTTATACTTACTATAAAACAACTGATGTACAGATATTTTAGCAAAATAATATGATATTTTATGGTTAATAATTTCACCTACTGTTTTATCCTATAAATGTTGAATTGTAATAAAAACCCAATTTTCTAAATTATGTGCAATTGTTTTCAAAATATGACATTTCTGGATAGTCTTTTACTGTCCTTCTCTTTTGTGCCAAGTCGTGTAGTCTGACGTTTGACTTAAATATGAATATAATTAACATACTCATTTTCCAATAATTTTGTGATTACATGTTCCTATTATTTAGTATATTAATGCCTTTTTGTTTAGTATTTGTTTTATGGTTGACCTAAAGGTTACAATATTTGTTAGGTGTGGTTCGTGGGGTAATCTATGTTCCAAAGGGTTTTAAGCCTGGTAGGTGCTTCGATACTGTCCGTAAGATTTTAAATTAAATTTTGAGATTTTGTTAATAAATCTTATATACAATCATTGACATGTTTGTAAAAAATGCTTAAATTTTAACGAAAGTTATGTGCATTTGATAATTAAAATTAAACACGTTAATTAACATGTATCTAAAATTACATTATTAAAAACCAAAAACCTGTATTATATATTGTAATTGTTATTTAGATATCTTTTACATGTCCAAGTAGGAGATAATTCCTTATAGTGCTAATGGGGCGTTTTAAAGAAGCAAAAATACCTGTCAAAGACAGTTCCCAATTTCGCCGTAGGTGGTGCCACTGTTTTACTTTGTTAGAGAAATTTCATAAAAACCAACAGTGGTGCCACACTTGGCACCGCAAGTCTTTTTGCGTCTGGAAAACGCCCCATTCTCATCTCAGGTAGTAAAACATACTGAATATATGCTCCAATAAGGATTTCTAAAATGTTTTGAAAATTTACAAAAAAGTAAACAGTTCAGTCATTATTGTGGTCAGGTAACATTTTTTTATGAGATCGTATCGCTGTACCTTCTATATTTTTGCGTTCCTAAAAGTTTACATTGTTTTGAATTCTCATAGACGAATAGTAGTTTATAAGAAATGTTGTAGTGATTGATGTTGCATTTACGTGTTATTATTACTTCAACTGCTTATTATTAAATGTGTTTTACAAAAACAATGTTTTACTGTCTACCCCACCAACAACCCAATCCAAAAAAAGATTTATTTAAAAATATGGTTAGTTTCTAAAATTGCGCTCTAATAGCACTGACTATAATCAATGCAAATGTTTTTTTACAATTCTTATACAATAAATATTATTTTTAATTTGTAGTAGTTGCCCTTGGAAATCACCACTGTTGTACCGTCACCGTCTTGTAATTATATTTTCTACAAAAACATCAAATGGGCGCGAATGAAGGTATAATTAAAACAAAGTATAATTTTGAAACCCATAACAATGAACAAATGTTACACGATAAAAAAATAGAAACGTAAAATTCGGCTTAATAAACATGTAAATTGTAAAAGAAAGTACTCGTGTAAATAGATGGTTCAAAACCGACTGTCCCTGACAACTTGCATTTGCAAGTAAATGTTCACCACTTCACTTGAAGCTGAAACTTGTTTTTAAAGCGCCATCTCTCGAACAACAACAAACTTTTCCTAAAATAAAAACAAATTTGTTGCAATATTTCATTTAGACTGTAAGGGCAAGAACGCGAAAAGTAGTACACTGCTTCAAATTTGAGCTTTGATTTTTTTTTGGTAGAATTTCCTTGGATATTTCACTTAATATTCTCTAATAATTCCTTTTTCTGCCAAACATAAAAGTTTTCACGTAAATTCGTTAGTTTTTGAGAAATTAGCAAATATTTTAAAGTAGCCACTAAATTAAATCCTGTTCGTTACCGCTGGTTATTGGTTCATTATTATATTAAAAACTATAAATATATGCAAATATCATTGAGTAAAGGAAAGAAAACATGTTTTTTTATCTATAAAATGTATTTTCAGTTCGTTATCTTATAAATACACAAGATTAATCTACTTTTCATGTCCAGTACGTTACTTAAGGTGTAAAATGTATGCAAAAGTTTTTTATCAAATTCACAAATTTGGCTGTTCTGATAATTACCTATTTTAATTTCTAGTATTTTGATAAAATACGTTATTCTCTAATTAATGTGTATACATATTTTAAACATTCTCAAATAAAATTAAGATTTTTAGGAACATTGGTTTAGGGTACAGTCTCGTAACAGGACACGCTAACAACGAACAGGACCCTATAAGGTTAGGTTCACATGACGCCTAATATCATATAATTTTAATATTTAGTATGAGATCGTTGAGTAATAATTATTTTAGTGTTTAACTAGAACTTATTGAATAAAAATAATTACTCGAATAAAAATTACCTTCATTAAATTACTTCCTATTTTTTGGTAATAACGAGACAACTCTAAATCACAATAAGATCAGACTTTTAAAGAAATATCTTCAGTCTCTGTATACTATCTTAAACATTAAAAGTAATAATCTTTTGGATTCGATAAAAAACAAATGAAACATTTTTCTTCAAAATAAACTTATGATAAATTCGTAATGTACCTACATAATAAAAAAAAAAACAAACTAGATGGGCACAGAAAAGCTCCTCCAGTAAAAAAATTGCCAAATCATTTACAGGCAATTATTGCAAATAAAATCTTTGATGACTTCTCCCGTAGCACAGGTCAAACAAAATCGGTTACAACAAGATGTACATTTAGTAATGCAATTCGAAAAAAGAGGACCATTGCAACTGTAACATGTAAATGCACGTTTTACTACTGTCTTCAATCCTTTTGATTGTTTCGGTAATCTCGTTTGTTCGGTTTTAAATTTTAAGTCAACAGACACATTACTCGTAATAGAAACTGAACCTTTTCGCAAGCTTTTTGAAGCGCATGGTTCGCTGTAATTTTTCGAGTTTATTTCTTCTTCAGTAATTTTATTCACTTTTGGTTGCGAAACACATAACACGCTACTTACGCTATTGTGGTTCTTCCCGATAAACCCATTAATTTAGCTACGAAAGTTTTTACTTTAGCGTTTTCTGCAATCCCTTTCAATACTCTCTTTTCTGCTTGATTCTTGCAGTTCTTATACGTCTTTTTCAAAGCAGCTTCTAAAATTTCTTCGCGGGCTTTCATCTTATCGACAGTGAGTTTTAGATGTTTAATTTCAGTTTCACTGGTAATTTTTTGTCTATACAATCTTTTTTTCAATCTGTCTTTTATTCTTTGCAGTGACTGTTCGTTTTTTTTAGATTGTTCAATTTTTTTTAAATAACAAGCACAACCCATCTACCTTTTTTTCATGTATTTCAATTTCGACTTTAAATTCGAATCTGACTCTTGATTTTTTTTGTTAAGTGAATTGTCCCTGAATGATGTTCCGTCCCTATCATTATCCTCATCTTTGTTCTCATTATTTTTTTATTTTTTCTTTGCCTCTTTTTTTGATCTCGCCATTGTTTTCTTATTTTATCTTTATCGGCGTCATCAAGTTGTGATATTTTCTTTCTTTTAGTTTTTATGCGTTGTAGGTCTTTTTTCTTCTGTTGTTTATATTTTCAGGATTATCTTTAATTTTTGGCGATAACGGCGCATTTTTCAGCTGCAGTAAGCACCATCTTGAAATCTGAAATTCCATATAGTAAGTAAAGTAAGTAAGTAAAGCGAACCATACACTTCAAAAAGCTTGGGAAATAGTCCTACAGTTTCTATTTCGAGTAATATTATCTTAATAATACAACAATGTAGCTTGTTCGAACACTTAGACCTCGAGAATTGGTGGACTGATTTTAAATTTTTGTATTTGTCTTTATCCAGAATAGCAGAATAACTATTAAATCATTTTAAAGGAAAAACAAAACCGCTGGCGGAAAGCTAGTTTAATTTAACATAAATGACGGAGTTCAGAGGTAGGTACCTAAAAACATAAAAATAAAACCGAATTGAGAACCTCTTTTATATACCTACAATTCACATTAATTTTAATTAAAAACAAAACCCTGCCTTTGCTTCGCACTGTTAGAAAATATGTGCAATAAATAAATTAATAGAAGAAAACGTGAAGTTTACACCATGTAAACCTTGCTTTACGTGATCCTGTTCGTGACTTTCAAGTCCGGCGTATACGTTACCACTGCGATGGTAACGGACATGAGGTAACGGAATCGAGTACTTCATTAAAAAAACTATAAATTTCTACATTTGCTGATTATTTATCACACATTTTTTCACATTAAAGTAATGTTTTCATTATCCTCATCTTTGTTCTCATTATTTTTTTAATTTTTCTTTGCCTCTTTTTTTGATCTCGCCATTGTTTTCTTATTTTATCTTTATCGGCGTCATCAAGTTGTGATATTTTCTTTCTTTTAGTTTTTATGCGTTGTAGGTCTTTTTTTCTTCTTCTGTTGTTTATATTTTCAGGATTATCTTTAATTTTTGGCGATAACGGCGCATTTTTTCAGCTGCAGTAAGCACCATCTTGAAATCTGAAATTCCATATAGTAAGTAAAGTAAGTAAGTAAAGCGAACCATACACTTCAAAAAGCTTGGGAAATAGTCCTACAGTTTCTATTTCGAGTAATATTATCTTAATAATACAACAATGTAGCTTGTTCGAACACTTAGACCTCGAGAATTGGTGGACTGATTTTAAATTTTTTGTATTTGTCTTTATCCAGAATAGCAGAATAACTATTAAATCATTTTTAAGGGAAAAACAAAACCGCTGGCGGAAAGCTAGTTTAATTTAACATAAATGACGGAGTTCAGAGGTAGGTACCTAAAAACATAAAAATAAAACCGAATTGAGAACCTCTTTTATATACCTACAATTCACATTAATTTTAATTAAAAACAAAACCCTGCCTTTGCTTCGCACTGTTAGAAAATATGTGCAATAAATAAATTAATAGAAGAAAACGTGAAGTTTACACCATGTAAACCTTGCTTTACGTGATCCTGTTCGTGACTTTCAAGTCCGGCGTATACGTTACCACTGCGATGGTAACGGACATGAGGTAACGGAATCGAGTACTTCATTAAAAAACTATAAATTTCTACATTTGCTGATTATTTATCACACATTTTTCACATTAAAGTAATCTTAAATAGTTTATTTAAGTTTTATACACAAATTCGGTCTTGGAAACACGTTTTAACATTAAAAACAAATAAATTTACTCACCGGACAGTGCCGTAAAACTCAATCTCTCACCAAACGCCGAAAATGAAACAGCTGTTTGAATAAAATGGTTGATTACACCATAGACACATTGTTTTTCTTTTTCGGTCACACTATGATGTTGCCATTAAAATATAAAAGTAAATACCATATCGAACAAAAAACTATAAATTTAAACGAAAATGCGGTAACGGAACCTGGACTTGTCCGGTAGGTCCATATGCCAGGGACAAGTTTAAAAATTACTTATTTAGTAAAAATGAAGGCTTTGGCAGCACAATAAACTTATAAAATAATTAAAATCCCGCCAAATTTCAAATAAGCAACCAGAGGTTTGCCAGTGCAATAACTTTTTTTTTCACAAAACACTGTTAAATGTCGGATTTTTGTTGAGGGACAGTACTACACAAAAAATAGCGATTTTTTTAACTTGATTTTTTACAATTTTATATAGTTTTATACGTAATATTTTAACATATATGACATACCAATTTCATCTAAAATCAAAATATATAGTAAAAAATCTTGTAAAACCTATGAAAGTCACGCAGCAGTACATTATAGCCTGGGGACATCTAGACAACTCTAATGTACAACTTTTCGCGTTCTTGCCCGTAAACACTTCATTCTAAATGCCTAGAAACTTGCTAGAAACAATGGCGTAGATGTCAGTGACACATTTATCATCCTGAAAACGCCTCATTAAATCTAAAAAAATACAAATCAAAAACGTCCTTCAAATGAAATCGAATGCAAAACAAATGAATTCAATCTAAAAATAAGACTATAAACTATTTTGTTCTAAATGACATTTTGGAACGAAGTTCCTTATGACAGGATTGGTGAAGAACTGAGAAAAAGGTGTGACTATACATAAGAAACCATAAGAAAATTTTATTATAAAACGAAATTGGCGCGAAAAAACTACCAGTGACCAGTGTTGTCAACTTTATTTTTCAGTTGATCGTACCATAGACATTAAAATTAAACAATAGTTTTTTCAAAATTGTGTTCCTTCTTCTATATTATCCAATGTAATGTACTTGAAATGTAAACTATTTTGACACTTGAGGCCAAGTTATTTCAAGCTTTGAAGTGGTCTAGGAGCTACTCTATATACTTAAAAATGGATAATGGATCATCCAAATGTGTGTAGACTCATAACTTTTAAATGACTGCACCATATGACGATTCCTTGGTTTATGTATTCTTAATTCGCAAGGCAAGGTTTAGTTATTTATTTATTGCGTAATATAACATAAATTTAAAATATTAATGAAAAAAAGGATGGCGATACGCAGTTCGCTGGGCCACCTAGTAGATCATTTATGTCTTGTAGTGATTTTATCTTTAAGTTTAATTGTTTATGATATAACAAACACGAGACAAAAAAAACAGCAATCGTTAGCATACCTATAATGTTTTTTCAATACATTTAAATAATGTATTAAAGTGAAAACTGCTTTTAGCGCACCACTCACAGATTTTTCGTGGGCTGAGAATTGATCTCAATTTATTGATATTGTCACGCTCGTAAATGAAAAAAATATTCGGGTGAAAGTGAAAGAAATTTAGAAGATGGTTCGAAAAGAAGATTTATTTTCTATTACCTACCATTTTAGAAGAGAGTTAGCTTAGAAGGCTTATTTAAAGAATTTTGCTTTGAACATTTATTCTAGACTAGCAGCGGTTTCACCTGCATAGTTTACAAAGTAAGCTAGCAAATTCAGAGTTAAACGTTTTCACTTCTATCGGCAGTCGCTTTGACTGCCTATGTTTTTTGCTTTTTTGTTCCTTATTGTTGTCTGTGATCCACGTAAAATAATTTATGAATAAGTTTGTTGATTGCCATAGTTTGATTCATCGTCATCATCATCATCATCACCAGCCGCAAGATGTCCACTGCTGAACATAGGCCTCCCCCCTAGATTTCCACAACGAACGGTTCTACGCAACCTGCAACCAGTGGTTTCCAGCGACCTTTGTGAGGTCATCTGTCCATCTAGTGGGAGGCCGTCCAACACTGCGTTTTCCGGTTCGTGGTCGCCACTCGAGAACCTTTCTTCCCCATCGGTTTTCAGTTCTGCGAGCGATCTGTAGAATAGTTTGATTGCGATAGTTTATATGCAATAGTTGATTGCGATGATTGCAATAGTTGACTGTGCGACTAAAAGAGAGAGGATAAATGAAATTAAATGTAAATTTATTTCACACAGAAAAACTAACACAAACATTTTGTAAATTCTTGAAATTGGCAGAATGTTGATATGCGATTATAGATAAATAATCATAAAATTATCATTTATCTGTTTTTGTCACACGTTTGTGATAATCTTAACGTCAGTGTCTTTCCGACTTTGAGTCATCAAAATGAAAGGATTGATTTGATTTGATTGATTCAGTCCTGCCAGTCGCACTTGTATAGAAATCGCAAGTGTATGTAATAGTAGGTATTTTAGCAATTTCACCTCGAATTTTTTAATATGAAATCTCGTTAAAAACAATGGAAAACGCCATAATTTGCAATATATAGTCTCATGGCTTGTGATGTTCATAAAAATAGGCATATCTCTCGCAAGTTACCATCAGAGGAAAAATGAATAAGATGTAATGTTAAATAGAAGTCCACGTCGAGACATGGGTTCCAGAATAAGGTAAATGTACTTCTTTTACGGGCTTATATTTGTATTGCTTCTTCGAAGAACCACATAATCACGTTCTATTCGTGTCAGCTACATAACCTCATTAAATCACTACCCACTTTTCTTGTGGACTCTCCATTTTGTTTCTGTTTTGTTTTATTTACTTTACAAATCGTTTGAAATAGTTTCACTACTGATAACAATAATGTAGGTCTGATTTCATATCCTGGCATTGTGTCATATGGTTGTGATAGTACATTAGTAACAATAAAAAATTGTGATCAAATTCCACAATAAGTAAAGATTATAAAATGAAAGCTTCGAGTTTATTCACAGTTATAGTGCCATAGTGGTGTCATATGTAAATTATTTACTGGTATGGTATTCTTCAGTAATTCATTGAAACATGAGCTGAGTGAGCTCACTGTCCCCAACGTTGCCATAATTCCGTGCGCCTGAAGCTTGTGAAGGCACATCCAGTGGTTTATATTGATGCTTCATACAAAAAACCAGTGTAACAGATTTTTTTGTATGTTATGTGAAATTGTTGCTAATTGTAGATTGATTTTGATGGTTCTTTTTTTGTTTGGTAAATCATAGCTTACAGGTAAATATTATCAAAATTGGTCTAGCAGTTTTGGAAATATGAACAAAAAACAGTTAGCCAAAATTTACCTCGATGACATAGTGATTCCTTACTTTTGAATATGGTGAGAGACCTAAATTTAATATTAAATTAAAGTCAGTTTTTGTTTTTTTTTTAAGAAAGTAGTTTATTATGTTAAGAAGTATAGCAATTTGTAAATTTCTGTCTAATTTCCAAGTCTACCAACTAGAAGTTGGTGGTAAATGGGTAAGGCGTCCATAACACCCTATCTTTGTCTTAGAATGCCTGTTAAAAGTTTGGGTAATTTTCAATAAATTAGGCCATATTGGGTCTTCTGATGTAAGGAAATTTTGTGACGAATGCAATTATGGGGAATCTCACAGACACCATTACGCAGGCCTTTACTGTCATAGTATACTAATATAGTTGTAAATACATATTTATTATACATACAAACACCCAGACACAGTACAAATATTTGAATTCATCACACAAATGTTTGCAGTGTGTTTGTATTAATAGTAGCTCCGTAACCGAGTCATCCATCAGGGGGCTAAAGTTATTGACATAGCTCAATGTAGTAGCAAGCTGAAGTGGCAGTGGTCGCATATGTCCTAGGACTGAGAACCGTTAGGCTAGACATTTTCTAGAGTGGAGACTGCAATTAGGCAAACATAGCATACAACATCCTAAAATGCGATGGAGTGATGATATACATAAGGCTGTAGGCAGTGGTTGTAGAAGAAAAGCCGAGGATAGGGCTGAGTGGGGTATCATGGAAGAGACCTATATCCAGCAGTGCACTTGGGTGGGCTGATGAGGATGATGACTAGAGACCTTGGTATTTCCTATTCCCGTTGTTTTCCCGCGACAAAAAGTAGCGTTTGTTATTATTGCAGACTATATTCTATTTGTGTTCCAAATTTCATCCCAATCTATTAAGATGTTCCTACATGATTGAGCAGTAAACATATATAGATGTGTACCACATGTGAAACTGGGCGGACTGCTAGTCTGGGATATGGTATTATAGTATTTGCTGGTTATAAATCATTGATTATATATTCTTATTTTTTCAGAGAGACTGCACGCTACTTATTTGAGTTATATTGTGAAGTGTCACCAGGGGATCAAACACACGAACCATTTATTGTAAAAAAATATCCAGACACTTACAAAAAATGAAGAAGAACTGAAGAATATACCCAAATTCACATTCCCATGTCAATTAGAAAAGTAAGTTCAACAAAGTTTTGTTAAAAAAATAAGTAAAAAAAAATGACAGTCATTGGAACTACTGGTACAAGTGAAATCTTAAAACTCAAAATTTCATAGCTCACTTTGGAAACTATGCGGGTGATACCGGAAGGCACTGCTAATCTGGAATAAATCTTGAAAGCATGCTCGTCTAAGATAAGTCTAAGCATGGCCATCTAGAAATGCGTTAGGTCCCGAGTTTACCCGCACATTTCTTTCAGATACGAGCATGACTATGAGCTTCAATCAGAACCCCCGAAAAAACGGTGTGTGGTGCACTAAAAAATATTTCTTTTAAATTATTGCAGTGTTGGCTTCAACATAGCAGAGAGCCATTTATAATTGTCAAGAGCCAAAAAAATAACCAACCTTAACCAACCAACCAACCAACTTAAACCTAATGGGTATTAAAAACCAAAAAATGTGGTCTATAATAACTTGGAATAATTGATAATACAGTAGAAACTCGATAACTCAAACCTCGGTAACTTAAAAACCTCAATAACTTCAAAAAATGTTCCCTTCCGTTCAGAGCCCAAACCCAAGACCCTTGATAACTTAAAACCTCTATAACTTAAAATATTTTTTGTTTCTTTTGGACTTTAGCTTATGGAGGTTCTACTGTATAACACATAAATGTAACACCCAAAATTGTCATTCGTTCTTTATAGTATCAGTAAAGATAAGTTCACATTTATTGACAAACTTACATGGATGGTAACTGATTGGAATAGTAGGTGTGGTCAAAAGTGATATTGACAAATTTTTGCCATATTACGTCATGCTGACTTGGAAAGAGTAGTTTTGGTTTATTGAAAATTTTGCTGTGGATTAGGATTTAAACCTTTTCATCCAACTGACACATAAACAGAACAGCTTAGCATAGTCTGATAAAATAAATCCCTAATCAGTGTTTGTCCTTTTTTCAGCTCATTTGCTCAAAATTATTCATTTGTTTTGACATCAGTGGACTCAAAATATACCTTCTGTTTCTGCCGCTATGATCCAAAATCCAATACAGCGTTTGTATTGCTATCACATTTACCATGGCATGATATATTCTATAAGTGAGTAATACATTTTATTTAACTTTAATATACATACATATATTAAGTATTCCATTTGTCTAGTACTTTAAGTAAATGTTTAAATTTTGTTATTACCTGTTATAGGCTAACACTTGACTGCCTTCTCATCTGTTAACATGTTTTATGTTAATCGATGATGCCATCTGCTATGGAGCGTATAGGTATATGGTGCTCAATTATGGATTGCATCGTCGCTTAACGAAAACGACAACTTAACTGGTTGTAATCTATGTGAGCTTGCGAATATTTTGGCCTTTGCAAATAGTAATAAAAATTCTGCTGGCGTTTATGAACAACCTTCTAAAAAAAGCATTATGCTTATTGAATTTGTATGTACATACATAATAATATAATATGTATGTACATACAAATGTAAATGTTGTTTGTAATGGAATTTTTCAACACTTTTTGATTAGTCTCTTAGCTAAGTAATTTGGAACATTACCCTTCAAACCGGAACTCTGTATGTCTGCTTGTTTGTCTGTTCACGCTTGCAAGTTTAAACTACCCAACCGAATTTAATTAAATTTTTCATTGAGATAGTTTATGGAGCCTGATAAAGAACACAGCTAAAAAAGGGGTTGAAAAGGAAAATCAAAGTTTGTGTAAAACGTCCGCCTGGGGAAGTACCACTTATTTTACTTTGCCAGTTATTTTACCGCCATGCATTAATTCTGTGTTACGGTTTGAAGGGCAATGTTTCCAGAGAAATTGCTGGGGTAAGAGATGAAACACCTTATATCCCTGGGTGACGAGCGTAGTGCGGTGCTAGGTAACGGTTTGAACTCCTTATGCTCCATTAGCTGCGTGTCATTGAGCTGTTATGTGGCAGGCATGTTACGTACCATCAGGCACATGTCCTGCTCGTCTCGTCACTAACCTTAAGGGAGTAAAATCCCTACATTAGTAGTAACTCAGTACGCCGCGGGCTACACCAAGGGCCGGAGCTAGTATAAAATGTTAGCTACCTTCGGCTTTGGCTTTGCTATTGATGTCTTTGTAATAACAAGAACAAAATTAAAAATGTTGACTAACCCCCGACTACCTCGGATTTGTTATCTGTACAACATTCTAGATACCCATATTAAGGGACTTATGAAAAAAAATGATTTTCACCATTTTGAGGAAGCGGCTATCTTGGATTTAGAATTTGTCATAGTGCAATGTATGCTACTAGTCAAACCCTTTCGTTTAATACCCATATTGAGGTAGTAGTGAAAAAAAATAATATAATTCGCCATTTTGTGGTGGCGGCCATCTTGGATTGGATTTTTTTATAGTGTATAGTATTCTACTAGCCAAGCCCTTTCATTTGATATCCGTTTTGACGTAGGTTGTGAAGAAATATTTTGTCCGCCATTTTGTGGAGGCGGCCATCTGGAATCGAAATTAACCAAACATAGCTAAGAACATCCGCACGGATGTTAACCTTCAAATAAAAAAACCGCATCGAAATCGGCCCATCCGTTTGAGCTCTACGGTGCCACAGACAGACACACACACAGACAGACAGACATCGACGTCAAACTTATAACACCCCTTTTTTGGTCGGGGGTTAAAAAACGAAAAGAAAAGAGAGCAAAATCAAAGGTGAGGTGGTTATGTGGTAGGCCTTCTGGTCATTCTGGTCACAAGCTTTCCTTAGTCTGGGATTAATTGGTGTTGTGTGAAAATGTTAGTAAGTTACGGGTTGTCTAGTCGGAAGTACGGTGCCTACCGATACGGAGCCCCAGGTTCAAATGCCACGCGCAACACCGTCTTTTTGAAGTCATGTGCGTAATAACTAACTTAAAACGATGAAGGAAAACATCGTTAGGAAACCGACATGAACCTAGAATGGCACTGGGCCAGCGTGGTGGATTATGGCCTTGACTCTCTCCGACTTGCGAAAGAAAGACCCGACTCCTAGCAGTGGAAACATTTAGTGAGCTACTTATGCTGTGTAAAAATAACAATCAATATCCTACTTCCTACTGGCCTCGTGGCTTAGTGGGTAGTAACTCTGCCTGCGAAGCCGAGGGTCGTGGGTTCGATTTCCACCCAGTGCATATATTTGTGTGATGAATTCAAATGTTTGCACTGTGTCTGGGTGTTTCTATTTATAATAAGTATGTATTTAAAACTATGTAAGTATTATATCAGCTATCTGGCCGCCATAGTACAAGCTATGCTTAGTTTGGGGTCAGATGGTGTTGTGTGTGAATTGTCCACCAATATTATTTATTTATTTATTTATTATTTACTATAATATTTAAACGCGAAAGTTTGTAAGAATGTATGGATGTATGTTTTTTACTCATTCGCACAGATACTACTGAAGGGAATTGGGTGAAATTTGGTGCATAGATAGATAGATAATGGTCTGTAATAACACAAGCTTGTTATATCCCGAGAATATGTTTATGTCCCACAGATACGACTCAAGCCCTCACACATAAATGTAGAATCAAGGTTATTATCCACTACGCCGCTGACCAAATTGCGTTACGTCGGATGTCGCGTGTTTAAAAATATATCGGTTACGTCGTGTTGTTATTCCTCATCTCGATTTCAGTGACAATCGAAACAACGCATATCCGTGTCGGATAAGGCGAGATTCCATCGTAATCACAACTGAGTTATTAGCAGATACGCCTGTGTGATTGTCTGTGTGACGCCGCGATCACTTGTAACGCTTTTAAATATGAACTTGTGTATGTGTAGTAGAAATCAACGACGACTGACAAATCAACTGACGAGCGCAATGCAGTGTTAGGTAATGATTTGGACTCTTCGTCTTCCCATAGCTGCGTGTCACTATGCTATTTATTATGTGGCAGGCATGTTGCTTACCACCAGGCACATGTCCTTATCGGCTCGTCTCTTTATACTATATAAAAAGATCAGTTTACGTGCCAATTAGTGCCGTAAATAGTCTATGCAAGCGTCTATAACTGAGCCCTTTTTTTGTTTTAGTTAATATAGGTAGCTCTAGCGAGAGCAATGCTAAAAGTAGGCATTTTTTAAAAGACGTTCTTGATGATACCGGGATGTAGGCACGTAAGTGTTGGAATCGAGCACCAGAGCCTCAGCGGGAACTTGTCAGGAGCAAATAATAAAAAATATTAGTCCTTATATTGTTTTAATACTTTCGCGATTTGAACACATAATGTAAACATTATATGCAGGACTCGATCACAACCTGAATTATTATTTAATTACCTCGACATTTCGGCATCTTTACAATCTTAATAATAATTCTACATTATATGCATGACTCGATCACAATCTGAATTATTATTTAATTACCTCGACATTTCGGCAGCTTTACAATCTTAATAATAATTCTGATTGTGTAAACTCCTGTATAATAGTGTTTATAATAATAGTCCTGCCTGATCTGGTCTTCTCTTGCGCCCGCCAGAGCTCTGTGCCTGGGCACCGGTGGCAACACCCTATTAATGGCACTGGTACCAATATAATTTTAAAGTTGCGTGATCGTTTACAAACCCTACTAGGACTATAAATGCGAAAGTTTGATCGTGTCAAAAGTATGTTACTCTTAAAAAAAAATACCGAAGCGATCTAGATAAAATTGTATATATAGATAGATAGTAGTCTGGAATAACATATTGGCTGTTAGTTATTTTAGAAAAATAAAGCGTTCGGGAACTATGCGAGTAAAACAGCGGGGTCACTGGGGGTCAAATCTCTCGATTTGAAGACACCAAGATTTTAACCTCAGTTAGCAACCGACTTTAATTTAAGAACTGCTCGTTGTCGTTGCTCGTAACCTCCTCCTTTTTTAAAGGTGGTTAAAAGGTAGAGCCATACCTTTTCGTTATTTTTTAAAATCATTTGGAACGTCAACCATGAAACGGTGACGCTTTTTCGAGCTACGAGCAGAAATGAAATTAAAAACCGTAAATTATCGCAAATTATCGTGGGCGTCGCCGAGTACTATGCAGGTCACAGAGTCATGGATCAATCGTTTCGTTATCTGACCTTGGTCACCGTTGAAGCATTCAGTTAGATATTGCGCTACATAGAGACCTAAGCATTTGTTAAACATTTATATGGATACTAATGGTATACAGTATACACACACACATATATATACTAGCGTCCCGTTCCGGCTTCGCTCGGATATTGTCATATAAAGACTATTCATCGAAATAAAATGTTCCAGAGAAATTACAGGGCTTAGAGATATAAGATCTTAGATCTCTGGGTGACGAGCGCAGTGCAGTGCTAGGTAATAATTTGGACTCTTCATGTTCCAATAACTGCGTGTCACTGTGCTGTTATGTGTCAGGCACATGTCCTGATCGTGTCGTCACTCTTTATATATATAAAAAAAACAAAACTATCCTATCTTTCAAGTTGGATCAATGTACACACGGTGTCCAAATTTGGTTAAAATCGGTTAAGTAGTTTAGGAGTCCATCGCGGACAAACATCGTGATAGGAGATTTATATATATTAAGATAAATTTATAAAAAATACCTACAAAAAGAAGTATAAGCAAATTCATCTGTCAATTTATTAAATTGAAAATGATTTTCACTTAAAAGTACTACATAATATACTAGTTTTTACCCGCGACTTCGTCCGCGCGAAATAGATTTAAGATAACCAAGGCAGACTTGTACATCCATACAAATTTACGTTTACCAAAACCAGCTTATAATACAACATTTTTGTACAATTTCATCAAAATCAGTTCGGCATTAAAGCGTAACAGACAGACAGTCACTTTCACATTTAAAATACAAAATAGTATAGATGGATTTCAAGTGTCTAGTCTCAACGGTTTTATCTTCAACATTTACGAACTTCCATGTAAACTTTAATTCCTAATTTCCACCCACCCCTTCAACTCCTTTTCTGTAAAAAAAAGTCGCCCTTGTCTTTTCCTGAGTCTAGTTCATCTGTGTAACAAATGGCGTTAAAATCGTTTTAGTAGGTTAGACGTTAAAGCGTATCTGACTCTTTCATATTTATAATATTAGTATGGATATCAAATTTCATAGTTTTATCTTAACTTCCATATACAATTTCACCCCCCATTTCAACCACTGCTTCATCCCCCTACAGTTCGAAATTACAAAATTGCAAAACAAACTTTTATTTGCTCGCGTCAAGTGTCTATATACGAAGTTTCATGATTTTATCTTCATCAATTACGAATTACGAACTTCCAGATAAACTTTCATCCCACATTTCAACCCCTTCAACTCATTTTCCGTAATAAAAAAGTAGCTTATGTTCTTTCTTGGGATTTAGTCTCTATGTGTACCAAATTTCAAGAGTTTACATGCTTATTACTTTGAAAATTACAGAATCTTTATACAACTGTCCATCCCTTGTTTCTCTCTCTTAGGGGTTGAATTTCGTAAAACCCCGTCTTAGCGACCGCCTACGTGCTAAATGAAATCTGTATCAGTAGTTTCTGCGATTTCGTGACGAGTGACCTTTCTCTTTTATATAGACAGTACCTGGCTGACCGAGCTCTGCTCGGTTTAAATGTGTTTATAAAGGGCTCTAAGTAAAAGATTTTCTCAGAAAAAAAAGAACAAAAAAAAGAAGACCGGAATGTAACCATCAGGATTCGAAGCGGGGCCTGTTGACTCCGAGGGCGAGCATATTCCGTCTGAGCCACTTAGACTTAAAGAACAGTGGCGAAATAAGTTATTGTATTCTAATGACATTATAGGAGTTTTTCGTTGTTTAAAAACGCGCATAAAATGATGTTTAAAAAAAGTAAAACCTAGCTAGATCGATTTATCGTCCCCGAAACCCCCTGTATACATAATTTCATAAAAATCGTTCGAGCCGTTACCGAGATTCTATATATATACCTATATACCTACAAGAATTGGTCGTTTAAAGGTATTAAGATATAATGAATTAATGAATACCATGTTATTAATATTTTTCAAATAACCCGGCGTTTCCGGTCCCTGGTTCGAATTCCACGCACCACTGTCTTGTTGAAGTTATGTGCGTAATGCAGCTAACTTAAAAATGGCGAACGAAAACATCGTAAGGAAACCGACATGTACCTAGAATCTTTCGTGGTCATGCGACATCCACTAACCCGCACTGGGCCAGCGTGGTAGATTATGGCCTTGACTTTCCCTTTGCGAGAGAAACCCCGAGCCCAGCAGTTTAGCATTTAGTGGGCTGCTTAGGGAAATAACCCGGCTATTGGCTTTGCACACGGCACTAAAGAGCTCAAAACTACCTCGTTTGATGGCAATTGCAATCACGTGAGTCACCGCCCCCTTCTCGAATTCTCGAAATCTCTTGGACCAAGTCCTTGGTTTCGGCTGCCCAACTGCCCATAGTTATCACTGCGATGGGTACGAAATTGTATCGCGGCTTCGATGTGACGTAGGTACTTTTTGATGAAAACAGGTTTCAATAGTCATGACGACTGATCCTGGAATTATATTAAATTATTTATTTAAATAGAATTAAATATGTACCAATTTAAATTTTGATATCATTTTGTTGACCTTATTTTCTTTGTCTTCTTCAAGTGCTTCTTATACGTTGAAGGTTGGCCGTCAGCTTCTTGAACTCGTCCCTGTCCATTGCCATCCGGAAAAGCTGCTCGACAGAGTTTATGCCGTTCCACTCCCGGATATTACGGAGCTATGATTTTTTCCGGCGTCCCGCGCTTCGTTTTTCTGCCACTTTTCCCATCATTATGGAGCAACTCATATGTATCATACCTAAGCACCATATTCAATATTTCGCTTCTTGATGGTGGGAATTAGTTTTCGGGGCATGAAGTCGCGCTGCAATACAGTTTCATTTCTGACCTTTTGTGTCCAGCTAATGCGTAACATGCGACGGCAACACCACATCTCAAAAGCTTGTAGGGGCTTCGTAGTTTTCTTTTTTAAGGTCCATATTTCGCAGTCAATACAAGAACAAAATCAAAAATTTTGATTAAACCCCGACAGCCTCGGATTTGTTATCTGTACAACATTCTAGTAGTTCTACAAGCCCTTTCATTTGATACCCATGTTAAGGGAGTTGAGAAAAAATAAATGTATTTCGCCATTTTGTGCTGGTGAACATCTTGGATTAGATTTTTTATTAATTTGCCATTTTGTAGTGGCGGACGTCTTGGATTTGATTTTTTTATAGTGTATAGTATTTCACTAGTCAAGCCCTTTCATTTGATACCCATATTGAGGTAGGTTGTGAAGAAATATTTTGTCCGCCATTTTGTGGAGGCGGCCATCTTGAATCGATATTAACCAAACATAGCTAAGAACATCCGCACGGATATTATCCTTCAAATAAAATAAAAACGCATTGAAATCGGCCCATCCGTTTGAGCTCTACGGTGCCACAGACAGACACACACACAGGCAGACAGACATCGACGTCAAACTTATAACACCCAACAATACAACAACAATAATATTTTTTTGGTCGGGGGTTAAAAACGAGACTTTTACTATAACTTGAGACCTGAGCGCAGTTGGTAATACACGTACAATGGCCCGTAGGTCTCAAGTTAAGGCCGAACCATGAGCAAATGACCTTGAGTGTTGCTTATCACATCTCACACCCTAAGAGAGAGCAATAGAGAAACAGTAGGGGTTTTTACTGTTTTACGCTCAGATTTTAGAATAAGCTCAATTTAAACAATTTAATAGAAACTATCATAAAAATAACATTAATTTGTGATTAGTGTTAACATCCCTACTGACCATACTTTTTTTAGCAGCAGAATTTTTGTAAATTTCAACTAGTCACAGATTGTGTAATATTGAGTTTCAGGTAAAGATAAACTTATTATACAGTTTTAATGTGCTATATTGTCTACATACCCTGTTAAAATGTTGCTAATGATGGTTTATATTTACAAATCAGCCCGGCAGATGGAGCTGTAGGGTCCGTTAGTTAAATTATAATATCTACATTATTTTTCAAATAGGTTTGTTCTACGCACAGAATTAATTATAATCCGATTATAAGTCTTCATATTCATATTTTTATTCTTCATTTTCAATTGTAATTCAGTGTATAAATATTGGTAGACATTTCTCACATATTAACATATAGCCCTAAACTACGCAAAGCTTGTACTGTAGAAGCCAGATAGCTGATATACATTAAATACATCCATACACCCTCAAATACATACTTATTATACATAGAAACATCAAGACAACTAATCAGAGCTTATGAATTAGATATTATTACGTTTGAAGTGTCGAACGTAGACGTTAAGACTTAAGTTTCAGCCGCACTCCGCGGTCTTTTTCGAAGTCAGAACGAGCGTGCGAACGCGTCTCGTATGGAGTGTAGTAGTTGGATTTCTTATTAAAAAGTTGAAATTATAATATTCCTTTTGGTCTCGCTGGCGTTACACATAGTCAAGCGTATGTCAACTTAAACTGCTAATACCTCTATTCCAGGTTATTAATTAGCATAGCGAATCTTATAAATAGTCCCGAGAGGGGGGAACTATCCTCGTTTCTAGAAGCATGTCGGAGCAAGCCGATGGCTGGTCACACGCTCAAGGTGACTTACAATGCCGGCCACAGCGTTTTCACGTGCCAGTGTCCTGACGCTAAACTACCCAGTATTCCGGAAAACGTGAGTATATTTTCTTTATTATCAAAAATTTCATAGTAGGCCATTTCATAGTAGATACGTAGTAGGCCAAGCACCAGGGGATTTTTTTGTAACGTACGGGACCTGGTTTTTTTTGTTAGCGCTCCAAACTTTATACAGTATGGTTTTTACTAAATGTTTAGTTTATAAATTAAAAATAATGGTAACTGAATTGTAGAGCATGAAATTACCTATAAATTTTATTCGCAACTTTTACCCGTAGCATTTATAGTTTAGGAGCTGTAATGCTGTAATTTTTTTTTTTTTTAAATAAAGAGTTTTAAATAAGATTATAATGCTGTATATTCAATTATGCGCCTATAAGTTGTAAATTTATAGGTAATTTCATGCTTCTACAACTCAGTTACCATTATTTTTAATTTATAAACTAAACATTTAGTAAAAACCATATTGTATATAGTTTGGGCGCTATATAAAAACCTATGCGTTACACAATAAAAGTTTCAAATAAAACATGACAAATATTATTATCTACAATAATGATCTCAACATTTTTATCGTACGATGCGCGGTTCGCGAGATATTCTATAAACTTGGATTTACATTCAGGGTGTCCCCTTGGACATAATAAAAAAAAAGAGGTCCCGCACGTTGCATTACAAACCTACTTTATTTGCTGCGGCGCTTGGACTGTAGTCCTCAATGTTTTAGTAGTGGGTAGCGTCTGGGGAAGTACACCCAGTTACCACGCTCAAATTTGGCTCTTTCTTCGAGTCCAAGGCTAAATTAACTGAACTGGGCGTATTTTCTAAAGGTTATGAAAGTACTTCAATTCTGAACAGTCCTATTACTATTAAACAAATCTAACTCACTATTTTCGCCCGTAAAATAATTATTTTGAAAACTTCGATTATTCAAAAGTAAAGATATCTCTGTTCGATTTTCAAACTTCCTTCCGCATTTTTTTGAGAGCCAATCCATATTTCTTATCACATTAAAAATAGATTTGCGTTAAGAACATTTTCGTGCTATGATTTTTTACGATTTCAAACGTGGCTTAAAACCTAATGAGTCATTTGATCGACTTCGAATTGCTTTTATGGATGAAGGACCTGGTATAGCGAGTTCAAATGCGGTTGTTTTACTTTGGGGGATGTACAAAGGAGTGGTCTTCCTACGACTGACGGATGATTCAGAATGCTCTGCAGATTGGTTCAGGAATGTTCACAAGATTTTGCACGAGCACCTTCGGCATAAGGAGGTTAGTTTCCCGTTGGGTGACGCACAACCTCACCGAAGCTTTGAAGAAGCCCGTGTAGATTGATGCCGTAATATGATACAAAAATTTGATGAAGTCTTGTCACGGCACGTTTACGACTTTGAGTCAGGTGACGAATCCTGGATTTATCAATACGATCCAGAAACTAAGCGTTAGTCGACAGTTTGGCTCTTTCAAAATGAACCAAAATGAAGAGAAGCGATCGAGGAGCGCAGGGAAAATTTTGATCGCTAGTTTCTTCATTTTTAAGGGTGAACCTAATTTCAATTCTACTTCGAGACCAAAGCAGCATCAACGCCGAATAGTACAGCATAAAATGCCTGCCAGAAGTTTTTTCTGCAATGATCTACAAGCGACCGAACACTGGGCTCGGAAGGGTCCTTCTTCACCACGACAATGCGCCCACGCACTCTGCGATCAAATCGAGGGACTTCCTGGGCTCCACACCGGTCAGAATCTTGAGACACCCTCCCAACAGTCCTGATTTGGCTCCGTGTGACTTCATTTTATTCCATAAATTTAAAATTAATCTCAAAGGGATACAGTTTCCATCGCCGGAAGTTGCGCTAGCAGCGTTTGAGAAAGCCCTAGAAGAGGTGTCTGCGGAGGACTGGAAAATGAAAAATGGTTCAGAAGCATTAAACTTTGTATAAAGGCTGGTGGAGAGTTCTTTGAAAAGATTTAGTTAAAATATTTTTTTCATAGAAGTTAGTTTTTTAGTTTCTCAAAACTTTCTGAGTGTCTCACGTATTTCTGTGAAACATAATAACATTTATCGCTGTTCGTAAAACAACAACATGGCAAAGTCAGAAGGATATAAAAATACATGCTTTGATACATAACACTGGCACTCAGTCCCCCTTTTAATTTCCTGTTGTAGATTGAATGATTGTAACAATTTATGATACGTAATTGACTCCGACTATCCTCATGACGTAGAATAAATCTTTCATATATGTATACGTTCTATCGAACATTGCGTCCAATGAATGGTAATAAATTCGCGTTACATAAAGAAATTCGCGCGCGTTTTGGTTAAGAATGGCGGAATTAGAATGCCAATAAGACCTAATTATTCTGTTCAGTTCATTTTTAGGTGTACTATTTTTGAATGTAGGTCATAATCTGCAATTCTGCTAACGAAACGTGAGCTGCCGGATCATCATCATGTCAATGTTTGGGTATTAGAATGTGTGTTGCTCTCATCATAAAGTCCCATCGGATCTGGTTAAAATTTGGAACACAGTTACATTATAGTCAGGAAAAACACATAGGCTGCTTTTTTAAAGCGGCGTATAACGGATATTATGCGGATAAAACCGCAACGCGCTGTTTGTATTATCTATTTTATAATTAATGAATGACTACTTAGCACGAGGAATAAAGAGAAGCAGTATTAATTTCTTGAGTGCGTGTATAAGTGTCTACGAGCAATGGAACGTAGTATTTTAGGCATTAAAAGACAAGACTGCAGTCGTAACCGTACTGCGTTCCATTACAGATGTAACAAAAGTAGGATTTAGGTCTGCCAACCTTAAATAGGAGTGGGCGGATCATGTGAGTAGAACCCCGATTGGTGGGCCAGGGTTTTTGCAGAGTGGACGCCATCGGTCAGTAGACTCCAGGGTTGTCCTCCAACGCGGTGGAAAGACGACCCTGAAACGTTTCAAAAAGATATCACGATGCCTATGGAAGCTTAGGACCGGAATAAGTGGGATTGGGGGAAGATCTCCCCCAATATCTCTAACCAAGATCTCTGACCTAACCAAGCTGTTGGAGAACTGAGGTTAATATAATCATCATCTTGTATCTCTGGGTTATGATTGCAATGAGAAAAATTTTAAGATTACCACGAGTTTTTCTCGTCTTTTTAGTAATTTCATCGGATCACAAGTATCTTGTGAATGATCCGATTTCAAAAATTCTTTCACAGATGGATTGTACGGAATCCCTGAGTTCTATAGGCTATAAAAGTACCACAGGCGAATCCGGGCGGTCATCTAGTATTATGTAAATATAAATAGGTATATATTTACGGAACATGTAAGACGTGCATGCTCCAAAATGTGTATGCATAACGTGTGTTAGATAAATGACGCGTTTTTCGTAATAGATAAATCATTTTAGAGGCACGGATTTACTTCACACAGGTTAATCGCCTGGACTTCCGCGATACAAGCCTAGCCTAGTCCGGAAACTTACAATTAATTATTTTTTATTGTACGTGTTACTTAGACAAACAGATATTACTAGTTTTTTTCTTTTCAAAAAATACAGAGCTAGGCAGTGATTTGGACTCTTTTTAAGGAAATAGCTGTGTAGGTCTGTATGTTTGTAAGCATGGCAAAATGCTTACCATAAAGTGCATTTGTTTCTAGTAATATCGCTCTATATCATAAAGAAACGAGTAAGACGTGCACATGATGATAAGCGACACCTCTATCTCTCCTAACAGCACAGATTCTTAAACAGGAACATTTTTGTTTTAACCTTGCTTGTACTGAGCTCGAATCCTAAATTTAAGATAATTTTACTCTCCCAAGAGAAAACAAAATTATCAACCCTTTAACACTGTTAATAATTATATTATCCTACTAATATTATAAAGGAAAACGTTTAAGGGGATTGCCAGTAACTCTGTCTATACGAAAGTTTATATATTTGTTGGTCAACGATAGGTTATAGTCTGGAATATAATACTTTTCCTCGCGGATAAATTTCGAGAACGAGAACGGTGTTAATGAAACTAATAGAAACAAATGTATGTTTTCAGTATAATCTAACGGAATACTTCAGCGCCATGGACAGCAACTGCATGGCAGGTTTATGGGCGGCGCTGCTACATGAGCGCAGGGTTGCCATCGTCGCTACAAAACTGTCTCGCCTGTCGGCGTGCGTGCAAGCGGCCAACGCAACCCTATTTCCAATGTCATGGCAACACATATTCATTCCGATCTTGCCGAAGCATCTGGTAGATTATCTGCTGGCGCCGATGCCCTTTCTCATTGGCGTGCCGAGATGTGTTATGGAGGTATGTGGAACTGAATAGAAACACTGATTACAGTCGCTTAAGGTTGCGTATCATAAGAAACAATAGTGTAATAACATTTTTCGTTAATTCGTCAATTCACACGCGGCTAATGCATACTTAGCAGAACTAGGGTTCGTTTCCACCATATATGTTAAACAGCTAAGCTGTGAGGATGCGAAAGCTAAGCTCGGAAACTATGTAATCGTTTCCGCTAATGCTTAGTGTCTGGCTTGGCGAAGAAGTGTTATGAAGATGCACCACCGCGATGTAAGATGAATTACTTACATATTACTTATTGAGCTATCGTATAGCTCAATCGAGCAGTGATGTATTGATAGTCGAGAAGGCACGGGACGGTAAACCATTCGCGTATCCATAGTTCCCATTCATAGTACACACATAGCTGGAATGGAAGCTAGGATCTTAGCAGTTATCTTAAATAAGCTATGTTTTATTAAAACACATAGCCTATTTAAGTTGCACGGTGCATGCGTACCGGTGCAACTGAGATGAGCCGCAATGTGGGGTGGGGTGGATGCCTCAGCGAGAGAGCACTGTTGGTATATCGGTGCGACCCGCGAACCCGACGGCGAGCAGGGAGCTCTCCCTGCTTGCCGCGGCCTTGACGGAGGCGACTACGTTAGATGGCAATCACGGTGGGGCTGCAGGGAACCAAAGGTGTCCAGATGCGGAAACGTCTGGCATTCACTTACTGGTTGGTCCCCGAGGTGCTCACGGCGTATCCTTTGTTCAAGTGCGTCGGTGACGGGCTTGTGCCCCATAGGAGGGCACGGAGACGGGCAAGCCGCGGGTTTGCGGGAGAATGCGAGAACAGTCCCGTGTTTCCGTCGCCAACGGCAAAGATGGAATCCCGTGTCAGATTATGTCGGACTTGGTACCCTCCGTGTTGTCGAGTCCGACATAATCCGACCGTCTCCCAGGCGTGAGGCACCTCGGGGAGGGAAGGGGTCATGGGGGTCATGACCCCCGGCCCCCTGTGCTGGGTTCAGTAGGTACCTAGGTGTACCTACTTATCGCGTACCGACACTATCTTAATTATCGATATGTTCTTATAGACCGGCAGCGATCACCGTATGGTAAGAGGCACGCTGAATCGAAACATTAAGTTCGAAGTTAAGGAAGATCACGTCTAATGAAGACCACGCTCCGACCAAATTATGCTCAAATGTAAAATCTCGATACTCGTACCTTTCGAACTTAAAATCGCTTCGAATCCCTAGATGAGTGCGTAACAGCGGACGAAATAAACGACAAGCTAGTGGAAACTGTTCATGCAGTTGGCAGAAAATTCTATAAGAGCCGACGCCAAAATAGAACCTAAAGGCTCTCCGATTATATTCTTAATCTCATGGCGGTTAGGCGCGGTTGCAGTCTTCAGTCGACATGACGGTCTACAGACGACATAATAGACAGATCTCTGCTTGTGTGCGACGCGACATACGCTGCTTCAATACTACGAGTATTGAAGAAGCGATTAAGCGGTACAAAGGCAGGAAAGTGTTCGTAAACAATCAAGTCAACTGATCAAACTGAAGACTAATAGTGGTAACGTAGTCCCGTCGAAGCCCGAGATTTTGGAGGAGATTGAGAGGTGCTAAGAACAGTTATACACCTCTACGCAAGGACAGCTTGTCCTGACCTGACACTGACCTGACACTGACCTGACCTGACCCGACACTTTACCGAACATATCCCGGTCAGCCTGTACGAGATTAGGCTGGCCCTCAAACACATTAAAAAACAACAAGGCATTTGACTCCGTCATACATGATGTAATACGCCAATAGCGTGTAGCAGAAGTGTGGTGGTGCTCTTCTTCTCATATAATTTCTCAACCACGTTTATAAGTTGTTTTTCGAAAGTAATCTAAAATCATCTCACACGCGGGTTTGATGACTCCCAGCCACCCGAACAAGCTGGTTTACAGAAATGCGACACCACCATAGACCACGTCCATACGCTTCGGTATAGATTATACAGAAAACCGAGGAGTATAATCGGCCACTATGTATAGCGTATGTGGACTATGAGAAAGCCTTCGATTCAGCGATGCCGCATCGACTATCGCTACCTATATCGAAGTATTGAAGTATATTTACAACAAAGCTACAATGTCTGTCCGATTACATGACCAGTGCACAAAACATATCCGGCTACAGAAACTGCCGGCTACCGTGAGACAGGGAGATGTTATATGTTTTCACGCTACTGGACTGCGATCAATATCGGTTTGCCGACGACATAGTCATTGCGGCGGAGTCGCTGGAGGACCACGGTGCTATGCTCAGGAACATCAGTGGAGTATCCTAAGAAGTAGGTCTGAGTATGAATATAGACAAGACGAAGGTCATGTCTCACCTGCGCCGGTTATTGTTGGGAATAGCGCACTCGAAGTTATTGACGATTATGTCTACCTGGGTCAAAAGATCCAATTAGGTAGATCCAAACAAAAATTCGACAAGATTCGACAAAGAAGTCCAGCGAACGATCCAACCCGGATAGGCAGCGTTCGGGAAACTTCGGCACATCTATGAGTCCAAAATACCCCAATTCCTAAAGACTAAAGTTTTTAATCAGTGCGTGCTACCATTGATGGCTTATAGAACTGAGACGTGGTCCTTAACTGTGGGCCTCATAATAAAGCTCAAAGTTGCACAGCGAGCTATGGAGAGAGACATGCTCGGAGTCTCTTTGGGCGACAGAATCCTTAATGGGATTTTCGAAAAAGAACAAAAGTAGCCGACATACTCGTAGCTCAAAGAATAAGCAAGCTGAAGTGGCAATGGGCAGGCCACATCGCTTGCAGAACTAACAACCGATGGGGAAGAAAGGTTCTCGAGTAGCGACCACGAACCGGAAGACGCAGTCGCTGGAAACCGCTGGTTGCAGGTTGTGCGGGACCGTTCATTGTGGAAATCTAGGGCGGAGGCCTATGTACATCAGTGGATGTCTTGGGGCTGATGATGATGATGATGATGCCTTACTTATCGCAGTTTTGACTTGTCCATGTTGACCATGGTACTCCCCTTCCCCTCCTGGAGTCATGTGACCCCCACCCCCCTCCTGGAGTCATGTGAACCCCCTGAAGCCAAAGCTGGATCCGACCTTGTGGTCTCCACCAGGTAGAAGGGTATTCGTAAATGCATTTCCTCCATGTACAAAAAAGAGTAAGTAATTTGGAAAAAAGAAACTTCAAATTTCCACTTCACACAGCTCAACACACACAGGTGGCAGAAACTGGAACTAAATTAAATGAACAGGCTAGACAAGTAATTAAATATCAACGATCAGTAATGGCGTCAGGGCAAGGCGCCGTAGAGGTGCACAGACGCAGGCGCCCCTTTCTCTTACGCGTTCATAAGGAAAGGAGGTGCTGTTTGAAATGTCGCCCAGGGCGCTGGTAGTATTAAAACCGGCCCTATCAACGATCCAAGGTATTTGTCTAGCTGTTTGACCTAATGGCTGATTAAGTAAACAGGCTATGTTGTTAATTGTTATTTAATTGTCTGTAAACACTTTTATGTCTTCATTAACGCCTGAGATTTTGGAGGAGATTGAGAGGTTCTACGAGCAGTTATACACCTCTAAGCAAGCACAACCTGTCGTTAGCATAGCAATAGACCCCAGAGCCAAGCTGACCCGATACTTTACCGAAGATATCCCGGAAGTCAGCCTGTATGAAATTAGGATGGCCCTCAAACAACTTAAAAACAACAAGGCGCCTGGCGACGACGGAATTACGACTGAGCTTCTGAGAGCGGGTGGAAAATCGGTACTTAAAGTCCTCCAGAAGCTGTTAGACTCCGTCATACTTAACGGTAATACGCCGGAAGCGTGGAGCAGAAGTGTGGTGGTGCTCTTCTTCAAAAAAGGTGACAACACCTTGTTGAAGAACTATAGACCCATCTCACTTCTGAGCCACGTTTATAAGTTGTTTTCGAGGGTAATCACGAATCGTCTCGCACGCAGGTTTGACGACTTCCAGCCACCCGAATAAGCCGGTTTCCGAAAAGGCTAAAGTACCATAGACCACATCCATGCGCTTCGGCAGATTATACAGAAAACCGAGGAGTATAATCGGCTACTATGTATAGCGTATGTGGACTATGAGAACGAAGGCTTTCTCTTTCTATCGAGACCTGGGCATTGCTTCAGTCTCTCCAGCGATGCCGCATCGACTATCGCTATATCGAAGTGTTGAAGTGTATTTACAACAAAGCCACAATGTCTGTCCGATTACAGAACCGGTGCACAAAACACATCCAGCTACAGAAAGGCGTGAGACAGGGAGATGTTATATCTCCAAAACTGTTAACTGCCGCGCTGGAAGATGTTTTCAAGCTACTGGACTGGAACGGATATGGCATCAATATCAACGGCGAATGCATCACTCACCTTCGGCTTGCTGACGACATAGTCATTGTGGCGGAGTCGCTGGAGGACCTCGGTGCTATGCTCAGGGACCTCAGTAGAGTATCCCAACTGGTAGGTTTGAGGATGAATATGGACAAGACGAAGGTCATGTCAAATGTTCATGTCTCACCTGTACCGGTTATTGTTGGGAATACCACACTCGAAGTTGTTGACGAATACGTCTATCTGGGTCAAAAGATCCAATTGGATCTCGACAAAGAGGTCCAGCGAAGGATCCAACTCGGATGGGGGCAGCGTTCGGGAAACTTCGGCACATCTTTGAGTCCAAAATACCCTAATGCCTAAAGAGTCTTTAACCAGTGCGTGTTGCCAGTGATGTCTTATGGAACTGAGACGTGGTCCTTCACTGTGGGCCTCATAACGAAGCTCATAGTCACACAGCGAGCTATGGAAAGAGCTATGCTCGGAGTCTCTTTGCGCGACAGAATCCGTAATGAAGATATTCGCAAAAGAATGAAAGTGGCCGACATAGCTCAAAGAGTAAACAAGGTGAAGTGGCAATGGGCAGGCCACATCGCTCGCAGAACTGACAACCGACGGGTAAGAAAGGTTCTCGAGTGGCGACCACGAACCGGAAGTTCAACACTGCGTGTATTGGACGGCCTCCCACTAGATGGACAGATGACCTCACAAAGGTCGCTGGAAGCCGCTGGTTGCAGGTTGCGCAGTACCGTTCGTTGTGGAAATCTAGGGGGGAGGCCTATGTTCAGCAGTGGACGTCTTGTGGCTGATGATGATGATTAACCGGGCTATAAAATAATTAACAAGAACTAAATTAGAAATTTTGATTAACCCCCGACTACCTCAGATTTGTTATCTGTTCAACATTCTACTGGTCAAGCCCTTTCATTTGATACCCATTTTTAAGGGAGTTGTGAAAAAAATGTGTGTCGCCATTTTGTGGTAGCGGCCATCTTGGATTTGAAATTTGTCATAGTGCAAAATATTCTACTAGCCAAGCCCTTTCGTTTGATACCCATATTGAGGTAGTAGTGAAAAAATTATGTAATTGGCCATTTTTCTTTGATTTGAAATTTGTTATAGTGTATAGTATTCTACTAGTCAAGCCCTTTCATTTGACCATATTGAGGTAGGATGTGAAGTAATATTTTGTCCGCCAGTTTCTGGACGCGGCCATTTTGAAGATTAAAAAAGATTTGAAAAAATCGGTCGCATCGCATCGAAATCGGCCCATGCGTTTGAGCTTTACAGTGCCACAGACAGACACACACACACACAGACAGACAGACAGACACCGACGTTAAACTTATAACACCCCCTTTTTTGGTCGGGGATTAAAAAAGTAATAAAACTCTTTTTGTTTAAAAAAAAAAACGAAGATTTTGCTCTTTTTTTTAAGTGTACACCCATCTAAATGCTTTTATGTCTTACTAATACGCCCGTAACACCTGTGTACGCGAACGAAGTAGCAGGTTCAAGTAATTGAAATTATAGCTCAATAACTTAGCCTTTGCTAGAGCATTGTAGATTTTTTATCGTAATTATTTCCGTTATTGAGAAGCCTCTAGATGGCACATTAAATCAAAAATGAGTTGTCTTTCATTTTTTATTGAAGTGAAAACATTTTTTGGCGCACCACACATTTATTTTTCGATGGGTGTAAATTAAACTCAAAGTCGCGCTCGGAAATGAAAGAAATGTTCGGGCGAACTGGGAACCGCCGAGTGTGCCAGAGCGAGAAAGATAGCTGCTGCTGTCTGTTTGCTGTCACTGTATTTTTAAAGTGAAACTTTTATAACATCGCCTCAAACTTTTTCCTCCATATGTTACATGTCCCGTGACGGTCGGCCTCGAAGTAGGGATAAAGTTAAAGGCGCTCGACAGAGTAGCCGAGGCCAAAATGGCGGCGTTACTAGTTAAGTTACTTAACTTACTTAAATAGATTATTTAAAAAAAAATGTTAAATTTCTATAATGTGAAAAAAGGTTCACTGTCAGGTTTCACAAAACCACACAGTGATTTTTTATGTATTCTTGGCCGTGGATACTAATCCTTCAGCCGCATCTGTCACTGTCGTGTTGATGTGTTTACTGTATTTAATTTATGTAGATCTGCTGTGCGATCTTATAATCACACACACATTTTTTTATAATCTTTCTAACTACTTAAAGTCATTGACTAAATTCGCTATTCGCTCAATACTGTACATTATTATTCAAAACATTAAAAACTAACATATGATTAATTTTCCATTTCAGGCTGTTCGACTGTCAGAAATAGGTGATGTCGTAATATTAGATGTAGATGAAAATGAGCTTAGATCTCCCTTTCGAGATTTGGAAAGTCTTCCGCAGGATTTGGTAAGAGATTACTATAAAATATTATTTGCACTAGAAATATAATTATTATATTTTAAATTTAGGAGTTTGTGTAGGTGGATGATTTTCTTTACACAGAAACTGCTAGATTTGTCCATAGTCCAAAGTTCTTTATTCATAAATTTACAATTTACACGACAAATTAAAAAAAAAAAAACAAAAGTAAGAGCATACTATAATAGTTTTTAAAGATTGAAAATAAAAAACTTGAAAAACTTGAAAGATTGAGTATAGTTAGGTCGTTACACATGTTTACCCGCTAACTTGCTTAGACGGCCAATTTTGAGATATGGGGTCCAGAAGATACATTAGTTACTTCACGTATTTTCTGATAACTGTTTTTCACGTATGTTATAGGAAATCTTTAAAATTAGGGCCCCAATACTCCCAGACACATTCTGTCGGCTGTTTTGTTTAACAGACACTTTAACTTGACTCCCAACATGACTTCACCTAAATTCTCATACTCCATTTGTATATATGTTCATCAGACAACTATTTAAAGCCTTTTCCAAAAAGACAGACCGATCTAAGGGGCCAATCATCCCCTAAACTCCACGTAAGTAAGTACCAGTAATGTACTCATAAGTATCGCTAGTTCGTAACCCAAATTCTATAATAGCTATAGCAAAAATCACACCACTTTCCTTCGGTTCGATTCGTGAAAAGTCCATTGTGCTTGGCTGCACAATGGACTTTTCACAAAATGAAAGTTTATACGAAGTTTGGACGAAGTTCGGAAAAATGGCCGTAAAAGTGACATCTGGGGGCAAAGCAGTGCCCCCGCCAAGTCGAGCGCGAAGCGAACACTGCCGTATCATCCTTTACTGGAACCATTTCGCTGCATTTTCAGGCCCCTATTTGAGATCCTCTGGATAAGACCAGAACGCTGAAATTTTCGTCATCTAGTAAGCTATAATTACTTACTTAAAATCCAAAATTTGAAGTCTGTACGTCATTTAGTTCCGAAGTTAAGCGAAGGCAAAGTTTCGCATTTACGACACTCACTCATGATCATCAAAATAGAACTAGTACTTCCCATAAACTCAGAGAGCTGAAATTTGGTAGAGACTTAGGGTTTAATGGCCACATAAAGGGAAAATTATAAAAACTAGGAATATCGGAAATCTGGAGTACCTGGTGCCCCTTATTTAAAAACACAAGAGCCCAACCAAACTACTAAAGAGCGACATACCGCCTTTACAAAAAAATTGTTTGTCCTCTTCTCTCCTCCTCATTTGATGTCTAAAATCGAAGGTCTGAAGTATCTTGATGAATTACCCTCAGCTTGTCTCAGCTGTATTAGAGATACAGTAATCCCCAATTCTACTATTGGTACATAAAAAAATCGACTGTCATTGCAAAAATGCAGCATAGTGGGACACATCTTCTAATTTAATCTAGCCTATTGCTTCCCACTACTGGACGAATGCCTCCCCTTCTGCAAAGAGAATGTAATATAGCCCTTCTGCTTTTAATACGTATATAAATAAAATTAAAGGAAAACTTTTCATTTCGTGTTATGACGCTGTCAGTCGACTTTGTCAGTCGCTGTCGTCGTAGAGTTTATTTGTGTTTGATTTCGCACAAAGCAGTTGGAAAATTAAATTTCGCAAGATAATATCATAAAAAAATGTCGGTAATATCAAAATACGACGATGAACTTAGTGGCTACCAAGTACTTGGTATGCCCAAAGACGGGTCTTGTCTCGTCCATTCAATATCTTTCTTGGTGTATGGTAGAACTGACTCAACTTGCAGTATCAGATCTGCTATAGTTGCATACGTTGGTGAACATCAGTTCACAACACGCGTGTCCGCCATAACGTTTCTACGAAGTGTTTAGTTAGGATAACAATATATGGTCAGAGTCAAAATTTTAATACGCATATATGTGTGTAAATAAAATTAAAGGAAAACTCTGGATAAGGCTAGACTGGCTTTTATTTAATTGCAGTCTTCTTCCAATTTGCTAAAGCTCTTTGCCTATTATAGAGAGTCCACTTAAATAATGAACGCAAATGGGCAATACGAAAAACTGTTGCTACTGTATAAGAATCAGAACCGGAATAAAAAGAAAAGAAAGATTTGTAATAATAAAAAAAGTACTCCTAAAGAGAAAAAAAATGTGTCAAATAATACAACTGATATAATAAATCAATAAGTCCACGTTTCTACAAAAAGAAGTGAGACCCCACCAAAAACATTCTGTAAAAAACTAGCCAAGTCTCGATGGAGCTGTATATTTATCTCTAAAAAGTAATGAAATCTAGACAAAGCCGTGCCAAGTCTAAGGTTCCTTACTGCGATTTCTTGATTATTACAGTTAATGTTGTGTGACTTTCCGTTGAAGGGTATCAGCGGCTCGCCTACACATACATAAGTATTATTTAAAAAAATATTGTTCACACCATATAGGATACATACAATTTAGGGGAAAATAGTAAGACAAAAACAATTGATGTACAATTGATGATTAATTGTATGTACAGAAATCGGTAGCAGAGTTTGTCGTAGACTTGTGTTTATGTTTGAGAGAATGATTTAATTTTATCTTATTATCTGATTCCCAATGACCTTCCCCGTCCCGTTTCCTTCTTAAACCTACGCCCACTAGTTACTTCCCTTTTGTGTATGTACTCAGTAAGTTTATTAATTAAAATTAATAATATCAAATTGTAATTATATGAGTAAATTAAAAGTTGAATATATAAAAGAACGGGTTAAATCCGTGAGCCATAGATAATTTAAATCCGCCGGTTTCAGCGACAAAGTCGCTAAGGTGTCCACACTGGTAACCGTTAGCGTGAGCAAGAGAGAAAGAGCTAATATCTAATGCCCCATATACCTCTAACAATTATATTTCTCACTCTGACACAGGTGTTGTCCGATTTTTTTACTCGCTCATCCGGAAGTTATTATCATACCCGAGCGTGACGGTAAAATTTAGTTCACAGCCCACGAAAAATTTGTCTCAACGTGCCTAAAGAAGTGTTCACTTCAAAATAGTTATTCATTCAATACGTAAGATAGACGACAAACGAATGAATCTAATTAATAAAAATCACGACGAGTTTCCACTCGTTGTGATTTCAAGTACCTGCTGGAAAACATTGTAATCTCCGTTACCCCAATTACAATAGAGAACGAGATCAAGAGATGAAACGAAGGAAAATGTATTTTTGAAACGCATCAAAAATAAAACTAAAAGAATTGAAACTTACTGATATGAAATTCATAAATTTCACAAATAAATGATTCAATAATAAAAATTTAAAATATAACAACCACCAAATTAACAGCACAGTAGTTATATTCGTCATCATATTTATGACGATTGTCCAGAACAATTGTTTGTAGTATTTGTTACCAAAAAGCTCTTTCATCGAGTAATATGCGTTTGTTATCAAATGTGTCTTTAAACGTTTTTTAAACAGCCCCGGACGTCGCCCTTCTGACGTCATAGGCTAGCTAGCAGGCTAGAGGTAGAGCTGCTGAATGAGGTTATATTAGTGAACAAAGTAAGGGCAGCTCTTATCAAGGGTACAAAGAAAGTGTTGTTATCGACTTAAAACTGGAGCATTGTACTTTTGTTTGGGCTTTTGTATAGTATAGAGTGTCGAGACGAATACAACATGTGCCTGATGCTAGCACTGCACTGCGCTCGTCATACAGAGATGTAAAATGGTCTATCTCTATGACTTGTAATTTCATTGGAAACATTATTCTTCAAACCGGACCACGGTGATGTTTTCACAGTACTGCTTGACTGTAGAATAACTGGCAAAGGTGTGGTACTTCCGTAGGCGGACTCTGCAAAAACTAGTAAGACTATAAAACTTTACTAACACAATTAACCCCCCGAGCGCTTTAGTATCTAACGGGTGATACTAAGCGAGCGCCGTTCATGTGTTCTTTTTTGTCTCGGTCGCCTATAGACAATCCTTTGTTTTCGTTACACGAATCGATTGCCGACATAACAATCTCGATTTCTATTGGCTGTTTCCAGTCCAAGTGTACAAACATTACAAAAAAATAATTATCAAAGAAATTTCGTAGCCAGGGTAACGCAATGGCGGACCGTTTTGTTTCGTGATAATTAAATCTTTTTCTTGATTAGATTTTCGTTTTGTGGTGAAAGTGTTACTAAAATGGGTGCATAAAAGGTCCTTCTTTGTCGTGAATATGTTGTGAGTGTAATAATTACATCGTAAAGTGCCATAATCATGCGAATTGTGCGAGGTGACGACCAAAAATTTGTAAACATCATATTCAACACAGAAATACTAGATTCCGGTAAGTGTAATTATCTCTATTAATCGTAAAAATGATAAAGCGGTTCAAGACCATTGCAGTGATGTATATTTTGTACAATATAATTAACGAATACATCAAAATTTATCCAATTTAGAATCTTCCCAACCTCAAAAAAATATTTTTGGCGGGAAGCGTGGCACTTTGGTACATGGCATTTGTTTACGCGTCGTGCCCTGGACGGGTTAAATTACAATTAGAATCGCACTATACCATGTATCTAACTATTTACACTAAGCACACCTGTATTATCCTCAAAACAATGAAGGACTGAAGATAATCAAGATCCGTCAGAAGCGTGCCGAGCACGCTGGCGGTGCTACCACGCTGAATGGCCATGTGTAGTACTTACTATGGTCAACTATGAAACACATTAGAATGAATCTCTATATATAAAAATGTTATGTTGGTTTGTGTACGCTTCAAAACTAAAAAAGTTCTGCACAGATCGAGCTGAAATTTTTGAATGATATATAATCCGCATCAAGGATTGTGCCACAACGCAGCGTGGTAGGGTACAGCTAGTGTTAAATAACTATGTAAAAAGTTATTTACACTAAACATGCATTGCGTATTAGTTGAATATTCATATTTATCTATTTCCTTTTCCTGCCATGAGAAAACATGACGATCAGCTTAAAAATACAAGGTCCCACCCACGTCAAATAATATTATTTGTCATCATCATCATTATCATCAACTACCTACTAAATGTTCCCACCGCTGGGTTTCGGACCCTTTTCTCGCAAGGAGAGAGTTAAGGCCATAATCCACTACGCTGGCCCAATGCGGGTTGATGGATGACACATGACTTAGTAAGATTCTATGTACATGTCGGTTTCCGCACGATGTTTTCCTTCACCGTTTTAAGTTAGCGGCATTACGCACATGACTACGAAAAGACAGTGGTGCGTGTGGGGTTTGAACCCGGGATCTCCGGATCGGCAGGCGCCGAGGTTTTCCCGACTAGACCAGCCGTAACTTATAACTAATATTACGCACTTAGTATTATTTGTATTCATACCTAATAAGTTAATTATGTATGTAGTGTATAATATATCATACTTTATTTAATTGGATAACGGGACACTCACGTATATACGGTCGGTCAATCCGACTCGAGTTTCGGCCGCGTCCAGCGGCCTTTTTCAAGGAGAGTGCACGCGCGCGACAGCTGCCCGTTTGGCAAAACCTTCTCTTGAAAAGGCCGCCGGACGCGGCTGAAACTCGAGTCGGATTGACCGACCGTAAATACGTGAGTGTCCCGTTATCCAATTAAATTTGTGTAACAACCACGTTAATTATAATACTAAAATATCATACTTTGCTGTTGTTGCTCAGCAAGCTATGGAAAAAGTTATGCATGGAGTTTTTCTGAGGGAGTGTATCTAGATGGAGTGACGATTTACGAAAGGCAGCTGATGGCGGTTGAAAACGTAAAGCTAAGGATCGGACTGAGTGGCGTGTCATTAGAGAGGCCTATGTCCAGCTGTGGACAAATGTGGGCTGATCAAATTTTATTTTTAAATAAAGAGTGGCGAGACGAGCAGTACATGTGCCTGACGGTAAGCAACATGTTGCCACATAACAGCACAGTGACAAGCAGCTATTGGAACATGAAGAGTCCAAATCATTTCCTGCACTGCACTGCGCTCGTCACCCAGAGTTCTTAGATACGATATCTCTAAGCCCTGTAATTTCTCTGGAGACATCGCCCTTCAAACCGGAACACAGTGATATTTGCACTTAACTTCTTTTAGTTCTCATTGTAATTTAGTTCTACTATTAAATGCTGCAATAAAAAAATACACAACGTCACAATAAAGTTTCTTTTAGAATTGAACTTGGCCTACTCATTGCAGATAGTTGTTATTAATCGGCAGCTGTCGCTTACAATGAAACAACCAGTCATTATTGTCAGAATAATATATGACACTAGCGGTCCGCCCGGCTTCGCCCGTAGCACATAATATATAGCTTATAGCACTCGGAAATCCCGTACATCATATCCAAAGGTGCAAGAATTTTTGAAATCGGTCCAGTAGCTCCTAAAATAAGCGCGTTGAAAAAAACCTGTTCAGCTTTGTAATATTAGTAGAGATTACTAATTGCTTTAAAATGTAGATAATGGAGATAATAATTATGTATATCTCGTGTCGCAAATATTAGATACTCAAAGATTTTTTTAAACCGTCGCCGTAGCTACTAAGTACTGCCCGTTTTAACTGTAAATTATTTTACTTTCCAGGTTCTAAGTTTGAAAAAAGCATTAAGTGATAAAAATGCATTGGGTGATGCTGTCTCCAGGGCGTTTTTACGCGCGCTGGTGTGCTTAATAGGCGGATATCGCGATGCAATCAAGTAAGTTTGGCAGAAAATATATGGGTAATTTACGACTTTGATAAAGGATAACTTTAAAGCGACGAATATCTTCCTAAACAAATATGTCGGAGAACCATTATTCTTCATGACATCGCCATTAGTAGTTGCCATCTATAGTGGGCGTTATATAGGTGCTAGCTTTGAGTCAATCTCATCATAGATTCGACAGATTTTTAATATACGGCTATGATACATTTTTAGGCTATCAATTATTATTACAATACTGCCAACCCAACTCGGTGTACAGCATGTACTTAAAATCTGTCTTCACAATCACTGCACAAAAAACTCATTGATTCTCTCTGTCTACTGTCATGAAAAGGAAAAAAATTAGGCATAACGTTTTTAGGATTAATGATAATTTACCATAACAACTAAACGCAACTGTTTTCGCATTTTTATTAGCATAATCATAACATATATCGTTCTCAAAATACAAATACCAGTACCATAGAGTCTATAAAGTCAAATATTCTTAATACCAACTGATCAATACCGCAAGGTAGTGCATTAGGTAGTATTCTTTTCTTGATATAGTACTTAAACTTAAACAACCTACCGAAAGTAACAAACTCACCTTGTATATTGTTTGTAGAGGACATATCATTCTTATTTAAACAACGTATACGTCTCTTTTAGTCTAGTAGCTGTACAATTCTAGGTCTAAACTTGGATAAACACTTATCATGGAAAGATCATGTAGACAAACTCGTTACAAAATTATCTCAATTTGTTTACGCTTTATCAATTCTAAAATCCAATAGTAACAGCTCTAACTGCATACTATGCATAGGCGTACTCCTAGCTCCGATACGGAGTTATCTTATGGGGAAATAGTACACACGTGTAAAAATTATTTGTTACACAAAAAAAGTGCATTGCATTGCGAATATACAGAGAAGTACAAGCTGTAAACATTACTTTCAAGAACTAAATATTTTGACACTACCATGCATGTACATTTTCGAAATTGGTATTTTTGTAAGGAAAAATCTCCACCTATCCTATACGAACCGGAATCAAATCCCCGTCGAAGGCATAAGCTTAAACTACCCGTGCGGCGAATAGAAATGTTTAAAAAGGGACCACTATAAGCATCATTATAAATTTCTCACCATATCCTAGATCGAATAAAAGAAAAAACAAACAATAGCACGTTCCAGAAAAAACTTCCGAAGCCTCGTAATAAGAAAATGTTACGATAACGTGTGCGAGTTTTTCAAAGAATTAGACTTGTGATATATTTGGGTCTATATGTGATAGCATAACAATCTATGTATTTATTTTTTGATGTGGCGTAAATACATTTACGCTTTAAAGGCACACATTGAGAAAAGGAGACCGTACACCTAAGAAATATGGTGCACTTTTTGATTCCGGACGGGCTCCCGCCAGCAGGTCTGCGGTCAGCCTTGGGTGTCGTTTTCCAATACTCAACCTGCGTTCCACTACGGAGGTTGCGGACTCGCTTCGATTCGCTTGGCCTCGCATGACTAGCTCCACTCAGGACCTCCCTTGAGCTTTTGGCTCCCGCATTATTATATACTCTCTAGGGGTAGAAGTGACAAGACTAGGTGGAGTCGGGGTGCTCCGAGTCGGATCTGGGTCCTATGTAACCTGGGTCTATATTCGTATTTAGTAGCACAGCAAATAAATAAAAAATGCCTAAAGTCTATTTATACGTCTCATCAATAGTCGAATTAAGTGTAATGCAATAGATTGTTATGCTTACAAGAACAAAATTAAAAATTTTGACTAACCCCCGACTACCTCAGATTTGTTATCCGTACAATATTCTACTAGTCAAGCCCTTTCATTTGATACCCATATTAAGGGAGTTGTGAAAAAAGAAATGTATTTCGCCATTTTGTGGAAGCGGCCATCTTGGATTTGAAATTTGTCATCCTACCTCAAAATGGGTATCAAATGAAAGGGCTTGACTAGTAGAACACTATACACTATACAAAAACAAATCCAAGATGGCCGCCACCACAAAATGGTGAATTATATTATTTTTTCACTACTACCTCAATATGGGTATCAAACGAAAGGGCTTGACTAGTAGAATACATTGCACTATGACAAATTTCAAATCCAAGATGGCCGCTTCCACAAAATGGCGAAATACATTTCTTTTTTCACAACTCCCTTAATATGGGTATCAAATGAAAGGGCTTGACTAGTAGAATACTATACACTATAACAAATTTCAAATCAAAGATGGTTGGCACCACAAAATGGCCAATTACATAATTTTTTCACTACTACCTCAATATGGGTATCAAACGAAAGGGCTTGACTAGTAGAATACTTTGCACTATGACAAATATCAAATCCAAGATGGCCGCTACCAAAAAATGGCGAAATACCTACATTTCTTTTTTCACAACTCCCTTAATATGGGTATCAAATGGAAGGGCTTTACTAGTAGAATGTTGTACAGATTACAAAATCGAGGTAGTCGGGGGTTAGTCAAAATTTTTAATTTTGTTCTTGTTGTAAAAGGTTTTGAAATAGTTCTCTGGCGGCAGATATACGACTATAAAATTAGAGCATCAGAATTAACGTGAAGTTAAGTTATAATTTTTGGGAGTTTTAAAGCATCTGCAAATTAAAACCACGGAGATAAATAAGTTATTTTCAGAAAAATGGAAGTTTAAATGGTGAATTGAAAAATTACAAGGAATGAAAACTCACGAACAGAGCTTGATTTTGATTAAAACAAATTCCTCGAAAATCAAAGACTCAACCAACATCTTAGACACGAAACTGACAGCTCAGAATGATCCTTCAAAACCATACTGTACTTTTTCACCAGTAACTCTACCAGTAGTGGACAGCTTCGTGCCTTCAAAAAACCTACAAAAAATGTAAAATTGAAAAATAACAACTTCTCAGCTACCATGACAGTCATGACAGTCTAGTGGCTCCACCTAGAAACACTCAAAGCAACGCTCGAAACTACAACTTGGAATAAATTATATCACCAATCCATAGACCGGATATATTAACACCATCTGAAAGTAAATAATGCAAGTCTCATTTGAAAAACAATGGAATAAGAACAAACTAAAAGAAAATTAAATCAAAAATTACTATTATTTGTGATCAAAGCTGTTATGGTGCAGCTAAGGTTTTAATGAACCTTAGAAAGGGGCACATTAACACTAAATAACTAAATACGATATTATTTGTACATACTTGTTGCCTGACGCTCCATCTGACTACATTCTGGGGAACTTCAAGACTCTTCGCGGCAAACTTAAAGTTAGCGATTAGTGATTGGTTAATTTTGTCTTTAGGCGCCAATGACGTAAACCCGACCAATTTTATAAATGACTGCGTTCTTTAAAATATATTCAAAGACGAATATTATTGTTGTAGGTGTTGCTGATAACAGATATCTGAACGAGTCTAAGCTAAATCACAAATTAAAAATAATTCTACAAAATTTCCATAACTGTACTTCTGTTCCTTTCAGCTCCAAATTCCTCACACCTTTGTCGACCATCCCCAATGAATGGTACACAAGCTTTGAATAATTTCATCAATACATACGACTACGATAACTGTTACATAGGTAGGAATATCACGAAGTGAACAAAAACAAAGTGGTTCCTTAAACCTGATGCAGTACCATATTATTTTGTAAAAGCTAACAATGTAAAAGCTTATCGTAAAGCGTCTATTTTCCAACGAATTTCAAAAACAGATATATATAAGAAGGGTCACTGTAATACTAGCATACTTGGGCCCTTGTTGTTCCTATTTTATGTCAATGACCTACCATCTATTACCAAATACATGTTTGCCGATGATGCAACAATTTTTAAACCGCAAAATGATCCAAGTTTCCTCAGAGAATGAAAAAGAAAATAATCTACGAATAAAACACAGTTATAATTGATGTGTACATCAAATGAACAATACAATGTACGAAAAAAGTACATTTGCAAGCGCAATTAAGGTTTACGAGGACTTGCCACTGAATCTGCAAACTTTAACTGGAAATACATTTAAATACAGTCTAAAAAGTGGTTGATCTCTAAAGGATATTATGATCTCAAATAATATTTTAATAATGTAAATGTATAAATAGTAACTATCCATTCCCTCTTTGTGCCATTCTATTTCGATTTGTGTATTTAATTATCAGAACAACAAAATAAAAAATGTTGAATAACCCTGGACTACCTCGGATTTGTAATCTGCACAAAATTTTACAAGTTTCATTTGATTGTATTGAGGGAGTTGTGAAAAAAAAATGTGTTTCGCCATTTTGTAGCGGTAGCGGCCATCTTGGATTTGAAATTTGCCATAGTGTATAGTATTTTACTAGTCAAGTCCTTTCATTTGATACCCATATTGAGGTAGGTTGTGAAGAAATATTTTGTCCGCCATTTCGAGGAGACGGCCATTTTGAATCGATGTTAACCAAACATACCGGCACGGAAATTAACCTTCAAATATAAAAAAAAAAAACGAATCGAAATCGGCCCATCCGCTTGAGCTCTACGGTGCCACAGACAGACACACATACAGACATACAGACATTGATGTCAAACTTATAACACCCTTTTTTTCGGGGGTTAAACACGTGAAATTTTACAATCCATACTAATATTATAAATGCGAAAGTAACTCTGTCTGTCTGTCTGTCTGTCTGTCTGTCTGTCTGTCTGTCTGTCTGTCCGTCTTTACCGCCTAAACCAACCAACAGATTTTGATGAAATTTGATACATAGATAAAATAGATCCCGAGAAAGGACATAGGCTACTTTTTTGTTCCGAAAAAAGGGTTGAAAGGGTTAAAATAAGGGATGAAAGTTTATATGGAAAACTTCGTCATTGTTGAAGAACTATGAAACTTTACGTCTAGATATTTAACACGAAACCATAAAATGTATGTTTTAGCAGTTTTGTAGTTTCGAACTGTACCTACGGGGGTGGAATTGGTTTTTTTTTAATTATTTATTATTATTTATTCTTGGGTCAAATTTAGTAATTCAAATTTCACCCTCTTCCTGTCAACCGATTAATCTGAAATGTTGTATACACTTTGGATTTTGATGACAATACAATTATGTTTATTCATTATCATTATAAATTCAAGATGGCCGCCGCTACAAAATGGCGGATAATTTATGTTTTATTAATCCCATCAATATGGGTATCAAATGAAAGGGCTCAACAAGCAGAATACAATTTACTATAAAAATTGAAATCCAAGATGGCGGCCGCTACAAAATGGCGGATAACGTAGGTTTTATCAATCCCATCAACATGGATATCAAATGAAAGGGCTCAACAAGCAGAATACAATGTACTATAAAAAATTGAAATCCAAGATGGCGGCCGCTACACAATGGCGGATAACGTAGGTTTTATCAATCCCATCAATATGGGTATCAAATGAAAGTGCTCAACCAGTAGAATACAATGTATTATATAAAATTAAAATCCAAGATGGCGGCCTCTACACAATGGCGGATAACTTAGGTTTTATGAACCCCATCAACATGGGTATCAAATAAAAAGGCTTGACAAGAAGAATACAGTGCACTATACAACCTCAATACTTAAGATGGGCGCAGCCACTAAATGGCGTATCAGACTATCAGACAGAATTTTTGATAGTCGACGAGATTTCCATGGTGTCTTATCAAATGTTATGCATGATGGACGCTCGATTAAGGCAAATTAAGAACTGTGAAAATGAGTTTTTGGAGGAGTAAACGTATTACTTTTCGGTAATCTTTACAACTGCCTCCTATAAAATGATCAGGAACACCTGTTTTCAATTCTAATATGAAATTATATACATGAAAGTAACTCTCTGTCCGTTACCGTCTAACGCCTAAGCCACTTAAAGAGTTTGTTACAATTTGGTGCACAGATAGACTACCTAGACTTAGGAAAGGACAACGGCGACTTTTATCACAGAAAAGAGTTGAAAAGAGTGGAAATGAGGAGTAAAAGTGTGCATGGAAGGATCTTGGCACTCTTTGTATGCTATTTTAACCGACTTCAAAAAGGAGGAGGTTATCAATCCAGTTGTATTTCAATTGTGAATCAATTTAGATGGTTATTTTTGGTTGGTAGATTATAGTTCAGAGGTGGTCATATAAATTTTATCGAAATCAGTGCGGCGGTTTTTGAAATATGAACAACAAACTAAAATTTGCGTTCATGTAATCAGTCGATATATCTACTAATATCTACTAATAGACTCTAATAAAATTTGGTGGAACGTCCCAATATGATTTTAAATTAAAGTCTGTTTTTGATTAATTTTTTGAGAACATAGTTTCTTTGTAATTTGTCGTGTAAATTGTACATTTATTAATAAACTAGCTGAACCCGCCACTTCGTTCGCGGAAGCAGATGTTACTGACTTATACATTAATTGGAAGTATCGTACGTCAAATATTTGGATATATAGTCATTGAAAAACCTTTTGAGTTTGAGTGAATTTGTTTTTCCACACAAAAATTTATTTAATTTTATCTTTATTTTTCTTTTTTAAACAAAATCAAACATACTTAGTAAGATTTCGTAGTATCGAACATAGCCGTAAGTGTTAAGTTTGTAGGATTTTTATAGGATACATTATGAAAAGTCTGAAGCTAATGTGCATGATCTGATACCTATTTACCTATTTCTTTTTATTCGCAAGCTGTTTTCTAGCTGTTACCCGCGACTTCGCCGGCGTAAAATTTTGAACGAAGCCTGTGTGGAATCAAAATAATTAAAATTTTGAGTTTTAATGATATTCAAGCAAGTTGAACCCGTAAATCTAAGCCAAGTCCTAGTTAAATGTTAATGTATGAATTTAATTGTAGGTAACACAGAAAAAAATCAAGAACGAAAGAATCCAAATTTGGCATCATAATCCTTTTAGCAGCAAAAACTTATTAGTACAATTTGGAATACCAGTAACGCCACCTAGTGATGAAAGAAAAAATATATACCACAAAAGCAAAACATCAATTTAAATGGCCTTTAGTGCTTTTAGATTTAAACTGGCATTAGCGCCGTTTAATGAGAATATTATGTTGCTTGTTATTTTGATTGTGAACGCAAATCACCTATATTATCTACGCCAAAACGGGTGCATATATTTTTCATTTTGGCTTTTACCTTACCATCACATCAAGTTCCTGACGAAAACATATGCTTATATTAATATGGAGTTAAATGAAAATGTAGACTTATTAGCCCATGTGAAATTTTAGACTCTAAACTATATGTGTTTTGTATGTCAACCCATATCGTTGTGCCGTTTTGACGTGATAGTTAATATTTGTTTCCTTAGGGCCCATGCTTCTTTTCAGGTTGATAGGTAATAAATACATAAATGTGGTATTTCAGACTATGAGTTATTTTTGTTTCAATTTTCTACCAAATTTGCTTAGTCTTTCCTACGTCACAGTAACCTATAAGTAACCGATTTGCTATTTCTGAGTTCAAACTACGTGTGTTTCGAATTCCATCCAAATATGTTCAGCCGTTCCAACGTTGTCCTGTAAATATTATGAATGTCACTGTTTGGATGTTTGTTACGTAATACATAGAGTACTTATACATAGGCAATGTTTAGCCTATGTGTTCTTCCAGACTGTAATCTAATTCTATTTCAAATTTCAACCCGATCACTTGATACGTTCCGCTATGATTAAAGCGGCAATAGAAATACATCATCTGCGAAAGTTTCAACTGTCTAGCTATCACCGTTCTTGAGATACAGCCTGGTGACAGACGGACGGACGGACGGACGGATAGCGAAGTCTCAGTAATAGGGTCCCGTTTTTACCCTTTGTGTACGGAACCCTAACAACGGTCTGCTTCGGTCACCGAAGCTTGTTGAACACTACCTTTAAATTTTAAACAGTATTTGGATTGAAATAATACGTTTTCTAATAAGTTACGGCTGGTCTAGTAAGTTACAGCTGACCTAGTCGGGAGAACGGCGACTGTCGATCCGGAGACCCAGGGTTCAAAACCACGCGCACCACTATCTTTTCAGAGTCATGTTCGTAATGCCGGTAATTAAAACGGTGAAGGAAAACACCGTGAAGAAACCGAAATCTACTTATAATCTAAGTTCTAAGTCATATGTCATCCACCAACCGACACTGGGCCAGCGTGGTGGATTATAGCTTGTCTCTCTCCTTGCGAGAGAAAAAGGCCCTGACGCCCAGCAGTGGGAACATTTAATGGGTTGTTTATGCTGCTACTTATTATGCTGATATGTTTTCTCCTAAATACAAAAATCTACTTCAATGACAGATAATTTAATTCTGTCATTCGACTAAATTTTATAAGAAGGTGTAACTGGCGTACATATAAATCTAAGCTGATTTTAGTTTTTTGTTGATATTTGATATCTGGTTTCGATATCTAAGATCACCTCTGAAGTATTTTCTACCAAACAAAAAAGGAATTATCAAAATCAACTAACAATTAGCGGAGTTATCGCGTAAAATAAATTCAAATAAAAAAACATGCAACCCGATTGAGAATATCCTCCTTGTTTGAAGTCGATTATAACCGAATGATGTTTGTTTTTCCACACAAAAATATTTTTTTGACAATTATTTTGTCATCCAAATGACGGCGATCACGTGGGCACTTTCTAGTATTTAGAATCTAGATATTCTGTGGATCGTCTGTGATACACAGAATACTTAGAAGGTAGTATGTACCGAACACGCCGCGCGTGTCGTTATTATTTAATGTTTGTGTAATTTCCGAACCAACAGACCGATATTGTTCAAATTTTGACGGGACAATATAAAAAATGTGTTCTTTCTAACAATAAAAGAATTATTGAAATTAAACAACGCAAACATGAGTTACAACCAAATACACATTTTGACTTTCACCCCCTCCCGCAAAAAAACCGATCAGAATTTGGGGATCAAAAGTAGTCTACAGCAATGTCCTTAGTATAAACTAAAATCAGGCCAAGTTTCAGCTGAATCGAATCAGTAGTTTCGGCGTGATGCGTGATCCCTATACAGAAAGACAGACAGACAGACAGACAGACAGACATGAAAGAAAAAAAATGCAGTTTCGCCATCAGTATCGACTATGGAGTGCCCCAAAAAAATTTTTTTCAAAATATCTTCAATGTACAGAATTCGACCCGTTACAGTTTTATTATAAGTATAGATATATTAATAAATATAAAACTTTGACTTAGACCGATTTTGATTAGGAAACGTGAATTTGTATGGTAGTAAACATACGAGTAGGTACTGTCTCAATTACTTTAATAAATATGTGGCGCGGACGAAGTCGCGGGTAAAAGCTAGTTATTGTAATAATTGTGTTATTTAATGCACAAACATATTGTATATTTTCATTGGATAAAACTGTTCGAACTATTTAAAGATTCTATTATCTTATAGGTACCTGTACACAGCGTATACATTGTAACACGTTCTATTCTAACCGGAAATAACATGATGAAGTGATTCGCCTGGACGGCGGCATGCCCGACATATATCGACTGTTCCATCCTTCATTATGGATTTGTGGTAGTTATTCGTCTTGATAACATCATCTGCAATTGCACAGGCAAAACTCTCTGTTTCTCCGAAGAGATTTAATAGTGGTTAAGTAATTTTTGCTCTCAGAATGAATGGAAGCAGCTTGTATGTAGTAGGTAAGCACGTAATGGATAGTTATTTGTTTCCGTGATACTATCAGACTTATGGAGCAGGAAGGTGACTCTGGTGCTCATGAAACTGGGAAAATAACCCGTCTCGAGGGATTCTTGGAATTGTGTTGCGAAATGGTCATATGAGAATCGAAACCACTTTATCCAGAAGTTATGTACGGCGACCGGGCCAGGAGTTTTTCGTGCTGAGCCGTACAGAAGGCACAACTTACATCTACGGAGTCTTTCGAAATTATTAATGTCGCTTGCGTATTATGACGCTGTAACTCGTTTCTTCGACTGTGTGATCATTTACCTGTATTATTATCATATTAGTCTGTCTTGTACCAAAATTGAGCAAAGGCCTCTCTGCCCTCCATCCAATATTCTTTATCGAGAGCTATTGTGACATGAGTGATCCTTGTTGTGGTTGTTGAGTACGTCTTTCCACTTCTTTCTGGGCCGACCTGGTATTATTAGGGTTGATTTTTGCCCATTATAATTATTAATCATATTTCTTTCTGTCACTTTAAAATATTCATAGGATCTATTATACATGTATTATTTTTTTGGTTTTTATATTCGTATTAGATACAAAACACAAGGTTTGAGTTTTTGATCTTCCTGACTTCTTTGTGACCACAAGAGCCTCGAGGTAGAACTTAAAAATAACAGTTTAATCGTGATTTTGCAGCTTAGTCAAAATAATAGGCACAGCTTACAGTATAAGATCGTAAATGGTTAAGGCAAGTCTAATCTTCTCACACTTTACGCAACAGACGTGATGGTCTCAGAATTTGTCTTGATGATCGACAAAGAAGCCAAAAAAGTAACAAGATTCGTAAAATTATGTCGTTGTTTATACGTCTACGTAAAATCTCCACAAACAAAAGTAAGAGTTCATTGTTACACTTTCTCGACATTTTGCTAAAAAAGAATTAGCCGTCAAACTTGGTGTGGCAAAACTAGTGTCGACCCGTGTAATGAAAACAATAAAAAGTTATTTACAAAGTGTCTGGTAATGAGAGTCAGTAGGCTACCAAAGAGGCCGAAAAGATTTGAGTCCGGTTTCTCAAGCGTAAGGTCGGTCTAACCTTGGAGTACTTTTCTAAATATTATAGATGATCGAGTTTTTGATTCTCATGGTTTTCCAAGATGTCACTACTCGTGACGTCAGATAGCGTAGTGGGTTACGTGTTTTGACTCTGTCGTTGTGAGCGAAAGTCCTGACCACTAAGTTTCGACTGTGGAAAAATAAAGTTGGTTTTAGTACTGTTAATACTTTATGTTTACAGAGAGTAAACATAGATGGCGCTGTAGGTCGTTAGAACACGCGCTGTGTTTGCTCACTCCATGAGGGATGATTTCTACGGATAGCTTAGTTCTTTACGACATGTTAAAATACTGAGAAAGGTATTCCTAGTTTTTTGGAATTGTTTGCATGACTTGCGTTATGCATTCAATATAAATGTATTAAAGCATTCTAGTTGTCGGATAGTTTTGAAGTAGAGTGCGTATCGATGTTATACATACGTATAACACCGATATTAGAGAAACTGAAAATAAATATATGATAGGTTATTAAATGATGTTCCATTGCCTGACCCTATAGTGAGTGGCTGGCCATGGTAGGAGCAATATCTTAGTAACGCTTGTAGGACATTGGTGACAGTGCCGTCTCAGAATGGTGAGCTAAAAGCAAGCTCACCGGGAAATAAGATCGATTGAAATGATATAGTTTTCAATGTTTCCTGTTAATAAGCCTATTTCTAAGGGTCTAGTAGTACATAGTTAAAATAGAGTTTTCTAAGGTAACAGTTATGTTTACTTCGGGCACAAATAGTGCGTGCGTTCATTAGAAAAGTAGAATGTAATGTTAGTATGGATCTGAAAATTTAGTATAAATGAAAAGTTTTATTTTACTCTTTAATAAACATTATTTTACTTTAGAAATTTTAACGTATGGACATGACGAAGGTCATATCAAATGTTAATGTCTCACCTCTACCGGTTATTATGAAGTTGTTGACGTACATACGTCTATCAGGGTCAACAGATCCAATTAGGTAGATCCAACTTCACAAAGAGGTCCAGCGAAGGATCCACCTCGGATGGGCAGCTTTCGGGAATCTTCGGCACACCTTTGAGTCCAAATACCCCAAATTCTGTAGACGAAAGTCTACAATCAGTGCGTGTTGATGTCGGTAGTATAGATATCCCGGTAGTAGAACAAGTTGCCGGATTCGAGGGTTATCCTATTCTCGCCCAGTCTACGGCCTTCGGATAGCCCTAATATATCCCAGCGCAACTTGTCCACTTTTACTTCCAGCTCCAGAATCTTTTCGTCAGCCATCAGCGTCCGTGCGTTATACGTTGCCAGGTCGAGTCGTTGCGTTTGGTGGCGGGGCGTCTGCCGGGGATTCTTAGCACCCTATGCTCCGCCAGAACCAAGGCTGGCATCAGTGCCTGGAATAACGGAGCCGCCGGGGACTAGGGGCCGTTTCTTTTTTGTGATCATCATATGGGGACCCCCCATATTATTATGATGATCTGTGATGATGTTTGCCATAATCACCACGCTTGGCAGGCTGGTTGGTGACTGCGGAGCCAATCCTTTGCACCGATGACGCCGCTGCCCATCATCGGCCTGGTCAATTTAGGACTGGGTTTGATGAAATGGATATACCGCCATTGGTTCGGTCGCCAGAGCCTCGTTAGTTGGCAGCAGGGTGTACCACGCGCAGGAGAGGTTGACATTTGGGGAAGCTAGATGTTTAGCGCTTCCCCCTTACACCCCCCGATGATTATGATATGATTTCGAAAATATAATTTGCTTTTTCTACTTGGACAACACTGATTTACAAAATCAACATCATTTAGTTACAACGAGAGACAATTTCTGGTGTCTAAAAAGTTATAAAAAATTGGCAGAACTGTAATAATAAATGTATATATAATATGTGTCAATAACAGTAACATATAAGTAAAGAATTTATTGTCAGCAGACATTTACGTATTCGAAATTAAACTAGTCTTAGGTCATTGACAGGTATCATGTAGTTAAGATAATCATTAATTCTATAAAAGCAGGGTTCTAGTTAATAAGCTGTTAATTTGTGCATCGATCTAAAGTATTGAAAGTAAGAAGTGTAACTGAAGGTACAATTTCATTAGGTAATTTATTATAGATTTTTACTGCCATACAGTATAAATTACGTTTGTAAAGTTGTAATGTGTATTTTCCAGGAAACACTAATAAGTCGTGTCGATTGGATACACAATTTTCGAAACATTCGTCTGTTTTTAGCCACAATGAGGCACATATGCTTTGATGTACATGCAGGTCTTAGTGCAAGAACTCCAAGCACCTTGAATAGTGGCCTACAGTGAGCTCGAGACTGCGTCCCGCGGAAGGCTCTAATGCATTTCTTTTGAACTCCAAAAACCTGACGAGGGAAAGACGCAGGCGTGTCTGTTCTCCGCAAAAAGGAGTCCTTTCCAACAGACTCCTACTTTTCGCGGTGTATCCGTGCCGGTATCCGACCATCTCGAGCTGTTGGGCGTTACTTTGTCATCGACTCTCAACTTTGGCTCGTATATCGAATCTAAGGCTAAATTAGCTGCCAAAAAACTAGGTGTCCTCTCAAAGGTGCGAAGGTACTTTAAGTCTGAACAGTTGCTCACGATATACCAAGCACAGATTCGCTCCTGTATGGAGTACTGCTCGCACCTTTGGGATGGATCGGCTAAGTATCAGCTGGAGGCTCTGGAATCGATCGAGAGACGTGCCAAAAGGCTCATAGGCAATGACATTCTCGTGCGAAAAAGACTGCAAAGTCTCGAACATCGCCGGAAAATTGCTAGCTTATCGGTTTTTTATCGGATACACTTCGGAGAGTGTGCGACTGATTTATACGATCTAATACCACCTTGCCCATTTTTCTATCGGAATGCTCGTAGCTCGAAAAAGCGACATCGTTTCATGGTTGATGTTCCAAAGACACGAACGAAGAGATTTGACTCTACTTTTGTGATAAGAACGTCTAGGCTGTGGAATACGTTGCCTGAAAGGGTTTTTCCCGATAGTTACAATCTTTGTGTCTTCAAATCGAGAGTGAATCGGTTTCTTATAGGTAACACGCTTCATCGTAGACCGCATCATCGTTTAACATCAGGCGAGATGGCGGTCAAGTGTAAACCTATAAAAGTTAAAAAAAAAAAGAAAAAAAAACCTTTGTAGTATCTCCGAGTTATCATAACAATCCCATAGTTGAGTACAGATGACACATACATATGGTAGGCACACAACGACGCTTTTTCGGAAACAACCTGCCTTAATCTTAGATCGAATACGAACCTATTCAGTTTATCGCATACCGCAGCACAGTACGTTTTCCAATTTAGGTGCTCGTCAAAATGAACGCCTAAACTTTTTTTTGCAATTTATTTATGTGTAACATATTGAATTTACATATGAATAACATTGGGAACGACGACGGGTCCTACTGTTATTCAAATTTGACGTTCATATGAATAACAGTAAGACCAACACGGGTCCTACTGTTATTATATTGATGCCATTTGATTTATATGTTTTGGATTGTATGAAATAAATGTTATTAATGTTAATATTCAGCCATTGTCTAGCCAAATTATTAGATAGCCGATTGTTCCTTTTATATCATTTAAAAATTTTCTGATATCATTGCATTTTATTGGAATAATTGTGGTGCCAATAAATAAAATTAACATGTTTGACGTAGCGTTAGGCAGATCGTTGATATAAGGCTAGAATAGGTTAGAAACTTGTTGCACACCATTTTTGTTATTTTCATTATAACCTGATTTGTAAGTATGTACGTCTTGCGTTTTTTTCGCGTTGTATTATTTCGGCACATTGTTTTCTGTCTTTTAAATAGCTGGCAGTCCAATCCAGGGCATTACCGCGAATGCCATTCTTCTCTAATTCGTTTAAGAGTGATTTATATTGTGATTTACGAAATCGAATTTCAGCACATTATTTTTTCTTGCCTGAAGAGAGTAGCAGGAAGCCGATGAATGTGGAGAGCCGAGGACCGGATTTGGTGGCGCATTGGAAAGGCTTATGCCCAGCACTGGACGACAAAGAACTGGTGATGATGATGATGATGATGATGATGATTTTTTCTAAGAAGTAAGAAGTTATAGACTCTATTGAACAAGAGTGACGGCTCCAGGCGCGGTCCCATCATCGAATTTTTTTGGGGTCACCAGTAGAAATATAATAAATCGAGTAAAAAATACTTTACTAGCAGCGCCTCACGGTTTTACCCTCGTAGTACCCGTTCCAGTTGTTTTCCCGCGTTAAAAAAGTAGTCTATGTAGTAAGAGATATTTATATTATTTTTTCGATCTTATTTGATACCCATATTAAGTAAGGGAGTTGTGAAAAAAGAAATGTATTTCGCTATTTTGTGGAAGCGGCCATCTTGGATTTGAAATTTGTCATAGGGCAATGTATTCTACTTGTCAAGCCCTTTCGTTTGATACCCATATTGAGGTAGTAGTGAAAAAAAAATCACCATTTTGTGGTGGCGGCCATCTTGGATTAGATTTTTTATAGTGTATAGTATTCTACTAGTCAAGCCCTTTCATTTGATACCCATATTGAGGTAGGTTGTGAAGAAATATTTTGTCCCCCATTTTGTGGCGGCGGCCATCTTGAATCGATATTAACCAAACATAGCTAAGAACATCTGCACGGATATTAACTTTCAAGTAAAAAAACCACATCGAAATTGGCCCATCCCTTTGAGCTCTACGGTGCCACAGACAGACACACACACAGACAGACAGACAGACATCGACGTCAAACTTATAACACCCCTTTTTTTGGTCGGGGGGTTAAAAATAACAATTGATTAATTATTAGTTGTGATGTTATTTACAACAGTTAACAATTAATTGTTAATTGTTAACTATCTGGCTGCCATCACACAAGCTTTGCTTAGTTTGGGGTCAGATGGTGTTGTGTGTGAATTGTCCACCAATATTTATTATTATTATTATTCACGTATTTATTTCTTTTCTTAAGACTAAGTTTTTACAATATTGATATATAAAACAACATAAAAACATTATAAAAACTTAAACCTAGTTTGCCGCCAGCAGCGGGCAGGGCCCAAGCTACCGGTGGTTAGGGCTGCAGAGTGAGGAACCTCCTGACGATGCGCGCTGTGTCAAGGATGACCGCCTTCTGCATCTGACCCTTGATCCAACCATCTAGCGAAAGTCTCTTGAGATGTTGGTCGAGACTTTTCGCTACAAGGCCGTTTGCCGACACGACTATGGGGACTATGATCGTGGAATCAACATTCCACATGGCGGTAACCTCGTGAGCCAAGTCAAGGTACTTGCTAAAGCTTGTCCTTCTCAGCTTTCACGAGGTTCTCGTCATGTGGTATGGTGATATCGACGATCACAGCTCGACGTTGAGACCGGTCTACCAGCACGATATCAGGCTTATTGGCGACAATAGTCCTGTCCGTGATGATAGAGCGGTCCCAGTAGAGCAACGCACGACCATTCTCGAGAACTGGCAGAGGTGCGTACTTATAGTACGGCACCTCGGACTCGACAAGGCCGTGTCGAAGAGCAAGTTGCTGGTGGATGATCCTGGCTACTAGGTTATGTCTGTGCAAGTACTCGCCGTTAGCAAGATGCGAACAACCGGAAATAACATGACGAAGAGATTCGCCTGGACGGCGGCATGCCCGACAAATGTCGACCGTACCGTCCTTCATTATGTATTTCCGGTAATTGTTCGTCTTGATAACTTCATCTGCAATTGCACAGACAAAACCCTCGGTTTCTCCGAAGAGGTCCCCGAAGCGCAGCCAGTTCACCGACGCGAGCAGATTCACATCGGGTCCCGTCAAGGCCCGATAGAATCGCCCATGCAGCTCCTTGCTCTTCCACACTTCCTTGCGATCATCAGTGCTGAGCACCGATGGTTTGCGCCAGTTCTCGTTTGCCAATGAAAGAGGCGTGAAGCTCCTGTCAACTGCCACAACATCGCGATGCATCCCGGACTCGCTGTTGCGGAAATAATCCCTGAGACTGCATACTTCGCGGTTGTGTAGGTTCTTGGCATTTAAAAAGCCTCGACCCCCCCATTTCCGCGGAATATACAGTCTCATAACAGACGAGCGCGGGTGTAGCATGCGATGAGTTGTGAGCAGTTGACGGACCTTTCTGTCCAGGGCGTCGAGCTCAGTCTGAGTCCAGGGCGTCGAGCTCAGTCTGAGTTATTATTATTATTATTATTATTATTATTATTAATTGCAAGGTTCATAATTAACAATTAATTGTAAGTTGCAAGTTTTACAATTAACAATTAATTAATTGTATTTTTTTTAACTTTTATAGGTACACACTTGACCGCCATCTCGCCTGATGTTTAACGATGATGCGGTCTACGATGGAGCGTGTTTACCTAGAAGAAACCAATTCACTCTCGATTTGAAGACACAAAGATTGTAACTATCGGGAAAAACCCTCTCAGGCAACGTATTCCACAGCCTTGACGTTATTATCACAAAAATAGTGTCAAATCTCTTCGTTCGTGTCTTTGGAACATCAACCATGAAACGATGTCGCTTTTTCGAGCTACCAGAATTCCGATAGAAAAAAGGCCAAGGTGGTATTAAATCGTACAAATCAGTCGCACACTCTGCGAAGTGTATCCGATAAAAAACCGATAAGCTAGCAATTTTCCGGCGATGCTCGAGACTTTGCAGTCTTTTTCGCACGATCGATTCCAGTTGATACTTAGCCGATCCATCCATCGATCGTCGTGGAGGACCCTCATCAGGAATTTTACTCACTCAATTTTACTCTATTTAAATTTATTTGTAGTTTTTTTTATTGCGGGAATAACTTACAAATGATTACTTGAAATTACTATAATTACTAGGTGTCCTCTCAAAGGTGCGAAGGTACTTCAAGTCTAAACAGTTGCTCACGTTATACCAAGCACAGATTCGCTCCTGTATGGAGTACTGCTCGCACCTTTGGGATGGATCGGCTAAGTATCAACTGGAAGCGATCGTGCGAAAAAGACTGCAAAGTCTCGAACAACGCCGGAAAATTTGCTAGCTTATCAGTTTTTTTATCGGATACACTTCGCAGAATGTGCGACTGATTTGTACGATGTAATACCACCTTGGCCTTTTTTATCTATATATATAAAAGAAAGTCGTGTTAGTTACACCATTTATAACTCGAGAACGGCTGAACCGATTCGGCTGAAAATTTGTGAAGAGGTAGCTTAGAACCAGGAAAAGGACATGGGACGTCAAAAAACGACAAACGACGAATATCCCGTTGGACCGCGTTCCCGTGTGACGTGACATAAAACGTAAACGACAGCTAAACGTCATTTCATCGTCGTCATGTCAACGGTGACATCACCGAATGGAAGCCAAAAGAAAAAGTTGAAGTTGAAGAACCTTTGCTAATCTTTGTTTCTAAATCTGAATTGGTACGACCAATTTCCGACAGGTGGTGTAGCAGATAGCTGAAGTGTTTTTTTTGTTTGAAAGCGATATTCTCAGGAATGTCTGAACCGATTTCAGTCATTCTTTCATCGTTGGATATGTACCGGATCCCGATGAGTGCTATATAATGTACCACGGGCGAAGCTGGGGCGGACATCTAGTTATAAATATTAAATTTATATTTTTAATTGTTGTAAAAAAACAATTAAAACTGACAATTTATAATCTTGTCATCAAAAATATTATCTTAATGCTAATATTAGGCCTCCGTACCTACGCCTCCCCTAATTAAAATAAATTAATTGCAATATGCAATTAACCCACTCACTGCAATTAAATCAATTGTAATTAAATTAGTTGCAATTATTTTTACAATCAATTACTAAGAAGATTAAAATATTAATTGATTTATTCCCAACACTGGCTTGACTATAGACTAAGATCGTCCCGCGGGGGAGCGGTATGGGCAGGCTGGCTGAGAACGGGTTTTTTATAAAATAACCTAGAAAAAATCCGATATTTATCAGTTTTGTATTTCGTTTTGTAGTGTTAGAACTCTTCGCAGATTCCGTCTCGGGATGTACCACACCTTTGCCAGCTATTCTACCGCCATGCAGTAATGTGTAAACTTCACTGTGTTCTGGTTTGAAGGGCAATGTTTCTTGTTTAATTACAGGGCATAGAGATAAAACATCATTTCTCTGGGTGACGAACTCTGTGCAGTGCTAAGCAATGATTTGGACTCTTCATGTTCCAATAGCTGCGTGACACTATGCTGATATGGGCAGGCTAGTTGCTTACCATCTGACACATGTCCTGCTCGTCTTGTCACTCTATACTATACTATACTATACTATACTATACTATAAAAAAACAGCCTTGATGAGAATTCGTAACTAAAATAAGTTATCTCCCTGTACTAATTTTTACTTTTTCTTTTTTCAGAATAGAAAATGGCCAACTAATTACTTTTAATCCGGAGGCGTTTGTAAGGACGAGAAAAAATATGCAGCCGTTTTTAAAGAAAATACTACAATCGCAAATATTCCAGCAGGTGAGATTTAAAACATATTGATAGGTACAATAGAGAGTACAAGATATTGATGGACAATTCACACACTTGTGTGAATTGTCCAATTGAATAGCGTTGTCGCTATATGTCCCCAAACTAAGCAAAGCTTGTACTATGGCGGTCAGATAGCTGATATAATGCATATATAGTTTTAAATACATAGAAACCCCCAGAGATAGTACAAATATTTGAATTGATCACACAAACATTTGCACTGAGTGGGAATCGAACCCACAACCCTCGGTTTCGCAGGCAGGGGTAGCTCTGCAACCAAGTCACGAGGCCAGTAAATTATAATATTTAATCTTATACCTTTAAACGAGCAATTCTTGTAGGTATATTTTTTCTATATATATATAGAATCTGAATCTCGGAAACGGCTCGAACGATTGTCATGAAATTATGTATGCAGGGAGTTTCGGGGACGGTAAATCGATCTAGCTAGGTTTTAATTTTTTTAAACATTATTTTATGCGCATTTTTAGACAATGAAAAACTCCTACAATGTCATTAGAATACGATAACTTATTTCGCCACTGTTCTTTAAGTCTAAATAGTTCAGACGGAATATGCTCGCCCTCGGAGTGAACAGGCCCCGGTTCGAATCCTGATGGTTACACTCGGGTCTTTCCTTTTTGTTCTTTTTTTTTTGAGAAAATCTTTTACTTAACCTTTCAAGTACTTCCAGTCTCTCCGCAACAAACTTCTACGCATGACTCTCATAGTGCTAGGTTAACGTGCAGAGTTTTTTCTTCTCGGGTCGGAATCAGTTATCACACAACAACACGTCACCGAAGCAAGTTGTTGTGTCATGCCCAAGTTGCACCACGTGTAGGTTCCGGAGCCTCTTTGCAAGTTACATAATTGGCCAATTAATACACTAATTATGATCTAATGTTGATACTCTCTATCTTTCTAACATGAAGTATTGATATTGCGTCTGATTGTACATGTCCCGTCAGACATTGATTATCCCTACGTTGTTCATCAAAGACTTTTGGAATTTTAGTCATTATGGGTGATTTTAGGATGTGTTCATTACGGTCTCACTACAATATGAAATTCATTCAGTCTAAACAGACCTAGAGGACAGGTTTGGGCAAACCTAAAAATTGTATCCTCAATTATGGCTTTATTTATGATTCTTAGTAGATAGGAGATATATATCAATGAGTTCATTATCGTTTAAAGAAACAATAACTATACTTCGTTTTTTAGTATGATTTTTTTGTGACGTAGCGATGCCGACGGCGGCGGTAGGGAGCTCAACGAGTTAATTATGAGTAAATCCGATTTGTGTACGATTAGCTTACATGTTTGCATTTTGCATAATAAATGTGACAAGAACAAAATTAAAAATTTTGACTAACCCCCGACTACCTCGGATCTCGGATTGTCTGTATAACGTTCTACTAGTCAAGCCCTTTCATTTGATACCCATAATAAGGGAGTTGTGAAAAAAGAAATGTATTTCGCCATTTTGTGGTAGCGGCCATCTTGGATTTAAATTTGTCATAGTGCAAAGTATTCTACTAGTCAAGTCCTTTTATTTGATACTCGTATATTAAGGTACCTTCGGTTTGCCGACGACATAGTCATTGTGGCGGAGTCGCTGGAGGACCTCGGTGCTATGCTCAGGGACCTCAGTAGAGTATCCCAACAGGTAGGTTTGAGGATGAATATGGACAAGACGAAAGTCATGTCAAATGTTCATATCTCACCTGTACCGGTTATTGTTGGGCATACCACACTCGAAGTTGTTGACGAATACGTCTACCTGGGTCAAAAGATCCAATTAGGGAGATCCAACTTCGACAAAGAGGTCCAGCGAAGAATCCAACTCGGATGGGCAGCGTTCGGGAAACTTCGGCACATCTTTGAGTCCAGAATACCCCAATGCCTAAAGACGAAAGTCTTTAACCAGTGCGTGTTGCCAGTGATGGCTTATGGAACTGAGACGTGGTCCTTAACTGTGGGCCTCATAACGAAGCTCAAAGTCACACAGCGAGCTATGGAGAGGGCTATGCTCGGAGTCTCTTTGCGCGACAGAATCCGTAATGAGGATATTCAAAAGAACGAAAGTGGCCGACATAGCTCAAAGAGTAAGCAAGCTGAAGTGGCAATGGGCAGGCCACATCGCTCGCAGAACCGACAACCGATGGGGAAGAAAGGTTCTCGAGTGGCCACCACGTACCGGAAGACGCAGTGTTGGACGGCCTCCCACTAGATGGACAGATGACCTCATAAAGGTCGCTGGTAACCGCTGGTTGCAGGTTGCGCAGGACCGTTCGTTGTGGAAATCTAGGGGGGAGGCCTATGTTCAGCAGTGGACGTCTTGCGGCTGATGATGATGATGATGATATTAAGGTAGTAGTGAACAAAATAACATAATTCAGCATTTTGTGGTGGCTGTCATCTTGGATTTGAAATTTGTTATAGTGTATAGTATTCTACTAGTCAAGCCCTTTCATTTGATACCCATATTGAGGTAGGTTGTGAAGAAATATTTTGTCCGCCATTTTGTGGAGGCGGCCATCTGGAATCGATATTAACCAAACATAGCTAAGAACATCCGCACGGATGTTAACCTTCAAATAAAAAAACCGCATCGAAATCGGCCCATCCGTTTGAGCTCTACGGTGCCACAGACAGACACACACACAGATAGTCAAACTTATAACACCCCTTTTTTTGGTCGGGGGTTAAAAAATAACCAAACGAAATCAGACACTATTCTTTCACATGTTTGTGACATAATCATAACTTTGTGAATTTTCACATTCCATAACTCATAAACTGAGCTAGTGGAATGAGGGTTAGACAGAAAAAAGAGCTTGAAATGCTAATTTAAATAATCAAATAAAAAAGAATTAACTAACTCGACTTAGTTAATTTTTGCTCTACGGGGGCGATATTTGCGCATGAAAAATTTACAGTTACTATTATTTTTATTACTGTTTTATTAACATTAACATTCAGATTTGTACGGCATTGACTTTTCATACACGAATGTATTTAAATTCTAATAAATTACCTGAATGCCGTCTAAATAAATATCGTACCACCTATCACCATAAAAGTACATTTCGTTAAATGGTTTTTTTCTGTAGGTTGTCCCCCGTAACTGACTTTTGGACTAACGAAAATGTACGGTTCGTGAAAAAATGCTATCTGTGCATAATATTCTTTCTGAATAAATTAATTTTTCAACACCTTTGATGTAATTTTTTACCTACCACTTCATGGGCAAGGGCCCATAAAGTGGCTCTAATGTTACCGCAATTAGATAGGTATATTATGACACCTGTAATCAAACCGTGACTTTTTCATTATTATTACTCAAGGGTAAGGGCCGCAATTGTCAAAAACTATTTAAGATCTACATTGCTTCTGCAAAGGCTAAATTATTTAGCTATAGTTTTGACTACCTAATACTTCGTTAATCCGCTACTTCGTTCGCAAATGCAGGCGACCCTTTGTGTCCGGCGCCCAGGGCGGTCGTCCTACCGCGCCCTACTCTAACGCCGTTATTGATCTTTGACTAGCCTCTGTTCATTTCATTTAGTTACACTGTCGGCCACCTAGTGTCCACGAAACTCCCTAATCTGTCAAGATGGCGACGGCAAATAACAAATTTGATGTTTCTTTTTATTGTACGTGCCCTTTATTGTACGTGGAGGTAATACATTTCCGTATACCCTTCGACTGGTGGAGACGGTCGGATTATCTCGGACTCGATACCATGAGTAGACGTGGACCTCCACGGGGTTCCATCTTTGCCGCTGACGGCGGGAACTGGACTGGACGGGGCAGCTCGCGCAGCTCTCTCTCTCTCTCTATTCTCTGTGGTCCTCATGACTGAGGATTGTGGTCATCGCTGGATGTGGATGCTCTACACCTAGATTTTGTTATCTGCTTTCACCGATTCTGGTCATCACGTCTCTGACGACTATATGCATATTATTGTTATATATTTTGAATAGAATGCATCCTTGCCGCACCCCGATCTCTGTTTCGAACATATTGGAACAGTCGGTGCCGATTCTGACATAGCATCGGTTTTCAACATATAGGTGTTGTATCAGGCCAATAAGATGTTCAGGAGTTCTCATCTCGCGTAACACAGTCCGCAACTTGCCCAATCGCACGCTGCCAAAAGTCTATGAAATACATGACTGGGCTATTAGCTTCACTGTGGGTAACCAAGCCACGACTACTGAGTCCCCCCACTTCGTTAATGCGGGAACCCTTCGAGAGAATTTGAAAATCAACCTAATCAAATTAACGGGGTCCTAGTCACAGGGGTGTAAGGGGGAAGCGCTAAACATCTAGCTTCTCCAAATGTCCAGCTCTTCTGCGCGTGGTCCACCCTGCTGCCAACTAAGGAGGTTTTGACGGCCTAACCAATATATCCATTTAAAAGCCAGTCCTAAATTGACCAGGCCGATGACGGGCAGCGGCGTCATCGGTGCAAAGGCATAGCTCCGCGGTCACCAACCCGCCTGCTAAGTGTGGTGACTATGGCAAACACTCCCCCATATAACAGTCACAAAAAAACGGGCCCTACTCCCCGGTGGGTCCGCTTTTCCAGGCACTGGTTCCGGCGGAGCATGGGATGCTAAAAATTCCCGGCAGACGCTCCGTCACCAAACCCAAAGACTCGACCTGGCAACGTTTAACGCACGGACGCTGAGGACTGACGAAAAAATTGTGGAGCTGGAAGAAGAAGTAGACAAGTTGCGCTGGGATATCTTAGGGTTATCCGAAGTCCGTAGACAGGGCGAGGACAAGATAGCCCTCGAATCCGCCAACTTGTTCTACTACCGGGAGGGAGATCAACAATCCCAAGGGGGTGTTGTGTTTATCGTCCGCAAGTCTCTCGTCAACAACGTGGTAATGATCGAAAGTATGTCGAGCAGGGCTGTATACCTTGTACTTAAAATTAGCGACCGGTATTCATTAAAGGTATTACAAGTATACGAACCGTCCTCGACACATCCCGACGAAGAGGTTGAGACCATGTATGACGACATCTCCAAAGCCATATATGTCTCGCCAACACATTTCACAGTTGTGAAGGAAGACTTCAACGCGAAACTGGGCAAACGTAGCGGCGATGAGTTGAGAGTAGAAAATTACGGATATGGGTAGCGAAACCCAAGAGGGCAACGTTTAGCGGATTTCTTGGAAAGAGAGTTCATCATTATGATGAACTCCTTTTTCAAGTAACAGCCACAAAGAAAGTGGACCTGGATTAGCCCAGCCGGTTCCACAAAAACTTGAGATCAACTTCATTGTGACGACTAAACGGCAAATATTCAGCGATGTCTCTGTGATCAGCACGGCTTAAACCGGCAGCGATCACCGTATTGTAAGAGGCACGCTGAATCTAAATATTAACTTCGAAAGATCACGTCCAATGAAGTCCACGCTCCGACCAAATTATGCTCAAATCAAAGATCCCGGTAACTTTCAACTCGAACTTCAAAATCGCTTCGAATCCTTAGATGAGTGCGTAACGGCGGACGAAATTTGTAAGAGCCGAAACCAAAATAGAACCCAAAAGTTCTGCGATCAAACTCTAAATCTCATGGCGGTCAGATGAGATATGCGGTTGCAGTCTTCGATCGACATGACGGTATACAGACGGCTCGATAGACAGATCTCTACTTGTGTGCGACGCGACGTACGCTGCTTCAATTCTTCGAGTATTGAAGAGGCGATCAAGCAGAACAAAGGCTCGAAAGTGTTCGCAAGAAATCTGTCTCTTGGGCAAAGTCAGCTGACCAAACTGAAGACTGATCAAAGCCCGTGATTTTGGAGGAGATTGAGAGGTTCTATGAACAGTTATACATCTCTATGCAAGCACAACCTGTCGTTAGCATGGCAAAATACCCCAGAGCCAAGCTGACCCGACACTGTACCGAAGATATCCCGGAAGTCAGCCTGTATGAGATTAGGATGGCCTTCAAACAACTTAAAAACAACAAGGCACCTGGCGACGACGGAATTACGACTGAGCTTCTGAGAGCGGGAGAAAACCGGTACTTAAAGTCCTCCAGAAGCTGTGCGACTCCGTCATACTTGAAGTTAATACGCCAGAAGCGTGGAGCAGAAGTGTAGTGGTGCTCTTCTTCAAAAAAGGTGACAATTCCTTGTTGAAGAACTCTCAACCTCTCTCACCGCTGAGCCACGTTTATAAGTAGTTTTCGAGGGTAATCACTTCCAGGGGACTTTCAGCCAGCCTAACAAACCGGTTTCCGAAAAAGTTACAGTACCATAAACCACATCCATACACTTCGGCAGATTATACAGAAAACCGAGCAGTATAATCGGTCACTTTGTATAGCGTATGTGGACTATGAGAAAGCCTTCGGTTCCATCGAGACCTGGGCAGTCAGGTTCAGTCAGTCAGTCTTCAGTCTCTCCAGCGGTGCCGCATCAAATATCGCTATATCGAAGTGTTGAAGTGTATTTACAGCAAAGCCACAATGTCTTTCCGATTACAGGACCAGGGCAATACGTATCCAGCTACAGAAAGGCGTGAGACAGGGAGATGTTATATCTCCGAAACTGTTCACTGCCGCGCTGGAAGATGTTTTCAAGCTACTGGACTACATCGGATATGGTATCAATATTAACGGCGAATGCATCACTCACCTTCGGTTTGCCGAAGACATAGTCATTGTGGCGGAGTCGCTGGAGGACTTCTGTGCTATACTTAGGGCCTCAGTAGAGTATCCCAACAAGTAGGGTTGAGGATGAATATGGACAAGACGAAGGCCATGTCAAATGTTCATGTCTCACCTGTACCGGTTATTGTTGGGAATAACACACTCGAAGTTGTTGACGAATACGTCTACCGGGGTCAAAAAAGCCAATTAGGTAGATCAACTACCAACTTCGACAAAGAGGTCCAGCGAAGGATCCAACTCGGATGGGCAGCGTTCGGTAAAATTCGGCACAACTTTGAGTCCATAATACCCAATGCCTAAAGACAAAAGTCTTTAACCAGTGCGTGTTGCCAGTGTTGGCTTATGGAACTGAGACATGGTCCTTAACTGTGGGCCTCATAACGAAGCTCAAAGTCACACAACGAGCTATTGAGAGAGTCATAGAGAGCTATGCTCGGAGTGTCTTTGCGCGACAGAATCCGTAATGAGGATATTCGCGAAAAAACGATAGTGGCTGACATAGCTCAAAGAGTAAGCAAGCTGAAGTGGCAATGGGCAGGCCACATCGCTCGCAGAACTGACAACCGATGGGGAAGAAAAGTTCTCGAGTGGCGACCACGAACCGAAAGACGAAGTGTTGGAGGGCCTCCCACTAGATAGACAGATGACCTCACAAAGGTCTCTGGAAACCGCTGGTTGCAGGTTACGCAGGACCGTTCGTTGTGGAAATCTAGGGGGGAGGCCTATGTTCAGCAGTGAATGTCTTGCGGCTGATTATGATGATGAGTCGAAGGGTAACGTGTCGCATTCAACCAACGATCCTGGCCTACCTTATCTGGGGGACAAACCCCGCATTTAGCTCTAGTGATACGACGGAAACCGGCGGCGCGTCATTGCCCCGTCACCGATGAATCTGAACCCAGGAAACGCGTGACCACCTCTGGGATTTACCAGTAAGTGAGTGTCAGATGCCCCCGCGTGTGGACACCCCTGGTCCTCTCCGACAGGTTAAGTCTGTGGTCCCGCCGCTTACCATTTTTCGTATGCAGAGGATAGGAACAACGGTGCACCGCAATACTGATAGTCCTCTTCCCCTGCAGCCCCACCTCGTCCGCCATCTAATGGTGGCGACCCTGTCAAGTCTGTGGCAGGCATTGTAATACTGACGCTCCTCTCCCGCCGCGGCCTCTACCCACGATGCCCACCCCCTAACATTGTAGCCCACCACAGTTGCACCGATGCCCAAACACCGTGCAACCTATGGCCGCATCGTGTATCTCAAACAGCTGTATCAATTTTGATGTTTTTTTTTTTCATTTGAAACCCAGCCTACTTCCGGTGATTCATAGCTATGTTTGGTTAATATCGATTACCATTCTAGAAAATGGCGATCAAGATTACCATTACATTCATTTTTCACTACTCCCTCAATATGGGTATCAAAGGAAAGGGATTGGCGAGTAGAATACTGTACAAATTTTAAATCAAAGGTAGTCAGGGCAAATTTTTTTACAAAAATTGTTTTTTTTTATTGACAAAACTCAGCGTAACTAGTCATGGGACGGCATAATTGGTATTACATGCGGGCGACGAAACTAGCGCCGTCCCTGCATTACTCACTAGCGAGTTACAGAGCTTTTTATTAATTGAGTTAAAGTCTTAAAAAAGGTTCGATAAAAAGGCTCCATCGTAGATCTCATCATCGCTTAACATCATGCGAGATGGTGGTGAAGTGCGACCCTATTATAGTTAAATAAATAGTCTCAAGATCCCGCTATACAACTACCTTCACCGAGCTGTTTATTATTATATGAAAAGTGTTTTTTATATGTAATTTAATATGTCGACAAATATATTGCAAATGGGTTGCCTAAAAAAATTTAAGTCTAGAATATGATTAGTTAACAATTAAAGAATATTTTTTTTAATATTTCACTTAAATTTATTGAATTTTGTAATATAAATAATAAAAAACTATAAAACATAACTTATTATTTTGGCTTTACTCAGTACTTACGAAATCTCATGCAAATATTTTCAAATAATAAAAAGTTTCAAAAAAACTTTCATCCCTTATTTCACCCCTTTGGAGGTTGAGTTTTGAAAAATACTGTAATACATAATTCATTATTTTGATCATGCTCAATTGGTGCGAAATTTTATGCGAATACGTTTAAGGAATAAAATGGTTCATACAAACTTCCATCCCGTTTTTTACACCCTTAGGGGTTTAATTTCCTAATGAGATTCCGTAAGCATTGAGTAATAAAGCCAAAATAATAAATTATGTAATACAATAGTTAATACAAATGTTCAATAGAACAAATGAATTAATGTAGCTACTAATGTTGCTAAAACGCTAATCGTAGATAAAAAAAAAGAAACCAATTTTTTTAGTCTGTCGGTCTTATGACCTTCGCCAAGACCCGGGTCTCAATAGCGCCTCAGCGGTAATCGCCAACTTCACACACTTGTGCCATAATCTGCTACTATGTTGTGTCAAATCACCCCCCTCCCTCTCCCCCCCTCACGGAAGAGGAGCGAGGGTCGCAAGCATCAAACTTTTCCTCTTGTCGCATGATTTTTGTACGGCGTCGTGGAACAATAGATTAGAAGGGGTATTTCAATAGGTATAGAGGTATTATGCGATGACGTTATCTCAATAAACAGGACAATACGTATATGGAAATCTAAAGAGTATTTTTCCACAAACTTTTCTTCATAACAAATGAAAATAGACTTGAAAGACATCAGTGCATCAGATAAAAACTTCCTTGTTTCTTTGTTATTGTAATTTTATGTTTTTGAAGATCACGAGCCGCTCGACCTTAAAGAGCAGACTGATTTTAGAACTGAATCTTGTCTAGATCACTGATACACGTGTAGGATTTACTCCATTGTTGGCTATACAAAAAGTGAAGACGCAAGCGAAAATGAATAAGTTTGATTTAACTAATTGTGATTTTCGATACATATTTAGTTTAGCATTGTGTCTAGTGCCCCAATGACCTCTTTCCATAGTTCTCATTTGGTATAAATAGTCCTTGTTCTGTAAGTCGCTACCACTGCTACGGTGCTCGTCGAGTGAAGCAGCTGTGGGTTCGCTTGTGTTGTAGTCACTCGCTTTGAGACCAAGTCATATATTTTTTAATAATTTTGAGACGAAATGGCCGATAACTTAATGTTCATTGGTATGTGCGACGAGGACTATATATATTTAATGGTAAGTGGCTGGCCGCGTTTATAAACCAATTTTATACAAATATAGGTAATTTATATTGTGTTCAAATTTTAAGCAAAGGCGTTCCTACTCAACTTACATTTAATTCTGTCTTGATTTAAAATAGATTAGTCGAATGTTTGTAGAAGTCGTTAAAAAGGCAATGTAGATGATCAAATTATGTTCTATCATTATTATATGAGTTATTTCATTCGAAGATATGTTAAAGAAGATTACCGGAGTAGTAAATATTCTAATGTAATGACGAAATATTAAAGGCAGACCAAAAACATGTACTTAGTCTGTTTTGCGTTTTAACAATAAATCGTTTTATAAATGAAAATGTTTTAATTTTAGTTTATCGACGAAAGATTAGACCTGCTCAATTCCGGAAGAGGGTTTAACGACGAATTCGAGATGGAGTGCAACAACTACGCGGACAAGATGAACACCGGTAGCGGGCAGAAGTTGAAACAGCAGTACCGCGACTGGGTCAAAACAGTGAAAAAAGAAGGCGGTGCTTTCTTTAAAAATTTCAAAGATAAGGTATTCTGGCTAAGTGCTGCGTTTTACATGTATTGGTTTTTGAATCATGGTTTGAGTACGTACATACTCTCATTTACTCTATACATTCTCATTTACTAATCCTACTAAATTAAACATAACTGTGTGAGTGTGAATTATACTAACTGGTTAACGGATTGAACTCGAATTCTTGTCTGAGACGTTATTACGTCTCACACATAAAATTTTCTCTGAAGTTGTTAAAATTACTGATATCTGTATAACAGAAGAATTCCCTATAACAAGGGACAAGGTGTATATTCGTCGATGTCACTTCGACTGTACCTAATGATAATTGTTTACGTGAACGAAATACGTCTTTAAACTTTTTTTAAAAAGTCATCGTCTTTGTCATTTTGTGAACGATACAAAAATTGTCATTATTTTTAAATAATTACTTATTTTCATGATTATATTATATTTAAAAAATACAAAAAGGCGTTTTGTTCGAACAGCTAGTTGATCGGTATTGTTGTACGAGTATGTAAATCCGATTATTATAAATATATAATACATAACTCTACGCATAAATTTGATTTAATTTAAAACGACTATATTACTATGTTTCATTTAATTTGTTGTTGTATTTTATTTATTAAAATAAACATTTAAAATAATTGGCATGTACCTATATAACCAATCTTAAAAGCTATTGGATATCTCGATTATTATATTCTTGAGACTAACAAAATATGAATTTGTTTTAAATACAAAATTAATTATTGATATAATTACCGTGATAATTTGTTAATTCGTTTACCATGTTATGGCACTGGTTAGGTTTGAGTTATAAACTCACTTTATGCAAAATATACTATAGCTAAAAACCTTACCGTGCTGTAACAAATCTATAAATACCAGCTTAATGGAGTAAACACGATCGTGGCATTCTAACCTAAATACCAGAAGGGTGCGATTCAGTTCCTGGGAGCTAATAAAACTTTGATACAGTTGAAATTTGGATTTTGTAAATAGCCCGTGAAATGATGATTTACTAAATATCCCGTAAAATGATGATTTACTAAATATTTCGTAAAATGATGATTTACTACACATACCATAAAATGACGATTTACTAAATATCCCGTAAAATTATGATTTACCAAATATCCCGTAAAATTATGATTTACTAAATATCCCGAAAAATGATGATTTACTAAATATTCCGTAAAATGATGATTTACTACACATACCATAAAATGATGATTTACTAAATATCCCGTAAAATGATGATTTACTAAATATCCCGTAAAATGATGATTTACTAAATGATGATTTACTTTTTTTTTAATCTCGATTTACTTTTTATTTACTTTACATAAAATGACGATTTACTAAATATCCCGTAAAATTATGATTTACCAAATATCCCGTAAAATTATGATTTACTAAATATCCCGAAAAATGATGATTTACTAAATATTCCGTAAAATGATGATTTACTACACATACCATAAAATGATGATCTATTAAATATACCGTAAAACGATGATTTACTAAATATCTTGTAAAATGATGATATTTAAGCAGTTTTTACTGGCATTTTTTTTATAGGCAGTAATGAATCTCATAAATACAAATTAGATAACAATGTCATACAATGATGTTGTTGACAATGACAAAATATTACCCGTTAAACACGGGACGGGATGAAAAATAGAAAAACATAGATACAAAATCCATCCATACTCCACTATATTCGTTACCGAAATATTTGTCCTGGGTGGGAATCGAACCTACGACCTACAGCTCTGTGTGTCCACCAACTGAGCCACACTACAGATCGCGTTGATCAGGACCTTTTTTGAATTTTCAAATGATTTTCAACTACAAAACTACAAATTTTTACGGAATGTCTTATCGTTGTGTTAATTATCTCTTGTTTTTAAATTTCGTCCTTTAGAAGCGGTATAGATTTTTGTTTAGCAGGTGCACAGAACAATTTTTTTGTAATTAAACAAGTAAATAACAAAACAATAAAATAAAACAGTAAATACCTTGCAGTATAAAAAGGAAGCATGACTGAATCGCATCCTCTCAACGCTTGCATGCTGTAAATACTTGAGTTTTTCCTTTTTTGCTTTAAAATATGAATATTTGCAGGCGAACCCAGCAGTGCAATCGGCCGTGAAATCGGTGAGTTCTCGCGCTATGGATATCTCTGCTATTCGAGTCTTGGTGGAGCTTATTTCTGAATATGTATATTGCAGTTTCTCTTCTCTCTATTAGTTTTGTCACGAAGGTGTGCGGTTTATTCTGGTTTTTGTCTTCAATTTTTGTTATTACTAGCAGTGCCTCGGGGTTTTACCCGCGTGAATCCTGTTCTCGTAATCTTCTCGCGTTGGAGTAGCCTATGTGTCATTCCAGCCTACAAACTATGTGTGTTCCAAATTCAAATCGATCTAGCCGTTCCGACGTGATTGGACAATAAATATACAAACAAACAAATTCGCAATATTAGTAGGATTTGAAATTGTAAAGATTAAATAATGATTTTTTATTGTGCTTACATGTTCAAAACATGTAAAAAAATCATCTGAAAATTCAAACCGAATTCAACTCAACGAATATCACAAATTCGAGGGATTTAAAACATACTCCAGAATTTATAGAATTTCACACACAAAATTGAGATGGTTCCGTTACGGATCGTGTGAAGAAGTTGCGTATGGATTTCATGGCCACGCCTTGCTAAAAGATTTTTTAAAATGTTTTTATTACATAATATTGATAAGTTTACGCTTGAGAGTTATCTTGGCTGATGTTTAGCGACTATGCGGTCTACGATAAAGTGCGGTTGTCTAAAATCAACCGGTAGATTCAACTCTACTTACTCCGCTACTTAGTGTAATTGTCACTTCACACACTTTTAACGCAAATACCTCGTTGCAACAATGCAACAGAGATTTATGATAGCAACATGTAGGCTATTGATGTCTATGAAAATACAAAAAACTATTTAGTTTATAAAATATATCGATTGAAATTTCCTTTGTGTGGGTCGTAAAATGAACAGCGTTTCGATGTGTAAAATTTGATTTCTTCCAAGAATTTTCATTGTGTTGTGGTTAATACTATTAGAAATACCTGAGAAAAGGGAAAGTGAACGTGAATGATAAAATGCATGGAAATATTTTTTATTAAATCCCTTGTTATATTTGTTAGGAATATTCGCTTGTGTACAAGTTTTTGTCCTGTCAACAGGATTTTTTATAGAACTTCAGAAGTAGTAGCCTTCATAAGCATTATGTAAATACACTCCACGAAGTTTTGAATTTCAGTCGTAAAAATCAGAATTTTAGACTGCACTGGGTCTTTTATTAGTTTTACACTGTATTTATTGCATGCAATCGAAATAAAAAAAATGTGGTCTTTTACAGTAGTTTAAAATGGACAATATTAGAAATATTCGCCTGAACAGCAAGTTTGACAGACTTGCAATAGTGAGGCTTTCTCAGTGAAATCGATCGATTTTCCTAGTTTTACAAGTGACGTGTGCATCGGTTTGTTTTTTCAGAAAACGAGTTATTTAAATAAGTTTTAACGTTTTGCAACAGACAACATAATATTTTAACGTCCTGAGGTACACGAACCTCAAAAACATAATGTATATCTACTAAAATTGTTTTATCTATTCTCGCAGGTAATAAATGATTGTACTTCTTATAGTTATACTGATTACAAGCACCGCTCCGCGGTTTTACTCGCGTTTCCGTTACAATAAAAAGTAGCCTATGTGTTATTCCAAATTCCAGACTGTAAGCTGTTTTCCAAATTTCAACCAGATCAATTCAGACATTACGTCGTGATTGAGCAACAAACATCCAAACATCGAAACATTCAAATTTTCTCTTAATAATGTAATGAGGAAGTAGGATAAAACATGTACCATGGACAGTGAACAAACAGCACTATTTTCAATGCTGGTGGACCAAGCCAGAAATTACGTATTCTCAGCTTACTTATACACGGGGGACACCGTGCTATAAATTACACAATTAAATTCTCGATTGCCTTGACAGAAATAACAAAGTTTTAAAAGTTTTTAAAGAAGTTTTTTTTTTCCGTTGAAAGGTCCGCCAAGGAGGGAAAAATATGAAGTCTGCCGTAAAAGGGCTGAAGAATAAAATACCAAGGACTGGCTCGCGACCGTCTTCCATCAATACGACTGACGACAGCAGGTAACTCTACCGAAGCGACGCGACGATAGGAACGTGGTACGGAGAAATTACAGGACACAAACATAAATCATCTGATATATTTATTGACGACTGTTGTACGGTATTTTGAACTCTTTTTGTTCAAGTTAATGCGTGGGACTGAACTGTCATGGGCAGGCGTGTCACTTATCGTCGGGCACAAGTCTTGCTCGTTCCATTGCTATCTTAAAAAAATAAGATTGTCAGTCTTAGGGACTGCCGATAGGAAAGTGAAACCTTATAAAAAATTTAACAGCAATAATGTTGCACAATACGTCACGCATATTGCTACATATATACTGCTGCTATGCATGTTGGTGACACTAGTTACAGAATTTTAATCATCCGAAAAGTGTCTCGTTCCGCTTCGCCACATTAGCTTGACGGTGACTCATAAGATACGATACATACGATTTTAACTTCAAAAATGTTGGAGTTTCTATGTCTATCCATATTAAATTTACGTATGATTCGGTATTGTAGTCGCACAAAATGTGGATGATGTGACGGCCCAAGTCGTCAATTTGAACTGAAAAAACTGTCGTCGAAACTGTATGTCGAAAATTTGCAGTTGCAGCGAAATTGCGGTGCGCCAAACTTATTTGCCCCGCAGACGAAGTCATCATAGAGAAACATCATCATTTACATCTATACTATATATACTAATATTATAAAGCTGAAAAGTTTGTTTGTTTGTTTGAACGCTAGGAACTCGGGAAGTACTGGTCCGAATTGAAAGATTCTTTTTATATTGGACAGTCCATTTATCGAGGAAGGCTATAGGCCATATAACATAACGCTACTATCAATAGAAGCGGAGCGTGAATCAAGAATGTAACAAAAACGGGGAACAAATATTCCTTTTTGAGAGTTTTCGTACGTTTCGTGCTTTGACATGACACATGACAGCATGTGTCTAAGATTGCGTCATTGAATATTAACCTTTGCCATAGATTACATATCTCACCTTTGCTCACAAATTAAACACCTCCCTTTGCTAATCTAAATCTGAGTTGGTACGACCAATTTCCGACAGGTGGCGTAGCAGGTAGCTGAAGAGATACTCTCAGGAATTAATGAACCGATTTCAGTCATTCTTTCACGGGATCCTGATGAGTGCTATATAATATACCACAGGCGAAGCCGGGGCGGTGTCTAGTGTGATATAAAATATCAGGAGACATACATTAACTCCGTAAGGTCAAGTCGAATCCAATCTAATCTTACTTTGAGGAGAGTCTCTGCATATATCACATGTATATATATTTTTTTCTCAAGAGACGCAGTAAAATTCCGAGTAAATATCTCCACAATTACCGGTCGTAATTGATGGACTCGTCTTATCTTTGTAGTATGGTATATTACCTATAAGATGGTGGATAATTCGGATGGATCGTTAATCGACTTAAAAAACGAAGGAGGTTCTCCTCATTTTTGTTGTATGTTTCTTTGTATTGTAAGTTATGCGACAGGTCCGCCAACGATTCTATTCTAACTTGATACATTTGAAGACTGAAAGGCCATCACTGCAACACGCACTGTCAGACGCTGGTCATACACAACACGCACTGTCACTCTTGTCACTCTATTCTATAAATAAAAACGACGTATTCGTAGGTTTCACAATATTTATGAAATTTATTCGCGCGTCAGAGTTTAATGTTAAATGATATAATTGTAAATTAAATAATTGTGTGTCGTAACTTTGTGTTTTGTTAGGTACTCCTGCGGGTCAGCGACGCCGGTGTCCTCGGACTCTTCAGACTCTCCGGCGCACGAGCCTCTCCCCTCCGCTCCCCGCGAACCTCCCTCGGCTCTGCCCCTCGACCTCCTCACTGAAATGGAGTTCCTTTTTGCTAACAAGAGCTCCCGGCGAGACAGCTTGCCGAACAGCTCGTTCAACTCGGAAATAAGTTTGGCTGATAAAGCAGTAAGTTGCACTCAAAGTTACAGTGAGCCTAGTTCACATTGCAGACCTTCAGCGCTCGAAATGACCTGAAAATATCGCATAGTGAAACTGTAGTAAATTCCGCCGCTGCTGCAGTGTGCGCTAGTCTTTACTGTAAATTCAAATCTAAAGCATCCGTCAGTCGCTTGTCTCATCTTGTGTTCACGGAACCAGTACAGAATCTTCATGTTACTCGAATTTTGTAATAACAGTATTATTTCAATGTAATCACTATTAAACCGACAGTAAATTGCTGCAAAAAAATCCAATTATATTATCGACATGACCACTTTCAATGTGGAATCAGAGCAAGAAAAGTTATTACCGTTATTTTATTTAAAGAATAAGACATTTACTGCGGAATTTTATCATAGGAGATCAATGCAGCGTTTCACGGTAAGTATACAAGATATATTCATTTGATGTATTGAAATGTAAATCGCTGTATTATAGTTTGAAGAGCAATGTTTTCAGATAAATTACAGGGCATTGAGATAAATTGTCTTATAAATCGGGTGGTGAGCGCAATGCAGCGCTACATAATGGCTTGGACTCTTCATGTTCCAGTATCTGCGTGGCACTGTACCGTTATGAGCCTGCGTGTTGCTTACCATCAAGCACATGTTGCTTGTCCCATCTCTATACTTCTTAAAAAAAGATATGTTTTTTGAAAATCATTCGTCTACGAGTTACAGTTAGTCTACAGATATAGTTACGGTTTCCAAAAATGACAACTGTAACTATATCGCTATGTAAGTACTAAAAAAAATGTCTCCATTTCCCTTTTCCTATCGAACTAATAAGGGGATCGAAAAAGCGACACCGGTTCGTTCTTTAGACGAAAATAATTGGTGCCACTTTAGTTAAACGAACAGATAGATTGTGGTCGGCTCTACAGACGAGCACTAGAATTAGATTTTAAATGTACCCAACTCCCTCCTATTTTCCTCTTCTTCTCCTTATCCAAAATATGTGTAAAAAATAATAATATATAATTGTAATGACAAAGATCACGGACACCGGAGTCTGTGGAGTGGCTAATTAAAAAAAAAAAAAATTGATTGTGGTCATAAAGTTTTTTTTTTATTTTTTTTTTTAATGAAGTTTTGGAATTCTAGTATCTTCGAGTTGAATGTGAATCGTTAATCGCACAGGTAAACGCGTTCCATCGTAGATCGCTTTGATGCATAACATCCATCGGTATGGTGGTTATAAAAGTTTTAAACTCTTATACTCGTAGGTTTACATGCCGCCCCTTACCAGAAGTTAAGCGACGATGCGGTGTACGATGGAGCGTGCTTGTCAAGAAGAAACAGATTAACTATCGCTTCGAATACACCTATTATACTGTATATGTAACCATCGGCAAAAACCCTCTCAGGCAACGCGTTCCTGGACGTACTTATCAAAGTTGAATCAAACCTCTTCGTTCGAGTCTTTGGAATGTCAACCATAAAACGATGATGTTTTTTTCGAGTTACGAGCAGTCCGATAGAACAATAACAAAATTAAAAATTGTGATTAACCCCCGACTGCTCTAGATTTGAAATTAATTTGTACAGTATTCTATTAGTCAAGCCCTTTCATTCGATACCCATATTGAGGGAGGTTGTGAAAAACCGCATTAAAATGGGTCCATCCGTTTGAGAGCTACACATACACACACACTGAGAGACATCGACGTCAAACTTATAACATCCCTCTTTTTTGTCGGGGGTTAAAAAGGGCAAGATGGTTTTAGGTTATGTGGATATGTGTTATAAGTAAATAAATTAAGTGCAATAAAGAGTTAATCTGTCTATCCACACTTTTCGAAGTGTATATAATAAAAAATAACGATAAGCTAGCAATTTTGCGGCGGTGTTCAATACTTTAAAGTAATTTTCGAAGAAGTGTCGTTGCCTATGAACCTTTTGGCACGTCTCTCGATCGATTAACCTCCAGCTGGTTCTTAACCGACCCATCCCAAAGCTGCGAACAGTACTCCATACAAACGAATCTAATAACTTGGTATACCATGAGCAACTGTTCAGACTTAAAGTAACTTCGCACAAAAAAAAAAATTAAAGCCATGAATGAGTAAAAATCTAGTAATCAAATCATTTTACAAATTCTGTACAGTATATATATAACAAGTTCAATAGACGTCAAGATTCAGTACTGGTATTTGATGTTGTAGCATCTGTCATTTTATTCGTTTGCCGCCTGAAATCACGATTCTCGATACGCTTTGCATAAGATTAATTCCGTATGCCGTAGCGACGCGGTTTTGCATTTTGATGTTATTAGATTTACGAGTTGCCGTAATCAACGCGCCTAAATACTTCGCCAAGTTCTCATACATGTCATTTGATGGGCGACGCGACGGTTTGTTTTTTCAACCTACTTCCAAATATTATTAAGAGGTGTTTGTTATTGATTTTTATCTCACTTATATCATTTTTAGACCGATTTGCAACTTTGCATGCACTTTCAAGTTCGCACATCAATATATGTGTTTGTTCTTTGTTGGTTGGCGAATTGAAATTGAATTGGACACGACCAGCGGATCTGACAGGCGGATTATATCTAACAGTGGTGCTAGAAAAAAAATCTTATATCTGAGATATTCGTATGCAGCTAATTAATAGCTAATAATTCGTATCACCTAAGAGAAATGTTAAATTTCTTGTTGAAAAATTTTTTTTTTAAACAACTGTTGAATACATGCATGGGATATGAAGACATTTTGTTAAAAAACATCTTCAAAGCGTCTCGAAAATTGTGATTTCAATTGTGTCTCATTATTTCATTGTACGTAGTCAAGACATGAATGTCGAATGGATATGTATAATTGTGTACAGTTCATGCTTGTTTCCGTGTCGCACATCTACACGTAGTAAGGCAAGGATGTGTCGACGTAGTGTATGAGTAGTGTGTATGCGAGAGGCGAGCATGCTCGTAGCGGCACAGCGGCACATTATTCAATTTTATTTTGCAGAAGACACTGTCACCATGCCCTCCGCCGCGGTTAGCGGATCGTCCCCAACTCCCAAACCGTTACCCAATAGTGTACACGAGGAAACTAATTGATCTGTCGGAAGCCCCGACGCCGCCGCCTCGTGCCGTTCCGTATAACAACCACTTCGTCAGCAACATCACTAAAAACGATGTGAAAACGTCGCCATTTCACACTAGCACGATAAGCTTCGCAGAAGGGAACGACAAGCCCAAACTTAAACTGACGATGTCGTCCAATCAGAGGAAAGCGCAGCCGTTAGCTCTGGAGTATCCACCAATCAGTAACGGGACGCCTAGCGTGGCTCCGCGCCCCGCTCACCTCGGGCGCCCCGATCGTCCCGAGCGACCCGAGCGCCCTGAGCGACTCGAGCGACCCGAGCGGCTTCGGCCTACGGTCTCAGTGCCACCCATCAGAGGCACAATACAAGAGGTAATTGTGATATGCACCTTCGTTCTCATGTCGATATACTACTTAATTATAAAAGAAAAATTGATAGCGTTCTTTCGTTGACGCGTCTGCAGTGGAAATGTTTGCACTAACACAGGAAGTTATGTATTTATACCTAAAAATAATAATACCTAATTAATTTATGGATAAATATTTTGTAAATGAATCTGAACATAATTATATTTTTTCTAACATTTTGCAAGGTTGTCCCTTTATTCTTTTCGTTGCTCCCACACCTTCTTGTCTTGGTACTGAGCACGGCACTATTCTATGGCGACGGTGGTACCGGACAGGAATATTATTTTATCCCTTTAGTTGTCAGGTCTGTTGATTTAGTAGCCCATTCTAAGATTAGGAATTGTGAACAGTTGTATCGCAAAGTAACTTGCAATTTTTTATAGACAGATGTGTAACTTCTGCGAAATATCCCGGGAAATACATGTAGGCGCAGGTAAATCCCGACAAGTTTTAGTGATTTGTGAACTTGGTTTTGAACGTAACAACAGTGACGTTTTATTTTCTGATTAACGTTCATTAACGTTTTTTTATAACCGGATATAGGCAAGTGCATCAGTCTTATTTGATTTTTTATTTCATTTTCTAAGTTCATGTCTATACATTTTGATTTCTGTTCACACGACGCCATGATAACAAAGTGAGATGAGACGTGACGTAAAGGACAATTAATTCAACGCCCTGAAAAGAATCCGCATTCACGAATTAAGCCTTTACATTAAAAACGCAGTGTCATTGCATGATATTGTTTGCTAGCACAGTGAATCGAAAGAATTCCTAATATATAGTAAGTACCATTCATTGGACTGAAATACTGTATTTTAATGTACAACTAAATGGGATACCTTATCAGCCTTTCGTACGCATGCACGTTAGTGATACAAGCATGATAGTGTTCTAACATTATTTACATCTTGATAAGCATTCCACCCTTCTCAGACAGAAAACAAATTTTGTATTTCGAGAATCACCTCTCGCGTCCTCTTTGACTGACCTTGGAATAAAATTTTCGTAATACATTTTCTGCCGATAGATTCGTGTAGTCTGAAAAGGATTTGAAAGTTTATTTTTTTCACTATTATCACACGCTTTTAGCATCATACAAATGTAGCTAACGTTTTTAATTTTCTTATTTTTAGTGCAAATTTACCTCCACGTTCATTGCTGTCTGAATAAGATTAAAAAATGTAAATATGACATGAATGAACGTTATAGAACGACTACTTTTTATTGTAAATAATGTTTTCCTTCTCATCTATTCTCGAATATTGATTACAAACAACTTATGTTTCGTTTTAAAGGGTTTTATAGACTAACAAAAGCATAAATAGAAATATATATTTTCCAAACTGCTTAATGGCTTGCAGCTGAATTTCGAACAAATCAAAATTTCTTAACAATATATATTCGATTTACAATCTTTAATTATGCAATATAACAATAACGATAAACGATAAGCTACTGTGCTGACTTATTAGTCTATGTTCGCATGCTTAAAACATTTTTTGAAGTACAGTTTGGTTATTCATGGAAATCATTGAAACTAAGTACATATTTACGAAATAAAACTGGTTTGCTCTAAAGCTATAGTGTAGTTGAGTAGAAGACTTGAACTGTTTAAAATGTGATGTTTAAAAAATAAATTAATTAGTAATTTCGAAAGCCTCTTAAGTATTTTTTTTCGTACCTGCTTTATTTGCTGCAAAATTGTTTTTAAAGGGAGATTATGAGTAAAAACCACGAAGTCGATACTTACTCGATAAACTATTTCTTCCTCTTCAAATAATACCGTATGAAAGACGTTCATTCCATAAACATTAGTGACTTAAGAGGTTTTTTTGTAGCACTACTAGATGGCGATATTAACTAAGGATGGAGACTGAGGTGGTTCCAAAAGTGCGTTCCTTATAGTCTCTGCTCCTAGGTGTGAAAATCAGATGGTCAGGGTCTTTGTTCAGAATCAGTCGATTCTTTTACTTAACTACGAAACTTGATGAGTATATCTATTTTATTCTAAAAGTACTAACTAGTTTATGATATATTACCATCACGAAAACTTTATAAATGAATTAGGGGAAAAATAATATGATTTGGCAATGAAATTGTAAATAAGGAAAACCTATTATTATACTGTCTAGTCATTCACGTATTACACTTAGTTAACATTGTTTCAGGCTTTTAAAATCTTCTAGAAAACACATACAGATTCGTAGGTATAATATGTTGGATCAATGTTTGCTTTTTAACCTGAATACCCCAAGACATATTATGTAATATGCTTTAAAGATTTAAAATGTGTACGCTAGCAACTCTAATGATAAGCAAGGTTATTGAAATAGGCTGACAGATAAAAGGACATCTGTAGCATGAGGTGTAGGTAGTGAGTTTTTGATGTACGTATTTCTTTTTCAGTCGTGTGGCTCTGATTCTGATCTCATAAAACTGGAGGACACTCCAACTGACTTGGAAGATTTCGATCCGTTGAAAGCGAAAGACAAAGGCCAGAAAGTGGAACTCAAGACATCAACCGACAGCGCGCTTTTACACGAATATGGTTTAGATTTCAGCCGGTTTGGCTTGCACGAACTCTCCTCAGGGTCTAGCTCTCAACCACAATCCAATACTGGGGTGCCTAAAGGTTGGACCACATTTAATTAGAATAGGACAAACGAACCTCGGGACATTTGGCGCCTTTAGATATAAATGTGACGGTATTTAGCCATGTAAATGTCTTCCGTAAAAATAAAGCTGTGTGTTTTTAATCATGTTCATGTTTTTACTTAGTTGTTTTGGTTTAGATGGTATAGAGGTATTATGGTATATGTAGATGATAATTATTGGTCTGGGAAATAATAAAATGAAAAATATCTTTGTTTATTGTTTAATTTATGATACAGACAAAATAACCAAATTTCACAAACCTCTCGTTTGTTTTTAAACATGGGTTTATACTTGACCGCCATTTTGCTTGATGCTGAGCGACGATGCGGTTTACGATACTACGTGGTTAAAAAAGCACTAACATTATTAGTAACTACGAGTATTTAAACATTTCAGACTCGTATTGAGTCAGATTTCTGAAAGAATTGTATTAGATCTATCACTACGTCCAAATTTTTATACCAAACTAATTATTGAGAATAAGTAAATTTCAAATAATGTTTGGTGGCCCGTAAGGACGAATTTATAAACCTACTTATTTAATTATGCAAATCTGTCTATGAAAAGGCAACATAGGCATTTTAGATATCAGCTCCTTTTCAGTTGGAATAGTTTGTATTTGATTTCTCTTAACTGACCTACTAATTTTGAATAAATTGTAATTATATAACAATTATTTTTGTACTGTTGCTAGACGGATAACAAAAGGAAATACTACAATGTATCTACTTCTCCTTGATATATAGTAAAAGGATGCCAGGATTTTGGTGAATTGTGGATGATAGGCTGACAATCTGTCACTACAAGCTGACGCTATGGATCAAAACCCCACTAAACAATGATGTGATACTTCACACCAAGTGGCTGTTTCTAGTCTGGGTTCTCTGTATGTTACAAGAAACTGGCATTTATATTACATATATATCACTCGTAAAACTTTATGATCTCTCAGAAAATTGCAGGTCAACTCGTGTCGCCCTTAAGGCGCATGCTCTTTCGTCAGCTTAAGTATGAAAGTAATACTCAAATTAAGTAACCGGGAGTTTCCCGAGTTGTGATCGGACGCGGTTCCTTCTTCGGGGTCACTCCTAAGACGAATGTTGCGTGCGAGAGAGCTCATAAAGTTTTGCGCGTCTTATAATTTTATTTTGCACTATCTTACGCGCTGCTTTTTTTACAATCGTCATTCAAAATGTAAAAGTCAATTTTCTTTAATAATATATACACATGAATAAAATGTCCTACATAAAATATTAAAATTTTAAACTAAGTTTGTATGTTTATTTCGTATTGAGCGAAATACTTAGTTCACAAGAGAAGCGACAATAAAGGCGATCATGAAATATGTCCCGACCGTGTGTCCTATAGCAGGTTATAGATAATGTTCCTTATAAGCCCTCTCTAAATGAAGTATACTGAGTTTACATTATTTATTTATCATTGTAGAATAGTACTGTTGTAAAATACATTCATTGTAAAGTGTACATAATGTTACATATCAATCATAGTAAATGAAACTTAGACATTATGTCGTGTACCTATGTACATTTATTGTAGTTTTTATTTTAAATTACGGTCGTAGCGTTAGTTTAGGTATTATTTTATACTAGAAAGTTTTTTTGTGTATATGAAGTTCTTTCAGATTTTATTTATCTTTGTTGTTGTATACTTCCCTTCGTTGCTCTTAATTATGTTGGCGTTTTTTTTCTATTCTGTTCCGGCGCTTTAGGCCTGATGTTATAGTTGCGTTTGTTTTATTTTTGTTTTATGGCTTGTTGAAAAAAATATGTGATTTTGTATCTTATGATTCTATAATCGATCATAAAGTTGAATTCTATGATTGAAATATATACATCCTTTATTTGTGTTAAGCCGCAATTTTTGTGAATAACCTAACTGTAAAATTCAGTATTTTTAACTAAGAGTGCCAATTTTAAACAGTTGCAGAACTTCAATTTTATGCAGGGTTAGCTAGAAAAGGAATGTTAAACGTACATATGTGTTAAATTCATTAGCGAATAACTTAGACGCTGTCACTAACCGCTGGATCCCAGGCTTTATTTATTAAAACTGATGCTTAAAAAGCTTTAGGCTTGAGCGATCTTTTTTCTGCTGAAGCTTTCAAATATTTATAAAGGAACACCGAATGACTATTCGAAACAAACTCATTTTAATGACGTCAGTTGAACCCATAAATATAAAAATAAGCTAAGTAAGGGTTTTTAATACGGTGGTCTAATATCTCAAATCGTAGGTTCAAATCCCGCATGTCGACCTTTAGAGTGTTTTTCTAATGTATAAGTTGAGCATCACCACTGACTTTAACGGTGAATAAAAATATCGTGTGGGAACCGGCATGTCCCAAGAATCTTTCGAAGACATACGTCATCCGACAACTCTTGCACTTGGCCAGCGTGATGGATTATGGCTTTGACCTTTGACTCACTCCTTGTGAGAGAAGGCTCAGAGTCCTAGTAGTGGGAAAATAAAGAGAGCTGCTTTTGCTATCTCTAATGAAAATAACACCTGCGTTATTGCAATAAACATTGTTTAAAATATTAGGTACCTTTCGGATCAGTACACCATTTCCAGATAACCCTGTGATATTCGACGGTATAGGTGGGACGTCTTCATTTACCTGAGCATATGTAATTAAATAGTACAATTAGCAATTTTAAACGATAAATTATTTAGCCCTTTTACGTAATTTATATTTTAGTCTAAAATCGCATACTGTTATGTAAGGTGCTGTATTAGATATCGCTTATTATATTATTATGGAAAGACAATGAAAAATATTGTGATACTTGTAACTTTATTTATAGTCTAAACTCTGATCGTATAAGGCTGTAATTTAATTGCAACTGATAGCGGGGTTCAAGAAATACTGGTTAAATTATACGATACACTTAAAGTTGCAGTTGTTTACTAAAGTAATAATTTGGAGCAATTATGAACTATAATTTTGTCATTACAGGCATACATTTTCTGCGAAAAAATCAACTTCAATATAAATTAATCTCAGGTACTCGACTTCATTTCTTTAGAAGCTATGACTATGTCGTCCTGATAAATGATTTATGATAGAGGTAGATAAAAGGCATATTTCAGGTTTTTGTTTATATTTCAAAAACAACCACCGATTTCTTAAACATGTATAAGGGACCACCTCTGAGGTATTATCCGAAATATATACTTATATTTAACTAGCTGTACCCTGCCACGTTTTGCTATGGCACATTGTGATGCAAAAATTAGATAAAACAATCCTTGATGCGGATTATATATCATTGTAAAATTTCAGCTCGATCGGTGCAGAACTTTTTTGAGTTTTTGAAGCGTACACAAACCAACATAACATTTTTAAATATAGAGATTGAATAGGTAATCGCGTGATTTGAATTTGACATAATATCAATTACTTATATACTAGAGATGTAGGTACCTGTAGTTCGATATATTATTATTGTGCAGATACATCTGGAAATAATTTTGGCAGCACCCATGCTTAGGCACATACTGCATGTATAGAAATATCTCCTGTTGTCGATTTGTAGAATACTCACTGTAAATATACCATGATCTGTCTAATCATAGTCTAGCTAACTCTGCAAACGTTGTTCTGCGATATAAATCTGACAACTAAGAAGCCAGGAGCCGATTGAAATGTCATAGTGACCCGACACTTAGCGCTAGCCTTTACGTCTGTGAACTGTTGTCCAATCTTATCATACGATATTTTCTCTATAGATAAGTAATACAAACGATAAAACTGCAATTAAAAATTTTGTTATCTAGCGGAAACCTAGAAATACTATACGACTTATTTTTTATATCTACGTACCTATAGTTACTATTAAAATCGATCGAGCCCTTTCAAACCAAAAACATTAAAATCGATCGAGCATATGGAGGATATGGTATGAAATTACATACCCAAAATATAAAATTATGAAAATCCATGGTGCAGTTCACTACTAAAATGCTCAAATTATTAAAATCGATCGAGCAATAATAAGAGAAAGCAATACGCCACAAAAATCGTGACACGAGACTTTGCTGTACAAGCTGTAAACCTGACCTGAGAAATGATGGCCTGTCGACACTATTGCATCAATTGTACTAGTTTTATACAATAAAAAACATAACGTTTCTGAAACTTAAAAGTGTAAACTAGAGTACCGATCAAGATTTGTTTTAAACCTACCGTAAGTTCGTGAACATCGCTATCAGTTGCTAGTAAATTATACTAGAATGTGCACAAAAGTGGATTGTGAGCACACAACAATGCAATAATACACTTTACGAGGCTGTGTAGCTATTTTAGAAGATATGTAGTCGAATACGGCTTTCAATATATGTCTATAAATCTATAGACATATATTTTTATATATATTTATATATCACAAGCTATTATTGTGGCAAACTGCTTCATACATTTTATTTAATAATGAAATAACGGCAACATCCGATAAACGATGATATATGTCTATAGATTATATATTTGTGTATCAAGAGCTGCTTTTAGTTGCTAAATAGCTTGATCATTTATACATTATGTCGATATATTATGAAGAAAAAAAATGTGTAATATTATTGACCCTAATATCTTCAAATCGTTTTGTAAAACTGGTGTACAGTCAAATTTAAATATTATCCCGTTTTTCTGGAAGGTAAACATTTTTTTTATTACAAAAATAGTAAGATAACCGAAAAACCACCTGATGAATGGTCACCGTACCTATTATTAAGGCTGAAAGATTTGGTTGCATATGATTTCAATCGCAACTCCCCAATTCGGGCAACTCTCCTTTTTAGCGACGGGATCGACAAAAACAAAATCTAGAATGCTACATCTGAATTTAGAATCACCGTGTACGACAAATGTAATCTACATAACTTTTATAAAATATATGAATAAACCAGTGAAAATTACAGTGGACTTCTGATTAACCCTTTGGTAAATTAAGCTGAACCGAGTTTTGTTTGAACAACAAATGGGCTTGCGTCACGTTCTGCACAAGATAAGCCGTGACCGGTAATAGCGTGATAAGCACGCACTAACAATGCCGAGTCTGCACTGAAACCTGATTGGATAGATTTCTTCTAAATTGCCATACGTACGTATAATACTCGTAGGTGATTTAGATAGGAGGTACGCTTTTATGCGAAAAAAAGGTTGATACGCGCTTCATTTTTAAAAATATCTATATTTTTGAAGTGAAAACTTCTTTTGGTGCTCCACTCAGGTTTTTTGTGGGCTGTGAATGAAGCTCATCGTCACGCTCGTAAATGAAAGAAAAGTTCGGATGAACTTGTGACGTAAAGTCTTTCTAGATGGCCTTACTTAGAAGACTTATCTAGATAACCATGTTTTGAATATTTATTCCATACTAGCAGTGTCCTGCGGTTTCACCCGCGTAGTTTCCAAAGTGAGCTATCAATTACTGAGTTTTAAGTTGTAATTTTTATCGGCAGTCCCTATAACTGCATTTTTTTTGTAAATACCTAACATGTTTGTTTTTGTTGGCCTTCTAATGTTAAGCGACGATGCAGTCTGCAATGGAAGGTTTTATACAAAACACCCATTCACTTTCAATTTGGAGACACCTAAATTATATCGGTCATGGCATACCCTCACTCAACAATCAGGTAAGACTTAAAGTCAAGTAGGTCTTCGATTGTCGTCTAATTGGAGGAACATTTATTTTTATCATGTCATCATTTATTCAATTGCAACAGGTGCATGACATTGACTTAAAATTAAAATCAAGTACCTAGGTACATGATCCTGTCAGGGCGTAGCAATACAATCAATTACAATAAAATAATAGATACAACAACAACATACATACAACGATATCACAACAACAACAAATAAAAATTGTCACAGCTGTGTACCTAATTATGTCGATTCGGAGTTTTTAATCAGATGGAGCTAGAGAAGGGTTAATTAATCGTATTGAGAGTAAAATAAGTACGGTAATAAGTTCCGGTTGGTCTAGTCGGGGAGAACGGCGCCTGCCGATCCGTAGACCCCGGGTTCAAACTCCACACGCACCATTGTCTTTTCGAAGGCATGTGCGGTTAACTAACTTAAAACGGTGAAGGAAAACATCTTGAGGTAACCGACATGTACTTTGAATCTTTCGAAGTCATGTGTCATCCACTAACCCGCACTGGGCCATCATGGTGGATTATGGCCTTAACTCTCTCCTTGCGAGAAGGCCTGAAGGCCTAGAGAAGGAGAAGAGTCCCAGCAGTCCCAGCAGATCATAAAGAACCGGTGCGTTAGCCGCCATATTGGTTTGAAAGGCAAACATTTTTTAACCATATCTCCTTTATTTTTATTTTTTTACAAAAATAATCACGACCAAAGTTATTGGAAATTTCATTTTCTACAATTTTGGTACTAATATTTTTGTACAATCAATATTTTCGGAAATAACTGCAATAAACACGTCAAAAGTATAATTTCACCTGTATCTCAATTATTATTGAATCTATCAAAAAGATTTAGAATCATACCTACTTAATTGTAAACCATGAAATTTCCTACAACTTTGTGACTGGTATTTTTTTTTTCAGAAATCAATATTTAGTTAAGTGGGTGACTGGTACGGTATTATACAAAATGACAAATTTAAAATCCACGTCGGCCGACACCACAGAATGGCGCATTACATTTTTTCACTCTTCAATATAGGTACCTATCAAATGAATAGGTATCTAGGCTTTGACTAGTAGGTACAGTGTTGTGCAAATTACAAATTCAAGAGTCGGCGGTAAATAAATATTTTAATTTTTGTTCTTATTAAGAAGACTGGGAGCTATTTTTTGCAGTTATTTCCGTAAATATTGATTGTGCGATGAAAATTATGAAAACCAAAGTTGTAGAAAATCTAGTTTACAACAACTTTGGCTCTAGTTAATGACTTTTGTTAAAAATGAATAGAGGAAAGACACCAAATATGGAATACCATTTTGTTTATGGGATATAAAAGAAAAACGTCATATAAATTAAATCAGTTTAATGTTTTTACCAATCAGTCATACATTTATATGTAGTAGATCACAGCATTTAATCAAAAATATTAGTTATCAAATTAAAATCTAACACAATAAACAAAATCACAAATGAGTAACTAAATATGGAATAGGTATCCATATAGGTATGGAATATAAGCATAAATCAACATAAAAATAACAAAAATGGATATTAATATCTTTGAGATCAATTAAATGAATATAATATATTGTGTTAAATGAAAGAAGTTACATAATTACTGGCAAAAGTCACAGATCCAAGTATTAAACTTTGGACCGGCACAATCATAATGTGCACAGAGCCCATGCATCAAGCATTTAATCCATTTTCTTTTCCCGGACGAATTTTATAGCTTGTGCCATTTTTTCTTCATTCCAGGTTTTTCGTTTGGTTGATTGTGAACCGGACATTCTAAAAACAAACATTACATATATTTAATAATAACACCATACCGATAGCCCTAACCAATACAATTTCTAAAATCTTTTTCAGTACATTGCAAACAAAGATGACCACATTTATGACTAGCAATAGGTATTTCAGGCCCGATCACCAGAAAGGGTTCTTGCCTGGTATTTCTGGATGCCTGGAACACAATACATTACTAGCAGAAAGTTTGAAAGATGCCAGAACACATGAGAGGCAAATAACAGTCTGTTGGATAGACCTAGAGAACGCGTTTGGTTCTGTCTAGCATGAATTTATGATATTTGCCCTAAAATGGTATAACTTTCCTGCTGAAATTATTGACATAATTAATTCTTATGTAGGACTATTCCAAGGGTGCTGTTTATCACCAATAGCATTTAATGTAGTTATAAATATTTTAGTAGACAAATTAATATCCCGTGAAAAGAAATGGGGCTACCTACCGGTTTAAAATCAACAGTAAGTACACTGAGTCAATCTTGGCCTTTGCGGACGACCTTGCAATACTTACACGCAATCCCAAACAGTGTCAGGAATTGTTGAACGAAGTCGATGAGTTCTGTACATGGACGGAGGGAATGAGGACAAAACCAACTAAATGTCATTGTCTTTGTCTGGGTAGACGAAATACCAAATATACTTCTTACGATCCGGGACTCTCCATAAGTGGCCAAGGAGTTGCCACAATTGCAGAGGCAGTGCCTTTAAAATTTCTTGGTAGAAACATAGATCACAAAGGACGTACACCATCATTAGAGGTGGTTGTTGAAAATTTCATGAACAACCTCAATAAGGTAAACCAGCATCCTATCAGCAATATCAAAAAAGCATGGATATATGACAATTACCTCACATCGCGTCTCACTTGGCCTTTCCTAGTATATGACATCGGTAAAACTCTCCTGGCAAAGCTAGATGCCAATGTCGTAAAGATATTGAAGTCATGGTTCGGATTGGCACATCCGGCTGATCCCTCTACTCTTTTAGGGATCACAATAGTTTTGGGCTGAAACTAAAGAAACCGTCTGAACTTTACAAACACCTAAGAGTTACAAAAATGCATGTTTTGGGAAAGTCGCAAGACGAATTAATTACAACTCTCCCAAAAGACAAAACTGCTTCAGACCTGGAATCTAGACTTCAATTCCATAAACAATTTATGGCAGGTGCACAAGTAAATACTGCTGGGTTGGGTGCGAGAAAGAAAAGGGAAGACCGCGACATGGTAAAAGCCTTTCTACAACAAGACGAAAATGACGGTTACAAAGTGCACGCTATGAATTTAGAAATGCAAAGTGAATGGTTAACCATAGGTAATGGTTCTGTATCCCATTAGCTCTAAAGTGGCGCACCTTGATCTATGACTGGTCTCCTGCCTTATTAAAATTTTATCTAAATGCATTCCAAATGATCCTCCCTGACCAGAGTAACTTGGTAAGGTGGGGAAAAGCCTCTGAAAAATGTTGCTATACTTGTGGAGAGGCGATATGTACAGCAAGGCACATATTGGTGGGCTGCAAGATGCTCCTTAATGGGGGTCATTACTCACGGCGCCATGACAGAGTACTTGAAATTATACGTGAAGCCATGAGCCTTTCAGTAGCTAGAGCCCAAAAGGGATTGACGACAAACAAAAGACAAATTAACTTTGTAAAAGAAGGCTCAACATCAAACTCCAGGAACAAGCTTTACTCAATCCTGGGTACAGCACCTGATTGGACTATTTTAATGGACACGTATGAAAAGCACTACTCGGGTTTTCTCTCTCTGCCACACGATGGACCCGGCACCCGCACGGTGAATCCATGGAATGCTAAGAAAATCGTCTCTATTATATGAAATCTTAAAACCTTATTATCGAATATTCCATAATTAGTTACCGACGACTGTCCATATTTGGATTTTTATACTAGTTCAAACTCTTCTAAATATTTTTTAAAGTCACAATATTTTAATAACAAAAGATCAGAAAATGGAGAAATAAACATAATACCGATATACTAAATAGTATAACACTTTAAGTAAACAAACATAACAGCTGGTACCTAATACTCGTTTATTACTTATAAAATTTTCTGCACGACAACAAAACAAAACACGCCTGCCACACGTGAAGCATTCGCGCAACTGACCCGATGGTGTGGGTGCGATAGTTAGTAGACCGAATGAAACAGAAGAAGGTCGAGTGTTGCATTTCATACTTATAGTTTTAGAGAAATGAAGGTATTCCATATTAGGATACTATTCCATATTTGGTGACTTTCCTCTAATAAAGGAGATATGGCTAAAAAGGTTTGACCTTCAAGCCAATGGCCGCTAAAGCACCGGGATTTAGTTGAGTTTTTGGATTTAAGCTATTTATGACCCCCCCTTTACAAGTTTCAAATGTTTCAAAAAGCGCAGAAAATTCTGACTACAATTAATTCCAGGTCAAAGTCTAACCCGACTGAACTAAACGTATTTATCCTAAAATTATTGAATATCCTGACGGTACTTTCGTGCCGTGCGTGTGCTTTATAAACTAGAGATGGGCGCTTTCATTTTTTTACGCAAACCGATTTCAGATATAACAATCGATTTCAATAACCGATTTTTATCTCCCGACGAAGAAAAAGGGGTGTTCTAAGTTTGCCGTCGATCTGTGTCTGTTTTTCTGTCTGCCTGATTATGTCTGTCTATGGCACCGTGGAACTCAAAGGTATGAACCGATTTAGATGCTGTTATTAATTTGAAGGTTACCTAATATCTGTGCGGTGATTCTTAGCTATGTTTGGTTAAAATGAATTCAAGATGGCCGCCTCCACAAAATGGCAAATTTCTTTGTTTTACAACATGGGTGTCAAATGAAAGGGATTGACTAGTAGAATAATGTGCAAATTACAAATCCGAGATAGTCGGGTAAATGAATATTTTAAATGTTGTCCTTGCAGAAATACATTTCAGTAGCGGATGATGGAGCGTAGTAGTTAGATACTACAATAAACGACGAACGCAAAAGAACGAGTTGTTGTTGTAGGTACCTATTGTATATCCGTGTTGGCTTATGTGTACACATACCTTCAGAAAATAACTCGCTTGGTTGGCGCGACATGCTGAAAAATCTACACTAAAACACTAATTGTTAAAAAAAACTGCAAAGTTCAAGCGAAGACTTAGAGTAGAAATTACACTAATTGTTTATATTTATTACAGTCCTAACAATAACACTACCGAAATCAAAATATTAAAAACAATCACACGTGACTAAAAAGTAAAATTATTAAATTAAAACGTTTCCCGAAAACAAAATATTATTAATAATAAGCACGCACTGTACTTGCCACCAACTCCAGGGTCAAGTGAACACTGAACATCAATCGCAAAATTCGTAAATCAATACTCTCCAAAAATAAACAACAGGAAACAAATAACTTACTATTATTAACTACTGAGGATGTTAGTTGCAATCTGAATTAGATCTTGTTGTCTCTATTTGTACGAGTAGTCTATTTTTAGTTTCCACCTGTAATTCATAGCAAAAAAAAAATTTTTGTTTTGAATAAACCCCGACTACCACGGAATTGTTATCTGTACAACATTCTACTAGACAAGCCCTTTCGTTTGATACCCATATTGAGGTAGGTTATGAAGAAATATTTTGTCCGCCATTTTGTGGAGGCGGCCATCTTGAATCGATATTAACCAAACATAGCTAAGAACATCAGCACGAATATTAACCTTCAAATAAAAAAAAAAACGCATTAAAATCGGCCCATCCGTTTGAGCTCTACGGTGCCACAGACAGACAGACAGACATCGACGTCAAACTTATAACACCCCTTTTTTGGTCGGGGGTTAAAAACTGCCAAATTGCAAAACGAACTGCTTCGCGACAGTTCGTTTTATCATTTGCACTCCGTCGACGAATCGCTGAGTTAGAATGAAAGAAAGTAAATTTTTATGTAAACATACGAATATAAAAACCCTCAAAAACATAATAAGCGTTCACAGTTTTAGTCATAGATTTCGATTTTTTTTGCTACGCAAAAAGATCAACGCGAGAGAAATCAATCATGTTGAAATTGCCCGAGTGAAAAAGAGAGAGTGAATGAAGTAACGTCAATTACTCGAGTTATTAGTAGGTAGTTTATTAAGTTTTCTCGAGTAAGAGCATCTAACACCCCAGTCTGTTTTCCGTCGCGGCGAAAATTCCTACTAGGCAAGTCGTGTTTAGATAGGTGTGTACCTAGACTAAAAAACAGTATTATGAATAATAGCTAAGTAAGTATATTAAGTTTTCTCCTACTTCCATTTCTTAGGATTGCTATTTTTTACGTTAAGTCTAAATATTTTTTATCTCTATTATCATTTCTAGGCCATGATATGATATTCATACCGAAAATCATGTCGCTCCGTGGAGTAGGTACGAAGTTCAGTAGCTTGTGGTAATTAAGGGTCAACTAATAAGAAATGAGAGGGAACAGCTTGAATTATTTTACGAACCTTTTATTTTGGTGCTCTAAATAAATGTAACCCCTTAAATTTCATAAAGTCTGTTTCATAAGTTTTGTGAGTCTCGCGAAAAATGAGCTTTTTTTGACATCTCTCTAGCTAGACTTACAATAGTATCTATCTGTATCTGCTGGTTGTAGTTTGTGAAATTAAATAAACTATAAATCTTGAAATATTCTATTGTGAACCATGGAAACTTATTGTACAACGGGAAATGTTTAGTTTCCCGCCGTCCATCATTTAAATAACCAAATCGATCCGGTTAGGTTACATAGGACCCAGATCCGATTCGGAGCACCCCGACTCCACCTAGCTGTGTCGCTACTACCCCTAGAGTGTAGGTAGGTATAGGTATGTTATGGACAATGTGATTAATGCGGGCATTATTAATAATGCCCGGGCACTATTAATATTGTCCAGCTCTATCGGCAAAGTAATTACTATTTAAACTTCATTATTTATCATATTTCCCGGACAATAGGTATCTCTAAATTACTACGTAACATAAAAATACAAAAATCTTTATTGCTGTTTACAGGTAAGATAAGGCGATATAAAACATTTTAAAATTTGACCGATACAAACTGGCCTCTTCTTCTAGAGGCTTGCAATATTTCTGGCAACACAGTTGCTATTAAATAAATAAATAAATATTGGTGGACAATTCACACACAACACCATCTGACCCCAAACTAAGCAAAGCTTGTACTATGGCGGCCAGATAGCTGATATAATACATATATAGTTTTAAATACATACTTATCATAAATAGAAACACCCAGACACAGTGCAAACATTTGAATTCATACATATTGGCCTGAATTTATACCTACAATGATAATATAGTCAGCTGATAAAGTCTTCTTCTTTTTTCATTTTAGCTTGTAATCGTCTATTAATTTCTGGCTTCCGGTTGTGCTATGAAAGTGTGATATGTTTGGAAGCACAATTACGCCAACGTCTTGTGCTTCAGCAGGATGTTGTAAATAATAAATGAACAGTTTGATAATAAAACTTCTAAGTAACCAAATGGGACCCGTTAGGTTACTTAGGACCCAGATTGGACTCGGAGCACCCCGACTCCGCTTAGAGTTGTCGCTACTACCTCTTGAATTAAATAGAGACTATAAAAAATGTGGGAGCCTGTAGTTCAAGGGAGGTCCTGAGTGGAGCGAGCCATGCTAGCCAAGCGTAGCGAAGGAGAAGCCAAGCGTAGCGCAGGACGAGTGTGGAGAAACGACACTCAGGGTTGACCGCAGAGCTTCTGGCGGGAGCCCGCCTGGAGTAAAAAACTGCACCATATTTCGAGTTAGAGGTTTTCGATTTTTATATGAGACGAGCCGTTGAAAAAAACAATTGCAGTTATAAGAACTGCCGATAGAATTTGATAACTTACTTTTGGAAACTACGCGGGTGAAACCGGAGGGCGTGCCAATGGCACGCCAATTATCTTAATCCATCAGTTAGTAGAACCAATTAATAAATCGGAAAATCCGTTAGAACTTACGTGAAGTAAGTAATTTTTAACCGACTTCAAAAAAGGAGGAGTACCTATGTTATCAATTCGGTTGTACGTTTTTTTTTTGTATGTATGTTACGCGAGAGCGCCGCCAATTATGAATAGATTTTGATGGTTCTTTTTATTTTGGTAGATCATAGTGCAGAGGTGGTCTCATATAAATTTTATCGAAATCGGTGTAGCGGTTTCGGAAATATGACAACTACGGAGGTCGCCGGCTTATTTAAGCTCGCCACCTGCCCCTTCGCTATGTTTGGCCTTGCATGGCTCGCACCACTCAGGACCTCCATTGAGCTTCTGGCGCAATCTCCAAATTGGCCGTCTAAGCAAGGTAGCGCTGTGGGTATGCATGTGTTCTTAGTACCTACACACTAACATTACTAAATCGTCCACATTTTGTGCGTCAGAAAATACGTGACGTCAGGTGGCTCTGGGATCTTACCTTATTATATTGTTGATATTACTTGGTATCTAAGAGTGAATTAATGTATTGACAGTTTACGTATCAGGCGACCTGTCACATGAAACCCATTAGGGAATTGATTCCACGTGACATGTAGCTAGCCTGACATAATCTTCAACTATGCGTGACGGTGTGAAATCTGATAAGATTTTGTGAATGATTGGCTTGACAAAATGACCACGTGATCCTATTAATATTATATATTTGAAAATTTTATTACATGTTGGTTGCTTTAACATGTCGAAACGTATGAACCAATTGGGTTGAAAAGCCAATGCTTGATTTTGGCGCCTTTTGTCGAGGTTACATCGATCGAACCTTTTTAATATCGTTCAAAATGATGTAACCAACACAAAGTACTACCTATTATGACAAGCGGAGCTAGTCATAAGTGGTAGAAGTTATAAAAATATGTATTCAATTCATATGCATTAAAACTTCTAACGCTTATAACTCCGCTTGGACTGAGTTTAGAGGCATACTTGTCATAATACTTTGTGTTTGTTAGGCTGATAGGTACCTACAACGTTCTGAACGAATATAAAAAGGTTCGGTCGATGTAACAACGAAAAAAAGGCGTCACTAGTCTTTACAAGTCCGGCTTTGTCTTTTAAAACACAGTTAGATTATAGTCTTGCATATAGGCTACTTTTTATCACGACAAACTCACAGGAACTGCGCTGGTAAAACTTGTAATTTACTGGTAATGTATAAATGTAATTTTGGGTGATGAATACTTTCTCGTAAATAGACAGATGTTATGATTGGTTATTATTGGTTATGTTGGACCTATGTTCTATTTTCTTTGAGTAGCTGATATTGTTAATTTGTCTGGTTTATTTTAATTTCGCCGCTATAGGCATTTGTAGAAAAAGAATATGTTTATTTTGGAACCGAATATTTTGAGAGGTTTACCTACTAACGTGCCTATCCATCTACACCACACGCAGTTCCTGTGGGAAATCACTTAAAAGTGTATAGGTAAACTTGGGGTAGGTATTTGTGACTTTGAACTCAAACATGGTTGGTTGCGATGAAGCTGAAGAATTCGAAGGTTGTAACATTGATTTGGCCGATGATGTTGGTGATGATGATGATTCGTGTAAAGCTTCTAGAGTAAGGTATATGAATTACTGAACTGGGTGCTAATTCACAACACAATCCGTATGATTCCGGCACCGTATGACAATCGCTTGTTTCTGTCCAGATAGGTAAGGCAAAGGCCTGGAAGCCTAGAAGCTTGATTTCGTGTCGAGATCAATCCGATGGTAGTATGTGTGAATTTGGGTACTGAAATATACCTTGGCCATATCTAGCTATCTTGAGAACCAAGTTAGGTAGATTCTCAAGATAGCTAATATATAAACAAATAATTAATTTAAAAGACTGTCTAGATAGATTTAAAGTTAATAATGTGAACTTCAAATGTGGGCCAATGATCGAGTTGGTTTTGGCGCGCTGCGCTGTACGCATTCAGTAAACATGACCTACATTACGCGAACAAATTTGGGTGGGAATTTTTAATGAAAATGCTTTGGGTAGGCATCGCGATATTCAACAAGCAAATGTATCTAGGTATATAATGTACCAAAGTAGATCATCACAATAAGGCCACTGTATATTCCCATTGCTGGGTCTCGAGAACTTCACTCACAAGTACAGAGTAAAAGCCATAATTCGCCACGCTGCGCTGTCCAACTGCGGGTTGGCGGATGATGCATATTCTTGAAAGATGTATTTGTTGGAACATGCCAGTGTTCTTATGATGTTTTCCTTCACCATTAAAACCAGTAATGACAAACTTATACATTTGTATTTAGAAAAATGTTCAGAAGTGCTGACGGCATTTGAACCCACAGCTTTACGATTGTGAAATCAGACGTTTCCGCCACTAAGCCGTCGCGGCTTCAGATCAAATTCAAATCGTTCGTTAAATATTTCACACGACGCCGACGTCTGCCGCTAGCCGCTATTAAAACCAGTAAAAAAATAAGCTACATTTATTTTAAAGACGCTTTAAACCCCAACTAGTATTACTTGTTACTAAAAAAAACTAAAAAGTTAATGACCATATAATAACTTTTTAGTTTAGTTTAGGGAGAGTATCAGATCCTGCTTACCATCTAGCGCTAAATTAGAAGTCAAGAGAAATCGAACGTGCCGAGACGATGTGTTTGTGTCGCTTTTTTACTGTCACCTATGGCTATATGCCAGCTCCATTATCAGATCCTGGTTACCATTGAAAGATAAACTACTGGCCAAGACGATTCAAATGAGTCCATACTCGATGAGGATGTGTTTCATTGCGGAGTAGGTACCTTTGACCACCTTCCAGCTCGGTCATCAGATCAGCACCATATCATTAAAATAATATGACATCGTCACGCAATTTGTACACATTTCAACTGATAACCGGGAAATGGATCAAATTTAATTTGCAAGTATTGACGAGAAACATCGGGACAGGCGAAACTAAATAAAAGCTTGTAAGCCTGCCAACGTAAACCAAACATTTCCCTGCACGTTATTTAAACGTAACTATATACCTATATTCCCTAATGTTATCAAAAGACATCGCCACCTATACGCGCCTCTCGCACAGGCTGGTTCGATATTGATATCTTCCTGAAAGCAGATAAGTCCCTCGCGAGTTGTTCGTACGAGCCGTGGGAAATTACATCACATACGCGTACCTAGAGACTTGTAACTTCTTTAGCTTGTCGTCGAAGGCTCTTATAATATTTTGCAAACTTAAAGTTACTTTAGACACCGTTTAAAGTTTTTATGTGTGTTCTGTTTTTTGTGAGTTAACTCAATGTCCGAAGGTAATCATTCTAGCATAGATAACGGATATATTATTAATCTAGAAGTAGGTAATCTTCATGTAAAGTAATATTTATGTACTTACTTAGTAACAATTTTCTTTTCTGTGGTCAATGTCTTTACAACTACTATTATTAACTACTACTATGTTTGTCGAGATGTTTGTATAAAAACTTTTATTTGAGGAAGCGTACCTATCTATCTGTCAACTCAGACAAATTATTCTGAGAGGTGCATTCTAAGTATCTCCATACTCTCTCTACTTAGTTTGTACTCGTATTTGTACTACTTGGTCTGTGGTGCAATATAATAAATCGAGAATTACCAATAGTAAGGGATTTTTGAAAATAAGTAGGGATAACCTTATATTGCATTTATTACATTGAATTTTCTATTTCCGAGTTTCAGGCGCGAAATTTCAGTGATTAGATTCAGTGATTCATGATCATACTAAATAAAATCGTAGTACAAACCTACTTATTATTCTCTACAATAATGGTCTCCGTGATTGTTGCCCTAAAGTGCATAGTTTCCGAGATATCGGACAAAAACATTTTTTCAAGATGGCGCTTGATGCTCTACTTGGATCTTTCAGCATTTTGTTATTTTATGCTCAGTAAGAGATCCTAAACCTTATACAAAAAAATGGATCGGAAAGAACAATGCCAGACTTTCATACTTTAAAATAGTTGACACGAAATCATAGCGTCTATACTAGCATACTGACCTTCATGATCTGATACCATGCTCGTAGCTTGAAAAAGCGAATTCGTTTCGTGGTTGACGTTCCAAGGACTCGACCAAAGAGGTTTGACTCTACATTTGTGATTAGGAGGTCTAGCTGTAGAATGCGTTGCTTATGTGGGGTTACAACTTTGCTGTTTTCAAATCGAGTGTGAATCGGTTTTTGGTCTAGGTAAGCACGCTCTCTTGTAGCCCGGATTATTGCTTAACATTAGGCGAGATGAAAAAATAGAAAACGAAACAAAGTCAAATATAATAATGTATAATATACAGTAGAACCTCTGTAGCCCAAGGGAAACAAAAAATATTTTAAGTTACAGAGGTTTTAAGTTATCAAGGGTTTAGGTAATGGGCTCTGGTGGGAATGGATCAAATTATTTTTTGAAGTTATAGAGGGTTTTAAGTTACCGAGGTTTGAGTTATCGAGGTTCTACTATATAAAATATATATGTAATATATATAATAATATCTGCAAACAGGTTGGTTAACAATTGCCGGAATCATCAACGAACATAGGTACATAACAAAAACAAAATTTGAAAAAATTTGTTACCCCGTCTGATTTATATTTGAAAAGGTACCCATTTTGAGATAATTAATTGAGAAAAAATATGTTATCGGCCATTTTGTGGCGGCGGCCGTGGACCAGTTTTTACCTAAAATAGTATAGAATTACATTCATCACTAGCTGACTGGGCGAAACTCGTACCACCATTTTTTTCGTCCACATTTTCTGCCATACAATCATTCTACCGACAATAATGAATATGTAAAACACAGCATCATACAATTCAGTACAGTCATTTAAAAATTATGAGCGTCATACATTTCGAAGATCCATTTTTATATATATAAAACTAGCGACCCGTTCCGGCTTCGCTCTGATATTGTCATAAATAGAATATTAATCGAAATCCGAAATAAAAACTCATTCATTCATAATTTAAGAGCGACGCTCTTGTCGGTGGAGTTCCTTCCATGTACTTCTACACTCCGCCTTCTCCTTGACTTCCTGATACGACACTACATTTATCTTCTCCTTCACTTGGTTCATGTAACTTCTCCTAGGTCTACCTCTCTTCCTCCTCCCTTCTAATTTACCTTCCATTATTGTTCTAATGAAGTCGTTGTGTCGTATCAGATGTCTCAACATCTTCCCTCTTCTGTTTAATGTGTTCTGTGAAATAAAAACTAGGTATCCTATATTTCAAATTAGATCAAAGGGCACACGGTGTGTAAATTTGATTAAAATCGGTTAAGAACTCGTAGTTAAGGAGTCCGTCGCGGACAAACAACACGACTCGTAATTTATATTTTATACTTATATATATGTTAGAAGATAAAGCTGAAGAGTTTATTTGTTTGAGGGCTATAATCTCAGGAACTACAGGACCGATTGCAAAAATTCTTTCACTGTCGGAAATATTCGTGATCTTTGCTATTATATAGGCTATATGTACCAGGGGCAAAGCCGGAGCGGATCGCTAGAATTTGTATATACGCAGATATAGCAGTCAATATTGTGAAAATTCATACGTTTCATTGATAGTTTTTTAATATTACCTAAAACGTAACTAATTCCAATATAAATACAAAATGAATAACAATGGTAAGGATAGTAATATAAGCGGCTGTAAAAATGCTTTGTCAAGTATTAATGAATGACCCTCCAGGAACGGAAACGAAACGAAAGGATTTGAAGTACGCCGCATGATACATTGTGGACAATCCTACATATTGGAGCGTCCCCGTGTACTTCTGTGGTAATACCCTCACCACTAAAACGACAAAACAAAAAAACTTTCATGCTTGAAGCCCTCCATAGTAGGTATATTTTCGGAGGAAATCTTTCAAATTCGAAGCACCCCCGTGTATTTCTGTGGTATACAACCTTCCCTCACTATTGAATTGAAACTAAAAATTAAAAAAGTTTCACACTTGAACCTCTCCACACAATACTTTTGTAGATATACGTGAAAAGCAAGACAGTAGGTACCTACTACATCCAACAGGTTCGCGGCACGAACCGCGACAAGTGCGCCGCGATTTTCGGTTATGTTACCTGCTTCGTACTTATTCTTATTCAGATTCAGATTTTTATTCATAACAAGGTAATAGTTACATGTCAATTAAAAAAAAAATGTAGTTACACAAATTGCTTCTTATAAAATATCAAATAATTACCTACTTAAATTTCATGTTAATAATAATAAGAAAATAATTTAATGTACTTAAAAAAATCAAAAAGAAAAAAAAATCTTACGTAATTTATAAATGTCATACACAAAATAAGACTGAGTCGCAACAGCACAGCTTATCGGTAAGTTTACATTTGAGGTCTATAATTGTACTTTAATTTTTTTAAATTCGTCGAACTTATAGAATGCTTGGTCGACAAGCCAGTATTATTAAGCCTTATGTAACTTTATCCTTACCTTAGCCTTAGATTGTTACCATAAATAAATCCGCGACAAATCGAAAGTAAAATAAACGAAGGGCGTTTTATCTTCACTTCACATAATGCCTGTACAGGGTGTGTACATATGTGTAGATATTATATTTAAGGCTCATATACTTCACTTCACCCGTATTTTTGCACAAACCTATCAGTTTTAACGTTCTTATTCTGAGAAAGTAAACGATTTCGGCTTCTGTTTTTTTTTTCTAAATAAAGTTTATTTATTATAGTAGAAGATAGCCGCTTCCGATAACTATTTTTTGCCTTAATTACTTACACAAAATTAAACGAAACACGTTTTTCAAAAAACGCTCGACGACTCGTTATTGAGCTCCTAGATTGAACGATAGTATTAAGTAAATGAAATGAAAAAAAAAAATACAATAAACACTGATATAATGTATGGCGGCTGCAAAATTGTAATAAATTCTTAGATTATCTTGAAAAAAAAAACATATTTATAAGCACAAATTCACTCGAAACGGTCTAAAAATACGGCGTATATCTCATTGTATAAACTGTATAACTATTATTATGAAAAATTTATATTAAAATAAACGTCATTTTATAAGGAATTTGAATATTTATACTATTTTGAAAAATAACTATTTTAAAATATTTGAAAAAATATATTCTAAAAGGCCTTATAATACGATGCGCTAGCCGCTCCAGCTCCAGCGTTGCTAGAAGGTTACTTTTGTAACCTTTTAGGTGATTTTTGGACTGCTTTGGTTACTAAAGATTACTCAAATCAATGAAAAGGTTACTTTTAGGTGTACGACAACTCCATATAAAAAAAGTATGAAAGGTTACTTATTTATAAAAAGGTTACATTTCAGGTTATTTCTGACAAGACCTCACTGGAAGCACTGTCCAGCTCAGTACCGCCCGAGGCATTGTGAAGGACAGTCGCTATCGCTCTCAGCAGCCATTTCTCGGTGCCCGGCATAGCGTCGTGAACTGTTTAGTGCATCTACCTATTCTTGATTAGAACAGAGGGTTCCGAGAAATACATTTTGGAGACCGAAATGTTATCTAATTTGAGACGATTTCAATCAGATGGACCTATTCCGATACGGTTTTTTTATTTGAAGGTTAATTTCTATGCGCTGGTTCTTAGCTACGTTTGGTTAATATCAATTCAGGATGGGCGCCTCCACAATATGGCGAAATAAATTTAATTTTTGTCACTACTCCCTCGATATGGGCATCAAATGAAAGAGCTTGACTATTAAAATGATGTACAAAATTACAAATCCGAGGTAGTTGGGGGTAAATAAATTTTTTTAAAAATAATGCATTTGACTCTTGATAAGCTAGATCGATGCCAATGAGAGATACACTTATTTGATTAATAAACGTCACGCTTTTATTACAGAATAACTGATATTTAAAACTAGTAGCGTCCACGGTTTTACCCGCACAGTTCCCGTTATTTTCCCGGAATAAAAAACCTATAACTTACATAAGCCCCTAACAATAGCCTATCTGTTATTCCAGACTATAGTCTACACAACTTATATTTATTCCATTCTACTCTACTCTACTAATGCATCTTTCCATTCTCATTTTCCTTTATCCTTCTTCTTTATAAACTAACATTGCAAATTGACGAACAATATGTCATCATGAAATTGTTAACAATATCAGATTGTAATCAAACGCGTGATATTATAATCTCACGGTAGGCTAGGTTGGTTTGCAATCTGACGTGGTTAGATTATAATCAAACAGTGTTTACAATTTTACGGTACAAATATACTGAATCAATTCATATCGAACACTCGAAGTATACACTGACACTGAAACTTCAAATAGATAAAAAGGAAAATATTTAATTTTTGAGATACTTACCGCACTTTTTATCTTACTACAATAATTATTATTCAAAGTTTAAAGAAACTTTGCACGTAATTACAACAAAAAAACAATAACGCATGGGTTAAATATCAAGATTACTTAGTCGAAGCGACAACACAGCAGCGGCCGCTCCGTACGTAGTAACTATTTTTTAAGCTGTGGCAATGTTACCGTCGCTCGCGTTGCCGCCGCGCCGCCGCGCCGTGCGTAAAAAATACCTAATTTTGCAGAACGTTATTTGGTGATAGCCTTCTTAATTATTTATAGGCTAGCTGACCCGGTGAACTTCGTATCACTTTCATTATAAAGATGAAAATTTGTAAGTGTGTGCGTCAGTTAACTTTTTCAACAAGTGGATCAATTTTTATTAAAATTTGGAACGAAGGTACTTAGTTGATATTCCTTTTTTGAGGAGTGTTTGAGAAGGCTTTCTAGCATCTTAACTAAGATTTGTTGGCACTGACAGGTCCGACCTCGGCGCGATAGTCGCCGTTCCTCCTTTAGCGCGTGTTGTGCAATGTCCACAGCACAACCGCACCGGTGCCGGTGACACTCCGGGGGTTCTTCTATTCCAGCGACTCTACAGTCTACACAGATTATTATTTTAGACTCTGTAGTCTACGGGCCTGTGCCCGTGAACAAAATTTATGGGTCAAATGAACCACCAGGATGTATGTATGTATGTAGGATGATAGAAGGCTAATAAGATTCAGCACTATGCCGTCTCTTGTAAGTTGTCCAACTAAATGCAGTTGAAGATTGGGGTTGCCACCCTCGATCATTTTTGGAGACGAACATTTTTTTCATTTGGAAGTGTGGTATCAGTGGAATCCGACAACGAACTTGAAATCCGCTTGAAAATAAATGTATGCAATAAGTACATCAACCACCACATTTCCGAGTGACCTAGGTCATAATCGCATTGTCGTCACCTAAAAATGAGGTCCAGTGCAAGGATCAAGTGCAACTGAACTATCGTTAACTACCAGGAAAGCATGAGAATCAAAGATGTTTCCATGAGGCATCGACGTTAATTGACTACATGTTTATTTAATAAGGGGGCGAGAGCATAAAATGGAAATAATCGAACTCGAATTGGCTGAAAATGTAAGGAACCTAATTTATGGAATCCGATTTGTGAGATATTTCCACCTACTCTCAATATAGTTTACCTGTTCGTCTCGTCACTCATATATTAAATGAAACGTACGTTATATATAAAAAATACAATATGTACATTGTGAACTTTTTATATTGTGCCGCATAAGCAACATAATAGCACAGCGACACGCAGCTATTAGAACATGAAAAGTCCAAATCATTACCTATAGTAGGAGATCCCGCTATACAACGACCTACACCGAGCTGTTTATTGGATGAAAAGTATTTTATATGTACTTAATTTAATATGCCAACAAATACATAGCAAATGGGTTGACTAAAAAAATTCAGTCCAGAATATGATTAATTAACATTAAAAAATATTTTGTTAAATATTTCAGTAGAATTGATTAAATTTTAGAAAATCCTGTATTACATAATTTATTATTTTGGCTTTATTACTCAATGCTTACGAAATTCAACCCCTAAGGGTGTAAAAAACGGGATGGAAGTTTGTATGAAACTCCACGTGGAAGATAATAAACAATGAGTCTGGAAAAATTAAAAGTCGTGAAATGATGAGCGCACTTCGGATTGGCGAAAAAGTCACTACGAAAAAATCGGACATAGTAGATGCCTTCAAGGTTTATTTTGCTGATATTCCATTAGAGACAACTAAACATCTAACTTCGTCTCCTCTCTTGCAGAAAAATTGTTGACAGAGAATGTTGATTGTCCTTCATCTACATTTGAATTTCATCATGTTACTGCCACTGCAATACTAAAACGTTCAAAGATATTAAAGTTAAGAATACAGAGGACTTATGGGGATTATCTGTTAAGGTACTTGAGGGGATTATTAATAACATTGCCCCATATTTAGCAGAATTATTTAACGAATGTATAAAAATGGTACATTTCCTGACATGATGAAATATAGTAAAGTGATACCTCTGTTTAAATCTGGAGACAAAACGAACTTGGAAACTACAGACCCATCTCGGTTTTGCCTTGCATCAGCAAAATATTCGAGAAACTTGTTCTCCAGCAACTTTTATCTTACTTTAATATTAATAATCTATTACATAGTAACCAATTTGGATTCACAAAAGGACGTTCCACTACCGATGCAGGTATTGAACTAACTAATTATATATTGAAAGCCTGGGAAGATCATCATGACGTTCTGGGAGTATTTTGTGACTTATCAAAAGCTTTCGACTGTGTTCATCATGACACTCTTTTAAAGAAACTACAGTTTTATGGGGTTTCGAAACCAGCTCTAAATTTCATTTCTTCATATCTTAAAGACCGTGTACAAATAGTCGATGTTGACGGTGTGCAATCAAATGAGTCGCCTATAAGAATGGGTGTACCACAAGGTTCCATACTTGGACCTTTCTTGTTTCTTATATACGTTAATGATCTACCTTTTATGATAAAGAAACATAAAAATATAGAAATAGTTATGTTCGCCGATGATACATCACTTCTATTCAAAATTAAGAGAGGAATAAACGATTTCACTGAAATAAACGTACTTTTGGACATTGCGTACAAATGGTTTGATGCAAATAATCTAGTACTTAATCCAACTAAAACGAAATGTATAAAGTTCACTCTCTGCAATGAAATGTGCGGTAAACTTGATATAAGACTGAAGGATGAACTTATCGAACCTGTACAATCTACTTGTTTTCTGGGTATTTCAGTAGATTCAAAGCTTCAATGGGGTCCTCACATAGAGAGACTAGCTGATCGACTCAGTTCAGCTGCCCACGCAGTTCGTCAAATTAAAAAATATCAGACGTTGCAACAGCTAGGCTTGTTTATTTTGGCTACTTTCACAGTATTATGTCCTACGGGATCTTATTATGGGGTTCGGCTGCGGACAGAAACTCTGTTTTCATATTGCAAAAAGAGCAATCCGTGGTCTATATAATTTATCACCTAGAGAATCAGTACGGGAGATGTTCAAAACTATTAACATATTAACAGTCCCTTCATTGTATATTTATGAATGTATAATGTATGTAAGAAAAAATCGAAGTCGTCTGCAGAAATTAACTGATCTGAATCCAAAAGCGCACCATAAACACAAAATTGTATTTCCTAAGTGCAGACTTCAGAAAACAAATAACTCTTTCAAATGTAATGGTATTCGCTTCTATAATGCAATCCCTGTACAAGTGGAAGGCCTCAATGAAACCAAGTTTAAAAATGAAATAAAAGCTACCTATTGAGCAAGGCATATTATAATATAGACGACTTTGTTAAAGATAGTAACGTATGGAAGAGAAATGTGTCGAAATTAGAATCTTGTAATAAGGTAAAATAATAGATTTTTAAGACTTTTGATGTTACATTGTTTGTACTAATGTTGTATCTGTATACTGTGTGTATTGATTATTTGTTATATTGTCTTCGACAAAGCCTTTTTACAGCTGCATGTAATTGACTAGGCCCCTTTACAGCTGCTTCATTCGTTTTGACGTTGTTATTTTATCATATTATGTACACAGATTCTTTGCCTTTTTGTAAATGACGTTACCAAGTGTTCTTATGAATTTATGGTATGAATAAATGAATTGAATTGAATTGAATTGAATTGAAACATTTTATTCCTTAAACGTATTCGAATAAAATTTCGCACCAATTGAGCATGATCAAAAAAAAGTGATTTAAGATTTTCAGGAACCTTATCATTATATAAATTTTTAAAGCGGCTATATAACAGTTTCTACGTTAAAGTTCATTATTACATTGAAGTAAAAGTAATATATTTGGGTATCTAGTGCTGTAATGGCGATTATTTCAGAACATTTCAGGCGAACTTACAGAAGAGTTCTGAATATTTTTAACGAACACGCACATCTTGTAAATATGCAGAGACGGAAGTGGAAGCACTTTTAATGCTTTGAACTTTTATACTTTTTAATGGTTTACATGAATCTAAGGGACCAGCACAGCAGATTGCCCGGATGCACCTTTTTTGAGCTTTAAATGTTCTTTCAAATTCAACCGAATTGCCCCAAACGATAAGACCATACCTTAGAACCGAGGCTACATATCCGTGATATGCCATTAGTGACGTCGTTCTGCAAGATATTCGTGCTAGTCTGCGAAGAGCAAATGAAAATCTGCTCAGTTTTAAACATACGTTTTCAATGTGAGCTTTCCATTTACAATGCGAATCAATTATAATACCGAGAAATGTAGCTGTACTGGTTTCTTTTATTTCCTTATCTTTGTATACTATTCTAAGATTTTGCGGTTTAGTTCTGATGGTATGAAACTGCATAAAGTGTGTCTTTTTAACCCCCGACCAAAAAAGGATCATATAAGGTAAGGTAAGGGTGTTATAAGTTTGACGTCGATGTCGGTCTGTCTGTCTGTCTGTCTCTCTGTCTGTGTGTGTGTCTGTGGCACCGTAGAGCTCAAACGGATGGGCCGATTTCGATGCGTTTTTTTATTTGAAGTTTAATACCCGTGCGGATGTTCTTAGATATGTTTGGTTAATATCAATTCAAGATGGCCGCCTCCACAAAATGGCGGACAAAATATTTCTTTACAACTTACCTCAATATGGGTATCAAATGAAAGGGCTTGACTAGTAGAATACTATACACTTTAAAAAATCAAATCCAAGATGGCTTCCACCACAAAATGGCGAATTATATATTTTTTTTACTACTACCTCAATATGGGTATCAAACGAAAGAGCTTAACTATCCTTCGCATGATTTCATTTTTAGTCAGCGTTGCGGAAAAATGGATTAATAGAGGTATGCAAATTATAAAAATTGTATTCTTAAATTGTTATTTTAGTCGGAAAAAAACTATGATTATCCGACGACTTCAGGGTAAATTTGGTCATTTGATTTTGTACGGCATTGGTTCCATACAGTTGAAATATCTCTTCTAATCCGTTATTCCGCTTTGCCGTACAAACATCATGTAACAAGGAGAAATGATCGAGAGTTGCAATCCTCTATCTTCACCTGCGCTCAGTTGGACAGCTTTCAATTGACGGCATAGTGCTCAATGTTATTACTTTATACCCTTCTATCATCCTACATAAGTCTCCTGGTGTATCATATAACCCATTAATTTTGTTCACGGGCCTGTAGTCTATAATGTACCAAAACAGGTTTACAAAATATCTGCAATAGAGTATCGTCTTACTAAATAATTTCCGTTTAACAGGTGTCTTACGTTACCGAAATAATTAACCAGTAATTATATTATGTTTGGTAAACATGTGTCTTAAGTCACTCAAAATAATTAAGCAAAATTTATTCTTATGAGTTTACTGGGTCTCTGCGTTACCTGACAAGCTCGTTGTTCTAAAGAGCCATTAGCGAGATTACGGGAGCTTTTGCCGTTGCGGATTTACTGGTTCCGTATATGAGGATCCCTACTTACACAACTCTCGCAACTCTCATTCAATTTACGTAATGCTAAGAAAACACACATACGAGGTACAACCAATTTTACAGTTACCCTTTTTCTTCTTGCTTTGTATGGTAAATTGTAAGATTCGAGCCGATCTGATAAAGTATTAATTATAATTTAAGTAATATGCAAACACGTCTGCTCGTTGCTTCAATAAGCTCTAAGCACCATGTATGCTTACCTTAAGGGGCGTTCCCCAGCAAAACGAATTATTGTCCAGTTTTCAAAGCTATCTACTCATTAGCCAAAACAAATATCAACTAGTAAAAAATACAAAAAAAATTTACAGTTTCTTGGCTTCAAAATGGTAGTTTATTTTTGGTTAATGAATTTATTGTTTGAATATTCCTAATATACTCCTCACAACGAAACCATAAAAAATAAAAATAATTGTAATTATCATGCATCTACTCGAAATCCCGCCATTATTTTGATTTTGTACTTACACCAACGGATAGGCAATAATTCCATTATGAACATTTTGGTAGAAGTATTTTTTTCCAAAAACCTAAATATGTTGTAAACCTAATAACCTGATTTTATGTAGTTTTTGACGTGACAACGTCTTATAAATTGGTTTGCCGGGTGACACTTCAAGAAACTGCGTTACGCTCCGCTCACGTTATGCGCTCACAACGAGAGCGAGTGAGAGGCACGCGCCCCTTCCACTCGGGCATGGTTAGCCCGCCTAAGAGCGAGAGAGACAGACATAAAAAGTGAAAGGCACGCGTCCCTTCCGTAAAATTATTTCACCACTCAAAGTCGTTGTCACTTAAAACTTTCGCCCGTATACCGACTTTACAGGCAACCAATTTTTTTTTTCTAAAATTTTAGCGTAAAACAGCGAGACATCCTACTGTTTATCTCTTGCTCTTTCTAGTGGTGTGCGATGAGGTAAGAAATACTCAAGGTCATTTGCTCGGGGTATGCCCTAATGGTGGCCTGCATACATATTTTTAAGCACCAACTTATTAGTCAATGATTACAGCACAAGGGGCATTTCAAGCCAAGCGGACAACCAAAAAAATATGATATCGTGAATTATGTTCATACTCTGGTCAGTTATACTGCTAGTGGGTGTGTACATACCATTTTTTTCGTGTGTTGCTTTATTGCCGAGTTATGAGGTTTTAAAAATTTGCTAAAAATTTAATTATGATTTTTTCTATGCTTCTTATTTGTATCAATTAACTATTTAAATAAAACGAAATAGTGTTGACTGGCCTTGTGGCTTAGTGGGTAGTAACTCTGCTTGCGAAGCCGAGGTTCGTGCGTTTGATCTCCACCCAGTACAAATATTTGTCTGATGAATTCAAATGTTTGTACTGTGTCTGAGTGTTCCTATGTATGATAAGTATGTATTTACAACTATGTAAGTATTGTATTAGCTATCTGACCGCCATTTTACAAGCTTTGCTTAGTTTGGGGTCTGATGGTATAAAAACGTATGTAACACAGCGAGCTATATAAATTTAGTATGTAATAATAACAATAAGATTTAAAGTCGAATGGCCTGGTGGGTGGCAAGTTGTTTGGTTACGGTTTTATGTCTTCCAGCTCCCTCTTTCTTAACAGTTTTTCACAAAAAAGTTTGATTCGGTCTCAGCGCTCAAGGCCCGCGATAAAGGCTATGCAATGGTTTAAAATTGTCGCAGTTAGTCAAAAATCGATTTGAAATGTTCACTTCCGGTTTATACGTAATTTTTTTTTTAAAATAAAAAGTGACGAGACGAGAAGGACATGTTCCTGATGGTAAGCAATATGCCTGCCACATAACAGCACAGCAACACGCAGCTATTGGAACATGAAGAGTCCAAATCATTACCTAGCACTGCACTGCGCTCTTCACCCAGAGATCTAAGATGTTATATCTCTAAGCCTTGTAATTTCTCTGGAAACATTGCCCTCCAAACCGGAACACAGTAATGTTGGCACATTACTGCTTGGCGGTAGAATAACTGGCAAAGGTGTGGTACTTCCCCAGGCGGACTCTGCTAGGAGTCCCACTACGACAAAATTTCAAATTTCGAATTCGACAAAAAAAATAAAAAGTACAACTTTTTAACTATTAGAAACAACAATATTGAGTTTTTTAAAATAGATAGTTAATTGATACAAATAAGAAGCAATGAAAAAAACATAATTTCATTTTTAGCTAATTTTTAACCCCCGACAAAAAAAAGGGGTGTTATAAGTTTGACGTCGATGTCTGTCTGTCTGTCTGTCTGTCGGTCTGTCTGTCTGTCTGTCTGCGTGTGTGTCTGTCTGTGGCACCGTAGAGCTCAAACGGATGGGCCGATTTCGATGCGGTTTTTTTTATTTGAAAGTTAATATCCGTGCGGGTGTTCTTAGCTATGTTTGGTTAATATCGATTCAAAATGGCCGCCTCCACAAAATGGCGGACAAAATATTTCTTCACAACCTACCTCAATATGGGTATCAAATGAAAGGGCTTGACTAGCAGAGTACTAAACGTTATAACAAATTTCAAATTCAAGATGGCCGCCACCACAAAATGGCGAATTATATAATATTTTTCACTACTACCTCAATATGGGTATCAAATGAAAGGGCTTGATTAGTAGAATACTTTGCACTATGACAAATTTCAAATCCAAGATGGCTGCTACCACAAAATGGCGAATTACATTTCCTTTTCACAATTCCTTAATATGGGTATCAAATGAAAGGGCTTGACTAGTAGAATGTTGTACAGATAACAAATCTAAGGTAGTCGGGGGTTAATCAAAATTTTTAATTTTGTTCTTGTTAAAAGCTCATAACTCGGCAAAAAAGCATCACACGAAACAAAATATGTGTACACACCCACGTCTACTAGAAGTATAACTACTGCCCAGAGTATGAACAAAATTCACGACCTCATATTTTTTTGGTTTTCCGCTTGGCGTGAAATGCCCCACTAAGTAGTTAAAATGTTTTTTAAAGAAATTGGGGGTTGCTACAACGTAGATACGCTTCTTCCATTAGTCTCTGTTGCTTGTCGTATCGATGTTCACAGTCTTTGCACTCATAAGCTCTTTCGTAATGTATGATTTTATAGTGAATTCGAAAATACGGTAATTTTTTCCCCATTTTTTCGAAACACTCAACGTAGCGATCCGGACCTGATGCGACTGCAGAGCAAGCTTACTGTCGCCGATAAGTCGACGTTTCCGCGCTCGTACCGACCTCGCCGCTCGCCGCCCGGTAGGATACTGGTAAAGGTACAAGTTCGCGCTGAGACCGCGACCGGAGACCGCGACAGGCACTTGACTCTATAGAATTGTATGGGCGCCAGTTCGCGCCGAAACCGCGACACATGTCTCGCGACACGTGTCTCGGTCTCTTGTCGCGGTCTCGGCGCGAACTGGCGCCCGTACAATTCCATAGTGTCAAGTGCCTGTCGCGGTCTCCGGTCGCGGTCTCCTTAATCCATCTTTATGCCAAATTTGAGCTCAATCCGATCAATTTTTCAAAGCGTGATTGAGCAACAACCAGACTTTCGCGTTCATAAAATATATTTTTTATTGTTTAGAGTGACGAGACGAGCAGGACATGTGCCTGATGGTGAGCAACATGCTTGCCACGTAACTGCACAGGTACATGCAGCTATTGGAACATGAAGGTTTCATTTCATTACCTAGCACTGCACTGCGCTCGTCACCCAGAGATAGAAGATGTTTTATCTCTCCTGTAATTTCCAACACTCGAGAACCTTTCTCCTCCATCGGTTGTCAGTTCTATGCGATGTAGCCTGCCCATTGCCATTTCAGCTTGCTTACTCTTTGAGCTATGTCGGCCACTATCGTTTTTTTGCGAATATCCTCATTACGGATTCTGTCGCGCAAAGAGACTCCGAGCATAGCTCTCTCCATAGTTCGCTATGCAACTTTGAGCTTCGTTATGAGACCCACAGTTATGGACCACTCATTTATAATATTAATAGGACCACTGTTTTCATAATATTAATTATTCAAATATTAATTCGACTACGTTGTTTATGTTTACTTCCGCCTAAAATCTTCATTGTATGTGTAGCCTTCAATTTTTAAAATCTCATAGAGTTATGTATAATGTAATTCCAATTTTAAATTAGTGTAGTTTATGGATCGAGCGAGGTCAAGGCGCCATCTATTTTACTTTAGTCTGGCGGAAAGTTTTTTTTTGCTGCATATTCGAGCACGAACAACTTTCGGAACTTTTAATTCGCTGCTTATATATATTATCAAATACTATTGTTAAATTTGCATTAAAAAGTTGCTACCTTTTAATGCAAATTTAACAATCAATATAGTAATAGTATTTGATAGATTTTCCAATCTATACATAAGTATAAGCAGTCCACTAAATGTTCCCACTGCTGGGACGCGGGGTTTTCTCTCGCAAGAGGAGAGTTAACGCTACAATTCACTACGTTGGCCCAGTGCAGTTTGCTGGATGACACATGACTTCGAAAGATTCTAGGTACCTAGAGTCAAACTATAATAACACTAAATATATGAATAAAAGTGTCTGTGTCGGCATTACACCATGTAGCACCCACAAAATCCGCAACCACTAGTGACGATGTCAAACAGAATACTGCTTCTCCGACATACATAGCCAAATGCGTGTAATAATTAGTCTGAAAAAAAAATCGACGATTTTTACGATGTGCATGACAATTTAGAAGTTAACTTTTGGGATACCATGATCAAGGGAAATTATAACGACGTATCCAATATTTAAATATTTTTTATTACACCATACTTAACTTATACAAAGGTTTTATTAATTGCAATAAATTGTATGACAAATTTACTTAAACATATTGTACTTTGACTATAATAAAATAAAACTGGTTTAACTTGATAAATATAATATAAGTACCTACATTTTCGAATTACCATTCACAGTATATTCGATTCCCCAAGAAAATGTGAAACGTATTGTACAAATATTAGAATGGCTTTGAACAGTTAATATAGTTCCATGAAAAATCTGTTTTTTAACATGTTAAAAAGTAGGGAATCTCCTATTGTACGAGCCATAAGCATTTACGTTGTTAATATTGTTTTTGTCATCGTTTTGATATTTTGCCAATAGAGCGGGCCAGCCCTTTCCGCTGTCCTGTATATTCGGACTTGCCTCCATTCTTTGCCGGATCTTGGCCGCCTTGGCGACCACATCAGCATTTAACATATTCTCTAAGTATCTAAGGTTGTGTGGTAGAATAATTTTGCACGTCTGAAAAAATACAAATTGTTTTATTCCATACACGTTTTCCAAATTTTTGTTGAAGTTAAAAAATTTTTGCACACTGCACACTCATTCACACACTTATTCGTAGGCTGTAAGTGAAGCTGACCCGTCACGGTTTGATGTGAAAGACTCGATCGGATGAACTCAGGACCGCCGTGTGTCTTACTGAGAAAGATACAGTCAGCTGTTCTTCACTGCTGTTATTATTAATATTATAAAGTCAAAGTCAAAGTCAAAGTTCTTTATTGATAAATGTACAATTTACACGTCAATTTTATAAAAAAACAAAACAAGAGTATACAAAGAGTATACATTTTACTTATAATGAAGTTTTTACTTCTGTCGTGTCGTCTTAAGCACATACATTTTTTTAGGCTTATGTTGCCCAACAAAAACACAATAATGTTCTATACGTAGATATCGCAGAACAGTTTAAATACTTAGAGTCCTTGCAATATCACTCGCAGGTGTACACAGAACACTTTAGCTTATACCACTATCAAGGAAATACACACCGTACTGAGTAAGCTGTTTCATAAAAGTTAAAATGTTTTCCACATAACTTCGCCATTTATGGTTGTGGAGAAACATATTTTTAACTGTCCATTTTCGATGGAGTTTCGCCATTTCAAAACAACATTAATATCTTAAAATCGACACACGTTCTACGATTACTATAAAATAATCGGCCTAATAATATTATGTAAGCCTCTCACTATTCACGGTCACATAGTCGTATCTGGATCTGTCATATATATAGGAAGGTACATAGTACATATATGTTAAATCCGTGACCAAGTGACTGTAAATAGTAAAGCCGACACTATTAGCCTAAGATCCGGCTGCAAAATCTCTACGTTCATCGCGTGTTTAACAAAATTCACATTTTAACATACATTTATGATTAGGAGAATACATTGATAATAGGTTGCCAGTCAACACTTGGCCGTAAGTAATCCATCAATGTACCAAATTTCTTCCAAATACCTTCAGTAGTTTTTGCGTGAAAGAATAACAAACATACGTCCATACATTCATACAGACCTTTGCGTTTATAATATTAGTATAAAGTACTGAAGCAGGTAAGTAGAGATATAATAATAGTACCTAAGTACAACGTATTTAACTTACAATAATGGCAGCCAAATGGAAGAACAAACAAATGAATAACGTTCTTGATATCGCCATAGTGCACGGTGAACTGGCTAAACGTTTCGGGGTAAAAGCAAATACTGAGTGTGTTAAACATCTGATATCGCTTCGCAAACCAACGCAAATGTTGACAAAACTACAATGGTGCTTATGTTTATTGAATAACTTGACTTGCAAAAAAAGGTTTTCGTTTCGCTTTGGTTCCGTTATGTGCGCGTGTTACGTGAATACGAAAGTCGATTGTTTTTTTCTTGAGCTTCAACTTTATATCTCAACTAGCGGTCCGCCCCGGTTTCGCCAGTGGCACATATGTACAGCACTCAGGGATCACGGACGTATCCAAGATTTAATTAGTTTTTTAAAATCGGTCCAGTAGTTCCTGAGATTAGCGCTATCAAGCAAATGAAATCTTCAGCTTTATAATATTTCAGGTAGTATAGATAGTAAAACGTGTTGTACGAGTAGTAGGCCGGCCCACTTCGAACAAGATAATGGACTGGTAATGACTAAAAGCAGCTCATTTGAACTCATAGTATTATTAATATTGTACTGTAGGATTATATTTATACAGTAAACATATAAATATGTTATGTATTATGTTTGTCTAATATAGTAATAATTATAAAATATACGAGTACATCTAATTGATATAATCGTAGCACATCCCTACCGCAACGTGTAGCAAACGGTAGGACTACCTCGCCGCGCCGGTCGACCCGCGCGATATTTAAAGGAACGAGTCAACGCACGCCTCTCGGCGCATGCACACGCGCGCATTCTTTATATGTCGGAACATACCATACCACAGAATAGATATTACTACAGAACCCTCACTTAGCGAAAATTTTTATATAAATAGCGACTCTTGCTGGGACGCAACAAAGTGGAATTCAGCTCGCATTAGCGCTCAATGCCTATCGCAATTTTTAACCTAAACATTTGCGCTCTCTTCTAACGCGTAACTCTGTCGCTGTCTGGCGCGGAATGATGCGCATCGAAAGGGTTGTCGACATATTATCTAATAAAAAATTAAATTAACCTTTCGTTATGTAGGTAGTCAGCATTGTAGCTCAGATTATATATTTTAGTTATTTACTTCGTAACGCGCAAGACAGCTAGAAGAGGCCGTAACATAGGGTCGGACACATTGAAATTAAAACAATAAAAAGTATACTTTGACTGTTTTATTCTACTTGATCGTCTAAATGTTGTTTGATAAATATGTAACATATTTTAATGTACTTACCTACACTAATACATACAACCAGCTTCGATTACAAGCTATTTTATAATGTCCCGTACTTTTTGTACGGTTAGCAGAAAAATATAAAAAATAATAGTATATTTTGTACAACTAGGAAAAAATGATAATTCTTTGTTTTTTGACTCGTGCATCCATATACAGCACAATATATGGCGACGTAATTTTGCGCGGGAAACGTGTTGCGCGAGCGCTCAGACGTGCGTTCGACAACCGCCTGGCACTTGTTCCGTGCGAGGAACGGTCTAGCTGTAGGCTAAAACCGCGCGACCTTGAGCGAGTGAGGATGCACTGACCATACTCCATACTTCCACATATATAGCGCCTAACTAAAATTATAAAAGCCTGGTCACGTGTTCATCCACAGCCACGTGTACCGTGAGCTTAACTTCTGAACAGTAATTCGTAAATGAAAAACACAGCAAGTGGGTGTGTGTTGAACTCCACCATGGAGACTCGCAGCACAAAGCGTCAAGACGAGAACGGCGAGGAGTTAGATCCGTTCCATTCTGCCGGTGAAACGGAAGACGTGACTGCTCCAAACCCATGCCGTGGTCCTGTCACTGCTATCGTTGAAGTACCGATCTTACGATCGTCAATTCCGATGACATCGGTGACGTTCTCAGGAGAAGCGTGGCCGCGCTTATCCTGAGAACGCTTGATTTAACATTGTAACAAATTTGGATGCTTATCATTTTTAATATTTTTGTTTCCATTTGACTTGATTTGATTTTGGTTTTTCCTTCATAAAATATGTGAGCTTCTGTTGTGGGCAGGTTTATTGCTTATCATCATAACATATGTTATGCTCGTTCCTTCACACTACACTACAAAAAATAGGCGACGGCTACCACCAAAAAAATTGGACGACTCGGCTACATTACGGTAGACGAACATAATGTAGCTAGTCGTCAATTTTTTAAATTCATTGTAGCTTATAAGTTATATGACAAACTGTACTTATAGAGATATTTTACACTAAATGTATAAGGGACGAAAATATAGATTGAGTTCGTATTTAATAAGCTGACTGTGTGAGCCTTTATCCTATCCGGATCATTGGCCGATTCGAGAGACGCTTTTAACTCTGAAGGGAAGGTGGCTATTTCTTCCTGACCTTTTAACACCTGTGTATGAATAAATTTTTGTTCATTTTTAGACTTTATTTTCGCTTTTTGGTACTTAGTTTGTTTACATTTTCTACAGTTTAGAATAGTTTGTATTCAAATCATAATTATATGTTTCTTAAACTCATTTTTTTAACACACTTGCTCATAAAGTGACTCTAATTTCACCGCAATCGGGCATGTAATGACACCTATAATAAAACTGTGAGTTTTTCATTACTATTGCTCACTAGTGAGTTAAAGAGTTTTTTATTGGTAGAGATTTTTGTTCTTACAAAAGTTTAAGTACAAAAAAGATCGTGTTCAATAGAACAGATTAATTAATAGTGCTTGGTCACTTCATGCAACTTCGTATTGAAATAGACAAGTCGAACTTAGTATATTCGTGTTTAAAAATAATTACGTGTTTATGTTATGTATATGTCGCCGCCGAATCGTATAATCCGCTGTATTACATTACGGCTAGCCGTTTTGAAAAACAGGGCCGTTTTGTAATGCGGCGGTTCAACGATTAGCCACATTGTCATTGCGATACGGTCTTCAATACGGCGGCCAACGTTTAGCCGCATTGTACTACTGCTTAAATTGTAGGGTGACCATACTTTCAAAATAAACAATGAAAATTAATTGTATTAATCATAAAAAGCTGACAGATTATCTCTTGCCATATTTCTTACACTTTTTTTTTAAACATCATACCTCTCTGTTAAAACTTGAAAGCCCCTAACTTGATATTGGTGATGGTACACCTAAGAAATATGGTGCACTTAGACAAGGGTCATCATTGAGATTTGACTCCGGGTGGGCTCCCACCAGAAGCTCTGCGGTCAGCCCCGAGTGTCGCTTCTCCATACTCGGCCCACTCAGGACCTCCCTTGAGCTTCTGGCTCCCGCATTTTTTAAATACACTCTAGGGGTAGTAGCGACAAGACTAGGTGGAGTCGGGGTGCTCCGAGTCGGATGCTCCGAGTCGGATCTGGGTCCTTCCTAACCTACCCGGTCCGATTTAGTTTTAGCAAGGTGGACGGTGGTTAACCACTCTAATAATATTGTGTAGGATTCCGCAGAACACCAGACTCCACATTCACCTTAGCAATTTAGCAACACACGTACTGTTTTCAACGCCATGTTGTTGTTATGTCAGACAGCGCCATGAGTGTTAAGAATCGGAACTAAAATTTGTCAAAGCGGCGGCTAATCTTTCGCTTTATTACAATACGGCTAGCCGTTTTGAATCACGTATGGCGTCGAATACATTCCGACTGTTTTTTAATCAGCCGCTTTCAATCTGGCTAATCGTCAAACCGCCGCTTTACAAAACGGCCCCGGTTTTCAAAACGGCTAGCCGTAATGTAATACAGCGGATTATACGATCCGGCTGCGACTTATACATAGATAAATTCATGTCCATGGTACTGTTTATATACTTATGTACTATGTAGGTATTATTATATTAACTTCTAATGCTTCGAATAAATTAATCCATTTATTATGAATTACTTTAAGAACGCCGAAGTAACGAGGTTTTCTAATATGATTGAACTTAATACACTTTTGTGTTAATAATTTGTCATTTTTACGATAATTCCCCATCGGATATATTATATATACATATTTGTATATAGGTAAGTGTTGTTGTGCTGCTTGAAGTATCTATATATCTATACTAATGTAATAGAACTGAAGAGGTTTTTTGTTTGAACTCGATTATCTCAGGAACTACAGGACCGATTTCAAAAATGTTTTCACCGTTGGATATAGATATATATATATAATCCCTGAGTGAGGCTATATATTATGTCAATCATCGTCTATAGCCCCCTAAATGTTCCTACTACTGGGACTCGAGGCCTTCTTTCGCAAGGAGAGCGTCAATCCTATAATCCATTACGCGGGCCCAGTGCGGGATGGTCGATGACACGTGACTACGAAAGATTCTAGGAACATTTTAGTTTCCTCAAGAGGTTTTCCTTCACCGTTTTAAGTTAGCGGCATTACGCACATGACTTCGAAAAGACAGTGGTGCGTGTGGGGTTTGAATCCGGGGTCTCCGGATCGATAGGCGCCGTTCTCCCGACTAGACCAGCCGTAACTTATATATTATGTACCACGGGCGAAGCCAGGACGGAGCGCTAGTTAGTTCATAAGTATTTAACTGTTGTTACTTTTTGAAAGGGCTGTAACAATATTAGGTCTAACTTAAGTATAATTTAAGATTTAGTATTTTAAAGGAAACAACAAGTTCACTTAGTTAGACTTTATTGTTATCTAAAATTTTACAGAGGACCACCAGACGGGTGGTTAAAATTAATAGGTGATATCCAAGGGTAGTAGCAGCACGAGGTAGTCTAGGGTAGAATTTAAAGAGAGGGTCGGGGTCGTTGGCAAATCGAGTACGGAATTAGCTTGTTATTCGGGTGGACACACTGGCCTGTGTTAGCCGTGGTGAGCCGTGTCGCAGTCCTTCTGGGGCAGTTCAGGCGCGTCAGCTAATCATGGTTCCACGGGCCGTTGGTGCACCGATCTCCAGTCAATCGATAGACTACAATAATTTGGATTCGGAGGATAATACAGATATACATTATTTTTTTCTTAATTTTATAAATTTACACTTAACCCGCCATTTTGTCTGCCAAGTGACGATGCAGTCTACGAAATCGATTAACTTTCGATTTGAAGACACAAAGTTTGCTTTAAAATTCACTCAGGCAAAGCATTTTACAGCTTATACATTTTTGTACCACAAAGGTAGAGTCAAACCTCTTCGTTCGTGTCTGATAAACCTACCTGTAGAAACTTTGTAAAAAAAAACTATATTGCCTACACTGGCAAAATTACTGCTTGGCAGTAAAATAACTGGGTAAGCTGTGTTAATTATATTATACTAGTAGCACCCCGCAGTTTTACCCGCTTACTTCTTGTTCCCGTTATTTTCCCGCTATAAAAAGTGTCCTATGTGTTCTTCTTGACTATAATCAAATATTATGTTTCCAATTTCAACGAGATCCGATCAGACGTTACGACATGATTGAGCAACAAACATCCAAACATTGACAGTTATAATTTAAAATTATACTGTGATTAATCTGTAGGTCTATTATTTGTAGACTGCTTTAATAGTGGTGCTATTTTTGAAGTGATAGCACTCTTTGCAGAGTCCGCCTGGGGAATTACCACACCTTTCCCAGTTATTCTACCGCCAAGCAGTAATGTATGTGCAAAAGTTACTATGTTCCAGTTAGAAGGAAGGACAATATGAAATTACAGGGCATTGTGATCAAAAATCTTATATTTCTAGGTAATGATTTGGACCCTTCATGTTCCAATAGCTACGTGTCACTGTATTGTTAAGGGCCGGCACTGTACTGTTATATGTTGCTTACCATCAGGCGCATGTCCTGTTCATCACGTCACTCAATACCTACTATACAACAAATTAGTTACGAGCTATGAGTTAGTTATGAGCGTGCATACTTTGAATAACGGTTTAGAACATCACGTTAAATGAATTTGTTTTGTTGCATTTACTGTAATATGTAATGTACCACTAACTGAATATAATTATTTTTTCCGAAAAAAAAAAAACAATAAGCCAACTTAAATTAAAAATTAAACTTCAACACTCAACTAAATTCTCTTTTTTTGTGAAATTACGATCACTTCGTCAAGATAAAGGTAAGTAACTTCTAAATAGTTTTTCGTTGATACCTACTCGTATTTCAAAAACCACCTCTTCAATTTCGATAAAATTTATTTACAAACCAAAAAAATCATCAAGCGGGGGGGACTCTGTAAAGAGTCCTACAACTACATAGGTACATACATGTACATATTTGTATCATCTTCTCTGGCTTATTATTAGCAGGACCAGTTAGTAACTTCAGCACTGATGAGATTCTATTTCTGAAAGGGTACCCAAGTTCACGCGACAAAAGCTCGTTATTTAAACTTATCCCATTTTGAAAGATAATAAATGCAGTTCAGAGGAGTCCAATGACGACTGTACTATCATTACAGTAGGTACGAGATGAAAGAACAAGCCAGCCAAATACGAGTCGGGCACTCATTCTGAGGATTCCGTAATAACGGGGAACAAAATATGTATGGCGCAACTCATTTTTTGTACCACAAGCGGTATCACTTGGTTTTACTCGCGTAGGTAGAGCTTGTACCCGTTATTTTTTCGGGATAAATTGTAGCCTAAGTAGGTATATGTCATTCGAGACTATAATCTAACGGTTTACTAAATTTAAACCTGATCTGTTTAGACGTTTCGACGTGGTTGAGGAACAAACATCTCAACTTTCGCATTAAAAATTTTAATAGTCTTGGATAGTAGACTATCTTTCCATTAGTCCAGCTCCAGGACGGCTTTTTTGAAGCTGATGTTATTAAATTCTTTCAAAACAGATTTAATAGTACTCATTTAATTATTTCATTTTATTAATGAAAATCATAATAGTTTTCATAATAATAGTAACTATTATATATAAACAACTGTTGTTTATTATACAAGAGTGATAAGTTGGTTTTTAACAGCGTGTTCAATTTTGATGACCCAGCAAGCAAAAGATTCTAAAATTGAATCACGAGCGCAACGTTTAATTAAAGAAAATGGAATCCTGAGCGTAGCAAGGGAATTAATAGAGCACAAGGTGAAAAATCTTAGCACTCGAGTGCAGCACGTAACTTTATCATTTATTCATCCCACCCCAGCGAGAAAATTACTAAATGCGCATAAATAACAGTTTGAGTCAATTCTGTTGGCGCTAAAAATAAATAATCTTTTCGTCGCTAGAATCACTAATCTAAGGTTTTTCACATGTTTTCAAATATCTGTTTTTAACCCCCGACCAAAAAAGGGGTGTTATAAGTTTGACGTCGATGTCTGTCTGTCTGTCTGTCTGTCGGTCTGTCTGTCTGTCTGTCGGTCTGTCTGTCTGTCTGTCTGTCTGTCTGTCTGTGTGTGTGTCTGTCTGTGGCACCGTAGAGCTCAAACGGATGGACCGATTTCAATGCGGTTTTTTTTATTCGAAGGTTGATATCCGTGCGGATGTTCTTAGCTATGTTTGGTTAATATCGATTCAAGATGGCCGCCTCCACAAAATGGCGGACAAAATATTTCTTTACAACTTATCTCAATATGGGTATCAAATGAAAGGACTTGACTAGTAGAATACAATACATAATAACAAATTTCAAATCCAAGATGGCCGCCACCACAAAATGGCGAATTACATTATTTTTTTCACTACTACCTCAATATGGGTATCAAATGAAAGGGCTTGACTAGTAGAATACTTTGCACTATGACAAATTTCAAATCCAAGATGGCCGCTACCACAAAATGGCGAAATACATTTATTTTTTCACAACTCCTTTAATATGGGTATCAAATGAAAGGGCTTGACTAGCAGAATGTTGTACAGATTAGTAGTCGGGGGTTAATCAAAATTTTTAATTTTGTTCTTGTTAACCTAAGGTTTCAACAATAACATGAGAATATCGTGAAAAGAAAAATGCGCGAAAAGAAAGTTAAAAAAAAAGTACGCCAAGGCGGTTCCGAGTCTGAAAGTTTTTAACAAATTAAGAAAGATTGTATGTATCTCTCTACTTAGTCTGTGATTGTATGATAAATTTGGCACCAACGAGGTTGAAGTGAATAGGTTTAATTATGTTTTGAAATCACAGACTTAGTACACTCGACGTTCTAATTTCAAATTTAGTTACTTTCTAGAGGGTAAAAACGACTTTTGCACTCAGATATCGAAGAGCAATAAACTATTTTCGTACAAAAAATTGAACCGACTTCAAAACCACAAATAGGCACACAAAAAGCGAAAATTAAATTATAATCATTATTATAAGCGCTATTCACTTATCTATTTGAAGTCGGTGCCAGTCAGGTCAAAAAACTAGTAGATTGATGCTATGTAGGCATATGGTATGTAGACACAGGTAAGTAGTATCTATCCACTACCTGTTAGACTTGGCTGGCACCGATTTGTCGAAGCCAAGAAATTGTAGAAAATTTATGTTTTTTTTTGCCAGCTGATATTTGTATTGGCTAATGAGTAGATAGCTCTAAAAAATGGACAAAAACGTATTGCTGGGGGATGCACCTTAATGTTGCCGTGGACTATCGCAGATGCATTGTTGATATATTCTTTTTAGTAGATAGTAGTCCAGATAACGTAAATAAATATTATTTTTCTTTATTTTCTTTCAGGGCCATCCGGTGCCAGACAGACAGATATGAAAGAAAAAATACAGGTTTGGCATCAGTATTGACTATGAAGTGCTCCCAAAACAGATTGTCAAAATATTTTCAATGTAGAGAATTCAACCCGTTACAGTGATGAGATATAATAAATGATAATATATTAAATTTGTAACGATTGACACCTATACGCCTTTCAATTTAATATACCATTTAATAATAACGAGACAAAAAATATTTTTGGCCAGCTTTTAGGTTCAAATACCCCCATGTGCGACGTAGTGTCAGCTCTGCAAGTTCAAAGAGAAGGTAAATACAAAATCATTTTAGGAGTCTTAAAATAAACAAATTGTGTAATTACAAGACGTTGTTCAAAAAATTAGAATAACAAGAAACATGGAGCTGTTTGTTGCAAAACCCATTGACCCGAGCTGAGTAAATATTAGCATGATGTTCAAAGAAATGTCCACTAGTTGCAAATGGCTTCGACTCGGTATCGACTGTTTCATTTCGTTCTAAAACACTTGAAATGGGAAGCATACAGATTAGTAGCAGTGCTCAAATTGAATTTCAATGGAAAACACTGGAAAAAATGCCATATCGTCAGTGAAGTTCTAAAAGTGCGTAATTCATTCTTCGTTATTAATTTTTTTTTGCAAAAAAAAATGCATCGTTTGAATTTACTCTATATTCAAATATTTAACATACTTGTAGATCATGTAAACTTTAAAAAATATTCATATTATATTAATGAACTACAGATTTAAGCTTACACAATCCACAAGTCTGTTAAATATTTGAATATAGAGTAAATCCAAATGATGCATATTTTTTTACCAAAAAATGACTTACGCACTGTTAGAACTTCAATGACTATATGTTTAACGCAGCAAAAAAATCTGGTTTTTAGGGTTCCTTAGCCAAATGGCAAAATACGGGACCCTTATAGATTCGTAATGTCTGTCTGTCTGTCCGTCCGTATGTCACAGCCATTTTTCTACGAAACTTGGTAAGTAGATGTAATCTGTGAACCGCAATAAGATTTTGATACAACAAATAGAAAAAAACAACAATTTTTAGGGGTGTCCCATACTTAGAACTGAAATTAAAAAAACAATTTTTAATCAAAACCATATCTGTGGGTTATCTATGGATAGGTCATCATAATGATATAGAAGTTTCTAACATATTTTTTTATAAACTGAATAGTTTGCGCGAGGGACTCTTCCAAAGTGGTAAAAAGTGTCCCCCCCCCCTGTAACTTCTAAAATAAGAGAATGACAAAAATAAAAAAGTGTATGGTGACATTACCATGTAAACTATCAAAGAAAATTGGTTTGAATGAGATCTAGTAAGTAATGAGTAAGTAGTTTTATTTTAATACGTCATAAATTGACGCTTTCACGCTGAACTGATTTTGAAATGTTTTTTTTAATTTATATGGGTGTACAAGTAAGTATCTACTGCATCACTTACCTTAATATTAATTTTGCGCGGACGCGCACTTTCTCACTACCTACTCCCTAACTCTTTGGGTCAGTTGGTAGTATGGGTAGTTGTTATCACTAGTAGATACACGCAAGTATATTATAATCAACTGACAAATTGATTGAAAATGAATTTTTAAAAAATCGTTAATAACTGGTCGAAATTTTAACACATAGAAAACCTAATGAAGGAACTGAAGACTTTGTTTAAAACTTGAGAACTATGATGGGGCTAGCTGCAGCGCTACTATACAAGTGTGGAACTACATTCGAAAAGTCTGGTTTTGGAGAGTGGTGTCACAACCTCACACTTCAGTAGTTGGATGATCTATATCTTTGACGATTTTTTATAATTTGATAAAACAAAAAATACGTGTTCCGTACATACTTTTTCCATATTTATTCATATCATATTTTATTTTCCCATATAGTTCCATATTATATTTTTAAACAAGTCATCATCCCAATTGCTTTGCACACTTTCGTCTGTCTGAGAAAAGTAACGTTTACTTCAGATTTACTTCAAATTTAGATGCTACGCTTTCTCGATGTTTTACCGTGTGGGACGCAAAGTAATATGTTACAGCTATTCTGCAGGTACTCACATAATAGAGAACTTTAACTTAATGTTACAACGACCTTAATGTAGACTTTCGTATATCGACATACGAAAGGCGGTTGGTAGTGGTTGTAGAATGACGTAGAGAGGCCTTTGGCCAGCAGTGGGTGACACAAGATAATGATGATGATGAAATGTAGACTGTAATACTCGTTCGTTGCCTTGTTTTTCTCCGAATACTAAGAATTCTATCGGTTTTAAACCGTAACACGGTAAATCAATTAACATTTCCCTAATAGCGCGATCTTCAGATCTGTATACCGAACCTATACTAACGAGTAAGCATAGCTTGAATCAAATTGTCACAATAATACTAAAATAATGTGCGTCATGTTGACTGTTTACGAGCACATTACAGTTTCATTTCTTTTAGATCGCTATAATATAAATCATTCCGATTTATTTATGCCACCGGAACTACGTGGGCTCAATAATGCGTAGGATAGATGTTAATATTATTTCATGCCGAAGTTTATCAGAGCTAGCTTTTACGAACAAAGGTATGTATTACGTTCGTAGGTGCAGTGAGAAGTAGTTCGTATTCTTATATTGTATTGCCTATTATCGAGCAAAAAAAAAACAATACAATATTAAAAGAAAATCTTAGACGCCTTTTTTGAGATGTGATTAATTAGTAGTTGGTTGGGTATGTACCTAGTGTAGTTTTCATTATTATTTAGTTTTGTTGATAAAAGCTCTGCCCTTTTTAAGGCTTTTTTTAGACATTAACTATTAAAATAAACCAATCAAGTTTCGACAGTTGATGCGTAGATATTTAAAATTCATTTGAACCAAACGTAGAGAAATAAATAATTTCTTGATACAACTGTTTTTTTTGTGTGTTCCACAATCTATCTGCGAAAGGGTCAACAATATTAATGTTTATTTCTCTATGTAGTGAAGAAAAGCGGTTCGGTTCTTTTGGCGCACCACGTACAGATTTTTTCATGTGCTGTGAATTGAGCTCAAGCGTCACATTCGTAAATAAAATAAATCTTCGGGTTAACTCGAATGATCTAGATGGCCATGGTCTTGGCCACACCCCCCGGTTTCACCCGCGTAGTTTCTAAAGTGAGCTATCAAATTCTGAGTTATTAATTTCACTGCTATGGGCAGTCCCTATGACTGCCAATTTTTGTTTATTATATACCTTTAAACGACCAATTCTTATATATATATAGAATCTGAATCTCGGAAACGGCTCGAACGATTTTCATGAAATTATGTATACAAGGGGTTTCTGGGACGATAAATTATAGCTAGGTTTTATTTTTTAAAAACATCATTTTATGCGCGTTTTCAGATAATGAAAAACTCTTACAATGTCATTAGAATACAATAACTTATTTTGCTACTATTCTTTAAGTCTAAAACTCAGACGGAATATGCTCGCCCTCGGAGTCAACAGGCACCGGTTCGAATCCTGATGGTTACACTCGGGGCTTTTTTTGTTCTTTTTTTCTGAGAAAATCTTATACTTAGAGCCTTTTAGAAACGCATTTAATTCGTATCTAAGTAGATCTAAATAAGTCATCACTACGTAATTCGTACCTACCTAAATATCATTTAAAAAAACCGAGCAAAGCTCGGTCAACCAGGTACTAGTTTTTAAAGAGAACACGGTTTAAGTATTTCAATAATATATTCGTCGATATTCTTTTATACAACACCACGAAGCCTCAAAGTATTACCTTATCGGGTTTTTATCGGATTCATTTCGGAGTGTGCAATAGATCTGCATGATTGAAAACCACCTCGCCTTTCTTTGTGTAGACTGCTTGTAGCTCGAACATTTGTCAATGTTTCATAGACGAAATTGAAGGTTTGGCTCTTGGATGGATCGGGAAATACGTTGTCTGAGTGGATTTTTTCATAATTGAAAATCAAATCAAAGCTGTATTAAATGTTAATTATAATTGTGATAATTGCTGAATTTTACATCTCAGTTTTCGTAGTCACATTTTTTAGGATTGCTTCTGCGCGGGGCGCACATTTGGGAAACTGAAAAGTTTTGTTTACTAATGGCGTCTGCTATTCACAGTTTTTGTCATTCGTATTAAGAGTTTACTTAATCTCTGTGTATAAAAATGTTATGTTAGTTTGTGTACGCTTCAAAAGCTCAAAAAGTTCTGCACCGATAAAATTTCAGCTCGAAATTTTACAATGACGTATAATCCGCATCAAGGATTGTTTTTATCAAATTTTTGCATTACAATGTGGCACAGCGAAGCGTGGCAGGGTACAGCTAGTTTTATATACATTTGTGCATCCGTATAAAACACAATCGTGTACTTTAGGCCTCATTCGCACGGGAGCTATTTCAGTCTTGTATTTTGAGCGCTGGGCGTTTGGCGTTAAAAAAATAGATCGTATGGAACGTCGTATTATTGTTCACACGAGCGGTAAAAAAGCGCCGGCGCATAACTCATTGCGCCGCGAGCTCGCTTGCCGGTAGGACGTATTTGTTTATGTTAATAGTAGAAACTCCTTAGTCAAAGAAGTCAAAATATTAAAATAAAGTTTCCAAGACAATGGAATCTGTTAATTCGTCAGTTTTGTTGTAAGCCAGTTTCTTGCCACCGTAAGACCTTCTTCGCATGAGAGGTTAAAAAAGCGTTCGTATGAACTGTAATTTCGAAAACGTTATAAAAGCGCTAACGCCGCGATTTAACGCAACGCTTTTAAAGCTCCCGTGCGAATGAGACAATAGAAAGTTATTTTTCACTTTTGAAAAAGGTTTGTTTTCAAATTACAGTCAAAACTTTATAGCCTGGTTGCTCTGAAAGTCGATAATGGTTATTTTTGTAAATAATTACCAAGGAAAAAAAAAACAAATACAACTGTTCGTTTCTATTACATTACTTAAAATAAAAAAAAAAACTCATAGAATATAAATATACAGAGTAATGAGGATGCCAAAGAGATGTGTTAATAATACACGAAGCTACTATTTCTCAACTCCGCGGGATGGAAACGAGGTTTTTTTGCAATAGCAACGGCTTCCAACGTGCAATTTCCTGTGTTACCTCTTTGAAGGGGAACGTAGGATCGCAACATGACGTCAGCGTACCTAATCGCGTCGACGCCCTCAACCCTTTCTCCCACAGATTCAGTAACAGTTACTGTCGCACGTGCTCGTAAATATACCTGCGTTATAAAGACAATGCACACTAGCCCCAGTCCCACCCAGACCAGCTATGCCACTCGTCTACGCTACCCTTTATCGACTTAACATTTTCACTTTCTACGTAGCGCCAAGTTGTTTCACCCAACTTGATTTACAACTTGGTGCTCAATTATACAACAACAAACCGTACCTTTTGTCTGTAAACCTATGGACAAAATGTGAAGATAGAATTATATATCTACAATTCGAATATTGTATATTAAATTCAACCCTAACAACATATTTTTAAGCATTACTTTACTTTGGTCTACAATGTTCGTCATGATTAATTTATCCTTGGGTACATTTATAAGGAAAATCTTCCATGTGTGGAGAAGTGGCATTTAGTCATTTACCGTGGAATCCGTTAACCAGGAACACGAGAAGGCATTGTTTATTCACGAGCATCTTGAAATACCTACGTAAGATTTTTTTTTTTTTTTTTTTTAACTAGAATAGGTTCGCACTTGACCACCATCTCGCCTGATGTTAAGCGATGATGCGATCTACGATAGAGCGTGCTTACCTAGAAGAAACCGATTCACTCTCGATTTGAAGACACCAAGATTGTAACCATCGGGGAAAACCCACTCAGGCAACGCATTCCACAACCTAGACGTTCTTATCACAAACGTGGAGTCAAATCGCTTCGTTCGTGTTTTTGGAACATCAACCATGAAACGATGTCGCCTTTTTGTGGAACGAGAAGTCCGATAGAAGAAAGGGCAAGGTGGAATTAGATCATGCAGATCAGTTGCACACTCACCGAAGATTTGACTTTATGATTAACTTTAGTTTTCATTAGAGACTGTCTCGTCGAGTCGGATTTTTCTTATTAATTTCGGATATTATCCATGTTAGACCTGGTCAGTAATCATTAGTAAATTGACGGTAAGTTTGTTTATCTTTTGATTGATAGCCTGATGTTTAGAGGTTTTAACCGTGGGAATTAGGAGAAATGAATAGATTACTAATGAACACATACACTACAATAAAGTTCATGAAATTCCTGTGATACGAAAACGCTTTTCTCATTCTGTATAAACGTGTGTATGCCTTGTTAAGTATGACGTTCGTTATTTTCAGGGTTAGGGTTTCGAGCTTAGTTTCTTTCCTTTTGATCATGGGGCATCTGAGTTGGGATGTCTTGCGTATACTCGCGTAGCTATTATAATGCGTACGTTTCCTGGGTGTGTGTAGCGATGCTAATGTAGGTCTTACACATACAAACATACTTGAATAATTTTTAATTCACGCTCCATCGTAGACCGCATCGTCGCTTAACATCAGGCGAGATGGCGGTCAAGTGTAAACCTATAAAAGTTAAAAAAAAAAAAAAAAAGGAAACATTTTTGGATAAATGTTTATTTTATTGGTGCGCGAAATGGTTACCTACATGAAAGCGCATCTTACAATGAACAAGAAGAGTTACTTGTTTTTTTCTTTGCCCAGTAATTTTGTTGGACACATTACCATCCTACCAATGTAATATATGGATATTTATTCTAAATATTCGAATTCTAAAGTGTTATTTTGGAAGTTAAACTAAAAGTATTAGAAAACGGTAAACTAGAGAGAGTCGTTTTAGTGTTTCGTATGAATTTAGTTAAGTGAGGTCATGACAAATAGCTGGAATTAAATCTCACTCAAATAAAAGTACATATTAGTTGGTTCGATAATTTTGGTAAAATCGAAGGTTAAGACAAGACAAGCTATTCCTAGGGGTGCGTCGCTCGGGAACCTCCTTGTGGTGCATCCTAGGCATCACACAACAACTTGCCTCGGTGACATTTTGTTGTGTGATGGCGAATCTCGACCGGGGCTGGGAACTTAGCAGAGTGCTCAGTGGAAGAGCTAGGGCCGGGATGAGGCCATAGAGGCGGTGGTGAAGGTGGAACTCTCGCTGCCGACCATCTTTGCCGTGATGCTCGACAGTGAGAGGTCGTGTAAGTTAGAGAAGCGAGAGTTGAAAGCCTCTCGCTCCTCTACTGAGGCGGAAGTGGGCACGGGGGTGAGCCTGGAGATTCGTGAGTCTGGGCTCACATCCCGTCTTCACAGGAGGGCCTGGAGTGTCGGATGTTTTGGGCCGTCTGGCGTCCGGCCCCCCCCCCCTCAGCCTTCGAGGAGGTGACGCACCGCTGGTTTTCGTCACTAGAGTTACATGAGTGCGAGAAGTTACCCTACGAGCAAGACCCCAAGCCATGCAGGAGAAATCTGTGGGGATTTTAGTCGGTAGACATGGTGCCCCCATGTCTGTCGTCGTCATGGTGTCGATCCTGACACACCTGCCGTGCCCCTTCAAGGTGGACTGAGCATAAAGGCATTTCCCCTACAAAAAAAAAAGATTTTCCTAAAACTAAGAATTTTCCTATAATTGTAACTACTTAATAATGTACCTTCAAATTTTTGCATTGTTTTAATATATACTTACGAAATATTTTGCTATAATTGCAACTGGTCGTCTTACAATTAGACCTAAAGCTAGCCAGATCAAGACACAAAGGTATTTTTTTGCAAAAAAAAGACAGATTTGCGAGAACTGTAAAGAATGCAAATGTTTGTATTTCTAATTTATTCAAAACTCCACTTCATATTTAGGAAGGCGAAGTTCACGCGAACTCGTATCTGGGTCGCGAGCTTTGCTAAACTAATACACATATTTTTTAAAGCCGCTTTAAATTAACATGCCTGTTAATATATTTAAGCCGTCTATGGCTCTCTTTAGGCATCGGTTGGGAGGCGTGAGGGGCGGGCGGCCCATCGTAACTAGTGCTGCGCCGCTACAACCTTTTGGTTTTCCTTTTCGTTATAAATGAATAAGAAAATACCAAATTATTAAAATATACTTTGTAAATCTATCAATATTGTTGGAATATTTGTAAAAATAAATGAATAACGACTGTTAAAATATCTAAAGTAACAAAATAGTAACAACATTCTTTAAAATATGTATCCATTACCAAACGTCTAAAATATGATAACATTTTCGTAAACATACATAAAAAACGGAAAGCAGCAGGTGTTGCGTGCCGATTCCAGAATTTTATCGCGACAGTAGACGGATTATACGTATGTGCCAATCGAAGCTTTGAAATTTAAGTGACAGTGGTAGTTGAACTATGGATCTTGTTCTAAGACGACGAGGGTGTTTCGTGTCGCATCTTCTCAATTTTGTGAATTAGAAAGCGTTGGGGTGAAGTGGCAAGGAACCCCTCAGCCCCTCACTAGCGCGGGTGGCTAAACTCGCGGCGCAAAGAAAGTCGGTCGCTCGCAGTTCGCAGTCGAACGCCGAGCCCAGGGTGGAACGAACGTGCCGAGCCTGCACTCCTCCCGATACTTGGCAAACACTCGCGTGCCGCAATAAAACACGCTCTACGAGCCCAAATAAATTAAACTCATCAAATCTAAAATATTGCACACGGTTCTCGAACAAATTGAATTAGGAGAAAAAGTTCTTCAAGTTGATGCGAATCAATTGTCTAATAAAGTTGGGAGCAGCCGAAGTATTCGGCAAATGGTACATAAAGCTGAGTCAGCAGTAGCGGTCAGATTCTTCTCCTTCATTTAAAAGGTAAGAAATAATCGAGTTAATTAAAACTTGGGCTCGGCTGATTTGTGTGCGCCGAATTTGCGTACTTTTTTATGTTTAGCTTCTTGTTTATTTTGTCGAAATTTTATATGAGATTCAAAGTTTTTAACATACCTCTATACTCGTGTGTAGCAATAGAATTAAAGGTTTACATTTCGTCAAGTCTTGAAAACTATGTTCGCTTGTGTAACAAGTCTGAATGTTTCACAAAGTTCGCTGCGACCTTGTCTGGACGCCGGAAATTTATTGTTCAAAATCGGAGAGACTTATAACTTATTATTAATAAATTGTTAACAATCGATAAAAAAATAGGTTCTAAATTTAACTGAAGTCCTAACGTAGTTGTTCATTGTTTGCCAAATTTACGTTGTGGATTAAATTCCCATCCAGAGTAAATACCTACTTAATGAGTATGGTTACCTATTTATTCTGTGTATTTCTATGTTTTTTTTTAATTTGTACCTAGATAATTTTGCTTATGTGGTTCCCGTACCTACAACTAAACTTGCTTAGTTTGTTTTTAGATAGTGTTGTCTATATTCCCTTAATATTTCTATTATTGGAACGGTAGTATGCTCTATTCTTTATAGGATAATTAATTAAGAATATTTAAGAAAACTGCCGCTATTGCGATTTTGTTCTGTGATTTGCGAGTGTTTGCATGTTTTATATTTTGCTTTCAACTAATTTATTATGACTACTGTTTATCTTTCCGTAAAGCGTTACAGCTCGTACGCATATTATCAAAAATAACCACATAAACAATTTAGACAAACACAATTCAAACATAAACATATAATTTTTAGTATTGAAGAAAAATACACAAATTTAGGAAAACATTATAGATACGTAAACTTTCGGAAAATGCTCAATGATGATCACACAAACGTTACAATTAGGCGAAAAGTTTGTTTGTTCCCACTTATCTTAGTAGCTGATGATCGGGTATGAATGAGAATAAATACGAAAGTATCTGGATGAAGAGAGGCTATTTTTATCATGTTAAAGTAAGTGGTTGGTAGTAGCGCGGCAAAGCTAATTTGTACAAATAAATAAAATTGACGTGTTTACTACATGTATACGAATGTAGAGACGGTACATTAAACAAAAATATTTTTTAAGCAATTTTTGTTTCTTTGTCTGTTTGTTTCGGCTAATCTCCGAAACGGCTGGACCGAATACGACGAGACTTTCACTACCAAATTGCTGATATTCTAAGACATAACATAGGTTGTTTACTTTAATTAAGTAACTTCTAAGTTCAAAATAATTATGTGAATAAACTACTGTGAATAAAACAGAAAATCTTTAAGACGCGGGTGAATGACCACAGCCAGTAGTGTAAAGTAATTCGAAATAATATCAATTGAGATTAATGTAAAAAACAACTACGAAACCAACGAATACAAGTCGGAACGAATTAGATAACCTTTTACATAGTAAACTTAACCCACATGAGTCGGATAAGGGAAGCGAGCGTGAAAGATACAATACAATTAATGTTTTTTTTATATACGTGATAGCTCCGGCAATTGTGAATTGATTTTGATGGTACTTTTTTTTTAAACAAAAAAAGAAGAAAAGAGATGAAGAAAGAAAAAGTTCAAATATAGTCCCATATAAATTTTATCGAAATCGGTGTACTTTAGTGCTTTTTGAACTACCAACAAAGAACTAACATTTTCTTTCTATTAACTGAACGACCATGCAATTTGGTTGAGTGTCTGAATTTATTTTAAATTGATGTCGGGTTTTGGTTCTTTGGAGAAAATATTATTATTTTTAAACAAGTGGAGTCTTTATCACCATAATTGAATTTCTCTAAAGAAACAAAAATAAAAGTGGTCAAGTGCAAGTAGGACTTGCCCATGAAGCAGCAAGTAAGATATTATGAAAGTTCTTGTAGTTCGTTGTTACTTTAATCAGTGTTTTAACAATAGTGAATTTATGACGTATTAAAATAAAACTGCTTACTACATAGATCTCATACTAAAATTACATAATAACGAATAAACTTTTAATTTTAATTAGATAACTATTACTACCTCTACAATAAGCACATATGAATTATCATAAGCCAATGAAGGTCAATAATAATACTATACTTATAATATATTCCGGCTTTGCTCGGATATTATCAAATGTACTAAACTAATCGCACTAAAAACAATCCTATCCTTCAAGTTGAATCAAACTGCACGCGGTGTGAAAATTTTATTGAAATCGTTTCAGTAGTTTAGTATTAGTCCACCGCGGGCAAACAACGTGACCCGTCGTTTGTAAATATTAAGATAATACAGAGGTCTCCACGCTCGACAATAGCTTAGAGAGTGAAGGAACAAGCAATAGTGATGGCAAGCAAAATTATTAGAAATAAATAATCCAAATGACTGCCTAGCACTGCACTTCGCCCGTTACCCAAATATACATACATAAGCGTAAGGCAAATCTTTGTGACAATACGAAACATCAACGCCATCTTTAGCACAAATGAGTACTGTTACGACAGTTCTTTTTCATTCATCTGTCAATCTCAAAACATAATTTAAGAGGTATCTTAATAATTCCAAAAGTCAAACCCAGTTAAAGTAACGTGAATAAATGTTTTACACCGCTTCACATACGAGTATAAGGGAGCGGTGGTGGTTTTACCCTCGCAGTTCTACTTCCCGTTATTTTCCCGTGATGAAAAGTACTACATAGCCTAGATTAACCTTTACATAGTAGTGGTCTTTCCCCAGGTAGACTCTGCAACGAAAGAGTATATCACTAATAAATAATTTATTTTCTCCGATAATCTTAAAACCGACTTTAATTTAACATTAAATTCAGACACTCGACCAAATCTCGTAAGAAGCTGTCATTAAATTGTCCCAAATAAATGAAAGCAAATTGTGGTTTTTGTTGATATTTAAAAATCGCTATGTATATATGTATATAACCCAATAAAGATAGAAACAGCGAGTTTTTAAAGAATGATGGTAAACAAACGATAACATTGTAAAAAACTGATTTTGCTAATTACAATAGGCGTGTCGACAGGTCCTGCAATTATATTAAATTTTTTGATATAATGACAGTATTTAAATAGAATATAATATGTACCAATTTAAATTTTGATATTTTTTAGTTTAACTTACTTTATGATCATTTAAAGCTGGATGGGCAAGTCCATTTTAAAAGTACGAAATTATTAGAAAATGTATTTACCATTGGATAACCCATTCAATTTCAAGTTACTTTTGTTATGAAACCAGTTTCCTAAACGCAATATTTAATATAGGTACCGTACAAACTTTATGGCGCGACGCATAGAAAATACTACAGTGTGACGTCACGCTTCTGTAGTTATTTGTATGAAGCGTTATCGGGACAGTCCAAAATTGTGATTTTAAAATCGTGATATCACGGGAAGTTTTTAAGATAACAAAGTAATTTTACCGGCGATTTTCAGGGTTTGGTCATTGAATTATAAACGGCATTTTCAATACCTTTTCTAATCCATTATTCCGCAATGGCGTACAAGAATAAAATGTGACAAAGAGAAATGATCGAAAATTACAACCTTCTATCTTCACTTACACTCAGTTGGACAGCTTACAAGTGAAGGCATAGTGCTCAATCTTAATATTTTATACCCTTCTATCATCCTACATAGGTCTCCTGCTGGGTCATTTGACCCATACATTTTGTTCACGGACCTGTAGTCTAAAAATCGATTCACAATTGGTGGAGCTATCGCGTAATGTACAAAAAAAAATATAGAACCGAAATAGAACCTCCTCCTTTATCGAAGTCGGTTAAACATATTTATGAGGTAATTATCATCATCAACAGCCCAATAAATGTTTCCACTGCTGGTACTCGGGCCTTTTCTCGCAAAGAGAGAGTTCAAATCAAATCAAATTTATTTGGATCTTAAAAATAATGCGTCTATACAAAAACAGGAGTCCACTGGCCTCGAGCTAGTTAGAACTGTGTTTCGGAAAACAGTGGCATCTTCCAATATGTACATGAAAAAAAGTTACAAACATTTGATTTAATATTAAAATAATTTGTTAGTAAATAGCGAATTAACGAAAATGAACCTTCTAATAATTTAAAACAGTTAAAAAAAATTGCATCGAACAGATATAATAACTATGATACAAACTGAAAATTTGTGTTTATTATACAATTATTGATATAAACTGAAAATTTATATTTATTAAGTAAGTATTTATTGCAGATACATGGCACGTATTAATCAAAAGAACTACACTCTGATGAACATCATAAAATTGCCAATCACAACATGCGATAGTCATACTACGTCAGATACAGTTCTGTGGTATAGTAGTACATGGTTTTGAGATATTCTGTCTTTTTAGTTTTACACCTGTAATAATCGAATGAAACTATGTTACAATCAGCGTTGATTTTATTTTCTAAGTATGGAACCAGAAAATAACCGAATCTCTCGGCAGGTTTAGTTCGCAAATTCTGGAGTATTTTTTTAGCTTTACGACCACGGACCTGAGTCTTCTCTGGTCCAGAATGACTATTTTCATGTTGACACAAAGCCATCCGCAGTACAAAAAGCTGACGAACTGTTAGTATTTTGCACTCATCAAAAAGATTAGATGTGGGCTATAATCTAGGCCTAAAATTTTGAACCTTTAACACCGCTCTTTTGGCGCATTCTAGTGGTTTTAGGTTACTTTTATATGTTCCTCCCCAACTAGAAATACAGTACGTGAGTAGTGACTGACATAGGGTAAAATACATGGTCCTCAATAGTTCAGGGTCGGCCACGTGTATTATAGTTTTAAATATAGAAAGTAATGTTCTTATACGACCTTTTAGAATTCCTATATGCTGCTGAAAAGAAAGATTACAATCCACGACCACACCCAAATACTTTATAGAAGCGAAGTAGGACTCTACAGGAGCAATCACATTGTTCGCAGTTTGGATTATGTACTCGTAGCTTGAGAAATTCTGATTCAGATCGTTGAGTGCTGTTTTGTAGTGAGAAAGTTATATATTTGTTTTTTTCCACATTAAGGCTCAAACAATTTGAATACAACCATGAATAAAACCAGCAGCTAAGTACACCCGAAGACCTCTTATTAAACAGTAGAACTGTATCATCGGCAAAAGTTATTTTTTTAGTACTAGGAAGTTTATGATTACAGAGCTCATTTAAACAGCATAGAAACAGAGTCGGGCCTAAAATCCTGCCTTGAGGCACACCGTGAACAATTATGTATGAAGTCACTCATTGAATTTCCAATTTTAACACACTGCATCCGGTCTGTAAGATAGTTTTTTAAGAGTTTCAGCGGCAGGTCACGAATCCCAAGGTTCTCCAGCTTCTGTATGAAGCCTACAGTTTGGACTGTATCAAAGGTCTTCTAAAAATATAGCCAGGGTCTTGTTTACGCTGTCTATATTCTTTATAATCGAGTTATTTAATTCATATACAGCATCTGCCGTTGAAACTCCGCGACAAAAACCGAACTGACTAGGGCTAAAAAGCTTGTATTTTTCTAAATAGCTCACTAGACGCTTGTTCAATCGTCGTTCCAGAGCTTTAGATAGTGCAGGTAGGATAGAAATAGGCCATAGTTATAGTTGTTATAAACAGTTATAGTTGGTATAAACAGTTTTGTCTCCATTCTTGTGAATTGGGTGCTTTTTTAAGTGCCGTTGGAAATATACCCGTACTAAAGCTCATGTTACATATATTATGGCAGATAATAGGTGCCAGTATTACAGCGTTTTGTTTTAAAATAGCCGAAGGGATACCATCCCAGCCTGTTGCACTTTCGGCTTTTAGGTTAAAGTCATAATTATTTCAGTTAAGGCCATAATCTACCACGCTGGCCCAGTGCGGGTGGGTGGATGACACATGACTTCAAAAGATTCTAGGTACATGTAGGTTTCCTCACGATGTGTTCCCTCACCGTTAGCGTATTAAGTTAAGTCAAAGTTAGCGGCATTACGCACATGACTTCGAAAAGACAGTGGTGCGTGTGGGGTTTGAACCCGGGGTCTCCGGATCGGCAGGCGTCGTTCTCCCGGCTAGATCAGCCGTAACATTTGGTAGATAATTATAATACATAATAAATGTAACTTTAACACTAATTTACAAGTCAGGCATTATGTAAATGAGACTCGTTCATTAACTTTCGTTCCATAAATAAGTATTTAACGGGAAAAGGCCGGCTTGTTAATGTTAATTCTACTGAAAAAATTGTACGACGGTTTAATTTTTGTTGAGTAGATTTTAACCTTTCATAAAACCGGCAAAAATATTTCTCTTTTTATTTTGTACGTAATTTTTTAATTGTGTTTTTCGCTGTAGCTTACGCACAATTCTCGCATAATTTTCTGTCTATGGATTTCTAATCATATTTTTTACATATAAGTATTACAAGCACCACCGCGGGTTTCGTCGCGTAGTTCCCTTTCCCGTTGTTTTTCCGGGAGGAAAGGTAACCTATGTGTAATTTAACACTATAATCTATCCCTGTCCCAAAGGGGCTTGGATAAAGTTAGCGACGTTTTTGAATTTGTGCGGCCCGTAATTAAACTTAATTATTTTGATAGACCAGCGAGCAAAGTGAGCAAAAGTTACTATGGATATTTTCTCTAAATTATATCTAAACGAAGATTTCGGACTTTCATTTCTCACTGTAAAAGAAAACTTTGAAAGACCATAACACATCTCCGATATCACTTACAGGAAATTGGATTGTATAAAAATGTTATTGCAACAAACATCTAAACATCCCAACTTTCCTCTGCAATTACTTCTACCGCTACTAAGTTGTTGTATAGAACAAGGCGCTTTGAATACATATATATATTTTTTATCTCTGATCTCTGTTCGCTCGGGTCCACTAATCACCGATGTACACTGATTCGCATTTTGTAGAGAATAATCAAAGTCATAGGTCAAACTCGTTGCGTGCTTATAGACTGCAGGCCCGTGAACAAAATTTATGGGTCATATGATACAGCAGGAGACCTATGTAGGATAATACAAGGGTATAAAGTAATAAGATTGAGCACTATGCCGTCACTAGTAAGTTGTCCAACTGAGTGCAGTTGAAGAAAGGGGGTTCTAAACCTCGATCATTTCTCCTTGTCGCATGATTTTTGTACGGCGTTGCGGAATAATAGATGAATAGAGGTATAGGTAAAATAAAGATTAGGCAAAATTATAATTATTAATTTCGAATTCTATTCGAAGAAAGGAGGAGGTTCTCAATTCGGTGTGATCCTGCCTTTTCAACGTTGATTGGCCGATTGACACTTGCCAATTAACGGTTCGCCTATTTTAACTTTGACAACTAACAATTGTCAAATTTCTGTATGACAATGTTTCATTTGGTAGAATTATTGTTAAGGGCGTGTGGGCCGTAATTTTGAATTTTTAAAACAACTTTAAGACCTTTAAAATAGTGTATTAAACTCTGAAAAAAATATATGTATTAGTTAAGGATCTAATCTAGTGCAATTTGCAGTCAATAACACGATTTAATGAATTTTACTTGATAGAAAAAAATCCCAAAGTTACCCCTTTTCAAAAAGATTTTTCAAGTTTATGACTAAACTAATGAGTTTTTTTACTAAATTTTTGTACTCAACGAAAGCCACTAAAAAGTTATAGATGCATTCGCAGAGTTTGACTTGATAAAAGTATCAGTTATTCACTATGTTTTAATATCTACCATATATATAGCGCGCCGTTCGGCAGGCCTGATCAGTCGCGTTTCGGCGCTCACGGACGACGGGCCTGTGCTTGATTTTGCAATTTTGACAACCAATAAATTTTAAATATTACGATCATAGTGCCACAGTATAACAATCTCAGTAGGTATTACTAGTGAAGCACGCTATGATCTTGATTTGTGATACCGTTTTCATTGGAATTGCAAATAGACACTGATACTAATTAGTACGCTGTTTACTTTATGTTGTAGACCAATAGGGGGGAGTCTCAAAAACTGACGTCGATACCACATCAGTAAAAATTCAATCCGGATGCAATGGAAAATAGATAAGTATCGGTAAAATATTCGTCCGTCAAATCAGAGGATTTGATTTTGATTTGGATAAGGAAATAATGAAAGGGAATGAAAGAAATCCCCTGCGTAAATCCCCTAATTGGAATGATGAAACTTGCATTTATATGCCCGTTAGGTAAATTCTTTGGTAGTAAGGTACTTAGTACTTGGAAGAAAAGTCCTCATATATACATTTTATCACTTTGGAAGAGAGTCTCGCACAAACTATTCAGTTTAGAAAAAAAAATGTTAGAAATTCAATACAATTTTTGAACACCTATCCATAGATAGATACACGTATGGTTTTGATAGTTTTTTTGAGTTGCAGTTCCAAGTTTGTGACACCACCAAAATTATTTGTTTTTTTTTTTTTTGTATAGAAATGTTAATATGGTTCATAAAATACATGTACTTACCAAGTTTTAATAGTATAAGCTCTTATAGTTTCGGAGAAAAGTGGGTGTGACATACGGATGGACAGAGATAACGTATATAGGGTCCGATATTTTGAAATTTGGCTACGAAGCCAAAAAATAAGATGTTAATTCTGTTCTCAGTAGCATAAACATTTCCTTTTTACCCAAATAGGAAGAAGGGTCATGTTTTTCATGAGTATCTTTTATGTTTGTAAAACTTTTATTTCCACGTATCTTCCAAACGGCTGGATGGATTTTGGTAACTAAGATATTGTAAGACTAGTCTCATTCATAAAGTGTCCTTAGATAGTAGGTAATATTTTTTAAGTGTAGTTTTTTTTTTTGTAGTCCGGGTTTTTAAATTAAAGTTATTCTATCATATTGTTCGTTGCTCGAAAAAACAGCACCATTCATTATCATGATTGAAGAGTTGAACGAAGAGTTTTGTCTCTATTTTTGTAATAAGAACAAATAAGCTGTGAAATGCATTGCCAGAGTGGGTTTTTGTCGATGGTTCGAACCTTGGGGTTAAGAGGTACACCATGTTTCTATTAGAGAAGCAAGTTCCATCGCAGACCGCATCATTTTCATCCACTATCATCGATATCATCGCAACCGTATCATTAAATGAGCTATACATAGTAAACGGTAAGTTTTACAAAAAGTATACTAACAACAAAAGATGCAAAAAATAATATTTTCTACAATTGTTGTCATAATATATTATAGTTTCCAAAATATCGGCTAAAACAGTTTTTTTTCCATTGGCGTTTGAAGCTCTACCTGGATCTGTGAGCATTTTGTAATTTTATGCTCAGTAAGTGATCTTTACCTCATACAAAAAAATTGGATTAGAAATTTAGTGCAAAGTTGAACAAAAAACCGTCTATTTTACTGACCTTTCACTACGTTTCAGCACATTTTATTAAATTTTTGACGAACTTGAGATTTTAGGAAACATTTTAAAAAGATGCATGAAATTGGAAAAACCGGTCTCAACTTATAGTGTGACCAAAAAAGAAAAGGTTCAGTTATGTATACTCGTACCTACGAGTATAGATAAATTTTATATTTCTTCATTTATATTATATAGCAACAAAACTTTACCACTAGTATAAACAAATCTTGAAAAAAATTCAGTTTAAATTACATAGTCCAATATTTTAATGTTATTTCTGCACTGTGGCACCGATTCCGCGCATCAGAACGGTCGCGAGTACAAGACAGCATTAAATGCCTACTTTGACAGAATTACCTGGCCTTAAGCGGATTATTATGATGATATAACACGTTCAGGGCACTTATCATTTGTCAAATCATTAGGCCAAACAACTTTTAGACGAATAACGTTTCGTCTGTGTACCTGTCAGTTGCCTTTTCGTACTTTTAAATTTATTATGATAAAAAAATTACTAATTTTTACATGCAATAAACGTAAAACAAAATGCAAACACAAATGCTTATGAGCAATTTACGACTAAATTAATGTTATATTTTGAATATTTTGAACTATCAGCGCTCCGTGATTTTACCCTCGTAGTTCCCGTTCCCGTTATTTTTCGGGGATAAAAAGTAACCTATATATTCTTCTAGTTGTGTTCCAAATTTTAACCCGAACCGTTCATAAGTTCCGACGTGATTGAGCAACAAACATCTATGTGCTTATATTAGATAAACATGGAAGAATGATAATTTGTTTAATTTCAATTCAAAGTAGCTGTTTATATCCAAATATTCCGAACCATTAACGCTATTCATCTACAAAGAGCCTAATCAGCATATACATTAGTTGCTGTGCCAAAATTTATTTGAATACAGCCTTTTATCACTTATTTTAGGCATAAAATCTTGCTGTTAGAATAAAATATTGCCTCAAATATATTAGTAAAGTACCTTGCCTTGCCCTTTGTGAGGCATAAGTAAGTTATGGTAAGTATGTTTTCTATCCACCCACCAACACGTGTTAAAATACCATCCTTTGTTTTTTTAATGATACAAAGTCACGAAAAGAGCATGACATGTATCTATCTACCTGATGGAAAACAGCACACCTGCCCGTAACACCACAATATCACGCAGCTATTGGATCATGAAGAGCCCAAATAATTACCTAGCACTGCATTACGCTCGTCACCCAGAGATAGTAATTAATAATAATAATATAATTATAATTCAAATATAATAAAAATAATAAAAATTCGTCACAGTCATTGGGTATATCAGCAGATGACATTTAGAAATCGGTGAAGGAGCGCTTCTTTTGCCGGCTGACAAAAGTACTTAAAAGTCTTCTGTCAGGCGGTAACAAAGCGCGAGCCTTCAACGGTTGGGTAATGCCTCTGCTGATATACTCCTTTGGCATACTGAGGTGGAGTCAGACTGAGCTCGACGCCCTGGACAGGAAGGTCCGTCAACTGCTCACAACTCATCGCATGCTACACCCGCGCTCGTCTGTTATGAGACTGTATATTCCGCGGAAGTGGGGAGGTCGAGGCTTTTTAAATGCCAAGAACCTACACAACCGCGAAGTATGCAGTCTCAGGGATTATTTCCGCAACAGCGAATCCGGGATGCATCGCGATGTTGTGGCAGTTGACATAAGCTTCACGCCTCTTTCACTGGCAAACGAGAACTGGCGTAAACCATCGGTGCTCAGCACTGATGATCGCAATGAAGTGTGGAAGAGCAAGGAGCTGCACGGGCGGTTCTATCGGGCCCTAACGGGACCTGATGTGAATCTGCTCGCGTCGGTGAACTGGCTACGCTTCGGGGACCTCTTCGGAGAAACCGAGGGTTTTGTCTGTGCAATTGCAGACGAGGTTATCAAGACGAACAATTACCGGAAATACATAATGAAGGATGGTACGGTCGACATTTGTCGGGCATGCCGCCGTCCAGGCGAATCTCTTCGTCATGTTATTTCCGGTTGTTCGCATCTTGCTAACGGCGAGTACTTGCACAGACATAACCTAGTAGCCAGGATCATCCACCAGCAACTTGCTCTTCGACACGGCCATTGCTTGTCGAGTCCGAGGTGCCGTACTATAAGTACGCACCTCTGCCAGTTCTCGAGAATGGTCGTGCGTTGCTCTACTGGGACCGCTCTATCATCACGGACTGGACTATTGTCGCCAATAAGCCTGATATCGTGCTGGTAGACCGGTCTCAACGTCAGGCTGTGATCGTCGATATCACCATACCACATGACGAGAACCTCCTGAAAGCTGAGAAGGACAAGCTTAGCAAGTACCTTGACTTGGCTCACGAGGTTACCGCCATGTGGAATGTTGATTCCACGATCATAGTCCCCATAGTCGTGTCGGCAAACGGCCTTATAGCGAAAAGTCTCGACCAACATCTCAAGAGACTTTCGCTAGATGGTTGGATCAAGGGTCAGATGCAGAAGGCGGTCATCCTTGACACAGCGCGCATCGTCAGGAGGTTCCTCACTCTGCAGCCCTAACCACCGGTAGCTTGGGCCCTGCCCCGCTGCTGGCGGCAAACTAGGTTTAAGTTTTATAATGTTTTTATGTTGTTTTATATATCAATATTGAAAAAACTTAGGCTTAAGAAAAGAAATAAATACGTGAATAATAATTCTATGAAAACATTGCCCTTTAAACTGGAACACAGTGATGTTTCCATATTAATGTTTGGCGGTAAAATAACTGGCAAAGATGTGGTTTTTTGTGGCAATTTTCGCAGAACTCAATTTTTTTTAAACATCAGCTATCTGCCTGTAATGTCGGTCCAGCCATTTTCAAGATTAACCGGAACAAACAGAAACTCTTAAAATAGTTTTTTTTTCTGATTAACAATTTACATAAGAGAGATTTAGTGCTAGAACTCGATCCAGTGAAGTGATTGAGCAACAAACATCTAAATTTTCACAGTATAATATTAGTGGGATAGTGACTTCAAATTAGGTTTTGGAATTTCAGCGAGACCCTAGCTGTTATTTTAGGTATTATTAAATAACAAACATATTTTATAATTCCTCATTGAACTCGTAACTCTCTGTAAAGGTCGCAGTCAAATTGCTTATTCAGCCGTTCAATCTACAGCCTGGCCTTTTTACTAGCGGCTTAAACATTCACTTAGCAAGATCACGCTTGTTGCCCCATTGATGTACATATCCTACTAATATTATAAATGTCAAAGTTTGGATGTGTTGCTCAGTCACGTCGCAACGGCTGACCGGATCAGGGGGTCTACCGCCTAACTAAAACTGTCTTATTTGATATTGCGGTCTCTTTTATTTTCGCTTGAAATGATAGGGACAGCAATAGCTGATTTAGTTAGGCGGTAGAAGGGCAGGTTGAAATTTGGAACACGTACTAATACTATCGATTGAAATTTAATTTATTGTACATTTTTTTCAGAAGTTAATCTTTTTACAAATTTAGCATTTACCAAAATGAAATTTGGAACAGGTAATTTGAAAATTTGCATGTATAATTTGGTCCAACTTGAGAGACACGAGTAAGATACATCTTCATTTGGATTGACGGTCTCAATAATTTATAGGTAATTAACAACTTACTAATGTTGAATGTTGTTACTGAGTGTGAGTTTCGGAAGTCTCGAACAGATGGTGCCTCAATAGGCTATATAGATTAGTTGTTCGACCCAAACGAAGTTGGGACGGACTGCTAGTTATCTACGAGTATGTACCTATTAATATTAATGCGTGAAGCAAAACTTTGTGCCACTTGAAAGAGTAAGAAATTAATATTACTTAGAAATCGCACATTTATAGTTTACAATCATAGAGAAGGAGTGCAGAATACGAATAGATTTAAAAATTGTGAATATAAATGTATTATTTCATTTATGTTTGAATTTCATCCACTTCGTGACCACCAGTAATATAATTACTGGCTTTTCCCAGCGAAATCGCTTTCCTTATGTATTTTTAATAGTAAACTAGCTGTACCCTGCCACGCTTCGCTGTGGCACATTGTAATCCAAAAATTAGATAAAAACAATTCTTGATGCGAATTATATATTATCATTCTAAAATTTCAGCTTGATCGGTGCAGAACGCGAAGCGTGCACAAACCAACATAACATTTTTATGTATAGAAATTTCTGCCTTGGTAAATAACATAACCATCGAATAACAACTTAAGATGTACTGTTCCCTAGGTAGTGTTGTGAGATATAGGATTTCAAAAACCAAGCGCGCACCTGTAGCATTGTTGTGTTTGCGCCATTTAAGTAATCAGATCCAAATCCCAATTAAGGTGTAATCATTCCGTTTGGGTAAACATTCTGAATGTACCTATTTACCTACCGAGTATCTGGGAACCGGTTACGGGGCGCGTGTACTCTTGTACCCTTTCGGCGAGGCCTTGAAGCCGACTCTCGCTTTCTCAGTTATTATTTAATCTTAACGCCGTGTTTAGTTGATTAATGAGCCCCCTCCTCCCCTCAAAACCACTCCAGCAATTGGTGTTTGAAAGTCGTACCGTTATAAATAAGCACAATATTTTAGGTGTTACAGATTTTAACGAAATACGCTATTGTCTTTTGTAGTCGGAAACTTATTTATAGCACAATTCAAAGGGTTGAAAATTGATATGTGTACTTATATTGTTTTGAGACGGTTTTACTTTGTGCTTGTTGTATTATATTGTAGTGGATTGACGCTTAGTAAATTCATTTACCCAATCTAAATGTCTACGTGCGGAAGGAACAAATATCAAAAAGTTTTCTGATTAATTTTGGTTTTTGGCTTTAAGATCTTGGAATGAAGACGATTATATTCCGTATCCGTTACCGTGAAATTGTAAATACTGTCAGTTTATAATCTAATGTTCTAAGGAAAATTTCTTATTTTTTTTATTATGCATACATTACTCATATAGAAATTTGATTTCATCCTGTATTTTGATGTATAGGAAAGTATTGCTGGATTTATACACTAACTAGGCTATGAATAGAAAAGAAAGAATGATACATTCTTGTGGAAACACCCAAACACTCAATAAATATTTTTTGTTTACTACACTAATATTTAATGTCCTGGGAACATTGAACACACGATTTCTGACTTCTCAGATACTTACAACTAACTAATCCACGAGGCTATGTAATATTTGATCTTTCTGTGTCCGAAAATGATCCACCATTACCGCCAAGTACCTTATAGACACCACTCTTTCAACACATTGCATCATTCGTGTTAGTAACACACGTGCCATCCTGGTAGATATTCAATTATGCATATTTTGGTGGTTAACCACTATGGTTGTTAGAGCAATCGACGTATTTATTTTATTTTCGTTGACAGTCAATAAACGTTTTATCATGTTCCCTCTTGCTTATACTGTAGAATAAAAGTAAACTATCATGAGCCAAGGCTGCAGGGGTGCAGTTTTTAAGATTCTTGTACGTAAAGACAGTTTTATACAGGGTCAGTAACTGTCGTCAGTCGACTGTCGAGTCAGTGCTGACTGCTGACCTGGCACTGCCATCGTATAAATCGATTTCAAGTCAGTACAGTACTGTCGCGTCAGCACTGGCTGCAATATTCCCGTTTCATATTTTCGGCGTCAGTCCGCTCCCCCCGCCACCCACGCCAGCGCAACTGACGCCGTGTGAATTGTCGAGGTCAGTCGCTGCCACTGTATTGTACGGAGACCACACTGCGACTCGCACTGCATCAAAAACTGAGCAACATGGAAAACTTGAAGCTTATTCAACTATACCGCGATAATGAATGCCTGTGGGATAATGAATCACAAAATTATAGAAATAAAGAAATGCGTGCAAAATCATTACATAATATTGCACGATTAGGTTTAGCCCTATTTTAGAATTTTGCTAAGTAGAATTTGGGAGGGTTTGGCCCTACCGATCTATCATTATCATCTATCCATTTTCTCACCCCAACTCTTTTCTTTTTGGATAATTCTTCTCCTAACATATCAGTTACTTCTTGCATCATAATAATAATAATAAATAAATATGTGAATAATAAATAACAAAAAATCTGCACTGACTTTACAGACGTGTGTACATTGAAAGAAATATTCTCGACTACTGACGAAATACTAACTACGTCTAAATAACACGAGTCAGTTTTCGGCGCCAGTACTGGCGACAATTATTGACCCTGTGTAAAACTGCCTTAAGAAAGAGGGCATTAGGATACGTAAGCATGGTGCAGTGAAACGACCGCGCCCTTTATAAGTGTGAGAGAAAAATGGAACCTTATTTATTATTAACGAGCCGAAACTCAACCAACAGCATCCTGATTGCATAAAGACGTTTCGTCCTTTCTTGCAAAGCAACTTGTCGTTTGCAGGCGATTGCGGCGGTGAGAAACGATGCACATATTTCACCATTTTCACAAAAATATTCAAATTCTTGATTTATCCATTATACATAGAAAGATTTACATCGATTTTGAATTCAAAACTTACTACTGCGTTCCGTACATTTCGGTGTCGGAATCGGTGTAGAAATTTACAACATTTGTGAACTCAAACGAACTTAAAGTGACAAAATTGACCCCAGATCTGGTTTCGTAAGAATTCAAAAGAAATATATTTTGTTTTGCCATTGTAGCAGTTCATGTTCATCGTTAAGCCTTATAAATAAGTTAAATTTCTCATGTTGTCGGAGGATTAAAAAAATGACATCTAATTGGAAGGCATAGTCATTCTACTAAAATAAATTGATCTTCCTTTTTGACGTTTCTATCGACTGCGAACCTGTCTAATTTGGCGAGCCCGTATTCGGCTTTCAGATCCAAACTTCGTTTTAAAATCTTTTGTACGGTGCACTTTGCACAAAAGCTGCTGCAGCCTTTGAAATCAGAGAAGATAACTTCATTTCGAGCCTGTTGTCACTGTGACTGAGATTGTAGTGATACTAGAAGGATGTCGCTTCGTCCCATGCTTTGACACCGAAATAAAATTAGTGTCTGGTGTCCATATCAGTTACAGCGTAATTGAGTACTTCGGTCTTTGAGGCACAAAAAAATGTTGCAGACACTAGACATGAGTAGTGACTAGATATGACATCAGCATAAAAAAAGCATCCATGATAGTGAGTTATTTACAGACTGGACAGCTGAAATTCACTATGCTCTAAAACGCTTTTACCTGTTCGGACGCTTAGACATATTTAGAAAAGTTAGGTCATTATCAGTACAGGATTCTAGTGATCACAATCCTTTTTTAACATGGAGGAAATGCGTTTATGCCCATTCTTCTGCCTAGTGTGTCAGGCATGTTGCTTGTGCCACCAGGCACATGTCCTGATCGTCTCGTCACTCTTTATTAAAAAAAAAAAATATTAGTCAACAAGATCTTACCGAAGAAATTTATTAACTGATCCCCAGGGTGTACCACATAGAGGCTTCCAAGCTTCGTATCCTAAATGACAACAATCCTCAACTGATGCACTAGTAAGGGACTGATTGGAGACTTAAAGAACTTAACTTATTATTTATTTTATAAACAGTTCAACTAAATTAACCGAGATTATTTTGTTCTGTTTATTATCGTAAATATATAATTTGTAAACGGTAGCATTATCCACTCGTCCTTCTGATTCGACCATGCTTTATCTGATAGATATGAAATGTTACGAGTGCGTTGAAAGGTGGTAACTATGGTTACAATCTGGAAACGATTAACAAAAAAATCAAAATTGCCGCTAAAATAATGAATGTGAAAGGATGGATACTTACATGTTTCGATATTTATTGTTCAATTACGTCGAAAGAACTGAACAGATGAGGATGAAAGTAGGAACTCCGGTTATTATTTCAAATTGCACATACCTCTTTTACTTTTTTGTCAAAAATATGCAAACTTATAGCAACGTAGCACTGTGCCGCTGTGTGCAGGCACCTGTTTTAGCTATCCTGCCACTGTTATTATTGAAAAATAAACATCATAAGAGAATACTCGTAATACTTTTTTTTCCAATAATCTAATTAATATTATTTAAACATTTGTCGGCGACAGAGTCTCGCCATCATAATTATTCATCGCATCCTACGGCTGTGGGCATAGCGGCGGGTAGTGTTGGATGAAAACATGCAAACACAATGGAATTTATTAAGCACAGGTAACAAAGTCTGTCTTATTGCTAGGCACGTATCGTAGAACGCGCGATGGTTCAAGCTCCCGCTCTGGCCGACTGCCGCACAAGAAGTGTTGTGGCTCCGCTCGGCCGGGGGAATATTGACTCCATCGAAAACCGACAGATGGCGCTTGCGTTCCGCGTTGATGACGACATATTCATTAAAGATACGTACGTAAGCTTCAGCTAAAATACCGGCAATACCTATGGGAAATAAGCTGAGCAAAAAAGTCCTGCTTTTTGATCACGAGTTGCATCACAAAGACGTTTGCAATGATTGCTCCATCCTAGATCACTCGGAACAGATCAGACAGAGTTTTAGGAAATCAGTACTTGCTAATGATGCTCTTGAAAAATGCTAGACTAGTCGTAGATAGTTCACGTATACTATAAAACGAAATTCATTGCCAGTTTTAAGAATATATAAATAGTCTAGATGTGTGTCGTGACTACTCCAGGCTTCAAATATCTGGTAGTTTCAGTAATCAGGGGAGTTTCTCGAACATATCTGCTCGTCACGTAGCAGGTGAACCTGTATTTTGGTAATTTTATTCTTTTTGACAAAATAAAAATTGGTTGCCTGTAAAGTCGGTATACGGGCGAAAGTTTTACGTGACAACGACTTTGAGTGGTAAAATAATTTTACGGAAGGGACGCGTGCCTTTCACTTTTTATGTCTGTCTCTCTAACCATGCCCGAGTGGAAGGGACGCGTGCCTCTCACTCGCTCTCGTTGTGAGCGCATAACGTGAGCGGAGCGTAACACAGTTTCTTGAAGTGTCACCCGGCAAACCAATTTATAAGACGTTGTCACGTCAAAAAATGAGAATGAAAAATTAAATGTGTTGTGGGATCCAGGTTCCCCGCTAAATGTACAGATTCAACAACAATTTTACAAACTTTTGATTGGTCAAAACCTAACCACCGTATTAAAAAAAAACGTAATATTGTCTCTTTATAATCGTTTCACGTCTTAATTGTCCAAAATTTATATACCGATTTGACTTTGCGCAAAAATGGACACATTGTTGGCTCCCTTAAACTAATAGTTGGCGATGAACGTATTACATACAACCGTATTTCAAATATTTCTTCTAAATAGAGCTAAAGTGGTTGTAGATCAACCTTTTTGTACCAATCTTCTTGCCTTTTTGTTCGTTAAGATTTTAGAAGTACGTGTTAGCCCTTGCCACCAAAATGATGTAATTATGGTCTTGTGTACAGATTTTCAAATAATTTCAGGAAGGGAACACCAAAGTTAAGCTCGTTATCATAATTAGATGTCGCTCGTCTGGGTTGTAGGAGTAAATGCCACGCTTGCCCTCAGTTCACAAAGAGTTTGAAACGTTCGAATCATGTCAAATCACTGCGTAATACTCTCCACTTCTCTTGTAAATACAGGACTTGAAATCTGATCGTCGAGGATCCGATTAACAACGACCTTGAGGGCGTAGCTCGTTGTTCTTAGACGGAAACTATTTCACGTCTAATGTTGTAATTGTAAATGACACTATCAAAATATCTTATACCTGTAAACGAACAATTCTGGTAGGTATATACATATAGAATCTGAATCTCGGAAACGGCTCGAACGGTTTTCATGAAATTATGTATACCTACAGGGGGTTTCGGGGACGATAAATCGATATAGCCAAGTTTTATTTAAAAAAAACGCCGTTCTATGCGCGTTTTTAGACAATGAAAAATTGTTACATAAAGATTAGAATGCGACGGTAACTTTCGCGATGTCACGCGACAGTATATTAGCTCAGTCGGGAAGATGGGCGGTCATAATACGGTAGGTCCGAGTTCGAATTCTACCAGACGCCTTTCTTTATTCAACTTTTTGAGAAATTCAAAATGTATCTAAGTAACCGAGCAAAACTCGGTCACCCAGGTACTAATATTATAAATGTAGAAGGCTAAAATATTTGTCGCAGAATTGACCCGACGCCTGCGGGAATGGCCGAGACCCTCGATCTGGGCAATACTTGTGCCAAAACGTATACAGCGCGGAAATGCGGCAAGCCTGATGGGAACATTTGGTCGTGGAGTTGACGATCGCTGGATTATTTAATCATGGATAAATGTTTTTTAATATATTCGTATAAACATTATTTTTTAATTATCTTGTTATTATTATTATATACTAGCTGAACCCGCTACTTCGTTCGCGTAAGCAGATGTTACTGACTTATACATTAATTGGAAGTATCGTACGTCAAATATTTGGATAAGTAGTCATTGAAAAACCTTTGAGTTTGAGTGAATTTGTTTTTCCACACAAAAATTTATTTAATTTTATCATCTTTATTTTTCTTTTTTTTAAACAAAATCAAACATACTTAGTAAGGTTTCGTAGTATCGAACATAGCCGTAAGTGTGTAGTTTGTAGGATTTTTATAGGATACATTATGAAAAGTCTGAAGCTAATGTGCATGATCTGATACCTACTTACCTATTTCTTTTTATCCGCAAGCTATTTTCTAGCTGTTACCCGCGACTTCGCCGGCGTAAAATTTTGAACGAAGCCTGTGTGGAATCAAAATACTAATTAAAATTTTGAGTTTTAATGATATTCAAGCAAGTTGAACCCGTAAATCTCAGCCAAGTCCTAGTGAAATGTTAATGTATGAATTTAATTGTAGGTAACACAGAAAAAAATCAGGAACGAAAGAATCCAAATTTGGCATCATAATCCTTTTAGCAGCAAAAACTTATTAGTACAATTTAGAATACCAGTAACGCCACCTAGTGATGATAGAAAAAATACATACCACAATAGCAAAACATCGATTTAAATGGTCTTTAGTGCTTTTAGATTTAAACTGGCATTAGCGCCGTCTAATAAGAATATTATGTTGCTTGTTATTTTGATTGTGAACACAAATCACCTATATTATCTACGCCAAAACGGGTACATATATTTCTTCATTTTTGGCTTTTACCTTACCATCACATCAAGTTCCTGACGAAAATATATGCTTATATTAATATGGAGTTAAATGAAAATGTAGACTTATTAGTCCATGTGAAATTTTAGACTCTAAAACTATATGTGTTTCGTATGTCAACCCATATCGTTGTGCCGTTTTGACGCGATAGTTAATATTTGTTTCCTTAGGGCCCATGCTTCTTTTCAGGTTGATATTTAGTACATATATGTGGTATTTCAGACTATGAGATATTTCTATTTCAATTTTCTACCAAGTTTGCTTAGTCTTTCCTACGTCACAGTAACCTATAAATAACCGATTTGCTATTTCTGAGTTCAAACTACGTGTGTTTCGAATTCTATCCAAATATGTACAGCCTTTCCAACGTTGTCCTATAAATATTATGAATGTCACTGTTTGGATGTTTGTTACGTAATACATAGAGTACTTATACATAGGCAATGTTTAGCCTATGTGTTCTTCCAGACTGTAATCTAATTCTATTTCAAATTTCAACCTGATGACTTGATACGTTCCGCCATGATTAAAGCAGCAATAGAAATACATTATCTGCGAAAATTTCAACTGTCTAGCTATCACCGTTCTTGAGATACAGCCTAGTGACAGACGGACGGACGGACAGATAGCGAAGTCTCAGTAATAGGGTCCCGTTTTACCCTTTGTGTACGGAACCCTAACAACGGTCTGCTTCGGTCACCGAAGCTTGTTGAACACTACCTTTAAATTTTAAACAGTATTTGGATTGAAATAATACGTTTTCTAATAAGTTACGGCTGGTCTAGTAAGTTACAGCTGACCTAGTCGGGAGAACGGCGACTGTCGATCCGGAGACCCAGAGTTCAAAACCACGCGCACCACTATCTTTTCAGAGTCATGTTCGTAATGCCGGTAATTGAAACGGTGAAGGAAAACACCGTGAAGAAACCGAAATCTACCTATAATCTAAGTTCTAAGTCATATATCATCCACCAACCGACACTGGGCCAGCGTGGTGGATTATAGCCTTGTCTCTCTCCTTGCGAGAGAAGGCCCCGACGCCCAGCAGTGGGAACATTTAATGGGTTGTTTATGCTGCTACTTATTATGCTGATATGTTTTCTCCAAAATACAAAAATCTACTTCAATGACAGGTAATTTAATTCTGTCATTCGATTAAATTTTATAAGAAGGTATAACTATGTCGTACAGATAAATCTAAGCTGATTTTAGTTTTTTGATGATATTTGAAAAACTGCCTCCCTGTTTTCGATATCTAAGATCACCTCTGAAGTATTTTCTACCAAACAAAAAAGGAATTATCAAATTCAACTAACAATTAGCGGAGTTATCGCGTAAAATAAAACCAAATAAAAAAACATGCAACCCGATTGAGAACATCCTCCTTCCGAATGATGTTTGTTTTTCCACACAAAAATATATTTTTGACAATTATTTTGTCATCCAAGATGACGCGACGCGATCACGTGGGCACTTTCTAGAATCTAGATATTCTGTGGATCGTCTGTGATACACAGAATACTTAGAAGTTAGTATGTACCGAACGCGCCGCGCGTGTCGTTATTATTTAATGTTTGTGTAATTTCCGAACTAACAGACCGATATTGTTCAAATTTTGACGGGACAATGTAAAAAATGTGTTCTTTCTAACAAAAAAAGAATTAATGAAATTAAACAACGCAAACATGAGTTACAACCAAATACACATTCTGACTTTCACCCCCTCCCGCAAGAAAACCGATCAGAATTTGGGGATGAAAAGTAGCCTACAACAATGTCCGTAGTATAAACTAAAATCATGCCAAGTTTCAGCTGAATTGAATCAGTAGTTTCGGCGTGATGCGTGATCCCTATACAGAAAGACAGACAGACAGACAGACAGACAGACAGACAGACAGACATGAAAGAAAAAAAATGCAGTTTCGCCACCAGTATCGACTATGGAGTGCCCCAAAAAATTTTTTTTCAAAATATCTTCAATGTACAGAATTCGACCCGTTACAGTTTTATTATAAGTATAGATATACATTTATTTAACTTTATTTGTTTAAGTTTTTTTATGTTGTACTGTTCACTGTGTCATATCTATACTAATAAATAATGTAGAAGTTCGGATGTTTGATGACATCGGAACGGGTGAACGATTCGAGTTATAATTTGTGACAGAGAATTTTGTCTGGAAAAGTACCTATATAGGCAGTATAAGATTTTATCGCAGAAATAACCACTGGCCCAGCTAGTATTTTGTAAATATCACGTGGGCTTAAAATATAAATAATCAAATTTAGCTAGCGACTTGTTCCAGCGGGCCAGTTCAGTCTCGGGACCTCCGCTAACAAAGATAGAGTTAAGACTATTTATAGGATTCCGAATGTGACGCATCCTCTAAAGATATCTTTCTGTTACATGTCAGCTACTTTACATTATTTTCGTACCATGTAAAAGCCAGAGACTAAGACAAACTTATTCAAAAATACTCACGAAGTGTATATTATGCAGCCTTCTTTTCGCAAGGAGAGGAAAATTACAGGGCTTAGAGACATAACATCTTAGATCTCTGGGTGACGAGCGCAGTGCAGTGCTAGGTAATGTTTTGGACTTTCATGTTCCAATAGCTGCGTGTCACTGTGCGGTTATGTGGCAGGCATGTTGCTTACCATCAGGCACACATGCCCTGCTCGTCTCGTCACTCTGTATTAAAAAAAAACAATCCACCACGATGGCGCAGTGTCAATTGGTGGATGACTTTAAAAGATATTATGCACATGACGGTTTCCTCAGGATGTTTCCTTCGCCGTTTTAAGATAACAGCATTACGCACCTGACTTCAAAAATACTGTGGTGTGCGTGGAAGTCGAACCAGGGGCATCGGATTGGCAATTGCCGTTCTTCCGACTAGGCCATCTGTAACTTTCTCGTTCTTTCGTTTTTTTGAGTATTTTTCAATATTGGAGATTCGAAGCTACGACCTTAGGTAAGAGATTGGTCGTTCAACTACTGCTCAAGAAGTAATCTGAAAATAACAACATGTCTTTTCGCAACTCTTCTCACTTTCGTTTGATCAATTTGAGCACAAAGTGCATGATTTTACTAAATTAATCGTCGAGTCTAAAGGCTTGTTTGTATTAGGCTAGTAATTTAGCCTAGTGGCAATTAATTTAGCAACTAAACGTGTATGAACAGTGAAAATTTAGTCGAGTAGTTTAGGAAGTGATTTAGTCGAGTCAATCCATTTTGTTCTATTTTCAACGTAGCACCCCCCCACCACGCGTTCGTGGGAAGCGGTGCGCTCATTGGCTCGCCGACTAAACAGGTCCTAACTTGTCGAATTAGTCTGGAGAGAAAAATAACTTCAAACAATTTTCCAAATACGAAATTGTCTGTAGAATAATTTATTTTATTGATCACACAAATTTCCTCATTCACCTCTTCTAAAATAGCCATTACGATTCGATAAGATTAGCTTATTCATTCATTTATTTTATTGCGTTGTAGGATCTTCATGTTGCGAAACGCTACTCACTTGTGAACTGTACTAAAGCACGGTGCGAACGATTTTTGAATAGTAGCGAGTATTTTAGTATAAATTACTCTCTAGTAGACTAATTTGCTAACCTAATGCGAACAAGCCTTTACGTCGGAGTTAACCGAATCTCTAGCAGCTGCTGTGTTTTAAATCGCCTCTTCGCAGCGACATTGGAAATTCAATTTGTTCAGCACGAATTAGATTATTGGAAAAACGTGTTCAGTTGATTTTTATTCATAATTTTAAGGTCGCCTTTTGCAACCGTCATTGTATATAGTATGTAATTATACTAAATGACGAATTTGAAAAGACGCAGGTTTTGTACAAACTCCTAAATAGTTTCTTAGTAAAGTATGATATGATAGGCCATAACAACCAAACATAGTTACGAAGTAACTATTTTCTGATCTGTGCCATAACTGTGATTGCAGACTATTCTATGATATGCAGGGTACTTTGTTTACTCAGTGGTAGGTTCCATACTTTGCGTTTCGGGTAATTGGATGGGTCGGGTCCAAGGTTTCAGGGAACAAAACAGATTTTTACTTTTTTTTAATCAGAGTTTTGTGAAAAGAAAAATGTGCAACAAACGGTGAATGCTGTGCTTTGTACTAGTTCCCTTGTATAAATACAAATAAAATGCTTCCATGTGTAAACGAATTTTTCCAGCATTTTCCTTAATTTTCTTTTGTCGGAAATTGGTCCGCAATTGTTTGTCAACTCGCCTGATACTAAGTGACGATGTGATAAAAGATGTAAATACCTATTCACTGAGACCCTATAAAGTCCTAGATTGTATCCCTCAGAAGAAACCTATTCCACTATATGGCTGTAGATATTGATCCACAGGTCAAACTCGTGATCGGGTGCTGCTTGCGGAAAACACACTATATTGTCATTGCCTAGTTCTTAAGTATTCCTGTGTGGCAAATATAAACAACAAGTTTTTCAAAAGAAGACAGCATAACATAAAAAAGCGTGGGTCATGCTACGTGATTTTATTATAGACAAAAATTGTTTCGGTATAATAGAATTATAAAATATAATAGAAATAAAATATAATAATAATTACATAATAAAATGTATTATTACACTATTTTATATAAAATAATATAGAACTTGGTAATGTTATATGCAAAATACAAATAAAACTTTGAAATAATGTCAAGTAAATTATGCAAATTATAGAAAATACAAAAAAATAAGCTGTTAGCCCTGTCCCAGTGCGAGTTGGTGGAGGATGACACATGGACTTCAAAAGATGCTAGGAACATATCGGTTTCCTCACAATGATTTCTTTACCGTTCAAGTTAGCGGCATTACGCACACGACTTCCTAAAGACAGTGGTGAGCCTGGGATTCGAAACAGGTGCTCCGGATAGGATGGAGAAAGTGTCCTTAACCTAAAAATATAATATAACACAGATGCAGTTACAACATTGATATTTTCCTCTGGATTGATGACAAACAATTTGATCGAGTACTACAATTGCGAATGATAAAGCGCCTCTTAAAATAACAATTTACTCCGAACCAAATAAAGCAAATTAAACGAGAAGGTTCCGGTATAAACCGATGGTCCCCTTCGAAGTTGTTTAGATAAAGTGCGAACGAGTTGATTCCAGAGGATCACACAATATTTCTATTCACAACAGATTGCGGTTTCTGAAGTTTGCTAACTCCGGACCGGAAGGGATCTTCGAGTACATCCGTCTTGAGGCTAGAACAAAAAAAAAAAATATTTAATACAACATTATTACAATGACACAAATATCATGCTACGCACCTACCGTAAATTTATTTGTTATAACGACATAAAAATAATTCTATGTATATCGTCAAGAGGTTCCTCAATCTGCAGCCTTAACCACCGGTAGCTTGGGTCCTGCCCCTCTGCTGGCGGCTGTCTAGGTTTATGTGTTTATAATGTTTTTATGTAATTTTATTTAAATATTGTAAAAACGAATACTTAAGGAGATATTAATACGTGAATAATGATATCATAATTACAAGTGCGCACCACCGCCATTTCTCGACAATGGTCGCGCGTTTCTCTACAGGGACCGCTCTATCATCATGGACAGGAACAGGATAATTGTCGCCAATAAACCTGATAGTAGACTGGTCTCAGCGCCGGGCTGTGATCGTCGATATCATCATACCACATGACGAGAGTCTCGAAAGCTGAGAAGGAGAAGCTTAACAAGTACCTTGACTTGGCTCACGAGGTTACCGCCATGTGGAATGTTGATTCCACGATCATAGTCTCAATAGTCGTGTCGGTAAGCGGCCTTATAGCGAAAAGTTTCGACTAAAACCTTAAGAGACTTTCGCTAGACGGTTGGATCAAGGGTCAGATGCAGAAGGTTGTCATCCACCAGCGCCCATCGTCAAGATGTTCCTCACTCTGCAGCCCTAACCACCTTGCCTTGCCCCGCTGCTGGCAGCTGTCTAAGTTTAGGTTTTTTATAATGTTTTATGTTGTTTTTAGGGTTCCATACCCAACCGTGAGACCGTCCGTCCGTCCATCTATCACCTGGCTGTATCAAGAACGGTGATAGCTAGATAGTTGAAATTTTCACATATGATGTATTTCTATTGCCGCTATAACAACATAGGTATACTAAAAAAAAACTAGAATAAATATTTAAGGGGGCTCCCATACAACAAACTTAATTTTTTACCGTTTCTTGGTCGATACTAATAACGGTAACAGGTAGACGCTTTGACTATTCACAGAATATTTATTTGTATGTTCTCTTTAAATATAATTCATTAAAATAAAATAAATTGTTAAGGGAGCTCCCGTACAATAAAATACATTTTCGCCGTTTATTTGATAATGGTACGGAAACTTCGTGCTCGAGTGCCACTCGTACTTGACCGGTTTTATTTATACATTGATATTGTCAAACATCATGCTACGTAGCATAAAAAGCCCGTACTCGACTCGACTGGTTTTTTTTAAATAACTGTTATTCGTGTGCATTCTCATCCCATTTTTTTTAGTACAAAGTAGTCCATGTTTAATTTTAGAAATAAATCTATTTCTGCCTAAAAGTTCGTCCAGATCCATTAATTGAGTTCTTTTTGCGTGAAAAAGTAATAAATATTCACGCATGCATGTTAAGCACATACACATTTATGCGTTTATAATATTAAAAATACATTTTTTTAGAATTGAAGGCTATTGTGGAAGTGGATCCATCGCAAACTGCGTCCGAGTTAGCTGCAGGCTGAGGTGTTAGTGATAAAACTATTATAATCCACTTGAAACAAATTGGGAACTAGAAAAATCTTGAAAGGTGGATACCTCATGAATTGAGTGGAGTAAACCGACAAACGTGTGTCGACTGTTGTGTTACTTTATTCCACTGGCACAATAATTAAGGGATTTTAAATCGAATCATGAAAAGTGGATCCTGGTAATCGAAAATGCTCATTGCAATAGCTAAATCCTAAGAACCACTCAAATCCTGCCCCAAGCGAAAATTGAAGTTAAAATTTTCCATTTTGTAAACTCACTCAGTTTTACAAAATGGAAAACGTTGACATTAATCGAAAGAAAAAACCAATAGAGGAAAAGACAAATTAATTATGGGCTATAAAACACAACAACATGAATCTATAGCTGTACAAATTTAAAATTTGAATTCCTAACCGAAGAGGAGATATTTGAGATCAAAGTTGGCCAGTACTACAAAACACCAATTTCATAATATGTAATATAATAAACGCGAATGTTTGTAAGTATGGGAGGCTGGACGGATAGAGGGATGTTTGTTACTCTTTCACGTAAAAACTACTGAACAGATCGAGCTGAGATTTGGAACATAGATAGATTACAATTAGTCTGGATGAACACAGGCTACTTTTTTCACCCTAAACAAAAACGGAAACCTAGTTCCCAGGCGGGTAGAGTGATGCCCCTACGAACAAAGCCCCCCAAGTTTCTCCAACCGTACCTTAGCGGCAGAGTGCCGTTGCCGCTTTCGTATTCACCCGCGACCCTGCCATTGCAGGCCCGCCTCGTGGAGGAGGGGGGGGAGGCGGACTCCCGTATTTGAATCCATTGACCATTGACACGCCACGCGCCGTAAACCAGCGACGCGTCACTGCCTCTGGAAAAGAAATCATAAGCCTAAAAAATTTATTTCAAGCTTCTAGCACAGATTACCGAAGCGGCTTCTAGCTTCAAAAACGACAAAACTCAATCGATACAAAATATTCATCTCTTTTTTTTGTGTAAGAGAAATATTGGGTTTACGATTTTGCCCTCTCTCAGGCTCAGGCTCTAGACTATATCTATACAAAATTTCATTAAAATAGTTTTAGTTTTTTTAGCTGTGACAGTGTAACAGACGGACGGAGTTACTTTCTCGTTTATGATATTAGTAGGAATTAGTAGGGATGGTAATAGTTTTAATTATAGATAATCATAATAACAGCGTAAATAAATATGACGTTTTGTTGTTCAATTAAAATCTAATATTATTAAAGATTTAATTGTAGTAACTCCGTAATACAGCTGTCTCCGATACTTAAACGCGCTGGCCACATTAGCTGCCCACCTTAAAGACGTCTTTCTTCAAGCGAGAAATGTTTGTTTTTTCAACCTTGTCAAACGAATAAATCTTCACTTTGTTTAGAATATGAGAAACATAATTTAAGAGTTTGTTTAGTTTGAAGTGATTTCTATATTCAAACATTACTTTAAGCTATCATGGTTGTTAACCATACTTGTTTTATTAATTACGGTTAATTACAACATGTAAATATAACCGTAAAATTGTAAAAAACCATGAAATGTTAATCTACCGACGTCAAATTACAAACTAACCTAACTGACTCCTATCACCCGCATGTACACTCCTTGAAAAAGGCCGCCGGACGCGGCCGAAACTAGAGTCGAAACCGACCTTATTACACGGGAGTTACCCGTTTACCCAATTAAATATGTGTAACAACCACGTTAATTTTAATACTATAACCTAACTGAACCTACCGTAGGATTGTAATCTCATGCGTTAGATTATAATCTCACGGTGTTGACAATTTTAGGGAGACATATATAATATACTAGCAGCGCCCCCGCGGTTTCGCCTGCGTAGTTCCCGTTCTCGTTATTTTTCCAGGATGAAAGTAACCGTTACGTGTTCTTTCAAACTATAATCTATACCAAATTTCAGCCCGATCCGTTCAGACATACGACGTTATTGAGCAACAAACATCCAAACGTTGACTTTCATACTATTAATAGGATAATGAATAATCGGTACCTACTCATTGTAAGTTAAACAGTACCTACATTAATCACGAAATTTTTGTCTTGACTTCAGAAAAGTGTCGTGTTTCATTTTTGTTCGCACCCGATAAATTACTTAGGTACAATTAGTAGGTACATTGATTAAATTTTTGATAGGCCAACGGAACCACGAATACAAATGCCACTTAACAAAAATACTGTTGTATCTCAAAGATAAGGTCCATCGAAAAATTCTGCATATTTTCACCAACATTCGAGGACAAAGAGAACAAAATTGTCGAGAATTTCGTCGTCGGATGGGCCCAAATTGTTTGTGTGCAAGATTCTCGGCATTGTACGATTGACTGAAGAACAAATTTAGAAAAAAAACTTGGATATTGGAAGCAATGCCGTGAATTTTTGTAAGAAAACACAATATGTTACATGTATACATACAATATGTTTACATATATATACACGCACGTGGTTATGTAGGATCACAAAGATCTACTTTTGTTAGGACTTGTAGGTTGTTGGTTAGGCTGTGTCTGATATTTCTAAAAGCATTCTATCTAACATGGGCTCCCAATTTAAATGTGTATTTGTTATACACATCAAAATATATAATAATTTAAAACATTATTTTTGCCAAGTTAGCTTCTTCGGAATTTCTTAATTGAAATTCGTAATTAAAACATAAATTAAATACGTGACTGGCTTGTTTTCTGAGACCAAAGACAAGGACAAAGTTGACAAAAAACATCTGTCCTGCACAATACACGTATACGTACGTTTAAGTATAATTTGAAACGTACACAAAAAATAAACAACGTCGCAGCTTATTTTATTTATTCATGAGATTCCGGTCGTGATTCGAAATGAAACTGTGTGGCTGAAAATATTGTTTTAATAATTATATATTTCGGATAGCTCGACTAACAAACAAATGGGCCACCAGATGGTAATCGCAGCTAATATATACATATTACATTTGTAGTATCAAAGACGTTGACGCTTTGCTAACCCGGGAATTAGTTTAAATGATATTATTTTTAAGTTCTCCCTCGTTGCACGATGGTGGAAAGTCATTCTGCAAGTCCGAGGCAACGAACTAAATGTTTTCTAATTTTGCAAGACGTGGAGATAAACCCTTGACGGAGTCGAGTTGACTTGTACAGCAGTGGAATTCCGCAGCCGGGAAGATTAAAAACTTCTTTCATTACATACACAGGACGTTGTCTACTTAGGTAGCGATTGGCATAATTTAACTATGCTAAGAAACCGAAAATAAGCAAGCGGTGTAAGTTGGTATACTCATGCGGTCGAGCGCCATTCCGAAGATGGGACCAATATTCCATGTGGGATGCTCATGAGCATTCTAATACAGGAATCGGTGACTCGACATGAAGTATCGTTTCGCTCCATTCACACCACGTCGCTGTGAAGCAAGCTTTGTTTTGGCGACGAAATTGAACTTCACCGGAAATGCTGACTCTGAGAATTTCCAAAGTAAGCTACATTTTATGCAATTCGCTATTCATAATGGTTTAACCTACCAACGAAACTTTATTTATTTACTGGCTAGTCCGAAGTTTACTTTTGACCTTTGAGGCACCATGTTGTATATATTTAGCGTAAGAAGAAGAAGTAAGAAGTAATGAGGATGAAGTCATGGTTTTGATTCCATCCAATAGCAACATGTTTTTAAATTATATGGATGCCTAGTTTTTGTTTATAGGGTGAACCGACTATTAGAATTTCTAACTATGTATGTAAAATATAGCATTGCGTACATGCTGCTAATTTATTTATCTAATCATAAATAGCCATAATATATAGAAATTGAATATCTTATAAGAGCTGTCTTACGGCCAAATACAAATTTACATATTGGAAGCTTACTACAAGATTAGATAGTTACCGAACAACAGATATTAGCATAAATGAAAATGTAAGTAAAAGTTTATAATATGATGAATGGGTGTTTTGTAAGCGAGAAACATAAAATCGATTAAAAAAAATATACTAGATGTCCACCCCTTCTTCGCCCGTGGTACATATATAACCTGTAGCACTCAGGGATCCCGTACATATCCAACGATGAAGGAATTATTGAAATCGGTTCGGTGATTCCTGAGAATATCGCGGTCAAACAAAAAACCTCTTCAGCTTGCTGCTACGCCACTTGTCGGAAATTGGTCGTACCAACTCGGATTTAGAAAAAAAAAGAAGATTAACAAAGTTTTACATAATTATAATGATGCAACCTTAGACGATAAATGGACTATCCAATAGTGTCTTTCGATTCGGACCAGTAGTTCACGAGACCATAACGTTCAAACAAACAGACTCTACACTACTCTCTCTCTAAACAGTTCTACGATATTGGTATAGATTTATTTAATCAATGTATACCCTCGTACCATTGCTATCTATGCACTTTTGCCATCTCATTCTCAGTAGTTCACTGATCCCGTTGCAAAAAAAAATCGGTCGGGAAATCAAAAAAATATTTTAAGAAAAATTCAGGGAAATCAGTAAAAAAAATCCCTTGCAAGAAATATCTTAAGTTCGAAATAAATGGTAGTCTGTTGGAGTAAGATTCGGGGAGTACGAATGATGTCCTAAATATTCCAATTGAAGCTTCTGTAATTTGGTAGCCGTCGGTTATGCAATGTGTGGTTTAGCGTTATCCTGAAGCATAGTCTTGAGACAGCAGTGTTCTAGAGCGATTGACCAGCCTCGTTTGCTTAGCAGCTAGCTTTTTCATCATTGTTTGCATTTGCTGACAATAGACATCTGCCGTAATCGTCTGGCCAGATTTAAGAAAGCTGTAGTAAACGACACCGGCACTGGTCCACCAAACGAGAACAAGAGATTGAGTCAATTTTCACTTGGGGCACGTTTATGCCTGGTTCGCCAGGGTTCAGCCATTGCGACGAGCGTGTCCGATTATAGTAAAGATTATTTTCATCACTTTCGTCCTTCGAGCCGTTTCTGCAGCACTAGTACTACGATAGAACTCGTACTCGTAAATAATGCAATATTCGTTTCTATGTATAATAAGTATATAAATATTATATCAGCTATCTGACCGTCGCGTCGTAGTACAAGCATTGCTAAGTTTGGGGTCAGATGGTGTTGTGTATGAATTGTCCAACTACATTTATTTATCCATTCAATCCAATAGTTTCCATTTTGTAAATAGTGTCGAAAGAACACTTCAATAGAGGAAAAACACATAAATTACAGTTTTCTAAACACAAAAGCATGAGTAATTAATATTTTAACTTCGAAATTACCAACTAAAGAGGAAATATTTGAGATCAAGAGTACAGCCAGTCAGCCAGCCGACAAAACACCAATTTAATATGTAAGGACCTAATATGTCATATATAGTAGGTACTTATGGTATATATATTATATACCTTTTTATGTGGGGGAAATACATTTACGTATCCCCACCATGCAGGGACATAGTGAGGTATATCGGGCTCGACATACCTCACTATGTCCGATGGCGACGATGGACATGGTGTACCAACTAAAACCCGCACAGATTTCCCCTGCATGGCCAGGGGTCAGGTTTGCGGGGTCACTTTTCGCACTCCCTGACCCTGACCCTTGCCACCGCCCTTGGGGACCCGCCTCGCGAGGGGCGTTAGCACCCCTGCATTTAGCTCTAGTGACGCGCCGGAAACCAACGGCGCGTCATCTCCTCGAAGTCACCTAGGTGGGGTGCCGGACGTCCCCAAACTTCCGACGCCCCAAGACTTCCAGTGAAGACGGGATGCGAGCCCGGAGTCGCAATCTCCCCCGTGTCCACTTCCGCCTCAATAGAGGAGCGAGCGACTTACAACTCTCGCTCTAGTAACTCACACGACCTCTCTCGCTATCAAACATGGCGGCGAAGATGGTCGCCAGCATCCACCCTCACCACCGCGGCTAGGGATAGCCTCGGTTCCGCCTCTCCACTGAGCACTCTGCTAATCAAATTGCTCGTGGAAGACCCTCATTTGGAAGACTTAGGAATTTTACTTGGCTGATATATCAACCGAGTAACCATCCCAAGTCTTCCAGTCCTGTTGAGCAGCGCAGCAAAATGAATCCCTCAATTAAGATCACCTGGTAGGTATTCCATCCAACATGATCTTTGTTTTTGAGAACAATTTAAATTTCAACTTGCCTCAAACCCATTTTTAGGGTTCCATAGCCAAATGGCGAAATACGGGACCCTTGTAGATTCGTCATGTCTGTCTGTCTGTCTGTCCGTCCGTATGTCACAGCCACTTTTCTCCGAAACTATAAAAGCTATACTATTGAAACTAGGTAGGTATTCTGTGAACCGCATTAAGATTTTCATGCACAAAAAAAAATACAATAAATTTTAGGGGTTTCCCATACTTAGAACTGAAACTCAATTTTTTTTCCATCAAAACCATCCTATATTATTGATATTGAGGTTTCTAACATTTTTTTTTTCTTAACTGAATAGAGACACTCTTCTAAAGTGGTAAAATGTGTGTCCCCCACTGTAACTTCAAAAAGAACAAAATTAAAAATTTCGACTAACCCCCGATTACCTCGGATTTGTAATCTGTATAACATTTTACTAGTAAAGCGAAAGGGCTTTATTGATATTTGATGCCCATATTAAGGGAGTTGTGAAAAAAGAAATGTATTACGCCATTTTGTGGTGGCGGCCATCTTGGATTTGAATTTTTTAAAGTCTATAGTATTCTACTAGTCAAGCCCTTTCATTTGATACCCATATTGAGGTAAGTTGTGAAGAAATGTTTTGTCCGCCATTTTGTGGAGGCGGCCATTGTGAATCGATATTAACCAAACATAGCTAAGAACACCCGCACGGACATTAACTTTCAAATAAAAAAAACCGCTTCGAGATCGGCCCATCCGTTTGAGCTCTACGGTGCCACAGACATACAGACAGACAGACATCGACGTCAAACTTATAACACCCCTTTTTTTGGTCGAGGGTTAAAAATGAGAGAATGACAAAAATTAAAAAAAATACTATGGTGTACATTACCATGTAAACTATCAACGAAAATTGATTTGAATGAGATATAGTAAGTAGTTTTATTTTAGTACGTCATAAATTCACTATTGTTAAAACACTGATTAAAGTAACAACGAATTACAAGAACTTTTACCTACTTATATTATGTTACTTGCTGCTACGGAAGCCTTCATCGGTGAGTCCGATGCACACTTGACCACTTTTAATGTATTTTTTGCAAAACATATTTCCACTCGCCTGGCAATGTTAAAACCCTGATTAAATATTTTTTTGCCTTATTTTTTTTATTCTTTATACATTAAACTCAAGGTTATAAAATGGCATATTTCCTCAAAAATATTCACGGAATAAAAAAATTAAACATATAAAAAAAATTGGCGAAAAAATATATTAAAAAAAAACCATTTTGCCTCGCTACGTACCAGCCAGGTCTGCACCTTCGTGTTGGGGAATAGCAGGAGAGCTATGTGATTCAGCTTGCCTCAAATACGTACCGAAAATTTGCTAGCAGCTTTAGGAATATAGAGGTGTGCATTGATAGATTGAAAAGCAATTGCATACACAATTGTTTAGTTTGTTTTTAGTAATGTTTTCAGACAAGCAGCGCAGCGGTTTTTTCCGTGTAGTTTCCGTTCCTGTAATTTATTTAAAGTAGGCTGTGTGCAGACTATTATTATAATTTATGTTCTCCGATCCGTTCAGGAGCTCCGAAGTGTTTGAGTAAAACCCAAACTTTATAACATTAGCGCGATACATGCAGCATTGAGTTTTTTGAATTCGAGAAAAAAAGATAAAGTTAGGAATAGTTTTCTAATAATCTACTAAAATAATTAATCTACAAACATATAAATATAGCTGTAAGAAAATATTGTATAGTTAAGATCTATGTTATTGAAATATATTTTTTTAATTTCTTTTTTTTTAAATGTATGGGTGTTTGTTACTCTTTCAAGAAAAAAACACTGAACGGATTTGAATGAAATTTGGAACATGGATTCCAGTGATTACCAACATTTTGTAGATTATTTCTATATTCCTAACTTTATCTTTTTTTTGCAAGCTCGAAAAACTCAAAGCTGCATAAATCCCACTAATACAACTTCAACAAACTTCAACAAGGTGAGACCGCCAAGTGTGTCATACCATAAAAGTTCCATAATATAAAAGATAAAAAACAGACGTAACTTCAATATAGGGTTATTTCTCATTTTGTTGAGCGTAAAGAGAAAGTTCGAATGAACAAGCTGAGTGTTTTGTTGGTTTCCGAGCTGGTTCCACAGTAGAAGTCGTGTCTCGAATTCAAATAGCCCACTGCATTGTGCGTCATGCCATAGGATAATTAAAACAAAGCTTGGTTTTGCGAGTCACGATCGCACAACCACTCCTAGCAGGGTTCGCCGTCGACGAGTACTAACAGTACCACCAGCTTAACTGTAGAACGGTCAAAAGCGGAACTAATAAGTTACGAGTATTTGAGAACACGGAAATTTTCTGATTTCGTAATAGGTGGCAACACTTTTCGATCGTGGCGCCGTCACTGCATTCTTCGGATAAGTTGGTCGTACTGTAAAGGAGAACAATAGATAGAAATTGGTTGTCCTATGACATCTGTGCGTTCGTTTGGACTTTGTTTTTAAACTTTTGTATTTGCTGCATAAAACTTAACTCTGTTTTGATTTTAGAAAATTTTGTTTTGATTATGTAAACAGATTCATTGCCTTTTTGTGAATGACGTTACCAAGTGTTCTTATGAATTTATTGTTCGAATAAATGGATTGAATTGAATATTCTGGTTAAAGAATTTATTTCCTCATCAAGAAACATTACATTTCACTTATGCGAAAAAAAAACTTAAAATTAGTATAACAAAAACATTGCTTCGACTTCTACGTAGGTATTTTGTAGGTAAAAAATGCAAAATAAATATTGAAGAGTGTATAGACTGCAGGCCCGTGGACAACATTTATTTTTGGTCTTAACTTTATATTATAACTGTTAGTCAATTGAAAAGTTACATTTGGGGTTGCGTTTTTTAGAGGACGCAATTTTATTTTTTTGATGTATAGGGGGGGTCAATGTAAAGCTAAAAACAAGTGTGTGGGGTCGCAACCGTTGTCCCACGGCCGCCATCTTGTAAATAGGGGTTGACATGGTTTTACGATAAATCTCTTTAAATATTTATTTGATAAAAAAAATTGTTAACATTTTTTGTTGCAAATTAAATTCTCTACAATTTTGGTCCAGTAACTTTTTGTCGTAGAACTATAAATAAAAAAGTTATAAACAAAAATCTTTATAAATTCCAGAAAAAAAAAATATGTTTCGATGTAACTTTTTTTTGTCATTTTACGAAAAAATGATATCTGACCATTTTGTAGATCGTTTTTTGAGAAACAACTTTGATTCGCATCATTTTTTTATTAAGTCTATAGCTAAGGTTCTACAGCGTTCCGAAGTAAGTACTATTTTTCAGTACTCTTAACTATACCTATATTATTATTATACGTGTGTTATTGTTTTTTAATTTGTTATTATAACTTATTTAACTACAAATTTTGCAATATTATTAATAATTAATTATTGACTCTTTTCCCCACCACCCACGAGGTAGAGTCTAGAGGCGCGTTTTGTTTTACGTGGTAGCCCCAATAGGCATAATCTACGGTGATTTTCTAAATTAGAACTACTTCGTCAACAGTCGTTTCGATGGACCAGGCTGCGGCTCAGCATCTGATCGGCTATCTTAATTAAATACCAGTGGGAGAACTGGAGAAGGAAGGGGTGTTAATGTTGGCGGTTCATCATCAAAGTCATTTTCATTTATTAATTCTGAGAGTTTCATTACGTTGCAGCAAGTCTCTCCATAACAATGGAAGCACACTGCAGAACATTTCAGTCCTGCTTTTCGACATCCACAAATCGCTCCACAGTTTCCTTTTCATTTGAAATTCCTGAAGATTTTCGCTTATATCTTTTTTATTTATAGTTCTATATATATTTAAAGGTGATACAATGTGAATATAAATACCACAAGAAGACCCTATGCATTAATGACATATAATTGCTGGCCAGGCTTCCGACTTGTTGTGGGCTTGATCATCTGAAGCCGATATCTTCTTCAGTAAGGAAGCCCTGAGTCTCAGCAGTCGAAACATGGAGTAGACTGATTGTGCTCATACTAATTTCCATTTTTCTCTGTTCGTAGAACGTACAAGATCATCAGGATGCCGATTATCAAGTCTTGCTGTTGCTGCCGCAGCCTACGTAAAGGCTGTTACGCTGCTGCCATGTACACTTTGGTAATTATGTCAGATTTACTAACTATAATCATGTCGTATAGATTGTAATGGGGTTGGACAATGGACTCCTCTGGAGGAGAGTCGATAAAGAGCAGGACATATATTTGTGTCGTGGCTATCATATTTTTGTAAGCAGCTAGCAACTAGCAGCGCCCCGTGTTTTCGTCCGCTCGATCCCGTTATTTTCCCGGGATAAATAATAATAGCCTATGTGATATTCCAGACCATTTCTTTTCTATGTACTAAATTTCATCTAAATCCTTTCACTAGTTTTAGCGTAAAAGGGTAACAAACATACATTCTTACAAATCTTTCGCGTTTATTATATTAGTTGGATGCGTTTATTATGAGAGTAAGAATGTTTATGTGATAAAATTAATAATTTGCGGATAATTTTTTGTGCTTGGAACGGAAACCATTTGTAGTCGTCCGATACAAAAACATGTAAAGTAACTTTTGAAAAAAAGTAAAGGTATACGTTCAAAATACTACTAAAACTGCTTCCCCAAAAGCTTTAAGTATGCGTTTTACAATAATGTTATTATTTCCAGACGTACTTCATCATCACCACGATAACCATGGTGCATTTTATCGATGTGGAATATCGCTACCTAAGTGGCGAATTGGAGGAACCGGAGTCTGAAAGTTTCTTGGAACCTGCCAAGATTACACCAAGTAAGTCTGTGTAACCTTAGTTTTTTTTTAATATTAGGCTTTATTAATGTTTTGTTATGACAGCGTCATGTTAAACTATCGTCTGTAAGCCAAACGACTTTACAGCCAACCAATTTTTTTTACTTACATATATCATCAACGCTTACGGGATAATCAACACTTATATCAAGTCAAAAATCTGCCACACACATAAATGTATAAATTTAAATGTTAATTATTTTGTTGAATATTGTAAATAATAACGTTAACAACAATATTTCCTAGATGTTCGATTGTCTGTGTTTATAGGCCGCGTGAGTGGCAGGAAAAAAAATTTAAAAAAATATCGTACCGAAATAACATAAAAAAAAACAATATTATTATAGTTACTCACTGTCGTGTTTCTCAATTAATGTGAGCGTCCAATTTACTGTCGTTTAGTTATTAGTTAAAACAACTAAGATGGTATGAAATTATAAGGCGTGCACTTTTCGATTTTTTATACTACGTTCCTTTCCTCTTTCAAAAGTATCATTTATCAGGAAACAATTTTTTAAAATGATGATAAAAGCTCCGATATGCCTCCACACCTTTCCTCCCCTTCTTTCCACTGGTCAATGACTTAATTAATCGTTGGGTGCGGAAACAAACTTTAATTCATTCTTTGAACGAAGTTAAAATCGTTAAATACTTCGTTCTTCAGCGCAAACAGTATCGCCGCAAAGGAAATAACTCGGAGATTAGTTTTCTACGTTATGGATTGTAATTATGTATTATTAATGAAAGGGATTTCATCCATAAAGTTAGAATCCATAAAGTTCATAATCTTGCGACAAATTCTCAGGCTTAAGGAGTTACTACAATGCGGTAGACATTGTTTACAAAAATATAATGGCTTGTAGATGGTTCGATGAAATTGGTAACGTTTTAATTTACGAAATAGGTTGCGTTTGGCTTTGGAATGCCTGGTTGTGTAACACGCTTATCCAGAAATGACAGAATTATAGTCATCATATACCTCATGTCACGGTCCTTTGCTTAACCAGCCCACTAAATATTCCCACTGCTGGGGCTCGGGGCCTTCTCTCTCAAGGAGAGAAAGTCAAGGCCATGATCCACCCGCAAGATTTTAGTTAAATGTTGGTTTCCTCGCTATGTTTTTCTTCGCCGTTTTTAAGTTAGCGGCATTACAAACACGAATGCATTTGAAAAGACCGTGGTGCGTGTGGGACAGCCTTTGTTAACAATAATCTGTCGAGGTCATGGGTCTTCCACCAACCTACACGGGGGCAGCGTGGTGGATGAAGGCCTTAACTCTCTCCATGCGAGAGAAGGCCCCGAGTCCCAGCCCCAGCTGTGGGAACATTTATTGGGCTGTGTATGTTTATGCTAATAATGCCTGTGTCTGTGTCATAAATGAGAAAGTTAGGAGGTTTGTTACTCAATCGGGTCGGTACGGTACGATTATACCTACATTCATTATTAAAAGAAAATTGTTCAGAAGTTAACTCTCGTGTCAAAAACACGAACCACGGCATTACTAATTAACACAACCTGCAGGCTGAAAAGTGTCTGACCTAACTGTACGGAAACAACGAGTTATCTAGAATAGTACATTGTTTACCGAGAGGAGAAAGTGACCGATTACCGTCGAGGGTGTCGTTTGAAGCCCGAGCCGTAGGCGAGCTTTAAACCACCCGAGATCGGGAATCGCACTTTCTCTCGAGTGATACATAGTGCTTTATACTACACCTACGAGGAAAATAAAAAACTAAATCTTTACTAATTGAAATTTATATTGAAATTGTTGCAGTTAGTGAAGCTTAATGTAACACTTTTTCCATTAATGTTTGTTTGGTTATCAATCAGTATTTTTGCTGTTTCCTTCAACTGCGGCGGAGTTAAAAAATCTTCATCATCACTATCACTACTTATCATTTTGATAGTTTTATTTTACTTTTCTACGAAAACTGAATCCTCAAACAACACACAAATTGAAAATGGCGCCAATGGCGTCTGCAATTTTCACATGTTCTTTTTTCAAATTGTTTGACACCATCCAACACACAGCTAGTGGCCAGTGTCATTTTGCGAACTTGGAGATAAAACTCACTGTAAAAACTTTTGGCTTTTGATATTTAGGTTACCAGCGCATAGTCTTACCCAAAATTAAAAAAGAAAAACCACGTAAGAAATGGATTTTCAATTAGTGTCCGACCGAAACTGATTTTCCGGCCGAAACCGAAACCGAAACTCACGTGGTCAAGTATATAATTTATTAAAATACTGAAATTTGGTGCATTTTACCTAGTATTTTGCCTTAATTAGGGCATGAAATGGAAACACAATATATTAAGATTGTTGTTATCATTTTTGAATATAAAATAAAAACATATTAATAACATTTTTAATAATTTTTCAAATTAAGTTCTCTGTCAAATCAGTCATCTAACTAAATCAAATCAATAATTGTTACTGTTTCATTAAATACTAAGTATTGGTATTTATTTTGAGATCGGCGATCGTGAACGTGCTTGAACTTGTTAAGTTTCGGTTTCGGCAAAAGTTTCGGTCGATTTTGGCCGAAACCGAAACTGTGGCCGAAACTTGATTTTTGGCCGAAACTCGGCCGAAACCGAAATCGAACTTTCGGTCGGACATTAATTTTCATACACTTTTCTCTCCCGCTCAGATGCGTTTTCTCGCCGCATATTTGTTCGCTATGCAATGACGTACTTTCTACCGTAAATTTGATAAAGTATTAAGGTACTTTCCGAGCATGTGTATTATAAAACATATACGTTAATTTTCTCTTTGAAAGCTTTCCCGCGAACTTACGTCCATGCCTGTTTATGTCATGTTATTTTGTACAGTATTTTATATTTGGCAGGCAGGATAACTTAATTACACTATTGTAATTTTGTGTGTGTATCACGAGTATGCCGCGCGCAGCCACCGTATCTCTTCTCCACTATTTAGGACAAAACTAAACGCCACACGACACTCACACACTCTATTTCTAATAATACAATGCTATGACGTCATTGGGAATAATTATATCAAACTCTTACGCGTCGCGTTCCCTAACATCTGCGTTCAGGAAAAGAGAAGTGTTAACTAAAAGTTATTTCACGACGAAGAAATCTCCACTGCCGCCTACAACCGTGAAACTCGAAGCTTTCTTTACTGTTCACTACTATAGAACGCTGTATAGCGGAATTTGTCTACTAACAAATACTCCAACACGACAAAAGCTTAAATCGCTTAGTCTATCTTGTTTTTAGATAAGAAAATTGTCAAAGTTTTGTTCCAAACTTCGCCCAAGAGAATAGAATCAGTACCAACTGAACTTTTGTAAATTTCGCTTGTGCAAAATACTAATAAATGGGACATGTGGATAGCGCTCGGTACCAAAACTATGTTGCGTTAGAGAATGTTTTCGAGGAATGAAAGAACAGTATAAAAGTTTGAAGTCGGCTGAGACCGGCGTAGACCGATGTGCTTTCATAGGTATTTGGCTGAAAAACTTTTGCGAAAATACGGGAGAATCATACTTCCGTATTTTCGTAGTCAACTTTATGATTTAGACTGGAAAAATTTGAATAGGCTAGCGTTTGACCGTGATTTGCCTGATTTTAAGCAATATCAAAAATGGTGTAACGTTTCGGTAAGTGTACTACTCTATTTCAGTAGTTAAGAAGTTAAGATGTTATCTTCTATCTCTTTCTTTTCTTCTATAAAAGTGAATCGCTGAATATGTTGCTAAGCGCAATCCTCGAGAGCAACTGAACCGATTTTATTAATTCTTGTTTTACAATATTTCTTGAAGTAGGTAGGTACGAGGATGGCTCTTACGCATAGAAAAAAATTATAAATTGCCTGTAAAAGTATCAAAACAATACTTTTATTTTACTCCCATACAAGCGTTTCGTAATAATACCTAAATGCTCAATTTTAACTTTAATATCATATCATAAAGTTCAAGTGTCAGTCAGAGAGATTCCGAGAAGGCAAAACAGTTGAGTGACGGTTTGACGTTAGTATAATTTATTGATGTCAATATTATATATTATGATTGTAAAATGTCAATTGTAATGTAAATTACGTCTCTTGGATGTGCATCTACGAGTGTGTGCTAATCTTATAAAGCTGAAGAGATTATTTTTGTTTGAATGCGTTAATCTCAGAAACTACTACACCGATTTCAAAAATTGTTTCACTATTGTATACTTACGTACATAATCACCAAATACCACGGGCAAAGCCGGGGCGGACCGCTAGTTGTTAATGTTTAATGAAACCACCAACATTAAAAAATTGGATTATGAATTCAATAACAAATCAAATCCGACCTTACTTTTGCCTTTTTTAACCCTTGACCAAAAAAAGGGGTGTTATAAGTCATTACATTTTGGACAAAATATAACCACTTTTATGGCAAGAAACACAATTTGCAAAGTCATCCAATAATATTTTCATACATACAACGCCATCTATTGAAAAAAGTGCGTACTACTAAAAAATCGACAACACTGCTGGGGATCTGGGTGAGAGCGCATCGATCTAACGCGCAATGCAGAAAATACCAAGATACGCCACTAGAGGGTGACACATACATGTAGACAAACTATTACTGAAAAACCATAATAACAACCATGGATGAAATAATTAAAGCTCTAAAACAAATCCAACTGGAATTAGATGATCAAAAGAAAGCAATTAGAGAAAGTGGAAAAAATGTGACAGAACAAGTTACACAAAATATCAATAAAAAATTTTTTTTGCGTTGAAAGAAAAACATGAAAAATTAAAGGATATAGTAGAAAAGCAAGCGAGACAAAGAAATATAGTTTTCTTCGGCATTGAAGAATTGGAATCATCATACCACACTTTAGAAAAAAATATGCTCAAATGGTTAGAACAACATTTCTCAACAACATCACAAACGAAGCACTGAAAGCTGGTCAGTTAATTTTGGCAGAACCATTAGCCAAACTATTCAACTTGATACTTCAACACTCTACAACACCCACTCAGTGGTCAGAAGCGAACATCATACTACTATATAAAAAGGAGACCCCAAAGACATTGGCAACTACAGACCACAGATTTCTAAACAGATGAAACCTTCGTGAACGATACTGTGAGGCCAGTCATTAGTTATGTATGCGTGACAGCTCTCACCGACGTTGTCAAATTACTCACGTTGGTGTGCGTGTAATGTTCCCAGTCTTAAGAAAAAAATCCCACTATTGTTGTCTTAGCTTCGGAAATCTTCGCGTATAATAAACACATATATTATAATGTTGAAATAATGTATTATTACACCGATTAAATATTATGCAAGGATTTCTTGTTATTACTATTTCCATCCTATGAAGTTAAGAATTTTGATTTAGCATGCAACTAAGAATTCGAATATTCGTACAGAAAATTCGGAATAAAAAAGACAACGCCGAATAATAGTAAAAGTCATGTGTGTGTTTATTTTGAGTATTCTATCGGAGCTTCTTGTGAAATTTTGAATATTATGCTTGACAAAAGGTGGCAACTACCTACTCATTTAATATCGGTGAACACAGGAGGTGCAGACAATTTTGTCAACTGATTTGATGTTGGGGGCCAGATCATTCAATTTGTTTATTATCCAATCTTTGTCTGGACGCGTGTCGCAAACGAAAAGTTCACCTTTTCAAAAATGTTGATACACACCAACGAAAAACGTCTAAGAGTTTATGTAAATCAGTTGAACATTATTCAAATTGCCACCCAAAGTTACGTCGTCCAAATACCTAACGTTTACATTGGACTAGAGACGTTAAATGATAGAGCGAATGGCCAGGGCGAAGGTCGCATGGCCGAAGATTCACCAAGTTGATAGCCAACGGAAGATAGCATAGGATTGTTTTGATAATTTTGTGGGTCTGCCATAACATTGCCAAAGAAAATTGTAGAAGTCAAGAATTTTATTCTTCACTTCGGACAACGGGGCTCCACGATCAACCAAATTAAAGCGTTTTTGACGTACACATTTAACAACCCTCTCCCAATTTTGGACAAAGAAAGTCAGGACAGAATGAACAGCAGCCTCACGTCCACTCAGAGAACCAAAATCAAGTTTGTGGGACAGGGAGCTCGAAAGTGCAACGCTTTATACCTACAACCCACCTTGGCAGCAAGGCCAGTATATGTGGTGCCAACAGCGATTGGCCTGATCCCAACATCTTTTTGGGTACAAATTAGCACAAATTAGCACCGTATAAAACTTCGACAATGTCACTACTGACTCGACCAGATAACATGAGGTTGATTAAAACCATTAGATATCTCAAAAGAACTCGCCTACTTTTTTTAAGCTCCACTATACCTACTTACAAGAATTAAAACTTGCTTCATAACTATAGTTTTCATCAACACTATTGGTATTTTTATAAACACTAGTAATGACGTGGATTTGTGCTAGGCATCGATTGACATTAAATTAAAAATTACGATTATAAAAATAGGGTTTAAAATAGAATAATACAATCTACTTAAGTACATAAATAATTTGGTCTACGAGTCTTCAAAATATCATAATCTAAATTTTACCTTAACTTTAGGGAAAGTAATTTCAGTTTAGTACAGGAACACTAACCAATTTTCGTTGAGGTGTTGTGTTTCTATTCATCAATCGAAATGAAATCGCCTAAATTATACAAAAAGCAGTAAAATATTCAGACTTTCCTATGAAATTATATTTTTCTTTCCTTTTCTTATTTTTGGGAACAATGTTTGCAATGTTTGAAGCCACAAGACGGCATAATCTTGTGCAAAACTTAAAATCACACGGGACTCCCGTACGAGACGGAAGTCAGTTTCGTACTGACTGGAGTTTGTATTTGCTTTGGCGTTTGATATTTGCTTTCTGGACCTAAGGATCTGTGTTCTGCACGTTCCATCTGCCTTTTGTTTTAGAAATCTGTGCTACAGACCAATCAGCCTACCCAGCCTCTACAAACTGTTCTCTACAATTATTAACAAAAGAATAAGTAAAACATCAGAAATAAAACAACCTGTAGAACAAGCGGGCTTCAGGAAAGGGTTTTCAACAACTGACCACATACACACAATAGAGTTGATCATAGAAAAATATCAAGAACAACATAAAACTATATTTATAACTTTTATAGACTACCAAAAAGCTTTTGATTCCGTTTACCACAATAGCATATGGGAAAGCATGGTAGAGCAAGAGGTTGAAGAGGTATACATCAAAACTATCCAAAGTATATAATTATGTACAAAAACAATAAAGGAAGGATCAAACTCGAGTCCGTCGGCCCATGTTTTCCCTATAGAAAGAGGAGTAAGACAAGGGGACCCTCTTTCCCCAATACTTTTTTATATCAATCCTGAAAAACATAATTGGCAAATTGGATTGGCACAGACTAGGACTCTTTATAAAAGGTGAATACTTAAGCCATCTTAGATTCGCAGACGACTTAGTACTTCTGTCAGAGACAGCCAGCCAGATGCAACGCATGATAGAGTCTCGACACAAAGACAGTGCCAGTGTTGGTCTAGAGATGAACCTAACTAAAACCAAGATAATAACCAACAATAGCTGGAAAAATCCCATAATAATCAACGGAGAACCACTAGAACATGTTGAAAAATACATATACTTGGGAAAATTGTTAAGTTTTGACAAAAATATCAATATGCTAGAAATAGAAAGAAGGGTCCAATCAACATGGAACAAATATTGGAACCTAAAAGAAATTTTTAAAAGTAGGTAGAATGCCGACAGACATTAAAACAAAAGTAATGAATTCGAGTCTCTTACCATGTTTGACATATGGGAGTGCATCCTCACTCGCTCAAGGTCGCGCGGTTTTAGCCTACAGCTAGACCGTTCCTCGCACGGAACAAATGGCAGGCGATTGTCGAACGCACGGCTGAGCGCTCGCGCAACACGTTTCCCGCTCAAAATGACGTCGCGTGCATATTGTGCTGTATATGGATGCACGAGTCAAAAAAACAAACAAAGAATTATCATTTTTTTCCTAGTTGTACAAAAAATACCATTATTTTTTATATTTTTCTGCTAACCGTACAAAATGTACGGGACATTATAAAATAGCTTGTAATCGAATCTGGTTGTATGTATTAGTGTAGGTACATTAAAATATGTTACATATTTATCAAACAACATTTAGACGATCAAGTAGAATAAAAACGATCAAAGTATACTTTTATTGTTTTAATTTCAATGTGTCCGACCCTATGTTACGGCCTCTTCTAGCTGTCTTGCGTTACGAAGTAAATAACTAAAATATATAATCTGAGCTACAATCTGCTGATTACCTACATAACGAATGGTGAATTTAATTAGTTATTAGATATGTCGACAACCCTTTCGATGCGCATCATCCGCGCCAGACAGCGATAGAGTTACGCGTTAGAAGAGAGCGCAAATGTTTAGGTGAAAATCGCGATTGGCATTGAGCGCTAATGCGAGCTGAATTGCACTTTGTTGCGTCCCAGCAAGAGTCGCTATTTATATTAAAATTTTCGCTAAGTGAGGGTTCTGTAGTAAAATCTATTCTGTGATATGGGTGCCAGACATGGAAGTTCTCCGCAAAAACAGGTATTACAATTAGAACATGTCAGAGGGGGCTAGAGCGAAGTATGCTCAATGTAAGGAGGATTGACAAAGTAAGACATTCAAAAATAAGGCAAACCACCAAAGCGACAGATGCCCTAGCACATGCGCTAAAACTAAAATGTAGATGGGCTGGCCACGACGCGCGATGTACAGAGATGGACTGCGAGAGCAAGATCTTGGAGCGGCCCAACAGGGAAAAGATGCAGAGGGAGACCTTTAACCAGATGGTATGATGACCTTAGACGAACGGCTGGTCTGAACTGGAGAGACAAAGAGACATGGGCATCTTTGGAGGAGGCCTTTACCCAAAAAGGGGTTCTTGCAAACTAAATCTGCAATTTGGATAAATACTATTTAGCTTCTTTATAATCTACATACATAACCACACAAATTTATATTTATTTTACTTTGCATATAGTTCTAGTTATGTATATTTATTTCCAAAAAAATATATTTTTACTTAAGCTTTGTACCTAACTTAAAGACCAAGAAATAAAAGGCTTATTTGTATATTTATTTAAACGGGCCGATACATGCAGCTGTAGACAATAACATTTTGCATCTTTTGTTCTCCATTTAACGAACCAATTAAACTGATATTTTAAGAGTTATCGGCCGCAAGAGAAAAACCGGCCATGAAATAAGCCATAAATCGTAAACGGTAAGTTATACAAAAAAGTTTGCGAAAAACAAAAGTCGCCAAATTACATTTTCTACAATAATAGTTTCCATAATTTTTGCCTTAAAGTTCATAGTTTCCAAAATAACGACCAAATCCCATTTTTTAAGATGGCGCTGGAGGCTCCACCTAGATGTGTCAGCATTTTGTGATTTTATTCTCAGCAAGTGATCCTAAACCTGACAACAAATATTGGAACGGCAATTTAGTGCAAGTTTCCGAGATCAAGAATTCTCCTCAAGCGCCATCTTGAATGAACGATTTCGCCGATATCTCGGAAACTATACCTTTTAAGGCGAAAGTCCTTGAGAATATTATTGTAGAAAATATAATATTGCATCTTTCGTTTCCAGTAAACTATTTTGTCAAACTTACCGTTTTTGATAATTATATGACTCATTTAATAGTTCCGAGTTCACCCGAAGATTTTTTCATTTACGAGCATGACGATGGGGTTCAATCACATCCCACGAAAAATATGTGTGTGGTGCGTCAAAAGAAGTTATCACTTCAAAAAGCAGTATTCTTTATAATTTTCACTATTCAATATCAGTTCTGTAACGACATATCGGATACACATAAATATCAGCTGTAAATATAGTAAAAATTACACTATGATGATGATTTTGTATATTGCTTAAACTAATTGCTTGAATTAAATTCCGCTTTCAGCTCAATAACATAAGTGCGGTGCCGGTCCTAAGCCCGGGTAAAGAGGGAGGGCACTAGGGGGGAGAGATGGGGTGCACGGTATTTCAAATCATCACTTGGTATGCTGTGCACAACATCCCGCCTCGTGGCAGCCCATGGCCAGCGTGTTAGGTGGAGATTGAGGCCGCCCTTGTGTTTCTCGGGCAGGCCCGCTCACCACCTACATGTGAAATACTGGGAGGAAGTAGCTCGGGCACCTGCTTTCACACAACACTTGGCGCCCATCTAATGTAACAAGATCTTCAGTTGCAGATTACAAAAAAAAGAAGATAATTGAAATGGAAGGTACATATAAAGAAATTGTTGTGCCATGCGATCCGGCTAGCGACCGGCGCTCTGCCGTACCCAGGCTGCAGAGTGACAAATTGGCTACCGAAGGCGACCGCGGAGTGGAGTCGGTCTTCAAACATATAGTACGACAGAAAGGTCAGACCTTCAATCACATTCTCGTGATGGGTATCCCGGCAGTAGATGTAGAAAATCTAAAGAAAACGAACAATCGCCTGCACTCCACTACTGGTTTGGTGTACGTAAAAGTAAAAGAAAATAAGATCGGGGTACCTGCGAGACCAAAGGCAGAGGCTGGGAGGGTCGCCAGCACCGCGACAAGCGGTGAAGGCACTTCCTCTGCGGCTGTAACCAGTGCGGAAGCGGTACCCCTAGAAGATAAGGACTGGACTAGGGAGGAAGTCGACCGTCTTCTGGAAGTGGATGACGAGGGCGAGGAGGATTTCACAGGCGATATTATGGGCCTGACAATCTTCTTGCCCCTGTCACTCATGGACAGGGAGCGGGAGGGCGCTGACTCTGTCCACTCCCTAGACAACTAAAGTAGTTTAGGAGTAATTTCACTTTCATTTTTTAAAAATGGCTCTTAAGAATGCAAATAATAATATTAAAGATAAAATCAACAATCATAACTTTAATACAGCTAGGGGTTCGGAATCGCTAGGAAATGAGAACACAGTCTCAATAAATATCATACAAACTAACGTCCAACACAGTACACACAGGCTCCAACACCCTGCGAAGGACGTTGGAGGAACAACCTAATACGATGGCACTGGTCCAGGAACCATACCTTTACCACGGCAAGGTGAGCGGGTTTACAGCCCGTAAGAGCAGCGTATTTGCGGCTCCAATTCAAAATAAAACTCGTACCTTTATATATGTACCCAAACATCTAAAAGCGTCGTTGGTAACACACTTGTGTACAGATAGATGACCTAACGGTAGTAAGACTAGACACGGGCCTACAAAATAGGCTCGGCTCCATCTTCCTGGCCTCAGCATACTTCGATGGAGAACTAACTGCACCACCACCTGAACTAGAAGAACTAATACAGTTCTGCGACACCAACAAAATAGAATGTGTTATCGGCTGTGATGCAAACGCACACTGTACTGTGTGGGGCTGCCCTGACACAAACGATAGAGGTAAAGACGTGTTAGACTTTGCCCTCAGACACAACCTCAACATCTTAAATAAAGGAGCAGAGCCGACATTTGCCACATTTGGGCCAAAGCCATTATACGAGGGTCAAACTGAAAGTTCTTAGAAAATCAAAAACTGATTACATTAGCCAGTTATTAGTTTTATTATGTCTTTTCAAAATATTGTCCATTCTCGTCAATACACCGCTGCATGCGATGGAACCACTGGGAAAAGCATTTTGCCCACTCGTCCTTAGGGGTCTCTTCAATGGCATCGCGATACGCAGCCACCGCTTCTTCAGCATTCATAAACCGCTTTCCTTTAAGTTTTTCTTTAATTTTTGAAAATAAATATAAATCACAAGGCGCGAGGTCGGGGCTATACGGCGGGTGACCCAGTAATTCAACGTTTGATGTCGCCAAATAGTCGATCGTTCGCTTGGCGGTGTGCGATGAGGCGTTGTCGTGGTGAAGGAGGATCCTACTGCGAGGTCGTTTCTCTCGAACTTTCTCCAAGACAAGTGGCAAACAATTGGTAGTGTACCATTCTACAGAAACTGTTTTTTGATCCTCTAACACAATTGTTGCGAAATTACCTATCCTTCCAAAGAACGAGGCCACCATTTTTTCCCCGCACTTCGATCTCTCTTCACTTTAGTTGGCAACTCCTCGAAAGGAAACACCCACTGAGCAGATTGTCTTTTGGTTTCAGGATCATAACAGTAAATCCAGCTTTCGTCACCTGTTAGTATGTCGAACACAGCATTTGAGTCACCTCCGTTAAATCTTTCAATCATTTTACGGCACCAATCCACACGATGGAGTTTTGAGCCTCAGTCAAATTATGAGGTATCCACCGGGCGCAAAGCTTCCTGACCGCTAAATGTTCGTGTAGGATTTTGTGCACTTGACTCATACCGATGCCTAAGCTTGTCCGAATCTGCTGATTGGTCACTCTTTTGTCAGTCTCTATCATACGCCGCACAACACAGATGTTATCTTCAGTCGTCGCCGTAGAAGGCCGTCCCTCACGTAAATCATCAGTGAGATCAGTGCGACCACGTTTAAACTCATTAAACCAGTTGTAAACAGTTGCACGAGATGGGGCTTCATCGTGAAAGGCCAATCGTAGTCTATCATAACTTTCTTGTTGACTTAAATGACATCGAAAGTCATAAAAAATCATTGCACGAAAATTTTCTCGTGTTAAATTCATGTTGACGTGACACAGACAATTTTCAATTTGCCGCCAAATCGTAAAACAAATGACAAATGAATGAAGTATATACTCAGTAATATTGGCAAAGAGTTCTTTTTTCAAATTATAGAATTATTTTTTTATTATATTGTTTATTAGTGGCCAGTTCTAAGAACTTTCAGTTTGACCCTCGTAGATATCACGGCAGCAACATGCATAATTGGCGAACTGATTAGCGATTGGCGTGTAGCGACGGATGAATATTCTGGCTCAGACCATCAAAGGATAAGGTTCAGCCTGAAGATAAGTAAACGTAAGCCACGGACTTACAGAAATCCGAAAAAAACTGACAAATGTCTTTTCTCAGAAACACTCGAAAAAATCATGCCAGAAAATACCGAGGCCACCAATGAAAAAGAGCTTACAACAAGTAAAATAGAAGAAACGGTAGACTTTCTAACCAAAACTCTAATTAAAAGCTTTACATCCTCATGTCCTCTAAGGACCGAAAACACCGATATTTTGAGCAAAAAAGATAGATGGTGGAACAAAGAACTCGGTAAACTGAGAAAGAAAGCAAGACACTATTTTAATAGAGCTATGAACACTAACCAAGACCAGGACTGGCAGGAATATAAAAATCACGACATAGGTTGAAAATAGAAATAATCAAAAGTAAGAAAAATATGTGGCGTAAATACAGCAGCTCAATCGGAGAGTGAGACTGCTAGGTCAAGAAAACTGCTATCAAACAACTCTCAAACCAAACTGGGAACGTTAAAGAAACCTGACGGATCATTCACCAAATCCGAACAGGAACAATTTGAACTACTTCTACAAACCCACTTTCCCGACTGTCGACTAGAGTCGGAAGGAGGTGGGAAAGCCAAACACACCACAAACCTAGTAGGGAGGACTGGGACTTTGCATCATCTATAGTCACTAATGAGGCGTTGGCCTGGGCGATTAGCACATTCCAACTTTTCAAGGCTGCGGGACCTGATGACATCTTCCCGGCTCTTCTACAATGGAGCATGAGTAAAACCAAAACACACCTCGCAGCCTTATATAAAAGCTGTCTCGCGTGGAAGTATATCCCTAAATCATGGAGAGAAGTGAAAGTAGTATTCTTGCCTAAACCAGGCAAATCAGACTACACAAACCCAAAGTCATTAAGGCCCATTAGCCTTAGCTCATTCTTCCTTAAAACGCTAGCAAAACTATGTGACAAGTATATTCGAAATGGTCCGCTACGGGACAATCCAGCTCACGCAAACCAACACGCATACCAATCGGGCAAATCGACCGAAAGCGCTCTACATCAGGTAGTTCACAAAATTGAAAGCGCAATAGAAAAGAAACAGTCATGCTTGGTAACCTTCATTGATATTATTTTATTTTATTTTATTCTAAATGGAAAACAAACAGCATTACATAATCATAAAATTTAGATGAGTGGAAACACTGAAACCAAATACAGTAATCACTGATAAAATGATATTGAAGGAGCCTTCGACAAAACGACCTATCCGAATATAGAGGAAGGACTAAGGCGACATGATGTCGACGATCGAGTGAATGGATAGATCACTAAAATGCTGTCAAGTAGAGCAGCCAACATAGAATCTTCGACAGAGTCTCGCTGCGTACTCACAAGGGGATGCCCGCAGGGAGGAGTAGTATCTCCTCTTTTATGGGTAATTGTAGCAGATGAGTTGATCGGGCTTCTAAACAAAGAAGGTATAACTACCGTCGCATATGCTGACGATTTAGCAATCATGGTCTCAGGGCTCTGCGAATCGACTTTATGCGAAAAAAAATTGGTTGCCTGTAAAGTCGGTATACGGGCGAAAGTTTTACGTGACAACGACTTTGAGTGGTAAAATAATTTTACGGAAGGGACGCGTGCCTTTCACTTTTTATGTCTGTCTCTCTCGCTCTTAGGCGGGCCAACCATGCCCGAGTGGAAGGGACGCGTGCCTCTCACTCGCTCTCGTTGTGAGCGCATAACGTGAGCGGAGCGTAACGCAGTTTCTTGAAGTGTCACCCGGCAAACCAATTTATAAGACTCACGTCACGTCAAAATGCAAAGGGCACTCAAAATACTCGAAAAGTTTTGTGGTAATCGAGAACTCTCCGCTAATCCAAACAAAACAGAGATGGTGTTATTCACGCGCAAAACCAAAATACCAAAGTTAAAACTCCCCACCTTATTTGGAACGCAATTAACGTTTAGTAAAGAAGTAAAGTACCTTGGTATCTGGTTAGACAGTAAGCTACTGTGGGGAAGACAACTGGACCACGTAACCACAAAGGCTACAAACATATTATGGCAGTGCACCAAAGCTATTGGTAGAGACTTGGGACTCAAACCAAAACTGTGTCGATGGATGTACACAGTAATAGTTCGACCAGCACCCACTTACGGCTGCGTAGTGTGGTGGCCAAGAAACAATCTAGTAACTACAATCTCTAAATTGCAAAAGATGCAACGTTTAGCATGTTCATTAATCAGCGGTTGTGCAAAATCTACACCGTCGGAAGCACTGGACATAATACTTGGCCTGCCACCACTCCATCTCTACATACAGCAAGAGGCGATGGCGGCCGCGCTAAGAATTAAACTAGCACATATTTAGGTGGGAAAAATTATGGATTAGTTACAGAGGAATATTCCCAAACAGACACTACTGATAAAAGTAAAAATGCATGCAACATTTTCACAGATGGTGCTAAAAATAGCATGGGAGTTGGGTGTGGATACCACTCACCAGAGCTAGACCTGGTAGAATCGCTAGCTCTAAATAAAACTACAACAGTACTGCAAGCGGAAGCTATGGGCCTCCTGTTAGCAGCTAAATCAGTCCTTAAAAAAGAAATACACAGCAAAGCAATGGGGAACCCACTGGAACTTAAGTTTATAACGGACAGTGCAGCCACCATTTATGCATTACGAAAACCCACAACCAGGTCAAGAGTGATTGCAGAGTGCCATTCTATCCTACAGCGCCTCGCACTCACTCATACTGTCACAGTTGAGTGGACAAGAAGCCACGGCGTTTGCCGTGGAAATAATAAAGCGGACATGCTTGCCAAAGAAGGTGCAAAGAAGAATATCAGGGCAGACATAGCAGAGCTGTGCAAGCCAACTGTGAAATTGGTACTGAAGAATTTGATATTTTTTTAGGTTTCTAACCAATGCAACATTGTATTAAAAATGGATCCGGACTATAAATAGACCAGATTGGATTGATAATTTGAACTCTACTGTCTACACCAAACATTTTGACGACAAAGGAAACACTGCCGTCCGCTGTGTAGGCACTAATTCAGAATTCTGAGGTAACGGTGCGCTTTCTTCACAATGTAATGTGCGTAATGCCGTTAATTTAAAAACGGTGAAAGAAAACATCGTGAGCAAACAGGCATATTCCAAGATTTTATTAGATCATGCGTCATCCACCAACCCATACTGGACCAGCTTGTTGGATTATTATGACCTTGACTTTCTTTTTGCGAGAGAAAGCCACGAAGTCCCAGCTGTGGGAACATTTAGTAGAATGTTATGCTGATGTATAAAAGTACTTATGTACGAATAGTATAAAGCTAGAATACGTAAATGGATATTTTATTATAAACATCGATATCGGTTTTATTGTTCATTAAATCTCTACCGTGGGTCACCGAGTTATCGCTTCCCAACAGCGAGCCCACGTGAGTTTTGTTTATTTGTTGAATGGAACAAAGCGGTTAATAAGAAACAAAAATCTGTCTAAACTTGTTACAGATACTATAGGTACATAGTTAAAATGTTATAGCTGGATTAGGATTGCGCTGACCGATTTAGTAGAAAATACCGAGTGAGTTCCGAAATAGGTACACAAAATAATAATAATAAAATGGTAGATAAAATATAAAGTAGGTAATTATGAACTTATGTTGAAAGGTTGACACTTTTTATCTCTGATCTTGTATACCAACGATTGTTACCTAGTTTAAATTGCAAAACCATACCCATGTCGACTTTTGGTAAATTTTAGTGGTGGACAATAAAATTAACACACAACACCATCTGACCCCAAACTAAGCAAAGCTTGTAATGTGGTGGCCAGATAGCTGATATAATACTTATATAGTTGTAAATACATACTTATTATACATAGAAACACCCAGACACAGTGCAAATATTTAAATTCATCACACAAATATTTGCACTGGGTGGGAATCGAACCCACGACCCTCGGCTTCGCAGGCAGAGTTACTACCCACTAAGCTACGAGGCCAGTCAATTATTAGACACTAATCCTCCGGTCATCGTCTAATCTTAACGTCAATAGCTTATAATAGATACCAGTATAATACAAAATATGATAATAGTTGCAATGCTACATACATACACCACATTTAAGTTAGTATTAGCACAAAATTCACGTTTCTCTGCCGCGAAAACAGATTCTATTGCGTCCCTTTTTTGCCCCCCGACCAGAAAAGGGGTGTTATAAGTTTGACGTCGTTGTCTGTTTGTGGCACCGTAGAGCTCAAACGGATGGGCCGATTTCGATGCGGTTTTATTTATTTGAAAGTTAATATCCGTGCGGATGTTCTTAGCTATGTTTGGTTAATGTCAACTCAAGATGGCAAAATAGCATAAAGAACAAAATGGCGGGCAAATTATTTATTCACAACCTACCTCAATATGAGTGTCAAATGAAAGGGCTTGACTAGTAGAATACTATACACTAAAAAAAAAACAAAATTAAATCCAAGATGGCCACCATAAAATGGCGAATTATATTACTTTTTTCACTACTACCTCAATATGGGTATCAAACGAAAGGGCCTGACTAGTGGAATACATTGCACTGTGACAAATTTCAAATCCAAAATGGCCGCTTCCACAAAATGGCGAAATACATTTCTTTTTTCACAGCTCCCCTAATATGGGTATCAAATAAAAGGGCTTGACTAGTAGAATGTTGTACAGATAACAAATCCGAGGTAGTCGGGGGTTAAACAAATTTTTTAATTTTGTTGTTGTTATTACCTACAGCGTGACCTTGGCGAATGTTGTGACGTCACACAGCGTACGCGCCGCGCGGCTTTTTGATTTTTAGATAATAATTTTAAAATGTTCACAGATTCGTCATTTATATGAGATATTTAGGTAACTTTTTCAGTATGTTATATTTTCGTAAATGTTCAGTATGTTTATTTCAGTTTTTTATATTTTTATTTCTATTATCTTTAAATCTATGTTATTAGTTTTTGATTTCACGTAATTGGAAATTCCTTATTGCGCAGCGTAATTTATTGTAATTTCGACTGCTAGTAATTTTTTTTTTAATTGAGTACTATGATTTGAAAAGTAACTATAGAATTAGATTCTACATAGAACAAAGTATTTTCGTGTCTAATTTTTATTTTGGAATTATTTTAATTATTAATTTAATTATTTTTAATATTAATTTAATTATTTTTAATATTAATTTAATTAATTTTAATAAATTATTAATTTAATTATTTTTAATATTAGTTTAATTAATTTTAATAAATTATTAATTTAATTATTTTAATTTTATTGTGTTTTTTACACAGAGACAACGCTAAAACTGCAATATTAAACTTAAAATTGGCTCACGATTTTGTTTTTTTACTGCTAAATGGGAGCAAAATTCAGATATGTATATGTAAGAGTAATAAATTAATAAAATATATGTCTGATTTTCCCCATATTTTTTTGATGAATGAATATGAATTTTGAGTATCACATGTAGATTTAGGAGTCTGAAACTGACACGGCGGCGACTTTTCGGCGAAATGGTCATGGGAGATCGATCCCTAAAACCAATTGTATTGTAAATAAAGAAATTGAAACAAGGAAACGTCAACAAGAAAGATTGGCCTATTTTTTTAACGTAGGTACAATTATCTTTGTTTTATATTTGTAATTATCTTTTTCTAGATAATACTGAAGATGGAAAATTTGGAGCACAAACTTCTTGAATTTTGTGCTAAGCGGTGGAATGGCTCTTAACACCCCTTATTTTGGTCGGGGGTTAAAAAAGGGTGTTATAAGTTTAACGTCGATGTCTCTCGGACTGTCTGTGGCACCGTAGAGCTCAAACGGATGGGATGATTTCGATGCGTTTTTTTTATTTGAAGTTTAATTCCGTACGGATGAGGTGACCATCTTGAATCGATATTTTCTATGTTTGGTAAATATCGATTCAAGATGGTCACCTCCTCAAAATGGCCGACAAAATATTTCTTCACAACCCACCTCAATATGGGTATCAAATGAAACGGCTTGACTAATAGAATACTATATATACACTATAACAAATTACAAATTCAAGATAGCCGCAACCACAAAATGGCTAATTATATTATTTTTTTCACTACTACCTCAATATGGGTTATCATAAAGTGCACAGTAATGTTTGCATGTGTAAACATTACTGTGTTCCGGTTTGAAGGGCAATATTTCCAGAGAAATTACAGGGCTTAGAGATATAACATCATAGATCTCTGGGTGACGAGCGCAGTGCAGTGCTAGGTAATGATTTGGACTCTTCATGTTCCAATAGCTGCGTGTCACTGTGCTGTTATGTGTTATCTGGCAGGCATGTTTCTTACCATCAGGCACATGTCCTGCTCATCTCGTCATTTTTTATGAAAAAAACGGTAAAAAAACAAGTTTAATGTATGGAAGGCCGCCTTAAACATTTATTTTATTTTTAGTATTTGTTGTTATAGCGGCAATAGAAATACATCATCTGTGAAAATTTCAACTGTCTAGCTATCACCATTATTGATATACAGTCTGGTGACAGACGGACCGGACGGACAGCAAAGTCTCAGTAATAGGGTCCCGTTTTTACCCTTTGGAAACGAAACTCTAAAAATCTTTCTCTCTAAAAATCATAATTTTTGCATGTTTTTCTGAGTTCAAAACCGTACACCAAGTCTGGTCACCGGTCAACCGGTCATGTTTTGCACACTCAACACTCAAAACTCCACCATCCTTTATCACTAACAAGTACTAAATAAATTCTTAAGCGAATAATAATTCGCTTTTCAAAAATTGATATAAGTAATATGAATTGTTTTATATGCGGAACATGTGCATCCTACTAGGAATGTAGAACTCGTAATGCATCCTGTTTGGAATGTAGAACTCGTTATGCATTCTGTTTGGAATGTAACTCTAGAATCTCATGTACATTAAGACGTACTCTGGATGAAAACGAAACACCATCGCCAGCTATATCGACACTAGCGACATCTAGTCTATGAACCCTCAACCAGTCTATGGATTGAGCTTTTCCCGCATCGATTTTTGTTTTTATTTGTAGGGTACAAGTTTACAAGGTTGTGCCGAATAATGTTTACAGTACAAAAAACAAAACTTTTTATAAAGATAAATCGATCAACCAGTTATTTGGCTAATGCGATGCGTTCCTGTTCCGCCATCCCTTTCTTGCATACATCGAGTGAGAGGGGAGCACCATCGTGACGTGTCGTGGCGATTTTGGCATTAGTTGTGGATGATGGCTGATGGCTGCGTGTGATTCGCGACGCGCTTGTTCGTTGTGCAAAAATTATTAACTAGTGTGTGAATTTAATCAAATTTCGTATATATTCGCATTAAAACTATAACTTTTGTGTCGTCGATATTTGTTAATCGTTTTCGACAAATAAATGCCTGTGTGTGAGTGTTGTGAAGCCCTGGTCAGGCCACTCTGGAGAGCAGCCAGCCGGCTTCTAATGGAAAGGTTGATAGACCTACACGAAGATCCCAAAGACGAAAGAAGGTATTGTGCATCCTTCCATTTCCTTATAAGAACTAATCTAGTCACTCATCTTCCTACTTGGTTCTGACTTTTCATTCGTATTAGCCAACACATTGCATCTATATATTTCAGATTTTCCAAAAATATATAGTCCATTAAATTCAGTTTGTTGTTGTACTCGCACAAACACAAGGTTTTGGTAAAGGATCGACGACAAACTGTCAAAAACGCTAAAATGTAAATGTTAGGAATTATTTATGGTCACAAACAAAGAAATTGGGTCACAAAAAAGTACCTTGAAACGTAATGAAAATGTCACTTTCACAACCATTTTCCGAACATCTTCCGTCTAAACTTAAAAACTAAACTAGCTGCACAATGGCGAATCGAAGAAAGGAAAGTGGTGGGATTTTTTGATATAGGTATTATAGAATTTGGGTTTTACTAGTGATACCTATGAGTACATTACTGGTACTTACTTACGTGGAGTTTAGGGGATGATTGGCCCCTTAGATTTAACTATTTTCTGATCTGTGCCTTAGATCGGTCTGTTTTTTTAGAAAAGGCTTTAAAATAGTTGTCTGATGAACATATGCATATACAAATGGAGTATGATAAATTTAAGTGAAGTGTATATGTTGGGAGTTTTAAAGCGTATGTTAAGCAAAATAGCCGACGGAAAGTGTCTGGGAGTATAGGGCTTTATTTTTAAAGATATTGGCTATCTATAACATACGTGAAAATCAGAGTTATCAGAAAATACGTGAAGTAAGTAATACATGTATATTCTGGACCCCATATCGTATCAGTTATCAGAAAATACGTGAAGTAAGTAAAACATGTATATTTTGGACCCCATATCTTAAGGTTGGCCGTCTAAGCAAGTCTTGCCATTTATTTATTTATTTATTTTCTATATCAATTGCTAGCATGCGCTTACAGAAAGGCCAACACACACATGCAGCTAACTTAAAATATATTACAAAACACAATATAAAAATTCTACAAACTTTATACAAAATATTACGAGTTCCTTAATCACTACAAAAATCAATACATACACATGATAGATACATTATTAAATTTAGCATAGAATATTTCTAATGTTGGATTTTGAGCGATCAGAGCATTAAGCAGGTGGAGGGCCCGCGTTGTGGGCGCGTACATCGCCGTGTAGGTGCGCGCGCGCGCAGCTTGGAACAGCGGCCGCGCGCGGGCCGGCACCGCCAGCGAGCACTGAGCCAACACGATAGGGTTATCGATTTTCCCGTTCAACAGCTGATAGTAGTGCATTAGCAGTGGGCACCTCCTTCTCAATTGTAAAGTATTGAGTCCCACCATACCAAAGGTGACAAACAAAGACGGATACAAAAAAGGATAATAACCGTAAACCTTTTTGTAAAGATATCGAGCAAATTTACGCTGCACTCGCTCCAGCATAAGACTATAGGTTTACTCGTGTGGATCCCAGACTATAGAATTATACGAGTATATATATATATACTCGAGCTTACTACGTACAAATGCATAAAATATTGCAACAATAGCACCTCTGCCACTAAATCTATCAGTCTGCCTCATAACAAAACCCAACGACTGAAATGCTCTGTTGTGCAGATGTTTTCAATGTGCTTATTGAAAGTTAATTTTTCATACATGAGCACTCTCAGACGAATTTCCGTAACGCGCTCGCACGCGTCCGTAAGTTGACATCCGACATGCAATAATTGTACCGAATAGGGTGCGACAATCGGGAATAGGACATCTCTTTACACTTGGCTTCGTTTAAATCTGTAAAGAATTCTGTTGTCCACACGATCGAACGCTTTTTTGAAGTCGAAGTACGCTACGTCTACTTGCCTCCTTCGATCCAGTTCTGCGACCGCGTAGTCAACAAACACTATCTGATTTGTGGCCGTAGACTTTCTAGCCCTAAAACAGTGACTGAGTTGCGTCTGAACCTGTCGCGTAATATACCGATTTATATAGACTCGAAAACTTTGCCGGGAGCCGAGAGAACAGCTATCGGTCTATAATTTTCCACCCCAGACTTGGATCCAACCTTGGGTATGGGAGTCACTTGTGAAATTTTCCACATGTTTGGATATGTTGCGGTGTCGAGTGCCAGATTGTAAATATACAACAGCGGTGTATAAAAACCGATTTAGCGTCTTTTAGGATAAATGGTGGAATACTGTCAGGTCCCGTGGATGAGTGCGCCTTCAATCATCGTATCGGTAAGGACAAATCCGTCGGACAAACTTTGTCTTTGGCAATCCGCGACGAGGAGCGGAGGGAAGTGGCCGCATCGCGCTCCGCGTCAGCCGCTGATACAACGCTAGTTTGAGGCAGAAACACTGAACCAAAATAAGTTGCAAATGCGTTTGCTGCGTCCGAGCCCGTCACTGTCTGTCCATTCTATAAAAAATCATTACATGTCTGCCTAGAACCCTGCTGATCTTTTACAAATGTCCAAAAACTTTTCGGATCCCTTCTTATCTTTGTCTTCGTCTCTGTGCGTCAGATATAGTTCCTGTAGGCCAAATCGATAAGGGCTTTGGCTTTATGTTTGTAATATTTGAATAGTTCACCATTAAAGACTAATTTAATTTTTTTGAAATGAAAATATTTATCCTTGATACCTATAATTTCAGCGGTAAACCAGGTCGGATAGTTAAAATATGTACGATTACGATTAGCTTTTTTGAAAGGTACGTTACGGTCAAAACAGTCATAATTATAATTTAGTATAAAACAAATTTACAGCTTCGTCTACACCCGTAGTAAAAAAGAGTTCATTCCACTCGAGGGCGCTTAATTCGTCATATACTAAGACAAAAAATATTTGCTTTGCGAAAATACCATTCCGGCGATGAATCATCGCCGCCGCCGGCCGCGCGGCGCGGCGCGCGCGCATCGCACCGACACATGCAGCGGCGGGTGGTACGGGTCGATTTTGACCACTGGATCAATATCTCCACTCACCTCAATCCACTCAAAGCCCTGATTGCTCAGTACCGAATCCTAAATATTACCGAATGCGTTACAGATCTTATTATGCTGATTCAACGTACAATATTCCTTAGAGCAATTAAAAAGTCTCAGTACGTTCTGGCTTCAAGAATTCAATTTGAAATCTGTAAGCGTATTTATATACTTAGAATCTATGGAATTAGGCGGTATATAAACAGCACAACATATTAAGTTTTTGGATTTAAACCATACAATATAGCAGGTCTACTACGAAGTCCGATAAACGATATATCGGCCGAAGTTATGGACGTTTTATACTACGAAACACAATAGGTCGCCACACACAAGCCCTTTTGTATGATGCCCATATTGAGGTAGTAGTGAAAAAAAAAATGCCATTTTGTGGAGGCGGCCATCTTGAATCGATATTAACCAAACATAGCTAAAAACATCCGCACGGATATGAACCTTCAAATAAAAAAAACCGCATCGAAATCGGCCCATCCGTTTGAGCTCTACGGTCCCACCAACAGACACACAGACATACATACAAAAAGACACCGACGTCAAACTTATAACCTCCCTTTTTTTGGTCGGGGGTTAAAAACCGGCGCCCGCCCGCGCACGCTCGGCTGTAAACTGGTACATTAGTTAAATCTACCAACTTCTTTGAACAACAACGAAGTCCTTTTTTGGCGTTCTTTCCTTCGTGCCCGTATGCTCAGTTCAAATGTACCTAATAATTTATTCCAGCTTCCATTAAATTTTACTGAACCTTGTATTTAGTGTTTTTGTACACGTTTTGTACCATTTAGAGGACTCAATTTGAAAAATCACTTCATGACAAATTCAATTTGACATGAAGAACTACAAATATTATTTAAGTATCTAAATACTTTTAAAATTTCTAGCAGAGAGAGGTATAACAAACACAAAGTTTGTAGGGGTAAGATTCTGTGTGTGAGTGCGTTTTGTCGTCAATCTTTGGTCTTAGGTGATTCTTAGTTTGACGGCGTTGTAGCCTGGAGCAAATCGGTGTACTTTACTGTACAAATTGGCTATCAACTCCTCTGGTCTCTGGCTGCAATGCGTCACAGTCCCAATAACTTGTACACAATACCGTTTTACTAGTATGTTGGATAGATATAAATTTGTTACTAAGTAGAGTATGCCGGCAACTTTGTCCGCGTGAAATATTGAAAAACCTATTATCCCCTAAGGAGGTTTCGAGATGAATAGTCGTTTATGTATGTATTATATTATATTAGATTTGGACTCTTCGTGTTCCAACAGCAGCGGCCACTGTGCTGTTATGGGCAGGCATGATACTTACCATCAGACACATGTCCTGCTCAACTCGTATTATAAAAAAAGAGATGTACAATAAGTTGCTTATGTTTTTGAAGTGAAAACTTATATTGGCGCACCACTGACAGTATTTGCGTGGGCTGTGAATAGACCTCAAGCGTCAGCGTTCGTAAATGAAAGACATCTTCGGGTAAAATCAAGACCATGACCATGGTCATGGCCACGCCCTCTGGTTTCATTACCAAAGTGACCTATCAAATTCTGAGTTGCAAGTTTTCACTTCTATTGGCAATCCCTAAACTGCCAATTTTTGAAGTGAAAACTTATTTTGGCGCGCCTAGACATAATTTCTGTGGGCTGAGAATTGAAATCTAGGATCACACTCGGGTATGATAATAGCTTTTCGGTATGATAACTCGGGATGCTAGAGCGAGAAACAAAATACAGTAAACAGGGGCGTCAGAGCGAGAAAGATAATATAGTCCCTGTGTACCTGTGTTTATTAAATTTATGTTTTTTTGTCGCGACATTAACTTCTACACTTCTAGGTACACTTCTAGGTTTTTACCACATTAATTGAACTTGTCACGAAATATTAAATTTGCATTTCATAGCCATTGCAAAAAAAAATTTGTTGTAATATACTCATATTACTGTTTTATCACAGCACTTACACAAACATACACTATAAATAGAACATATTTATGCATTTTTAGCGTAATACCTATAAAATAAATAATAAGTAGAAAATACTAAAAAAAAATCAAACTTTAGGGCGCACGGAATCATGTTAACGTTGGGAAGAGTGTGCTCACTCTTTTCGTTCTAGTCGGATGTAGGAAGCGGGAGAGTATCACTCTACTTAGTCTTTGGAAGCATTGAAATCTAGGATCACACTCGGTTGTTGTTTTTTTGTTGTTGTTGTTGTTGTTTTTCACGCCGGTTGTTTTTTTTACCTATCACTGATTTTGATAATTTTGAACATAAATATAAAAGAATACCTATGTCTTGCTGTGCGTTCAAAAAGTGTTCTAATAATCCTAGAAACTCAAATAAATGTAATGGTACATTTCATGCGTAAGTACTGAATTGACAATTATTTCAAATATTTTCTAATTACAAAAATTTAAATTTTAAAATGGCTACCATCACCGTCACCGGTTACACATCAATCACCCTGTGTCAGAGAGATAATAATACCAATTATAACTAGAGCAAGCGAGATAGATGTCTTTGACAGAGACAGAGATGTCTTAGATATCTGAGACAGATGTCATAGACGCAGTTTATTATCATTGTCAAGATGTTCAGGGCTAATCTCTGCTAATCTTGAGTTCAACCACGAGTTCAACTTTTTAGCAAATTTTTTTTTTGCCTTGAATGCACTAGTCAATCAGCCGCTGTTATGTATGTTTACGCATGTTATATTCTCGTATTGCTATGCTTACTAGTTATATTCTAATTTTAAATTTAAAATATTTTTTATTATTAAAATTATTAGTAATCTCTAAATATAAGTATTTCTTATTTTAGTTGCCGTGCGGTCTTAAGCGCGCACATTTATATTTAATAGAATCACGTATAATCTACATTTACAAGTGGTAGTAAGCGACACGTTAGCTCATAATGGCACAGTGCATCACAGCTTCTTGAATATAAAGAGTCCAAATCAGCTACCGGCACTACAATGCAGATCTCTAAAATAAGTAGTAGTAGTAGTAGTAGTAGTGTAACTCTAGACAGTAAAATAAGCTGTATTTAATTAAGTTAAGTTAAGTTAGCTGATTTTACAATATTATTTGGGTTTGTCCAGGTCAATATAGTTAGAGCGAATTAAACAATATTAAAATTCGTTCAATTTTCTGCAAAGTTTCGCTTTTATAATATAATTGGACATGTGAACTAATAATAAACCATTTTTTGTATAGAAAATTAAACCGACATCTAAACCACAAAAAGGCACTCAAAAGCGAAAAATCTATACTAATATTATGAAGCTGAAGAGTTTATTTGAACACTAGGTTCTCGGGAAGTACGGATCCGAATGAAAGATTATTTTGCGCTATTGGATAGTCCATTTATCGAGGAAAGCTATATAACATAACGCTACTATCAATACGTAAAAGCGGAGCATGAATCAAGAATGTAACAAACATGGGGAAAAATATTCATTTTTGAGAGTTGTCGTACCGTGCTTTGACATGACAGCATGTGTCTAAGATTGCGTCATTGAATACAAAACTTTGCAAATCAAATTTGTTTCTATTTTTAAATCTGAGTTGGTATGACCAATTTCAGACAGGTGGCGTAGCAGGTAGCTTTTTAAGAGGTTTTTTGTTTGAAAGCGATATTCTCAGGAATGACTGAACCGATTTCAGTCATTCTTCCACCGTTGGATATTTACGGGATCCCGATGAGTGCTATACATATATGTACCACGGGCGAATACCTGGTAAATTAATATAGTAATTTAGTAGGTGCGTACTATGTATGTAGTAAGTAGTACACTTACCTATCTACTACCCGTTAGACTTTGATGGCGCCGGCTTCAAAGAGATGATAGTGAGAAGCGCTTTTAATTATTATTTTGATAACACATTTGCTCGTAAATGGTCTCTTATTGCACCAATTGTTGTATCGTAATGTATCTTATTACGTACTTCTGCGGTAATGTAATGTAAAACGCACGGTATATCAAAATGATCCGTCTAAAACGAGCGGTACATTTTTAAATCTTAGCAAAGAGTTGTATCTCAGAAAAATTGTCAACATTTTATCAATATGAATCGGTTTAAAATTAACTTTGAGAGATAAAATATAGTAAAAAAATGTTTAATGCGTTAACATAATTAATGTTGACCATAAATTACAAGAATGTATCTGTAACAAAACAAATTAATTTACTTTATCACTAAGTACTTAATGTCATACTGAGTGGTTCGGAGCCTTAAGTGGTCAAGTGCGAGTCGGGCTCGCCCATGAAGGCTTCCGTAGCAGCCAGTAACATAATACAAAAATTGTTATACTTCGTTGTTACTTTAATCAGTGTTTTAACAATAGTCAATTTATGACGCATTAAAATAAAACTACTTACTAGATATCATTCAAAACAATTTTCGTTGATAGTTTACATGGTAACGTACCTACATCATACACTTTTTTTTTCATTATCTTATTTTAGAAGTTACAGTTACACACTTTTTACCACTTTTGAAAAGTCCCTAACGCAAACTATTCAGTTTAGAAAAAAAAATTTAGAAACCTCAATATCATGTTTGATAACCTATCCACAGATACCACATACGTATGGTATTGATCAAAAAAAAAAATTAGTTTCAGTTCTATGTATGGGACACCCCTAAAATTTTTTGTGTTTTTCTATTTTTGGTATCAAAATCTTAATGCGGTTCACAGATTACATCTACCTACCAAGTTTCAATAGTATAGCTCTTATAGTTTCGGAGAAAAGTGGCTGTGACATACGGACGGACAGACAGACTTACAGACGTGACGAATCTATAAGGGTCCCGTATTTTGCCATTTGGCGACGGGAACCCTAAAACGTGGTGTTTACTATAGCAACTCATCTTCCAATAACTATTTCTCTTCCTTTGAATCTATCCTTGAAAATCTCACCCCATCATATGGTCACAATATCATCATGGGTGACTTTAACACTTATGTTTTATAATGCAATAATCGTAGTTCTAAATTACTCAGCTTAATTAATTCATGCAACATGCACATCCTTCCTTTTAACGCAACTCACCATTTCCCAAACTCTTCTCCCTCACTTCTCGATCTTGCTTTAGTCTCTTCTCCAGAACATGTTACAAAGCACGAACAGCTTTCAGCTGATTTCTCTTATCATGACCTCATTTTCCTATCTAATAAAGTTCGTCCCCCCAAATCAAAACCGTCAGTGATTGTGCAACGCAGTTTTTCTAGTGTAATCCAACAAGACCTTATTAAAGACGCGTCCAAAATTGATTGGTTGCCAGTCTTAACTGCTACTACCGTCGATGACAAAGTGACTATCTTCAACTCACTTTTAACTAATCTATACGATGTGCACGCACCATTGCGTACTATAAAAATCAAGCACGCTCTTGCACCTTGGCTCACCGATGAGATTAAGTTGGTGATGCATAAAAAGGCGAGGCGAGGACGAGTCTCAAAACTCACCCTAATGACTTAAACAAGCAAAGGTACGTCGAATTACGGAATTACTGTAACAAGGTGTATAGAGATGCCCAACGACGCCATATTTTCAATTCAGTGCAAGACAAAGATCCAGCTAAAGTTTGGAAATTTCTCAGATCTTTAGGAGTCGGAAAACCAAAGCACGATAGTATCCCTAAAAACCTTGATCTACATGCGCTAAATAAACATTTCTGTGCGTCTCCTACTATGGATGCTGTTTCGAAATCCACAACTTTAAATCTAATTTCCAATCTTGCTGCTCCTGATCAACCTGTTTTCAATTTTAGTCAATTTACTGATAGTGATGTTAGGAAAAGCATACTCTCTATTTCCTCAAACGCCATGGGACTTGACTCAATTAGTCGAAATAAGATTGTCCCCATCCTTGATCGCTTGCTAACTATCCTATGTCACATTTTAACTTCTCAATATTGAATGGTGTGTTTCCTTTCTCGTGGAAAGGAAACACGTGGAAAGGAAGTCTCTTAAACGTTGACTTACGCCGTATATTACAGTGGAGCATTTCTTTCGGCTTGAAGGTGAACCCCACAAAGACACAAGTTATTGTTATGGGCAGTTCTCGCTTCATTGATCAAATTAATTAGAACTCACTTCCACAGGTGATATTCGATGGGGTTATAATACCTTTCAGTAACACTGTTCGTAACTTGGGTGTAATATTTGACCGAAATTTATCTTGGGGTCCTCAAATTGCTAAAACAAGCCGTAGAATATTTGCGTCCGGTGGATCCTTACGTAGGTTGCGTAATTTCCTTCTAACCACTACTAAGACTGCGCTTGCTCAATCACTGTTGCTCCCTATTTTCGATTATGCTTATGTCTGCTATCTTGATCTCACAGAAGATCAGCTATCTACGCTTTAGCGCCTTCAAAATTACTGCATCAGGTTCATATTTGGCCTGCGCAAGTATGACCATGTTTCAACTACCGCGATAAGCTCAAGTGGCTGCCTGTTCGTCATCGCCGGGATGCACACATACTTTCGCTGCTGTATAATATTCTTTTCCTTCCTTTTTCTGTTATCTTCGTGAACGCTTTCAGTTTCGCCAATCTCTTCTTCCCATGTTACTGAGAGAATCGTATAACCTCACGCTTGATACCCCTCGACACGCTACAACTTTCTACTCTTCCTCTTTTACTGTGAGGGCTGTTAAGTTGTGGAACGAGCTACCTTTAGAAATAAGGCGTGCCCAGTCTCTAGCTGTTTTCGGGGTGTCGGGTTAAATACTTTTTTCTAGAGTCTTAGTTGCAAACTGTCTAGTAGTCTAGTAAGCATTAATTTGGTACATTTATGATTTTTATTTAATGTATGTATATGTATTTTATTATTATATAACATATTAGGTTAATGTGTATTTTTATTGTATTTTAATTAGTATGTGTAAGTTTATTTATGTTGTAAATATGTAGTATGTTATTATTTATGTTCTGTTGTGATTAGTACTCAGTACCTGGTTTTTTTCGAGATAAAAAATAGGCTATGTCCTATTCCAAACTATAGCCTAAGGGGGTGTTCCATATTTTAAGCCAATTCATTCGACCGACGACGTGGTTGAGCAACAAACATCCAAAATTTCGTATAAATAATGTTAGCAGGACTCGTTGTTATACTTGTATCGGGACAGCTAATACATCGATCGAAGGAACAATTTTGAAAAATGCTGATTTTTTTCCGCTCGGCGTATTAGTATTGCCACTCAACGAGATGATGAGGGCTATCATTTTGGCCTCAAACCTACAGATAGCGACCACTTAGTCCCACCGTCCTTGTTTCAAGATTTACTCAAGGCTGGCGTAAGACAAAAACTGGGAATATCATTTACTTTCTACAAAAAAACAAAATCCGCCTTTAATTTAAAATTTAATTCAGACACTCGACCAAATTTTATGAGAAGCCATCACTTAGTTATCTAGATGAATTATTTATTTTTTTGTTTATTTATCAAAATTCCCGTTTTCGATTAAAGGTACATACCTCTGAACTATGGATCTACACGTACCAAACAAAAATAGAACCATCGAAATTAATTCACAATTCTCGGAGCTATCGTGTAACATACATGCAAAAAAAATGTCACTCATGGGCGGCAGCTCCTATGATAAAATAGAAGTGAAAACTTATAACTCAGAATTTTATAGCTCACTGTGGAAACCGGAAAAGTGAAACCGGAGGGCACTGCTAGTCCACAATTAATCTTCAAAGAATTGTCGTCTAAATAAGTCGTCTAAGCATTAAATAAATATAAAATATTGGTGGATAATTCACACACAACACCATCTGACCCCAAACTAAGCAAAGCTTGTACTATGGCGGCCAGATAGCTGATATAATACATATATAGTTTTAAATACATACTTATCATAAATAAAAACACCCAGACACAGTGCAAACATTGGAATTCATCACACAAATATTTGCACTGGGTGGGAATCGAACCCAAGACCCTCGGCTTCGCAGGCAGAGTTACTACCCACTAAGCCACTAGGCCAGTCAAATAAAAATACAAAAGTGACTAAAAAAAGTTTTCACTTCAAAAATATACCGCCGAATTTATACCTTACATAAACTCCTCCTTTTTTGAAGTCTGTTAAAAATCTGATATATGAACATTTTGGCTGGCCTTTCGAAAGCTATACTTACAGGTAACTGAATTAATTGGCTAAACCGAAGAGCAATAGAAGTATGTGTTTTATGTCTGGATATTTATACATAGTATTAGGAACATAGTTTATTCTAAATAAAGAACATCATTATTAGTTCATAAATAAAACAGCTATGATCAGTCTACAGCATTATATTTCGGAATCAGTCCTTCATACCAACTTATTCATAGCTGCCTCGTGCAGATCAAGTAGTACATTTTGTATACTTATTGCATTAATTAACAAAAACGCTTTACAGTACCTTAGATTCAGTAACAGATATACAATTATCACTTTTACTTAGACATTTACTTATTACTGGTTACGAGTGCTTTTAGTCTTGCTGCCGTATATGTTTTTTTTTTGGATTTTTTTATAAACATGTTCTGACGAGCAAAACGAGAGCTTGCTAGATTCCCGCCAAAACTATCACAGTCTGCAGACTACAAACAAATCATATGTACCCATATATAATCATATGTAGGTATTTTAGGGTTGCCATAGAGTGCATTACGGTATTCTTACTAGGTATTCTTTCAATACCAACATTTATAAATTACTAATATTGCTAACAATAGCATAAGTATAAATGTAAGCCATTATATAATTTTTGTATCAGCCATCTAGCACCCAAATAAGACAAACCTTGCATAATATTGTGTGAGGAATATGTCATTGTAACGTTTAAAACACATGGATCCATTGATCGAACCAACTGGAAAAAAGTTCACGTGGTCCGATTGATCGAACTATGCAGTCGAACCACGTGGCCTGGAGGGTTCATTTCGGTGTTTGTGCGTGAAATGAACGCCAACAAAATTGGCCTTAAAGAAAGTTTTTTTGCAAGTAGTACGAGTAGGTAATGTCCGTTAACAACATAAGGCACGGCAGATCCTTGAGAAACCAACTACTGAACGTTGATAGACGTGTCAAGATGCTGGACCCTGATCCTTGACCACGCAGAAGAAATCTGTGAGGGTTTTAGTCGGTATCACCATATCTGTCGTCGTATCGAGCTCGATACACTTGCCGTGTCCCATAAGAATGGACGGTGCGTACAGGCGTTTCTCACATGGAGCACATGGAGCATATGCAATAAAGAAAGGTTGAACCATGAAATAAATTATATTAAAAAGTAAATTAACAAATATTAGTGAACATTTCTCCTACATCATCTAGCTACAAAGCTAGCAAAGCTTGTACTATGGGGGTCATATGGCTGATGATAATTAAAATACTTAAATAATTTTAAATACTTACATGTCTACTTATGATACATAGAAATACCCAGACACAGAACAAATACTTACTCGTATATTCATCACAAAAAATATTTACACTAGGTGGGAATGAAACTAGATCAACTTAATATAACTTGCAATCTGAAATAAACCATAGTGCGTAGTTTTAAGATTTATTTTTCCTTGTTCCAGTTACCGTCGTGCTGAATATATCTCTGCTCGCTTGCAGTTTGCTTGGCATCATCGGATGTACTATGCTGATAATTGGGGTGTACAAGGTAAATCTTTATATCAAAAAATTTTATGTCAATTTTCTTGTCCTCTATAAATTCCTTAATTACTGAACCAATTTCAAAATTTTGACTACATCTTCTTTAATCTTCTGTTCTGTTATCAAATGAAACACTTCTTGCAATGCTTACAAAACTGAGTTTTTCTTTGAATATCCTATAACAGGGTGCTCAATGCAGTTCCATTTGGCGATCCGCATTGTAGGTAAGTTTCAGACGCATCTACTTTATGAGGTGTTGTATGTCCGCATTAATTCATTTTCAGTATCCAGTTAATTACAAACTAGTCTGGTATCTTTCAAAATTGCACTTTATTAATAAAATACACGTTTATAGTCAGGTGATGACACAATACAGAAAGCACTATCAGCTAGATCAATGTCGTATCTGCACCTTAACGATTGAGGAGATTCTATGTCTGGGAGCAAAGCTGGGTGTATGTCACACATTTTTTTTCGTGGAGGAAATCAATTTACGAATATTCTTCGGCCTAGGGGAAACGGTCGAGTTATGTCGGACTCGACACCATGCAAATATGATGCCCTGACTAAAACCTCCACGGGGTTCCAACTCTGCTGCTCACGACACGACGGGAACACGGGACCACTCTTACGTTACTCCACGAACCCGCCGTAGTACTGGACTTCCTGGTCTCCTGCGAAGGGGCAGGTCTGTGGTCCCACCGCGTACCTGCAGAGGACAGCAACAAAGGCGCACCGCAATATCGGCACTCCTCTTCCCCTGCAGCCTCACTTTAATCACACTATTACAAAACCGTGCTAAGGTCTGCTTCAATTTCGTCCACTTAATTGGACCCTGCCGTAATGAACTAATATTTCATAAAAATACTATACAAAAATATACTAAAACACTAAGGCACTGCGATTGGATAAACTACAACTTTGTATACATTAAACTTCGTATTTTGATACCAAAAATTGAAGAAGTTTGGGGTACAATTTCCGCTTTGAAAATTGCTGTCGAGTAATAAATAGGTCCAGAGTTACCTGAACAAACGACATTTTTGTAATTTCACAAACCGATGAAGAAATATTTTCTTGTAACTATTTCAAATTGAGACGATATAAACTTATCGTTTTAATCATTTTTTTCCTGAACCGTACAGACTCTCGTTCCAAATATAACCACATCCAAAATTGCAAACATAATACAAAAGGTTACATGCCAATTTTTACATATAGTCTTAAAGTGAAATTGAAATATACTCCCACATCTATGCAAAGAATGGAGTACATTAAATAAATATATAGGTAAAATAAAACGTATTTTTGATATTAGTATTATTTGTTGTAGTGGTAGGACTCTTGGCAGAGTCCGCCTGGGGAAGTACCACACCTTTGCCAGTTATTCTACCGCCAAGCTGTAATGTGCAAACATTACTGTGTTCCGGTTTGAATTGAAGGGCAATGTTTCCTGAGAAATTACAGGGCTTAGAGATATAAGATCTTAAATCTCTGGGTGACGAGCGCAGTGCAGTGCTAGGTAATGATTTGGACTCTTCATGTTCCAATAGCTGCGTGTCACTGTGCTGTTATGTGTCAGGCATGTTGCTTACCATCAGGCACATGTCCTGATCGTCTCGTCACTCTTTATTTAAAAAAAAAAATTCAAATTACCGATCCTACTAAACTTTTAGTAGGATATAATTTGTAGCAAATATACTTTCCACATTTTTTTATATAACTAGCGGCCCGTCCCGGCTTCGCCCGTGGTACATATATATAACCTATGGCATATGATTATGTACGAATGAAAGAATGGTGAAAGATTTTTTAAATCGGTCCAGTAGTTCCCTAGATTAGCGCGTTCAAACAAATAACTTCTTTAGCTTTATAATATTAGTATAGATGCACATCAAAGATACGTTTATATTTCAAGTGACATTTTACCATCATATTTATAAATATCGACATCAATATAATACGATGCTTACGTCAGAACGTCACTCAATTGTTTTCCCTTTCTGGAACCTCTCCACTAACACCACTGACACTTGAACTTAATGGTATAGTAATAAAGTTCAATTTGAGTTATTATTACCAATCGTTTGTATGGGAAAAGGAAAAGGGCTGGTTTAAGATTTTCCCAGCAATTATTCGAATTTTTCTCGCCGTAAAAACCATCCTTGGACTTCAACGAACATTTAAAAAAAAGAATTGGTCAAATCGGCCGAGGCGTTGTTGAGTTATGCGCTTCCCAACACATTTTGCGATTCATTTTTATATTATAGATTTAGTGATTTAGAAACAAATTTCAAAAATAACGAAATTCTAAAAAAAGTTGTAAAATTGGCACAGGGAATTTGCAATAAACTTATAGCGAGATATAGTTTTTACGTCGGACACTCGACCGTTTCAGACAGCGTATCAATCCCCATCTATCAGTGTAGACGGACACCTTTTCAGTATAAAGAACTTTTTCATTCCGATTTTTTTTCATGCCTAAGCTTAAATATTTGTATAGATTGGAGATTGTTTAAGGCACTTATGGATGGTTGACCCACAGCCACTGGGGCTATAGACTAGCGCAGAGGGCGCATGGCTGTAGTAATCTCGATTTAACCTTTTTATCGATAATAGGCTCGCACTTGATCGTCTTCTAGCCTGATGTTAAGCAACGCTTCGACCAATGATGGGGCGCGCTCATATACCCATTTTGCTGATCGTACGACTGACCGACAGACGTTGTATAAGCATAATTGCACTATATACCTGTCCTGTTGCATGATAGGTCAGTCAGGCTTTTGATTTCGACCGAAAGAGTGTTGGCGAAAAAACCGTAAAGTCCTTAAAATTTGGGTTGAAATGGTGCGAAAAGAATAGCCGGACCTCCAACTTTAGAAAGGACGGGATATCATTTCACAAGTAAGTAATTTAATACGATAATTAGAAAAACAAAACACAATCAATCTACAAAATTAAAACAATCATTAAAAAAAACGAAATGAAATGTTTCTTTGCATCCTTAGAAGTTCGCATAACTCTATCTCGTTTTGTCCGTTATTAGTGTAAAGTAGTGAACGTGACACAGATATTCAGCTTATCAGAGCGCGGCTTTTTACCTCGTCCTGCACCCCCGCTGGTGACTTAGGATTTTAAGCACATTCGTTTCATGGCCGATCAACAGGGTATTTAATCTGTTGGCGCGCTAAACCGACTTAAAGACACTGCGTCCACAGCGTTTTTGTCATTTGACAATAGAAACATGTTTTCTCTAGAGGTTACTTTTACAGGAACGATATAATATAATAATTGGCCAAGTGAAAAACTGTCAACGAACAAATCTAAGCCTGCAACGTTGCAAGTCTGACCTGGTTATTTATTAATTGTCATTGCAAAAAATATCTTTACCGGAAATTGTAGAAGTTTAAATTTGAACGGTAAATTCAATGGTATCAGAGAAATGCAAGGGGGTCAATATATTGGAAAAGGATTAATGCTGTACCTACTGGATAAAATTGTTTCTTAAATAAAACTTTTGACGTGACAACGTCTTATAAATTGGTTTGCCGGGTGACACTTCAAGAAACTGCGTTACGCTCCGCTCACGTTATGCGCTCACAACGAGAGCGAGTGAGAGGCACGCGTCCCTTCCACTCGGGCATGGTTAGCCCGCCTAAGAGCGAGAGAGACAGAAGTGACATAAACATAAAAAGTGAAAGGCACGCGTCCCTTCCGTAAAATTATTTTACCACTCAAAGTCGTTGTCACTTAAAACTTTCGCCCGTATACCGACTTTACAGGCGACCAATTTTTTATTTCAGATAAAATACTAAAGATAAAAATAGTTATTGAGGTATATCTCTAAGATATATTTGTACCTTCGCAGATTTTTTTGTAGATCTTTTTACGGTGTAGACTACTGTTTTGATCTATCTCGTAGGGCTCAGCCAGCGTTTGCAATGTATCCGAATAAAAATATGTCTTTATTTACAATATCAGTACCTGGTTGATCGAGCTTTGCTCGGTTTTTTTTAATGATATTTAGGCAGGTACGAATTACGTAGTGATGAAATATAATATAATAATAAATCAAAGTCGCTTTCCGATGTTTCTCTGTCCCTATGTAAGTATGTAATGTAGTGCATCGTCAATAGGATTTTTTGTGTTTTTATTAGAATATGTACGTATTTAGATACGAATTAAATGCGCTGATCAAGGGCTTTCAGTAAAAGATTTTCTCAGAAAAAAAGAACAAAAAGAATAATGTGACACCATCAGGATTCGAACCGGGGCCTGTTGACTCCGAGGGCGAGCATATTCCGTCTGAGCCATTTAGACTTAAAGAACAGTGGCGAAATAAGTTATCGTATTCTAATGACATTGTAGGAGTTTTTCCAAAAACGCGCATAAAATGGTGTTTTTAAAAAATAAATCCTAGCTAGCTCGATTTATCGTCCCCGAAACCCTCTGTATACATAATTTTATGAAAATCATTCGAGCCGTTTCCGAGATTCCGATTCTATAAATTGGTCGTTTAAAGGTATAAGATATTAAAAACCTTTACAGTTATCAGTGTGTTTATAACATATATTAAGCATGAATTATATAGTATGTAAACATACCTCTTAGATCACTCAATCTATTAAAACAAACTTCATCAAATTGCGTTTCGTAGTTTTAAAGATTTAGCTTAGATTTTAGATTTAGAAGCAAACATAGGGACAGACAAACAGTGCGAAGCGACTTTGTTTGAGTATTCTACAAATATATGTAGTGATGATAATTATAAAACTCAAATGTACAATAATTTCACAGTGATGTTTTCAATATTAGTTCAAATCGCGAAAGTTCAAAAAATATCTGTACTAATATTATAAAGCTGAAGAGTTTATTTGTTTGAACGCGCTCATCCCAGGAATTTCTGGACCGATTTTAAAAATTATCTCATCATTGGGTGTACACGTGACCCCTGAGTGCTGTATGCTACATGTGTACCACGGGCAGAGCCGGGGCGGACAGCCAGTCATTCATATACAAACTTTATTTTTACTAAAGATATTAAAATACTAATAACACACTGAACACTGCACACGCACAAAAACGAACAAAATTATGTTAAGATTGTTTCATTATAACGTATAGTAATTAGTGTTTTCTTTTGCAGGACGTGAAGTTCATGTTGATCCCTTGGATTATAGCGATGGTCCTCGAGACATCCGTCGAGATCATAAATCTGTTCTATCTGGGATACTTGCAGACTGTAAGTAAATTAACTCAAGACTTTTGAACCTAATTTGCTGTTCAATTTATTTTTGTTTCATTGACATATGAGTATTATACTAGTGTTAGCAATAGCGGGATATATACAGTGCTTAAATGGTGGTGGTGATTTCAATCACGGTTCAAATAAATACTGGCGGACATTTCTCATACAACCATCTAACCTCCAAACTAAGAAAAGCTTGTGCTTTATACTATAGGAGCCAGATAGCGGATATACCTAATACTTACAATAGTTCTAAATACTCTCTTATTAAATTTAATGCAGAAACACCCACCCGACTCGGAACAAATAAATGATTTGATGAGCTTTTAAAGTCATGACAATCGTCGTTTTATGAATTGAATCGTACACAAACCAATATAACATAACATTTATTATTTAATTGACCGAATATCGAAATATGTAGTCCTCCACCCTCAAGACACGCTCAACCTGTTCCAGTCACCATCTCACTGTTGCTGTAGATGTGATGTGCAGTGTATAAGATGGCACGAACCACAACACAACAAAGAATTCTAGTTATGAATTTCGAATTTCTCGTTTGATCAGTTGTACGAGTAATAGTATTATCTTTCTAATAGCGAAGTCTGTAAGGGAGTACCTCATCATAGAGAGATTGGAGAAACCATTTAATTTTTAAAAGTTTCCATTATGTTTCCACTCAGACGTCTATTGTCTATCCACTAGTGTATTGGGGCGTAGCTCCTTTAGTGTACTCGTATCTGGGAAAGGTACATGTAAGTAATACGGAGAAGAGCTTATGGTATTTTAGTGGCTTTTCTTAGAACAGTTTCTAACAAATCAATTTATTTTGAAATTGAAATTCCGGATTTGAAATGCTTATAGCATAGGCCAATTATAAAATGTTCCATATAGCTTGTCTAGCTGAGAGAAAGACGACTCTCGATCCGGAGCCCCGGGTTCAAATCCCACGTGCACCGTTGTCTTTTCGGAGTCACGTAATGCCGCTAACTTTAAACGGCGAAGGAAAGCAATATGGGGAAACCGACATGTTTCTAAAATCTTTCGAGGTCATGTGCCTAAACTATCTCCTTCCGAGAAAAAGCCCCGAGTCCCAGCAGTGGGAGCATTTGCACTAGCGCTTATTACGCTCGCTAGAACACCTTAGCAGAGGGATATCTGCTGACTCGCTGATGGTATCGCCGCAACGTTGAGATATTAGGTTACTTGACATTTATTTTGAACTAAATTATATACAAACTAGCTTTTACCTGCGACTTCGTCCGCGCCACATATTTATTAAAGTAATTGAGGCAGTACCTACTCGTATGTCTACTACCATACAAATTCACGTTTCCTAATCAAAATCGGTCTAAGTCAAAGTTTTATATCCATACTAATATTATAAATGCGAAAGTAACTCTGTCTGTCTGTCTGTCTGTCTGTCTGTCTGTCTGTCTGTCTGTCCGTCTTTACCACCTAAACCAACCAACAGATTTTGATGAAATTTTATACATAGATAGAATAGATCCCGAGAAAGGACATAGCCTACTTTTGTTCCGAAAAAAAGGGTTGAAAGGGTTAAAATAAGGGATGAAAGTTTATATGGAAAACTTCGTCATTGTTGAAGGACTATGAAACTTTACGTCTAGATATTTAACACGAAACCATAAAATGTATGTTTTAGCAGTTTTGTAGTTTCGAACTGTACCTACGGGGGTGGAATTGGGGGTGAAAGTCTGCAAGTTCAATATTATTGAAGATAAAACCATGAAACTTTGTATCTAGACACTTGAAATGGAGTCGATAAACGTTTGTTCCAGCAATTTTATAATTTCTATCTATACGGGGATACTTATATAACCGCTTGATACACTGGCCGCTTTTCGCGTTTTACAAATTTGGCGGGAAAACGGGTGTCAGGTTACATAAGTGCGGTGTTTATGTTTCGGCATATGAAGTGCCACCTTACTTTTACCCGTTTGAGCCATTTACTCTCAAGAGCGTTTCAAGACGCTTCTAGCGGTATCATTTATTTATATATTCAAGATGGCCGCCGCTACAAAATGGCGGATAACGTAGGTTTTATCAATCCCATCAACATGGGTATCAAATGAAAGGGCTTAACAAGCAGAATACAACAAACTATAAAAAATTGAAATCCAAGATGGCGGCCGCTACAAAATGGCGGATAACGTAGGTTTTATCAATCCCATCAATATGGGTGTCAAATGAAAGTGCTCAACCAGTAGAATCCAATGTACTATATAAAATTAAAATCCAAGATGGCGGCCTCTACACAATGGCGGATAACTTAGGTTTTATCAATCCCATCAACATGGGTATCAAATGAAAGGGCTCAACAAGCAGAATACAACATACTATAAAAATTGAAATCCAAGATGGCGGCCGCTACAAAATGGCGGATAACGTAGGTTTTATCAATCCCATCAATATGGGTATCAAATGAAAGTGCTCAACCAGTAGACTACAACGTACTATATAAAATTAAAATCCAAGATGGCGGCCTCTACACAATGGCGGATAACTTAGGTTTTATCAATCCCATCAACATGGGTATCAAATAAAGGGCTTGACAAGAAGAATACAGTGCACTATACAACCTCAATATTTAAGATGGGCGCAGCCACTAAATGGCGTATCAGACAGAATTTTTGATAGTCGACGAGATTTCCATGGTGTCTTATCAAATGTTATGCATGATGGACGCTCGATTAAAACAAATTAAGAACTGCGAAAATGAGTTTTTGGAGGAGTAAACGTATTACTTTTCGGTAATCTTTTACAACTGCCTCCTATAAAATGATCAGGAACACCTGTTTTCAATTCTAATACGAAATATATATATGTAAGTAACTCTCTCTGTCCGTTACCGTCTAACGCCTAAGCCACTCAAAGAGTTTGTTACAATTTGGTGCACAGATAGACTAGACTTAGGAAAGGACAACGGCGACTTTTTATCACAGAAAAAGAGTTGAAAAGAGTGGAAATGAGGAGTAAAAGTGTGCATGGAAAGATCTTTGCACTCTTTGTATGCTATTTTAACCGACTTCAAAAAAGGAGGAGGTTATCAATCCAGTTGTATTTCCAATTGTGAATCAATTTAGATGGTTATTTTTTTGGTTGGTAGATTATAGTTCAGAGGTGGTCATATAAATTTTATCGAAATCAGAGGGGCGGTTTTTGAAATATGAGCAACAAACTAAAATTTGCGTTCATGTAATCTGACGATATATCTACTAATATCTACTAATAGACTCTAAAAAAATTTGGTGGACCGTCCCAATATGATTTTAAATTAAAGTCTGTTTTTGATTAATTTTTTGAGAACATAGTTTTTTTTGTAATTTGCCGTGTAAATTGTACATTTATTAATAAATATAAAACTTTGACTTAGACCGATTTTGATTAGGAAACGTGAATTTGTATGGTAGTAGACATACGAGTAGGTACTGCCTCAATTACTTTAATAAATATGTGGCGCGGACGAAGTCGCAGGTAAAAGCTAGTTTATTAATAAATGTACAATTTACACGGCAAATTACAAAAAAAACTATGTTCTCAAAAAATTAATCAAAAACAGACTTTAATTTAAAATCATATTGGGACGGTCCACCAAATTTTTTAGAGTCTATCAGTAGATATTAGTAGATATATCGTCAGATTACATGAACGCAAATTTTAGTTTGTTGCTCATATTTCAAAAACCGCCCCTCTGATTTCGATAAAATTTATATGACCACCTCTGAACTATAATCTACCAACCAAAAAAATAACCATCTAAATTGATTCACAATGGAAATACAACTGGATTGATAACCTCCTCCTTTTTTGAAGTCGGTTAAAATAGCATACAAAGAGTGCAAAGATCCTTCCATGCACACTTTACTCCTCATTTCCACTCTTTTCAACTCTTTTCTGTGATAAAAGTCGCCGTTGTCCTTTCCTAAGTCTAGTCTATCTGTGCACCAAATTGTAACAAACTCTTTAAGTGGCTTAGGCGTTAGACGGTAACGGACAGAGAGTTACTTTACATATATAATTTCATATTAGAATTGAAAACAGGTGTTCCTGATCATTTTATAGGAGGCAGTTGTAAAAGATTACCGAAAAGTAATACGTTTACTCCTCCAAAAAACTCATTTTCGCAGTTCTTAATTTGCCTTAATCGAGCGTCCATCATGCATAACATTTGATAAGACACCATGGAAATCTCGTCGACTATCAAAAATTCTGTCTGATACGCCATTTAGTGGCTGCGCCCATCTTAAATATTGAGGTTGTATAGTGCACTGTATTCTTCTTGTCAAGCCCTTTTATTTGATACCCATGTTGATGGGATTGATAAAACCTAAGTTATCCGCCATTGTGTAGAGGCCGCCATCTTGGATTTTAATTTTATATAGTACGTTGTAGTCTACTGGTTGAGCACTTTCATTTGATACCCATATTGATGGGATTGATAAAACCTACGTTATCCGCCATTTTGTAGCGGCCGCCATCTTGGATTTCAATTTTTTATAGTATATTGTATTCTGCTTGTTGAGCCCTTTCATTTGATACCCATGTTGATGGGATTGATAAAACCTACGTTATCCGCCATTTTGTAGCGGCGGCCATCTTGAATATATAAATAAATGATACCGCTAGAAGCGTCTTGAAACGCTCTTGAGAGTAAATGGCTCAAACGGGTAAAAGTAAGGTGGCACTTCATATGCCGAAACATAAACACCGCACTTATGTAACCTGACACCCGTTTTCCCGCCAAATTTGTAAAACGCGAAAAGCGGCCAGTGTATCAAGCGGTTATATAAGTATCCCCGTATAGATAGAAATTATAAAATTGCTGGAACAAACGTTTATCGACTCCATTTCAAGTGTCTAGATACAAAGTTTCATGGTTTTATCTTCAATAATATTGAACTTGCAGACTTTCACCCCCAATTCCACCCCCGTAGGTACAGTTCGAAACTACAAAACTGCTAAAACATACATTTTATGGTTTCGTGTTAAATATCTAGACGTAAAGTTTCATAGTCCTTCAACAATGACGAAGTTTTCCATATAAACTTTCATCCCTTATTTTAACCCTTTCAACCCTTTTTTCGGAACAAAAAGTAGGCTATGTCCTTTTTCGGGATCTATTCTATCTATGTATAAAATTTCATCAAAATCTGTTGGTTGGTTTAGGCGGTAAAGACGGACAGACAGACAGACAGACAGACAGACAGACAGACAGACAGACAGAGTTACTTTCGCATTTATAATATTAGTATGGATATTGATTACAAGGCATTACGCGATATTTAGAGGTTGATTTGACAATTCTCTCCATGATCCAATCAAGATTCTCTGTAATCTAAGTAAGTAATAATAATAAGTAATCTAATTAACATTTATTTGAAAATGAAAATAAATGATTATGAATAACATTTTTTACAACCATAATTTATGACTCCCATAGAATAACTAGATAGAGAGGTAAGAGTCCTCTAAAAGTCCGCTGCCGATGGGAATTGTATAATAAGCTTTTTTCAGTTTGTTAGAAAGTCGTTTTGTAGAAAAAGGTTTTAATATAATGAAATAATTTAAAAAAATTGTAATAATGACTGGTCCCCTGCTTCAGTCAGGAGAACAGTCGTCCCCGAGTCATGCGTTTCGTGACACAGGCATTTGCTGGGATTAGTATCAGCCCAGACAAATGGGCAAACCGTATTCGCCGCTACAGAGAGCGTGTGAATCAATAGCGACAAAATCGCGACTTTAAGAGCGACCAAAGGAACGTGTACCGAAACTGGGAGGGAATACTAGTACACGTGTGAACGATGCGCAGCTACGGGATGCCAGCGCTATGATTAACTTCTGGCGCGGCATCTGGTCGGTGCCTGTCGAGCACAGAGAGGGCGCATGTGAGCGTATCGAACCCATGGAGTCTATATCAATAGACTTCATAGACGTTAGTTGTGCCATCCGGACAGCTCAGAACTGGAAAAGTCCTGGGCCGGACGGATTGCACAACTTCTGGATAAAGTGGTTTCGATGCTCACATTAACGTTTGGCAACACAATTCCAAGAAGCCCTCGAGACGGGTTCTCTTCCCAGTTTCTTGACCACCGGAGTCACCTTCCTGCTGCACAAGTGTGGTAGTACCACGAAACTGAAGAACTACAGACCCATTACGTGCTTACCTACCATTTACAAGATGGTTACATCCATTCTGAGAGCAAAAAATAACGCGCATATTGTTGCGAATAACGTCTTGGCTTCCTCTCAGAATGAATGTCAGATTGGGTCCCGTAGTACTAAGAAGCTGCTTCTCATTGACACGACCATTTGCCAACAAGTCAAATGAAACGAAGGAGCCCTCTCCGCTGCTTGGATTGACTATAAGAAGGCCTATGATGCGGTGTCCCATTCTTGGCTGGAAAAAGTTTTAGAGTTATTTAAATAAATCCAACTCTGAAATCTTTTCTTAGCAAATGCATGGCACAGTGGGTCACAGTTCTTCATCAACCAGGTGGCGTAGACAGCTTGTTTGTTTCGGAGGACTTGATAAAGATTGAAAGAGGCATTTTTCAGGGTGACAGTCTGAGTTCGCTGTGGTTCTACCTAAGTCTGAATCCTCTCAGAACTCTGTTTTGACGAATAATTACCGGAAATACATAATGAAGGACGGTACGGTCGACATTTGTCGGTCATGCCGCCGTCCAGGCGAATCTCTTCGTCATGTTAATTCCGGTTGTTCGTATCTTGCTAACGGCGAGTACTTGCACAGACATAACCTAGTAGCCAGGATCATCTATCAGCAACTTGCTCTTCGACACGGCCTTGTCGAGTCCGAGGTGCCGTACTATAAGTACGCACCTCTGCCAGTTCTCGAGAATGGTCGTACTCTATTAGAACCGCTGTATCATCACGGACAGAACTATTGTTGCCAATAAGCCTGACATCGTGCTGGTAGACCGGTCTCAGCGCCGGGCTGTGATCGTCCATATCACCGTACCACATGACGAGAACCTCGTGAAAGCCGAGAAAGATAAGCTTAGTAAGTACTTGGCTCATGAGGTTACCTTCATGTGGGATGTTGATTTGACGATCATAGTTCCAATAGTTGTGTCGGAAAACGGCCTTGTAGCGAAAAGTCTCTTGAGATGTCAAGAGACTTTCGCTAGACGGTTGGATTTAGGGTCAGATGCAAAAAGCAGTTATCCTCGACACAGCGCGCATCGTCCAAAGGTTCCTCAGTCTGCAGCCCTAACCACCGGTTGCTTGGGCCCTGCCCCGCTGCTGGCGGCACCCTAGTTCTTAAGTTTTTATACTGTTCATATTTTTATACTTATTGTAAAAAACTTAAGAAATTAGGAGGAATAAATAAATAACTGAATAATAACAATAAATACGACCTTCGTATGTGTTGTTCTGTTTTTTCTATCTATCTCTTATACTATGAAATCTATGCAATACCGTTGTCAAGTCTTGTCTGTCTCTTTTTGTAGTTACAAATAATACTTACTATAAAAAATAATTTGAAATCAGGTACATTTTCAAACATTGTCATATTTGGTGTATTATGTTCGCTTTTATATAAAGAAATGCATTATTAATAAAGTCAATGTCGTTTATAGAACTGTGATAAGTAGGTGGTCTAGATATTTTTATGCATTTTTCTGAAGCATGCTCTCAAATATGCGCTTGGGTAGTGACATAATATATGTTTGAAGTCGCCGAATACATTTTTCCCGTTGAAAGTACGATTTCGATAGTTTTGAGAATCTGATATTATGGGAATGAGCCATAGAAAGCCCTGTCAATTTTTTTTATTTAAAACTGTATTTTAATTATTTTATTAATATCCCATTGTACTTTTATTTGTAATAGTTCCCGTCATTTTACAAAACCATTGTAACTTTTGAATGAAAAAGAACACTAACATTATTGAAATAACGTGAATACTCTAGAGGACGGTCGCAGCTTACTGAAGTTGTGGAATTGATATTTTCCGTAAAATGTCTTGAATAAGTCAACGCATTATATGAACGTCTCCCTAGACTAACAAATCTTTGAGTCAAACGAAATTAAAGTTGAAAGACTCTTAATGTTTCGAGCAGATCATATTATTATTTTGATTATATTTCTTCGCTCAGCTTGCGTTAGTTTGTAAGTAATGTTTCAATTTTGAATAAAATAAGTTAAATTATTATTGTTTCGAAATAATGTGTACTAAGTAAGATGTATGGTGTATTTTTACCAGCATGGATCTTAAAATTTTCATAGCGAAATTAGCCATGGTGGCTATTATGTCAGATGTCACAGTCGTGATTAGTGGGTTCGTCTTAGGTTCGAATCCCATCTGCACCTCTATGAACTTTTCCAAGTGCTTTGTTTTCCAATAGATTTGTCATCCTGAAACCCGCACTTAGCCAGCGTGACAGATTATGGCCTGAGTCTCTCCCTGTGAGAAGGCAACCGTGGGGGCTCATAAAGTTGGCTGCTTATTTATTGAAGTGAAAACATGTGTTGGCGCACCACACACAAATTTTTCGTGGTCTGTGAATTGACCTCAAGCATCACGCTCGTAAATGAAATACATTTTCGGGGAACTCGGGGCTATGGCCGTCTAGAAATCCGTTATATCAATTTTAGACGACAATGCTTAGAAGATTTATTCCAGAATAGGTATGAAGACTGATCGTGGAATCATTTAATATGATTATTTGATATAAAGACAGTATTTGAATAGAATAAAATATGTACCAACTTTTATTTTGGATATCTTATTATATTATTTCTTTTTTATATACCGGCCGGATTGATAACCTCGCCGTCTCGCTCTGTTGAACTCGTTTAAAAATTAACAAAGTGTGACAAAAATACTTATGTCAATCATCCATTAAAATAAATTAAAAATTCATCCGTCAAAATTATAGAATTATTTCTCTCTAATATCTCTATATATAAAAATGTTATGTTGGTTTGTGTACGCTTCAAAAACTCAAAAAGTTCTGCACCCATCGAGCTGAAATTTTAGAATGATATATAATCCGCATCAAGGATTGTTTTTATCTAATTTTTGCATCACAATGTGCCATAGCGAAGCGTGGCAGGGTGCAGTTAATCTCAATTTATAAAAATGTTATATTGGTTTGTGTACGCTTCAAAAACTCAAAAAGTTCTGCACAGATCGAGCTGAAATTGTACAATGATATGTAATCCGCATGAAGGATTGTTTTTTTATAATTTTTTGCATCACAATGTGCCACAGCAAAGCGTGGCAGGGCACAGCTAGTTAGATATAAAATGATCGTGTCACAGTGTCAGTCAGGTAACTCCTCCGAAACGGCTGAAGGCCGCACTGATTCTTATGAAGTTTTATATGTGATATGATAAGAAAATCGGTCGTGAGCTATATTTAAAACCTTAGGCTAAAAAAAACTTCTTTTGGGCGCACCACAGACAGATTTTTCGTGGGCTGTGAATCGAATTATAGCGTCACGCTTGGGAATGATAATACATTTTTGGGTGAATTCGGGACTATGGCCATTGGCTACCTAGAAATTCGTCCGCATTTCCCATTGTTTATGGCCACGCCTTCCACTTTCACCTGCGTAGTTTCCAAAGTGAGCTATCAAATTCTGAGTTTTCATTTCTATCAGCAGTTCCTATGACTGCCAATTTTTAAAATTAATTTGAGACATATTGTGTGTATTCACGCGTTTTATGATGTTTGTATGAAAAAATAATTATTATGTTAACATCATTTGTTACCCACGTATTTCTTCAAACAGTATCGACGATCCCAAGATCGCGTGATCTATTTTCTGACGCTAATATAAATTTAAAATATATTCATCTAGGCGATCTAGACTTGTGACCTAGAAGCTAGGAACGTCTTAGCTAGAAGGATCTGAGGTACCAGGCGCACACATCGCTGGAGAGATCAACACGTTCGGCGTGACGTCAAGGAGACAAATTTGCTTACATTGAAAACCAAATCTTATTCATGAGGTATACACAAATCACTAAAAATATAGGTACCTATCAAAGAGTTTAAATATACTACGTATAGAGTTGCCACAAACGCCTTAAACGCCGGTAGCATCTTTCTTGCCTTGTCGCTCTTGTGGAAGTGTCATACTTTTGTCGCGTCACATCACTGTTGCCATATAAAGTAAGCACGTCATCTGCTTACGGGTGACACAAAGGGACTATGTTAGGACCTAGTCGATGTCCATAGTTAGGTGTGTAAATGTGTAAAGGTAACCATGGTAACATGGTCCCGAGTTCACCCGAAGATTTACTTCATTTCACGTGACAGTTGAGTTCAATTCACAGCCCAAGAAAAATCTGTGTGTGGTGCGTGTTGCCAAAAATATTCACTTAAAAACTCCTAAACTAAGTGTCAATAAGAAAGAAAAACAAGCATCTCATTAGCGCTACTTATGTTAAAAGAACTCAAATAGGTACCTCCACTTTTATTGGATTCGCTAAAATCTAATAATTGAGCTCCAATTAATTCCACGTAGATACCTATACAGAATCACGTAAAACACTTGTAATAAGCCAAATAGGGTGTTTTTCACGCATTTGAGCTTATTACGGGTTTCTCATGTAACCCAATGTTAATATTAGAAATGTAAAGTTCATTTGTTGATAAGTTTGTTACCTAATTTAGTTATAATATGAATTTAAATGGTACCTAGGCAAAAAATTACTAATATTCAAATAAAAAGTGAGCCACAAAAGCCAAAGATTAGACTATTTTGATAAAGAGGACAGATAAGCCTTTGCCCATCAGAGGTCTGGGTTGATAACAGTAATAGGTAGTATCTAATACCATAACCATAAAAAAACCATAAAACATTGGTTTAATTTTTTTTTTACAGATTCTATTGCTTATTAAAGCTACTTAAACACTTTTTGTTCGAATCTAAGGGTCTGTCTGTTGTCTAATTGAACTGATTGACGTATATTGTTTTTGATTCCTCATTTACTTTTACGCATCACCATAGTCAAACACGGCAAAGTCATAAAACAATTCTCATGTGTTTTAAATACACAAGAACAAAATTAAAAATTTTGACTAACCCCCGAATACCTCGGACTTGTTATCTGTACAACATTCTACTTGTCAAGCCCTTTCATTTGATACCCATGTTAAGGGAGTTGTGAAAAAATAAATGTATTTCGCCATTTTGTAGTAGCGGCCATATTGGATTTGAAATTTATCATAGTGCAAAGTATTCTACTAGTCAAGCCCTTTCATTTGATACCCATATTGTGGTAGTAGTGAAAAAAATAATTTAATTCGCCATTTTGTGGTGGCGGCCATCTTGGATTAGAAATTTGTTATTATGTATTGTGTTTTACTGGTCAAGCCCTTTCATTTGATACCCATATTGAGGTAGGTTATGAAGAAATATTTTGTCCGCCATTTTGTGGAGGCGGGCATCCTATTTCTAATATATTCTTCTCAGATTTGTCTTTTGAAACGAATAAAATATGACTCAGAATCAGCTTTCAGACAGGCGAGTCAAAGTTGTGCCAACGAAAAAGAGATAATAAATAATCTTTATTTTATACGTCCGATTGGTGTTATTGCTCCATCAAGACGGTATAAATAACATAGTGAATAGTTGGAGATTTAATTCATAATTTTTGTATTGAATTCTTACAAACATAAGATGTGAAATATGAAAATCTATACGTGAAAAAAATATAATCGACGCGTTTGACGATCACGTAAGGCATAAGAGGCCCGCTCTATGTTCCTGGGACTTAGGCCCTACTAAAAGAAAAAAAGAACAGTGATAATATTTAGACTAATTACAGAGAGAGTGTTAATACTATAAATATATGTATAATCCATGGCATGGCTGGTGTGGGTTGGCGGATGACGCATAACCAGCTTTGTTTTTGTCGTTTTTCTTTATTTTTAAACCGATCATGATGACAAATTTGTACATCTTGCTCTTGGGAAAGCACTCAAAACTGCGGGACTTACTGCGACCAATGACCTAACCAATCTGAAATTGGGCGTTCACTAGGCCACCTCGGCTTCCAATGATTACGTAAAATACTGTTAAATTACTGAATAAAATTGGCATGTAGATTTTTGACGTTTGTCAAACAAATTCATCATCATCACAATTAGCCCACATTGGTTCACTGGACTCGCCTCTCCAATATTGTGCCACTCAGTCCGATCCTCGCCTTTAGGTTTTCAGCCGCCACCAGCTCTCAAATGAAATCAAGTAGATGAAAATTGAGCTTAAGCAATCAAGCTTAAGCCAGGTTTTATAACACGGCAGTGATTATTTATAAGACCTCGGTGAATCCGAACTCCGGCGGAACGCTTTACGATTTAGCTAAACTGAGGGTAGGGCGTGTATAATGCGCCATTTTATTACACCACAGCATTGTTAATGGGGATCGAAAGATTACTTTTATTAGCCAGTGAAAATGTTAAAGGGTAATAACAGGCCGTTTAATCAATATAATTGGCGGTCGACAGGACGTCAAAAGTCAATGTGCTATATAGAACGTTTCAATGTCTGGGTCTAATAAATGGGCAGACCCTTTATTAACAAAAAAATCAATGAGATAAAATCGTCAAGCCCCCTACCAGTCGAAAGCATGACCGGCATGCTTCCGACGGTAGTGGAATGCTGGCAAAATTACCACGGTGAATGGTAATATTTATGCGGTGGGCAAGTAAACGCCAGAATTTTGGTCATGGCTCGCCTCGACCAAGCGCTCGGAAAGGGTCTTGAAAAAGAGACGAGGTATCGGTTCCCACGAGCCCAATGTCAAAAGCCAAGTGGCTTAAATATTTAACCATTTCCGAGGTGGTCAGCTGAACTAGCCGCTACACCAGCCTTTTGTGTACCATGCGCGGTCCGAGGGGGGGGTCACAGGGGGCATGACCCCCCCCCAAAATCGTATAAGTTAAACACAAAATCTAAGAAAATTAAAAATATCTAATAGTACATAGACTATTTTTTAACGCGGGAAAACAACTAGAACGGGAACTACGCGGGTAAAATCTTGGGGCACTACTAGTAAAGTATTTTTTGCTCGATTTATTGTATTTCTACTTGTGACCCCCCCCAAAACCTGAGGCTGCGTACTGGTGACCCCCTCCAAAATTCGAGGCTGGGACCGCGCCTGTTGTGTACCTCAGTTGCTCCGATGTCCATACATCGTCAGCTTACATGGCGGCATCGTTCTCCGCTTGGACGCAAAGCCTAGACGAGCGACCCCATCATAGGATTCCTCTTAGCTTCACTGTGAGTGACCAGGCCATAGCTACTGAGCCTCCCCGTCAATGCGGAAATCCTTCGGAGTAAACGCATTTTCTCTATGTACAAATAAAAGGTGTGAAATGAAGTCATGATCTTTAGACCGACTTACAAGTAACGCAATCTCCCAATGCTAGTCAAAGTAGAGTAGTCCTAGGCTACCGATATACCAATTTTCGTACCATAAAATACTGATTTATTCAGTACCTACTGATACGATAGTAACTCATAACAAACTACTCATTCATAATTATGTTTGAAACACGCAACACTTTACTTCATTAATAACCTACGTGTACGTGCGCAAGCTGTGAAGTTAACCACACACCGCGCCGCAGAGTTGTTTACTAGAAGAGCGTATTGGAACTAATTAGCAAGATACATATGGAATGTTTAGAATGTTGGCAAATCTATTGGATGTAAAGAATGTGAGGAAATGTGTGGAAACTCCGTGTGAAGTCTGTTGTTCAGGACAATGAGCAAATAATTGCTTTGTTAACAAAGTGGGTATTTTTCTTCTGGCCGCATGTTTTAAGCGGGCAATTCAAAAGTGACCTTTGACAGTTGGGCTCGCATGACCCTTACTGCCTAAGACTCCCCGTAGACTACAGACTTTCTATCGGCCAATAGTTTGATCGGCTTCTTAATCGAGAATTATTACTATCAATAAACACGCTCCATCGTAGACCGCATCATCGTTTAACATCAGGCGAGATGGCGGTCAAGTGTAACCTATAAAAGTTTAGTAATAAAAATAAGATAAAATAAGTGTAGGATAAACGCATAGTTATTAAGAATAGATTATACTAAAATTATTATATTGTGTAAATGTGACGACAGATAGATATAAGGATCTATAATTTGTGATTAGAACCTAAGTTTAAGTAGCAAAGTCCTGACATGCTCATAGTCGGGGTCTTGTATGCGAGCCGGGCTGAACAAAGCTCGGACAAAAAAAAAAAAAAAAGAAACCTATAAAAGTTACAAAAAAAAAATTTTTTTGCAAAACTTTCTGAATGGCCTGGCCTGAATTTATTTATAGAAAAATGGGTTTCTGTGTTGTTTTGAATTATATTCTTTCCTTAGCCTATTTTTACCTAATGTTGACCAGAGGCCTCTCTTCTGTTCCCATTAGTTGCTATTGAAGGCTAGCATGAACATTTTATGAGAATTTAATTAGTTTTTCTCCTCTTTCTGGGCATCGTGATCCTTCAGCTATCGGGATTCAGTCAGACGTGGTTTCTGGCCTTAATCCTACTGCATGTGCTGCCCAGTTCCATTTTGGCATGCCTGTTTTCTGAGCTACATCTACTACCTCTATGTAGAGTTTGGTATTTTCCGTCTATGTATATACTATAAGTTTGCTGTCAATCATAAGAAATGTTTCAACTGTTCTAATTTTCACTACAAGTTTCGAAATATGTGGCTTTGACACTATGAGCACGCTCTTGGTTTAATGTAGGCTCTACATTTAGCTATTCGTGATTGCGATATTTAACAAATAACAGCAATATTTGTAGGGTAAATTTGATCAAATATGTACATACAGGTTTATCTCAAAGTTTAGGCTTAGCCACAGAGTTTGGGTTTCTTCGTCTTAAAACACGTTTTATCGTAGACCAACTTTACTTACGTATAACGTACATAGTTACTATCAAGGAAATAAAAAAATATTTAAAAAAATGTGTTATGTACTGATTCTCATTTGACCAAAGTACATTTTTGTTAATACTAACGACATTGAAATTAAATAAGAAAAATAATGTATTTCATTAGTTTACATTTTCTACTTAGTAACACCAAATATGTAATAGAATTCGACAGAAGCGGATCATTTTAATGAATCAGATCTTTTTTTACAGAATTATTTAAAAGAACAGCGAGATTAAAATCCTCCCCCAAAATGGACTCTCAAAAACTTTAACCTCGTTATATTTGGATCCCGTAGGACGGATACTTTTCCAAAAACTTTGTACATTGTGTGTTTATATTATTTTGAAGCCACTGCGGTTTGATCTTTTGCCCATCAGTATCTGGCCGACCGGCATTTGTTAACCGAATTCAAATATTCTATGAGTTTTTTTTTTCAAAGTTGGAGTTCATCATAACTAAGTATACATACTTACACCAATACTATTAATATCTGCGCTTGAATAAAAACTTGTTGATGCAAATAGTTATGAAATCTTTCTATATTGTTTGATTGGATACAACAAATTACCAAATGTAAATACTGTTGAACATATCTCACAAAAAACCATCCAGTAGCCCCAAACTAAGCAAAGCTTGTGTTATGGTAACCAGATAACTGACATAATACGTATTACAATTATTGTAAATGTTATATAATAAATTTATATAAATGTTATATTATTTTATGATACATAAAAACACTCAGACACTAAATAGAAAAATTACCACCTTACTAAACACATAACTATCTATACCTGAAGTTTGTGGTATAAAATTTGATAAAGCCGTTAGAATAGTTCAAGTGTGGAATGAATAGCCTGAGTGGGTATCCCCTGATGGATACATTTAGAAATATTCAAATTGAAATGAAATCATTTTCCATTAGTTTAAAACTGTATAACCGTCTTCAAAACAGTAGAAGACTATTGACTCGGCTTTGGTGTTTTCGTTAATGATTAATCGGTTATTAGTTTCATCAAATTTGTTAAATACTAAGTTAGTCTCATTTTGGTTTAATTAATGTATTTAACCCCTAAGTAGTAAGGCTACTTGAAAGGTAATGAAGGCTACTTACTGCCTTCATTTCTTTCCTCGCCCGGAGATTATCAGGGCTAACTGTAAAATATTAGAGATGGAAAAATATTCTTAGTGTAAACAAACGTAGATATTATGCTAAAGAAGAGTATTTCATTTATTCAGATTATTATAATGGTGTAGGAACTAAACGTGTCTAATCCTCAAGAAAATCTTAATATATCTTAATATATATAAATCTCCTGTTACGATGTTTGTCCGCGATGGACTCCTAAACTACTAAGCCGATTTTAATCAAATTTGGACACCGTGTGTAGATTGATCCAACTTAAAAGATAGGATAGTTTTTATTTCGATTAATGGGCTTTATGTGACAATATTCGAGCGAAGCCGGAACGGGCCGCTAGTATAATAAATATATAAATTAGGTACGCATCACGTTGTTTGTCAGCGATGGGCTCCTAAACTACTCAACCGATTTCAATAAAACTTGCACACCGTGTGCAGTTTGATCCAACTTGAAAGATAGGATAGTTTCAATTCCGCTTATTTATCTTTACATGACAACATCCTAGCGAAGCCGGAACGGGCCGTTAATATTGTATATTTTTACATTTGTACCGATTTTATTTAACAAGAACAAAATTAAACATTTTTATCAACAACTCAGATTTGTTATCTGTACAACATTCTACTAGTCAAGCCCTTTCATTTGATACCCATATTGAGGGAGTTGTGAAAAAATAAATGTATTTCGCCATTTTGTGGTAGCGGCCATCTTAAATTTGAAATTTGCCATAATGCAAAGTATTCTACTAGTCAAGCCCTTTCGTTTGATACCCATATTGAGGTAGTAGTGAAAAAAATATGTAATTCGCCATTTTGTAGAGGCGGCCATCTTGGATTTGAAACTTGTGATAGTGTATAGTATTTTACTAGTCAAGCCCTTTCATTTGATACCCACATTGAGGTAGGTTGTGAATAAATATTTTGTCACACACACACACACACTTACATAGACTGCGTTCTTAAGAGTAACCGATATCTAAAGTAAATCACTTGTTTTATGATTATCATCGATAAACAAAATCAATCATTCAATTCAGTACTCCAGAAAAAAGCCATTTTGTTCCGTATCTTCTCCATAATGTCAAACAGGTGTAATGTTTTCCTGTTTGGTTCGTTCCCCGTGTAATGTGGCGGAAAAAAACTTTTTCAGATGAAAGCTCATTTTGCCACAGACTTTGTTAATTTAGCGGCTCCATTCGACAATTTATTTGTTCAGTTTATTTGCAAAACTCATGGGCTTCATAAAATGCGCGTAAAACACCACGCCCCGACACCGTATGTAAAAGATGATCAACCCATGGGCATTCTTTTTTAGCGATCTGTACAAAAAATAGACTCTAACACTAGATTTCCACGTCTGTCTTTCCATCTGTGTGATTGTCCGAGTACGCAGTCGAAACATAAGTAGAAGCCTGTCTACTATTTTGTCCTTTTTGGAAAGGGTGAGAGCGTATAGAGTTCCGAGACTCAAACTTTTCGTCACTGTTTTAGTTTGACTCCTGAGGGAATTGAGGATACGTCCTCTCTGGTATCTCCGCTCTAGTAAACTTTTGATCCAAAATATCGTAAAGGCGATACAGCGTGAAAACGTCGCAGGCGCTTTTAGGCGTAATGGATTAAGAGCCCGTGAACCCCAGACCTTCATAATTTTAACAAAGCTGAAACTTTGCGCATGCTCTCAACAGAGATAAAAACTATGAACCATTGTGGAGTTTATCATCCTGTCTTTGACAACTTCTTAGATTAGATGGTACTAAAGGTGCACCTATGAAATACCGAAATTATCAAATTATTCGTCCTAAGACCTAAATTCGTCAAATTATAAAGTTTGTACTTTCAGAATATAAAAAATCATCATTAATTGCCAGATACTTAAGATTGGGGTATCCACTTCTCAGACACCCTTAATGTTCATTCAATTATTTTTTTACTAACTTTGGTTATAAGTAGCAGATAAAAAAAAAAAAAAAAAAAAGACTTGTCAACGCAAGTTTTATTTTTTATTTTTTCTTTCAGCTTTTCTTCGTTTTTAGGCTGGTTTCTTTATCAGCCGCAAGTATATTTAAGGATTTTTGCAAGGTATTGTTTGTAGAGCTGGGGATAGTCCAGATATTAGTTTTTCATAGTTCTTATAATTTCCATATATTTTGACAGATTACCGCTTAGTTGTGTTTTTCTGTTTCCATGACGACGCCATCCGGCGAGCCTGCGCGCTCCTCAGGCAACGTCATTGCCTGACGTCTCGCTGTCTTGCGGTCGTCATTTAGGGACACTAAGATAATTTTATTTATTTTTAGTTTTAGTCATAGTATGGCATCTTGCACCCCGGTTGGACGCAATGCGTTGTCTAATATGGTGTCGTTGGAACCCATGATACAGTGCACAGAATGTTCCCAAGTGCGACTTTTAAGGGACAAAAGGGCTCAAAATTCATCGGGCTAAATGCCACAAAATTTGCAAATTCCGCTTTCGGCTCCGATTGCGGGTCAGCAGACCCCAAGTGGCAGCTTCGTGAGCGCTGCTACGCCTTCCCAACCTTTTGGGAAGTGTTGAGCTCACTGAAAATTCATTTCCGATCCTTAAGCGCATCCCGCGTGGTGCTCGTGTTTCGGTGGCTCAAAGTTTATCGTTTGTTATCAAAACTGTTCTGTCACAAAATTCGAAAGATGCTTGGGAACATTTACTCACTTTCCCATACAGTGTACTTTATGTACCTTTAGAACCGTCGAACAAAAAGTCCCTTACCACTAGGGTCAAGGAAAATTGCATTAAGTACACTGCATCAGTGGAAACCCCTTTAGATTTGAGTAGTTTTGTTCCGCCTAAGCAGCGGAATAACATAAATTCTAAAAAAGTGATGATTCGGCTATAATTAAGATAGTAGAGAACAAAATTAGCGATGGCGACATCAAAGGCGCTGCACGTATTCTGTTTTCCAGTGACACTATTGCGCCAAATACAACACACCATTCAGTCACTTCGTGACAAACATCCACCTGCGACAGCTAATCTCCACCTCCTGATCCCCCACAATCAGATGACGTCACTATTGAGGCCACATCGCAGGAGGTTACGGCTGCGATTACATCTTTTGAGTGGCTCAGCCGGAGGCCTAGATGGCCTGACACCTCAACATCTAAAAGATCTTCTATCTTTTAGCTCTGGTGAGGTCGGAGAGTCCCTCTTGAGAGATCTAACCTCTTTAGTTAATCTCATGTTATCTGGTCGAGTCAGTAGTGATATTGTCGAAGTTTTGTACGGCGCTAATCTGTGCGCACTTTCCAAAAAAGATGGTGGGATCAGGCCAATCGCTGTCGGCACCACATATCGTCGCCTTGCTGCCAAGGTGGGTTGTAGGAAAAAGGTTGCTCTTTTGAGCTCCCTTTTCCAACCAATACAACTCGGCTTTGGTTCGCGGGGTGGATGTGAGGCTGCCGTTCATTCTGTCCGGACCTTCCTTCACCAAAATTGCGGAGAGGTGCTGTTAAAGGTGGACGTCAAAAACGCTTTTAATTCGGTTGATCGAGGAGCCCTGTTGGCCCAAGTGAAGGATAAAATTCCTGATCTGTACAATTTTCTTTGGCAATGTTATGGCGAGCCCACAAAATTGACTTATCAAAACAATCATATGCTATCCTCCGTTGGCTGTCAACAGGGTGATCCCTTCGGCCCTGCGACCTTCGCCCTGGCCATTCACCCTATCATTCAACGTCTCCAGTCCAAACTAAACGTTTGGTACTTGGACGACGGAACGTTGGGGGGCGATGTGAATACTGTTTTAACTGATTTACAAAAACTTATAGACGGTTTTCGTCTCATTGGTTTGGAACTAAATTTCTCAAAATGCGAACTTTTCGTTTGCGACACATGTCCAGATAAAGATTCGATAATACAGAAATTTAATGATCTGGCCCCAACATCAAATCAGTTGACAAACATTCCTTGCGCCTCCTGGGTTCACCGATATTAGATGAGTCGTTTACACCTTTTGTCGAGGAAAAATTCAAAATTTTACGAGAGCCTCCGATAGGCTACTCAAAGTAAACGCCCATATGGCGTTTACAATTATTCGGCATTGTCTCTTTGTTCCGAAATTTATGTACGCTTTACGATGTAGTCCACTGTGGAAACATGGTGAGCTCCTTTGGAGCTTAGACAATGTCGTAAAGGAATCTTTAATATCGGTGTTGAATGTGGACCTGAGTGGGAGGGCATGGTCACAAGCCTCACTACCCATAAGGTTGGGAGGCCTAGGGTCCGCCAAATTTCAAGTGTAGCTTTACCGGCATTCTTGTCCTCAGTTCATAGTACTCAAAATCTAATCGAAAAATTCTCGCACCCTCATTAGGCCATTCGGATGTAGTAGTAGCTAATTTGTGCGAGGCTAAGAATGCTTGGAGGCTGGCTTGTCCAAACAACGATTTCCCCAGATGTCTGTCATCTCAGAGACAGTGGGATCGACCGATCTGCGATCTAGCACGGAACTCTCTTCTCGATACGTGTCCTAGTAACGCGGATCGTGCTCGTATCCTTGCTGTGTCTGTGTGGGAATCGGGCCTTTGGTTACAAGCTTTGCCATCTTTCAATACCGGTAGCCTATTAGATCCAACTGCATTTCGTCTAGCTGTTAGCTTGCGCTTGGGTGCCAGGTGCTATGAAGCCCATCGCTGCCATTGTGGTACTGCCGTCGACCAACTCGGTCACCATGGTCTCTCTTGCTCGAAAAGCGCGGGTCGTATTGGCCGCCACACCTGCCTGAACGACATCATACGCCGGGCTTTTTCCACCGCCAATGTCCCAGCCATACCTACTCGAACCGAGTGGTCTTGCGCGTGACGATGTCAAAAGACCTGACGGCATGACTGTTGTGCCTTGGAAGTTGGGTCGGCCCTTAGTATGGGACGCAACTTGCGTCGATACTCTGGCACCATCACATCTTCCAGAAACACATAGTAGGGCCGGTGCAGCGGCTAATTCAGCTGAGCGACTCAAACGGCGCAAATATGCAACCCTCGGAAGTGGTTACATATTTGAGCCCTTTGGGGTTGAGACATTGGGACCGTGGGGCCGGGAGCTCACCTCATTTTCAAAAGCCTATCCGAGCGCTTGGTCGACGCGACGCGTGACCAAAATGCTGGCGTTTATTTGGCCCAACGCATAAGCATTGCCATTCAGCGTGGTAATGCCGCCAGCATGCTGGGTACGCTTCCGATTGGTAGTGGGCTTGAACATCTTGATTATCTATAGACTTCAGTGGTCTATAGATAATTCAGGTGTGCTTAGTGTAAGTAGTTAGTTAGGTTTGTAGTGTAGTGTATGTAGTTCTCATTGTATTTTAGTTTTGTTAATAAAGGCTCTGCCCAGATAAAAAAAAGTAGCAGATTAATTATAATAAGCAGTCCACTAAAAGTCCCCCTGCTTGGACTCGAGACCTTCTTTTCTTATCAAAAAAAATATTTTTTAAATCACAAAAATTTACTATAAATGTCACTAGCACGTCCAACAGCACCACTTCAAAAATGAGACAAAGGCTCCTGACACCATCAAACCAGCGGCTACCCTCATTAAATCACTCTTGTTGCATCTGATTGGCCCCACTCTTTATCTGGGAGATTATTGATTCGATACCAATATTCATATTCATATTATTTATTGATAAAATACAATTTTACACATCAACTTAAACAATAAAATTTACATTTATTATGTGATATCGACACTCAGATATGAATGCAACAAACAAAAATATAAGAATCAATGTAATAAATTATAATTATATATTATAATCACAATATTTATCAGGTAAATAAATAAACTCAATGCTATCTCAATTAATAACAATACAGAAATAAAGCATTAGCAAAAGTAATATTAAGCCATAATACCAAAAATACTATAAGATAGTTGACAAATTTAGATCGGTATTTCCACAGATTACTGAAACGAAACGTAATCTGTGGGTATTTCACACATCTTTAGTACCGTTTATCTGCCAAAGCCAGGATGACTCAAACTTCATAATGGTCCATCGTGTGTCGGAAGCATGCGCTAACAAACTTTCAGCTTTGTGAAAATAACGAAGGAATGAAAGACTCTTACTCTATAAATGTGAAGGCCGCAAGACAAGATTGTTGGCGACATTACTATTTTATGTATTTTTCTATATTTGACAATGTATGATTGAAGAATAAATACTTTAAGAAATACATAGGTCCATGAATTATCTCAAACTCTATGCAATTATTGCGGATTAGTTAATTGATTTTTTTTTTCATATTGTACTTTAAATGTGACCCAGCTAAGCGTAAAACTGTTTCTGTTGACCGGAAGTACGTTATGGGGGTCAACCATGAAACGATGCCGTTTTCCGAGCTATGAGCAGTTCAATAATACAGGGTAAGGTTGAACTATAGTATGTAGGGAACGTAACACGAACCAATAATGTTGGGTAAAGTTTATGTGCAGATAACAATAAAAACTTAAGACAACAATGACACACTGACAGTAAAGTTCAAACTTGTCTTGGAAATGTTTCCAGGGAAATTACAGGGTTAGAGATAAAACATAATATCTGATATCGCTGGGTGACGAGTGCAGTGCAGTGCTACGTAATATTTGGACTGTTGCTCCTGGACTGTTGTTGATCCAACAGCTGCATGTCGGTGGTACTATGGGCACCCATGTTGCTTAAATCAGGTATATGTCCTGCACATCTCGTCATTCTAAACGATTAAAAAAGATGTGGTCTCATGAGACACCAAGTAGGAACGAAGTTCCTTCGGAAAGTATAGAAGAAGCAAAACAATGCAAACAAAACTATGTACTTAAAATTGTATTATTTATGGTAATCATCTGAAAAATAAAGTCAGCAACACTGGTCACGGGCAGTTTCTACGCGTCACTTCAGATTTTTCTTACGGTTTTAGTCTCAATATATTTTCAGTTCGGTGGCGCAGCAAAATACCTATTTCCTCCAAGCCTGCCGTAGGAAATGATCCCATCCTCAGCAACAGAGTGGTTTACAACTGGAACAGGTTGTCTGAAGACGTTATTTCGGCAAAGTCGTTAAACTCTTTTAAGAAGAAACTAGATAAAGGGATAGTAATAGACAAAATCATTTTAACAGACATTACCTTAAACTTGTTATTTCAACATTGAGGTATAGGTAGGTATAGCAGCTAAAGCTGCTCGCCTATTATTCAATAAATAAATATTAGCCAAGGTATTGTCTCATAGCAAAAGATTCCGTCCCCTCCTTCATATTTTCCAGTTCAAAGCAACAACAAACTTCTATCGAATATGATAAAACTTAATCGAAAATTAATGTTCAACTCTTCAACGTCGAAAATTCACATGTAGGCTGAAATAAAATTTTAATAACATGAATTTTCGATATCGCGCTATTTTAAAATTAATTATCGGGCAACCTGACGTGTGATGCATTTATTTAGTTACTTCGTGTGATAAAGTACACATGTGTTGCCCTGGAATTAATTATAAAACATTAACTTTTCTGCGTTTTGTTTTATTATGGAGTTGGCTATGTTTAAAATTCAACTACTCATGTATTACCACCATTAACAAACTCTTTTTAATTTTTTTTAAATAAGAAGTGACGAGACGAGCAATTGATGTGCCTGATGGTAAGCAACATGCCTGCCACATAACAGCACAGTGGCACGCAGCTATTGGAACATGAAGAGTCCAAATCATTACCTAGCACTGCGCTGCGCTCATCACCCAGATCTCTAAGATGTTATATATCTAAGCCCTGTAATTGAATATAAGTACATATCACAATTTACTGAAGTGAAAACTTCTTTTGGCCCACCAAAGACAGATTTCCGTAGGCTGTCAATCGAGTTCAAGCGTCGCGTTCGTAAATGAAAGTAATCTGCGGGTAAACTCGGATGATCTAGGTTGCCATGGTCAGGGCCACGCCCTTCTGGTTTCACCCGCGTAGTTTACAAAGTGAACTATCAAATTCAGAGTTATTAGTTTTCAGTTCTGTCGGCAGTCCCTATGACTAGCATTTTTTTTTGTTTTACCTATTTCAGCTTCAAATCGGCTTCAGGATCAAATGAATATGAAATATAAAACTTTGTTTGAAGATAAACTAGAAGAAGTGATAGAAAAGAAACCTCTCACTTCAGTCCACATGTACAACTCAAAACTGTTAGCTTTATTGAATTTGGTATTTTATGGACTATCTGATAAACTTTCGCGTTTGAGGGGATCGACTATTGTTTGTCTACACTAGTTGGGAACATGGTTGATATTTCGGCGTTCGCATTCCGTCTGTTATATTTTATAACTAAGTGACGAGACGAGTTGGTTGCCGGATAGTAAGCAGATCTAATTCTAACCACTCGTGATTACAATCTTGGTGTCTTCAAATTAAAAAAGTACACTGTGAAAAATCTTAACATATTATAAATGATATTTAGGCAGGTACGAATTACGTAGTGATGACTTACTTAGACTTACTTAGATAAGAATTAAATGCGTTTATAAAAGGCGCTAATATAAGATTTTATCAGAAAAAAAGAAAAACAACAAAAAAAAAGTCCCCAGTGTAACCATCAGGATTCGAACCGGGGCCTCTTGGCTCCGAGGACGAGCATATTCCGTCTGAGCCATTTAGACTTTAAGAACAGTGGCGAAATAAGGTATAGTATTCTTATGACATTGTAGGAGTTTTTCATTGTCTAAAAACGCGCATAAAATGATGTTTTTAAAAAAATAAAACCTAGCTAGATCGATTTATCGTCCCCGAAACTCGCTGTATACATAATTTCATGAAAATCGTTCGGCCCGTTTCCGAGATTCAGATTATATATATGGTCGTTTAAAGGTATAAGATGCGTCACGTTGTCCGCGATGGACTGCTAAACTACTCAACCTATTTTAATCAAATTTTCTCACCGTTTGCGTCTTTACATAACAATATCCGAGCCGAAACGGGCCGCTAGTAAATAAATAGGTATGCTATACATGAACGTTTACCTAGGGCAGATGCTCGAACTAGGTAGATGTAGCTTTGAGAGTGAGGCCAAGAGAAGAATCCAGCTGGGCTGGGCAGCATTTGGTAAACTTCGTCGATTCTTCACGTCACCCATCCCCAGCTCAAAGCCGCTCAGCGAGCTATGGAAAAAGCTATGCTTGGGGTTTCTCTGAGGGATTGTATTCGCAATGAAGTAATTCGTCAGAGAACTAAAGTCACCGACATAGCTCAGCGTATCAGCAAACTGAAGTGGCAATGGGCCGGTCACATCTGTCGCAGACCCGATAACCGTTGGGGTAGACGGGTCCTGGAGTGGAGACCACGAATCGGTAAACGTAGTGTAAGACGCCCTGAGACTAGATGGAGTGACGATATACAAAAGACAATACAAGCATACAAGGTGGTGGATGGAAATGTAAGACCGAGGATCGGGCTGAGTGGCGTATTATAGGAGAGGCCTATGTCCAGCAGTGGACGAACACGGGCTGATGATGATGATGATACATGGACTAATCACAATAACTAGTATCCGCCAAGTGGTCTAATTTCGACCACAAAGCAATGTTAATCTGTTCTAAATCTGACCTCAACTTGATTTGAAACTATTAAAACACACAATAGTTATTTGTTAAACAAGAGTGCAAAGTTGTTTTTTAACCGCGTGCTCAATTTTGATGACCGAGCAAGCGAAGGATTCTAATATAATTCTAATCCTGAGCGTAGCAAGAGAATCAAAAGAGCACAAGGTGAAAAATCTTTTGCACTCGAGTGCAACACGTAACTTTTCATTCCACCTTAGCGAGGAAATTACTAAATGCAAATTTTTTAATGTTTTCGCGCTAAGCAAATTAAAAAAAAGTAAGGACACCAAGGAAGTTCCGAGTCTGAGTTTTTAACATATTTAAAAAAAATGTATGATGCATTCGGCACCAAGGAGGTAGAAATAAATAGGTTGAATTATGTTTTGAATTCAAAACCTCAGTACACACGATGTTCTAAATTCAAATTTACTTTAATCTCTAGAGGGTAAAAACTACTTTTGCGCTCTGATATCCGTTCCTTCCACTCGACACCACCAAAACGACACCATCCGTGGTGTCGTATGGAATCTCTAGTCCATACGACACCACCCTAGTGATGTGCTGTTCCGCCATTAGTTTTTTATGTATTTTATGTCGTCAGTATTAGTGAAAGAAAGCCATTGTGAAAAATTAAAATATTCGGACGGAAAGACAATTATATGCAAATTGCAATGAACAATGTCAAGATGACCATTTGAGTGACAGATAAATATAAACTTTTTCAAATGACATACCTCATTAATGAAACAGCTTGAACTTAATTGGCGTTTTCATATCAACAAATTTGTGTGTAGGTAACCTCACTATTAGTCGGTGGTGTCGTATGGACTAGTGATTCCATACGACACCACCGATGGTGTCGTTTTGGTGGTGTCGAGTGGAAGGAAGGCTGATATCGAGGAGCTAAAGTTCTCTTTCCGAGCTGGTGGGATGAAAAAGTAATTATGTCTGTCAAATGAATAATGTAAAGTGAGAAATAGTGTGTGTAATGTGCTTATTATTAATTGAATGCATTTTATGCATAATTAAAAAAAATGCATTATGTCTTTGTCTAAGTAAACTGTAAGTGTGCGAAATTTTATACTCCCCCCGTCCGCGCAATGTTCATAACAAAGGGTACAAAGTTTTAGCTTGACGTGTTTAATATACAGAGGTAGATATACGTAATAATACGTGAACGCCGAGCTGCTCCTGCCGAGCTCCGTGGTCCGGGCCGTGGTACAACATCCATCAACATTTACATGCAAAACGTTCATTTGCCTGGTAATTTATCTTTCCAGATGTCGCATTACTTCTTCATATTACCTTAAAATTTTACTTACTCAGTTTTTGTTTAAACACAACTGAAATCTTGTTGATATTCCGTATGACAAATCTTTCTTAGTGAATAACAACATAATTTTGTAAAGTAAAATTCTTAAATTCTTAAAAAGATACAATGTGCAAGCACTGCAATGCATCTGGCATTGCGGTGCATCTGCTTGCGTATAGCTTCTGCGTCGAATTGAGGAAATCGCTGTTTAGATTTCTTGTTTCTTTTCGATATGAAAAGTGTGGATGTGTTATTCGAAACCACATCAGCAGAAATCACTCACACAACCTTGAACACAGTTCGTCGAGCAAGTGTTCGTTTGCACCTAGCTTATCGGTACCACCTTTCTCGGGTACTTTGCGAACAGGAAAATGATTTCACTTGAAACTCGTGAACTTTCCATAAACAGGGCTACGCTCCGTCACCAGCGTATCTGAATCCAAGGCAACCTCGGTAATCTCAGGGAGAAACTAGTAACTGGGTGCCTGACGGCCTGCGTGTCGCTGTGCTGTTATGTGGCAGGCATGTTGCTTACCATCAGGCACATGTCCTGCTCATCTCGTCACTCTTTACGTATAATAAAAGAAAACAAATCTCAAAGACATCGTCTCAGGTCCTCTAGCAGGCTCTCCATTCGAGTCTTTTATTTTTCATATCGGAATTACTTACTTTTGTATAAACTGTGTCTAATATTTGCATACCCTTATTTGTCATTAATAAATATATATTTTTTTTAATTTTCACATTTAGTATTCCATGTGTTCCTTTCATTAAGCGCATGTAACATCCCACGCAATAGCTTAAAAGAGCTTGTAAAACAGAAATAAGTATAGTGCCGTTCTGCAGCTGCAGCTCTATTATGGGATTATTTTGGCTATGATGCAAAGCGTTTATAAGATTTAGATGCAAGGAAGCAAGGACCCACTAGAAGCTTTTCTACATTTATACGTCCGTGCAAACCTATTCTCGATAAGAAACCTGTGCTTTGCTGGACCACAAGCCTATAAAGCCTTTGACGAGTTTGTTGGTTTGTATGCATGTTAATCCCACTATTGTAGGACAAAATCTTCCCCTCTGTCGTCAATCCGTTAAAGAAGGATAAGAGCCTTGCTACAATGGAGTGCGCTCCAATGCTCAAAGGTGCAAGGCGAGCAATGTTACGTATGTTTGTACACCTTTGCACCGTTCTGTTACGGACAAGTACCGATCTCACCTTTGTCCATCCTGCTAAAATAACCCGAATACCTACAACAAAAGCATATGGAAAAATACATCAAAACAATTTATTTTGTTTGACTTATAAATTATGCATCATAATGTGTGTATCTAGTATAATGGCTAAATCGAAGTGACGGTTCACTTCACTACTATTCTTTCTCTCTCTTCTACTCGTTGTGGTGGAGGGAATCCCAGATATCTCAAGATATCTTCTGTAGGATTCCCTTCTGAAGCCACCGGTCTTGCTTTTTGACGTCAAGCTTCCTGATAGGCTTATGCGTATATGGTTTTTGTGGTAGTAGGACTTTTTGCAAGCAGAGTCCTCCTAGGAAAGTACCACACCTGTGGCAGTTATTTTAGGACCTCACACTAATTTGCCAGCATCGCTGTGTTCCAGTTTGAAGGGCAGTGTTTCAGAGAAATTAGAGATAATTCATTTATAATCTCGAGACGACGAACGCAGTACAGTGCTATGTTAGGATTTGGATATCATTCAAGTTCTAATAGCTGCGTGACACTATGCGGTTATGGGCAGACGTGTTGTTTACCATCAGACACAGGAAATGCTCGTCCCGTCACTCTGTACTAAAATAAAAGTTGATTCCTTGAAGGAGCATGCCATCACAGCATTCAAATAATTGAATACGTCAACATTGCACTCCATTACATCTGATCCAGTGCCTGTTTCACGGAATTTGCGGAATATTATGATTTATAATTTGTTTGTTATTTCTGAGATAAAAACTCAATTTATGTCTTTTGTAGTAGCGATACATTAATACTCACAATTGCATTCCGCTAACTTTGCAGATTGCAATGCAGGAGGTCATGGAAAGTTTTTTCCACGGTATTTGCTAGTGGATGCAGCACTGAGCTAAGCCACAGTAATATTATCTATTCAGTAATTTAACTGAGCCGTTTTTTTGAAAGGTATACCTACAGCTGCAGGGTACGTAAACAAGCGCTAGGCAAGCCTCCAGCATTAAAGTCTGCGACTCTTATACGAATCGACTACTACCAGACAAATGAAATGCTCTCAAATATGGACTTTATGTTATCCACGTTAAGATACAGTTTACATTGCCAACACAAATAAGCAAACCGCTTGCTGACAGACGTCAGCTAATTTATGTTGCCAATGTAATCTATATATATCTTAATGAGCATGACATAAAGCCCATATTTGAGTGTATTTTATTTGTCAGGTGGGAGCGGAGTTGTATAAGTGGGCCGCAGACCATTATAATCACATTTGCTATTAATTAATTAATTATTTTTAATTAAAGTATTAATTAATTATTATTATTTAAATTAATTATTATTATTATTTAAATTAATTATTATTATTATTTAAATTATTAATTATTATTAATTAATAGATATTAATAATAATTATTAATAAATAGATATTAATTAATTAATATTAATTAATAGATATTAATTAATTATTATTAATAAATAGATACTAATTAATAAATATTAATCAATAGATATTAATTAATTATTATTAATTATTATCTATTAATTAATAACGGTTTCGGTTTGTTGTTCCAGCATTGGTAAACTTTTACGTGTACATAGAACTTTATTTTACTTTTTTTTTTTTTTTAACTTTTATAGGTTTACACTTGACCGCCATCTCGCCTGATGTTAAGCGACCATTATAAATGAAAAATGATATCTAATTATTAATAATTGCCCAATGTTATTATTGTTCTTTACCCTGGAGAATAGCATACATAAGTACCGAATATAAACTTTGTATCAAAATTTCGGGGAAATAGCAAAACAATAAAAGGCTCTCGGAATCGTATTGTAATACATTTATTTTACAGTCGTGAACCTTTCTGAAGATGCCTTTCACGGTTTTCATTGTTGAGAGAGCGTGAAAAGAGCTTGTTTGTGTGATTTGAGAAATTGCTTTTATTTTTTCTAGGCTATTTCATCTAGGAATAGTTTAAGGAGCTCATTTTAATTTATTTTTTATTGATGTGTCAATACAAACAAATTTTTTAATGTTTGGGAGATTGTTGATCTACTACGAAGTGATAAGTGAATAGATTGATTGGATTTACGACCTGAGAATTGTACAAATTTTAGATTTTTCATTTCTATATAGAGCTATCTATACACCTTAGAAATTATCCTCTATATATTATCTTATAGGTACTAAGCAACGCTTGTAACTACGGGAGCTATTTAGATAAATATAATATGGTGGGGAACGCATAACGAAATATTTTTGTTTCAATACCCGTGCTGCCGTCATTTGACTAATGGGGCATTTCGCGCCAAGCGGACAACCAAAAAAATATGAGGTTTTGAATTTTGTTCATACTCTGGTCAGTTATACTTCTAGTAGTCGTGGGTGGTGTACACACAATTTTTTTTCGTGTGACGCTTTATTGCCTAGTTATGAGCTTTTAAAAATTAGCTAAAATTAAATTATGATTTTTTCTATGCTTCTTATTTGTATCAATTAACTATTTAAAAGAACTAAATAGTGTTGTTTATGATAGTTAAAAGGTTGTACTTTTTAATATTTTTGACGAATTCGAAATTTGAATTATTTTACGTATTGTAAACCGAAAGTGAACATTTCAAATCGATTTTTGAGTAACTTGGACAACTTTGAAGAATTATATTTTATCCTTAAATTAAAGATATAATAATCTAATAACTCATAACTCGGCAATAAAGCATCACACGAAAAAAAAATTGTGTGTTCACACCCACGTCTACTAGAAGTATAACTACTGACCAGAGTATGAACAAAATTCACGACCTCATATTTTTTTGGTTTTCCGCTTGGCGTGAAATGCCCCTAATATGACATGCAATTGTACCTTGCCACAAGATTTAACAGTCAACGTCACGAAATTTTGTATCGGGAATTTGTGAAATTGTTGCTTTAAATTCTTAATATTCTCAAGCGCTGCACTATTGTAAATTCTGTACAATTTTACGATGCCAAATGATGAACCGTCAAAACGTGAATATTTAGGGTGTTATCAGCGTTCATTTATGAAACAGAAGGTGGTAGATGGAAACAGCGTGTTCGATAATGACTTCTTTTATTTATCTGTCTATATGTGGACAGAGTTCCGTCTTAAGCTACGGTACGTTACAGAATAAATCCATCCCAAACTGCCCTGTGCGCACTATAATCACTCCGTTCGCCCCACCGCGATTGGGGCGGTAACAAAATGGCGACGCTCGCCTACATGCGTCATAACCGTCGGACGTGACGTCACAATCAACTGAATTTAATAATTAACTCGCTCGTTTGCCGGGCTCAGCTTGGCTGGGCATGGCTGGCTTGGCTTGGCTTGGCTTGGCTTGGCTGGCTCGGCACACAGCTTGGCAGATGGCAGACCGTTACATTTATAAACAGTACAATACACAATCGTTTATTCGCTACTGTTTATATTTTACATACAGCTGGGACTCTCACAAGGAGAGAGGCAAGGCCCTAAGCCAATACCTACGTTGGCAATGTCTTGGCTGGTGAATTACGTTATGACCTCGAAAAATTTTTTTTTTTTTTGAAAAATATCCATTTCCTCGCGACTCTTTTTTTTCATTGTAAAGCCAGTAGCGATGACGAAATTGTACATGAAATTATGACTTCGCTTGAAAATTTAAATCAGCAAATTTTCTTAAAATTGACATACTGAATATTCCAACTAAAATTTAAATCAGGGAATACTAGTAACATACGACGATGAAAAGATTTTCCTTTCTATTACTGTAAATTGCTGTTTCTTTTTCCAGGTAAGCTTCAATCCAATAACGTCATTTCTCTTCACGCTGGACTTCTTCATAATATCACTGAATGTAAGTAATGTAAGTTATAAATTTGTAATAGCTGTAAGCACTGTATTAAAAGTATTAAGTAATCATGTAAAATGCTCAGATATTGGTTAATCATCGTACGCATTGTTGTCCTCCATGAATACGGTAAGATATGTTAGAAGGAACTTTGAGCTGAACCACACCCCGGACACTCCACTAAAACTCCATACAAACGCCGCTGTGGAGTTACCTACTCTTCACACAAACACGCAAATATCGTTCATACACACGCGTGAATGTGTGCGTTAGAGCTAGGGCTACTGAATTGTTTTATTGAATAGTTGTGCCCCTTGAGTTCACCTGGTGGCGTAAAGTAATCTATAAACTTGCTATAATGGTGAGTTACATAAATTGAATGGAGCCAAATTATACTATATTAATTAAAAGGGTGTATGTATTCCCGCGTAAAATCGAACGAAACCGATGATAGATAGGTACCTAGATATCTATTTCTGTTAGTAGGTTATCTATATTCGAATATTATTTTACACTTACCCAAGAAGGAAATTTTATCCTGTTAGTATAATTATTCCTCCAGGCATTATCAATCCGTGCCCAAAACTGGCTGTGTAAGTTACGAACTTTGAGTTAAAAATTACTACGTTATTATAAAGCAACGTTATTTAAATTTTCTAATATTATGTTATTTTATCCTTAGGAAATTATATAAAGCTTTTAATCTTGTCCTGTTTAGTTGACGGACAGCCGTAAACAGCACAACAACTCACCATGATGATATTTCGTTAGGAATTAGATGTTCGATACCAGCCCTTCGTTGAGTTCTCCTAGCGTACTCGAAACGGCCTGAGGGGTGAGGAAGCTTGAAAGTGATGTGCTGCGACAAAAGCATGACGCTTCCACAAGATTAAAACTCAAGACCGATCAGACCCGTGCTTTTGGTGTAAAGCGTTTAACTCTTTGGCCAGCTGCCATATAACAATTTATAAGAATCTCAGCACCAAGAATACAGCAACTTGATCTAAATACGAAAGTAACACATTCCGCCGTGGTAGGACTCCTGTCAAAGTCCGCCGTGGGAAGATCTACATTTTTGCCGGTTAATCTATCGCCAAGCACTAATACGCAAACATTACCGTTTTTTGGTTCTAATAATATTAATTCTAGGAAAATTATAACGCAACAAAATAAATATAGAAAGATAAGCTTTCAATTTTTACCAGTGGTTCGTGAGATTATCGCGTGCAAATAAACAACTCTTCAACTCTATAATATTAGTAAATATTTATATTTCTCCGAAGTTTCGATTAAAAAGTATTCATTAAATATACATTTATTTAGAATATGAACTTACACAATCTAAAAGACCGGCGCCAGAGGGAATTGTGCCCAGAATGCTGGCCCCGTTGCCACGTTGAACGCCAATAATTATACGCTGAGCAAAAAATGACCTCCATTTTGTTCAGAAGTTGCATCACAAAGACGTTTAGATAAGTACCTAAAACGAGATAAATAATCTTATATCTCTAGGTGACAAACGTGCAGTGTTAGGCAGTAATTTTAATGTTTTAATCACTGTGTAGTTACTGCAGTGTGCACAGGAGCTCCATTAACTTTATTTAGCCATGACTAAAAACCAGTTTTTGTAAAAGCCGATATTCAATTTTCATTAGTTGAAAATCTAATTATGTCAAAGTCAATATACTCATTTGCTAGTTAACAGGTAGCCCATGTAATTTCAATTCCTTGTGTTGTAGTGTAAATCTCGTTGTAATTTAGTTTTGTCAATAAAGGTCCTCCAAGAGTGGAGATTGTGAATATAGGTAAACGAAGCGTTGGATGCCTTGGAATTCGATGGAAAGACGATGTACTTAAGACCACAGGCACTGGCTGAAGAAGAAAATCCAATGAAAGGTATAAGTGGCGTATCATGAGAGTCCAGCGGAGAATTACGGAGGGCTGTTGATGATGATGAATAAAGGGTCCGCCCGATTAAAAAAATACATACGGCCTGCATGAAGTGGTGGCGCTTACTGCGCATTGTTCGAGTGAATATTCGTTGTGGTGTATAAGCTGACGCCTGACCGCCATCTTGTTGCGGCCTACATAGGGGCGCGCTGACTTTTTTCTTGTTTGCCTCTTTATTTTTTGTTATTTGCTTGTATTTTCCCACTTCTATAGGAGTTTGGTAGACAGTTTTATTTTTGTATGACATATTTCAAAATTTTGTTACTGAATATCTGAAAACAAACCAATTACAGGGCTTAGAGATATAAGATCTTAGATCTCTGGGTGACGAGCGCAGTGCAGTGCTAGGTAATGATTTGGACTCTTCGTGTTCCAATAGCTGCGTGTCACTGTGCTGTTATGTGTCAGGCATGTTGCTTACCATCAGGCACATGTCCTGATCGTCTCGTCACTCCTTATTTAAGAAAAAAATAAGAACCAGTAGTAGTCTACTTATAAGATACATTTACGTTTGATCACTATGATGTTCTTATTTCTCTATCTTTGCTAGTTTACTCGTGAGAAATTGCTTCGAAATATCGGCGATGCAATTCACTATAAAATATAGGTGAACAACAGTGATAGTTTAAAACAATGTTAGGTGAAAAGATTATTGTATTTTTTATTGTGGACTCTTGTTCTTCAACATGAGCAACCCACAGAATGCTCCCACAGTGGTATTCGGAGCTTTTTATCGCAAGGAGAGAGTCAAAGCCATAATTCACCACACTGGCCTAGTGCGGGTTCTAAGTACCTACATGTCAGTTCACTCACGATGTCTTCCTTCGCCGTTTTTAAGTTAGCTGCATTCCGCACAGGCTTAAAAACCCAGTGGTGCGTGTTTGATTCGAATTCGGGGGAAATCCGGATCGGGAATTGCCATTCTCATAAACTAGATCAGCCATAGCTTGTTTTTTTAAACTACTATAAAATACTAATAGACTTAAAATAACAATAGCTAAAGTCTTACTAAAATACGAATTCTCACTCAAATAGATTGTGTAATTTACAGGCCTTTGTCCGAAAACGTTTTTAGAGCAAAGTATGGGAACTGTTGTTACTTTTATGGACACCTCGGTTATTCACGCAATCACCTCTTAGAGCACCTTGTCGGAGGCAAAGTGGAAGCCAAAAGGGGATACCGATACCTTTTAGCTGATGGCAGCCGGCGGTGAAAAATGAGGGTAAACGCCTGCTCTATTAACGACGTACATATGACGTTTTAGAAATATGATTTCTCTTCTATGGCGGTGAAAATATAGTAGGTAATAGGTGTCTTTTTGTAATATGTTTCTATACAAATTTGAAACGGTGGAACCTTTGCTAGTACTGTAGGATCCCGATTTACAAAAACCTTTTACCTAGCCGGTTAATTGATGAAAAGCATTTTATTTTCAATTTAACATGTCAACAAATACATTGCAAAGATTTTTCTAAAAAAAATCAATCCAAGAGATGATTTATTAACAATCAAACACGAAAAAAACAAAAAACTGCATTCGATAGTATGAATAGGATTTTAAATAAAATTATATCTAAAGAACCAGTGTTAAATAATAATAAATATGAAAACTAATTTCCGAATAAACAGCTCCCGGCGTAAAGGTACCCATGACGCTCGCCGAATCAATTTTTATTTTATATTAATTTTATTTTAATAGGTAGGTATATCACTGCTTTGGTTAATAGACAAAAGAAACAATCCAAAATGATGTACAGCATGTACGAGTCTATCGCTATCCTTTTCATTTTCAAGAACAAATAGCATGCGCACTCTCTTTCTTTCAATGAACGCACTTCAAACAGCTGCAATGTTGTATCCTCCTCTATCGCAGGGTATGATTCGTTAGGACCTCTCAGTCGCCGCACATGTTCACTCGCGGCAATAATTCATTTTTTATTCGACAACCGGTATTCAGGACTCATTTTCTATTTTAAGAAAAGACGAGACGAGCAGGACATGTGCTTGATGCTAAGCAACATGCCTTCCACATAACAGCATAGTGACACGCAGCTATTGGAACCTGAAGAGTCCAAATCCTTACCTAGCACTGCACTGCGCTCTTCACCCAGAGATATAAGATATTTTATCTCTATGCCCTGTAATTTCAACAGCATTAGGCAACATTGCTCTTCAAACCGGAACACAGTAAATTATGTTTGCACATTACTGCTTGGCTGCAGAATAATTGGCAAAGGTGTGGTACTTCCCCACACGGACTCTGCAAAGAGTCCTATCACTACAAAATCGCAGACAACCCTTTACCACCGTGCTAGCAATGAAATAACCTTAATTTAATTTAAATCATTTACCAGACCGGTGTAAGTTATAATTGCAATGTATACCAGCCTACCCAACAGTTGTGACGGGAATAAAATAGTCAACCTAACGTTTGCATATTCTATGGGCTTCATACTCGCGATTGGTATTGAATTTGCATATTAACCAAATAAGTGAAATATTTAAAATAGTAAAGAGCTTGCACACTTGCTGAAAAATGAAATAGAAATGAAAACGAGCTCTAACGAGAGTAAGTCTAGCAAGGATAAAAAAGTAAAAATGTGTAAGGAACAGATAATGTGTAGTTCAAACTAAAAATTGATGGGCAATTACAAGTTTGAGTTTCGATAATCTGATACTCCCGCGTAGTGTTTGCAGCATTTTATGTGTGAAATAAAATACCAGACATTTATTCAGTCTGACGGCGATATGACAAATTGCGTAACTGCAGAATACTACACCCACAGTAATTTGAACTTTACCTCGTAAAAAAAATGGCAAAACGTTTATTTCACCACAGTGTGTACTCACGCATGAAACTCTGAAACTTGATAGATTGACGATATACGAAAGCAATGCCTGGCGAAAAAAAGACCTGCGTCCAGCAGTGAAGTAGGATATGATAATGACATTAATACTAAAGATGAAATTTTTATTTCTGTCCGATAAAATAAATAAATTACGTTAAAAAACTGTTCTACGCCTGTGCTATGTTGTTTGATAAACAGTAGGTATTATACAAATGTAAATATTACACGGGACGTGATTTATGACGATCTAAATATCTATTTTCATTACCTCGATCTTCGATACCTCAAATTATATTTTAGACCGTGTTTAAATCCTGTACATATAATGTAACAATATTAAAACTATCGTTCTACTATTAACTAAGCTGTAATTCTACTAAAATTATAAATGTGGAAATTTTTGATGTTTATTGGTCAATCATGTCGGAACATATGAAAGAACAGCTCATACCTAAGCTTCTTTCCAGAGTGGGGAACTCGCTTAACATCTAGCAAGATGGCAAGGGAAATCCTAACAAATGACAAAATTACACATTGTGTAAAAGTTGAAAGTGAAAAAAATGTGTTTTTTCGATAATAAATTTGCACATGACCGTTATCTCGGGACGATGAGGTACATGACAGAGCGCGCTAACCTAAAAAAAACGATTCACTCTAGCCTTGAAGACATCCAAATTATATCCATCAAGAAAGCCGACCATCAACCAACATCTACCGACTAAAACGGAACTCACTCTACGATAACATAATTCCGTGCGCCTGAAGTTTGGGAGGGCACATCCATTGATTTATATCGATGGAGGCTAGCACATTTTCCTGATGAATAGATTTTTTTTATAGGTTTATACTTGAACGCCATATCGCCGGATGTTAAGCTACGATGAGACGACGGTTCTACTATGGAGCGAACTTTGTGTTTTCAAGTGTTTCGACTGTCCGTTAACTCTTGTCTCTTCCAGGTAAGTACGCTCCATCGTAGACCGCATAGTCGCTAACGAAACAGCGGTCAAATGCAACCCTTTTATTGTTAAGTCAACTTAACGATGCAATAGTTCACTAACGAGTGTTTATTAATTGTTACATTAAGCACCAGTATCGAATACAGACATACCCTCATGTCGTCACTTTTATATATCTTATTTTTACATTTTCAACAACATGTAATAACATAGTTGAAAATGTTAAATTATTAAGAATTCAGATCACACTGTATACCCACAACAGGTATTACAGTATTCAAAAATTACTATTGTGTCAGAAGATGAAGATAGCAAATATTGTTTCGTTGGAAATGTATGGGAGAAAAGTTAGAAACACGCATACCACGTTTTAGTGTCGTCCAGCGCCATCTATCGCCAAGTGAATAATTAATAAAAATAATACGTAAAGCAATGTTATCAGCCATTCTTGAAAACGCTATGTACATAAGAAGCGTCCGTATACATATTATTAACTAGCAGAGCCCCGCGGTTTCACTCGCGTGGTTCCCGATCCTGTTCATTTTCCGGTATAATAAATTAGTAGGTAAAAACACGCTACAAAAGATCCACGTAAAATGTAAGACAACTTTTTTTTAATGAATGGCAAGACAACTTTTCTAAAAGTACGTGGTAACGGTGGTAACGAAACTTGTCATACTGACTGCAAATGTCAATAATATGCAGTCAGTCAGTATGTCACTAAAATATTACTATACTGTACCTACGTGAAAATGAAATGTAAACAAAAGCAGTGCCCCGCTGCTTCAGTAGTAGTAGTTCCCGGTCCTGTTATTTTCCCGGGATAAAAAGTAGCCTATGTGTTATTCCCGACCATTATCCATCCACGTACCAAATTTCATCCAAATCCCGTCGGTAGTTTTTACGTGAAAGAGTAACAAACATCATCTATCCATACATACTGACAAACTTTCACGTTTATAACATTGGTAGGATTATTATAAATATAGCAATTGGAATATGAAGAGTATATATAGATCGTTATCTAGCACTGCACTGCGCTCGTCACTCAGAGATATGTCTTTTGTTTCTATGCCCTGTAACTTAAATGGAAACATTGCGCTTTAAGCCGGAACATAGTGATGTTTTCACATACTGCTTGGCGGTAGAATAACCAGCAAATGAAACAGAAACAGCGATAATGCCTAGACAGTTCAGTAGGGTAGGGCTATCGCAAATAAAAACGCTTATTAATAATTTTTTATTAAATCTAACCTAGTGGTTTGTCTAACGTTTTATGGTATCAAAATTATAATAAATAAAATATATGACAAAAATGAAGAAAAATTTACATTATTTTGTAAATTAACTTTTGTTTTGTGACATTATTAATGAATTTTTTATCATGTTCATCAATTTTCATCATCAACAGTAAATAATTTAATCATGCTGGACGTAGGCCTCTCCTATAATACGCCACTCAGCCCGATCTTCGATCTACCGTTGCAATCCGCCACCAGCCGTCTTTCGTATATCATTACATCTAGTCTCAGTGCCTCCTACTCTAAGTATTTGCGGTCCCCGGTCCAGAACCCGTCTACCCCAACGGTTATCAGGTCTGCGAGAGATGTGACCGGCCCATTGCCACGTCAGTTTGGTAATAAGCTGAGCTATGTCGGTTACTTAGGTTCTCTAACGAATTACTTCATTGCAGATGCAATCCCTCAGAGAAACCCCAAGCATAGCTCTTTCCATAGCTCGCTGAGCGACTTTGAGCTTTCAGACCATTTTGACTGTCAGTGTCCACGTTTCAGCACCGTAGGTCATAACAGGTAGGACGCACTGGTTAAATACTTTTGTTTTGAGACTTTGTAAGATGGGTGACGAGATGACTCGACGAAGTTTCCCGAACGCTGCCCAGCCTAGCTGGATTCTTCTCATGGACTCACTCTCAAAGCTATATCTACCTAGTTCGGGCGCCTGCGTTAAGTAAACGTATCTCTGAGACCTACTCGTATCATGGGAGGATATTGCCCATGGGCATGCGGGTTAGTGACCACAGGGGCACAACTTCTTGTACCGGTGACGTTGCTGCCCATCACCGGCCGAGATTTAAGTTGTGCCGTTACTGTGATGATTTAATTGCCTTCAGTCGGTTCCCCATTTGTGGGCTCTTATCACAGGCAGGGTAGACCGATGCCATATTCTATATCCGGGCACCAGGGCCAAATATAATAATATAAATAATGTAATAAAACAGAGTAAATAATGAAATGTATCAATATAATGAAACGACGAAACCCCATCGAGTAGACAATAACAAGGGTCTGATAATGAAGCTGGAAGATGGCCATTGGAATTCAGTTATTAAACGACTTAATCCCATCAAGTTTGGGCTTGTATTATTCCCCTTGGTGAGTACTTTGCCGCTAGATGGTAACCAGGGTCTGATGATGAAGTATAGAATATAGCCATGGGAAATCAGTTATTAAACGGCATATCGCCATCGAGTTTGGGTTCGTTTTATTCGGCTTGATGAGTACTTTGCCCCCAGACAGTGCCCAGTGTCTTATGATGAAGCTGGAGAATGGCCATTGGAACTCAGTAATTAAATGACATAACCCCATCGAGTTTGGGTTCATTTAACTCGCCTTAATGAGTGCGTTGATGCTAGATAGACACAACACCATTGAGCTTGGGCTCGTTTTATTCATCTTGATGAGTGCTTTGGTGCAAGATGATGACTAAGGACTGATGATGAAGATAGAATATGGGCATTTGTACTTTGCCGTTATTAACCGACATAACCCCATTGAGTTTGGGTAGGTTTCATTCGCCTTGATGAATACTTTGTCGCTAGGTGGTGACCAAGTTCTGATGATGAAGCTGGAAGATGGCCGTTGCAACTTAGTTTTTAAACGACATAACCCCATCGAGTTTGGGTTCGTTTTATTCGGCTTGGTGAGTACTTTGTCGCTATATGGTCGGATGATAAAGCTAGAATATGGCAATTAGAATTCAATAATGAAACGACATAAGCCCATTAAATTCGGACTCGTTTCATTCGTCTTGAAGAGTGCTTCCAGCTTCATTACCAGAGCCTGGTTCCCACCTAGCGACAAAGTAATAAAGTATATGTCAAACTTATACTTTAATATTACAAAAAGCCCAAAAAAAACCCTCTACGGCTTTTATGAATTTTGTAGACTGCTCGACAAGTTATTTTCACCCCCATTACCGAACATTTACTGCTAAACTATATTATTATTTGAGGACACATAAAGTATTACACAAAACTGTTGCCGTGGCCAGATTTCGGCCCAGAATACATAATCACCAATCAAACACCGTGTATTTCACTTCCTCTCTCGCTCGTTCCTTTGTCGTCAATAGATTTTGACGGCAGGAAAAATGACGTGTATAGTTTCTGAACGTCAGATGAAACACTTCTGAACACTGGGAAGTCCATGACGATGACGGGTACAGTCAAACGGTATATTGCTGTTTCTATGAGCTCAGAGTTTCGGTGCACTCTATGTGTACTCGGCTTGGAACTTGCTGTTTGGAATCAACATTTGCTTAATTCTACGAAACCTACGATATTACGGGCTGAAAATGCATGAGCTGTGATGTTTCGCAGTTGCGGCGTTTACCTTATAGCGAATACGCTAAAGTTTATACAGTGAAATTATGTGTCATGTCACACAACACGTGCATAGCATAAGTAGCCCAATTTATCTTTCTATTACTGAGACTGGGGTCATCTTTCATGGAGAAAGTAGAAGCCGGAATCCTCCACGCTGGTCCATAGTGAGTTGGCGGATGACCAAAGGCATCCAAAGATGTACTTCTTGGATTTATTTTCTCTTTCACGGTTATAGCCAGTAGTGATGATAACCTTGAAAATCTGCACATGGGATAATACTCAAAGATGCAGGGGGATTCGAAACTACGATACGATTCGATTATGAGGTAGACTATCTGGCCACCGTATTATCGTATAGGCCACGGCTTCAAGCCACACCCCTAACACATAATTTATTTTCTCCGAGAAAACAAAACCCGACTTCAATTTAAAATTAAATTCAAAAACTCGACCAAATTTAATAAGAAGCCATCACTAAGTCGTCTAGATAAATCAAAGTAAATTTTAGTATAAATTTCAAAAACCGCCACATCAATTTCGACATAATTTACGAGTATATGGGGCTAAATTAATTGAAATTAATAAAACTCTAAATTATCATCGATCAAACAAAAAAAATAACCATCAAAATCGATCCACAATTGCCGATGCTATCGCGTAACATAACACACTAAAGGTAGCGACTAACATGAGCATTTTGGCCATATCGTATGTTCGAGGCGCTCGGCTCAAACATACGATATGTAACGTGGTGTAACGTAACACGCCCGTGTTACGTTACGGGATTACCTGACTCACCTGTATGTACCTTGGTCGTGGCGGACACTATGCTCGACTGCGCTCCGCCATTGGTACTCAAAATGTCGGATAACGAGTTGTATTTCTGGGCTCTGTGATTTTACTAAATTATTCCTTACTCCAAATGAAGAAAAAAAACATAAACGTTATTGAATTTCTAACTTGTACGAAATTTAACGGATGGTGCATGCTTCATTTTTATGCATTTTCATTTTTCATGGTTGCACTCTTGTACTGATAAAATCAGGGCGTAACGTAACACTCAAAGGGATTCGCGAAAATACCGACAACCGAGTGGAGCCCGTGGCGCTCGCAGCGAGCGAATCGGCTCGCTGTACTGACCTGTAACATGTGGTCCCATTTCAATATTATTGAAATCGGTGTAAATATTTTATGAAATATCCATTTTATAATACGAAACCTCTGCCTTATTGGAACAGTGATTTCATATGAAATTTATATTCCGTGCAAACAGAAATGTGCAAACATCACTGTGTTCCGATTTGAATGGCAGTTCTGGGTGATGAGCGAAGTGCAGGGTAGGGAAGGATTTGGACTCTTCACGTTCCAATAGCTGCGTGACATTGAACTGTTAAGCCGTGTATCCACTAGGGAACATTTAGCGCGCGACATGTTGCACAACAAGTTGCCCGAGAGCCCGCAGCTTTTTGTTGAACAACGTCGTCTGTCTACGCATCTGGTAGTCGTCGTCAACATGTCGACATTTTTTTAAATAGCTTTAATAGTCTTTAGGGGAATTCAGCTGGGTTGGGTAGCATTCGAAAAACTTCGTCGAGTCTTCTCGTCACCCATCCCACAATGTCTGAAGACAAAAGTATATAATCAGTCATGGCTTACGGTGCTGAAACGTGGACACTAACAGTAAAAGCAGTCCGAAAATCCAAAGTCGCTCAGCGAGCTATGAAAAGAGCTAGGCTTGGAATTTTTCTGAGAGATTGTATTCGTAATGAAGTAATCCGTCAGAGAACCAAAGTCACCGACATAGCTCAGCGCATCAGCAAGCTGAAGTGGCAGTGGGCTAGTCATATCTGTCGCAGAACCGATAACCATTGGGGTAGACGAGTTCTGGAGTAGAGACCACGAATCGGCAAACGTAGTGTAGGACGCCCTGAGACTAGGTGGAGTGACGATTTACGGAAGGCAGCTGGTGGCAGTTGCAAACACAAAGCCGAGGATCGGGCTGAGTGGCGTATTATTAGAGATACGGCCTATGTCCAGCAGTGGACTGATTATGATGATGATGAACATGTCGACAGAAAAAATAATTTTGATTTCAGCGGCAGTGGTTATATACAATATAGTTATTTTTAACGATAGGGGCTCGGGAAGTACTGGTCCGAATTGAAAGATTATTTTTCTATCGGATAGTCCATTTATCTAAGAAGGCTATAATAGGGTATAGAACATAACGCTACTATCAATACAAGCGGAGCATGACTCACGAATGTAACAAAAACGGGGAAAAAATATTCCTACTTGAGAGTTTTTGTAGTGTGCTTTGACATGACAGCATGCATCTAAGATTGCGTCATTGAATGTAAACCTTTGAATCAAATTTGTTTCTAAATCTGAGTTGGTACGACCAATTTCCGACAGGTGGCGTAGCAGGTAGCTGAAGAGGTTTTTCGTTTGAAAGCGATATTATCAGGAATGACTGAACCGGTTTCAGTCATTCTTTGACCGTTGGATATGTACGGGATCCTGTTGGGTGCTATATAATGTACCACGGGCGAAGCCGGGGCGGATTTAGTATGTAATTTACCTAACTATTCGTGGTTTTGGTACAGTTCGATTAATTTGAGCACTCGTTCGTTACACCACACTTCGGACATTGTTGCGCGTCACGTCTCCACTCAACAACAATTTATGTTCAACTACTCGTAACAGTGCTCTTTAAACAAACAACAAGCCGCGTGTCATATCGAGCGCTGTTATGCAGCGTTGCCGCACATGTTGAGCGTCACTTGTCGCGCGCCATATGTTCCTGGATACAAAGCATTATGGGCAGGCGTGTCAGTTGCTTACCATCAGGTACATGCCTTGCATTTCGCAGCACTCTCTAGTAAAAAAAAAACATCTATGCTAAAAGTACTGCCACTTAAAAAGGTTTTATAAAATCTCAAAGGCACAAAGTTTTGACTTTGATGTCTCTCTGTCTGTCTGTGTGTCTGTCTGTGGCACCGTAGAGCTCAAACGGATGGGCCGATTTCGATGCGGTTTTTTTTAATTTGAAGGTTAATATCCGTGCGGATGTTCTTAGCTATGTTTGGTTAATGTTTGGCCGCCTCCACAAAATGGCGGACAAAATATTTCTTCACAACCTACCTCAATATGGGTATCAAATGAAAGGGCTTGAGTAGTAGAACATTATACATTATAATAAATTTCAAATCCAAGATAGCCACCACCACAAAATGGCGAATTATATTATTTTTTTCATTACTACCACAATATAGGTATCAAACGAAAGGGCTTGAGTAGTAGAACACTATACATTATAATTAATTTCAAATCCAAGATGGCCACCACCACAAAATGGTGAATTATATTATTTTTTTCATTACTACCACAATATGGGTATCAAACGAAAGGGCTTGACTAGTAGAATACTTTGCACTAGGACAAATTTCAAATCCAAGATGGCCGCTCCCACAAAATGGCGAAATACATTTCTTTTCTGAAAACTCCTTTAATATGGGTATCAAATGAAAGGGCTTGACTAGTAGAATGTTGTACAGATAACAAATCCTAGGTAGTCGGGGGTTAGTCAAAATTTGTACTTATTCTTATTTGGTCGGGGGTTAAAAACAAGACCCATCATAATTGATTCACAATACGTCACACGTTCACGCTTAACCATTCATGAAACACAAGAACTGAGGAACGAGTTTGTAATCATAATAACGGCTACAAATTACAAATAGTGAGGTAGTCTGTAGGAATTGCGTGTATTGAGCACTCGTGCTCGCTAAAATGCTCTCTTGGCGGTGGTGACGTCGGGTCGTTATCTTCCCTAAACTATGGCCGAGGAGAGCGAGGGCTGGCACACACTCGTGATCGGTTACTGCTTTTTATAGTACCTATAGAGTGACGAGACGATCAGGACAGGTGCCTGATGGTATATGCCTGTTTGCTGAAGCTAGACTACTTATGATGCGATATTCATTTGAATTGTATAAATTAGTATAGTAATGGTATAGTTAGAATCTTCTTCATGAAGACCTTATCTATTATGTTTAATTTTTTAGAAGACAGTGCAGTGTAGTTTGAAAAACAATCCACCTCTGACTATTGCAATAGTTGCGCTTGTTTTAATGGCTCAATGTAAAATGATCATTATGAGTAAATTTATATGGTTTACATTGGCGTAAGAAGTTCGCAACTCTAAGAATAAAGTGGAACAACGAACATTTTTCGTTCGGAATTGTGGTATCAATTTGATAATCCGGCAACGATAATGCATTTGCTTAAAATAAATGCATTTCTGAATGGCGCCTACTCATGATGTCACCTAGAGAGAGGCCTAGTGCAAGGTGCAAGTGCATCTGGCTAGATTTATCTACCAGGAAAACATGGTAACCTAAGACGTTTCAGAACACAAGCTGTCTCATCGTCGTCACTGCATGTTTATTTCATAAGGGGGCGAGGCGGGCATACATTGAGAACAATCCTACTCGAATTGGCTGAGATTGTAAGGAGCCTATTTTCTGGTATCCGATTGGTTAGCTAATACCTACGCTCAAAACGTAGTACTTTTTGAGCTATATTTTGTTTCAACACTAAGCTTATTTGGTTTACAAAAATCAGGTATGATGCAATAATTGCATCTTCTTAAATATTCATCCCTTGGCTACCCCTAAATAAACAAACCCCTTGTATGCACTCGTGAAGTAGTTGAATGTTGGTGCAATTGAGTGCAACGTTATACCAGGGGAACATAAAGAGTAAAGAACTAAATTCCTAAAGGAAGTCTCGAGTAGTTGAGGACGGGTGTTGCATTTAGGTGAACAACTTATCACAAAATCTATCAAAAAGCTAGCCGAAAATATTACAAGTAGGTACATACTTAAAGTAGTAAATTATCATAATTATATATGAGTGTTTTAGCCGTCATCGTTGATCTATTTATTAATTAGTAAACTGTATAAATAAAACCAACATTAATTATACCTATATCTATTTACTTTCTATTAGTATAACTTTATCCAGAAGTTTTTTACAGCTAAACATCTTTAGCAAGAGAACCGAAGAGGCTTTGTGGCACATTTGCTGCAGTCGAGGTGCATTTTCAACAGACATCAACAGAATTCCACGAACTAATAAATTAACTAATTACGTATATTAACTAATTGAAATTGAATATAAATTATTACCTTCATTACAAATACATTTTATAGAGCTACGCCGAAAAAGTAGCCGTTATGTAATTATTGAAATTAACAAAGAAACTAAATTATATTTGATGAATTTTAAATCATATAAAATTAACAAATATAGGTACATTTTAAGTTAAAAAACCTAACAATTCGAATTCACTATTGTCTTCTTTTGGTTTACGGGATAGTTCATGATATGGTTCATTTTGCAAACTTTAGTAGCAAAATTTACAAAATGAGTCATATCATGAACTGGTGAATATTTTTAAATACAAATCTTTATTGCTGTTTGTAGGTAAGATAAGATGATACAAAACATTTTAAAAGTTGCCCCATACAAACTGGTCTTTGCGAGAGGCATGCAATATGTCTGGCAAGACAATTTGTTATAGTCTTAATTTATTAATGAAAAAAATTTAATAATGGTCAGCTGATTAAAATATTCTTCTTCCTCATCTTCTATTAATTTCTGGTTTTTATTTATGTCAACTGATTCTTCATCTTCGATTCATTTCTGGCTTCTATTTGGTTGTGATATATATGTATGAGATAAATGCTTGTGGAGCACAATTTTGCCAACGTCTTGTGTTTCATCATGATATTGTCTTGTGTTTTTGAGTTTGATCAGTATGTCCATTCAGGGCCTAAGGTGTTGCAGTAGTAGATAGTAGTGACATAATAAAATTATATTTGTCTTGTATTTCAACGCACCTTAAGAAAAGGCAAAGTCTCAATAATTTAAATATGAGATGTATGTATTTATGAACACCGGCTCTCCTATTTCCATTGCATTGCATTTCCATGCAACACTGTAGTTGCAGCAGGGTAGTTTCACCAGGACACAAGCAGTTCTGAAAAGATGTATGATCTCAAAGAAAATGTAAATTCAATGAATTTGAAATCAATTCAATAAATTTAAATTGTATTCCCGATCGATGAGAAACTAAACATATGTACATTTCCCAGTATAACATGAACCAAAGATTCGCTGCGATCCAGCTGATTCATAGCTCAAGTTTTGAGGCCGTCTGTTTACGGTCTGAGTAATGATCATAGCGGAATTACAACCTATGATGTCACACTGTGTCGTGCACTTTATTTCGCAAGTGTGTGTTCATAGCATTGTTATGGGATGTAGGTGTACATCAAAAAATTACGTTAAGTAAATTGACTAAGTAAAATTGGTGCAAGGTTTTTAATTGCTTTTAATATGGTTATAGATGTAGGTTATTTGTCTAGGAAATTGATTGTAGAGCATCTATAGTTCACTTAGTCAAATAAAGTTGATTGCATAATATCTTAAAGTAAATATAGCTATTTTAAATGTTAAATATTGTTGCAATGTGGGTTACATTCGGTTGACCCTGTATCGAATTGGCGGAACGCCGATGAATGTATATTAAAAATGAAATTCTCTAATTTTTCTATAGTTTTTATATTTTGCTATTGTAATATACTTCAGCATGGTAAATGGTCTAAAAAAAACATTAGCCAAAATGCCAAGGCACAATTTTCAGCAAATATTTGAAGCGGATGGCTATTTTATTCAACGGACCAAAAAAGTATCGAGTGTTGCATGGAAATCAGCAAAGATATCGTCGCTCTGTCACGGTCACGGTCACGGTCACTGTCATTTCCATACAAGACACAGATTCGTTGCAACATTGTAGCTTGTTCAAGGTATTTCTACCAGGAGATCAGAATGATTCAAAAGATGTTGGGATCACTTGGAATACCGGTAGGAGTGTAGTGGGGAGGGTAGAACAACACATTCGAAAACCAATAGAGCTCAACGGTACGATGTAAATCGAAAAGAAAATCGTGGTTATTTTTACTAAAAATGTATTGTTTTAAAACGTTGGTGGGCTTATCTCACAAAAATATCTAGCGTAAATATATATAATCGTAAATACATACATATTAAGACCTAAATAAATAAATTATCACAATAATTATCGTAGATTGCAGACCGACTTATTACTAACTGAGCCACAAAGCTAAGTAGTATTTTCTTGTAGAAATATAAATTAAAAACAATGTGTAGCTTGGTTACATTTAGACCAAACGAGTGAAACATTACGGAAATTTATACGCGCGTTGAAGTGATAAATATCATGTTGCATTCTCCATACTTCAAAAACCTCTTCATTAACAAAACTGTATTACAATGAGAACTACACTACATACCGTTGTAAGTGATGAAAACGTCTAGGCTGTGTAATGCGTTGCCTGAGTGGGTTTATCCCGATGCTTACAATACTTATTGGTGTCTTCAAATCGAGAGTGACGGTTTTTAACCCCCGACCAAAAAAGAGGCTATAAGTTTGACGTCGATGTCTGTCTGTCTGTATGTCTCTGTGTGTGTCTGTCTGTGGCACCGTAGAGTTCAAACGGATCGACCGATTTCGATGCGTTTTTTTTATTGGAAGGTTAATTTCCATGTGGATGTTCTGTGGATGTGTTTGATTCAAGATGGCCGCCAACACAAAATGGTGAATTGCATCATTTTTTTACTACTACCTCAATATGGATATACAAGAACAAAATTCATATTTTTGACTAACCCCCGATTTGTTATCTGTACAACATTCTACTAGTCAAGCCCTTTCATTTGATACCCATATAAGGGAGTTGTGAAAAATGTATATCGCCATTTTGTGGAAGCGGCCATCTTGTATTTGAAATAAGTCATAGTGCAATGTATTCTACTAGTCAAGCCCTTTCGTTTGATACCCATATTGAGGTAGTAGTGAAAAAAATAATATTATTCGCCATTTTGTGGTGGCAGCCATCTTGGATTTGTTTTTTTATAGTGTATGGTATTTTACTAGTCAAGTCCTGTTATTTGACACCCATATTGAGGTAGGTTGGGAAGAAATATTTTGTCCGCCATTTTGTGACGGCGGCCATCTTGAATCGATATTAACCAAACATAGCTAAGAACATCTGCACGGATATTAACTTTCAAATAAAAAAACCGCATCGAAATCGGCCCACCCGTTTGAGCTCTACGGTGCCACAGACAGACACAAACACAGACAGACAGACAGACAGACATCGACGTCAAACTTATAACACCCCTTTTTTTGGTTGGGGGTTAAAAATGAAAGGGCTTGACTAGTAAAGTACAAACAATACACTATGACAAATTTCAAATCTGAAATGGCCGCCACCACAAAATGGCGAAATACATTTCTTTTTTCACAACTCTCTCAATATGGGTATCAAATGAAAGGGCTTGATTAGTAGAATGTTGTACAGATTACATATCCGAGGTAGTCGCGAGTAAATCAAAAATTTTAATTTATTTCTGGTTCGACCGCATCGTCGCTTAACGCGAGATGAAGGTCAAGTGTAAACCTATAAAAGTTTAAAAACAAACAAACGTACAAAACCTTAACCTTAACAAACCCTTTTCTTACGGGACAAGCTTGAAAAACGGGCACTGGTTTCTGGTTGACGTAACAAAAATTCAAGCAAAACGGTTTGATATATTTTTACGTCAAGCCGAAAAACGGAATAGGTATGTCATTAGAATGAGTGCGTTTCCGATGGACAAAAAGTTTTGAAATAGAAAATCAAACAGTTTCTTCTAGGTGAGGCGAGCTGACAAACAAGCGCAAACCTGTCCTTGACAATGAAGTAAATAATATATGTTCAAGCGGGTCTATGGCACAGACGGTTCGATCAAACATTATTTGACAACTTCCCTTACACACAGGACAAATAATATTTATTTCCAAAACTTTTTCTGAAATAAACGTTTACATGATGCAGTTGTAAAACTATGTGCCAAAATGTATTTAGCATTTAACAAATTAGATGAAACAGTTCAGATAGGCATAAGCGTTATTTATTGTCTTCAGAATTTTAAAGTTTCCTCAAAATCGATCGTGTATCTTCAGGTTTAGAGCACCCTCTCCCCGCACCCCCGTAAGGTTTAATCGTGAATTAATGTTTCGGAAATTTCCATTTCAATATTCACAGATCGTAAAATTATCATTCGACGCCACTTTTTCCATCACAGTCGCTTCTGTTTTGTTGAGAAGAAATAGCAAACAAAATATACGTATAACATGTCTCGGCCCAGAGTGGTGTCGGCAGCTAAATAGGTGACCGCCGAGGGTAGGGTGAACGGTGGCCGAACTGATACAATCCCTCGGGGACCTACGTAGATACCTTTCCCTTCTTATAACGCTCTCGCGAGCCGACCTACTTACTTACTGAAATGGGAGCCACGGGGCGAGCCCCACTGAGTTCTTGCTTGGGCCCTTTATTTGATATATTTTCGGGGTGTTAAAACGCTATTGATTGCTAACGCAACGTGACCGCGCTCGGAAATCCCAATTTCTCTTCTACAAATAACTCGCATTATGTTCGATTTATTTTGATTATATTTTTATTAATCGATTTGGGAACGTAGCATACGTTCCCAAATTTTCTTTATTTTGGACTTGACGATACAGGAATTGTCTTGTGTGTTTTCAACCTTTGATCTGTCAATGGCAGCTTTAATTCACTTTCACTATGTTCCTGATTTTATACAAACTGTTATTACCTAACTGTTCATCACTATAACCTAGGATAAACATTTGTGTGATGAATGCGGGTGTTTGTTTTTTGTCTGGGTGTTTCTAAGTGTGTTCTCGACCGAAATAGCCCCAAAAAGCTCATAAACAACACTCTTCTACGAAAAGACTTCTAGTATGTTCTAAGTAGTAGCAGTGATTTATTTGCCCTTTAATATCTCTGAACACATTGCTATTGAAACAGGAACACAGTAGTTTTTAAATATTTCTGCTTGGCGGTACAATAGCTGGCAAAGGTGTGGAGCTTCCCAGGCAGGCTTCTGTAAAACGTTAGCATGTCACGATACCTACAGATAACAATGAAAGTTAGGAACAATGGTGGGAAAAAGACGAAAACTCGGCAATGTTATTTCTCGGTATGATCTCATTTTATGGGTGAATGTCGCCACACGATTTGTGACTTCAAACTTCCAAATCGATGAGTTTTATAGTTACATGAGGGCGATTTCCAAATTAAGTTAAATAAAAATAAAAACGTCTTAATCTCAGAAACTACTGAACCGATTTCAAAAATTCATTCACCGTTAGATATGTACGTGAACCCTGACTGCCACAGGTTATATATTATGTACCACGAGCGCAGCCGGGGCGGACCGCTAGTACATAATATTTTCAACGCAAGAAGTATTAAATGAAAAGTTAATTTTTACGTTAATTAATTTTTAATTTTAATTTTTAAGTTAACTTTTAAGTTTGTTATAATGTTTACCAATGTGTTGACTAGCTAACTACAGGTGACGTTTTTTCGTGACTGCATGCGCGCGTTGTAATTAAAGTGTATCTTCAATCAAAATACTTAAAGTACAACAGTAAACTCCAGAAATTATAAAAAGAACAATTCATTTAGACTTAACTAAATTAAAACAAAATTTCAACAATTTACTCGTAACTTTAACTGAATGGCGATGCTTAAATCTTAGGCTAAATGAACGTCAGCATTTTGGTATTTGTTTTCTGGCATTTACAGGTGTGCTGCCGTGCTGTATTTGTAGCTATATTTGACTAACAAGTTAAATGTGCAACCTATTTAAATTAATAATAAGAATATCATTTTCACGTTATATAATTCAATTTAAAAATCAAGATTTTTAAATTTTGCCTTCATGTTTACGCGCCGAATATTGTAAAATCTTTATTACTACGATATTGTTTTCCTACGTGGGCTATTTGTTGGCTGTATTACATTCTAATGTTAGTTTATTTTATAAAGCTCTATTCCAGATTTACACATTTTTACAAAATTACCTTAAATTGTAGTTTTTAAACGTAGCCACATGTTTTTGTTTTATGTAGTGTTTGGTGTGCACAATTTTGGTGTATAAGTGTTAGTCAGTAATGAATAATATTAGTGTCTGTCTGAGTATATCATGCAGGAATCTACTGTAAAAGGTTTCAGATCCAAACCTAGTCCAGTCTGGGCTACTGTACAAAGTAACAATGTAACTCTTAGAATATTTTTTCTTTGTAATTTCCAATTGAGTTGTGCTTCACGTTGCTAGGCGCACTGACATCAGAGGCAGTAGATTTGTGCCCGAGTGGCTGCCGAGACAAGGTAAGCGGTTTAGTAGTCGTAGGACTCTTGGCAGAGTCCGCCTGGGGAAGTACCACACCTTTGCCAGTTATTCTACCGCCAAGCAGTAATGTGCAAACATTACTGTGTTCCGGTTTGAAGGGCAATGTTTCCAGAGAAGTTACAAGGCTTAGAGATATAAGATCTTAGATCTCTGGGTGACGAGCGCAGTGCAGGGCTAGGTAATGATTTGGACTCTTCATGTTCCAATAGCTGCGTGTCACTGTGCTGTTATGTGTCAGGCATGATGCTTACCATCAGGCACATGTCTTGATAATCTCGTCACTCTTTATTTAAAAAAAAAGCGGAGAAGGAGGTCCAGCTGCAAGATGGGTCGACAATACCGCTTTCAACGCGGGTCGGGCCTGGCAATCATTTAATTTTCTCTGAAAAAAAAACCGACTTCAATTTAAAACTTAATTCAGACACGCGACTATATTTCATATTATGGAGCTATAACTACGTCGCCAAATAAATTAAAGCAAAATTTCGTTTTTTATGTAGAGGTATATTATTTCAAAACTCGCCTCTCAGCTTTCCATAAAATTTAAATAGGATTATCCTAGAAGTATTTTCTACGAAACCATAAAAGAATTTTCGAAATCTATTCACGGCTAGCGGAGCTATCATGTAGCATACATACAAAAAAAACAACCGAATTTTCCGCCATTTGTGAAGTAAAAGTGAAAAAATGTGAAAAATATATGCGACGTGACTTCACATAACAGCTAAGAAACATTAATTTAAATAATGTGATTTAAAACGATGAAAATTACTTTTTGCGTGTATGATGAACCATCTATTAAATACCAACAAAATTGGTTTTAAGTAGTGTTTGTGAACTATGTAATATTCTCGATAATTATAAACTCTATACTTTTATATTTTCTAGTTTTCTATTCATACTCCACAGAGTTCGTTAACAACCAAGCGACGCCTTTTCTTAAGCGTCGCTCTGCAAAACAGATAAAAGTGTAATTAATTATCACAGCGTCCTGCAGAAATAATGCAAACCCTGATAGTAAAATAGTTTCAGGTCAATTTTCCAAGAACTTTAAAAAATACTACTTCAACAAGAAGAACCACTGCCTAGCACTCCACTATGCTCATCATCTGGAGTTATAAGATGATGTATTTGATCCTTGCACTGTATTTTAGCTGGAAATATTACATTTTAGTGCTTGGCGTTAGAATAGCTGGCAAAGATTTGCTACTTCCCCACCCTACCTACCTAGACCCTAGGCGTACTCTTCAGAGAGTCCTCCTAAGTCCTGAACATCGCCGAAAAATTGCAAGCCAATCGGTTTTTAATCGGATACATATCGGAGAGTGTGATACTGATTTACATGATCTAATACCACCTTGCCTTTTTTTCTATCGGAATGCTCGTAGTTCGACAGCGACATCGTTTCATGGTTGATGTTCTAAAGACACGAACGAAGAGACTTGACTCTATTTTTGTGATAAGAACGTCTAGGCTGTGGAATACTTTGGCTGAGTGGGTTTTCCCCGATGGTTACAATCTTTGTGTCTTCAAATCGAGAGGGAATCGGTTTCTTCTAGGTAAACACTTTCCAATGTAGGCCCCATCGTCGCTTAACATCAGGCGAGATGGCGGTCAAGTGTGAGCCTATAAAAGGTAAAAAAAGCCCTACTACTATGGAATACTTGTAAATAAATATTAAAATTATTTCCTGTAAATATTACAAATGCGAAAATTTGTGAGGATAGATGTTTGTTACTAATTCAAGCGGAAGGACTGAGGGAATCTGAATTTTTTGGACTGGAAATTTATAGTCTGGAATAACACACATTGGCTACTGTATTACTGTTTATCCTGGGTAAATTACGAGAACGGGAACAACCCGGGTAAAACCGCGGGGAGCTTCTAATGTATCATAAAAAATAACGCAAAAACTATTGTTAATTTATTTCCAATTCACGCAACAGTTAGGTACAGTGTCGTAGCAGTCATCACCAATGACCACTGATATATCATACTGATGAGAGTCATTGTTTTACAACTATGACATGTATACTAAATTAAAAGAAAATTATGAATGACATGAACTGAAATTATCTTTTTACATAATTGCGATAATTATAATTGAAATATCTAAGCAATTACATTAATCGTATGTTCTAATTATTTTTGTAAATGACACGTGACTTTGGTGTTATTAATAAATTAAGTTTAAAGTTTTAAGTTTAAATTAGTAATATTACATTGTATTGTATAACATTTTTAATACCTGTATATTTACTATTGACTAGTATATAATAGTACACTGAAAACACTTTACCGGAAGTAGATCTTATTTACAAGTTTAAAGTACATATTTAAGCGTAGATAAAGTAAGGTACGAAAGTAAGGTAGTTAAAGTAGTTATCGACCTATAAAAGGTCGATAGAGAATCGAAGAATACGGCACTAATCAAGACCCGCCTCGGAAGTTGCAAAGAGCTCATGCTATGCACGTATAGTCACAATGCTCTCTTAATCGACTTCGAGTCTGATTCCGCGGGATTTCCGTCGGAAGCCACTATTTGTTATTCACAACTTCGAAATCGAAAGAAAGGGCAAGCAGCTGACTTCATTCATAATGTTTCTGACGGCTGTTCCCTAGCGGATATTGAGTAAAAGTGTATCCTTTCTACTTATTTAATGCTTATATGCGTATACTAAAGTATAGTGATACTGGCTATATTTCAACGTAACTATTTTTTCTGTCGTTTTGAGCATTATAACCGCTGAAAAAATAAAAAATAAATTTTGTTTTCGATTTAAGTACCTACATACTTATTTCGATCATGACTGATTATCTAAAACATTTAAACTTTATCGCAATCTTTAAGATTTTCGAAAATATTTTACATTATTCTCTAATACATACTTCATCATCATCATCCACAGCCTTTTCTATCTCACTGCTGGGTATACCCCTCTCTCTTACTTTACCGTCTGCTAATTGAGGTCAGATTTGACCTGCGATAGTTTCAATATCGTCGACCCGTATTGCCAGTGGATGTATAACGCTCCGTTTACTTTGCGTTGGTCACCGTTCCATCACAGTTTAATTTTATCACCGCTGTTTCGACGTTCTAAACAAGGATTTCCCCGGATTTGAGAGTTACAAACTCTATCTTGTAGTTTGATACCGAGTACCGAGTATGGGCTACCAAACAGTTAATATAATACTCAAATAATTAATAGAAAAATGTATGTAAAAATGGTAACATACTAGTACATATACGTAAATACTTTTGATGCATAGAAATGCGCGGATTTAGGTTAGATAAATTCATCATACATATACTCGTATTTGTAGTTAATGGGAATCGCACTCACAGCGTACGTACGTTATGAGCAGGCTCACTACTAGCTAAGCCACAACGCTTTATAGACCCAAATGATTACGTAGCTAAAATACTCTATAAGGAATAAATCAGTAATTTATTCTTTAGATAGTATTCCTATGAACTAAATTTTCTACAAGATACCGGAGCTGGATGCGACTGAATCTATTAGAAATTGTGAATGGCAATTTACGTTCGATTCGACAACCGACCCGAACCCGACGAATTCGATTCGGAAACTTCCGATTGGAATTAGAACACCCATATTTGTAGATGTCGCTGTTTTGATCGGGCGTTGCTGCGGGAAAATAAACATACTTATTTATATGGAGAACGCAATGAATACTATCTACATATTATATTAACTTATATATATTATTATCCCAAAACAACGGTATTAAAATGGAAGGGATGTGTCAGACAGATTCTCAAATCAAAAGCAAAATTCACAGTCATAGGGACTGCCGATAGAAATCAGTAACTGAGCGTGAGTTTTATAAAATAAAGAGTGACGACGAGCATGACATGTGCGTGATGGTAAGCAACACGCCTGCCACATAACAGCACAGTAACACGCAGCTATTGAAATATGAATAGTCCAAATCAGTACCTTGCACTGCACTGCGCTTGTCACCCAGAGATCTAAGATGTTATATCTCTAAGCCCTGTAATTTATTTGGAAACATTGCTCTTCAAACCAGAACACAGTAACGTTTGCACAATACTGCTCGTCGGTAGAATATCTGCCAAAGGTGTGGTACTTCCCCCAAGCGGGCTCTGCCAAGAGTCCTACCACTCCAGAAGTTGTTCTCTTCATTAACATAGAATGTTAGTATTAATCAGCACTAATGTTGTACAATACGCCACCTGTATAGCTTTAGATATATTGCTATTATGCATGTTGGTGACGCAAAATCCCAACAGTTTATAACAGCAAGTATACTGCTCCGCCACCACTTCGACGCTATGCCGCCATATTAACATGTCATTGAAGCCAATATATTAGATTTACCATCAGATCAGATTTTCCCCAATCAAAGAATGCTCCATGCAATTATACGAGAAGAAATGTTCGTTCCATACATTTATAGATACACTATACCTATAAAATAAATAAATAGCAAATACTAAAAAAATTGCGAATCAAACAATATTTCCGACACGCGTAATTTTTTTTATTAATTTTCTTGGCCATGGATACTAGTCATTCAGCCGCATGTTATTCGCGTGTTGCTGTGCTTAATAGGTATATTCAATTTCAATTTATAAATTGTTTTAATTTTTAATTATTAAAATTATTTAGAAGTATTTGAATACTTAAGTACCTATTTCATATTTTAGTTTTCACTTCAGCCGTGCGGTCTTAAGCTTATTTTTTTAATAACTTGACTATACTCAAAAAAATTTGACGGGGCTTTCACTCTTACAGGCTTCGATCATACGTATGGAATGTGGGGGGGTTTGGGTTTGCGTAAATTTAAAACTTTGCAGCATATTCATCGTTTCTGTACAATAAGAAGGACGGAACTTGTAAGAGAAGCCCCTGTTCGCGCCTAAATTCAAGTCACTGATTAGCCCTGCCATTCGACATCTAGAAATATAAAATGATTTACCTCTATATAATTTCTCTGTAAATCTTGGCCTTCAAATTAGAACACAGTACTGATGACTGAACTGATTGATGGTAGTATGACTGGAAAAACTTTGGTACTTCTCCAGACAAACTCTGAAAAGAGCCCTAGACCTACAATATTACAATAAATAATTTTCTACGCTAAGTGAAATCAGGATACGTACTTAGTTCATTTAAATTTCATGGTAAAGAAAGCACTAAATATGGCTCCGAGCAATAAACTCAATATTTTTATGTGAAATAAAAATGTTAGTGTATAGAGAACGTTACGCTACGCAGTTAATATTTTATGATTGAGTTATAAAGTTAACAATGCTTGATAACCATGGTAGCAATGCAGGCTCCTAAAACGTGTCACCTCCACGATATTAAGTCGAGCTTTATTGTTTAATGTGACCATTATCTGCTAGATTATCTTTACAGCAAGTTGTATAATTATCGAATTGGAAATATTAAAGCCGAGGTGGCGTAGTGGCGAGTATGCCCAATTTCGTAATCGTTAGGTTGTGACTTCGAATGCCTTTTGCCTTTGAACTTTTTAACCCCCGACCAAAAACGGGGTGTTATAAGTTTGACGTCGATGTCTGTCTGTCTTTCTGTGTGTCTGTCTGTGGCACCATAGAGCTCAAACGGATGGGCCGGTTTCGATGAGGTTTTTTTTTATTTGAAGGTTAATATTCGTGCGGATGTTCTTCGTTATGTTTGGTTAATATCGATTCAAAATGGCCGCCTCCCAAAACGGCGGACAAAATATTTCTTCACAACCTACCTCAATATGGGTATCAAATGAAAGGGCTTGACTAGTAGAATACAATACATAATGACAAATTTCAAATCCAAGATGGCCGCCACCACAAAGTGGCGAATCATTATTTTTTTTCACTACTACCACAATATGTGTGTCAAATAAAAGCGCTTGACTAGTAGAATACTTTGCACTATGACGAATTTAAAATCCAAGATGCCCGCCACCACAAAATGGCGAAATAAATTTCTTTTTGCACAACTCCCTTAATATGGGTATCAAATAAAAGTGCTTGTCTAGTAGAATGTTGTGCAGATAACAAATACGAGGTAGTCGGGGGTTAATCAAAAATTTTAATTTTGTTCTTGTTTCTAAGTGTAGTTGTGCTAGATCGTCGTTAACACAGATATTGATGAGGACATGACATTGTTAGGAAACCAACATAAATAATAAATAATAATAAATATTGGTGGACAATTCACACACAACACCAACTGACCCCAAACTAAGCAAAGCTTGTGCTATGGCGGCCAGATAGCTGACTAACATGTTTTAGAAAGACGTCATTAAAGGCATGCCCTTTTAATGTTTTCCTTATTTTTTTATTTAACCTCAACTGTCCCACTGCTGGGCAAAGGTCTCCCCCAATTCCCTCCACTTTTTCTGTTCCTGAGCTACCATCGTCCAATCATTTTTAAACTCTCCGAGCTCGTCCTTCCATCGCGTTGGAGGACGACCCTGGGCTCGACTGGCCGATGGCGTCCACTCCGTAGAAAATCTGGCCCACCGATCGGGGTGCATTCTGGCCACATGACCCGCCCACTTCCATTTATTTTTATTTATTTAGGTCTCACCTAAATAAATTTTCTATTTATAAGGAAAACGCCTGGAAGAGCTACTGGTCTATGAAAGAGCTAATGAAGGGAGAACTACCGATCTCCCTAAAGCGCAAACTGCTCGACACATGTATCTTGCCCATCCTAACCTACGGTGAACAGACTTGGTCATTAACTAAAGCTCAGAAGTTCCGCCTCGGAGTTTGTCAACGAACAATAGAACGTAGTATTTTAGGTATCAAAAGACAAGACCTTGTTCGCAACACCATACTACGTTCCATTACAGGTGTAACAGACGTAGGGTTTAGGTCTGCCAAGCTAAAATGGGAGTGGGCGGGTCATGTGGCCAGAATGCACGCCGATCGGTGGGCCAGAGTTTCTACGGAGTGGACGCCATCGGCCAGTCGACCCCAAGGTCGTTCTCCAACGCGATGGAAGGACGAACTCGGAGCGTTTAAAAATTATTGGACGATGGCATAAAATGAAATCCGGTAATATTTTACATTACCTCTCACCCCCTCAGTAATACTCTTCCAAATAATACCTATCTATAAATATATCTACACATACACAGCCTGTACAGGCATTAGGTGGAAGTGAAGATAAAACGCCCTTCGTTTATTTTACTTTCGTTTTGTCGCGGATTTATTTATGGCTCAAACAGTCTAAGGCGATAAGGATAAAGTTACATAAATACGAAGCAGGTAACATAACCGAAAATCGCGGCGTACGGGTCGTGGTTCGTGCCGCGAACCTGTTGGATGTAGTAGGTACCTACTGTCTTGCTCCTCACGTTTTTCCACAAAAGTATTGTGTGGAGAGGTGTCAAATATAAAGGAATCCGAAAATATACTAAGGAGAGCTTCGAGTACGAGTATAAAAGTTTTTCATTTTAGTAGGAGATCCCGCTATACACCGACCTTCACCGAGCTGTTTATTGGATGAAAAGTGTTTTATATGTAATTTAATATGTCAACAAATATATTGCAAATGGGTTGCCTAAAAAATTTCAGTCCAGAATATGAATAAACAACAATTAAATTTTTTTTTTTTAAATATTTCACTTAAATTTATTGAATTTTAGAAAAACTGTATTACATAACTTATTATTTTGGTTTTACTCTATGCTTACGAAATCTCATACCGAAATTCAACCCCTAAGGGTATGAAACAGGGAATGGAAGTTTGCATGAAACATTTTATTTCTTAAATATATTCGCATAAAATTTCGCACGAATTGAGCATAATCAAAATAATGAATAATGTATTACAGTATTTTTAAAACTCAACCTCCAAAGGGGTAAAATAAGGGATGAATGTTTGTATGTAACTTTTTATTGTTTGAAAATATTTACATGAGATTTTGTAAGCACTGAGTATAGCCAAAATAATAAGTAATGTAATACAGTTTTTTCTAAAATTCAACCAATTTAAGTGAAACATTAAAAAAAAAATGTCTGTTGTTATTTAATCATATTCTGGACTGAAATTTTTAGGCAACCCATTTGCAATATATTTTTGTTGACATATTAAATTACATTTAAAACCATTTTCATCCAATAAACAGCTCGGTGAAGGTCGTTGTATTGCGGGATCTTAAACTATTTGTCGTTTCAATAGTGAGGGTATTACCACAGCAGTACACGGGGACGCTCCAATTTACGATTTACCACAATGTATCATGTGGCGTCCTTCCATAGAGTGTCATTCACAAACATGACAAAGCATTTTTACAGCCGCTTAAATTACTATTGGAAATGAAATGAAAATTATTTCACACAGAGAAAAAATAACACATACATTTATATTGTTATTCATTTGGTATTTATAGAATGGAATATGCTGCCCTATAGTATAGTTTGTGTAAAAACATGAGAATCTAGATAAATTCACATCCTACACGTTGGTGGGAGCAAAGTGTGAATAATGTTCTGATGATCTAAAATAGTTTCAGGTGACATTTAAAAATCAGCTAAGCGTACGAATTGTTACCATATTAACTGTTACATCTACTTATATGTGTAAGTTATTGTTATTTTTCTTTATAATTTAAGTGCAATAAAGAGTTTATCTATCTATATACAAATACTAGCGGCCCACCCCGGCTTTGCCCGTGGTACATAATATATAGCCTATATAGTTCTCAGATATCACGAACATTATTTTCAACGGTGAAATTTTAGAAATCGAAAATTTTGAAATTAGGACGTTGAAACCAATAAACTTTTCAGCTTATGCTAGCTGACCCTGCGCGCTTTGTTACGCCACTTATCGAAAATTGGGCGTAGCAACTCAGATCTAGAAAAAAATTGGTTTGTTTGGGTTATGACGCGACCCATGCTGCCACGGACTTCGTAGTACGTCAAGCGCGTGTATCATAATCTCTCAACAAGAACAAAATTAAAATTTTAATTAACCCCCGACTACCTCAGATTTGTTATCTGTACAACATTCTACTAGCCAAGCCCTTTCATTTGATACCCATATTAAGAGAGTTGTGAAAAAAGAAATGTATTTCGCTATTTTGTGGAAGCAGCCATCTTGGATTTGAAATTTGTCATAGTGCAATGTATTCTACTAGTCAAGCCCTTTTGTTTGATACCCATATTGAGGTAGTAGTGAAAAAAAAATATATAATTCGCCGTTTTGTGGTGGTGGCCATCTTGGATTTGATTTTTTTAAATAATGTATAGTATTCTACTAGTCAAGCCCTTTCATTTGATACCCATATTGAGGTAGGTTGTGAAGAAATATTTTGTCCGCTATTTTGTGGCGGCGGCCATCTTGAATCGATATTAACCAAACATAGCTAAGAACATCCGCACGGATATTAACTTTTAAATAAAAAAACCGTATCGTAATCGGCCCCTCCGTTTGAGCTCTACGTTGCCACAGACAGACAGACATCGACTTCAAACTTATAACACCCGTTTTTTTAACTATAATAGGTTCGCACTTGACCACCATCTCGCATGATGTTAAGCGATGATGAGATCTACGATGGAGCGTGCTTACCTAGAAAAACCGATTCACTCTCGATTTGAAGACACCAAGATTGTAACCATCAGAGAAACCCGTTTTTTGGTCGGGGGTTAAAAAGGAATATTTTTACCCGTTTTTGTTACACTCTTCATTCATCCTTCGCTCCTATTGATAGTAGCATAATGTTTTATAGTCTATAGCCTTCCGCGATAAATGTACTATCCAACAAAAAAATAATCTTTCAAAGCCGTTGGACCAGCGTGGTGGATTATGGCCTTGACTTTTGATCTTGCGAGAGAAGATCCCGAGTCCCAGCAGAGGGACCATTTAGTAGGCTGCTTATGTTTGTAGTACAAACATTAATAGGTTACTTACCTAAGCATTTCATTCTAATAAATTTGTTCAAGTTGAATAACCTTTAATGATATTAAAATTAAACCGAAACATAAAAAGATAAGATTTGGTTTTCAATGTAAGCAAATTTTATCCGTGACGTCACGCCGAACGTTTTGATCTGAGATCTAACATTCTACCTCTCCAGCGATCTGTGCGCCTGGTACCTCAGGTCCTTTTAGCTTAAAAGGACCTTGGTTTCAGGCCTCAAGTTTAGATCGCCTAGATGAATTAATAATATGTTCATCAATACCTACTGTTTGAAGTGATAGGTGGCCAACAAAATGTTATGAGTGTGTGACACAAATTGTCCAAAAAATAAAAATAATAAATTAGGGTAGACCACCATTACCACTTAGGGTTCTAAAAAATAGGTTACGACCGATTCTCATATAGTCTAAGATCCCGCTATACAACGACCATCACCGAGCTGGTTATTGGATGAAAAGTATTTTTATTCAATTTAATTTATTGCAAATGGGTAGTCTAAAAACTATCATACCTGAATATAATTAATTAACATTCTCTATTAGAGTTAATCTCAAAAAAACCGTCAAGGCAATTATCTATCACGCTGGACTACATACGAGTTTGTGGATGGATGATACGCGTCATCGAAACATGTCTTGCTTAGAACATGCCGGTTTCTTCGCGAGATATTCCATCACAGTTAAAAGCAATAGGCAAATTGTCAAACTTACATTTGCACTAAAATGGTCGGAAAAGCATCAAACCTACATCATCGCGAATCTGTTATTTCCTGCCCTGGCCAATAAGCCACCGCGACATTTAATTAGTCTATGCTCAACGTTAACTCAGATAGGCCGTCTGCCTGTTTGTTGATTTATGTATAAAAAAGTTTAACCGTTCAAACATCAAAGGAAATTAATACTGACATGGATTTAACTGCGCCTGTCTCCCGGATTAATTGATGATCGCAGTTACGGGGAAGGATAACTTTACCCCGCAGAAAATTGTCAACAATTTCGCCTCTACTTTGCCACAGAAAACGGAAACGAGTAAGGTTCGATATAAAATTATTTGTAGGTAGAAAATTTCTCCAGTTAATTTACACATGGAAAAGTTTGAATGCCTGGATGTTTGAGGCTCAATTACGTTGTAAGATCTGAACAGATCAAAATTATATTTGGAGCTCAGATTATTGGAAAAAGTTCCTTACGGCAGGGTAGAAGGACATATGGATTTTGCTATGCGACCGAACTGATTAAAATATAAATACTAAAACCATAAGAAAAGTATATAACGCAAGCGACGTGATCCGCTGGAAAATAAAGTAAATTTGAATTAGTCAGTAAACCTATTTACTTCTACCTCTATAATTCTGAGTTATTCATTAAAAAAAATGTTGGTAAAAACAAAGACAAGGAACCTCCTTGGTGTACATTTTTTAATTTACTTTGCACGTAATTTTCTTTTTCACGTCATATCTTTAAACCTTTGTTAAAATAAAACAAGAAATTTGTAGAGAAGTAAAAATTTTAAATTAGTTATTCCAGTGACGAAGAAGTTTATTTGACGCCAACAAAATTACCTCAAACTGTTATAATGCGCATTTAGTCATTTCCTAACTGAGGTTAAAGTAAAGTTAAAATTTATTTGAGTTAAAGGTAGTTGAAAAGTTACATATTCTATTCTCTGTCTAACGCACAGGACTCTAAATCACGAGCGCAACGAGTTGCAGTGAGTAGCGAGCAGATTTTAGAATCCTTCCATCGCTCGGTCATTAAAATTGAGCAAGCGATTAAAAAGTAACTTTGCACTCTTATGTGTAACAAATAACATGCTTTTGCAAACTATGTTGCGTCTGTACTGTCCGAAGGAACTTCGTTCCTACCTGGTGGCCCATGACACCATAGTATATAATATTTTCAGAGAAATTACAGGGCTTAGAGATATAACGTCTTAGATCTCTGGGTGACGAGCGCAGTGCAATATTAGGTAATGATTTGGACTCTTCATGTTCCAATAGCTGCGTGTCACTATGCTGTTATGTGGCAGGCATGTTGCCTACCATCTGGCACATGCCCTTATCGTCTCATCACTCTTTATTAAAAAAAAAAGTACAATTTCTGGCATACCTATCAGACAGAGATATTTCCTATTATTTGTTATTATCGATGAACTTATCTATGTTATGTGGCAGGCATGTTGCTTACCATCAGGCACATGGCCTGTACATCTCGTCATTCTTGATAAAAAATATATAACTTTATTATAATTTGGATGGAGTAATACATACTAGTCAAAGTTCTTTAGAGGTTATGGATTTTTCTAAAATTTACGCGGGCTAAGTTGGGTCAGATACTAGTGTAATATTTGGCGTTTATTTTTGAAGTTATACTTCCTTTAGCGCTTTAGGGGAAAATGATGAGAGTAATTTTCTACGATGCGCGCGCACACCGCCACGTAGTGCCGGCGACCTGAAGTTAGCTCATCAAGATTTTAGTAAATATTGTAACGTCAGGTTAGTACTTCTTGTGTTGTAGATATTATTTGTTCTATGGTTGGTAACTTCAAAAGGCTAAAGATTCTAATTCTAAGGCTTCTTAGCACGAGAAATAAAAAGAATAAATAGTTTATCTTGCGTGCGCACATAAGTACACACACACACTTTATTAAGTATGTATGAGCTGACCATGGACGTATACAAAAAGTCGGACGTTGTCTCGCTAAAACAAAAACTGTGTCCATCGAGTCGGCCACATAATATGCACGTGTGCGCTGTCACATACAGGCTGACACGCGCACATCAGTGGGTTATTACACGAGCTACTTGTGTATATGTGTGCGTGTCAGCCTATCAGCAAATGTGACAGACTCTAGTGACACATTTATGTTTTAGCGAGATTACGCCCGACTTTTTTATACGTCCATGGGGCTGAATAGATGCAGTTCAAATCGCCGGTGTTACACGCTTGCCCAGAAAATATCATCCACTCTAATTTCAGTGGAAAACTTAAAACACCTAATTATTTTGTTCAACAAACAAGTGAACATGAAAAGAAGTCATGAAATTTCATGACTTATTTTGAACGCGTGACTGTTTACGCGTTCAAGCGTCCCGCGGCCGAGTGTGCAGTTATGTAGGCAGGAGCCCCGCTGGTGTTTGGTCTCCGCTGCGCCGCGATACCACCCGTGGTACTGCATACAAGACGAATTATTAATCTCTATCTCTATATACTGCCTCCTGTGGGGATATATCTATCATTCACCCTTATCATCAGCCTTACATCCCACTAATATTTTATATATCAATATATGGATATTTGGAAATTTGTTGCTCCATAAAATCGTAATGTATGAACGGATCGGTCTAAAATTTGGAATACAGTTAGATTGTAGTCTGGAAGAACACATAAGCGCTTTATATTTTTGTTTTTTTTTTTAACTATAATAGGTTCGCACTTGACCACCATCTCGCCTGATGTTAAGCGATGATGAGATTTACGATAGAGCGGGAAATATCCAAGTATAGTAACGGAACGGGAACTACGCGGGTTAAACCACGGGGCACTGCTAGTAGATATATGTTGCATTGTAACGTACTCTCGACCGTGTGACCGCTCTGTCTGATAGGACCCTTAGCGGTGATACCTGCTAATTATCTACGAACGATTTCCAAAGATTCGGATTTCATTGAACGAAATCCGATTACCAACGAATTTTCCAAGTGGAGGCGAACAGGCGAGAGAACGTGGAATTTTGTCTTCACCGCTATCTTATACGGGGAAGGAAAACATCATTTAGGAAATCAACCTGTCACAAAAAGGCGTCGTTAGAGGTCACGTGACATCACCTAACCCTACACTTAGACCGTGTGGTGGATTATTATCTTAATTCTATCCTTTTTATGCTTGGTATGCTTGCCTTTTTAGTAACATTTCAAGGACATTATTCATTTTTATTTTATGTTTTGTTTAATGCAAGTACTACTTGAGTTTATTTGCTATTTAATTATTTTTTTTGATATTAAGGGACACAATAAAATCTTAAGATATATTCTCAAAATGGACATCTGTGAAATCGGTCACGCTATTGTTGTTTCAATATTAATATATAGAAAATGTCAAATAATGTATGACCCATCAGATTGGCGGCATTCCAACGCTGTATGGCCAGCGAAATATTTTTCCTAGATAGATACACGAGCGGAGATCACGCCCCGTTTTTCTAAGAAGACGACCCAAATCGATTTTTTACTTGAAATGATTATTGGTAAACACGTAACGTATGTAACGTTATGTGTTTACCAATAAATAACTTTGAACTTTATTTACTTAGCAATCAACGTAAAATGAACGACGTTAAACGTTTTGACGCATTTACATAACAAACCAATCTTATACTTATTATTATTAACATTGGTTTATTTGTGGTGTATTTATACTGGACCTGGTGGCTTAGGTAGTAAGTCTACCTGCTAAGCCGTATTTCCTAGGGGCATGGATTCCCACCTAGTCACTATTATTCCTGTGATGAATTCAAATATTTGTTCTGTGTCTTAAGTGTTGATAAGTATGTATCTACAACTAAATATGAAGAGTTTTTATACTATAGTGGGACGAGCAAGACATGGTTCTGATGTTATGTAACACGCTTGACACGTCACTGGTCACGCAGTTATCGGAACATACAGAGTCCAAATCATTAATTACCAAGCGCTGCACTGCGCTCGTGACCCAGACATTTCAAATTATTTATCTCTATGCCGATTATTTTTTCTGGAAACATTGCCCTTCAAACCTGATATAGGTATAAATAGTAGGTGTAGTACGCTATTTGGTTCCCATAGTACACGTTTTGCTTAGTTAGGACTTGATGGCGTTAGGAGACAAATTCCCAGCAATTATTATTATCTCAAGGAGTAGATCTATTTTGATACGGTTTTTATCCGTCGCCAAAGCATCCGGAAACGCGAGGTATCGGCGCAGCTCGGTTCAATAAAAATAAACGCAGACGCGAAGCAAACACCAATACCCACCTAATTTCAAAACGTCAACATTGTAATTGATTTATTTTGTCGCTGAGCTCTCTCGGGCTTGTTTGCATATTTTTAATGAAAAAGTTTTGCGCTTTAATAAAGAGCCCACACGTTCTTCAAATTGCCACCGTTTAAGGGAATGTATTTAAATGAGTTCGCCTTTTTGCTGTTTTCACAGAAAACTGAGCTACGAGCAATATGATTCTTAATGCAGACGAACTGGTTTGTAATGCTCGGGTAGTAACAAAGCTTCAGGATAATATATCAATTTATTATAATAGTAAAAGAATAACAACAAAACTGGAATATTCCAAAAATATTTCGATTTCATACGTCATCCACCAACTTGTTGTGATAGTGGATTATGGCTTTGATTCCCTCCTTGCGAGAGAGGGCCCTGAGTCCAAGCAGTGGGAATATTTAGTTATGTGCTTATGATACTCGTACCATATTCAAATCAGCACATCTCTGTGACTACAATGATGTGTCTGTTAGTTTATAATAAAACGTCATTAGATTATAATCTGACGGTTGTTATTATTTTACTGTGAGATATATATGTATAAATGTCACCTCACCTAAGTGACCCCAATCTCTCGCTTTTAACCTGACTTCTTTAAACTGAATTTACGGTGCCATATGTTTAACGGGCGGAGCTTTATTAACAAAACTACTAATACATACAATATATTTATTAACAAATATACCTACATTGTGCTTTTAATTTGGTTGCAGTTGTACGCTGTAGTATGTGTGATCTCGCAGTTCCAAGAATACCTGGATGGTCGCGGAACCGCGGCTTTTGACTGCGACGATCGGGTGAGTCTCCGAATCTATATATCTACACTAACAATATCAAGAGTACAGGACGATTGGTTTATAAAATTTTTATTGGTTTTTAGTAGTGGTAGGACTCTTGGCAGAGTCCGCCTGGGGAAGTACCACACCTTTGCCAGTTATTCTACCGCCAAGCAGTAATGTGCAAACATTACTGTGTTCCGGTTTGAAGGGCAATGTTTCCAGAAAAATTACAGGGCTTAGAGATATAAGATCTTAGATCTCTGGGTGACGAGCGCAGTGCAGTGCTAGGTAATGATTTGGACTCTTCATGTTCCAATAGCTGCTTGTCACTGTGCTGTTATGTGTCAGGCATGTTGCTTACCATCAGGCACATGACCTGATCGTCTCGTCACTCTATATTTAAAAAAAAATAAAAAATAAAAATACTAGCAGTGGCCCACGGGTTCACCGGCGTTGTGGTCAAACTCGTTTTTTTTTCAGGATAAAAGTAACCTATTCGTAACTTCTACTAACGGGAATATTTGTACAAAGTTTCGATTCGATTGATGTTTTTGCGTGCAAAATTAGGTCTACTCTTTTACTCATAGGATTAAAACGGAAAGTATCTATAAGAGGTATGTTAGAAGCTTGTGTTAATTTGATGTTCAAATCAGGCGTAGTCCAGTCAAGTCCCTAGTTGTCCCAAATATGTCTACTTGGTATGGTAACTACATGCATGTTCGCACGCTGTACGATTTGATGTTGGCGTTATCCCATGCGGCTTGGCTAAATTGAAATTAGTGCTGTATGAACGGTATTGTTGGAAAAAAATCGCATGTGCAGTGCACATTGTGCACCGATCGTACCATAAATGAGGTCAAACTTTAGCCCGCAACTCACTAGATTTTTAAAGTTTTGAAGCGAGGCTGACTAACGAGATTTTAGTGTTAGTCAGTCCGTAGTTTTCGTATTAAAAAGTAGACTAGAGCTAGAATACTGGAAACTAGATTATAGCTAAAACTATTTCATTTAAATCGATACTTAACTTTAGACGTCAAAGCGTAACAGACAGACAGAGCTACTTTTGCACGTACAAATTACTAGCAGCGCCCCACGGTTTTACCCGCACAGTTCCCGTGATAATAAGTAGCCTATGTGCTCTTTCACTTTCAGACTATAATCCACCTGTGTTCCAAATTACAACCCGATCCGTACAGGCTACGTGATTGAGCAACAGACATCTAAACTTTCGAACTAATTTAAGATAAGCAAGATAGTTCCCACTCTCTTACTTGGATATAGAGATTGAGCCGAGATAGAAAATAGTCATAAGGAATAGAGATAGGATGGTAAGAATATTTTTATGTATGGAATCGAAAATTCTCCTTTTATAAATACCTAGCTGTGACCCGCGGTTTCACCCGCGTCTATTCGAGGAAAATCAAAATGCAACCTCATCACCTACCATCATCTGGCTGAAGAGGACGGGGACAGCAGCTCACCGATATACCGCCACTCTTATTCCCGTATAGCTCCACTGCGCTCGACATCATACGTTGGCGGCCACGCAAAGCCGCAGTGGGAAGGGAGAGCGGAACACCGTTGTATCGGTATTCCTCTTCAGCCGGGGTCTCTACTCTACGGCCACGGTGCATACCACCAAACATCGCGGCACGTCTTAGTCGCGCCGGCCGTTGTGTTAAATTTTAAAACTCTACAACCCTTTCTCCCCAATAAAAAGTAGCCTATGTCCTTTCTCGGGTCTAGTCTATCTGTGTACCAAATATCATCAAAATCGGTTCACTGGTTTTAGACGGTAAAACGTAACAGACAGACAGACAGAGTTACTTTCGCATTTATAATATTAGTAAGTAAGGATTTGTTTGAGAACGTTAGCAATCCCTGGCTAATTAGTCTATATGTAAAGGTATTTTCTGCTTCAAGGCAGTATTAATTAACAAGGCTTGGTAATAGATATCTCGGAAATAGGTTTTTTAGAATGGCGATGTGAGTGGATAGAAAGTAATTGGATTAGAATCAAACTCTCGATGCAAATGGAACTGCGGGAGTCATGTACGAAGATTCATTTATTTAAAAAATGGATAATAATAATTGATATTACAATGGAGACTACTTAAAGGAAAATGGTCCAACGTTCCAAAGTCTCATAGCATCTGTATACGTGACTGTCTGGAGATTTTGTGAATCTGGTCTCATAACTCACAGTTACCTGTGATTAAAATTTCTTTCACCGTTGGATATTGTACGGTTATATTATATGTACCACGAGCGAAGCCGGAGCGGAGCAGTAGTTAATAATATATCTTTACACCGTTTGAAACTCTAAGTTAGAAACACGAAGTCTATCTAGATTAACAATCTTTCGTCAGGCTAAGATTTGATCTTATTAAATTATGAGGCTTATTGTTTTTTTTTTTGCGAGTAACATAGACGCAGTTTAATTTTTAAATGGATATAACAACTTTAACATTTAGATAGTAGGTAACATATTTATTATCTTAACATTGATTAGTTCGAGCAGAAAGTCCATACTTGTGAATATCTACTTAGTTACTTAAGCACCACAGTCTGGACAAGACTGGATAACTCAATAGATTTTTATTTCCATTCGGTTGATTCTGCTCGCTGAAATATTGCTTCCAGGTTTGCAAAATAAGATTTAAGTATTTCCATCGAAGATTTCAAGATTTCAACTCTAGTCGGTCGGAAAATATTCGTCGTTTTATTGTTTATTGAAAACTCAACCACTAATAACTGTATTTACTGTAAATGGTACAGTTAACGGATGTCACGGGTATTCTATGTGGAATGTCCAACGGATCTTCACCATGTAAGCGTTAATCTTTAGTTATTTAGCCTTTAATTGATCTAAGTACGATATTATAAAAATGCATGGCTGTGCTCTGTGACCGAGGATCGGGCTGTGTGGCGTATCATGGGAGAGGCCTATGTCCAGCAGTGGACAAGTACAGGCTGTTGATGATGATGTGCTCTGTTGCTAAATAAAACACAATTTAAAATTTAACAGTGCTACTACTATTGGTCATTGATGGAGCTGTACTTCCAAGTAAACCATGATCTAAAAGTATAATAATGGAATATTCTTTTTAAAAAAATCTTTAATAATATTTATCGGGCAAATAAAAGGCAAATACCGCAACTTCATTATTAGTACTTTTTTTTCAATATCAGGAAAATTCTCGAAAGTGTCAAGAATGCTGTTTGAATTTCACAACAGCATTTTTTTTATTTGTAAACAAACTGACTGAGAGGAACAACAACACACGTAGGAGATCCCGCTATACAACGACCTTCACCGAGCTGTTTATTGGATGAAAAGTGTTTTATATGTAATTTAATATGCCAACAAATATATTGCAAATTGATTGCCTAAAAAAATTCAGTCCAGAATATGATTAAGTAATTAACAATAAAAAATTTTTTTTTAAATATTTCACTTAAATTGATTGAACTTTAGAAAAAACTGTATTACACAACTTATTATTTTGGCTTTACTCAATGCTATTATATTATTACATTTAAACTTAGGAAAATATAGAAGTTAAAGTTCACATGGATGGGTACAACTACTGCTCGGATCGTCTGCCATTAACATGCAAGGGAACGTATTGATTTACGTTTGCATAGTATTATAACGTTGAACACGTTTTTTTACATGCAAATCGTGTTTCTGTTGCTCATAGCTTGTCTTTGACATTCAACTTCATTTTCTATTCTGTTTCAAATTGAAACCAGTTTGTTGTGGTAGGACTGTTTGCAGTGTACGCTATTTAGCTTAGTAATGTCGCAATCATTCTGGGCATACTGCCAACTGGTGGGCTTCATCATCTTCATAATCAACCCTGTAGCCATGCTAATCAGTCATGAACTGGTGGGATTGATGATCTTGATTATCCATAGACCTTTAGTGGTATAACCCAGATGGGTTTAAAATGGGCTAATTCAATATAGTTATGTCGTTTAATTTACTTAAAAACACTATTCTTTTAATATAATACACAAATGCTCAATAAAAATTCAATACATTTTTCAGAACTATATTATGTACTTTTGTTTTACATACCTATCTATAACAATGCATAAGTTTAAATAGATATATTTCATGTATTATCACTAAGAGCAGATTACTATATTTTTACACTTCGCGACATTATTATAACCTCCTGGTGAGTGTAAATCGGGCATGTCGGTTTATAGCTACTTTGTAAAACAATCTGTGTAAAGCTTTCCCTTAATTACCTGTTAAACTAAGTTAAAATTGTTCCTGTCCTGAGATTGGGCCGAACAACTTGGACAAGTCCAAAAGATTCTAGCTCATCTCTCTATTAACAGATAATTTTGATTGGAATTTCACTCCACCAGAAATCATTTCCATCTGTCTATCGAACACAAAGCTTTAGGGATCGGCGACAGAACTAAGAGAGGAATAGTTTATTGGATGTTACTTACTTGTATACTCGTACGAGTATTAAACATAGCGACGTCTACCTATTGTTTACACTAAAACTAATAATTTTGGTATATGAACGTTTAGGTGCGGACGTGGCGTAGCGTAATGCGTTCCTGAGTGTGATTTTCCTGATAGTTATAACATTGATGTCTTCAAATCGCGAGTGAATCGGTTTCTTCTAGGTAAGAACGTCTCAGATTCGCATCGTCCCTTAACATCAGGCGAGATGGTGGCCAAGCGTAAATCTACATTAGTGAAAAAACTAAATCAATAATATGCGTATAATAAAAGGTATATACAGGGTTACTGGTACACAAATCAGTGAACAAAGTTGTTCACTGATTTGTGTTTATTTTTCTTGGATTTTTTGTGTTTCTTATTGTATATATACTATAGTGTATGTATCTATACTAATATTATAAAGCTGAAGAGTTTGTTTGTTTGTTTGTTTGAACGCTAGGATCTCGGGAATTACTGGTCCGAATTGAAAGATTCTTTTTCTATTGGATAGTCCATTTATCGAGGAAGGCTTTAGGCTATAGAAAATAACTCTACTATTAATTGAAGCGGAGCATGAAACAAGAATGTAACAAAATCGGGAAAAAATATTCCCGTTTTGAGAGTTTTCGTACGTTTCGTGCTTTGACATGACACATGACAGCATGTGTCAAAGATTGCGTCATTGAATTTCAGTAATCTGTGCATTGAATTTAAACCTTTGCTAATTTTTTTTCTAAATCTGAGTTGGTACGACTAATTTCCGACAGGTGGCGTAGCAGGTAGCTGAAGAGGTTTTTTTGTTTGAAATCGATATTCTCAGGAATGAGTGAACCGATTTCAGTCATTCTTTCACCGTTGGATGTGTACGGGATCCCGATGAGTGCTATATAATATACCACGGGCGAAGCCGGGGCGGGCATCTAGTATATACATATATTTATTTAAACTTATTTATTTACTGTACACCTATTATTTGTATTTTGTTATTTTATTTTTAGTGTCTATATAATTTATATATGCACCTCTGCCCAAAAAATCTTACAAATCTTGTTACCTTATTAATCAAAGGTTATCTGGAAGAGATCGCTTTTAGCGATAAGATCGCCTTTTGTGCCCGTTATGTTTTTGTTTTTTATATGTTACTTATTGTCAATTTTGTTTGTGGTGCCAATAAAGTGTTTTGTATTGTATTGTATTGTTACTGGTAATCAGCCTGCATCCTTTTAAGGGCGTGTTCTGCATATTAAACGAACAACTTTTGTTCAACAACTTTTAAAACTAATAATAATATAATATTATATAATATACTCTGCTGATATACTCCTTAGGCATACTGAGATGGACTCAGACTGAGCTCGACGCCCTGGACAGGAAGGTCCGTCAACTGCTCACAACTAATCGCATGCTACACCCGCGCTCGTCTGTTATGAGACTGTATATTCCGCGGAAGTGGGGGGGTCGAGGCTTTTAAATGCCAAGAACCTACACAACCGCGAAGTATGCAGTCTCAGGGATTATTTCCGCAACAGCGAGTCCGGGATGCATCGCGATGTTGTGGCAGTTGACAGAAGCTTCACGCCTTTTTCACTGGCAAACGAGAACTGGCGCAAACCATCGGTGCTCAGCACTGATGATCGCAAGGAAGTGTGGAAGAGCAAGGAGCTGCACGGGCGGTTCTATCGGGCCCTAACGGGACCCGATGTGAATCTGCTCGCGTCGGTGAACTGGCTACGCTTCGGGGACCTCTTCGGAGAAACCGAGGGTTTTGTCTGTGCAATTGCAGACGAGGTTATCAAGACGAACAATTACCGGAAATACATAATGAAGGACGGTACGGTCGACATTTGTCGGGCATGCCGCCGTCCAGGCGAATCACTTCGTCATATTATTTCCGGTTGTTCGCATCTTGCTAACGGCGAGTACTTGCACAGACATAACCTAGTAGCCAGGATCATCCACCAGCAACTTGCTCTTCGACACGGCCTTGTCGAGTCCTAGGTGCCGTACTCTCAGTACGCACCTCTGCCAGTTCTCGAGAATGGTCGTGCGTTGCTCTACTGGGACCGCTCTATCATCACGGACAGGACTATTATCGCCAATAAGCCTGATATCGTGATGGTAGACCGGTCCGAGCGCCGGGCTGTGATCGTCGATATCACCGTACCACATGACGAGAACCTCGTGAAAGCCGAGAAGGACAAGCTTAGCAAGTACCTTGACTTAGCTCATGAGGTTACCGCCATGTGGGAAGTTGATTCGACGATCATAGTCCCAATAGTCATGTCGGCAAACGGCCTTATAGCGAAAAGTCTCGGCCAACATCTCAAGAGACTTTCGCTAGACGGTTGGGTTAAGGGCCAGATCCAGAAGGCAGTCATCCTCGACACAGCGCGCATCGTCAGGAGGTTCCTCTCTCTGCAGCCCTAACCACCGGTAGCTTGGGTCCTACCCCGCTGCTGGCGGCACCCTAGTTTTTAAGTTTTTTATAATGTTTATATTTTTATACTTATTGTAAAAAACTTAGAAATTAAGAAGAATGAATAAATGACTGAATAATATATAATACATATCCCAAAAAAATACTTTTTGAGGTCCTCTCTAGAATTATTTAGCGGCTGTTTGGTGTTTATTCGCTTCAGTTCACCCTGCACGCCATTTATTGAGCGTTAAAGAGCGCGCGCGCTTCTTGTTACGAAGAGTTCCAAGCTTTTAGACCGGGTAAATACAACTTTTTTTATTTTGGACGAGAAAAATATACGATTTTTTGTAAACTTAGAATAAAAGTTACCGTAGGTATTTAATGTACTTACATCCCCTTAAAAGGATGCAGACTGATTGTCATTAACTCTGTATAAGATAGGAAATCTTGTTCAAAAAGACTTAGAAGTCTTGAACACCGGATCAAAGTTGTTGGATTATGTTTTTTTAGTACGATGCATTTTGGAGAGTGTGCAGCTGATCTAATATCAAATTGATCATTTTTATGTCGGATTTCTTGTAACTCGAAAAAACGACATCGTTTCATAGTTGACGTTGAAAAGATTCAAACGGGGAAATTTGACTTCAACGTAAGTTTCGTAATAAAAACGTCTAGGCTGTGGAAAGAGTGGCCTGAGTGGGTATTTCCTGAAAGGTACAATCTTGATGTCCTCATATCGAGAGTGAACAGTCTTATTCTTAAAAAAAAAGTAAAGAGTGACGAGACGAGCAGGACATATGCCTGATGGTAAGCAATAAACCTGCCACATAACATCACAGTGACACGCAGCTATTCGAGCATGAAGAGTCCAAGTCATTACTTACCTAGCACTGCACTGCGCTCGTCACCCAGAAATATAAGATGTTATATCTTTAAGCCCTGTAATGTAATTTTCGCACATTACTGCTTGGCGGTAGAGTAACTAGCAAAGGTATGGTACTTCCCCAGGCGGACTCTGCCAAGAGTAGCCAACCACTACTAAAAACAAAGCACGTTCTTCTGCACCAAAGCACGTTCCATCGTAGCTGCTTAGAAACGATCACGAAATGGCAATCAAGTGCAATTATAGGCTTCCTCCACTTGGATCCACAGTATTAAAAAAACTTCATTTTTAACATCAAAAAAATACAAGCAAAGACAACTAGCTTAGTTGCTACACATTTTAAATTCTTGAACGGGTTTCCAGCGTGCTATACAGTCAGTGTCTACTCTACTACTACACCAGTGTCTCGACCTACATTTAACAACCACGTTAGTTTGCTGTGTTTGTTTCATTATCGAATAAAATTCTTATTTAATTGAATGAAATGAAATTTTGATGGCAAAGAAAGTTTTAAAACAGTTTTTAAATACATTATCGTAAGTTTTACATACATACAATGCCTTTTTATTGTATAACTAGATGTCCGCTCCGGCTTCGCCCGTGGTACATTATATAGCCCTCATCGGGATCCCGTACATATCCAACGGCGAAAGAGTTTTTGAAATCGGTTCTGTCATTCCTGAGAAAGCGCTTTCAAACAAAAAACCTCTTCAGCTACCTGCTACGCCACCTGTCGGAAATTGGTCGTACCAACTCAGATTTAAAAACAAATTTGATTAGCAAAGGTTCACTGACGCTTAATTTTCCAACTTCTTTGAATGACGCAATCTTAGACACATGCTGTCATGTCAAAACACGGTACGAAAACTTAGTTTGGGGTCAGATGGTGCTGGATGTGAATTGTCCACCAATATTTATTTATTTATTATACTTCTTGAATAGATTTTTCTGAGTATTTATTTGTGCAGAGTGTCAATATCTCCGCGCGGTTATTAAATCTTTTTACTTCACATAACTTCGATTCTTATTTTACAAAGTCTTCGATATATAGTTTATTATGTTAAATTTATATAACTCACAAATTAAAATAATAAATACAATGAGTACAAATACAACATCAGTTTGAGGTACATTTGGCACACATAAATTCGCAGTATCTCTTGTTTCTGCTGAGGTCGTAACCTAGATACTGATGCAACGAATACATAATATATTGATACTTCTAGCACTTATACTGAACACTACTAGTTTTCCCGTAAATAGTTCCACCACAAAGCTCGACTTCTCCTTGTACGTGCTTTACCTAAAGGTTGATTGATTAACATATCTCGTGCACAGAGCGTTTCAACGTCACAGTGACTGGGATTCCTAGATTCAGCAATCTTATATATCCGTAATAGTTGGTTTTAGTTATTAAGGTGCGTCCCCCAGCAAAACGAGTTTTTTTGTCCTGTTTACAGAGCTATATACTCATAAGCCAAAACAAATATCAACTGTTAAAAAATACAATAAATTATCTCAGATCTACAATTTCTTAGCTTCAAAATGGTAGTTTCTTTTTTGTATTGTAATAATTGTAATTATCATGCATCTACTCCAAAACCCGTCATTATTTGGATTTTGTACTTACATCAACGAATAGGCAATACCATAACGAACATTTTGGTAGTTTTTTTTCATAAGACCAAAATCTGATTTTATAAAGAGTTTATTCTAAAATTTGCGCGTAAAACAACGACAAATCCTACTGTTTCTCTCTTGCTCTTTCTTGCGGTGTGCCATGGGGTAAGAAATAGTCAAGGTCATTTGCTCGGGGTACGGCTTTAATACAATATTTGGAGTTAATACATCAAGCTATTGAAACTGCATTTCAGAGGTTGTGATCAAAGACTATTACAGTGATACATTGTTTATATTGAGCTACTATGTCTAAGAATTTAGGGTTTGTTATTAAAATTAAATTTAAAAAAATCTAGTTTTATGAATGCTAAATGTGACGTACCGCAAGAGAACTACTAACCTACACCTTGCCAACATACTTCCAGATTTATGTTCTACATAATATGTGAGTTAGTATAATCAGTGAGTTTAGGTTGAGTGCCGTGGTAAAGTTTAGTTTATCCCTTTCAGTTCCATTGAACAGGTTCTACTACCGGCCAGAAGAGCCAAAATTAAAGTAAATTAAAATATTATTTCAGCGCCGTAAGTCATAACGGTTAGGACTCATTGGTTGTATACAGTTTTCTCACAGATTTCTAGTGAGTTTTCTCTAGTTCGAGCATCTTCCCTAGATAAAGAAAGGTGTCTCAGAACAATTTTGAGAGTGATACCATTTAGGGCAATCGGTCCCGCTGACTTTGGTTTTATCTAAATTCACCCGAAGGCTGATGCGTTGAGAAGATTTAGCCAAGCTGTTCATCGTCTATTGCAAGTCCTCCAGCGACCTTTCCATGACTACGATGTCGTCCGCAAATTGCAGATGATAGATATACCTACTTGCCATTGATGTTTAGGCCACATCTAGCACAATCCAGCAATCTTAAACATACCTTCTCTTTAGTGTGTTAGAAGACAATTTCAGTTACCTCGTTGCAGGAATATGTTTTGTCTAGTGGTCTTGAATGACCGCCATCGAAGCGGATTCGTACAAACGCCTCATCATCTCGGTGGCCTGGCATCGCAATAAGGAATCCAGAACAGCTCAGGTTTTGACTGACTCAAACGCCTTTCTAGTCCACAAACACTAAGAAAAGTGACCGTTTGTACTCTTTTGTCTTCTGCACAATCTGTCGTACCGTGTGAATGTAGTTATAATTTTTTTTTTATAAAATCTTTATAAATTTGACTACTAAGTCTATGGTGCTGGACCCACTTCGAAACCCGGCCTGTTCAGGAGGTTGAAACTCGAACGATTCGTGATAACTCTCGAAAACAACTTACAAACGTGGTTAATGAAGCGATATTTGTTGATAATTCTTTCAACTCTTGGTTCATGGCTTTTATTGTGGTTTGATAAATCTTTAAAATGTTCTGATCTCCCTTTTCGAAGAAAAAACGACCACATTTTTGTGTCGTGCATGTGGAGTTTTCCGGATGAAGAGGACAGGATAAACAATCTTTGGAGTCCTTTTAAAAGTGGAGCTCCATCAGCCATCACGATTTTGTCCAGACTTATTTCCGGAAGTTCTTCTGTATAATAGAGAGTCAAGGTGTCTCTTTTGTTCTCGTTTTATAGAATATACGGAGCAAGTCATGTGTACAGAAAACCATAAAAGTCTTCCACTTCCGATAGAATATACGCCTTGATGACGACTCTCCCCACCGAGGTGGTTAACTTCGTTAGGTGGCTTCAACCAAGTTTTTTGACGAACATATTTGACCCCTCATTTTGCTCAATTGATTTTTCAATCACGAGCGTGTTAGCTAATCGGTTACTGGTGAGCCCTAACTAGACCGGCCTGTAATTGGGGGACCCTGCACCAAGTTAATATAAATAGTTAGGTTGGCTTAATATTCACTTAAAGGTGCAAAATGTATTTAATATAACGAAATGAAACAGCTTAATATCAAATCACTAGCGTTATCGTTACCGTTAACGTAAGAAATAATTCCTACATATTGAAACTTTTGACTCCACTTTTGTAATAGAAATTGAAATCCAAACTGTTCTTGCCAGTGATTTTTTTCCAATTGAGGCTTACAATCTAGGTGTTAAATTTGTAATATTTTATAGAACACAGGCTCCTTTTAATCAAACGTGGAGAACCACAATCCTAGACCACGTCATTGTTTCAGCTGGCTCTGTATTACTCCATAAGTAGGCCTCTCCCGTGGCATGCCATTGAGCCCAACCCAAATTTTCGTCCCCAATTACTGACCGTTGTCTTACGTACGAATAATATTTGCTCCTATCCTCATCCCCCTAAATCTCACGATGCCATTGTTTTATATCAGGAAGTTTGTGACCAAATTTGTCTTGTGCAAAAAAATAAAGATACTTTAAGTATTTTATTGTCGCTTTCTTATACTGCATTCTACGTCCGATGACGGACTAATGGCCCGCCGTCCAGATTGTCGTCGCCTTTGTTATGGATTTATAGCCACCCTGTTATTGATGTTTCCACCACGGTGAATTAGCTATAACCGCATTGAAGAAGATCAATCATGTGAATAAATATATGAACGTTATAGTACCTACACACAAAATGTATTTGGGGCCTGCTAAATTCAAAAATATCTCAGCACTGCTTTGCTAACGTAACTAAGGATTCAAAAGTAGAATAAGGATTGAAGAGCCTACCTTTTAATTTATTAATTAGTCAAATCAAGAATTCCAGCGTGTATCAGGCGAGTTTATTTATTTATTCAATGACCACACAAAACAGAATGTAATAAACACAAACTATAACATAAGAGTATACTGTACAGAACTGTATTATATTCCAAACTATGTGGGCCTAGAAACAACATTTGTTTAAATACAGTGGTTTGATAATAATATTAAATTAGAGATAATACATAAAGAAAATTAGGCCGACAGATCTGAACTTAAAACTAACATGCTTTAAAACAGTAGATAAATAAGATATAAACATAGAACATTATAACACAACATATAAATACATAAAAATTGTGAAACAACTAACTGGCCAAATTTCAAATGTATAAGAAAGAAAACTTTGCAAAACACAATAAAGGTTCCATTAAAATAAAATGTATAAACAAATAATATAAAACAAACTCATAATAGTATTTACAGTAAGCACAACAGGGTTATTCTTTTAGATTAAGGTGTAAAATTTATTTGATTTTCCTTTGAAATTGGAGTTACTGGTCTAACGTGGACTGGACACAGTGCACACTTTCATTTCACCCTCCACCTCACTTAACCTCACACTAGGTTATCCTGTATCACAGACATACAAAGCTTTGTCTTGTTGAGACCTTGAATATCTGCCTTTAAGGACTTGACTCTCTCCTGATGAGAGACAGCAGCGAGTTCCATTGGAGGGAATATGAAATGAACTCTTTGTACAATGCATTCTATATATTGGAATCAATTGTTGTTTTTTATATCAGTTAAATCGTCGTTTAGTTCAACAAAGCCGTATATCGGGCTATCTAGAATAAGGGAAGAGAGGCCTTTACCCAGCAGTGTGACAATTTGGGTTAGTGATTATTATTATAATAGTAAGACGTCGTTTGATCGTGATTTGCCTGTTATGAAGTAATATCACGACCAAATAAAATAAACTTTAGTGTATATTTGTTTGTAAAGTACAGTATTTTTTTTATATTTCAACTCGTTATTCTTATAACATTATCGTTCTCTAATATTTTCACGGATGTCCCAATACCCCATCCTCAAACTTGTGAGCGCTTGCTATTAAAAGTATACTTAGCCAGTTATGGGTCGGGGCCCAAACTAATTTGTTATCGGCGGGCTTCTAAAAGGTCAAATCGACCACGGATTATCTACACACGGGGTTCTATAGAACGACCTCAGTAGAATAGGTCGATTGGGTCAACCTATTGATATTTATACAACAGAATCTTGCCTTTAGACCATTAATACCATTTAAAGATAAAGTATCTACTACATATTTAAGGTATCCAGTTTTCGTTCGACAGTCGTTCGCTATTGACAATAATAGGCTTAGGTACGAACTTGGTAATCGTAGTTTGTTTGTACACGGTAATCTCTGGGATAATAGGATTTGAGATATTATCTTTACATTTCATTTTATGTTTATTAATAGTCCAATTCTCAATAAAAGTTATAGACGTCGAGCTACGACCATTATGTGGTTGTAATAGCGTGATACAGTAAAGAAAAGAATACCCAAAGATATTAATAAATATTCAGTTTTCATTATACCACTTTTTTATGCTATTGCATAGCTTTTATCGCGAGCCTGGGGACCGAATTTTAGTGACCGTGCATTTCTATCTATGTTCACAAGAAAGAGGGATGGAAGACCGTAACGCTGTCCTCCCCACTCGGTCATTCGACTTTGAATCTCATTTGTATAAGCTTTACAGACTAAATGCTCTTAGCAGTGTTGCCAACTTAACGGATTTCCCGATATTTTTTAAGGTAAACAAATGTCACTCTTCAAAATAAAAGCAATTCCGAAAAATTGTTAACATCCGTATTGCTTATGTTGATAAAAATGCATGCATCATGCAATAGCTTTACCGCGGCAGTCCCCGAATGCCACACTTCTTTTTTGTTGTCCGTAAGTTATCTCTATATATATAAATGTTATGTTGGTTTGTGTACGCTTCAAAAACTCAAAAAGTTCTGCACCGATCGAGCTGAAATTTTACAGTGAAATATAATCCGCATCAAGGATTGTTTTTATCAAATTTTTGCATCACAATGTGCCACAGCGAAGCGTGGCAGGGACAGATAGTATAAAATATAAATAACAAACTAAGTAGTTAGACTGGCCATATAGGTCAGTCAGTAGTGAGTAGTCAATACAAATTATTCAATTAGCTAAAGTAGTAAAGCTCACAAGGCTTGATGACGTGGGATTGATTCTTGCCTAAATCCGTATTCATCACAAAAACATTAATTTGTGTAAAGTATATCGATGTAGGTATTAGTATTATACGATTTATTTTTTATACATTATATTAGCTACCTGGTTTCCACAGTAAAACCTTCACTTATTTGGGACTGGATAGTGCTGTGTGACCTAGATACGAGTAATATTATAAATTTAAAAGTTTTAATAATTCGATGTTTGTTGATCTTGCTTAATCACGTTGTAAGGTATGAATAATTCTGTCTATAATTTAGAAGTCATATATTTAGTCGTTATTATAGTCGGAAATATTTTTCCAAACGCAGAGGGGAATAGCCCGTAGTAGTGTTGTATACATATTGGACGTTAACAAAATCGTAGACAGTTACTGGTGTGTTAGGTACATGTTGCATACATTTGGTTGTCAGCAAATAGTTTTTTTCTTTCTAAAAAGTTGCTGTACCCGTACACTTGTCCAATTATTATTTTCCATCCTAAGGTTGCCTGGAAGAGATTGCTTGCAGCGATAAGGTCGCCCATTGTCGCACTTCTTGTAAAATGTATTGTTCTTTTTTTTCTGTGTTTAATTTTGTTTGGTGTGTCAATAAAGAGTATATCTTTCTATCTATTTTTTCCAGATTTTGTTGTTTAATATAATGATAAAGGTGTTTGATAATCATCACTAACACTCATTACTATTGACACACGTAGTATATAGTATAGTTGACGTATGTAGGGCAAAACAACAGTTGCCGGGTCACCAAGTAGTTATGTAAAGCACATACCTCATGGTGTTTTTATTCCAAACATTGATACCAATGCATGAATAACAAAAATACCAGTTGCCTCTAAACGCAATGAACTAAATAACTACGCAAAATATGCGTCAAACCATTCCCGTAGCAATACGTTTAACAATGAGAATAACGATACCAATAAATACTTTTTCCACATAACAAGTTTACTACATTCGGAATTTATGTAGGTTAGTCGATTTTACTTCGGGAAATTACGAGAAGTTTCAACGACCGAAAAAAGGCGCTTATACGCCTCGGGTTTACTCTTCTTAGCTATGTCGGTAGAAAACATAAATATTTTCAAGCATTATTATGAAGGTTAAAGAAATCTGTTATTTTATTTATCCCGTTTGTGGATGAACATTTAAAATATGTATTCCGCAAAGAGGCCCTTGTGCAAAATATATTACGCCGTGAATAATTTAAAGGATGGCTTACCCGTTACTTTTGTGTTAATTTGAGTACATTTGTCTACAAACTATTGTATTAACAAATATATTTTGTTGAGATCTTAAACAATGTTTATCGCAAAAACATTCTTGCTATCTAACAATTACAAATTTTAAAAAAAATCTTTGAATACTACTGATGTTATAATTGCGACTGTTTATTTATTTGTACTTAATGATGTCGTAACCGCAGAACGGATCACGTTGAAACATATAAAACAGTGAGGTTATACTCTGAAATATCACATAGGCTACTTTTTATTGCGAAAAAATTACGGGTTTAAGCCTACTGGGTACGAAAAAAAGCGAAATGTCAATTTAGAGTATATTATTTTTTATTAACCTTTATTTTTTCCTTTTGGACAACTTTTTCTATTTTTAAAAGTTTTTGATAAACTACAACCGGGGAACGGAAGGGACGCCGTCTTATTCATCCTTCATTTTTTGGCCCTACAATCAGAATATTTGTTTCAAATTAAAAAGGATATGCTGATTAAAAACTAAATACAGAAAAAAAACAAGATCAGTTCATAATTGGCGGGATCATCGAAGCGACATAAAGTCCTTCCTTCCACTCGACACCACCAAAACGACACCATCGGTGGTGTCGTATGGAATCACTAGTCCATACGACACCACCGACTAATAGTGAGGTTACCTACATACAAAGTTGTTGATATGAAAACTCCAATTAAGTTCAAGCAGTTTCATTAATGAGGTATGTCATTTGATAAAGTTTATATTTATCTGTCACTCAAATGGTCATCTTGACATTGTTCATTGCAATTTGCATATAATTGTCTTTCCGTCCGAATATTTTAATTTTTCACAATGGCTTTCTTTCACTAATACTGACGACATAAAATACATAAAAACTAATGGCGGAACAGCACATCACTAGGGTGGTGTCGTTTTGGTGGTGTCGAGTGGAAGGAAGGCATAAAGTTACGAACAGCCGAGCATACAAGGTTAGGTTAAGGTTAGGCTCAGTAACGTGTTACTCGTAGATAGTAGATGATAAATGGGGAAGAAAAACATCGGGAGTAAATCTGATCCACAAAGGTCCCCAGCACGTCCCTAGTATGCATTAGCACTAGAAACTCGATAAACGCGACACTTCTGAAATCGATCGAGAAACGTGGCAAAAGCCTCATAGGCAATTGATACTTTTCTTTGAAACTTTCTTATCGGTTTTTTATCGGATACACTTCGAAGAGTGTGCCACAAATCAGCATAATTTAACACGAACACCACCCTTTTTTCTATAGGACTACTCGTAGCTCGAGAAAGCGACATCGTTTCATGGTTGACGTTCCAAAGACATGAACAAAGAGGTTTAACTCTACTTTTGTGATAGGAACGTCTGAGCTGTGGGCTGAGCTACCTGAGTGGATTTTCCCCGATGGTCATAATCTTGGTGTCTTCAAGTCGAGAGTGAATCGGTTTCTTTTAGGTAAGCACGCTTCATCGTAGACCGCATCATAGCTTAACATCAGGCGAGATGGCGGTCAAGTGTGAACATATTCAAGTTAAAAATAAAAGTGGTCAAGTGCGACTCGGGCTCGCCCTAATATCATTTTTTATGACCTATCCATAGATAACACACACGTAAGATATTGGATCAAAAAAAAATGTTGAGTTTCAGTTTTATGTACAGGACTAAAAAATATTGTTTTTTTTTTTAATTTTTGTATCAAAATCTTAATGCGGTTCACAGATTACATCTACTTACCAAGTTTCAATAGTATATATAGCTTTTATAGTTTTGGAGAAAAGTTGCTGTGACATACGGACGGACAGACAGACAGACATGACGAATCTATAAGGGTCCCGTATTTTGCCATTTGGCTACGGAACCCTAAAAACCACTCACTCTCGGTTTGAAGACTTTTGTATGGCCGGGTGAACTGAATAGGTTTGGTTTGTGTGCAGATGGCAGCAGTGCAGTACACGGCGACGGCGCAGCACACGCTGACAACCAGCTCGGCCATGAGTGGGCGCCGCCGCTCCGCCGGCCGGCCCGCGCCCAGCCGCATCGACCCCGAGGAGTTCTCCGAGGCGCCGTCCATGGCCCCTCCAGGTACTTCGTACTAATATTCTAAATGCAGATTTTTTTTATCACGGGATTATAACGAAAATCATAGTGGTATCGTTTTAGTTATTTTCCGTACGTGCACTCTCCTTAAGCCAGAAGCGGCTGACACTTAAACCGGATTGTATCGACCGTATCACAGTGAAAATTATTTAATAACACGTAGGCTCTGCATCGCGGGAAAATAACGAGAATGCAAACTATACGGTTAGCACCGCGAAGTACTGCTACTATTCCATATAAACGATTAGCATAAATAATTACCAGTTCAAGTAAATCCATTAAACACAAATTTATGGGTATGCCTGGCCAAATAAAAAATACGAAAGAAAAATCCCGCCAAAACCCTGACCGCAAAGTTAATTATTATTTCGTATAATATATTAAACGCCGGTCCATCAAGCGGGTAGGCGGAGGTAAGTTCAAACCTCGGTTTCTTGGTGTTTATCCGAGGACCATCGTCACTTAAAATCAGGCGAGATTGCAGTCTAATATAAACCTATTATAAAAGTTAAAAAATGTGTAGGTACTTATGTGCACACGTCATCATCATCATCATCTGCCCCATGACGATGCCATGCCCTAGATTTCCACAACGAACGGTCGGAGCATCCTGCAACTAGCGGTTTCCAGCGGCCTTTGTGAGGTTATCCATCTAGTCCGTCTAGAGGCCGTCCAACATTGCGTCTTCCGGTCCGTAGTCGCCACTCGAAAACTTTTGTCAGTTCTGCGAGCGATGTGGCCTGCCCATTGCCACTTCGGCTTGCTTACTCTTTGAGCTATGTCGACCACTTTCGTTCTTTTGCGAATATCCTCATTACGGATTCTGTCGCGCAAAGAGACTCCGAGCATAGCTATCTCCTTAGCTAGCTGTGAGAAGATACGTATGAAGATACTTCTTTCGTGTGTATTGTATTCACGCCAGAAGCTACTTCTTCTCTTTATTTCTCTTGCTAAGTAGTGTAACTTCAACCATAGGATCGATAATATTTACAACGCAAGAAGTATTAACCTAAAGTTAGTTTTTAATATTATAGAGTGACTGACATGTGCCTGATAATAAGCAACATTCCTGCCCATAACAGCGCAGTAACACGCTGATATTGGAACATGAAAAGTCCAAATCCAAAGTTTTATCTATTAGCCGTTAATAATAAAAAAAACATAAGAAAACATTGCGAGGAAACCGATACGTTTCAACAAAGATATCTTTCGAGGACATGACTGTGTAATTTTCCAACCCGCACTTGAACAACGTAGAAGGTGACCTTGTGAGCAAAACTGACTGAATATGAAGCGAGATGTTCATGCTTATGCTCCACACAGCGAGCAACACGGAAGGCATGCACAGCGTTTCCCCTCTGTCAAAGTACAAGTCCGCGTGGACCAAGGAGTTTGATATTATACTATGCCTGAGGGCGGGGCTAGATTTGTGAATGGTGCTTTATTTTTTATGTGTTAGTGATTTGGCTGTGTGAGTATGATCGGCAATGGATCGGTACAGGTATGTTTTGTATGTTATAGTGGGGCTTTGCGCTAGTGTGCAACTGCCCCCCTTCCCCGCAAGAAATGACAGAAAGATTTGAACATTATTTATTAGCCAAGGCTTCTTCTAAGGCCCTTTCGTGCTTGCGCGGAAGATCGAGTTGCTCGATGGCTCCACACAAAATGCTCTTGGTACAGAGCCTCGGTACTGTTTATTAGTTAACCTTAATTCTTACTAGTAGCGCCCCGCGGTTTTAGACGTGTAGTTCCCGATCCCGTAATTTTCCCGGGATAAAAAACCTATGTGCCATTCCAGATCATTATCTATTTGTGTTCCAAATTTTATCCAAATCCTCCCTGTAGTTTTTGCGTGAAAGAGTAACAAACATACATCCATATTTTTTTACAAACTTTCATGTATTACCTCTTGTTAAATAAAATATCATGCCTTTGTCTTTTCAATGTCTGTTTTATCAATGTTTATCTGCGTTTCAACCAATACATATAGCTGAAAAACCAAAAAATCCGTTTTATTAGACGTGTTACATTGTTAAATTTCGCAGACTACACATTTTACCTCGATCGACAGAGTTCTAAATCTTGTATCATTTAGTAGGTATTTTTACTTTTTTTTCTGTAAAAAATTAAATACTTTGTTTTTAAAGTGTAGGTAATAATTGTGTGTGATTATAGTGCATCATATATTCAATTATTACACGACAGTTAACGATACATCATACCCAAAATCAAAGTAATAATGTAACTTAATAACTATATATAGTCACTGAAACTCAAAATTTTAGAAACCCAGTTACATTTAAATCTATAGTTTTTTCGTAATTACGGCTTCGGTAATGAAAGGCAAACTTAGTTGGTACAGTAAAAACTAAAAAGAAGAGCTTCTTAGTCTCAGTCGAGATAAAATTGAAATTCTAGCTTAGGGCGTTTAAAAGAGGTATGGAAGGAAATCTTAATTTGAACCCCATTCTGTATGATGTCAATACATTTTGCCAGTTACGGGGCGTATTTTCAACCTTACGAATTTATAAATAAAACTGAGTTTTCATAAACCAGGCCGAGGTTAATTTGATAAAATTTCGTGTTCGAAGGTACTCGTGTAATAGACAATCTTTGGAAACAAAAGCATAGGTAATAAGCAAAATCAAGAACTGGAAGCAATCTTTTGTATAAGATTTCACAATCCAACTACTACAGTACCACTGCATTTAGAGATTTAGACCACTTCAAAAGTTACCAAGCACTCTGAGACAGTAGAAGCGGGCAGAAGTACGATCAGACCGCTTATAGCTCGAAAACGGTGCCGTCGCTTCGTAGATGCCGTTCCGGAAATTAGAACGAAGCTGTTTAACTCCACTTTCCTTTTAAGAACGTCTAGGCTGTGGAATGTGTTGTCTAAGTGGGGATTTCTCCAATAGTTACAATCTTAGTGTTTTCAAGTCCAGAGAGAATTAGATGCTGCTAGTGAAGGACGCTCCATCGTATAGCGCATCGTCGCTTACTATAATAGGCGCTAACTCAACGCAATCCTCTGTGGTAAGATTTCGCAATGAAACTACTCCGTTACCAAGTTACCATTCCGTTTAGCCCACTTCAAAACGACGGTCGAGACCGATAACACTTTAAGTCGGGACTATGGGCGCGACGGAACGATCGACTCACCTTATTCATGTCAGAAACACAATAGCGTAGGAACATCCCTATTGTGAAGATCGACCTGTAATAAATTCCCCGCCAATTAATATTAACCTGAAGAGGTTGCTATCTCGTTTCCGGTTTATATAACGGTTAATCTGATTTGCTGTTTTCTCTTTTGCTTTCTTGGCATTTTATTTGAAATACACATGGAAACAGACAATTATTTATCGCGTACGTGATTATTTCTTGATAGATTTTTTCCGTGCCTTATCTCTTGGCCTCGATGTTGCTTGCTATTTACTATGTACGAGTAAACATTACCAGTTCCGATGTTGCGTTCCCATTATCTCAGCTGACAATATAGTTCATATGACAAATCTTAGATACTATTGACACAGCTTAATCGTAATGGAATTAGATGACTCATGAGTTATCTGAGATCACAGAACTGCGTAAAAACGGGGAGCAAATCATATAATAATTATAAGTAAAGAATTGATTGCAAAAATTTAAGTCTCATATACATAAACATTTCAATCCGTCACAACGCGATGATAAAAACGTCCACATTACATTTAAATATTATGTTCGATAATAAGAAAATACAAGTACATTTAGAGTTAGAATAGGCTGTTAAGCTGCTATCTGAGTCGAGTCGATTCGAAAAAATGAGGTAAATTAAAGTCAGTCTAGCCAAGACGCGAGCGTGCTATCAGAGCTCCCGCGAACGCGGCCAGCATGCTATCAGACCTCCCGCAACTGGGGCCAGCATGCTATCAAACCTCCCGCAACCGCGGCCAGCATACTATCAGACCTCTTGCAACGCGACCAGCATGCTATTAGACCTCTTGCAACGCGGCCAGCATACTATCAGAGCTCCAGCGAGCGCCGCATGACCGAGCCACACTTCTTCTGCAATGTTATGTAGACGCAAGTAATGTCTGCCTCTGCGAACAATGCAGATCGACTGCAATATAATAGTGTGGGAGCTACACTATAACTTGTTATTCATGATACTGATAACCGCAAAGTAGAAAGAGTTATCTTTTTTTTATAGAGTGACAAGACGAGCAGGACATGTGCCTGATGATAAGCAACATGCTGCCACATAACAAGCACAGTGACACGCAGCTATGAGAGAAGAAAAATCCAAATCATTACCCAGCCCACTAAGAGATTATAAGACGTATTGTCTCTGTAACTCTATACCCAGTAATTTCACTGGAAACATTGCCCTTCATACTGGAACTCAGTAATGTTTGCAGAATACTCCTTGGTGGTAGAATAACTGGCAAAAGTGTGGTACTTACTTCTCCAGATGGCGGACTCTGCAAAGAGTCCTACCAAGTTATGCTACATTTACTAATAACCACCGCACTATGAAACTTGACATAAACTCAATCTTGTTTGTCTCTTTGAATTCATTCATTTATTTCACAAACGTTGAAAATGTTCGAACCAATTTAAATGTGCTCAATAATGTGATCGGTTTTTGGGTCGCGTAAGCCTTGAGTTAATATACCGGTAACTCGGCTTCGTAATGTTATCCGTCTATGTTATTAGTTAAATTATGTGGTGTTCCCTTAGATAAAGATAATTATGCAAACTCTTCGCGTGTTCCCCATGATTACGACTATCTTTTTTTTTAATAAGAATTGACGAGACGCGCAGAACATGTGCCTGATGGTAAGCAACATGCCTGCCACATAACAGCACAGTGACATGCAGCTATTGGAACATGAAGAGTCCAAATCGTTACTTAGCACTACACTCCGCTCATCACCCAGAGATCTAAGATGTTCTCGTATATCTCCAAGCCCTGTAACTTCTCTGGACACATTGCGCTTCAAACCGGAACACAGTAATGTTTTCATACTACTGTTTAGTGGTAGAATAACTGGCAAAGTTGTGATACTTCCGCAGGCGGGGAAGTATCTGATGCAAAAATATTATTTTTCTCTTTAGTAGTTACACAGACACACATTTTGAATCACAGCAAATATTTTATCCATTTTTTTAATTTAAATATTAGTACCTCTAAATGTTTGATGCACAAGAAAAATGTGTTGAAGCGTAGTAGGTACACTCCTAATTTTGAATGAGTTTAATGTTCTACCAACCTGAGATCATGAAAAAGTAACCGTGCAAACATCCGCTGAAACTTTACTTTTTGAGTACCTACCTACTCGTACCTACACAAATTATCACAAAAAAAATGTTTTTTTTCTTTGATACCAAGTCAGTTTGTTTTCATAAATATCAACAAAAAAAAAATTTCACAATGCTACGAGTAACTATAACGCGTCTATTTCGGCTAAGGCTGGCCCTGAAAGATTGTATCTATTAGGGTTACCTCGCGGAGTCAGCATTTTATTAAGAATCCTTGTAACTATATGTCGTGTTTTCGTTGCGCTCGATGACTATAATGAAAAAAAGCTTGAGGTTTTAAGGTTTCTCTCTCTCTCTCTCTCAATCTGTTTACAATAGGCCGGCTCGCCACGTGTAAGAGAACACGTCTAGTTACCAACTTATAGTAGCTCTTACATGAACTCATTATCAAAGTTATAGAACGATGAATACAAACGAGATCTTAAGTGGATATAAATACCCACGCGGATAAATCTGAAATTCTAGTAACTTCTTAACGAAAGCTTTTTCGTTCGAAACGGTCTCCATGCCAGTCCTCTCATTTAGAAAGGTAGATTTTTGCTCTTTATTTTCCAAATTGGATCAGGACCGTATTTACAAGCAGGCTGGTGTGGGTCGAAATTGAGGCGAGCGTTTTAAACATAATAATGTTTTTTTGCAGATGCAAAAGGAAGCAATTAGCAATATGAATGAAAAAAAATTACGAAAGAAACATTAAAAGTAAAATCCAACAAATTATGAAATCGTGAAAGCGACAGCTGGAAATTTGGGTGAACTTTTTGTCACTTCAATTTTAGTTCTTACTCTCTTATTAAAAAAAAGTATAATAACGAAATTTAAGACGTACAAGCGCATGAGAGATACATTTGTGTCTCTCGTGCGCTTGTACTCTTGTTTATTAGAAAATAATATTCCATTTTGAAATGGGATAATTAGATGAAAACATCTCACATATAACATTGATATGTTATATTCACAAAAAAAGTCAGTAATTAAGTCAGTTAATATATATTATTCAAGAACAGAAAAGTATTTAAACGGGCGTACCTATACTGGAACCTATGTCGACACTAGGCAGCCTGTGTAATGGGCGACAGGCATGTCCGTTATTCAAAACTAAATTCAAAAAAATAGAAACATGTGTGAGAAATAGAGATTTTAATTATACAAATCACAATTAGAACTGATTCAAACAACTTAGACCGTATCGTCGCTCGACATCAGGCGAGATGGCGGTCAAGTGAACCTATAAAGGTTGAAAGAAAATGTATTTAGATATCATTTGAAATGAAATATCTAAAACCTACAGCTAATTTACACACATGTATACGTATTTATTTTTACTAACAGCGCCCTGAGATTCTATTCGGGCAGTTTCCGTGTTCATTATTTCCCATGGTAAAAGCATATATACATATTATATGCTATCCTAGACATTCCAGACGAAGTGTGTTCCAAATTTCAACCGAGGCATTCAAATGTTACGATGTGACTGAGCAAGTGACATCCAAACTTTTGCATTTATAATATTAGTAGAACTTTTTTCATGGAAATATAAATTACATATGATTTTACATTACAAAGAAATAACGGGAATTGGTATTACAAGAGTAAAACCGCGGGTTGCTGCTAGTAAAATATTAATAACGAAAACAAATTAAACATACCTACTAAAGAAACAATTGTTTCTTACTTTAATAAGCCAATTGAGCATTATTCTTACATTATACAAAAAGAAACCCTGACATCAATGGGAGGGAGAAACATAATAAATAAATATAGCACGCGAGATCTGCGGATTCCTTTCAAGTATTTCTTTTATTCCCATTTCAGTCATTTGTGGTTGCTTTGCGTCGAGAACGCAAGTCAAGATGTTTTGATAATATAATTCTGCTATTTTTATATTATTTTATACTAGGGATCCGCCCCGACTTCTTTCAGATAAATTCTCGTATAGTTTACTAGCATCTGTGGTCGATAGGAATTTAGAAAATGGCTACAACTCTAAGGTGTAGATACTCGTAGATAGAAACTAATTATGGGTACAACAAAAAAAAAGATACACAGCAAAAATAAACTATACATTGTAAAGTGCTGCGACAGTGGGCGGCATTATTGCTGAAAGCAATGTCTTCCAGGCCACCTTAGGATGGAAAACAATATGTGGACAAGTCAGGATATGGGGTGCAATATGGGTTAGGTATGGGTCGGAACGAAAGTAACCGGTTCCATACTATTAGATCAGGGTTGATAATTTCTGAAACCAAAAAAAGTTGGATGAAACCCTTATATTAACCCCCGACCAAAATACGGAACCCTAAAAACGGATGTTATAAGTTTGACGTCAATGTATGCCTGTGTGCGTGTGTGTCTGTCTGTGGCACCGTAGATCTCAAACAGATGGGCCGATTTCGATGCGGGTTTTTTTATTTGAAGGTTAATTTCCGTGCGGTGGTTCTGAGTTCTGTTTGGTTAATATCGATTCAATATGGTAGGTAACCCTTATTTGCGACCAAATTTAATAAGGCAATTACACAACAATTAGCTTTAATATTTAAATGTCTAATTAGCGTACTTTATGAACGCATAAATATCGTATAAACGCGGATTGAACGTGGACTCGATTGGCACAGGACCGAGGAAGATGGCATGATGAAGTAGAAATCTATACGAAATATGAAATATTAATCCATTTTCTGCGAAAAACAACAAAAACCGACTTCAATTTGAAATTTCTTAATTTAAATAAAAACAATTTCTTGGATTTTAAATTAAATTCAGGCATTTCACCATATTCAAAAGTAAGCAATCACTATGTCATCGAGGTCTATTTTAGCTGTTTTTTGTTCATATTTACAAAACCCCTAAACTGATTTCGATAAAATTTATATGGGACTACCTCTGAACTATGATCTACCAAACAAAAAAAGAATCATCAAAATCGATTCATAATTGGCGGCGCTATCGCGTAACATACACACAAAAAAAACATACAACCGAATTGATACAATACAACAACTCTTTATTAAAAGCCACAAAACAGAAAACATAATATAAAAAAAAATACTTTTAACTTAGCATTTAATTGGCGGCCTTATCGCTTAGAGCGATCTTTGATAACCTCTTCCTTTTTTGAAGTCGGTTAATAAGTGCGTGTTTCGCTTGTTAACAGCGTCAGTGCTGTCGCGGCCGAGTCGATCCAACATCAAGAAGCACGTTCAGTTCCCGGACGAGCAGAGCTGCATCGTGGAAGACTCGGAAGCGCCCGCGGCGTCGGTCGCCGAGCCCGAAGAGAAGCCCGGTAAGACTTGTGTCAACTTTATTTCCGTGTGTGTGTTAACTTTATTGCCGTAAATTATGCAGTATATAAGTACTTAGGTACTTCCATTTTCTATTAGTTTGCGAATGCTACTACAAGTCATACGGTATATTTTGACGTTATACAAGTATAGTAAAATTTAATGTAAATGTATGTTTTGATTATCATTTTATAATAGAACCTTATCAAATGAATATATATCACTATGATTCCAGTTAAGGACAGAGCATTTCATAAAATAAAATCAATTACAATTAAAACTTCACTATACTACATACATAACTAACTAATTACATTAAGCACATCTGATCATAATAAATTTAAATCTATACTTTTATACTAATATTAAGCTGAAGAGTTTGTTTGTTTGAACGCTAGAATCTCAGAAACTACTGGTCTTCGAAAGTTGAAGTTGAAAACCCTCGCACTGCTGCTGGTAATAACCTTACTAACGTTTTGGCTACATTTGTTTTCTCTTCAAAATATTTAATCAGGCAAACAGACGCAACTGAATTCGGCCTTCCCATTTGAGAGCGGATTTAAAACAAGGCAATTGGCAGCTTATGAAATTAGCTTTCACTGCATCGAGAAAATGAACTTAGTTTATTTTACAGTAATCAAATTTATTTCTAAGTAGTAGCACTCCGTAGTGTAACCCTCGACTTTGCAGCCTTTCACGGTTATTTATTTTCGCTAAATACGATTCAGAGGTTACATTTCTATATAAAAAAACTGTCAGTTATTACAAACGAGCATAACAAAGAGTATACAACGCTGATGCTAAGGTTACATTAAACAAGTTTCTTATAAAGTTATCAAAGGTAGGTAGTCAGATAAAATTTTATGTACGGTCCCATCTACGAAGTTTTAAGAAACATTTTAAGCTATTGCATAGCTTTTATCGCGGGCCTGGGGACCGAATTTTAGTGATCGTGCATCTCTTTCTTATGTTCACAAGAAAGAGGGATGGAAGACCGTAACGCCGTCCTCCCCACTCGGTCATTCGACTTTGAATCTTATTTGTATTAGCTTTACAGACTAAATGCTCTTAGCAGTGTTGCCAACTTAACGGATTTCCCGTGATATTTTTTAAGGTAAACAAATGTCACTCTTCAAAATAAAAGCAATTCCAAAAAATTATTAACACCCCTATTGCTTATGTTGATAAAAATGCATGCAACATGCAATAGCTTTACCGCGGCAGTACCCGAGTGCCACAATTCTTTTTTTTTCTGTATAGAGTGACAAGACGAGTAGGACATGTGCCTGATGGTAAGCAACACGCCTGCCCATAACAGCACAGCGACACGCGGCTATTAGAAGAGTCCAAATCATTGCCTAGCACTGAACTGCACTCGTCACCCGGAGATATAAGGTGTTCGTATCTTACCCAGTAATTAATCCGGAAACTTTGACCTTCAAACCGGAACACAGCAATGTTTGCACAGTACTGCTTGGCGGCAGAGTAACTGGCAAAGGTGTGGTACTTCCCCAGGCGGACTCTGCCAAGAGCCCTACCACTTCTAAATCGGTAAAGCCGTTCATTTTAGAATTGCTATACATAATACCCTAAATAGGCGTATATTTTTATTTTTTGTTCATTTTTTATTTAATCAATTAGAACGGCAGTACGCCAATTATACTAATGATAATAATATAAATAATGAAATATAATTATACATTCATTTACTAACAAAATATTGTGAACAAAAAATGTAATCAATTTATATCATGATACAATAATTATGTTATGTTATGATAATTACGCACACTCATATATTAGGCAAATAGAAAACACTTCAAATGTTCATTAAATTAAATTGATAAAAATTTCATAAATGTCAAAAATTGATATGATGTAAAAGTAAAACTAAACAAAAATAACAAATAGCGATACATGACTAAAGAAAACACGAAAGTCAATATGTACGTCAAAATATGTCAAAATGTTAGAGTATTAGAGGAGAGAATGAGTAGTTATTATTCATTACACATATTCTCATTCCATTTTCTCACAAAAGTATAAGCACTCAGACATCAATTCCCGCCAGTCGTCGTCAAATACATCGCACTTTGGCTGTGCGTCTAGCATGGCGTTGAGCGCACCAAGAGATCGCGGCACCGGTGACGTAGCATGCGCTACCGTTGTGCACCTAGGGAGGGCAAACAGCTGGTACCCTCTAACCCGGATATACTTATCGGGAACAAATAAGGATGATAGCTGGCTACAGAGCTTCGGTGCATCAATTCTCCCTCGAAGTATTTTGCACATCGTTGTCAGCTGGTCATAAGATCGTCTAACTTCTAATGAGCTATAACCCAGCGATCCCAGCAAGAGTGGAGGACCTTGGTGCTATGCTCAGGGACCTCAGTAGAGTATCCCAACAGGTAGGTTTGAGGATGAATATGGACAAGACGAAGGTCATGTCAAATGTTCATGTCTCACCTGTACCGATTATTGTTGGGAATACCACACTCGAAGTTGTTGACGAATACGTCTACCTGGGTCAAAAGATCCAATTAGGTAGATCCAACTTCGACAAAGAAGTCCAGCAAAGGATCCATCTCGGATGGGCAGCGTTCGGGAAACTTCGGCACATCTTTGAGTCCAAAATACCCCAATGCCTAGAGACGAAAGTCTTTAACCAGTGCGTGTTGCCAGTGATGTCTTATGGAACTGAGACGTGGTCCTTCACTGTGGGCCTCATAACGAAGCTCAAAGTCACACAGCGAGCTATGGAGAGAGCTATGCTCGGACTCTCTTTGCGCGACAGAATCCGTAATGAGGATATTCGCAAAAAAACGAAAGTGGCCGACATAGCTCAAAGAGTAAGCAAGCTGAAGTGGCAATGGGCAGGCCACATCGCTCGCAGAACTGACAACCGATGGGGAAGAAAGGTTCTCGAGTGGCGACCACAAACCGGAAGGCGCAGTGTTGGACGACCTCCCACTAGATGGACAGATGACCTCACAAAGGTCGCTGGAAACCGCTGGTCGCAGGTTGCGCAGAACCGTTCGTTGTGGAAATCTCGGGGGGAGGCCTATGTTCAGCAGTGGACGTCTTGCGGTGGATGATGAGGATGATGATGATCCCAGCAAGAATTTTGTAGGATACATAAACGGATAATATCCATACAGGTGCTTGTACAAATACCTGAGGAAGGCTTTTTGAACCTTCTCCAAGAAAAGGGTATACTTGCTCTCATGCGGATGCCAGACGCAAGCGCTTGCCTCGAGTTTGCTACGCAGTAGCGCACTAAAAACAAGCTTAACAGCGTCGATATTGAGCATATCCCCGAAGTTACGTAACACAAAACCGAGACGTCTGTATGACTCACTTGCTTACGGTGGTACTATATGGGCATTAAACGTCAGCTGTCGGTCGAATACCACACCCAAATCTTTAACAGAAGTTACCCGAGCAATCGCTTGCTGGCCTAGCTTGTATTGGAACTCGGTTGGGTGTCGCATTCGACCGAAAGTCATGACGTAGCACTTTGAGCAGTTTACCTCCATCTCGTTCTTATAACTCCATCCGTGAATGGAATCAATATCCTCCTGCATCTTCAAACAATCTTCCAGTGTATTGATTTCTCGAAATATCTTAAAATCATCTGCATAGAGGAGACACTCCGAGTGCTCTGCAACTGCAGGAAGATCGTTGACAATGTAATTAAAGAGTAATGGCCTGAGTACCGATCCTTGACTTATTCCTGAAGGCGTGTGATAGAGTTCAGATTCGTAGAAGCCATGTCGAACGTACTGTTAACGGTTACGGAGATAGTCAGCGAAAAATTTAAGTAGCATTGGGGAAAACCCCAATGCGCTGAGTTTCTGTAGCAAAATACACACCAGCCGCCAGCACAGGGTGGAGCAGTGTCGCCGCAGCGGATGCGTGAGACGGTGTCGCCTGAGTCGTCGCTGTTTCTGTCATTTTGGAACAACTGCCATGCGAAGCTTCCTTTACTTGATTTAATAATCTATCCATTTGGCATGCATATGTCTGTATTCGTTCCTCATATGATGCTGTGATAGATACTGACAGAGAAAGCTTGTTGTTGTAGTCAGCGATAGTGGAGATTGAGTCGCGGAGCTTCTTCTCGTAATCTACGATTAGCTCATTTGATTTAGCAAGCTTTTCTCTCATCAGCGCTGTTTCATCACGTAATTCGCGAAAAAAGACCAGCAAGGTCTTGGCTTTCTCCAACAACGCTACTTATCTCGCCAGACTGTCCTGCACCGTCTTCTGCCGCAGGGTAACGTTACAGTCTCGGAATCTCTTAGACGTACCAACCGGCGTTGAGTTGTTATCGCCGCCTTTCTTACCAATGCAGACACATTCGGTGCAAATAAACGTATTGGGGTTTATATCACTAAGTTTTGTTTCATTAGTGCATAAGATATGATAATACTTGCCACAACCGCGCACAGTGCAACACAAGTACTCCTCGCTATCTACAGCTATTTTACCAAGGCATGCAGCGCATTTCATATTTGCGGTTAAAAGCGTCTTAAACAGCTATCCAGACACGTAAGAAGTCAGCGGGTCAGAATAATTAATAAACATATCGGCTCAGCTGTTGTGAATAGATAAGCGAACAAAGCAGCAAGGTCGAACGCCGCAGTGCAAGCGTTACAAGCATGAGTCACAATCCAAAGGTCACCGGAGCGAGCGCACGCGCAGCTGGGCAGCACTCGGGTCCTCCCGGGACAAACGAAGCGATGACTCAGCCCGGCGCAGCGCACACGACAATGCAATGCAGCGGCAAAAATAGGCCGTTGACTTAAAACTTCATATAGTATATTACAAATATCTCCTAAACAACTTGTCCAATATTCACAATAGTTTGACATTGCAATCATTTACTTGTTAACTAAAATTTTTTGTAACTTTCACCAATATAGCATCACTATTTTTAACAAAATCGAATCGAAACGAATCGAAAATGATGTTGACTTAACGAGCGTCGAGCGAAGAAGGTGTTTTGAGGTTATAATATTACACCTATAACATAGATGCATTAAAAATGTATCAACCACGGCGCCACCAATTAAATGTAAGAAAGTAACTATATTTCCATCTCAATAGGAAATACATTGCAACGTTTGAAATTTGTATGTACTGGCATATTTCAATAGAACTCAATGTCTGATCTAAATACCCGTCCCGATAAATGGAGTGCGTAATAACGTACTGAGCCTCTGGCTTAAGAAAAAAATCTTATTAAAGTCGCAGTTCAATTCGAATAGGCGTGAGATCTTAGAATTTCTAGGAAAATTGCACCTGGTAATAAATAATTCCGCTGCCGATTTGGTTTGCAGTTGGCTTCCTTCCGCGCTTCTCTCGCGTTCTTATTTCCTCGGAGATGAAATTTTACAGTCGTTTACATTCTATTTCGATTCACCGTATCCTTTTGTGTTTGTTTGTTAAGCTTTTTTAGGAACGCCTGAGCGGGACGGGTTGAAATTTGGAACATAGTTTATGGTTTGAAATAGCACATAGGTTTTATGTCACGGGAAAATAACGGTGACAGGAGCTGCACGGGCAAAACCGCGGGGTGCTGCTAGTCATCATCATCAGCCGCAAGACGTCCACTGCTAAACATAGGCCTCCCCCCTTGATTTCCACAACGAACGGTCCTGCGCAACCTGCAACCAGCGGTTTCCAGGGACCTTTGTGAGGTCATCTGTCCATCTAGTGAGAGGCCGTCCAACACTGCGTCTTCCGGTTCGTGGTCGCCACTCGAGAACTTTTCTTCCCCATCGGTTGTTAGTTCTGCGAGCGATGTGGCCTGCCCATTGCCACTTCAGCTTGCTTACTCTCTGAGCTATGTCGGCCACTTTCGTTCTTTTGCGAATATCCTCATTACGGATTCTGTCGCGTAAAGAGACTCCGAGCATAGCTCTCTCCATAGCTCGCTGTATGACTTTGAGCTTCGTAATGAGGCCCACAGTGAAGGACCACGTCTCAGTTCCATAAGACATCACGGGGTGCTGCTAGTACTACACACATAAATGAAACATAACTAACTAGTTTCACTGTCGTTTAAAAAATAGTTAAGTACATATACTGAGAACATCTTAATTATCCATAGACTACAATAAACAATCATAATAATCAAGCCCACTACTTGTCGCAAGCGTGCTGGCGATATTATCACGCTAAATGTTGTAACTGTTTTAATGGCATGTCTATCAATGAAATTCTTTTATAATATAAAATTTACAAGTGCGCGTGATAGAAAGGAACACGAAAATGCTTTCAAATCATTACCCAGCGTTTTAGTAAAACCTTAGCTCCAAAAAGTAAAATACTAAAGTACGGTTTTTTATCTCTTTGTTTAATCATTTTCCATTTGTGGGATTGAACAAACCAACTGATACTTTTTCTAGCGTTCTTTTTTTGAAAGCGATTTTTCGTGAAATTTCAACTGAAATATCGACAAAATATTGGATCGTTGGATTTGGTTTTGTACAGACAATTTCAGGACAAAACTGGTATTCTCTGAGTGATTTTTTGCCACGTCAGTTTAATTCACACGTAGTTTTTTGTTAATACTTGATATGTTTCAAAAGCTTATCTGGCAAACACAAATTGATCAAAAATAAAGATTTAATTGGTACCTAATCACAGATATACAAAAGTTAACTTATTATTTCTTCAGAATGTTGGTTTTGTATTCAGCTAGAATCCTTTGAAGAGTCCGTATGGAAATACACTGTTGTACAATAACAAGTTACTCAGCGGCAAACAAGTAGATAGAATTCCGGTTTTATGGGTGACAAGCATAGTGGAATGGTAGGCAGTTATTGGATATCTCTCTCTCTGGAGACGCTTTCTGATTGGGACTGTTCAAAAAGCTGCGTAGCCCTGTTATAAAGGCAAGTTACGGGTGGCCTAGTCGGGATACGGCGCGGCGCCTATCGATCCGGACACCCCGGGTTCAAACCCCACACGCGCCACTGTCTTTTCGAAGTCATGTGCGTAATGCCACTTAAAACGGTGAAGGAAAACATCGTGAGGAAGCCGACATGTACCTAGAACCTTTCGAAGACATTTGCCATTCACCAATCCGCACTGGGTCAACGTGTTGGATTATGGCCTTAACTCTCTCCGTGCGAGAGAAGGCCCGAGTCCCAGCAGTGGGAGCATTTAGTGGGCTGTTAATGGTGACGATGCTTACGATCAGTCGTATTTCCTGCTCAGTGCTCACCTGTCACTTCGTATCATACAAAAGTGCGTGTACTCAGGTACGCACGCAAGAAGGATACACTTCTCTATATTCTTCGTCCTAGGAAGTCCAACTTCAATCATAGAATATGTAAAATCTTCAACGCAAGAAGTATGAACCGAAACTTAGTTACAATGTTTACTAAAATAGTTAACTTCAGGGTGTTGGTCTTTCGTGACGATGTGCCCGTGAATCGTAAAAATTTACTGTCAAAATGTTTTTTTAATGCGCCAAAAGAAGCATAAATTCTAAAAACGTATCTCAGCGCTGGCATATTGTAAAATCAAACTAAACTCATAACATATTGATTTATTTTATTATACAAAAATAACACAATTATAACAAATCAATTTCCGGGTACGACCGGGGAAATATATACAAATATCATTTATATGTGATCATGTAATACGCTATCATATTTCTTTACTCCCCCATTTTCCCCTTATCACGAAAAAGGAACGGTAGGTATATAGCAATAAGTTTGGCAGCCTCTATTATTGTAAGTGTTTTTAACAGCAGTTTCTCAATACAGACGGATATCATTTCACTCAGCTAACAAGACAGGCGAGCTCCGTCGTGTAAACGAATATGACAAAGTAACAGATACCATGATAGATTTAGGGGGTTCAAGTAAAAATGAATCAGCTCGATGGATGCGAAAGCAGTCTGTTGTTCTAATCAGTCCAATTCTCAAATCAAAGTCAATTTTCTAGAGTGTGCAGACGAGCAAAATATACGCCTGATGGTAAGTAACACGCCTGCTTATAACAGCACAGTGTAACGTAGTTATTTAAACATTCCAGAAATATACTGAGCTCGTCCCCTGCAGATATAATATGATTTATCTCTTTGCCTTGTAATTTCCTTGGAAACTTTACATTTGCTACACTTCTACTATCACAATCTATTTGCACATTACTCCTCAGTTGTAGAATAATTGGCAAAGGTACTTTCTCATGAGTGCCACTTACTTTCTTTACTGAGAGCGTTCTATGATCTGAAGTTACATCCACTTTCACTCATCTTTTTAATGAACGGCTTACTAACGACGTATTGGGAAAAGTTAAACGAATTACCATAACGCACACAGCAGGCGTGAAGAATCCCAGCACAATGCGTTTCCTTTTTTTGTGACTCCTCTGTGGAATCTAATGTGACAAAAAAGGGCCATCTTATTCAAAATATTGGGATAATACTTAATCTGAATACTTGGAGACGTGAAAAAAGTAAAACTAGAGGTAGGTAGAAATAGTCCGTTATTTTTTTAAATATAGAGTGACGAGACGAGCAGGATATGTGACTGATGGTAAGCAACATGCCTGCCACATTACAGCACAGTGACACGCAGCTATTGGATCATGAAGAGTCCAAATGAAGTCTTGTCACTCCCGCTATTGTTCTGTGCATTATTATACTGTATAGCTGTGGAGTTAGTGAGAAGGGGGATCGAAGCTCACGAGAGAAAGCAGCAGGTCGAGGTGATCTTCTGCAACCTCTCTAAAGTATTCAATGTGGCCGATCATAACGTAATCACGGATAAAATGAAACATTACGTACTGGACGGGGCAGCTCTGAATCTGCTCTCTGATTTCACTACGGACTGGTGTCAGGTCGTGGTGGGGATAGAGACAGAGCGAGGTCGCAGCCTCTGGGGACGGTTATTGGGGTGGCGAAGGAATCTTTGCTCTCTAATATCGTGTTTTCTTTCCTCCTCAACGATCTCTCGGAGAGCTTTGAAGACGGACATGTCCTCATATACGCGGATGACGCAGTCGTTGCCGCCGCACTTACTGTCGGCCAACTCGAGTGCAAGCTTAATGTGGCTGCAAAAGGTCTCAACACCTGGTCTGGCATCAATAGGATGATGCTGAACACTACTAATACGCACTTCATCTATTTTAACCTCGCTATAACGCTCAAGCAAACCACTTGTAGCGAGCATTGGCGGCACTGAAATAGACCAGTTGGAATCAACCACTTTTATCGGTTTTCAGCAGCTCGATTGGTCGTTGGTTTGGGTTGATCACATCAGCGTGTTGGGTGGCAGTATTGGTCGGACCTGCTTCGCCCTATGGGATGTTTCTGTGCTCCTACCATAATATATCATTGAGTTCGGCAGTGTTATTTTGCGTCCGAGAACTCGCTTCTCTTATGTGATCTCGAACTTTGGGGAAGCGCTACCGAATGGGGCGGGCGTGTCTTCGTTATGCATAAATAAGCTGTGCGAGCGATTATACGGAGGAAATGTCCGAACAGCCATATTTTATTATATCAAGAATACTCATGGTATGTTTCCAAACAGCAATGTATGCCAGGGACCATCGAGACGAGTACGCTCACGTCGCGTCGGAGACACGCGGCCGCAGCAACCGTCTCGCCACGCCCGCCGGCTCCGCTCTATACCCTGCACCCTCAAAGACTGCTAAACTGATTCACGCTATGGCGCCGACAGTATACAAAAGGCACAGATTTCTAAACAGATGAAACCTTCGTGAACGACTCTGTGAGGCCTGTAATTAGTTATGTATGCGCGACAGCTCTCACCGACGTCAAATTACTCACGTTGGTGTGCGTGTAATGTTCCCAGTCTCAAGAAAAATATCCCAATATTGTTGTCTTAGCTTCGGAAATTATCGCGTATAATAAACACATATATTATAATGTTAAAATAATTTATTATTACACCGATTATATATTATGCAAGGATTTCTTATCATTACTATTTTCATCCTATGAAGTTAAGAATTTTCATTTTGCATGCAACTAAAAATTCGAATATTCGTACAAAAAATTCGGAATAAAACGACAACGCCGAATAATAGTAAAAGTCATGTGTGTGTTTATTTTGAGTATTCTATCGGAGCTTCTTGTCAAATGTTGAATATTATGCTTGACAAAAGGTGGCAACTACTCATTTAATATCGGCGAACACAGGAGGTGCAGAGAGTTTTTGTCAACTGAGTTAATGTTGGGGGGCCAGATCATTCAATTTGTTTATTATCCAATCTTTCTCTGGACGCGTGTCGCAAACGAAAAGTTCACCTTTTCAAAAATGTTGATACAAACCAATGAAAACCGTCTAAGAGTTTTTGTAAATCAGTTGAACATTATTCACATCGCCACCCAAAGTTCCGTCATCTAAGTACCAAACGTTTAAATTAGACTGGAGACGTTAAATGATAGAGCGAATGGCCAGGGCGAAGGTCGTATGGCCGAAGGTTTACCAAGTTGATAGCCAACGGAAGATAGCTTAGGATTGTTTTGATAATTTTGTGGGTCCGCCATAACATTGCTAAAGAAAATTGAAGAGGTCAAGAATTTTATTCTTTACTTTGGACAACGGCGACCAAGAGAACCAAAATCAAGTTTGTTGGGACAGGGAGCTCGAAAGAGCAACGTTTTATACCCACCTTGGCAGCAAGGCCAGTATTTATGGTGCCAACAGCGATTGACCTGATCCCAACATCTTTTTTGGGCAAGTATGTACGCACAAATTAGCACCGTATAAAACTTCGACAATGTCACTACTGACTCGACCAGATAACATGAAGTTAATTAAAACGATTAGATCTCTCAAAAAAACTCACCTACTTTTTTAAACTCCACTTTACAAGTATTAAAACTTTGCTTCATAACTATAGTTTTCATCAACACTATTAGTATTTTTATAAACACTAGTAATGACGTGGATTTGTGCTAGGCATCGATTCACATTAAATTAAAAAATACGATTATAAAAATAAGGTTTCAAATTGAATAACAAAACAATCTACATAAATAATTTGGTCTACGAGTATCTTCAAAAAAATCATAATCTATATTTTACCTTAACTTTAAGGAAAATAATTTCAAATTAGTATAGCAACACTAACCAATTTTCGTTGAGGTGTTGTGTTTCTATTCATCAATCGAAATAAAATCGCCTAAATTATATAAATAACAGTAAAAATATTCAAACTTTCCTATGAAATGATATTCCTCTTTCCTTTTCTTATTTTCGGGAACAATGTTTGCATTGTTTGAAGACACATGACGGCATAATCTTAAACAAAACTTAAAATCACACGAGACTCCCGTACGAGACGGAAGTCCGTTTCGTACTGACTTTAGTTTGTATTTGCTTAGGCGTTTGATATTTGCTTTCTGGACCTTAGGATCTGTGTTCCGAACGTTCCATCTGCCTTTTGTTTTAGAAATCTGTGACAAAAGGCTACCTCTAGAAGTACTTGATACGCCCACTAGAGGCTCGTTTGAGCGCAAGTTAAAGGACTGGCTTACCGAACAGGCATTCTACAAATTCGACGATATTGACAAGCTGAAAGTTTTCTGAAAAATAGTAATAATTAGTTGGTGTTTATCTATTTGCTATCGTGAACGTATTTTATTTATCTTAATGTTAATTATTATTTAATTGACAATTTTATGTTTATTTACTTAATACACTATTATAATATTATAACTTATAGTGGTATTATATATAGGCTGGCCTGGTGGCTTAGTTAGTAGTAGGTCTGCCTGCGAAGCTGTGGGTCGTGGGTTCGATCCCCAACCAGTGCAAATGTTTGTGTGATGAATTCAAATATTTGTACTGTCCCTGGGTGTTTTCTATGTATAATAAGTATGTATTTAAAAATATATAAAAGTATTATATCAGCTATCTGGCTTCCATAGTACAAGCTTTGCTTAGTTTGGGGTCAGATGGTGTTGTGTGTAAAATGTCCACCAATATTTATTTATTTATTAATAAAATACTATGACCATACAGTACTTTTCTATGCTTATTATTTACTAAGTACGCTGTCTTTTGCAATTATAATACTATAAAGTGTTACTAAGCTTTAAGCTATAGTATATGTTAAGCTATAGCATAACGAGTTGTGTTAAACGGCCTTACGAAATCTATGGTTAATCTACTTCAAGACATTCTTGTAATACATTTTAGAAACAATATTTGAAGTGAATTATTAGTGAGTAATTGTAAAGTGTTGTGTTTTCAAACAAATACATATAGAGCCTTACACGTCTATGACAGACGATTCAAGCGTTAATTGTGCGAACTTTAAGGACACTTCCTTTCAAACACATAGAGCTTTATTAATTAGTAGCAGCGTTTATATATAGAGTGTCAAATCCAAAGAGTTGACATATACTACGTTATACTTATACAGTTAGATTTTCTGCATGGTTCCTTTGTGTCAATCGTAAACAGATGACGCGTATACTTTCTATGACAACAGAGTGATGTGCCGCGACAAAATTATAGACTGCAGGCCCGTGAACAAAATTTATGGGTCATCTGATACAGCAGGAGACCTATGTAGGATGATAGAAGGGTATAAAGTAATAAGAGTGAGCACTATGCCGTCACTTGTAAGCTGTCCAACTGAGTGCAGTTGAAGAGGGGGGGTTCCAAACCTCGATCATTTCTCATTATTATAACACTTCCAAAAGAGCGGCAAGGCAAGAAAGATGCTACCTGTGTTTTCGGTGTAAAGCGCTTGTGCTAACTCTATACGTAGTATATGTAAACGCTTTGTTCAGGTCTTATTCAAATCAATACCTAAGACGTCAGCGTACGTCATAGGTATGAAAGGTTAACTAAAAAGAAACAGCTGTGTCTCTTTTTTAGTTAACCTTTAACCGATTGCTTTTTTATAGTGTAACTAACAGCCCGATCGCGTTCCGGTGCTGCTCGAACAATGTAATTTACTAAACTAATTACAAATTGAAAACTATTGTATCTCTCAACTTTGACCCATTTACACATAATTGCCAACTTTAGGGAATACCGGTTGACTTTGTGAAGAGTTTGCTGGAACAAAGCCTGTGCCTGAGAGCTTCTTATATATTAAAATGACGGGAAGAGCAGGACATGTTTCTGATGGCAAGTTACACGCGTGTCCATGACAGGACGAAGTCGCGCACCCATTGGACCGTGAAGGGTATAAATTATTATCTAGCACTCTACTGCGCTCGTCACCCGGGGATATAAGATCATATCTTTAAGCTCAGTAATTTCTCTAGAACCGTTGCCCTTCAAACCGAAACACAGTGATGTTTGCCCATTACTGCTTCGAATAACTGTCAAATATGTGGTACTTACCGCAGCGGAATCTGCAAAGAGTCCTACCACTACAAAAAAAATATTAGTAAGTTTCTTTTGGTGAAGTTATAGGCGGTAATTTATCTTAGAGACGACACTATCTCATCTTGTGTACGTCAACTAAGACCAAGTTTCTGTTTTCCACTCTCGCCGATTTGTTCCATTTCGCTTCTTTGCCTACTTATTTGGTCTCTTTTCCCCCATCAATAACTAAATACTCGGGCTGTTGCCTGTCACAGACGAGGTCATTTTCCGTAAGTAAGAAAAACTGTTAGTTTCGAACTAATGCAATTATAATGTGATCTGTAGTTCAGAAATATTGATAGCATTACGAGCTCTCGCTCACTTTGTACTTTAGTTGAGTATGATGGCACGAAAGCGGTACCTATTTATATTTATACGTTAAGATGATATGTTTTGTCAGTCAGTTGTGTTATGTTATGGCTTAGTGGCTAAAATTTCCGATTTCACGTCTGTTGAGGTCGTGAGTCGTGAGTAAAAGTTATTTTAGCAATAAATAAATCAAATCTATGTGCATTATTATAATTATGACTTTAATACATTATCCAAAAAAAGCAAATAAAAAAAACAAATTATTTCTAACTATTATAATTAGGTCATATCCATACAATACTTGTGTCGTGCTAAGTACCTGCATGAATTGTATATTACAAATTACAATAAGTAAAATACAAAAGTATCCCATTATAAAGCCTTGGGAGCCAATTCATCTAAACCTATTCAAATGCAAATTTGTTGGCTTGAAACGCTTCCTTAGGCAACCGTTGTTTTGCCCTAATTTCAAAACAGTTACTAGAAGGTGCGTCTCTCTGTCACCATTTCGTCCAGCAATTTCAGATACAGAAGTTTTGTCATCAACGCTGTGAACTGTGAAGGAAAAGATCGTGAAAAAAATGATTGACGTGTTCCAAGAAAGCAATATTTTATAAAATTTACCATATATCAACCCGCGAAACTGCAATCATTTTCCACGGTCATTCAAACGGAAATGTATGTTCATTACCATGTAACAGGAGAGGCTCTTAAAAGGCATGACCCGGATTAACTATACGTACCTACTTAACGATCCCAGGTCATCTTTAGAACTTTAACAAAATGTAATACTTTTCACCCGATCGCCTTGCAGACAAGAAAAAACCTGATAAAACTAAAAGAACAGGGTAAATATCTCGTACGTAAAGCGACTCATTCGCAGTGAGAGCGTGCAAAAATGGCAAGCAAGGTTCGCTGAAAATAATGCGGCAAGGACCACAAAAATGTCTTCCCCGATGTTAAATGGCAAATAAACTTCTTAAGAAAATTAAGCTTACGCAAGAACTGGTACAGGTGTTTAGGACATAGTGGTTTCGCTCAAAACCGGCATCGACTTAAAATTAAGCCCTTACATGGTTGTACTCGTATTTGTGATCTGGAAGAACTTTCTACCTACAAGGCGATCTAAATTGAGGGACTCAGTTTACCCCGCTACGTACCAGCCAGGTCTGCTCCTCCTTGTAGAAGTATAAAAGGAGAGCTATGTGTCACCTTTTCAGCTTGGCTACCTCAAATACCTACCCAAAATTTACTGCCAGCTCTCGGAATAACTGTTCACCTTTCTGTTCAACTTTGCACCTTTTCACCGTAGTTTATTTTCGCTAAATACGATTCAGGGGTGAAACTACTCGGTTCATAGGATGTGTGAACCACAGTCTACCACAGTGTGGCATGGATATGTGCACTATACTTAATGTGTTGTGTTGTCTTCCGACGAAGGAAATTTTAGTGTTATAGTTTGACCCTTCGGTTAAATTATAATGAAATTTTAAAAGGTTAGTTCATTTAGCTATTGTATTTAAAGTAGCTATTATTTTGTCCATGCTCATTGCAGGGCTTAGATTATTTTTAATATTCGTTCTAATTTTTGTTTTTGAAACATGTACCTACTTAGTTGTGTTTCGTTTGATATTCCTACCTAAACTAAAAAATATGTTTTAGTTAGTACTAATAAAAGGAGATGTCTGGCTTCAATATGGCAGTTCCATAGTTTCCACGCCTAATCTTTCTCATCTGTTCGATTGCTATGCTAGATGGATATTTCGAACGACATATAGGTACACCTCAGAGTGTGGTGGCGCGTTCACGGACTACCAGTCTGGGTTGTCAAATAAAATAACAAATACCTAATGAGTTTTTTGTTCACATGCATAGCAACAAGAACAAAATTAAAAATTTTGATTAACCCCCGACTACCTGGGATGTGTTATCTGTACAATATTCTACTAGTCAAGCTCTTTCATTTGACACCCATATTAAGGGAGTTGTAAAAAAAGAAATGTATTTCGCCATTTTGTGGTAGCGGCCATCTTGGATTTTAAATTTGTCATAGTGCAAAGTATTCTACTAGTCAAGCCTTTTTGTATGATACCCATATTGAGGTAGTAGTGAAAATAATAATATAATTCGCCATTCTGTGGTGGCGGCCATCTTGGATTTGATTTTTTTTAATAATGTATAGTATTCTACTAGTCAAGCCCTTTCATTTGATACCCATATTGAGATAGGTTGTAAAGAAATAATTTATCCGCTATTTTGTGGAGGCGGCCATTTTGAATCGATATTAACCAAACATAACTAAGAACATCCGCACGGATATAAATTAACCTTTAAATAAAAAGAACTGCATCGAAATCGGCCCATCCGTTTGAGTTCTACGGTGACACAGACAGACAGATAGATAGATAGACAGACATCGACGTCAAACTTATAACACCCCTTATTTTGGTCGGGGGTTAATAAAATAAGAAATAAATAAATATAGATGGACAATTCACACACAACACATTAGACCCCAAACTAAGCAAAGCTTGTACTATGTCGGCCAGATAGCTAATATAATACTTACATAGTTCTAAATACATACTTTTTATACATAGAAACACCCCGACACAGTACAAATATTTGAATTCATAACACAGATATTCGAAATATATGATTCGAAAATTAATATAGAGCGATGAACAACCATACATATTGTTGGACCTTTCTGCCTCACTTGGTATAGATAGATTGAATTCAGTTTATATTTTTTTCACTGAAAATTAAATCATTAAATTCCAACAACTAACGGTAAAAAATTGAGTTATTTTGAAATAGGAGAAAATAAATACTAAAAGTTAGATAGAGGAAGTCATGCGAGGAACTGTGATCATAATGACAGAATAGAAAGTTTGAACTAACTTTCGGGGTTCCCGTGTTCCGACTGTGACTAGATGGCGTGTTCAGCCGGTAAAGCCCACTGTAAAGCTACTGGAACGTCGAGTCGCAGTTACTGAATAATGTTTGAGTTAAATTTAAAATGTATTAACTCCACGTTAACTTCAAATGCAGTAACGCATACGAGGAGGCGAGACGACGAAATAAAACGATTACATCCGCCAGTTACATTATTAAAAAAAATTGCACAGGTATTTTTTGTTTGACAAAAAAAAAATTACGAAGATGACAGTCCTTCGATGTTTCGAGTGACGACCCCTTTTCGTACGATTTTTACGAATAAGTGACTTCACTCGAAAGTTTTGCAGACTAATTATAATGCATTTTTGGGTTACTGTCGATTCGACACAAAATAAATTCGTCACAATTAGTATACTCCATGCATTCATTTTTTTTGTATTTTTGACTTAGGTCAACCCAATAATCGAAAATTCATGGACATTTTTTAATATTTTGCCGTGTTTGGAGTCTTCAATTCTATTTATTATTTAACCAGCTGTGACGCCCGTTGTAACCTCTAGCCTAAACTATATTTTAATGTTATTATTTTATTTCGAGAATTAAAAGTTTATCTAAATATATATATATCTCCTGTCACGATGTTTGTCCGCGATGGATTCCTAAACTACTTAACCGATTTTAAATTAAATTGGCACACCGTGAGCAGTGTGGTCCAACTTGAGAGATAGGATAGTTTTTATTTCGGTTAAAAGTTTTTATATGACAATATCCGAGCGAAGCCGGAGCGAACCACTAGTTTTATTATATAAATATATTTCTTGAGTAAATAATTAGTTGCCTAAGCTATCTACCAGTAAAAGTCCCGTTAAAATCAATCTAGCCGATTCAGAGATTATTGGGAACAAACACACTTTTTTTTATTTTTTTTACGTAATTGTCTTTAAAAGAGTTTACCGAAAAGCTTCTAATTTTCCATAGCACACACATTTTAATTTTAATAAATTTGTTTATGTAGAGATTTAATAACAAATCTAAAATTGTAAGACTCGTTTGATGACACTTAACTGCTATATTCCCAACTTTTATATTTGATAATAAGGCGAGCTTAATAACTACTATCAATGTTGTTGAGCAAAAAAAGATATTTTTCCAGTTTATGACGTGAAACGTGTGTAATTCACTGTGTAGCACTGCTTTACATTCGTTACCCAGAGATATTACATAATATCTTCTTATAATATATTGTATTATATTATGTACTCGTATATAAGAAGATTTAGCAGTTTTCTCTGTAATTTCTCTTTAAAATTTGCCCTTCAACCCTAAAGTAACTTCGGTAAAATTTGCTCATCACTGCTTAATAAGAATAACTGACAAAGGTGTGGTGATTCCCTAGGTAGAGTCTGTAAATAGTCCAACCACTTAAAGCTAGTACGAGGGTCAAACTGAAAGTTCTTAGAAAATCAAAAACTGATTACATTAGCCAGTTATTAGTTTTATTATATCTTTTCAAAATATTGTCCATTCACGTCAATATACCGCTGCATGCGATGGAACCACTGGGAAAAGCACTTTGCCCACTCGTCCTTAGGGGTATCTTCAATGGCATCGCGATACGCAGCCACCGCTTCTTCAGCATTCATAGACCGCTTTCCTTTAAGTTTTTCTTTAATTTTTGAAAATAAATAAAAATCACAAGGCGCGAGGTCGGGGCTATACGGCGGGTGACCCAGTAATTCAACGTTTGATGTCGCCAAATAGTCGATCGTTCGCTTGGCGGTGTGCGATGAGGCGTTGTCGTGGTGAAGGAGGATCCTACTGCGAGGTCGTTTCTCTCGAACTTTTCCAAGACAAGTGGCAAACAATTGGTAGTGTACCATTCTGCAGAAACTGTTTTTGATCCTCTAACACAATTGTTGCGAAATGACCTATCCTTCCAAAGAACGAGGCCACCATTTTTTTTCCCCGCACTTCGATCTCTCTTCACTTTAGTTGGCAACTCCTCGAAAGGAAACACCCACTGAGCAGATTGTCTTATGGTTTCAGGATCATAACAGTAAATCCAGCTTTCGTCACCTGTTAGTATGTCGAACACAGCATTTGAGTCACCTCCGTTAAATCTTTCAATCATTTTACGGCACCAATCCACACGATGGAGTTTTTGAGCCTCAGTCAAATTATGAGGTATCCACCGGGCGCAAAGCTTCCTGACCGCTAAATGTTCGTGTAGGATTTTGTGCGCTTGACTCATACCGATGCCTAAGCTTGTCCGAATCTGCTGATAGGTCACTCTTTGTCAGTCTCTATCATACGCCGCACAACACAGATGTTATCTTCAGTCGTCGCCGTAGAAGGCCGTCCTCACGTAAATCATCAGTGAGATTAGTGCGACCACGTTTAAACTCAGTAAACCAGTTGTAAACAGTCGCACGAGATGGGGCTTCATCGTGAAAGGCCAATCGTAGTCTATCATAACTTTCTTGTTGACTTAAATGACATCGAAAGTCATAAAAAATCATTGCACGAAAATTTTCTCGTGTTAAATTCATGTTGACGTGACACAGACAATTTTCAATTTGCCGCCAAATCGTAAAACAAATGACAAATGAATGAAGTATATACTCTGTAATATTGGCAAAGAGTTCTATTTTCAAATTATAGAATTATTTTTTTATTATATTGTTTATAAGTGGCCAGTTCTAAGAACTTTCAGTTCGACCCTAGATGATTGTACTTCTAATATTTTATACAATTAAAATAAAGTGAGTTTCGATGTTCGCCGTTCAAACCTCATCTCGCCTAAGTATTATAAATCTTGAGTGAATGTTTGATATGTGAATATTTTATAACAATGAACATCCCGTCATCTAGGATTTCGTTCAAAATTAATTATAAAAGCTAATTATACCTGAGAAGAAACCTTAGTTCGTTTTAATTACAATATCCTGTCTAAGTTAATCTCGTTCAGAGATTATTGATCTTAGAGCAAGTATATGACTCATTAACAATTAAGAGAAGTCGTTGACATGTTTTGAAACTGTGACATGCTGTTACGTGAAGAGGGACGTTGTTAGTTTAACGTACATGCCCTACTAAAGTTATTGAGGTATTTTATTAACCGACTTCAAAAAAGGAGAAGGTTCTTAATAAAATTGTATGTTTTTTGAAGTGAAAACTTATTTTAGCGTACCACACTGAACACACACATTTTTCGTGGGTTGTGAATTGACCTCAAGCGTGACGCTCGTAAATGAAAGAAATCTTCAGGTGAACTCGGGGCATTTCATATTGGGCATAGTTACAAGCATGGGCTTTTAGTCGAGATGGCCATGCTTAGAAGACTTATTTGGGCGACAATGCTTTCAAGATTTATTCCGGAACACCAGCGCCCGCAGTTTCACTCGCCTAGTTTCTAAAGTGAGCTATCAAACTCTGAGTTACAACTTTTCATTTCTATCGGCAGGTCCAAGGAAATGACAATTTTTGAAGTGAAAACTGTTTTTATCATATGTAGTTTCATACTCTAACGTTCTCTCTCTTCCTGGCTATATATATCCCATGTGGTGGTGGGGTCAGCTTTCCTGCCTTTTTTTCTCCACTTCGCTCTATCTAAGACATCGTCGTCGGACAACTCGCATTCTCTCATGTCCCGTTGCACTACTAGTCCTCCATCTGGTTCATTCTGGTTTGGTTTTTGTCGGCCTCTGGATCCTCGACCAGGGGGCGGACAATTGCAGCACCAAATTCCCTACGTAGCCAGGCGGCCTTCTTTTTACTTGTTCGTACCATCTCCGCCTACTCTCCTGTAACTTGTAGTTTCATACGTGTTTCAAAATTGCGGACACTACGATTAATGAATCTAAATATTTTTATATAGTTGTGGTGAAAATAAAAACAGCCACAAACCGGTATGCGAAGTGTGGGACGCCTTGAGGCTAAATAGAATGACCATTTACGGAACGCAGTTTGGAATCACAAAGTCGACGAGACTCAGTCGTACTACGCTAGAGGCGTGTGGTACAAGTATGGACCGATGCTATATAATAAAGATGGTGGATATCACAAACTAGTCACGGTCTAAACTTGCATATGTTTCCGTTCTTGTAATTTTTCTGTGATAAAAAGCCTATGTGATACTCCAAACTATAAACTATCTGTGCTCTACATTTCAATCTTATCTTATCTTATACCTTTAAACGACCAATTCTTGTAGGTATATATATAATCTGAATCTCGGAAACGCCTCGAACGATTTTCATGAACTTATGTATACAGGAGGTTTCGGGGACGATAAATCGAACTAGCTAGGTTTTATTTTTTAAAAACATCATTTCATACGCGTTTTTAGACAATGAAAAACTCCTACAATATCATTAGAATCCGATAACTTATTTCGCCACTGTTCTTTAAGTCTAAATGGCTCAGACGGAATATGCTCGCCCTCGGAGTCAACAGGCGCCCCTTCGAATCCTGATGGTTACCCTGAGGACTTTTCTTTTTATTCTTTTTTTTCTGAAAAAAATGTTATACTTAGAGCCTTTTATAAACGCATTTAATTCGTATCTAAGTACCTAGGTCTAAGTAAGTCATCACAACGTAATTCGTACCTGCCTAAATATCATTTAAAAAAACCGAGCATAGCTCGGTCAACCAGGTACTCAGATATAATCAGCCGTTGCGACGTGATTAAGTAACAAATATCCAATCTTTTACATCTTAGTAATACTCGTATAGTTTGTGATGTTTTGTAGTGCAGTTTCATATAAGTTATTTTAACTGAATTCAAAAAAGGAGGAGGTTCTCAATTCGTTGTACGATTCGTTTGTATGTATATTACGCGATAGTAGCAAATCCCGATATACAACCTTCACCGAGCTGTTTATTGGATGAAAAGTATATTACATTTAATTAAACATGTCAACAACAATATAAAATTGAATATATGGTTATATTATGTTGTATGTAAATTGGAATTGAGTGTATGTTGTAAATATATGGTTGTCTAAAACATTTCAATCTAGAATATGATTAATTAACAATTAAAAATATTTTTTAAACATTTGTTTTTTTTAGTTTTTAATAAAATTGCAAATAAAATTATTTATTTATAATAAACTGTATTACGGAACTTATTATTTTGACTCTACGGTATCTCATTACAAAATTAAATCCCTACTACAACCTACTTGGCTAGACTACTTCTAATCACGCTAAACAGGATTCTGAGACAAGGAACTACGCGGCAAGTTTTATCTAAAACCTTACTTGCAACATTTATAAGCACGTAAAAAATGTTCCCTGCGTCTTCTATTTTCCTTTTCTTCTCGTAAACCAAGTGACATCGGACACGGCCCCCGGAGGCCTTGGAGTGGCGTGTGGCTAATTCAAATTAATAAAAAAGTAAAAGCATTGACATTCAGAGTGGCAACACCGTCAGCCGTCAGCTTTCTGGGTACGTTTCCGACTGGTGAAGGGTTTAATCATATTGCTTATCTTTAGAGCTTTTGACCTCCATCGGTAGATAAATCAGATGTGCTTACTGTATGTTTATATTATTTGGTTTGGTTTTTTGTTTTGGTTATTATTTATAGTACAATTTGTGTTGTTTTGTAGTCTCGTTTTCATATTAAGTTATTTTAACCGATTTCAAAAAAGGAGGAGGTTCTCAATTCGTTGTATGATTTGTATGTATGTATGTTACGAGGTGATGAGGTTTTAGAAATATCAACAAGAAAAAAAAATCTGGACGACGTAGTCATAGCTTAGCTAGGGGTCTAAAATTAATTTTAAATTGAAAGTCCGTTTTCAGAGAAAATTAAATTATATAAATATGTATTTTGTTAATAAAGACTCTACCTGAAAAAAAAAACTTTAGGTGAGTTTTATAGCGCGACAGCCGCGCACAACTGTCGCGCAGTTTTATATTTTTAATTTTGTTCGTGAATTTGGGCTATGCCACACTTATCTTGTTTATTATGATTAGTATAATACGAACCTTGCGTCGTAGTACCGGCATGCTAAATATTTTTTTTGTGAATGAAAATAACATTTATCTCCTACTGAGTTTTTTATTTTCTTAAATATCTTTTTCATGTTTTAAGGACGTAATACTTACTCGCGATTTAATTATTTAAAGCGCAATAATGTCGCATTTGATTGCAATGTGTTGTACTTGTAGGATTTTTTCTAGAGTCTTATAGAAATATTTTTTCCACTATAAATATAACTTGTCTTGCCGGGTGGCAAGCGTTGTGCAGTGTCAAGCAGTGATTTGAACTCTTCATATTGTGTGTTCTCATTATTATTTGTATTTTTCTCTCTATACATATAATATTTTCTATGTATAGTAGTTATAAGTGAATTGTATTGATATCTCTTAATGGAAATTTTTTTTTATCTTATCCTATTAATATCTTGTCTTATAATAAGTATATATTTAAAAATGTAATATAAGTATTAGATCAGCTATCTGGCTTTTGGTACAAGCTTTGCTTAGTTTGGGATCAGATGGTGTTGTGTGTGAAAAGGCAACTAATATTAATTTATTTATGTTAAATGCCGTGTCACACTGTGTTGCTATGGGCAAGCCTTTAGGATGGTAGACAACATGCTTATCCATAATAGCACATTGTCATGGAACTATTTGAATGTGAAGAGCCAAATCAATACCCACTGCACTGCCACTGCGGAATATAACATGGTGATATATCTCTTTCAAGTTACGGCTCGTTTAGTCAGGAGAACGGCGACTGCCGATCCGTAGCCCCGGGTTCAAACCCCAGGCGCACCAGTGTCAGCTTTTTGAAGTCTTGTGCGTAATACAACTGATTAAAAACAATGAAAGAAAACATCTTGAGAAATTTGCTATGTACCTGGAATTTCGAGATCAGGTGTCACCCACCAACCAGCACTGGGTCAGCGTGGTGGATTATGGCCTTAGCTATCTTCTGGCGAGAGAAGGCTCCGAGTCCTAGCTGTGGGAGAATTTTATGGACTGCATATGTTATATGTCTTTGCCCTGTAGGTAATTTCTATGGACACTTTACTTTTCGAACCGCAACCGCTAATATTTACACGTCACTGTTTGGCGGTTAAATAACCATTTCCCCAGGAAGGCTTTACAAATAGTTCTACCACCACATTTTTATTATTTAAAAAATTGACAATCATAGGGACTGCTGATAGAATTGAAAACTTATAACATTTTTTTAGCCACTCCACAGACTCCTGTGTTCGTGACCTTTGTCATTTGGGTTCTTTTTTTTAACATAGTTCGTGGACTAGGAGAAGAAGAAAATCGGGAGGAGTTGGGAACATTTCAAACCTAATTCTAGAGCTAGTCCAATTTTGTACTTTACGCCGCTTACTTTCGGCCCAGAGCATCACGGCCGCATTTCTGTCCCTTATGGCCATTTGCAAATTGAAGTCTCTGATGGTCTCTGGTGGTGCAGCCAACGATCGCCGTACGAACCGACCGATGGCATCATCGGTGTCGTCAGCGTAATATGTTAAAGACCCCGTATGCCGTGAGATAGCAACGACCGCAAGGGGTACGCTTTCGTGCAGCTTCATGGTTGCCATGGTTTTGATGGCGATTACCGACTCATATGTCAGTGAGCTATAACGCATGTCGTTGATGGGAAATCATAATATTTTACCCATTCAACGAGTGTCTAACGCGTTCGTCCCGCTCCACCCTCTGAGACATATCGGTGACCCAAATCCATAAAATGTTCCCCAAATAGCTAAAAAAAGATTTCACAAATTATATTGAGTTTAAAACGAAGCTGAAGATTTTCTTTGTAGCGTCTCTTAAATGTGTGGTTGTTCGCAGAGAGCGGCGTGATCAGCTCGCTGTGGATGGAGCTGGAGACGGAAGCGCCGCAGCCGGACCGCTGACGGCGGCGCTCGGAGCAGTTCTACCGGCCGGTGTCACGCGCGCGGCTGCAGCGCCGCAAGATGTCGCACGCCGGCGTGCCGTTGCCGACCGTCGAGGACACCGAGTCCGGCAAGGAGAACTCGCTCTAAACACCGCGCCGACCCGACACCGCGCGACCTATCCTACACCCACATACCACTCTATCAACACCTTACCTGCGATAATACTTCCTACAATCCTACGAACCCTCGCCAGGTGCTCTACACCTTACCCACGACACTACTTGCTATACTCCAAAACTTTGTTGTTACCAAGAAAAAACGTCTTCAATTAATAGGTATGATGACTAAAAAAACTAAGGAGTCCTTCAGTCAGATTATTAAAAAATATTGTACGTACACTTATTACAAAAATAAATAGAAGTTTCAAGTGACATCACAACCACTCCTGAAGTTAGATGGTCTAAATCTTTGCCGATTAATTATTAATGTACTATATATACTATACTATAATATTATAAAGCTGAAGGATTTTTTTTGTTTGATCGCGCTAATATTCGGAACTACAAGAACTACTTTTAAAAAATCCACCTATGGATATGTATGCAATCCCTGAATGCTATATATAGGCTTTATATTATGTATCATTGTACCACGGGTGAAGCCGTGCCAGACCGCTAGTCATTCGATAAAACAAAAAGTACGTGTTGCATTTTTTTCATCTAACTGACAAACTAGAGCGGTATGGTTTTGACCCAGTCACCATCCCAATTCTCGGGTAGCTCATATGTGACTCACGTGTCTGAAAAAAGTTCGCCGGATGCGGCTGAAACTTAAGGAGCGACCATATCACATGTCAGTTACCCGTGCTTCAATTAAAAAATATAACAAGCTAAAGTTTTCTTACTAAAGATAAAACATATAAGATTACAAAACTTACTCTCTTCAGTATGACTGACGAGCTGAAACCTTTACTTGTGCACACTGTAACGAACATTAGGTGTTTACTGCATATCTTGATACATCTGATATAGGATGCCTTAGTCATTACTTGCTACATATATCGAAATAAGTAAAAATACTCAACTCTACGCACTATGGATATATATAGAACAGTATATATTGCTTGTGTCCAAAAATCTGCCTAGGAATGTTTATGTGTAGCAAAATCCTTTAAACTACACTTTCCTCTAATGACTAAGGTATCAGAAATAGGTAATGACGTCACTAGTAGAACACCTTATCTCTCTACCAATTGTTATACTGTAACAGGAAAAGCACAAACAGAACAAGAAAGTTGCGTACAATTAAGCATTTCTGCGGTTTCAATACACCAGAGAAACACATCTATTCTACAATATACTATTTAAACGTTCTATTGACACATCTGGAGCACCGGGACAAGAATAAATTCTGTCCTCCGCACTTTTTTCCTGCAAATATAAACAGAAATACAGTAACATAGTAAAATAGCATCATAGAGACACAGTATTTTTCAATTCCAAAATCAAGATGCAGTAAGTAGGAAGTATTGCAGTGGTACGTACTCTTTACACAATCCGCAAGGGAAATGCCACATTTTTGTCAGTCATTGTTTCGGTGAGCAGTAATTTTCAAACGTTACTTTGTTCCGGTTTGTAGAGCAATGTTTTCAGTGAAATTACAGGATAAAAAGATAAATATCTTGTATCTCTGGGTGACGAGCACAGACGAGGATTTTAATTTTTCATGTTGCTATCAGACGAATGTCTTGCTCGCCCCAACACTCTATAAAATATGAGAGTAAGACTGTTTCTCTATCTATAGCCAAATAGTCTAATTCCAGTCTATTTGAGTTGGCAAAATCTATGTAGATCTATATTCTATAAGTAACAAAACTTGATCTCAATAGGCCATCGAACTATTTTTGTCGTCTTGAAGCTGAGATGATTGCCAAGAACAACAATGTGTTCAAATTTTTATAAAAGAACCTTGGCATTGTTTCATAACATAGTCTTTACGATTATGTAAGTTATGATGTAAAACTCCATATTTTCGCTTATAAATACATCTGTACAGTACAGTGTACAGAGTAGTGTAGGTACAGTGGTCTGGTTAAGAAACTCATCCACATTTAAACAGGTTTCGGGCTCAAACCCCAGTGGGCACAGAGAACACTGTTTTTTTCTGTCTCTGGTGCTTAGCTACTTTGTTACTTTAGAATGACGACGGGAAACAACGAAACAAAATCAGTTTGTTAAAGTACTTTAAATATTGCAATTAAAGTCGGTATAAAGTTTAGTCAAAGTTAAATAAAAGGGAATAAATAAAGTTGCCAACATTGGTCACGGTCAGTTTTACGTTATGTATTTTTCTTTACAGTTTTAATCTTGTTTCTATATATAATTAGTATGTATTTACAACTATATAAGTATTACATCGAGTCCATGTCGGTTCAGCTACCTTAACAGTACAAACTTGCTTAGTTTGGGGTCAGAGTCAACAGATAGTGTTATGTGTGAATTTTCCACCAATAATAAAAAAAATATCATATTTTTTTTAAGTTTGGTCTGACAGCAAAATTCCTATTCAGTTTCAAGCCTGCCATAAGGAACTTTGTTTCAAAAATATAAAATCATCTACATACTTAGTAGTGGTAGGACTCTTGGCAGAGTCCGCCTGGGGAAGTACCACACCTTTGCCAGTTATTCTACCGCCAAGCAGTAATGTGCAAACATTACTGTGTTCCGGTTTGAAGGGCAATGTTTCCAGAGAAATTACAGGGCTTAGAGATATAAGATCTTAGATCTCTGGGTGACGAGCGCAGTGCAGTGTTAGGTAATGATTTGGACTCTTCATGTTCCAATAGCTGCGTGTCACTGTGCTGTTATGTGTCAGGCATGTTGCTTACCATCAGGCACAAGTCCTGATCGTCTCGTCACTCTTTATTTAAAAAAAAAAAATACTTAGTAAAATCGCGACCTATAAATTATTAACGCTGAATTAGGGTGATGATGAAGTCCTAAACTGCGTAGCTGAAATTTTAAGAAATTCATCTCCCGAACACAACTTTGGTTCGAACTCCTGAGTTTTAGTCTAGAATCACATATATATATATATATATATATATAGGTACATATATACCAACAAGAATTGCTCGTTTAAATGTATAAGATAAGATACATAGAAACACCCAGACACAACACAGATACAATTTAGTATCTGTGTTGTGTCTGGTTCTTTCTAAACTAAATAATAAATACATTACATGAATACTAAATTCAACATACGTACATATTACATAATCCCAGTGGCTTAGCGACAAGAACGTCCGATCCCTAATCGTGACGTCACAGGTTCGAATCCCACCTGCAATGTTGAGTGTATGAACAAGATCTACGAGTTTGTGATCACAGCTGGCTTTAACGCTGAATGAAAACATTGTGAGGAAACATGCGTGTCCAAAGAAAACTACGTTATAGAATGAAAGTTTGTCAAATAATTACTTTGAGATATAACCAATTTGTTGAATATTTTTTGTATAAAAATATTTTCACTGCCCGTGAGTTTATCTAGCCAACGTTACATCACATGTAAATTTGCGAAAAACAGATCGTGAAAACAACGGACTGTGCCCGGTAGATCATGCCCTGTCAATGTAAGCACTTAGAACTACTGTGATAGCTATGTAACAACATTTTAGATCAATGCTGATACCAACAAAACCGTTGCGATAGTTTTACCTAACTCACGTCAAAAACCTCTGTATCGATATCGCAAAATATTCAAATTCGCAAGCAAATGTTTGGCATACGAGATTAACAATTAATAAATAAAACTACAATTCGTTAATTATTTGTGTGCAACTGATAGTGGTACGACATACGCATTTAGAAATATGGTATCAATTCGGGAACTCCACAATACAATTGATAAATAATGAATTCGTTTAAAGATAAATTCATCCAACACACGAGTGACCTCGCATTCACAAGTAGGTGACTGAATAATAATCACAATGTCACCTTCAGCAGCTCCGGTGCAAGTTACACGTGCATCTGACCAGGTATATCTACCAGGGAAACATGATAACCGAAGATGTTTTCAGAACACAAGTTGTCTTATCGTCGTCACTGCGCTACATGTTTATTTTATAAGGGGGCGAGAGCATAAAATGGAAACAAGCGAATTCGAATTGGCTGAAATCGACATGAACCTACTTCTGGTATCCGATTGGTTAGCGAATATGTACCTACTTCCAAGATTTTTTTGTGAACTGTATTTTGTTTCAATTCAACATTTATTAGATTAATTATAAATATCGGATGTAACTGAATAATTTCATACAAGGAAAATCGTTGCTAGATGCACTCTCTTAAATAAATAATTTACCCATACCTGCAATTCCCCTAAATAAAGCAGTAAAACTGCATTTGAGTGCAACGTTATACCAGGGTTACATAAAGCGTTAAGAACTAACTTACGAAAGGAAGTCTGGAGCTGTTGGTTACATTTAGGTGAACAGTGATGCGAAAGTTTGCCAAAATTCCTACGTACATACCAAAAAGGTAGACAATCAAAAACTTAAGTTATGGTTTCTTATTAATTAATTATTATCGTTTCTTTCTTATGCAATTAATCCTTGGAACTATTAAGTAAATAAACTATTAACTAAATAAGTTGTCTGACACATTTGCATTTTCATACACCATCAACGGAATTTCACCATTCAACTTATTTAATTGAATCACATTTATTAATTAAGTACAATAGAGTGCACATATATTATACATATTTCCAACAGCCGTTACCTAACCTTACCTAACGTTAATTACCCGTTAATCACACTTTTATGGAGCTGCGCAGAAAGGGTAGCTGAAATATAATTATTAAAGTCTACATTAAAAATTAATTTTTAACTGACTTCCAAAAAGGAGGAGGTTATTAAATCGACAACCATTTATGATTGCTCGACAACTCTTTTTGTTCGAAAAGATATGCATCCCGAATGGTCCCATATATTATCGAAATTTTATCGGAATCGGTTTAAAAAACCACTGGGTTTTTGAAATTTGAACAAAAAACTATAATTTTCCTACAGTAGTTGTAGATTTCACAAAAGTTACGAAATTTGTGTATTCGTAAGAAGAAAGTACTTTTGCCTAGGTAACAATCTACCGGGAGAACAGGAGGGCCGGAGAGGCTTTGTGACACATTGGCAGCAGGTGAGGTGCATTATATCACCGTTGTAAAGTTGTAAAAACCGTCAGATTACAATGGGGCGTTTTTAAGATGCAAAAATATTTGTCCAAGACAGTTCCCAGTTTCACCATAGGTGGCGCCAATGTTTTATTTTGTTAGAGAAATTTCACAAAAACATACAGTGGTGCCACACTTGGCAAAATTTAGAACTATTTTTGACTAGTAAATTTGCATCTGGGCCCCATGTTTTTTTTTTTCAATTCAATTTATTTAATTTGCAAAACATGGGTTGTACACAATTAATATTGTTACATAATGTTGAAGCTAGAGATATATAAATAAGGGTCCACCATTGCAGGCTAACCTACCATTACCCGCCGTAGGATTACAATATAAATAAATAATTGGTGGACATTTCACACACAACATCATCTGACCCCAAACTAAGCAAAGCTTGTACTATGAAAGCCAGATAGCTGATATAATACTTATACATATATTTTAAATACATACATACCACGCGTCAGATCATAATCTGTGTTTACAATTTGACGTTGACATAAATTTAACTGACACCAACAGGATTTAACCGTTCAACTCTTTAATTGAAATACATTAAATTTATTTCATTGAATTATATCAAAATAATTACAAAAAAAATGTATAATACATCACGCTCACCAAATGCGTAGCCATAGCTTCGAAAGATTTCTTTCTTGTATGATTAGTGTTTATATTATTATATGATTAGTATCTTCACCGTTTATGTCAGTGTGAAGGACAAACTCGTCTAATCTGCACTGAGGCAAAGACTCAGAGGTGCAAGCAGGATTCAAACCTTAAGACCTTACAATTGTGATTTTCTCGCCAATAAGCCAACGGTTGTTCCAGCGTCTCATAACGCCTGTTAATATTTATATAGCAACTCACTCATTACACTGTTACGGTTTCTTATTTAGGTACCTTTTTACTCACTAGGAGCATTCTCGTACGGTAGCTAGCTACTCCTTTGTATGTAGCTTCTCTCGTGCTCTTAACTTTCACCTTCTGAAGTGTTGCAAGTTTAACCTTTTGAAAGCCACGTTAAACGCGCTCTGCTTTGTCGTATACGCCAAGAGGGTAAAAGTGAAGTTGTGCAGAATGTTTCGTAAAAAGTCTACCAGTAATAAATGTACTTATTTATTACTAGCAGCTCTTCGGGGCTTAGTCTTTTTTTGAGGATAATTTATTTTCGTCAAAATAATAATCACAGAAATGAATCACTTCACTCTCTCACAAAACTACCAACTGCCTGTAACAGCAAAAAAAATGGGAAGAACATAAGTAACGCCTAAACCAGATAATGTACCTACGTACTACGTATTTAATTTCATTAAATGTTAAAATATGATGATGACGTTATGCAAATACGTAGGAACAAACTTACAGACTGACACACTACACACCATTTTACAAAACTACACACAAATTCACAAATTTATTCTGATTGAATCCTATTTGCGGGCTTTATTCTTACTTGTTTAAATGTGGATATTTTTAAAAAGATCTCTGGAATGGTTTTACGCTTGTGCCATACACGGACTGGTAATCAGGTCCATATTATTTATTTCACAACCAAAAAAATTATTAATTAATTTAGATGGTACAATAGTTTTATTTTAATAATGTAGCACGTAGATATTAGTTAAACAGTGTATTGATATACGTAAGTAATGAAAACAAACATGAATAATGATATGAATTAAATAGGTACCTCCAAGTACTTCAAGGCAATCCACATGGGACGTACGTTTGAGCTCCCATATTATGTCAAATCACGAAAATCAGAGCAGATTGGGTAATTCAAGGACTCGTCAACAACCCAAGGATGTAAGGAGATCTTGGGTCAAGTTATGAGAACTGGTCATGTCGTAATCACCGCTGAGTGCTTTGCACAAAAATAAACATAATTTCCTTGGATTTATCATTCATTTCAAAGTAGAACTGTAGAATTTCGGAGTTGCTAACAAATTTAACGAAAGGATTAACTAAACAAAAATTAGACTATGTATAACTGATTGGGTTGTATTAATAATAATAAGCTTAAGAAACTATACCTTATACACAGCAAATACTTAATCAAAATACGAATTAATGTTCATGAATGTTTTATAATTAGTTTGATTATTACGATTATTACCATACATCATAGAGTTGGCGTTGTTTGAAATTTTACAACTATATTTATGTAAACTTTATTATATTATGATCTCCTTTGTAATCCCAAAACTCTAACTGAACAATATTCAATAAATGTGAATGAAATAGAACAGTAGGGAGTTGTTAGTAGTTTAAATATCTAAGGCAATCGCTTCCGAAACCGGAACGGTGTATTAATTTCTAGTACCTACCTGGATGACCGAGCTTGGCTCGATTTCATTTATGAAAACACGGCTAAAACGGCGTTTTACAAGAATAGTTGATTTAAAGATGTAATCTTCTTTTACATCTTTACAGTCGTTTTAACCTTCTTTTTAACCGATTTCTAAAAAGGAGGTTTCTCAATTCGACCGTATATATGTTTTCATAAATGAAATCGAGCATTTTAATTTAATGAGTGCTCCACGGGGTTAAATAAGTTTTTACTTCAAAATATGGTCAAAAAGTTTTATTGACAAACCTACGCTTATTAACTTTTATTTTTAACGCCATTGACAACTATTTTTGTGTGGTTTTTTCATTCTGAATTTGAAATGCCTTTTTGATTTTTTTATAAAACAGGCGGGATTATTTTTTGCCACAGATTGTTTTCAATAAGACTTTCTTTTATTAGCAGGAACCCACAGATTAAGTGTACAGGATACAGGAGCTGAAACACTGACACGGTGTAACATTTGATTGATACTGTTTGCTTCCATTTTGGTTTGCAGTTATAAGCTTGACCTCAGATTGAAAACCTCTTGAGAGATAATCGGTATAGGTTGGTACATAATCTGCAGAGCCGACATACAGATAAACACTTTATAGATTACCATATGGAATATCAGCGATTTTGTTTTATGGTTCATGGAAAGCTTATAGGTATCCAAAAAAACCCTTATCCGTTCAGGTACCTGTGGGAGTGATTGACTTATATCTCGTACTGTAAGCTTAGCTTAGCGATATGGATAAGTGCAATGTACCAATGCATATGATATGACTGTACTTATATTTATATTAATATATTAGATTGTAAATCAAGCCAAACGTTTTCTTATAAAGAGTATGTACATAAATACATATGTACGGGAAGTATGTTATTTTTTTACCTAACAGAAAAGGACTTGAAAAGTTTACGATTTTTAAGTGAATGTACTTATTGTGTACATTAACTATAAATAAGAGCAAGGCGATTCAACATCCTTCATTAATTAATTTTAGATTGTTTGTTTCATTTCTTTGGGTGATGAGAGCAATCCTGGGCAGTCATTTGGAGACTACGTCCAAAACATGTTGTCATGAGCAGGCATATCGCTTGCTATCAGACGCCTATCTTGCTCGTGTCACATTATATTATAAATAAAATTTAAATTTAGCAACCTTGTTCTTAGTTAGTTCGAGTAAGTATAACAACATTTTTTTGTTACAAAAGCTAGCATATGCTAGTATAGAATGTAAACACTTAGGTACCTTTCTAAAGCGTGAACGGTTTACAAACACAAATAGTCGCTAAACTTAGCAAAAACCTGATTCTCGGCATGTTTTGTGAAAAGTGTTACCAAAAAAGTGTACTTTCAAGTCTTCATTCACTCAAGTTAGGTAAAATAAAAAATGATTATAACAGCTTGAAAATTATATAGCTTTTTGCAATAACAGATATAGTCGAACGTATGGTTATGATACATATGTATATCTAGAACTTGTTGACTACCAGTCTTGTAACATATTATGTATAACAAATTCTTGGGTTAAATCCAACCATGCAATGCATGTTTAATATGAATGCGAATTTAGTATGATAATATGGTTAGCTGAACTAAAAGTGGGGCTGTCGTTTGGTGTAGGTATGTTTCATATCTACATTGATCAATATTATATGGACGTCTGAAAATCGTATATATTAAATAAAAAATGCAAACATGAAGCTTTATGGCAACAGACAAGGTGTTTTGGAAAAGGATAAAAATCGACCGATAATGGAATACGGACGGTGTATCGATTGTGACTCCGGTAGATAAAAAGGGTTTCGTCTGGTTCTGTCATATTCTGGTGGTGGTGGTATAGGTATGCCAGAAACTTTATTTATTTTGTAGTGGTAGGACTCTTGGCAGAGTCCGCCTGGGGAAGTACCACACCTTTGCCAGTTATTCTACCGCCAAGCAGTAATGTGCAAACATTACTGCGTTCCGGTTTGAAGGGCAATGTTTCCAGATAAATTACAGTGCTTAGAGATATAACATCTTAGATCTCTGGGTGACGAGCGCCGTGCAGTGCTAGGTAATGATTTGGACTCTTCACGTTCCGATAGCTGCGTGTCACTGTGCTGTTATGGGGCGGGCATGCTGCTTAGCATCAGGCACATGCGCTACTCGTCTCGTCACTCTTTTTAAAAAAAAAACAATTTCTGGCATACCTATGATACTTTCAGGGGCATACTTATGTAATGATACATATGGTAGAGATGTATCCTATTATTATTATCGATGAACTTAAAACTAAGAAATCCTTGTGAGAGCTTTTCCTGTATTATTATTGACTTTTTTTTTTTAATTTTTACGGCAGAATTTATACGGATCTATTGAAAAACTACATACATTTCTTTTTTCTTTCTATATATCTTGGTTTTAAAAACGCGTTTATACAAAAAACACGCAACTTTTAATTTATGTCATATTTTTATTTTTATGTCGTATAATCGCCTTTTTTTTCTAGTTATAAAGAATCACGAGTACCTTTACTATGGTTGCTTTAATAGCAAATATTTCTAGAGCGATATGTTTGCATTTGTACCTTATACGGGCTGGTGTTAAGGTACATGTGAACTTATCAGACAGAGAAATATGCCATTATTATTATCGATAAACTAAAATAAAAGATCCTTGATAGAAAGCTTTTCCTGACTTATCTAGATCGTTAGAGAATCAACAATTTTTTATGTCTTAGAAATATTTTCTAGTTATAAAGAATGACGAGTACCTTTAGTATGTACTAGGGTTGCTTCAATAGCAAGGTTTTCTAGAGCGATACATTTGCATTTGTACCTTATACGGGCTGGCATTAAGGTACATGTAAATTTATCAGACAGAGAGATATTCTTTTATTATTATTATTATCGATGCACTTAAATAAGAAACCCTTGGAGGAGAGCTTTTCTTGTTTCATCGAGATCGTTACTGTATAAACGAATTTCTTTATTATTCTTTGATAATTTTTTGCTGTTGAATTTAAACGGCTCTATAGAAAAATTGTTACAATTACATACATTTCTTTCTATATTTTTTGGTTTTAAAAAATGGGTTTATATGTACAAAAAACACGCACCTTTAAAAAAATAGTATGCCATTTTAAGTTTGATCCTGTGTATAATCACATTTTTTCTAGTCATAAAGTATCACGAGTACCTTTACTTTAGTATGTACTATGGTTGCTTCAATAGCAAAGATTTCTAGAGTAATACATTTGCATTTGTACCTTATACGACCTGGTATTGAGGTACATACATGTAAAATTATCAGACAGAGAGATATCTTTTTATTATTATCGATATACTAAAATGAAAAATCCTTGGTTGAAGTCTTTTCCCATCTCATCTAGATCGTTAGTGTACTAAATATTAGTCTTTCTCTAGTTAAACAGAATTACAAGTATCTTTACTATGTACTGTGGTTGCTTCAATAGGAAAGATTTCGGGAGCGATATGTTTGCGATTGTACCTTATACGGGCTGGTTTTAAGGTACATGTGAACTGTCCTCTCTTTCTAAACTGATGACCTTATATGTAAGTGTTTCGATTTTATCGAGCTTTCTTCTTACAGTTTTAAAGCGGTCCTTTAGTTTATAATGCTTTCATTCTATTTGACATTACCAGGAAAAAAATGTGTACAATGTAGTGCTTTCAGAGTAACAGGTATAAGAGATATCATAAGCAACCAACTAATGGCTAACCGCTGCCACTCGGGGCCTTCTCTTGCAAGGAGAGAGTTAAGACCATAACCCACCACGCTGGCCAGTTGCGGGTTGGTGGATGACGCATGACCTCGAAAGGAAAATGTCGATTTCCTCACGATGTTTTCCTTCTCCGTTCTTTAGTATAAAAAAGACAGTGGTGCCACCGAAAACAAATTTCGACTGGTTTGTTGTAACCGATTCAATTATTTATTGGTCTGTAAAATTAGACGTGTCTAGTAAAAATCGTGGTGTAAGAGTAATAAGCGTCGACTGTAAAAATCTCTGAAAATGCCTCATTGATCTTAAATATAGGACCTAAATGTCTTGTCGCAAAAATAACAATTTTTGTAAAAACAGACTGCCATCAATTTTAATATCACTGACTCATTGCGCAACGCTCATGAACTCGTTCAGTTTAGTAGTCTACTATGACATAACGCTTTTGCCATGCTTTTAAAAAATACACTGAAACTTGGAACGATTGTGACTTCACCAAATAGCACTTTTTATACTTCGACCCCATAACGTCAGTCAGCCTGGCTTCCGAGTTTCTCAGCAGTAACGACAGTTCTAAATTCGAAAATATGGCGATCAAAGATTGCCCATTAAAATTAGACTACACGAAAGAGCACTGATCAGCAATGAAGAAGATACGAAATTACGGTTATTTAAATTACGGCCCTACTGGTAGTTTAGCTTGGTATGTAATGGATAGGTATGATTAAGCTAAATGTATAACTATTTGGGACCTACGGGAAAATATGTATGTCGACTTTTTGTATAAAAAGTTAAGAAGGCTATCAGGGTTGAGGAAAAGTTTTGGTACACAAAGTGTAGGTACCTACCAAATTTTGATATTAAGAAAACTGTATTCTTGTAGACTTCTTGGAAAAATATACAGATAAGTAGGTACTTTATTTATTACGCATTTTCTCAGTTTATTTCTTAGTAATTAGGTATAAGTAGGTACGTAAGTACCATCGAGATTTTTCTGTAGAAAAATTTATTGTTTCAGTAAGTTATCATGATAAGTACCTAATTATATAGTTATATGGACTAATTGTTACCGCTTGTATAAGTTTAACGGCTTGTTGAAGTTTGTAGATTTATTTTGTAGGTTTTATTTGACCCACTAAGTAGGTAGACTAGTATTTGTTTCCAAAATATTAACAATCTTTTGCAAGTTGTAATAGCTAAGTATTCAATGCTAACATTTTAAAAATGTGTAAAGAGTAATAACTGGATAACAGGATTTGTAAACAGATTCAATAAAACTATTTAGAAGGACGTAATTTGCGTCTAGGTTGTTTTAATCACTTTGTGTCTACTAATTATATCGGTGTCTGAACTATATATACCACAATGTAACGTAAATTAAAATAAAATGAACTGCATGTGAGTATAACCAACTTGTCGTGTTATTTTGTGCCCTGTCCAGTGTTCTCGCCATCAATCTTGGCCGCTTCCGGGTGGCGTCACTGCCGCATTACTGTCCAGTAATAAAGAAGACTTGTGACGCAAAGTCTAAAGCCGATGATTGATTTGCCACGAACACGAACAAAGAGATTTGACTCCACGTTAGTGATAAGAACGCCTAGGTTGTGGAATGCGTTGCCTGAGTGGGTTTCCCTGATAGTTACAATCTTGGTGTCTTCAAATCGAGAGTGAACCGGTTTCTTCTAGGTAAGCGCGCTCCATCGTAGATCACATTGTCGCTTACTACGCGCGTACCACCAGAAGACCTACCCTGTAGGATGGTAGAAGGGTATAAAATAATAATATTCAGAACTATGCCGTCACTTGAAAGCTGTCCAACTGAGTGCAGGTGAAGGTAGGGGCGGAATAATGGATTAGAAGAGGTATTGAAACTGCATCGGATCAATGCCGTGCATAATCAAATGAGCTAATTTACTTTCTGAGAAATTTACCCTGAAATCTTCAGAAAATCATGTTTTTTCCATAAAAATAACAATAAAAAAATAAAATTTTATTTTTTTATAGTTTCACTACCTCTTCCAATCCATTATTCCGCAACGCCGTACAAAAATCATGTGACATGGTGAAATGGTCGAGATTTGCAAGCCCTACCTTCACCTGCACTCAGTTGGACAGCTTTCAAGTGACGGCATAGTTTCTCGATTTGAAGACACGAAGATTGTAACTGTCGGGGAAACCCACTCAGGCAACGCATTCCACAACCTAGACGTTCTAATCACAAACGTGGAGTCAAATCTCTTCGTTCGTGTTCGATGGTTCATTTGACCCATAAATTTCATCATCATCATCATCAGCCACAAGACGTCCACTGCTGAACATAGGCCTCCCCCCTAGATTTCCACAACGAACGGTCCTGCGCAATCTGCAACCAGCGGTTTCCAGCGACCTTTGTGAGGTCATCTGTCCATCTAGTGGGAGGCCGTCCAACACTGCGTCTCCCGGTTCGTGGTCGCCACTCAAGAACCTTTTTTCCCCATCAGTTGTCAGTTCTGCGAGCAATGTGGCCTGCCCATTGCCACTTCAGCTTGCTTACTCTTTGAGCTATGTCGGCCACTTTCGTTCTTTTGCGAATATCCTCATTACGGATTCTGTCGCGCAAAGAGACTCCGAGCATAGCTCTCCATAGCTCGCTATGTGACTTTGAGCTTCGTTATGAGACCAACAGTGAAGGACTACGTCTCAGTTCCATAAGTCATCACTGGCAACACGCACTGGTTAAAGACTTTCGTCTTTAGGCATTGGGGTATTTTGGACTCAAAGATGTGCCGAAGTTTCCCGAACGCTGCCCATCCGAGTTGGATCCTTCGCTGGACCTCTTTGTCGAAGTTGGATCTACCTAATTGGATCTTTTGACCCAGGTAGACGTATTCGTCAACAACTTCGAGTGTGGTATTCCCAACAATAACCGGTACAGGTGAGACATGAACATTTGACATGACCTTCGTCTTGTCCATATTCATCCTCAAACCTACCTGTTGGGATACTCTACTGAGGTCCCTGAGCATAGCACCGAGGTCCTCCATCGACTCCGCCACAATTACTATGTCGTCGGCAAACCGAAGGTGAGTGATGCATTCGCCGTTGATATTGATGCCATATCCGTTCCAGTCCAGTAGCTTGAAAACATCTTCCAGCGCGGCAGTGAACAGTTTCGGAGATATAACATCTCCCTGTCTCACGCCTTTCTGTAGCTGGATATGTTTTGTGCACTGGTCCTGTAATCGGACAGACATTGTGGCTTTGCTGTAAATACACTTCAACACTTCGATATAGCGATAGTCGATGCGGCATCGCTGGAGAGACTGAAGCACTGCCCAGGTCTCGATGGAATCGAAGGCTTTCTCATAGTCCACATACGCTATACATAGTGGCCGATTATACTCCTCGGTTTTCTGTATAATCTGCCGAAGCGCATGGATGTGGTCTATGGTAGAATTTTCGGAAACCGGCTTGTTCGGGTGGCTGGAAGTCGTCAAACCTGCGTGCGAGACGATTCGTGATTACCCTCGAAAACAACTTATAAACGTGGCTCAGAAGTGAAATGGGTCTGTAGTTCTTCAAAAAGGTTTTGTCACCTTTTTTGAAGAAGAGCACCTGCTCCACGCTTCTGGCGTACTACCGTCAAGTATGACGGAATCGAACAGCTTCTGGAGGACTTTAAGTACCGGTTTTCCACCCGCTCTCAGAAGCTCATTCGTAATTCCGTCGTCGCCAGGTGCTTTGTTGTTTTTAAGTTGTTTGAGGGCCATCCAAATCTCATACAGGCTGACTTCTGGGATATCTTCGGTAAAGTGTCGGGTCAGCTTGGCTCTGGGGTCTTTTGCCATGCTAACGACAGGTTGTGCTTGCGTAGAGGTGTATAACTGTTCATAGAACCTCTCAATCTCCTCCAAAATCTCAGGCTTCGACGAGACAACGTTACCACTATCGGTCTTCAGTTTGGTCAGCTGACTTTGCCCAAGAGACAGATTTCTTGCGAACACTTTTGAGCCTTTGTTTTGCTTGATCGCTTCTTCAATACTCGAAGTATTGAAGCAGCGTATGTCGTGTCGCACACAAGTAGAGATCTGTCTATTGAACCGTTAGTATACCATCATGTCGACCGAATACTGTAATCGCATATCTCGTCTGACCGCCATAAGATCTAGAGTTTGATCGGAGAGCTTTTGGGTTCTGTTTTGGCGTCGGTTCTTATAAAAATTTCTGCCAACAGCATGAACAGTTTCCACTAGCCTGTCGTTTATTTCGTCCGCCGTTACGCACTCATCTAAGGATTCGAAGCGATTTTGAAGTTCGAGTTGAAAGTTATCGGGATCTTCGATCTGAGCATAATTTGGTCGGAGCGTGGACTTCATTAGACGTGATCTTTCGAGCTGAATGTTTAGATTCAGCGTGCCTCTTACAATACGGTGATCGCTGCCGGTCTTCACCCTGCTGATCACAGAGACGTCGCTGAATATTTGCCGTTTAGTCGTCATTATGAAGTCGATCTCATTTTTTGTGGAACCGTCTGGGCTAATCCAGGTCCACTTTCTTTTGTGGCTGTTTCTTGAAAAGGAGTTCATCATAAAGAGGCTCTCCCTTTCCAAGAAATCCGCTAGACGTTGCCCTCTTGGGTTCCGCTGCCCATATCCGAAATTCCCCACTCTCTACTCATCACCGCTACGTTTGCCCAGTTTCGCGTTGAAGTTTCCCATCACAACTGTGAAATGTGTTGGCGAGACATGTATGGCTTTGGAGATGTCCTCATACATGGCCTCAACCTCTTCGTCGGGATGTGTCAAGGTCGGTGCGTATACTTGTATGACCTTCAATGAATACCGGTCGCTAATTTTAAGTACAAGGTATACCACCCTGTTCGACACATTCTCGGTCATTATCACGTTGTTGACGAGAGACTTGCGGACGATACCCATAAATTTAGTCTATACTAATTTCCAAAGGGTTTTGTTTCACTCGGGTTGCTCCGTCTGTTCTGTCAATTAACAATTTTCCCAGTGATAAATGCATTGCAAGTTTTAGGCAATCCTAATAATTGCGAAAATTAGGTTGTTTGTTGCTTTTCACGTCGGAACGACTGAACGGATCGGCTTGAAATTTGGATTACAGTTAGAATATTGGTTGTAATAACACATAGGCCACTTTTATTGGGACAAAATAACGGAGCAGAAACTACACAGGTAAAACGCATAGCGATGTTAGTAGTTAATAAGCGTTGTTTTTTTAACTTTTATATGTAGGTCTACACTTGACCGCTATGTCGTCTGATACCTACGATGGAGCGTGCTTATCTAGATAAAATCGAATCGGTCTGGATTTTCGTAGTGTTAGGACTCTTGGCAGAGTCCGCCTGGAGAAGTACCATACCTTTGCCAGTTACTCTACCGCCAAGCAGTAATGTGCATTACTGTAAACATGAAGCTTTATGGCAACAGACAAGGTGCTTTGGAAAATGAAAAAAAATCGACCGATAATGGAATACGGGCGGTGTATAGATTGTGACTCCGGTAGATAAAAAGGGTTCCGTCTGGTTCTGTCATATTCTGGTGGTGGTGGTATAGGTATGCCAGAAACTTTATTTATTTTGTAGTGGTAGGACTCTTGGCAGAGTCCGCAACTCTTGGGGAAGTACCACACCTTTGCCAGTTATTCTACCGCCAAGCAGTAATGTGCAAACATTACTGTGTTCTGGTTTGAAGGGCAATGTTTCCAGATAAATTACAGGGCTTAGAGATATAACATCTTAGATCTCTAAGGGACGAACGCAGTGCAGTGCTAGGTAATGATTTGGACTCTTCACGTTCCAATAGCTCCGTGTCAGTGTGCTGTTATGTGGCAGGAATGTTGCTTACCATCAGGCACATGTCCTGCTCGTCTCGTCACTATTTATATAAAAAAAGACGCCAAAATTGTAACCATCGGGGAAAACCAACTCTAGCATGCTACAACCAGAAGCGAGAGGATTACTGCGAGCTTCTGAATTCAGTCGACTAACCTAGTTTCTAAATTCCGTCACAAAATTTCGCAAAAATGTAAAAATACTTTTAAAAGCGTGACAGAATTCGGACCCTGGTCAAATCGGCTTCGCTTGGTCGTCCTTAAGGTTAATCAAGAAATGTCTAACTAAAGATAAGAACTCATGAAGCGATTTTCACCAGCGCGCGTCGCGGTTGCGGAACTACAGTTTTATTTCAAAAGGTTTCGCGGATGAAAATCGCTCCACGAGTTCTTAGCCTAACGCAGAACTTTGTTTCTCCTCTCGGTATGATAGCGTTGTGGCCATCAGTTTCACAAAGTCTGACTAAACTGAAAGTGTACCTATATTAGGTTGAAAAATCTTAATTTATGAGGATTTCCGAAAGTATTAGTAAATCATATTAGGGCATCAGATTGACTGAAATTGTACGGCAGTGTTGTCTATCCCGTGCACGACGAAGCTGGTTTCAGAAAATTTAATCTGTCATATACGCAGATGTATATGGAATAGGTAAAATCTTCTTCGTTTTGATGTTATCATATCTTCTAGATATACGTACTAACTAACCTTTTTATTCTGCTTGCTGTTATAGTATCTTTGTCTTAACTTTGTATTGTTATGGTTTTAGAACTAATTTAGGCGGTACCTGTTTAGATAATTAAATTGAAATAATTGCTTCCTTCCCGTTTGAGAAGCAATTATTTTAATCGTGTCATATTGTAGACATAGTGTCGCGTCGGGATCGTCACCAAGATAAGGGAAGAAATTGTGGGATAATTATAAATAAAACCATCTGAAATAAGTAATATGGATTATAATCTTAAATAATAACGGATACAATTGTTAAAGAAATTCGGTTTCACAAGCACGTTACAGTTTTTATTTGCACGTTTTATTTCGATTGACTTACATAGAGTTAAGACACAGATGAATACAATGTTGCATGTATTGTGAACTTTCCTTTACCCGCGGCTTAGACCGCGTCTTTAACCATTACATCGATTTGTAGTTCCCATGCTGTGCGATAACGTCTTTAGGCGTTCAGGGGTTGGCGACCGCAACCCCTCGAACAAGGCCACGCAAACCCCCTTGAGGTCTCGACCTTTTCGACCCAGTTTGAAAAACAGTGCCATTGATCAATGACAGCACTACGTTTTGCAAATGACGTCATGTACGCAAGCAGAATACACATACAATAACTATTAGAATTCCATAATTTTAAAAAGGTTATTTATTCAAAAATATATTTAGATTATTTTTAAGCATTTAGTAACAAAATAATGTCCATAGATAAGATTATGATTTAGTTTGTGCAATATCTTACACAATTATTAGAACTTTTACTATACTAATAACATTAATAAAATACTGAAGACGTAAGGCTTAAAACATCATCCGTCCAACGTTAGCGTTACAATCTTTAAAATAATTTTAGTTCATCAATTAATTAATGATTCACGCCATTACTATATAAATATCTAGCATCTGACCTTTCCTTACTTTGATATTATTTTAAAACTAAGTACGATAAAGTTTATCTGCCCTGACTGGGTTACTCGTTGCCAGACACTCCGAGCTTCCATCGTGCTCCTGACGGCTTGTGACTTTCAGATGTGTTGTCTGCGTAATACTTACACTAAGAAAGATTTTTGGAAAATCAACCTCCAAGAGGATTAAAATAATGTTTAATTTATCATATCTTCTGCAGTCCACGCAAGCGAAGCCGTGGACGCAAGCTAAGCTAAGTAAAATTATACAATTTACAGTCGGTTTTCTGCAATCTACAGCTGAAAGCGTTAACCCTTCCTGTGCGCAGAACTCCCAAACTTTTACCTAATAGGTACAACCTTTTGGCGTACTAAAAAAATAACAAATTTTAGAGTTAAGGGAAATCTGTACAGAAATTTTCTGGTACTGGTTTGTCAAACAAGTCTACGCCAAAAATGATGTCTAGGTAAAGTTTTGGGATACAGAACTAATACCATTTACAACCAATTCATCGTTTTCGTACAATTTCATGAGTTTCGACACGTAGATTGCAGAGAAACAGAGAAGCATACGTAAATACGAGTTTCTTACATTATCATCGAAAATAAATTATTATAAAAGATAAATAATAGATCGAAAACATTAGGCCAATTCATTCAAAATAAAATTTCTTGAAGGACTAAGAAAACCTAAACAATATTACTTCGTTATGTCAAAAATTACGCTAATACAACCGAGACTGGTTTCACGTTAAGCCATCCAACCGCGCATACCTGCTCTATGTCATGGATTTTAATCACATTAAAAGATGTTACAATACAACTAACAAAAATACTTTACAAGAAATTTTGGGCTGTGCAAAGAATTAGGCCCGTGACGCTCGCTGGCCCATGCTCGCCATTGAATCCGATTTTGTGTATTTTTACATCTGAGATAATCTTCAGCTGTACAAGTCTGAGGAAAAGCTGCTCTTAAAAAAAATCTTTCATACTGATTCCAAAATATTCCAAGCAGGTATATTTTACGAACACAGACGTATACCAGCGGACCGTTCCAGCTTCGCTCGGATATTATCATGTAAAGACTATTAATTGAAATAAAAACTATCCTATCTTTCAAGTTGGACCAAACCGAAGACGATGTGCAAATTTGATTAAAATACTTTAGGGAGACCATCGCGTACAAACAACGTGACGCGTAATTTATACATATTAAGATAACATTAAGTCATGTCGTGATACATCGACCAAGGTAGTAAAAACGCTGCAGCTTGGTAATTCAAACTCGGTAAAGTCCGAACGGGCCGCCAATAGCAAACAAAATAATACCACAGAATACTGCTTTAAACTTTTGAAACTCCAGCAATGCAAAGGCACTTATATTGAGTGAACGGCTGTTTGCTCCAATTACTTTTCAAGTCTATTTATTTCACATTCGATTAATGATAGTGTCCAGCACATGCTCTGTATTATATTAACGGTCACTAATTAATTAAAACATTATTTTAGTCCTGATAATTAATTTGGTCTATCAAATTTTAAACCACATGTTGTACTTAATTTAATGTAACGATTTATTATTTTACAGAATGGGTCGTTTGGGTACCAAATCATATAAATGTACTCGTATAATTAGTAATTAGAGTATTGCATTATTAAGGTCCTTTTCTCAGAAGAAATCGGAGGCACAAGCCAATCTTTCAATTTTTTTTATCAAACCGCATAAATATTTTAAACACCTAGCAACAACAATATTATAATTAAAGCAACCAATTTATATATTCTCATAGCATATGATTTTACCTTCAAACACCTATCATAGCATATCACACAGGTAGGACAAACTTTACTGTTTTATATATCGATGCCTTGAATGGGTTTAGAAAGGATATATACTAAGTAGAAAAGTCGCGGTGTATTGTATGAACACAAATTCAGGTGATTTGTATCGCGTTCACAAGGTCCGTTCACGCTACTTCGACTTGGCATATCCTTTCGATATACTCGCTAAAACAACAAAATAACACATCATTATTTAGACGAACAAAAAAATGTCTGAAACACTAAAACTAATGTTGTAATTTTATGCACAACAAACAACACCGAAATATCGGAGGCTCAATTCACAAAAAAAAAACACATTGAATATTATAGAGGTACATTAATAATAATATTTTTTACTAAGAAAATAAACATGTCATTCGGCAATGGCCGAATTGTGATCACTTATTTTCTACATATTCATATTATTCGAATGGAATGGAGTTATCGTATTAATAAAGTATTAATAAGAACACCAGATGTACAATTACAATAGACTATTTAAAACTACTGGTATTATTCCGAGTGAGTTTGCTAGAGTTCGTTAACAGAAAACAATATAGGGTTAGACAAAGTGCCAGCACGCCGAAAGGGACGTGTACTATAATCATCATGAACAAAGCTCCCTGTGCAATCCAAAAACTAGATTATACCAAAAAATATCTCAGGTCTCGACAAAATCTATAAAACAGCATTTTTTTCGAGATTTATTGGAGCGTGATGGATTCGCACTTAACCTCCATCTCGCTCGATATTCAGCGACGTTTCGGTCTACAATGGAACGAGTTTGCCCAAAACAGATTTACTATCGAATTGAAGGCACCAAGATAGTAACCATCTGAAAAAACCCATTCAGGCAACGCATTCCACAGCCTAAACGTTCTTACTACGACAGTGGAATAAAAACTCGTTCTTGTATTTAGGACATCAACCTAGAGATATAAAAGTTGTTGTACTGTAGCAAAAGTTATTCGTAATTATTAATGGAACACGACTCTTTCAGGTTAGTACTGGCGTTCTGCAGAATCCGGTATCCGCACTCTAATTACATACCACTAAAATAAAGATCTACGCTTTGGAAGCCAGTTATTACGTTATCAAGTACTGTCACATACGACAGAACTGCAACGAACACTTCTAACGCAAAAATTCGAAACAAGCAGAATTCTGAGCCGTTTATGACTACTGTTAGTTTAATCGTAACGATTTTACACCACATCTAATAAAAACTCTGAATTTGAAATCCCTAACAGCCGTAATGAGAACTCGAAAGTGCTACAGCTCATTTTCATCAGTCAATAATCGTCCGACACAGATGAAGGGGGTGTGTAGAATTTTTGCAACAAATTGTGGATGGTGTAGTCGACGGAAAAGAGTAGTAGCTGCTTCTTAAGGTATAGCATTTCAACAGCTGTATTTGGTCAAGCCTTTTTTTATCGAGGCCCAACTAAACCGGCGGGATAGCCCAGAGTACGGCCGTCTTGTCGGCGGACGTGGAGAGGAAGGAGAAGTCTTCGGGGTGCCACCGGGCCGATATCACCTTGTCGGGGTGCCGGGCCACCGGCACGCTCGGCAGCGGGCACGTTAGGTCACCTGCGGACAACAAATCATAGTTTACACTACTTGTGTACAGTTCTGTTCAGTTATGGCTGGTCTAGTCGGGAGAACGCCAACTGCTACCCGGAGCCCCTGGTTCGAATCTCACGAACACCACTGTCTTTTCCGAAGTTATCTGCGTAATTCTGATAGCTTAAAAACGATGAAGGAAAACATCGTGAGGAAATTAACATGTACCTAGAACCTTTCGAGGCCATTTCATCCACCAACCCGTACTGGGTTGGTGGATGAAATGTCCCGTGGTGTCGTGGCGTATGACCTCGACTCTCCCCTTGCGAGATAAGTCCTCCAGTCCTAGCGGTGAGTATATTTAGTGGGCTGCTTGATATGGCGTATAGTTGTGAAATCCCGAAAGTTATTCCGACGATCACATACTAGGAAGCCCTGCCATCGAAACGGTCCCGGTAACTTTAACTAAGGTGAGTTTACTCTTTGTCCCGTAATTTCCTTAGAATACAGTGGTAAATCGGAATACTGTGATATTTGCTATTATTACCCAGAAGTAGAAACACCGACAAAGGCGTGGTAAAAGGAAGGAATATGGTGGTCTTTCCATTTTTGGAAGATAAGTATGTATACCATTTAAATAAACGATCTCCTGGGGATCTATAGCCTAAGGGAAACGGTCATAGCTTTAAAAACACTCTTCTTCTTTTCTTTTCGCTTAAAATTATAGATATAGAAATGACGATTTAGTTGGGCGGTCGTTCTAGGGTGGATCGACCAAAATGAAAGTGGAGTGCTGAACTGCAATCGCTGGATAAGGACAGATCCACCAAAACCGTAACATTGGAAATTGGGAAGGAGGAAAGAGGACTTCTGCCCGGCAGTAGACAATGTAGGTAGATTATTATTATTATGCACAAGGACAAGGCGGTCAGGAGGTACCTCATGCGCTAGGACTAGTGCTTTCTGCGATAATGCCGTTAAAACAATTACTAGTTTTAACGGCACTAGTATTTTTAATTGATTTTCTTTGTCTTCATATCTATATATCTGCTTCTGCAGGCAAGCCACTGGCAGCTCGAACTTTGCGCCGCTGCCGGCGACAATATAAAGTTAGGTTTTTAAGTAATTTTATATGTTTTTATAACTATCTGCGCTCTGCGCCCACTTCTTAACAACCACTAACTTTAACGGGATAAAAAGTTACCACAAATGTGTGTGTCAACCAAGTAATGTACCTGTTACGTATTTACTCTCACCGCACAGGTCACCATAGTGTACGGTCCGGCAATCCGGTGCACACTAACACTATATTTATACTTGTATGTATACGTTCCGTAAATTTCTTGTTGCATGCACTCTTTCTTATGTTTTTGTTTCATACTCGTAAATGTTTTTTATATGCCACAACAAACGTGCATACTGTTCAGCCGTTTCAGAGATATTGGGAACTAACACACATATTTACAAATACAATATTACCGTAGTATTAGTGTAATAATGAACAGAATATAAAATGAATATTGCGGAAGGTGGTGGGATTAGAAACGTATAATTAGGTGCTAAGAGCGACACCTACTACGCAACGTGAACGACGTTTTACGACCCATTAGGTATACCTACATAATGTTACGTATCAGGAAGTACTAAAAACAGTCCTTCAAATGAAACAAAGTTTATGCAGATTCAACACATAAAACTTATCTAAGTTGTCATTACCATAATTATGCTAAATTTAGATAAGGCTATCCTGGTATTCTGTATAAAGTCACTCAATAGTTGTTTGTTATTTTATGATGTGGTACAAACGCTCGTAGTGGCAATGGGCCGGTCGTTTCAGTCGCAGAACCGATAACTGTTGGGGTATACGTGTTTTGGAGTGGAGTCTGCGAATTGACAATCGTATACACAGTAGCGTGGGATCAGATCAGTGGCAGATCGTCGCTAACCATAGTCTTATGTGTTATACGTAAGGAAGAAATGTGTGGATAGCACGAGAAGCTTAGGGTCGTGGTCAGTGGGAGCTATGGGAGATACCTACACGTATAGTCTATTACAATGTAGTCGAAGTGGACTAAGATTGATGATAATGATTATAAAGGGTTCACGAATTAAGATCATTAGAAATTTCATGGTATTTTTTTTTCATAGTATTTTCATAGCATAGTTTTTCATTACTTCCTACGAGTAGATTGTCAGAATTTGGTAACAAATGTAAAGGGTAAACTGTTGATTCAACAAAACCTACTGAACTTCTAACTACTGAAAATGTTATCAATATTAATTTACACTAGACGGCCATTTTGTCTGTTTTAAACCGATGATGATATGATCTAATATGGAGCTCGGTTACTTTGAAGAAACTAATTCACTCTGAATTTGGAGACACCCAGGTTAAATCAAACAAAGAACACTCACTCAGCGTATTCGACAGTCGGGATGTTCCTGTTTTGTTATGTAAGTTTTGGCAACAAACAGATTTAAATCTACGTAATTCCAAACGTCAGCGTATTATTTGCCAATCAATACCAAGTAGCGTAAGTGATACTTACGGTAAGTGTAGTGAGACAACGTGATACCGCAGTAAAGATCATTTTGTTTATTATTTTTCTTTCATGCGACTGGTAGCGGGCTTCATCATCTTATTCCAAGAACCGGCAGCAAACTCTGGGTAGGTATTTGAAGCAAGCTGAAAACTTGTCACGTGGTTCTCCTGTACCCCAACACGGAGATGGTGACCTAACTGGTGAGTTCATTATTACTTATTCTCGCTTGGGTAAACTCGACGGTCCCCAGTTCACCCGATCGAGCCTTTCACTTTCGAGCGTGACGATCAGCAGCTCAATCACAGTCTACGAAAAAACTCTGTGTGCGGTGCACCAAATAATATTTTACTTTAAAAAGGCCATATTAGGAGCACCCCTCCATTCGCGTCGGTGGTTAAAAGGTCATCGCCAGGTGTCAAGTCTGCGCGTCGGTAAAACGTCGCAGTGCGGCGGGCCGCCGCCGCCGCGCCGTTAAAACCGCCATATTGGCCGTAAAATTACTGTTCATAAAGTATGTTCGTTCGCGGTTCATTAAAGCTTAGACAGCTCTAATTAATATAAGATGAAACTGCGGTATTTCCAAGGAATTACTCGTAATTATGAATTATTAATGTTTATTACGAGCATTAAGTTTTTAGAAAGTGTATGTGTAACTGTAATAAAATAACGATTTGGAAAAAAAAGTACTCGTAACGCGTTGTATGAGGTGATAAAATAGTGTTTGCCGAATTAACTGAAGTCTTACGAGACGGGGGAAGCCATGGCTATGGACTCTGCATTCAATCATGCATGCATTCAAACATGAGCACTCTACCTTTGTTTTTTTTAACTGTGATAGGTGAGCACTTGACAGCCATCTCGCCTGACGTTAAGCGATTAAGTGTGAGTATGAATCGGTGTCGCTTTTTCAAGCTACGAGCAGTCCGATAGAATAAAAGGGTAAGGTGGTATTAGATAATGAAGATCAGCTGCACACTCTACGAAATATATTCGATAAAAGTCGATAAGGTAAGAACTTTGCGGCGATAATATAGACTAAGCCCTTTTCGAACACGGGTTCCGTTTTTTGGCACGTTTCTCGATCCAGGGCCTCCAACCTCCACCTGGTACTAAGTCGACCCAACCCAAAGATTCAAATACTATTCCATACAAGAGCAAATTTGTACTTTGTAAAACATGAGCACCTGTTCAGACTCGAAGTACCTTTGATGGTTTGAGATGTGTTACCTAGTACTAGAAGGACCAAGTTTTTGGTAATTTACCTTTGGACTTGACAAAAGAGCCAAAGTTGTGCGTAGATATTGAAGCAATGCCCAAGAGCTCGAGATTGTTAGTAATCGGAACAGATATATTTCGAAAAGAAGTAATTTAAAAGAGTCTCTGTTTTTCCAGAGAACTAACATGTCTTCGTCTTTCCCTTTCGTTATTTGGCCTGAGTGACATGGTCTCATTCAGAGACTGCCTCAAGGGCCAAATTTAGTCGCTCGATCACACTCTCTCATAGTGCCTGGGTTTGTCGTCAACTGTCTCGAGCGCTAGCTAGACATGTAGTTTTCTACAACGGAGCTAACATCAGCATACCCAAAGACACGGGCTTCAAGAAATCATTGACATGTAGCAGAGAGCGTTGACCCTTCAGGGATTGATAGCCATTTGATCCGATGAGCAGCCATCAATGACTACTCGTAACGATCGATCTCACAAAAAGTCCGATTTACATGAAATAAGACAAAGAGTCAAACCATGTGCAGAAAGCTTACTTACAAGATCGTCATGCCAGGCGCTGTAAAAAGCCTTCGAGATATCAAGGGAGACTGACAATCGACTTGTCAGGCTTCTGTAGTAGAGGTAGTGAATAGAGACAAAGGTTAGTTTCAACCAATTTGAACAACCACGTTTGACCACCCATGTTTGACCAACTCAATTTAGATCTAAGATCTACTATGGAGTGTGCTGTAGAACGTAATTATTTATTTTACTTATGTATGAGAGTGACGCGGTTGTCGTGGGCCCAGTATTGGTAGTGGGTGGGTAGATGTGAAATAAATTAATAGTGTCGCCGTTTCCATGGCTTCTATTCCCATCAGCTCCGCCTAATTCCACTCCCCCATAGCTTGTGTCGTAAAATGTTTAATCGACGTATCGTAACATACCTTGCATGTCCGCGAATACACCACGGCTGTCGTCTATCGCGTCCCAACATCGTGTTTCGTACACAGCCCCACCATTTCACTTTCTCATAGCTTATAGCGTTAAATGTTGAATCTAAGTGTTGTTACACACCCCGCATCCCTTAGGTCACCGCGGTTGTCGTCGTCCGTCGTTAGTAGATGTGAAACTAGTTTTATAGGTTACATGTTTCATTAAGAGCTTCGCTAAATTCCTTTAAGCGGTATGGGTAGCAGTACGTGTCTGACATGTTTTGACCACGTCGTCGTACTCACCGATATGCAAGGTGCATATTTTTATCAGGACACCTTCTATGTTAGTGAGAACGACTCGGCCGTCGTAGCCGGTTTGGGTCGTAGTACGCGTCTGTCAAGATACCTTGCATGTCGGTGGGCACGACGCGGCTGTCGTAGCCTGTTTGAGTCGTGGTGTCGTAGTATGACGTATCTCAGTGTAAGTTACCTTGTATGTCGGTGAGTTTGGGTCGTAGTAGCCGCTTTGGGTCGTAGCACATGTCTATTAAAATACCAAGAGCACGACGCGGACGTCGTAGTCTGTTTGGGTCGTAGTGCCGTAGTACGTATTTGAGTGTATGTTACCTTGCATGTCGGTGAGCACGACGCGGCCGTCGTAGCCGGCGGTGAGCAGGTAGTAGGCGCCGGGCGAGAAGCGCACGCTGCGCACGTCGCCCGCGTGCGGCGTGAAGCGCTGCAGCGCGCGCGACCCGCGCACGTCGTGCAGCGCGCACGACCCGTCCTCGTGCCCGCACACCAGCAGCCGCCCGCTCGGGTCCACCGCTACCGACGTCACCGCGCTGCCCTGATGTCACACAAAATCAAAAACTGTGACTAAAATAAATTAATTAGACCGTCAGGTAAATTAAAATATTGCTGTACTTTTTTCTTTTTTCACAAATAAAACAACGACGAAGATAAGCACTAGCTTAGAAGTTTCGTGTGACGTCACTTCCATATACGATTTTTATGTAGACATAACGTCACAGCCAGAAGTTTATCTTCTAAAGATCTATATAATTGTCGATTTTTTAATAATTTGAAAACAAAAATTACGTGACCCTTTCTTTTCCATAATCTGCCTGAGAGACTATTTAAAAACGACTATTTAAATAAAAAATATTAAATTAATTGTTCCAATCATCATTTTAATTGTTCCACCTGTAGCACAAAACAATCACCTAAGTCACTTCAGCTCACTTTTTATAACTACCTACTCTCAGTGGCCCCTCTAGGGTTATCAATTGTTGAATTTTCACTTATTCTTAAAAGACGAACGTGGTAGCGGACCTCGTCTAGTTTTAACCGTATGAATGATTGTTGCAAATGAAACAGAAAGAAAGGAAATAACTAACAGTAGCCGCAACAATTCAATTTTAATGTCAATTTCAACTACCTAATTGTCATAGATAAGTTGGATTTAGGCATTCAGGAACTGAACGATTATAATACTGTTATGATAAGCCAATAAAATAGGCCACTCGTAATATCCCTAATCATTCTGAGACAATATTTTCAAGTAGGTTGACTTGGGCGAGAAAACTCAAACTCTGTAGTATTGCTTCTCGCATGCTCTATGTCTCTATGTCATCGAGCAACTCGATCTACCGCGCAAACACGGAAGTAAGTAGCCTTAGCTAAAAAATATTGTTCCAATCTTAGCATTCTAGCGCAAAGCCGCACTATTACATACCAACATACCTGTTCCATTGCCGATCGTACTCACACAGCCAAATCACTAACACATAAAAAATAAATCACCATTCACAAATCTAGCCCCGCCGTCACGCCACAGTATATTATCAAACTCCATGGTCCACGCGGACTTGTACTTTGACAGAGGGGCATCTGTAGGGGTAGCTGTGTATGCTACTCCCTTCCGTGTTGCTCGGTGGTCTATTTCGATGAAGTTTTGTTTGAAATAATAACATCACCACCATTACCTAGCGTCATGTTTTCGAGATTCAGAGAACTGCTGTTCACATTATTTTTCTTCCGATAAATCTCGCTCTGAGCACACTAGCGTTAAATAAAGACAAGATTGTGTAGTGCAATAAAGAAGGTTGTGAATGTTGATAATGATGATTATATACTTAAAATTTGCGGTAGATTTCAAGCCAGATTTTAGTCAAATAACTTTAATAATACTCTGAGTTAACAATGACATCTCTTTTTATAATAACCTCCTCCTTTTTTTGGAAGTCGGTTAAAAATAAAATAAATGTATCTTGATCGACTTTTTTGACATAACATCAGTTGGTTAAACAGATTGGTTTTGCTAGGCCACCAAATATTCATTTCGATGTCATCTTTAAAATGGGAATACTGTTTGACGAATTTACGAATTTAGGGCAAGATTGAACACAAGTCAGAAAAAAACCCGAGTTTTTACAATACATATAACCGAGTAGTGTCGTACACAACTTAATACTTGCATGCCGCAAGGTGGATTATGGAGTCATCAGTGTAAACATTTAAGATCTTATTGTAACCACCCATTTTCGCAAACTAAGTAATTATGATTATCCGACTGAGTGGTACGTCATAGATCCAACGAAACTAGGCCTTTTTAACGCGACCGTTTTGGCTCAGCACAGGTGCAGTGCGTAGTTCGCTATTTACCGAGCCCTTCAAACGATCCTCCGCAGCGTTTCGCCGTTAAACAAACAATGCGCTCAAATATTTAAGTTTATTCAGTGCGAACACATACAACACAGCTGTAGCAAACATTGTGTCATCATCTCATCAACATTCTGCACGAAGGAATAAAGGGTTATTTGTTTGGATTTCGAATATATCACGTGTGATCTATTTTTGCTCTGCATACAGGGTCACGATTATCAGATGTGAATGAAGCAAACCGTAAGGTGCTTACTATTTCTTTCTTTTTATCGATACAAGGTTTGTACATGACCGCCACTTCGTTCGATGTAAAGCGATATGGTTTATGGTGGAGCGCGCTTATCTAGAGGTAGAAGAAACCGATTCATTCTAGACTTGAAGGCAAAAATCCATCCGCTATATTTTACTCTACATAAACTGTCCAGTTTATATACCCACAGCTGATGTTCAGGTCCTTCTAACACAAGTAGAGAATCAAGGCGAACATTGACATTGCGCTGGCTGATACAGATTTTTGTACGACATGACATGTCTTCGACAGGTGTCTTACTCTAAACTGACGAAAGGTACGTTATTTTTTATGCTTACGACAGTTTAGTGTTTTGTTATGAAAACCCTATATAGTATAGGATTAAAGTACAGAATTGCGAGTTTTGTATAGAATGGATATATCGATCCACATAAAAGCCCACAGCGAACCAGCGAGAGGTCAACGTGTTCACATTAGACCGTGTGGACACGAGACGCCGCACTCGACCCATTCATCACGAACGATGCTTGCTTACTCATCGAACATCGCTGCACATGTAGACATACCCTAAGTTTGCCTATATTGAGGGTTACACTGAACGATTACAAAGTATGGAGAGAGTTTTTTAAGAACAAATAGCCAGAAAAAGTAATGAAAAACGCCCTGCTACATTTTTTTTTGTACTTGTAAGTAAAATAAGACAATTTCTCTCCAACACATTGTGCACCATAACAGTGATTGTTTTGTGGTACAGCAAAGTATTGGATGAAATTGTCGGGTTAGTGCCTTGATATTATCTAGGCGGATATTTCTTTAAAAACTGACTAGGTAAATTCTGTCTGTATATTACCGTTGTTTAGCGACAGGTGGTAAAATACCCCTTACTTTTATAATTTCAGGGCTTTCGCTTGTAAAAGTTTACAGTTTCGAATGCATAGTACGTCCCTTTGAGATACGTAGACTGTTCCGCGTACCTATGTATGAAGTTGAACGGTCGACGGGGAGAGATTGTTTCGAGACTGGGCTGGCGTCCAATGTCAGTAATCCCATTAAAGAATGCTTACCTTGGGATTGCCGGTGGGCGGCGGGATCATGTACACGCTGTTGCCGGCCCGCAGGTCCCAGAAGCGCACCGTCTTGTCCTGGCTGCCCGACACGAACGTGGCTCCGCTCCAGTAGTACAGCGACAGGATGTGGCCGGAGTGACCGCTCAGGGCCTGCGGAACATCGCACGTCTGTTAATCCGACCGCACGACTCCACTTAATTAATCTACAGTACAGGCAGTCTAGAAAGAAAAAACGTTATTCCTGAACGAGTCTTAGAAATAAGGGAATAATGAATAGGGGAACATGACTAAAAAATTAAATAATCCGTCAGTTTTATTACTAAAAATATTGTTCACGTGTTTTTTCTTTACTTTTATAAACAAAAAATATGATGATACAGTGCTTAGAAGCTTTGAATAACGTGAGTTGGTGGTATTGGTGATTTTTACGAACAAGTGACACAACTCCCCACTACGGAAGTTTCATGATCTACATCTCTAAAATAATTAGACAAAATAATAAATATGTGTCCATAAACTAACTGACGGACAAATTAAAATAGTATATTATTATACCCAGCCGAAATCCCTATTGTTTGTGTTCGGATAATTCGTGAAGGCGCTTAATGCATCACATAGCATCGCGACAAATGCCAGCTTATATTTCTCGGAATAATTCCAAGAAATTCCTCTCACCAAGTGGTTTCGAAAACGATTGTTTTGACGAAGGTATAGCTTTGAGTAATAATAGGATTTTACACTTTGACTCTGACTTTGCGAAATCTTATTTAGTACATAGGTTCATCTAGAGCGGAACTGAGCTGTATTTCCAACAGCCTTTAACTCGAGGAGAGAATATTATAATTTAAAAAACGCGGGTAGTATGGAATACCATGCAGATTATATACAGATAATATATCAATACTAATTCAAGATAGATACAGCTATCAGGAATTTAAGTAAACATTTCATCTCTATCGACGACCGAATGTTATTGGACGTATGCATAACAAAACAGTATTTGACATAGCATCGAGTACATCGACCTCTCCAGGGAGGGGTGCTCAATATTTAATCGAATATGCAATACCTTTGCGAATAAACTAATCTCATCCAACAGATGCCTCTCTAATGGTTTACCGGGCATACTTTTGTGGTGGTTTAATTTGGAATGCAGCTCTATTTCATAATTAAACTACCGCTCCAGGAAGGTGCTCCAGAAAGGTGTTTATGGTGAAAATAACTCATGAAACCACTACGGTATAAGTCCGTAGCTAACCACACCAGATGACTATGGAATTAAAGTTCTAATTTGATTTTATGGTAGTGCTCTATGATAATGATATAGCAAAATGTGCGGAGGCGTTCTCGCTGGTATTGTATCAGTCAATCGTTTCTTTTTATAAAAGGTACCTATGGCAGTTTGGCTCAAGTGGTATCTACTGTCTTCCGAACTTAGGTCTAGTGCAGAAGGCCCTACTACAATGGTCTTGTGTATCTTATTACTACCACACGCGTCGATATGGCGATCCGCAACATAAAGATATACTACTTCAGGGTCAAAAGTGGAATATAAAGATATATAATATATATAAAATGCAAGCTTTTTCTATATTTCTCTGAAGTTTAGCGCGTGCTATTGGCAGACAACGAGTCGTCCAGTTTTTTACCCTTACAGCAGTTTCGTATTGATTTACAGATAACAACAACATTTTTATTACTGCTTATTTATTTCTTAATTTCAAGCTTATTTTTAAGCTATAATGCATAACTTTTTATCGCGGTCTTTGAGCGCGGCGACCGAATGAAGAAAATCCGTAACGAAAATAAAACCTAACACTCCAAATTTGGTCACTCGGCCATTTGACTTTAAATCTTATTTTTACTATGACTTGACTATATTTGTATAAGAAGCTGTGTTGCATACGTTCTTATAGATATGTATAACTTAATTTTTGAACGGAATATAAAGCTATTTAGTTAATGAATAATTCATATTTGGAATTTCGATTTCGCAGTAATTTAGTGATTGCGTCATAGATGTCGTTGGTCAGACAAGGAGAAAACTATACTCCAAGTTGATTGTTTTTTCTCGTTGTTACGATAAGGAGAGGTAAATGTCGATAGTGTTGTACGATACAATTTTATTTTTGTCGATTGATTCAGGTATATTATATCTATGGTAACATATGATTTCTTTGTTTTTTGGTATGGTATAAAAGTCTAATTTTTTAACGTGAAGAATTCAATTATTGCACTGCGCTCGTCACTCAGAGATAAAAAAGATATGTTCCTTGCATTTTTTATAGTGTATTGTGATAAGTCGAATGGTACATGTGTCTGATGGTAGGGAACATGTCTGTCTATAACAGTTCAGTGGCCTGTAACAGCTCAGTGACACGTAGCAATTGAAATATGCAGAGTCCAAAGTTTTATCTCTTAGCCCAGTAATTTATCTGAAAACATTACCCTTCAAACCGGAATTCACAGTAATGTTTGCACACTACCGCTTGGCGGCAGGATAACTAGCATAGGTGTAGTACTTCCCTAGGCGGACTCTACATAGACCTTTATCACTACTAAAATGGTGTGTTAGTATTATTTCCAAACTTTTATTCTTATTCGTAAAGTATGTCTGTCTGGCGCGTGGAGATCAACGAAGAGACGTTTTTACTGTAAATAAATGTATATTTTATAAATAATACTATTTACTATTTATTATTTACAAATGCTATTTATCGATAATTGTTGTTAATAGTTGTAGTTCAAGGAACATTCCTAGAAAAATAGTGCATAAGTTGATAAAAAATGCTATGCAATATCTTTACCGCAGCAATTCTCGAGTGCCACACGATTTTTTGGTGTAATTATTATTTCCTTTTTAGGGTTCCGTAGCCAAATGACAAAATACGGAACCCTTATAGATTCGTCATGTCTGTCTGTCTGTCCGTCCGTATGTCACAGCCACTTTTCTCGGAAACTATAAGAACTTACTATTGAAACTTGGTAAGTAGATGTAATCTGTGAACCGCATTAAGATTTTGATACAAAAAATAGAAAAAAACAAAAAATTTTAGGGTTGTCCCATACATAGAACTGAAACTCAATTTTTTTTTATCAATACCATACGTGTGGGTTATCTATGGATAGGTCATTAAAAATGATGTTGAGGTTTCTAACATTTTTTTTCTAAGCTGGATAGTTTGCGCGAGGGACTCTTCCAAAGTGGTAAAAAGTGTGTGTCTCCCCCTGTAACTTCTAAAATTAGAAAATGAAAGAACAAAAACAAAAAAAAAGTGTATGATGTACGTTACCATGTAAACTATCAACTAAAATTGGTTTTAATGATTTCTAGTAAGTAGTTTTATTTTAATACGTCATAAATTGACTATTATTGTTTTTAAACTTTCGCGATTTCAACACATAATGTTTATAATGTATCTACAGGACTTAATCACGATTTAATTCATTGTTTAAATACCTCGACGTTTCGGCAGCGTTACAACCGCCGTGGTCACGAGAAGACTCTACCACTCGTGACCACGGCGGTTGTAACGCTGCCGAAACGTCGAGGTATTTAAACAATGAATTAAATCGTGATTAAGTCCTGTAGATACATTATAAAAATTGACTATTGTTAAAACACTGATTAAAGTAACAACGAAGTACAAGAACTTTTGTATTATGTTACTTGCTGCTACGGAAGCCTTCATGGGCGAGCCCGACTTGCACTTGACCACTTTTATTTTTACTGAAATGATCTCTCTCCATGACGTGCTTCTCTCTTCGACTATACCATCGCTAAACAGCAGGTGGCTCTATAGTCTAACGCAAACTTATTCTACACAAAAGCCTCTGTGTGAAAAACTAGTCTTATAATTAAAACGCAGTTAATTCGGTCGAGTCAAATGAATCAGCACGAGTTTAATTTCTCTCTATTGTTCAGCTTTTTAACTTCATTGAAACAGTCTATAGATTGTTTGACGGGACATATTTTAAGTCTTCTATAGACGATCGGGTATGATAAATTGACCGTAGGCGTGAAGTTAGCAGTCCGCTCGTTTGTCTCCCTTGTTATTAACTCTGGACAGATTATACACACACAGAGAAAACGCGCGCGGCAGACACGTAAGTATTCAATGAGTAATTATGACTCGTTCGGTATGACAAAAGCTTAAGATCGATCAAAGTAATCTTTTTTTATCGCACATAAGGCCGCTTTTGGCCAACGATCTCGGTAGGCAATGGCGTGGTCTAGGATTATGCACGCTAATCTAGCAAACTTCTGTTCATTTCATTCTAGTTTTACTCGAGTTTCTCGCTACAAATGGTCGCTTGACAGAAATCGGTACATATTACAATCTATTGTTTGTCCAATTGCCGCTTCTATTCAAATTCATCGAGTTAAATATAAAAAAACAGGGTCCTGCTGGATAAACCCACGAAGTCCACGTTCCCGCAATTTCCATTCGATAAAAATAGCCTATACATTTACCATGTTTCAATTTTCCGACTGTTGTATTCAGTTCTTACTCGCATAAGGCGATTGAGAAAAAAAATGGGAAATTCGCATTTATAACATCACTAGTACCTATTAGGCATAAGCAGCCCACTAAATGTTCCCACTCCCGAGACTCGGAGCTTTCTCTTGCAAGGAGAAAAGTCAAAGTCAAGGCAAGTGGATGACACATGACCTCGAAAGATGTCGGTTTCCTCCCAATGTTTTCCTTCATCGTTATTACGTTAGCGGCATGACGTACATGACTTTGAAAAGGCAGCTAGTTAAAAGTGGTGCAAGTGGGATTTGAACCCGAGATAATAATAAATATGACGATAGAATAGAATAGAATAGACGACACGATAGAAGTGTAAACTTACAACTCAGAACTTGATAACTTACTTTGGAAACTACGCGGGTGAAACCGGAGGGCGTGGTCATGAGCATGGCCATCTAGAAATCGTCGGCCAATGGGAAATGCTCACGCATTTCCAGATGGCTAATGGCCATGGTCTCGAGTTTATCTTTCTTAAGATTTTTTCAAAGATTTCTTATCATTCCCGAGCGTGACGCTAGAATTCAATTCACAGCCCACGAAAAATCTGTTGTGGTGCGCCAAAAGTAGTTATCACTTCAAAAAAAAACGCCAAGTTTTTCATCTGTCATTCCGTAATGTAAGCTCACACGCGGCACGGTCCACTCGTCGCCCATTCAGGGTCGGTACAATGGCCGAAGAATGACCGGACGTTCTTTGTTCCAGCGAACTCTGATTAATTTGCGTTAATTTTCTGGATCGACCTCAGACGAGCCTATCGCGTAAACTTAAACACGACGAGGGTTGTCGGCGATGTAACAAATCAAATTTACTGGCACAATTAACAGCAATCTAAACTGTTATTGCTGTATACTAAATATTAACTGCTAAGCTTAGTTCGGACCGTACCATTGCCGGATTGGATGGCTAATAGTGTAACATTTGATCACAGTTTCGGATGAGTTTCTTTGAGTGTTTTAACACATTACGCATGAATACACGCGCAAATCGTTATAGAAAAGTATTTCGCTGGTCATCTATCATTCAAAGAGAAGAGATGAGCAGGAAGTGAAGTTCATAGTAAGCAACACGATTTCATAATAGTTCAGTGAACATCCACTTTGAAAGAGTTCATATCACCGCCTAATACTGGACTGCACTCGTGATATAATCTGTGGCATTGGCAATGGTGTATGTTTTTTAACAATACTCGACAAATATTACACTGCGCTCGTCACCCAGAGAACTCAGATGTTATAGCCATGCGCGGTCCGAAGAGGGGGGGGGGTCACAGGGGACATGCCCCCCCAAAATCTAAGAAAATTAAAATTATCTAATAGTACATAGACTATTTTTTAACGCGGGAAAACAACTGGAACGGGAACTACGCGGATAAAACCGTGGGGCGCTACTAGTAAAGTATTTTTTACTCGATTTATTGTATTTCTACTGGTGACCCCCCCCCCCCCCAAAATCTGAAGCTGTGTACTGGTGACCCCCTCCGAAATATCCTGGTTCTAGCCCTGTAATTTATCTGGAAACATTGCCCTTCAAACCGGAACACAGTAATGTTTGCACATTACTGCTTGGCGGTAGAATAACTGGCAAAGGTGTGGCACTTCCCCAGGCGGACTCTGCTAAGAGTCCTACCACTACAAAAAAACAAAAAAAGACAACTCAAAAATTATACCTATGCTATGAAGTCTATCTAACCCCAATCATAAAATAGATAATACCTTCAACGCAAGAAGTATTAAGCTGAAGTTAATTACAACGTTCACTAAAATGATGACTGGCTAACGTTAGATTGTGAGTTTTTCGTGACGAGCGCGCATCGTAAAAATTCACTTTCATATTTTTTGTTTAAAGCACCGAAAAAGTATAACTGCCAAAATTTGGTAGTTTCAAGGCCACTTTTACTAGTCTTACCGCTAAGGTTTCGCCATGTGATATCACTGTTCAAGAGAAACGATGGACTGTTCTAAGCTATAAACAAGTTATTTGAATAATTTTTGCGGTAGGTACAGAGAAACGGTCTTTATAAACGAACGTTAATAGGGACGATTTCTCGGGAGACAATTCTCGTCCCATGAAAGATGATTAAGAGTATTTTTAACCCCCGACCAAAAAACGGGGTGTTATAAGTTTGACGTCGATGTCTGTCTGTCTGACTGTCTGTGTGTGTGTCTGTCTGTGGCACCGTAGAGCTCAAACGGATGGTCCGATTTCAATGCGGTTTTTTTTTATTTGAAGGTTAATATCCGTGCGGATCTTCTTAGCTATGTTTGGTTAATATCGATTCAAGATGGCCGCCTCCACAAAATGGCGGACAAAATATTTCTTCACAACCTACCTCAATATAGGTATCAAATGAAAGGGCTTGACTAGTAGAATACTTTGCACTATAACAAATTTCAAATCCAAGAAGGCCGCCACCACAAAATGGCAATTTTTTTTTTCAGTACCACCTCATTATGTGTATCAAATGAAAGGGCTTGACTAGCAGAATACTTTGCACTATGACAAATTTCAAATCCAAGATGGCCGCTACCACAAAATGGTGAAATACATTTCTTTTTTCACAGCTCCCTTAATATGGGTATCAAATGAAAGGGCCTAACTAGTAGAATGTTGTACAGATAACAAATGTAAGGTAGTCGGGGGTTAATCAAAATTTTTAATTTCGTTCTTGTAATTAAATTCAGCTTATACTACTACTACTAAATACTGACACATGACCTCGAAAGATTCTAGGCACATGTCGGTTTCCTCACGATGTTTAACTTCACCGTTTTTCGGCATTACGGACATGGCTTCGAAAAGACAGAATGGCTGCGCGTGGTGGGATTCGAGGGCTCCGGATCAGCAGTCGCCGTTCTCGCGACTAGACCAGCCGTAACTTTCTCGACCAGCCGTAACTTTCTAGACCAGCCGTAACTTTCTAGACCAGCCGTAACTTTGTACTAACTATAATATCTTAGAACACTTATAACTAACTCGTTCCTAGAGAAAGCATTTGTTGCATTTTATCTTAAGAATTTGCTCAATTATTGGTTTTTCTATTATTATCTTTCCAATTTGACTATACTCGATATTTGGATCGAACATATCACTAAGGACGGCACTGGATGTTCACAACACAGGACTTTACCTAGTTCAGGTCAGTCCAGGGTTCCTTATTTAAACAATATTACTCTTGTACTTACCATATTCTTTTTTGCTCCAATAAAGTTTCTTTATTATTTATTTGATCAGTTTTTGAATTGCGTAAACCTAGAGTCCTGGAGCATCAGCATAAGCAGCCTATTTTGTACCCCGGCCAGAAAAGATCGCTTTCAAGAGATCTAAACGACTTAACCATGATCTAAATTATCCAAATGAGGGTAGATGCAGATCTCCCCAATGAGACGACCCGCATTTTGTTAAGCCTTTTCGTGACCACGGCCGTTGAAACGCAACCGAAACGACGGAAGGTAATTAAATAATAATTTAGATCGCGATAAGTCCTGTATTATGTTTTCAATCTGTTGAGTAAAATTACATCAACTTGTATTGTTATTATTGCTATTTAGCGATCAATACAGCCTTGTATTGATCGCTAAACTAAAACTAAAATCTAACAAGCACTGTGTCTGGGTGTTTTTATGTATAATATGTATGTATTTAAAACTATACAAGTATTATGACTATGTATGACTAGAAAATTTTTACACCAATTGCCAGAATATTATTGTTAATTCTGGTGACTCGGATGAGTTTCTTTGCCTTGGTGACTTCAATACGCGTGATATTACTTGGTTGAAATCAAGCGATAACGCATCAATGATTCCATCGTACCCTATAGGAGAGAGAGCGGAATTGTTATTGGATTTTATTCATATATGTAGTTTGAATCAATTCAATGATATCCCTAATCAGAATGGTGTGTTTTTAGACCTTGTTTTTTGCACTCTTAGTTTAGTTCAGGTGATTGAAGTGGATCCGATTAGTAAACCGGATAGACACCATCCAGCCATTGCTGCTGATATAGCGTCATGTGGCGTTACTGTTAAGCCATTCAAACCTAAAAAGCAACAACGATTGAACTACAACAAAAGTAATTTTGAATTAATTAAAAATGATCTCAGTTTGATTGACTGGCCTAACATACTACGTGGAAACGATGTGGACGTTCTGACTGACACATTTTATATAGAACTCCAACGAATAATATCAGAACACACTCCTGTAACAAAATAGAACAATAGTGAATACCCAAGTTGGTTTACCCCTGCCCTGAAACGCTGTCTCAAGGAAAAGCAGAAATATCACCACCGTTACAAAAAATTTAAAAATCCACGAGATTATGACTGTTTTTCTTTATTGAGACGCAGATGTAAAATTTTAATTGATCGGGACTATTCCAGTTATGTAACATCTGTGGAGTCTGGTCTGAATGGTGATCTTAAGCATTTTGGAGATTCGTAAATGGTCGGAAAACTTCACAATCCTTGCCACAAACTATGAAATTTGGTGATGTAATTTCCTCGGATGGTAATGAAACCTGCGAACTTTTCTCCTCTTACTTTAAATCAGTTTTTGAAAAAGATAGTAATCTCCCTTTTAAAAATACAATTTCTAATTATCAAAATAATAACACTATTAGTACGATTCATATTAATCAGTCAGATATTATCAAGAAAATTCATAGCCTAGATCCTAATAAAGGTGCTGGTCCAGATGGGATACCACCACTGTTAATAAAACGTTGCGCTGAGGAACTAAGTGTACCGCTAAGTATAATCTTTAATGTGTCACTTCAGGTCGGAAACTTTCCGTCCCACTGGAAAACTGCACACATAGTTCCTATCTACAAGTCAGGCGACAGAACAAATTCTGAGAATTATCGACCTGTGAGTATGTTGTCGTGCTTGGGAAGTTGTTCGAGTCCCTAGTTTACGATTTGCTTTATCACCACCTTGAACCTCTGCTGTCTCCAAAGCAGCATGGGTTTATTAAAAATAGATCTACTGTTTCTAATCTATTGGAATACAAGTACTATTTATGCCGAGCCTTTGCTGAGACAGCTCAAGTTGATAGTGTGTACACTGATTTTTCAAAAGCTTTTGATAAAGTGAATCACAGAATACTTTGTGCTAAGTTGTCTTCGTATGGAGTGCATGGCAGTCTTTACGGTGGGTCAAATCTTACCTATCTAATAGAAGTCAGCTGGTTGCTCTCAAGGGTTTTGTGTCGTCTCCGGTTCACGTAACATCGGGTGTGCCGCAAGGCTCGCATTTAGGCCCCTCTTCTTTGTGGCGTTTATAAATGACCTAATAAATAAGCTCTCCTGCCCTTGCTTACTTTATGCAGATGATTTAAAAATGTTTGTTACAGTTAAGACTTCCTCTGACTGTGAGATACCCAAAAGGATCTGGATACATTATGCAAATGGTCTGAGGACAATTTTATGTTTTAAATGTTAACAAATGTTTTGTGATATCGTTTACTGGCAAATTGCACAAGATTCGTTATGACTACAACTTAAAAGGTCAGAATTTAGTTCGACGGCATTTGGTAAAAGATCTTGGCGTTTTGTTCGATGATAAACTTACTTTTAGAGACCACTACGATTATATAACCAAGAGATGTAACCAACTGCTAGGATTTTTGCTGAGAACTACAAGGAACTTCAAAAATCCACAAAGTTTTTGTATTTGTATTGTACACTTGTTCGAAGTATACTAGAATACAACTCATGTGTTTGGTCTCCATTTTATAAAGTTCACACGGATCGCATCGAGAAGGTTCAAAGAAAGTGTCTTAAAATGTTGTGCTGCAGACATGGGCTGAAGCGCAAACATACATCTTATGGCGATAGACTTTCTAAATTTAAGCTGTTGTCTTTAGAAAATAGACGTAAATATTATGATTTCATAACATTGTTTAAGATAATTCATGGGTACATAGACTCTCCATCTCTTCTCTCATTCCTTAACTTAAATACCAAACCAAGGTCACGCAATCCCCACTCCATAATATTTATTTTACAGGTCTACAAAAATAACACATCATTCTATAATCCTATTGTCCGTATGTGTCGTCAATACAATGAGGTTTCGTCCAGTCACCATAGCACTATTGATATTTTCAACAGTAACCTGTATAAATTTCGAAGGAATATTTTGGCTATCCTATGATATTCGTAGTTTAACTGTAGGAATTTTTATTTTATTTTTTTTTTTTCAATTATGTGTTTCAATTATGTGTTTTGCAATGGTAACTGTAACTTTATATCTGGTATATACATTTATGTCATTTCGTCCAATTTTACATTTTGTTTGGAGTGTGGGACTTGATATTTTGCTCTTGTCGGTTGTTTTGTGTATTAGATAACTTATAAAAATGCTTAACAATATTTGTAATTGTAATTCGATTATTGATTTTCTTTTTTCATTATTTGTAATTTAACTGTGTAATCTTGCTGTGTTCACATGCTTAGGGATATTTACCTGCTCAGAACTATTATGCTTTCTCTCTTTGTATTATTTTGTAAATTTCCTGTTTTGTGTACCATAAATAAATAAATAAATAAATAAATAAATTATATTAGCTATCTGGCCGCCATATTACAAGCTATGCTTAGTTTGGGGTCAGATGGTGTTGTGTGTGAATTGTCCACCAATATTTATTTATTTATTTATTTACTAGCGGCCCGTTCCGGCTTCGCTCGGATATTGTCATATAATGACAAATAATCGGAATTAAAACTATCCTATCTCTCAAGTTGGACCGAACTGCACATGGTGTGCGAATTTTATTATAAACGATTAAGTGGTTTAGGAGTCTATTGAGGACAAACATTGTGACACGAGATTTATTTATATTAAGATTTATTATTTATAACTACTGGTAGAGAAACTTTTTTCACAGCATGGAGTGACATGGCATGCAGAACACGTGCCTGATGGTAAGCATAACGCCTGCTCATAACATCACAGTACCATGCAACTATGGGAACATGAAGAGTCCGAAACATTATCTAGGACTGTCCTGCGCTCATCACCCAAATGGATATTTATATAAGATGATTTCCCTCTATGTCCTAAATTTACCTAGAAATATTGCCATTCAAACCCGAACACAGTGATGTTTGCACATTACAGCTTGACAATACAATAACTGGCAAACGTGTAATACTTCACCGATTAGATATTTTGGACGTTGATGACGTCGAACGGACTTAATTAGACAAAATATAATGAGTTAATTATGTAATAGGTACGGCAGTCAATCGACCTATCGACACGAAACTGAAACAAGAGACTTGATAAAAATATCCAAAACTGCTTAACTGGCTTAGTCGGTAACAGCTTTTATAGATTGGCGTAAAATTGAAACATGACGACCAACTTGTGCAGAAATGACATTATCACTAGATGAGTTTCACGTTCGCTTCACGTCGAAGTTAGCTGGGCGCTAAACGAGACTATATTTTGGACAAGTTATGAGAAATCCGAAATTGAAATATGAGATCGTTTTAACAATCTATGGCAGGACGTAAACGAGGACACTTTTGTGTCTTGTGTCAGATACAAGCTACAGATGAATATTTGATTTCTATAGAACCAGTAGGCAATCATCCACTCCCTGCGCATACGTAAACATTTTAAAAGACCAAGTTATGTTTTTTACCATTGATAGTTTTACGCTTGACCGATATCTCACCTGATGCTGAGAACTTAGCCTATTAATATTTAATTTAAAAAAGTTTAGAAAGAACTCATTGCCATGCCAATATCAAGGAATCAACATACGTTTGTTATACGCAAATTTCCTTACGTTTTTACATTGTTTACTTTTTTCATTGTTAGGGAAAATGTACAAAAAATGTAGAAAAAAATATCATACATTAAATTACAACGGCGGAAACAATTTCGTAACTTATGGCAATAAACGAGCATGTTATATTATAAGCGGATCAAGCGTTTTGTTCGAATAGGCATAAGCAGCTCACTCCCACTGATGAACCTCAAAGGGTTTTCTCGCAAGGAAAGCGCCAAGACTTTGATTCACCACGCTGGCCAAGTGCGGGTTAGCCGATGACAAATGGTGGACTTTTCCAAGACCCAAGTGAAAACGTTTAATGTCACTTTCTTTATACAAGCAGCTAGTCTGTAGACTGCGATGCCTGAGTGGGGGATTTCTCAATGGATACAAAAAAATCCGAGGTAGTATGTTTTCTTTAGGTAAATACGCTTCTTCGTAGACAATTAAGCGAAACTTCGAACCTCGAAACAAGCTCGACACACGTTTTTCTTAGTACAAGCTGTTTTTTTAAATATTTTTTACCGTTAAAGCCAGGTTTGACGCTTAGCCTGTCTCGCTCAATATGCGACTTCCATTTTGTACACAGCCTCATTCAGCGTTCATGTCTCGGTAGCAAAGATCGATGTGGACAGGATACACGAGTGTTGAGGTGGCATATGCAACCATTGCGGGATATCAACAGATTCGACGTCATACAATCTTGTTGATCCATCTAAGTTGAATCTTCCAAGCTATCTTCCGTTCTGTCGAATTTTTTTTATAATAATGTGACGGGACGACCAAAACATGTACCCCATAAAAGTGCAGAGCCACACAGTTAATCGTTTGATCGTAAATAATCTAAATTCATCATCGTTATCATTAGCCGCAAGACGTCCAGTGCTGAACATAGGCCTCCCCTCCTAGATTTCCACTGAAGCAAACTGAAATCCCATGGGCTGGCTGATGCAAAACCGATAACCGATGGGATAGACATGTTCTTAAATGGAGATCGCAAACCGGCAAACTTAGTGTAGGACTCTTTGAGACTAGATATAGTGACGATATACGTAAGGCAGCATGGCTGATGCAAAACCGATAACCGATGGGACAGACGTGTTCTTAAATGGAGACCACAAACCGGCAAACTTAGTGTAGGACTCCCTAAGTGGAAATATCTAGCTGAGGATCAGACTGTGTGCCAAGCCACAGGAAAAGAATACGTCCAGCAGTGGCAGAAAGCTGAGGATAATGACTGCACTGCATTCGTTACTCGGAGTTCGAACATGCTATCTGTTTGCCATGCCTACCATCATATTTTATTTTATTTTACTATTCGTTTAGTGAAGTCTAAACCTAACTCATGAACTCTAATATACAAGCTTAAGCTTAGTTTGGGGCTCATCGGCAAGCCGATGCTTTCTTCGTATTTTTACGTATTCATCGTGTTTTCATTTTTATTTCTTGTTCAAACAGAGTATTACCCAGTGTAGGTACTATTTTTGTTTTGGTAATATTTGTATTTTTGTAATTGATCTAGAAACTTTACCCTTCAAATCGGAACACGGCGTTATTTATACATTGTTCCTTTATGGTAGAATACCTAGCAAAGGTGTGCCACTTCCCCAGACGGCTTGCAGATAGTCCTCCCACTATCAAATTAAAAAATATGAACATACCCAAGTACACTTATTGGTCGACCATCTCCAACACATTCATTCTATTATGATTAAACTCAATACATTACAGAAGTTTTCTATAACTTTGGTACCTTGATATTTTTCTTCAGACCTATCTTAAGGGAATATCTTATCATAAGTTTTTGGGGCATGCTTTGTATACTCATTTATATACCCCAATGTAATCAATCCAATAACGTAACATCAAACATCCATCTCAGTATTTCATCTCGCCATCCCTTAGTTCGTATCCAATATTCAGATCCATACATGAAGGTTGTTTGCACAGTGTTTTTAGTTCTAGACAAGTTCTCATACGGTAATTTTACTCCACGAAGCGACGCGAGCTTCATAGACTGCAGTTCCGTGAACAAAATGTATGGGTCAAATGAACCAGCAGAAGACCTATGAATGATGATAGAAGGATTTAAAGTAATAAGATTCAACACTATGCCATCACTTGTAAGCTGTCCAACTGAGTGCAATTGAAGAGGGGGTTTCTAACCCTCGATCGTTTCTCCTTGTCGCATCATTTTTGTACGGCGTTGCGAAATAATAGATTAGAAGAGGTATTACTTGCGGTAACCATGCTCACAAACACGCTGTAAATGTGTGGGTTCCGCGGACGCGCTCAGTAACGCCCAAGACGCAGGCGAAGGTTTTGTTTTCAAGTCTTCTTCTTTGTTTTCAAGCACATACCGTATACTTACATACATCTTACTCGTATTTCGTATTTGTTTTTAAGCAAATACTATTTTTTACCCATTTTCTAACACTTTGTCAATACAAGTCGGGTGTCCCTCCGTCAGATAAAAGTACTAGGTATAATACTATACCTACTATTAATACGAGTATACTTCAGTCAATAAATACGTCTTACATTTTGAACAATTAAGTCGAACTGTAAATACTTGAAATATGGTTATTATTAAGCGAATTCGACTAACGAAACCACAATGTTCGGTCGAGATTGTGTCAACTACCCGCAATAGCCTGTGGCTAATGGACTAGCCAATCGACTGATGTAAACAAGGTTAAGCTCGAAGCTTACAATTGAATATAATATGGCTGACAACTCAGACCTACGTAACTTACTCGTATACTAACAACTTAACATCGAAAAATCAGAGGCGACTTGGCACCAACTTTTTCTTTTATCATTCTGTCATATTTTTGTTATTGTATTTGTAATTTTTAATACATTACCGCCGCAAAGGAGTTCCCGTTCATTTATTTGTCGGCTTTAGGGTCTTAAAAATATTGGAATTAATAAATACGACATCAAATTCGCTATATAAGGGCAATGTTTTCGGAAAAAAAACAGGGCATAGAGATAAACCATCTAATATTTCTGGGTGACGAGCGCAGTGCAGTGTAATGATTTTGACTCTTCATGTTCCAATAGCTGCGTGACAGTGTGCTTTTATGGGCATTGCTTAAAGTACTTTTATCTCACGAAGCGGACGCCAGCTTTACTCATGGTAACGATGTTCACAAACACGCTGTGAATGTCTGCGTGACCGCGGACGCACACATACGAACTGAACCACATGTCCCTCAATCCTACTAATGTTATAACGCGAAAGTAAGTTTCTTTGTTACGCTTTCACGCAAAAACTACTTGACCGATCATAATGAAACTCTGTACACATCATTATTTTTGGAGCTATCAGAAATAACATAGGCTGCTTTTAATCCCGGGCAAATAGCGGGATCGGGTGAAAGCGCGGGGCACTGGTAAACTGGTACTGTATAAAAAAAATCCTTGTTTATAGAAGTATCTTTAAATGAGTGTAGTACGAACCTGGAAGGTGTTCCCGGTGGCGCAGTCGGTGACGTATATCTTGCAGTCGCCGGCGCCGCCGCTGACGAGCAGGCTGCTCATGTTGACGGTGTCCTCGATGAAGCAGACGTCGCGCACCGTGCCGTCGTGCATCGTCAGCTCCACCTTCGACAAAGCACACCTTCATGATATTTTTTGTTATTTTTTGTTGTGGTAGGACTTTTTGCCGTCTCTTTGAGTCTGCCGGGGGAAGTAGCATACTTTTCCCAATGTTATTCTGCCGCCAAGCAATAGTGTGCTCATTGCTGTATTCCGGTTTGAAGGGCAATGTTTCCAGAGAATTACTGGGATAAGAGATAAAACACCTTATATCAACGGGTGACGAGCGCATTGCGGTGCTAGGTAATGATTTGAACGCTTCGGGTCAGGTCGGGTAATAATAGGCCTATAATAAAAGTCGAAACTACGGTAATACAGCTAAAACGGATTAAGACTAGATACATTGCTAGATTTGCTAAAAACAGGTGGAGTAGAGAGGCAGAATGGTGGCCGAAATAAGATAGGCGGAGTGTAGGACGCCCATCTGCAATTTCTCTATCGCGGGTCGAACCGGGACTCGATGGACAAAGGACCGATGAAGATGACATGGTACAAAAGAGGTATTTACTCAGTAGTGAGATAAAGAAGTGTATGACGATGATGAAGCTTATAATCTCGCTTGAAATTAAGCGATAATGCAGTCCTGCGTCTTACAATTTTCAATTGTTATTTTGGGCAGTTAATAAATATAACAGATTTTTTTGGCAGGAGTTAGTGCGCTGTGGTTTATTTGACCTATTGAATTGTTGTGTTTTTTTTTCTATTTTTTGGCATATATGGTGAAAAGCTCCGATTAGAAAAAGTAGCAGCAATTTTCAGTTTGAAATAATGCAGGAAAGACAGGAAATGTTTTGTTATCCGGTCGTAACCTTAAAAAGTTGAAATAAGTATTCAGTTGCGTGGCGTCCGTAATCGTTCCAAACTGCTATGAATAAATATGAACCCTGAAGACCTAGTTTTTGTCACAGTACTCACGCCTATTGGTTTATTCAAAATCATGCGTTATTCCAAATTATGGACGTTATTTAACATTAACACGTAATGTTTAAAGCAACTGTGTAGTACCAGGAAGGAAATTTTCACACCCATTTCATTAGTTACGAATAAACTATTTTAGCTTGAGCAATGTCTAACTTTGTGTATGTCTTATTCAACACTAGTCCATTAGTGGGTCACTAAAAGATTAAGTTTTACATATTCGAGAGATTGCGGGCTATTTTATGATCTGACTGGCTAGGCGTAAGTACGTGTACTTATGTCTGAAATGTATGTTAATGGAATTTAACGTCAATGATTGAACTATTTATATCCATTTTCTCCACGGAACCATTCTTCATATTATTATTCTTCGTATTTTCTGATAACTGATTTTCGCGTATGTTATAGGCAATATCTTTAAAAATAAGGCCCTAATACTCCCAGACACTTTCCGTCGGCCGTTTTGCTTAACAAACGCTTTAAAACTCCCTAAAAAAAACTAAAATAGAGTTTTATCTTAATATATATAAATCTCCTGTCACGATGTTTGTCCGCGATGGACTCCTAAACTACTTAACCGACTTCAATCAAATTTGGACACCGTGTGCAGTTTGATCCAACTTGAAAGATAGGATAGTTTTTATTTCGATGAATAGTCGTTATATGACAATATCCGAGCGAAGCCGGAACGGGTCGCTAGTATATGTATAAAATAGAGAAAAGATATCGTCTATAACATACGTGAAAATCAGTTATCAGAAAATACGTGAAGTAAGTAATGTATCTTCTGGATCACATATCTCAAAATTGGCCGTGTAAGCAAGTTAGCGGGTAAGTATGTGTTCTTAGTACGTACTAACTCTACTCAATCGTCCACATTTTATCCATACGTGAAATATACGTGTATTTCAGAAAATACGTGACATCTGGGGGCTCTGGGATCTTGGACTAGAAGAGTTTGTAAGAGTGCCTACACTGTTTGTACCGTATAGAATCTTCCACTTCAAATGAGGTTAGACGTACTGAAATTCATACCACTTCGTTTTCTCGCTCTCGCCCTGTTACTCAGGTTGAGTGACGAGCAACGTGGCCCCGTGACATAAGATATAAAATACTACCTACATTTGATGACATGTACGAGGCCAATGCACAACTTTTTGTATGGTATACTCAACACATCTAGTGTTGGTTGAAACATTTTGGTCGACTCTGTGACCAAGTGTTCTCTGTGTTTTTCAAAAGATTAAGGAAATACTTCTTGAAACCAAATCAATGTTACGTTACACGTGCTTGTCGTCACATCAGAGCCTTTTTATTTATTTAGCGGCTTGTTAGAAAACCATGAATGATGTACTACGTATCCAGTTTAGATATATATCAATATCGGATTTCCAAACTGTACATGTGCGTTGTGCGGCCTGTACCAACGCCGCTGTCATGTGTTTTTCCTTTTACGATCGCTGTTTTTATACGGCTCTGCGTCAAAAAAGATATTATATTATCAAAGCTGACTTGAATATTTCGTAGCTTCTATGTGTATGTATTCTGTAAAATTAGTTATTAGATCATACGAGAACTTTTGATATTCGAAAAGAGGTTTTTATATCCTCTGGGGAAATACCACACCTTTGCACGTATTCCATCACCAAGCAGTAATACGCAAACATATACACATATGTTATGATTTGAAGTGTAATGTTTTCAGAATAATTACCAAATACAGAGATAAATCAACCGTAGTATTTCCGGGTGACGAGCACAGTATAGTGCTAAGCTGTGATTTAAACTGTTATGGGCAGACGTGTTAGTTATCACCGAGTGCAATTGCTCGTCTTGACATTATCTTATAAAAACGGCTATAAGACTTGTTGTAGAAACTGATTATGTAAGAACAAATTAATAAAGGTTATCTCTGAAGATTATTTGTGTTGTCTTCCTCTCTTATATAAAAGTATTATCTCTGTGTCTGGGACGCGTCCCAATGTTATTGTTTGCAAAGCATCGTAGGCACGGACCAAAGATAAGTTAAGCACGTATTATCTAGGTCTCATTAGGGTCAGCGGGAATAATAAGCTCGTTTTGCCTTAACGTACTCTATCATTCACATTGCTCTTTATGGCGAGAGTCAACATGTCACTCACATCATTCTGATCGCTTCGTCCACTTTGGTAACTGACTGATTCGTAACCAGCTACGAAAAAAGAATTTTTTTCACTGTTTTGTAACCGGTTACTAATAAACACCGTTTCATCCACTTTGGTAACTGACTGATTCGTAACCAGCTACGTAAAAAGAATTTTCTTCACTGTTTTGTAACCGGTTACTAATAAACACTAATTTTCCGTTTTCGATACCTATATTTTATAACCAGTTATGAAAAAATACCGCTTCGGAGCATAATGTACAACACGCAAAATGAGCACGCCACTCAAAATATACGGTAAGGAAAATGTGATATTCAGATTGTGTTGTTATAAAGAATACATAAGAACCACTAACCACCTTGCATGCAACCCTCGTGGCATCCGAGACTAAACTAGTATGTGGGGCGGAAAACCCCTTCGTTAGCACAAATGTTACAATTATTAGTCAAAGAAACAAAGAATTATAAAGACATTAATACAGAAATACATTCCGCATTTTAGGCGTTGGTTAGAAATAATTTCACCGTTTAAAATTTAGTATTATAAAAGTTTGAGCATCTAAGAATTTTGTTTTTGGGTAGGTAAGTAGGCATTGTGTTGTACTTGTTATTATATTAAAAATAAATACATTTTTTGAGCTTACGAATGTGTTTGTAGTCAAAGGAGGTAGGATATTTCCTCGTTTACCCTTGTAAACGACAATTCCCAACATGTCACCACTAGATACTCGTATGCAAAACAGATATATAATGCTGTTTTAGTACCAGTTATGAACATAGAAACAAAATACCATTCGTAGCTGGTTATGAAACATAGTTACGAAAACGACAATTATATTCCGTTCTCGTAACTGGTTATCAAGCAAGAAAAAAAATTCCATGTTCGTATCAGGTTATCAAAAATCAGTTACGAACGTGGACTAAATGGATTTTAAATTTGTCATATTGCAAAGTATTTTACTAGTCAAGCCCTTTCGTTTGATACCCATATTGAGGTAGTAGTGAAAAAAATAATATAATTCGTCATATTGTGGTGGCGGCCATCTTGGATTTGAAATTTGTTATAGTGTAATGTAATAAAGTAATGTATTCTACTAGTAGTAGTACTGTAGGTTGTGTAGAAATATTTTGTCCGCCATTTTGTGGAGGCGGCCATCTTGAATCGATATTTACCAAACATAGCTAAGAACATACGCACGGATACCGCACCTTCACATAAAAAAAAAACAAATCAAAATCGACCCATCCGTTTGACCTAAACGATGCCACAGACACACACACACACAGATATCGACGTCAAACTCGTAACACTACTTTTTTTGGTCGGGGCTTAAGGTTTTAGTCACTGGTTACATATAACATAAAACCAAGAAGTATTTTCATTTTCTGTACTGTATATTTTGAGTGGCGTGCTCATTTTGCGTGTTGTACATTATGCTCCGAAGCGGTATTTTTTCATAACTGATTATAAAATATAGGTATCGAAAACGGAAAATTAGTGTTTATTAGTAACCGGTTACAAAACAGTGAAGAAAATTCTTTTTACGTAGCTGGTTACGAATCAGTCAGTTACCAAAGTGGATGAAGCGGTGTTTATTAGTAACCAGTTACAAAACAGTGAAAAAAATTCTTTTTTCGTAGCTGGTTACGAATCAGTCAGTTACCAAAGTGGATGAAGCGATTCTGATTAACAATTATATAACCCACTCTATAATTTATTCTTATAAACAAGAGCTGGTTCAAAGTACAAAGTGAATTGAGTAAATTAATAATTGATACAACTTTATGATTATTTGATTCAAAAAAATATGCCCGACACTTTCACAAATTTTATATAATCCTAATTACTTATTCTTAGTTTACAGACATTCGTTAGATTGACAGCTCAACTGATGATTGAACTAGATTCATCATCGTCATAAACCTATCGCATTCCAGTATTAGGTGTAACTTGAAGAAGCGGCCCCGTTTCATGGTGGTTATTCCAAAGACACAGACGAAGAGGTTTGACTCTACTTTTGTGATAATAACGTCTAGGCTGTGGAATGAGTTGCCTGAGTGGGTTTTCCCCGATAGTTATAATCTTGGTGTCTTCAAATCGAGATTGAATCGATTTCTTCTAGGTAAACACGTTCCATCTTAGACCGCATCGTCGCTTAACATCGGGCAAGATGGCGGTCAAGTGTAAACCTATAAAAGTTATAAAAAAGGTGTTTTAATAATAATGAAAATTCTTTATAAAAATATTATACTCACCAATCAAATTTAAAGTAACAACGGCAATAAGTAAGAAAACAAATATAAGTACTAATTGACATTTTACTTTAACCTTCTTCAATTTGGTAACAATATTATGTAATGTAAAGGCGGCCTTATTGCATGAAGCGATTAACTAAAAGCTTTAAGCTTTTCCATGGATTGATAGCCCAAATCTGTAACATCTCAACTACTGTGCCTAACGTGCTAACTGCTACCATCTGACAACTAATCTCTTTACATTTTCGAAAGGAATTGTGGATCTTACTTTAGTTTACTTTGAAATATTTAAAAAAAGAAACATATTTACATCCGAATAAATATTTTCATAAAGTTTTAAGACATAATTTTTCGGATACTTCTCCATTTTCTACAATCCTATAACTGGCTTTGTAGCTCAGTTGTAGTACCTATGTCTGCCCACAAAGCCGTAGGTGGTGGAGTTTATTCCCGTACCGAAGACTAATATGTGTGTGATGAATAATGGATATTTGTTCTGTATTATAATTCTGTAGTATCATATCTGGTTCCCATAGCTTTGCTTAGTTTGTGACTAAAGTTGATATTGTTGTACTAGTTTTTTTTATAGTATAGAGTGGCGAGACGAGCAGGACGTGTGCCTGATGGTAAGCAACGTACCTGACACATAACAGCACAGTAACACGCAGATATTGGAACATAAAAAGTCCAAATCATTACCTAGCACTGCACTGCGCTCGTCATCCAGAGATCTAAGATATTATATCTCTAAGCCCTGTAATTTATCTTGTAACATTGCGCTTCAAACCGGAACATAGAAATGTTTACACTTTACTGCTTGGCGGAAAAGTAACTGGCAAAGGTGTGGTACTTCCCCAGGCGGACTCTGCCAAGAGTCCTACCACTACAAAAAAACATTATGTCACGCGATGTTTATGTATCAATTACAAAAAAAGTTAGTACAGTAATCGTGCATCCTACTAATATTATAAAAATGCCATATCTTGTATGTTTGGATCACTCACACAATTACAATCGCGTCGGAACGCCTGAACGCATCGGGCTCAAATTTGGAGAACGGGTTAGTCTGGAATAACGCATAGGCTACTTTTCATCCTGGAGAATTACGGGAATGGGAACTACGTCACTACGTGGGTGAAACCGCGAAGCACTACTAGTATACAAACATTGTCAAACAAGTTTGGTTTTTAGGTCGTCGGAATTGACACCGGAATCTCACTAAACGGTCGATAGAAGAATAAGGTTTAAATACTTTTACATTGGTGCAATGTCAGTAACCATTAATACATTAAGTTACGACCACTGCGGAGTCGTAATGTATTTTTATGGCGATTGGATTATGTGACCGTCCCAAATCGACAGTCTTTAAATACCCTTTTAATAATTTAATTTCATTGAGCATGCAACCTCTTATCATGCCCAAATTGGGGGAAGACATGACATACACTTTGGCAACAATTGATTTAAATCACAAGGGAAAACATATTTAACACGATTTTGCGAGGAGCATCAGTGTTGCCAGTGTTATCTGAAAATTTTCCGTTTAATAAAATTTGCTGCGAAATGGAGTAAAAATTTGATTATTATCCGGAATACCGTTGTAAGAGCTCGGCACATGGTATGGTACAAAGGTTTCCAGGTTTAGCTCACGTTATGGGCTTAATTTCTATTTCTGTTCCAGGTATGCACACAAATAGTTTAGTGGTCTCAGATAGTAATCCTAGAACCAGTACCAGTACCTAGGACCAGCAGGTCTACTACGAAGGCCGATAAACGATATATCGGCCGAAGTTATGGACGTTTTATACCACGAAACAGAAACGGTCGGTTGGTGACACAAAAACTGTCAAATCAGTGTCGGTCGGGATGAACGAAACGCCCGATCAGATCAACCGACCGAATGTGTTTCGTGGTATAAAACGTCCATAACTTCGGCCGATATATCGTGTATCGGACTTCGTAGTAGACCTGCAGTAAGCGTTTTAAAATGATTGTTCTACGTATCGTGTTGCTTCAGGCTTGTTTATACGTACGGCATCAGTATAAGCCTTTTTACTCGTAATATACGGCTTAAATCATCTTTGTACCGGATCATCCGATCTGAAACGATTTTCCGGTCTTAATGCACGTTGAATAGAAATGTCGTGTGGGAGAGCTGGAATTTACGTTGCGAAATCGGGGTAGGTTATATCTGAATGTGTTCACAACGGTCGGAGTAGTAGTAGGATGTTTCGATTCTCTATTCTGTCTGAAACTATACCTACGTTATAGACTTACAGAGAGTACAGCTCGTAGCATAAGACAACTTTAGACATTTAAACATGTCCATGCTTTGTTATATGTCAACCTATTTTATTTTGTACTGTGCTTGGCTATGTGTTTGTCAGGCCGGAATAATCACGAACTAAGGTAATTTATATTTACTATTCTGTCTTTAGAAAATTTCCTACCGGCTCAGAGTCCCCATCACCGCGCGATCTTGTATTGCCATCTAGAAGTTGTAGCCCGTGATTATAATTTTAGTAAGATTAGAGATTAGTAGGGCCCTGTGCCTACGCTAGCTTAAATATCGGTAGGCATTAGTATATGTGGCCAACGAACATGTCTGTTAATCAAAAAAATCTCTAAATCTAAGCTAACAAACAGTTCATATTTTTCTTTCTAGAACTGTTCTAGAAATTACGAATAAAAGTGAAATCTCGTGTAACATGCCGTACACGGCACTGCTAATGTAGAGCAGTTTTTCTTTGTTCTATTCTACCCCTGTTTCTGCTCAGTGCGCAATACAGATGTTGATATAATTTGTAGGCGTTGCTTACGCAACAAAAATGCGAATAGACATCATATAGCTATCGTGCGAGAGTAGGAGCGAATCGAAATTTCTATATCACCCTCGCGAAAAGAAAGTCACGACTTTTTTACGTTTAGGACGCTTGATACGTCGCATGTATTTTTTGTGATAAAAAATAGGTTGTTAGTCCACAAGTTCTCTTTACATAACACGTTGCAAACATTTTTCATTCAATTTTATTGTCAGGTAGGTATATGTAGGTAGCTAAATGTGCGTTAAAAAGAACCTGCCATACAGTAACACATTTACACAGATCATTCTTTTCATTTTCTTCATCATTACCCCGAACTTTCTTGTTCCCACTGTTGGGTTTTGGTTTCTCTTTTATTATGGCTTTTTCCTCAATCTTGTGCCAAGCGGAACCCGCCATAAAGACGAAATCGTCGACAAATTTTGCAGCTGGATATGTCACAACGCCTCTCCTGTTCTACATTGCGATAAAATCAAAATATACAATAAGATGCGTAATTATTTCCCAATCTGTATTATAGTGACCCACAGTCCAGACCCAGTCGCGACGACCTACTAAAGGATCGTCTCACCAATCACAATAAACAAGAAAATCCACTTTATATAATTTTGCGGCGGTTGATTTTTTTCGTATTGTATCCTGGGATAAAATGAAGGTCAAGAGCTCTAAGGAGAATCTGATCTGAATAATTTCTAGAACAGTTTTGTATTAGTTTGTCAATTGTAATATTCAGATGACGTTTACCTGCTTGATAGTATTAGGTTACGGGACTGGCCTTATAGTATTTGGATACTTTAGAATCTATTGACTTTTCCCTGCATTTTGTTTGCATTAATTAGGAACTTTTGTTTTTGAAAACGTAGTTAAATCATAGATTTATGCAAAAACAACATACAAATGTGTAACATCTCGTAAAATCAGCATAGTTATGTGCTTCGTAATACGCTCATAGAATATTTTATCTACACTAAGTATATATTTGGATAATGTATCAGTAAACACGTCACAGACTACGATAGCCTAATTAAGTAGTGATAACATATCAAATCAAAGCAGTAAATAGCAAAATTATTTTAACGAGGAAGATATTATGCACGCTAAAGACATCACTTTTTATAAACAGTCATTTGCCTAAATATTCACAGAAATCATAATTGCATCGGATATTATAAACAACAAAAATAATAATTTCGATTATCTTTAGACCTTTACTGGTCTATGAATAATTCAGATTTGCTTAGTGTAAGTAGTTAGGTATGCAGCGTAGTGTAGTTCTCATTGTAAGTTGTTGTGTTAAAAAAGTCTCTCTCACCGAAAATAAACAAATATAGGTACATTTATATTTAAATGTTTAAGGATTTCACTCTAATACTTACACTTAAACCCCTTTAAAAAAAGATTTTGGGTAGATTTAATAGCATACTTAAAGCCATGGCTTATCGGCTTACAATTTCTTTGGTTCGATTGGGGTTGTTATTAAGTGATGGTAAAATATGGGTAAAATAATGCCATGTAGTGGCACTGTTTAATAAATATTAATGTTTGTAATAATTGTTGTCTGGTACGATATACATTTATAATGTTTTTTTGAACTTAAACATTACATGAATATTATTCTTTTCGTGTGTATTTTGTTTGTAGTGGTCATACTCTATATAGAATCTTCTTGTATAAAAACAACTTTACGCAGTAAAAAACGTGCTAATAATAAAGCGACAATCGACCGATCTAATCCCAAAGAGACAGCGTGTTTTGTAGACAATGTATCTCGAGGGAACCAGTTCATATTTGCGACAGCGGCTACGTTTTACAAAATATATCACGTACGCGATATTGATTGATTGACAATACGTGTATGTAAATATGCGCTAATGGCGTGATACCTCCCGGTAAACACGAGGAGCACTTCGTCGCTGACTCCGTTTTCAAAAGATGTTTCTCTTACGACTGAGCTGGGGGACTAAAATGTGGGGGCTTGAGATTACTTTTTTATTTGTGTTTTAGAGTTTTATTTCTTGAAATTGTAGCTTATATTATGTTGTAGCAGTATATCGAACGACTAATGTAAATACTTAGGCACTTACAGTTTTTTTTGCCCGGAAGTAAACGCTTTTAGCGATATGGCCGTCAACTTGTCGCACTAGCTCTTAAGGTTCAATGTTAATTATGTATTCCATTATTTTGGTGTGTCAATAAAGTATACATCTATTTTTCTATCAATTCACTTTTATTCGCCTATTAATACCAAACTTACTACGAGTAAGTACTACCAAGATACTAAATTGAAAGTGACTGCACTTTAGTCGCTGTGTTGGAGGTTTTGCAGTTGGGAGTTTTTGTTCAAGAGTTGCTTCTTGACAATCGAGTTCAACGCTTTTTTACATTTTCTTGTAAACTATTTCTAGGATTGCCCGGAAGAGAATGTTTAAAACGATAAGGCCGCCGGTTGTACCTAGCACTAGTTTTTATTGTTTTTCTTCTACTGTGCTGATTTTGTTTCGGTGTGTACAATAAAAAGTGATCTATCTACAAATCATTGTATAATTAAAATATATTAACAAAAATTTTTTAAGAAACTGTGTGGGAGGGATTACGATATGTAAAAAAAAAAAGAAAAAAATCATATGGCAACATAATGGGACATGTTGTTTACGTAAACTTAACATTTGTGTATTATGCACACACGAATACCAGAAAACAGACACATTTATTATACTGAAGAAATCATATTCAATTAATTTTTTACTTTTACTTATTAGATAACACAGGATGTAGATTACTTTCGAAGAAAATTTTATTCAAATCCGTCGAAACGTGGATATGTACGAAACCTGTTTTAAACATCATAAACATAAAAAATATTAATTAGTATGATGTAAATTAAGACTTCGATTAACTGTGATTATGTTCCAGTGTCATTCGTTGGTGCTATACTGCGATTGTGGAACTTTCTAACTGAATATTTATGATGTAGAATATTACGAGCACCCATATTGTGAAATGGTACAAACACAAATGCGTACAAAATGTTTGCTTATTTCTATTCAATTATAGATGTTACCTTTACTTATTAGAACAAAGTAATAATAAAGTAATGTATTTGCAAAACACTACATATTATAATAAATTAGATGTACGTGGGGAATCTGCCTGGGGAAGTACCACATCTGTGTCAGTTATTCTAGCACCACAGTGTTCCGATTAGAACGGCTGTTTCCAATGAAATTACCCGGCATTTCCTTTTTTTTTTAACTTTAATAGGTTTACACTTGACCGCCATCTCGCCTAATGTTAAACGATGATGCGGTCTACGATGGTACAATACGTGTTTACCTAGAAGAAACCGATTCACTCTCGAATTGAACCACAAAAATTGTAACTATCGGAAAAAACCCACTCAGGCAACGTATTCTACAACCGTGACGTTCTTATCGCAAAAGTAGAGTCAAATCTTTTCGTTCGTGTCTTTGGAACATCAACCATGAAACGATGTCGATTTTTCGAGGTGCGAGCATTCCGATAGTAAAAAGGGAAAGGTTGTATTAGATCGTGCAAATCAGCCCCACACTCTCCAAAGTGTATCCGATAAAAACCGAGATCTTCGGGTGACGAACGCAGTGCAATGCTAGATAATGATTTGGACTTTTCATGTTCCAATATCTGCGTGTCACTGTGCTGTTATGGACAGACAAGCATGTTGCTTACCGTCAGGCGCATGTTTTGCTCGTTTTGTCATCTGTATTATATACTATGAAAAAAAATCTAATGTCCAATTCTATTTCTATTCTATACATATTCTGGGTACGACTGTAATTGTGATTACACCCGGTGATAAAAAATAACATTGTACTGTACTCGTCAGTGCTAACAGTACAGTAACAGCGTAGAATGGGTAGTAATGATATTTCAGCTTAATTTACGGTTATATACGAGATAAAAAATAAATTTCCATCAAGTAAAGTTTAAACAAGTAATTCAAATCCAGAGATCGTCTGCCTTGGCCTCTGCGTCAGACAACGCTTTCAGTGTTAGCTAAGTACGAGTTTCCAACATTATCTTTAGCGTTATATGAAAATTCCAAAGCAGAAAATACGCTGTCCGCTGCAGAACCCTCCGACGCGATGGTACACGTCAAGCCTTTCTATTCGCACACTCGCAAGTCTCCTTTGAGATACATTTTTTGTATTATTCTCAGTGTTAAAGTAACTAAATAAAATACTACTAATATTATAAATGCCAAAGTCCAGAAGTTTATTGCTCAATCACGTCAGAACGCCTGCTCGGATCGGATTGAAAATATAAAGCCTATCTAAGAAAATCTTATAGACTGGAATAGCACATAAACTACTTTTTTATCACGAAAAATAACAGGAACGGGACATACGCGGGTAAATACTACGGGTCACTGCTCTTAAGGTAACACTTTAATTATTTGAGAAACAAACTATCTTAAACGACTGTAAATACGTTCTAAAATGGCGCGATCTCTTTGCGTTGTCGCCGATTCCGAAGATATCACTACACACGTTACCACACTCAAGCGCGTAACATCTTCGAATCGATTACGGTCCGCACACACGTGGTCGTGATTGTCAATCGCGGCAGATTGCCGGGCCCGAGTGGGGAGCCCCGAATAACATACATATCCAATCGTTGACGAATCAAATAAATAGACGCCGGAATCGGCATGTTTCTATCTATAATAAACATGCGCTTTAGTGTGCGTATAGTATTATTCACATTGATTCCCTCATACGAGCTCCAACGAGTGATATGATTCTTAATACGACGAGTAAAATGATTTTGATTTAAGTACATACGCACTCTACTGGCATTCACATTTCTGGCTGACTAAGTATGTATTTAAAACTATACATGTATTATATCAGCTATTTGGCCGCCATAGTACAAGCTTTGCTTAGTTTGGGATCAGATGGTGTTGTGTGTGAATTGTCCACCAATATATATTTAATATATTTATTATGTATTAGTACGAATCGATGACAGGAAAAATCTCGCGCCAATAACGATGCAAATCGATTTCGATCGTACGGAGGTAATAAATGTGCCGTACGACCTTTGGAATAGACCACACCGCTATAGCCGAGATGCATCATACTGACCAATAGTAATAAAGTTACTGACTGACGTCATGCGTGCAACAATATATTTGGAACACTGCCATTGGCCAGCGTATCGTCGTAACGCCCAGCAGAAATGTCACCCTGGGCCACTTCTCGCGCTTTATCAATGCATTGAGCGCAAATTAATATATCTCCTCGCGATTCTGCCGCCCTGGTACTCGTGCATCGACCGACTTTGAAAACTTAGCTCAACTCAGGGTCAGCTCGGAGGTGCCCGCGCATGCAATCTGACCGATCTTGACGTTACACGAGCCTGTCTGCTGCTTACATAAAAACTGTCCAAGATATATACCACTACTATAAATAAGAATAGTTTGTTTGTGTGGTTGGTTTAGCTGTCTTCTTATGAGAGAAAGCCCAGAGTCCCAGCAGTGGGAACATTAAATGGGCTGCTTTATGTCAATAAATAACGAAATTACTGAATCGAAATTAACGCAAGCGAAGCTACTGAGAAAATGTTTTTAACAGATTTCATAAAATTATCAATTCAGTTGTATTTTTTTATGTTACGGGATATATATGAAGTAAAGTGAAAGTGTATCTATGGTAGTTCAATAACACTATAATATTGCATGGGAAATCGATTTGAAAATGTATTTATTCCAATGCTACATTTCCATCTATGTCAGAATGTCAATGCCCTCTGAAGCTGAATTTCATAAATACTCAAAACCTGGACTTACACGAGTAGCTTAGCTCTATGAAGTACCAGGGAAACATAGAAGCCAACTAGTTCGCGTATTTTGACGATTGTGATGTATTCCATCAGATATTCAGGGATTCCAAACACTAATACATACTGAAATTCTAATATTTAGAAAGATTTTCGTAAACAGTCTTTCATGCTGCTTCATATTATTTTTTTACTAGCTGTCCGCCCCGGCTTCGCCCGTGATACATATAAAATATATCCTATATAACTCAGAGGTCATGTAACAAAAATCTTTCACGAATTTTTGAAATCGGTCCCTAGTCCCTTATGTTGGCGCGTTCAAAAACACAAACTCTTCAGATTTATAATATAACTAGCGGTCAGCCCCGGCTTGGCCCGTGGTATACATATAATATAAATATATCAGTCAGGGACCACGTAAAGATGCAACGGTGAATTAATTTTTGAAATCGGTTCAGAAGTTCCCGATATAAGCGCGTTCAAAACAAATATACTGCTCAGCTTTATTAATAAACATTAGTATTGTGTCTGGCTTTCATACCACTATCTGATCCTTAACTAAGCAAAGCTTGGACGGACAGCTTTGCTTAGTAATCAGATAGTGTTGTGCGTGAAATGTCCACAAATATTTATTTATTTATTTTATTTATTTATTTATAAGGCCTATAAAATGAACGCTGGCGGTTTTTTAGGGTTCCGTAGCCAAATGGCAAAATACCCTTATAGATTCTGTCTGTCTGTCCATCCGTATGTCACAGCCACTTTTCTCCGAAACTAACTATTGAAACTTGATAAGTAGATAGTATACCGTATTAAGATTTTCATACAAAAAATTAAAAATACTAATAAAATAAAAATAATATACAAAGTTTTCATATAAAATCCAGAATTTTTTAAAGTCGTACGTCATCTGGCAACCCGAACTGGGCCAGCGTGGTGGTGGGCATTTATTCTCTTTCCTTTTAACAATTTTTTTTTTGAGTTCCAGCAATGGTACCATTCATTTAGTGGTCTGCCTATGATTATAACCACATTACATTTTAGAAGGCGTCGAATCAAATAAATAGGCTGCGGGATGAACTACAAAGAGTACTGTTTATCAAAGTAATAACTAATAACAGAGATTAATTAGTTACGACTATGCGAAATATTATATCACAAAATTATAATAGTGTAAATCTGTAAGTTTGTGTGTTTTTTAAAGGAAACTTTTCGCTTAATGGTAAGCGTTGTCTGTTTGTTCGGACGAATCGTTGAAACGGCGAGACCGACTTTTTCGGAACGAGATCACTGGCATATGTATAGCTGATGTTAGATAGATAAATATTAAATAACTTCTTATTGTGACACCAAAAATAGAAGTAATACAGTAAAACACTCGTGAACTAGCGCCACAAATGGCGGCCTTATTACCGAGAGCAATCTCTTCCAGCTATAGTGACTTAGGCTATTTTATTCAATAGGTTAGAAGAGCGGCACCTTACACCACGGGCCAAATAAAATTATCTTGTTGTTGTAAGGACGTAAATCGTTAGTTATTGGCGTAACGCGTAATGGTATCTGTAAGATGTCTCTTCGCAACAAACAGTATTTTTAGGCGCCTTATTTCACTATTAAAATATCATAAATCTGTCTGAACTTTCTTTGATTACATAATTTTAGAAAGCCTCTATAAATCAAGGTAGCAATAAAATCTGTAGTAGGAAGCTATTAAGATGTTTTGTAGAGTAAAATTAATATAATACCACTGTTATTCGTCGAGTATTTATTTCAGTGAAGTGACTAGTATTTTATTAGCAAGGGGATGATTGGCCCCTTAGATCGGCCTTTTTGTTGTAAGTCTTTAAAATAGTTGTCTGATAAACATATATACAAATGGAGTATGAGAATTCAAGTGACGTTAAGTCATTATTTTGGATGTGTTAAAGCGTCTGTTAAGCAAAAAGGCCGACGAAAAGTGTCTGGGAGTATTGGGGCCTTATTTTTAAAGATATTGCCTACAACATACGTGAAAATCAGTTACTAGAAAATACGTGAAGTACGTAATATTAAATTTCCAAATCCATATCTTAGAAATGGCCGTTAGCGTGTAAGCATGTTTTCTAAGTACGTACTATCTCTACTCAATCATCCTCCACATTTCGTTCATCAGAAAATAAATGACGTCTGGCGACCCTGGTATCTCTATTAATTTATGCATTAAGATCCTGACACGTCCCAATTCTAGGCAAAGCGCTACCTTATCCTCCTCTCCAATAATTTCTCTCTGTCCACATTCAGTATATTCCAATGATTGAGTTGTTTATCGAGAGCATCCCGCCATCGCTTAGTTGGTCTACTACAACGTTGTTTGAATTATAGCAATAGCTTGAAGATCATCCGACACGCGACCGACGTGTCCAAATTCCACTTCAAATTTGCAGCCTTCTGGATCGATTTGACTATTTGAATCTTGGAACACAGAATGGTTTCTTCTACGTTTAGTTAGCTTAGAATTCCGCGTTTTATAGCCTTGTTATATTAAATAGTCGTTACAGATTTCTCTATTTTTACCGTTCTGATAGTAATTAATTAACAGGGTAAAGATTTAGTGGAAAGATACTCACAAGAGCGACGACAGGTACAAACACCTAGTAAACAAAATCAAAACAGATCCACCCCATAAATATTCACGCATATGCGACGCGCTCCAAGGGCGTAATTCGTTCGTCACTTCCCCATTTAGAGTTGTTTGATTATCTCGATGGTTCGAAGCTCAATTATTCTATTCCAGATCGCAATTACTTGTACAGGATAATTGACAAAAATTTCCAGTGAACGCATCACGTGTGGGAAGTAGGTCAATGTGATCCCATGCCTCTGAATGTGCTAATTTATCTTCAACTTGATCAATGGAAAAGTTGGGTTAATAAACAAAACACCGATAATAAAATAACATTTACCTACAGGATAGTTATGAAATTTAAAACTTGCCTAACAAAGGTGCAATTTTACAAATTTGTCGATTTTATGTAGGTACTATGAGAATATTTAGTTTAAAAGTAAAATAGGTATTTTTGTTCATAGTTAACAAATTAAAAAACGATTGACTGTTTAAAAAAGAGTACTATTTTTAAAGGACTTTTTTATAGTTAATAGTGGCAAGACGAGCAGGATATGTGCCTGATAGTAAGCAACATCCCTGCCCATAACAGCATAATTATACGTAGCTATAATTAGGTCAAATAGCCCTTCTGGTTACTCCCCAAAATAAAGTCGAAAAATATACAAAGCGCTCGGTCTAATTTTTTTGTGAACCCTGATGATAAGAGCAGTGCTCAAGGTGAGGTCGCACATGTGCTTAGTAAAGCACAAGCCACTGCCCCGGAGTGAAATACTGCTTTGCTCTATTTGATACACCAAGACTCTTAGAAGCGAATTTCACTTGATCTCTAAGTGACCCGGAAACTAGACGTCATTAGAAATGCGGACGTCCAAGATCTCCCGGATATTTGACAGTTTCAAAGTAATGCCTTGAAATTCTAAAAAAAAACTATTTTTTTAGCAGAGAACAGACAAACCAGTGTCTATGCGGGATTAACTGTGTCAATAATCAGATTTCCCCCACACCGAGATTTCTTTTGCTCCTCAAAGTAAGGGCACAAGCCCATTTCTTTAACCCTCCCCTTCAAGAAGTCTGGCTCCGACACGATCAACGTAACGTGCACCACCCGCGCTATTATGCGTATAACTATGACTAAAACTAGTAGTCGTTTAAATTACTTAGATTCACTGGTAGTAGCTACTAAGTGATAACGTAGCATATATTCATTGCTCTCTTGAATTGAGATCTTGAAAACTCCGATTGTTGAAGTGTTAAACAACCTACACACTTTTACAAGTCGCTTGCGCTGCCAAAACTATTGATGATAGAAATATATTCTGTAACACGGCTTTATAGAATCTACCACTGTTTTGTATATCTGCATATATTTAGGACTTTTTGCACAGTTTGTCTGCAGAAGTATCACACATTTGCCAGTTATTCTACCGCCAAGTAGGTTTTGCTCGTCTTGTCACTCTAGTGTGCACTAAAAAAAACATTAGGATCTACTATTAATGTTTTCATAGTAATTAGTTTTCCCTACGCTTCTACGGTTTTCAGTATGAGTAAATACCGCGAAAGTTAAAAAGTTTTATATTTCCAGGCATGAGTTATTCCAACCCAGTTTGTTGGGAAAACGTTATCACAGGTCTGTGATAGATCACTTTTGAAAGTATCAAATGTGCATTCTGCTCAAATAGCGTGACATATGGGCTAGTGTGAATATCGAGCTGTGTCCTATTGAAACGAAATAAAGCCGACATTGAAGTAGCCACGACAGTGCGTCGGTAATTTTTAACACCGGACCCGTACATCCAAACGCTAATTAAACTGATTGATGTTAATTTCCTTTCAGTCATTCGTTCGCAAAATCGATTAACGCATCGAGGATTGCTCGGGCAAATTTGAGCGAGGATTGATTGCGAGAAGAGCAAGCGAAAAAGTTGCATTTTTGTGACATGGCCGCCATCTGGTGTCTGGTGTCTTTATATACATACATATGTTTAGGTTTAATATGATGACGTTTTTGTACAAGGCACGCTGAGTAATTTTAAAGTGGATCTGATCAAATTATTATCCTTAAAAAAAGCATATTAAAGAGCGTAAATACTACCTCCATGATCACAATGTAAAATGGTGCTATTGGTACAAGGAATTAATGATTAGAATAATTCGTTTCCAGAACAACAAACATAAGTAACAGATGGGTGAAAAAACATGTCCAAATTATTATTAACTTCGACAACAAACAAAATAAAATTATAGATGTCTGTCAAAAACGGTAATTCTCAGTGGAAACCGACGTGTCATATACATTTAATGCAGGAACAACTCCGGATCAAACGAACAACTAATTGGGTCCAATAGCATGTATATTATGGGATTGCCAGGCGACCCAGGCAAATATGGCGGACCGAACTTGATATTTTTAAGGAAGTTTGGAAGACTGTAGCTCTGGACCGGGAAAAGAAGATGAGGTGAGGAAGGCTCTGCCAAGATGAAAAAGTAAACTAGTGTGGGATGATTATGTTAGATTATCGCATTCGTTCTGACAATACCTTGTTAACAATTATGAAAATGTTACCTCTTGTCCCTCGAGGTTGACGGAGCGACTGTCAAACTTCATCAGCTTGACAGTCTTATCGTTGGAGCCAGTAGCGAGCAGGTCACCGGCGGGGCTCCACGCCAGGCAGTAGATGCTGCCCTTGTGGTGCTTGGTCCTCTTCAGCAGCACCGTCGGCGCCGTCGGGGAATCGCTCTCTCTACAACAACGTAAACTTCATTCTCAACACATTCTTCTACAACTAGTAACCCGGCATTGGCCCGGTCATATATCGACATAACTAATACGTAGATTTAATTTGTATTTGCGATAATAACATATATCTTAGGGTGACGAGCGCAGTGCAGTGCTGGGTAATGATTTGGACTCTTCATGTCAATGTGCAGTTCTGTAGCTTACCACCAGGCACATGGCCTGCTCGTCTCGTCACTTTATCCTATAAAATAAAAATAAATATAATATACCTATGACCATTTGCTGCTAAACGCGCCTATTTAGGTGTCTTAAATAGTCGACACCCGGTGGAGCGTCCCAGATTCCGATGGAAAGACCATGTGGAACGAGACATACGGGAGCTTTCAAGTTACTTTCTCATGGCAAATTATTTGTCTTTAATTGAGAATTGAATAGAATTCATTTTACGCACCATAATATAGCCAATGAATGGAATTGGTAATTCTTATGGTCTAGAGACAATAAATCTGAAACGTTGCAACCAGTGGACGAAGTAATATCCGGAATACTGCTACTGGCGAAAAGAAACAGAAAGTCGAGAATCTGACAGTGGTGTGTTCGAGTACCTTGGAATAGGTTTATTTATGGCATTCCTCAATATAAGATGAAATCAATAATTTTAATTCATATGAGTTTGCTCGTCTACAGGTCGAGGGTTCGCTTCCCACCAAGGGCAAATATTTGTATGATGAATATGGATGTTGTTTTGTGTTGGTATCTATGTATTGAATACTTCATTATGTACTATGTGTAAGTTTTGGTTAGTATGGGCTAGACGATTCTGTGTGAAAAATTACAAATGAAAATTCGAGGATTACATTTTTAAAAACTTCGAATGTCATATTTAAATCAAAAGCTTTAAAACAATTTTCAAGTTTTTAGCTCGAAACCTGACGAAATTTCCGTTCACCTTTCATTCTATATTTCCACCCCTCAAAAAGTAGACTGTCTATGTTCTCAGGCTCTTAGACCAATTATATACTAAATTTAATTTAAATCAAATCAGTAGTTTAGTAAACATTTAATTTAAATCGATTAGTAGTTTAGTAAACGTTTCTCCATAATAAAGTTGCTGTAAGAAATTACTTTAAGCAATAAGGCCGCCCATTACTCTCCAAGCTCTTTTGATCATTAAAATACATTTAAAATACATTGCATTAATAAAATACTGCATCTGACCCTTAATCCAACCGTCTAGCGAAAGTCTCTTGAGATGTTGGTCCAAACTTTTCGCTACATTATTATCATTCATTCATTTATACTCTCATATATACTCTTTGACCTCAAGCTACTTTTAGCAATAGAAAATTATAGAGACTGTCAGCGATTACAGGAGGACGTCAATGGAGTAATGAGATGGAGTACCGAAAACAAACTGCCGTTTAATGTCGGTAAATGCTCGGTGATCAGCTTGGGTAGAGCTCGAAATCAATTAAAATACGATTACAATGTGGAGGGAGAGGTCCTGAGGCGTGTGAAGGAGATCCGAGATCTGGGCGTCACTATTAACAGCGATCTAACATATAGAACGCATATCGTTCAAATTTGTATGAAAGCGTATCGACGACTGGGTTTTGTGCTCCGCCACGCTTCAGGTTTTAAGAACGTCCGAGCGATGTCAGCCCTGTATGATGATCTGATCCGAAGCCAGCACGAGTACAACTCGCCAGTTTGGGCTCCGCACGAGGCTAAATACATCCAGATGTTGGAGTTACAAAATAAATTTACGAGGTTCCTGTACCTGAGGCTGTACGGCGTTTATCCGTTCTATCCTCTCATGTATCCTACCTTATTTGTTTTGGGTATGGTAGGATATAATAGATTAGAAGTAAGAAGGGAGTGGACTTTAGTTTATTATATGTTGAGAATGTTCAGGGGGGTTGCGTCGGACCCAGATATACTGGAAGGTATATAGGCAAGCTATACGTGCCGGGCGAGTACGTGTTTCACTTTTGGATTTTAAGATTAGTAGGGATAAAATATATTTATTGTACTCGTATATAAGTATATTTACCACGGTTATTTGAAAGAGCAGGTCCCTGATATTTCGATGCACCATATTTCCGGGTGACTAGTTCAGTGCACAACCCTAAAGGTACGAATTCGCGCGGAGGCCGCGACACGAGACCGCGACAGGAGACTGCGACCAGAAAAACATATCTCGACACTACACGACTAGACACGTGTCGCGTGTCTCGGTCTCCTGTCGCGTTCTCGGCGTGAACTGACGCCCATACAAAATTCTATAGTGTCAAGTGCCTGTCGCTGTTTCCGGTCGCGGTTTCGTGTCGCGGCCTCCGCGCGAATTCGTACCTTTAGGGTTGTGCACTGCACTAGTCACCCGGAAATATGGTGCATCGAAATATCAGGGACCGCCTGTCGCGGTCTCGTGTCGCGGTCTCCGCGTGAACTTGTACCTTAACAGCTTAAAACAATGTTAAATTGCAAACTATAGAGAATGAACGTTAACAAGCTGTGGCTTTTTCTTGCAATAGATTTATTGGGCAAATAAATTTTCTTTAACCGCATTTCTTTGTATCGTAACCATTTGTGTGAAGTTCTAAATTAATAGTGTTCTTAAAATATCATTCACTGTGCCTACGCAGTAATTAATTTTCTTTTGTACACGAACCTACCACATAGCGACCTCTTGTGACCCTAACCGATTTTTTATTGGCACTGGCGTTACTTGTAATTAAACTTGTAATTACTAAATTATAAGACGAAAACAAGGGATACCATTTACAACTGGGTAACCCTGTATCTGTTACATACTGTCATTCAATAGTTAAGAATATAATAATTGGTATGTTAACAAGGAATGAGCGATTTGGCCTTGGCCTTGTGGTGGAATTTTTCTCTACGTGTAAATTAAATAATTGATAAAAATAAATAAATGTAGGACGATATTTCTCACAGAAATAATTGCACTATAAATAAAACCCACGATTGAAAAAGAAACATGTTCAATATAATATTATGAAATTTTCGTGTCAAAGCGTTAAGCGGGAAACTCCTCTGTAACGACTGAACCAATTCTAATGAGATTTTATATTCATTTCGTAGATATGAGAATCGGTCATAAGCTATTTTGTAACCCCAAATAGTAAGTGTTCTCCACCCCAAACATTTATTATTTGGACAATTTGTGCGTATTGACACTCACACAACATATTTAAAATTTTATGATATTTGTATGAAAAAATAAGTATTATGTTAGCAGCAGTGCAATGCTAGGTAATTATTTGGACTCTTCTTGTTCCAATACCTGCGTTCACTGTGCCGTTATGCGGCAGGCATGTTGCTTACCATCAGGCACATGTCCTGCTCGTCTCGTCACTCTATAATATAAAAAAGCATTTGTTACCCGCATACTTATTCAAACAGTATTGATGGTATCGGGTGATCTACATTCGGGCGCTAATATACATTTAAAATATATTCATCTAGGCGATCTAACTTGTGACCTAGAAGCTAGGAACGTCTGAGCTAGAAGGACCTGAGGTACCAGGCGCACAGATCGCTGGAGAGGTGGAATGTTAGGTTTCAGATCAAAACGTTGGACGTGACGTCACTGAGACAAATTTGCTTACATTGAAAACCAAATTTTATCCTTACGATATACAGTTTCAAAGTCGTTACATTTCGGTTTCATTTCAATATTTTTTTGGGTTATTAAACAAATTTATTCGAATGTAGTGCTAAAGTAACTTATTAATGTTTGTATTACAAACATAAGCAGCCTACTAAATAGTCCCACTGCTGGGACTCGGAACCTTCTCTCGCAAGATCAAAAGTCAAGGCCATAATCCACCACGCTGGTCCAATGGCTTGATGGATGACGCATGACCTCGAAAGATTATTGGAACATGTAACGCGTAATTTATATCTACACAAACGGCAATATTAGCCATATTGGCCAAGTCCATTCAAGTAACCTGGCGAGCCGCATACAAATACTACACATCACGTTGTTTCTCCGCGGTAGACTCTTAAACTACTTGACCGATTTAAACAAATTTGCACACCGTGAAAGAAAGGATAGTTTTTCTTTCGATTATTAATCTTCATATGACAATATCTGAGCGAAGCCGGAACGGGTCGGCGGACGGCTAGTTATAATATGTATATTTCAATTAGACATAAAAAATCAGTTATTACAGGAATGAAATCAAATTTTGATTCATGCTTAGATAAAGAACAAGAACAAAATTAAACATTTTGATTAACCCCCGACTACCTCGGATTTGTTATCTGTACAACATTGTACTAGTCAATCCCTTTCATTTGATACCCATAATAAGGAAGTTGTGAAAAAAGAAATGTATTTCGCCATTTTGTGGTAGCGGCCATATTGGATTTGAAATTTTTCATAGTGCTTAGTATTCTACTAGTCAACCCCTTTCGTTTGATACCCATATTGACCATTTTTACTACTAAGTACCGTAGTAAAAAAATTATATGATTCGACATTTTGTGGTGGAGGCCATCTTGAATTTGATTTTTTTATAATGCATAGTATTCTACTAGTAAAGCCCTTTCATTTGATACCCATATTGAGGTAGGTTGGGAAGAAATATTTTGTCCGCCATTTGGTGGAGGCGGCTATCTTGAATCGATATTAACCAAACATAACTAAGAACATCCGCACGGATATTAACATTCAAATAAAAAAAAACGCATTGAAATCGGCCCATCCGTTTGAGCTCTACGATGCCACAGACAGGCACACACAGAGACAGACAGACATCGACGTCAAACTTATAACACCCCTTTTTTGGTCGGGGGTTAAAAAGAGAAATAGACCAGAATAATAACTGAATGGTATCTAAAGGAGGGAAATAGAAAAAAGAAACGTCAACCTACACGTTGGAAAGACGATTTAAAAGATTGGTTGATCCAGAATAGATATTGAATAACAAAAGATAACCGACACGCTGTTCTGCAGAAATACACCGAAAACCTATAAATAATTAAAAAATAACCAAACATTTAGTGGACATTATGTTAAAAGATTCGTTAACAGCAATAAAGGCTTATTTTATTTACCTTAAATAAGCAAGTTGGCTAAAACATTCAAATATAATTCGTGAAAATCGAGCCGTAAATTAATCGAACCATTTTTAAAATAACTCGTACTAGCTTTGAAGTTAGATTTTTTTTTCGTTTAGCCCGGCGCGGCGGCAGATCTTCGAAATACATCTGCATTCGAAGTGAAAATAATCATCAAAACATACGATGTAAATCGACAGCTAACGTAACCAGAAGGAAAAATGTTTGCGATCGAAACGGAAACGCGAACAAATTGCACACGTCAACGAGCAAAGGACCCGTAAACGGCGGGAAATCATTGGCACATTCTTACACTACAAAATATTACAAATCTAAAAGGGTTCGGAATTTGACAGCACTTGCAGAATTATATTCTAGAACTGCTTCACACGACAAACTTCGTAATAGACTACAGGCCCGTGAACAAAATTTATGGGTCATATGAACCACCAGGAGACCTATGTAGGATGATAGAAGGGTATTTAAAATAATCAGTAAAAATAAAAGGTATAAATAAAATAAAATAAATAAAAAAAGTTTCAGCACTATTTGTATTTTGTTTGTATTTGTAAGCTGTCCAACTGAGTGTAAGTTGAAGAGGTGGGGTTGCGACCCTCGATCTTTTCTCCTTGTCAAGTTTGTTCAAGTCAATATTTCTTAATACATGTTTCACTCAGCGTCGCGCTCTTAACCATAGAGGCATTAAAATTGAGTTTAGGGGATGATGGACCCCTTAGATCGGTCTGCCTTTTTGGAAAAGGCTTTGAAATAGTTGTCTGATAAACATACATATATACAAATGGAGTATGAGAATTTAAGTGAAGTTAAGTCATTATTTTGGGAGTTTTAAAGCGTCTGTTAAGCAAAACGGCCGACGGAAAGTGTCTGGGAGTATTGGTGCCTTATTTTTTAAATATATTGCCTACAACATACGTGAAAATCAGTTTAAAGAAAATAAGAGAAGTAAGTAATGTTTTTATGTACTTTCTGGACCCATATTTCAAAATTGGCCGTCTAAGCAAGTTAGCATGTGTTCTTAGGGTACGTACTAGCTCTACTCAATCTTCCACATTTCGTTCATCAGAAAATACGTGACGTCTGGTGACCCTGGGATCTTACTCTATATAGTTTCAATACCTCTAATCCATTATTCCGCGCAATACCGTACACATCCCATGCCACAAGGAGAAAAGATCGAGGGTTACAACCCCCCATAGACCTACTTAGGTCTCATGGTGGTTCATTCTTTTGACACATAAATTTTGTTCCATCTCGCTTGATGTTTGGCAACGATAAGATCTACGATAGCTAGTAATTATATAAAATCGTCATCATTTCAACACTGCGATAGGTACATCTAAGTACTTCTGCATTGTTATTATAATTGACATCGTACGCCGCAAAACAAGTTATTAGCGATCGTTGCGTTTCCGTTAGAGTAATCTACCTGATGCTTTGTCTCCGCATCGCAATTATCAAACAATTTGTTACAAAATAGAACATGTGAACATTTGTATTTAACAGTAAGCGAGTACAATAACTGCTGTGTCACCTAGTTCAGTGTAATATTATGAAATTGTATAATGCCTGCGAACTTTTTAATGTCCGAAACGGCGGTTGAGCGACGTAATCTAGTGGAGCATTTCGTAAGAGGCCGAATTTACGACCGACACGTAGGTCTGGTCTGGTCGCTTTCTCGCTGCATAGTTTCATTATGTTTTTTACTGTTATAGGTTTAGGCCTAACCGCTAACTCGCCTGATATGCTATATACGCCTGATATATTATGCTATGATGTGATTTACGATGGAGCATGCATACCTGGAAGAAACCGAATTATTCTCGATTTGAAGACACAAAGACTGTATGTAACCATCGGGAAAACCCCACTCAAGCAACGCATTCAATAGCCTAGAGGTCCGAAATGCTTTTTCAGAGGTATTTTTGTAGTTTTTTGTACTTTTTGTATTTGACAGACTTTTTGTATTTGACGGGCAATGTTATACAAATGTTAAGTATGTGAGAAATTACAGCGCATAGAGATAAATCATATTATCTCTGGGCGAAGAGAGAAGTTCAGTGTTACGTAGTGGTTTGGACTAATTTTGTTCCAATGGCTGGGTGAAAGGGTGGGTCCACGAAACTACAAGATATTGAACTTATGAATCCGATTGTAAAATTCTATCGCGATTACACAATCCGATGAATCGATACTTTCTACGAAGTAAATTTCTCGATACGCCGCATTCATAAGATGGTAAAACATTCAGCTATTATAGAAGTTGTTCAACTGCAGTGGCATTGGTGAGATGTGTTTAGTTTCCAAACGGCTTCATTTATTATTTATCATTCCGCAGTAATGTGACTCAACGTAATTAAACAGTTGCGCGAGCGCTTTCCTCGCATAGTGATGAGCAAACACGTAGGGTCGACGACAGCGGCCACTGCGCGGAGAATCTGAACAGGCAGACTAAAAGGTGAACTTTTTTAAGTTCTTTCATACTTCTTTACCAGCATTGGGCGTTATTTGAGATAGGAATAAGCAATTGAACTCTCGACACTGTAGCCATTATGGTTGCCGACACATCTGTATATCAGTATAGGCATGTAATATGTGTGTATGAAAATCACTCGGCCGATTTCAATAAAATTTATATGGGACCAATGAAGTCTAAGACAAGTTTAATATCCTTTCGAACAAAAACGCATTATCGAAATTGGCTATCGCGTACCTAATTTACGTATAAACAAAAAATTTACAACTTAGTTGAGAACCTCCTCCGTTTCGGAGTCGGTTAAAAAAACAAACGAATTGTCGAATTGAGAACATCGCCGTATTTTTTTAAAACTATTATATGTTTATACTTGACCATGTCGCTTGGTGTTAAGCGACGACGATCGAGCGTGTTTACCTGGAAGAAACCGATTCACTCTCAATGCGAAGCCACCAAGATTGTAGCCACCGGGAAAAAACAGTTTTTGAAATCGGTTAAAAAAGAGACGAGCTCTCCGTCGAGTTCACTTTCGAGTTCGCAGTTTCAGAATCAACCTGCCGAACTCGTCACTTCTCGACACCGCACACGATACACTCGTGACTTACAAAGTTCCGATCATCGATTGAATACAAAGACATCTATTAGGTAAATTCTGTTTTTATCGTAATTTGTTTGAATATTGTATCAAGCAATATACATACATGGTAAATTCAATATAGTCCTAGTGATATTACCTATAAAAAGCTGTATATTTGTTACTCAATCGCGTTTGATTGCCTGAAAGGTTCGGGTTGAAATTTGGGACATAGATTATAATTTGGAATAGCATATAGGCTACAAGTAGCCCTTTCATTCCCTTTATTTTCACGCAGTAACAAGTTACAACTGCGCAGGTACAACCGCCAGGCACTGCTAGTTAACTGAATTAATTATTCCAGGTTATATTTCCTTCTATAAACTGACCCTTAAATAAGCACCTATTTACCATAGGTGTAACAGACAGTCCTCTATGCAGAGGATGCATGGAGGAAGAAGAAACGCCACAGCATGTACTCATGGAATGCGGCAGTGTGGCGGATCAACGGGCAGAATTCCTCCAATCTCCGTCGTCTGTTCCGGATGCCTGTCGCAACCTTAATCGGATGCTTGCTTTCTGGGACTGCCTAGGCTGGTTGGAGTAGAAAGGGAAGTATGAGTCACGTACAATGGCTCAATAAAGAGGCTAGGTGCAGAAAAGGCCCCGCTAAACTAACTAACCAAACTATTTCCTTCTATGTTTCTATTTCGAGACCTCCAAGGAATACTACGCTAACTCTTTAGCTATCCATAGGTTCACAGGAGAGGTTTTAAAGAAAAAAATGTCCGTATTTGTCGTATTACAAAAAATTTACTAAGTTTATGAAAATATCTTTAGTAATACATATTTTGATAAACTCGATAAGTACCTCGATTTTTTTTTACAGTACCTACATAGAAATGAATTAAAACTCAACTTGTATGCGAGAGTATTTCTGAATAGATATGTCTGTACCAGATGCGTAAAAACGAAAACATCGTTACTTTACGAGAGAAGAAATTAATTAAGCATTAGACAAAAATAAATTAGCTAAAACGATACGTTGGAGCATGAAAACAAATTAACTTTGAGTTAATTAAAAAATTGTAACGTAATATATTTAGCAAACGATAGTTCAGGCGAATGTAATTCATATTATTAAAACGTTTTATTCACTCTGAATATTAATAGGAACTTATGTTTGTCTTGCTATCTATACTAATTTTACCTATAAAGCTGAAAACGTTCTTTGTTTGAATGCGCTAATCTCAGGAGCTAAAGGGCCGATTTCAAAAATACTTTCACTGTTGTATGTTCGTTATCCCTGAGTGCCATAGGTTATACTTATATTTTGAACTACAGGCGAAGCCGGGGCAGGCCGCTAGTTTAACTGATATTATTTCTTTATCATATGTAATTTTACTATTGATTTTGTCACATTAAGGGATACAGTCCACATTAGTTCGAGAATTAGTAGACTAAATAAAGAGAATGAATGGGTGAAAGGGGCTCTTCATGCTCAAATAGTTGCGTCGCACTGTGCTGTTAGAAGCAAATATGTTGCTGACCATCAGGCGCATGCCTTGCTCGTTCCTTCTATCTATATTATAAATAAACTATTTTCGTAAAAATTAAAACGAATTCAAAACCACAAATAGGCAGTCAAAAGCGAAAAATAAATTAATATAATAAGCACTGCTCACTCATCTATTTGAAGTCCATCCGAACACAAAAATAAATTTTAAGATCGGTAAGGGAGATCTCGAGAAATCAGGTAACATACATAAAAACATGGTGGTCGAATTGATAACCACCTCTTTTTTGGAAGTCAGTGGAAAAATAAAGATCAATTAGTTGTTAAGGCAACTATAAAATAAGAGATTTGATGTAACTTTCGTTTTACGGGCCGCCAGACTGTGGAATACGATTCCTGAGCTAATTTTTCCGGATTTATAATACCTGGTTTCTTTTTTCAAGAAGGTATTACGTTGAAATCCGAGCTAGTCTGGAAGAACACATAGCTGCTTTTAATCCGGGAAAATTATGGGAACTACGCGCGTAAAATCGCGGACGCTGTAAATAAATAAAATTCCACGAGCTCCATGCCGTAAAATCTGAATATTTCTAGGAAAATGAGAAAAATTCTAGTACCTGATCGTTGCGCTTCACTCCGAACACTGGTATTTATCGGCCGGCTAACGCTCGATGGCGTTTAAACGTTAAAATGTTGTCTCCACCAACTTCTGAGCTATTTACTTCTACACAGACTTATAAAAAGTCTCACAGGTAAACTGTGAGATTCAGCTAAGAAAAAAATGTTTTTTTTTTTCAATTTTATCCCATTGTTATCTTAAAATATTGTACGATTTAATTACGTGGATAAAAGTATATTAATCAGTCAATCAAATCCGAAAAAAAATGTTTTAAGGTACATACTTACAACTATGAAACATAATACTGATTCTGACCGCCGTAATCTACACATCCTTAAGCCACATGCGAGTAAAAGATTTTAATTTTTTTTTTTTGAGAGAGAGAATTTTAATCATTTGATGTTGGATTGGAAGTGTGGCCGCTACCTCGCCTGTTGTTAAGCGACCATTCAGTCGTCTACAATGAAAAGCGTTTCGCTATCGTAGTAAAACAGATTTAACACAAAAATTTAACAATTGGAACTTTGTTTTTCGGAATGGAAAAGGGTTTATTATGCTATTCCAGACTAGAACTTGGATAGCGTTCCGACCTTATGAATCAACAAACATCTAAACATACAAATTTTCTTTCTTAGTAAAAAAATACTGAGATTAAAAACTACAGAGGGACGCTAGAGGACGTATATTCCAAAGAAATGTATTTTCCAATAATTTTGCTATTGTCACGTCGCGTAGTGTTAACGAAGTCGCTAGATTAGTCCTTCGCTTGCTGTTTATTTTACAAACACGCAATAACAGCCGCCAGTTCCGTAACTAAATAGACCCGCTACAAATCGTCCGTTGGCCTGAATAGAATGACATAACATAGATAAATAAAAGAATGATCAAGCTATTTCGTCATCAAGGTCGCGGCCTGAGAATTAGTTCAATTTAATAAGCGTGCACTGCGCTTTGTAATACAAATTGCGCAACGCGAGGAATTAAAGTGCTACTAGGGGGTCCAAAACGCGTTGCGTTAAGGTGAAACATCCATGTACCTAAGTCAAAATTAATCATTAAAATTCTCGAGCGTCAAGTATTCATGCTCGCTTAAAGGCGACTTGAATTGTGGCGGCGACGTGTGACGGTTAGACTTCTGTCCTCACGTTAGAGGAGAGCGGTGACTGATACATGCGTCATACTCGTGAACGTGATACTTGCAAGTTTGCGCTACACTATATAATGTAGAGTGTCGAGACGAGCTGGGCATGTGCCTGATGGCAAGCAACATGCCTGCCACATAACAACACAGTGACACGCAGCTATTGGAACATGACGAGTCCAAATCATTTCCTAGCACTGCACTGCGCTCGCCATCCAGAGATCTAAGATATTAAATCTCGAAATTTCATGCTCAATATGTTAAAAAAATAATAAGTTTCATACAAACTTTCATCCCCTATTTTCCCTTTAAAGGTTGAATTTTGAAAAACACTGTAACACGATACTCATTATTTTGATCATGATCAATTCATGCGAAATTTTATGCAAATTTGTTTAAGGAATAAAAAGTTTCATACAAACTTTCATTCCCTATTTCAAACCCTTAGGGGTTGAATTTCGTAATGAGATTTCGTAAGCACAGAGTTAAGCCAAAATAATAAAGTTTTTTCAAAAATTCAATCAATTTAAGTGAAAAGTTAAAAAAAAATTGTTAATTAATTATATTCTGGACTGAATTTTTTTAGATACCCATTTGCAATATATGTGATGACATATTAAATTGACTATAAAATACTTTTTATCCAATAAACAGCTCGGTGATGGTCGTTGTAAAGCAGGATCCCCCTACTGTAAAGAAAACTAGCATACTAAACTGGTATAGTATGAAGGTATACATTAGAAGAGTAGGAATATAAGAGATGCAGAATACCTTTCCTTCCCTGAAATATCTACAGACCATTTGAAACATGGCAAAATAATAACGAAAATGGTAAAAACCCTTAACAATCATGATCGTTGCCGCTTGTTTGCAAAAATAAAATAATGTATTTTGCCTTGTACAAAAAACATATATATAACCTACGCATCCTCCTCCTAAAATGTTAAATGTCGCTCATATTCAAAATGAACTTTTATCCAAGAGAACGGACCGTCGTATCTGTGGCGTCGTGTCTTGAGAATCAATAAAAAAAGATGAAACATAATTGGTTCATTTCAAAATTGATTATTAAGAAACTTTTTTCTCCCTCATTCCATTCAGTGACTTCTGCAGATATTGAAATTACAGAAACGCTACAGAAAGAGCGAGCGAGCGGGAGCGAGTGAACAGGCTGCGCCTTAAGTAACTTTAGTAACGCCGAGTTACATCTCGTTAGATAACTTCCACCGGATTAGGCAGTGTCGGTCAATATTCAAATATTGGCTGACTGGTCCGGCTCCTCGCGATGATTGTCAATTTGTTAATTTCGCTTTCTCCCGGCAGCTTTGCTTAATTCAGTTTTGTAGTTTATGGTACTTCTGGTTTTCTATGGAGTGATGAATTAACGATCGACGATAAGCAAACAAACTACAAAAATATATAGTACTAGATGTCCGCCCCGGCGTTGCCCGTGGTACATTATATAGTACTCATCAGGATCCCGTACATATACAACGATGAAAGAATGACTGAAATCGGTTCAGTCATTCCTGAGAGCATCGCTTTCAAACAAAACACCTCTTCAGGTACCTGCTACGCCACCTGTCGGAAATTGGTTGTACCAACACAGATTTAGAAAAAAAAAAAGATTAGCAAAGGTTTTATATTCAAGAGGTATGTAATCTGTGATATTCAATGACGCAATCTTAGACAAATGCTGTCATGTGTCATGTCAAAGCACGAAACGTACGAAAACTCTCAAAATGGGATATTTTTCCCCGATTTTGTTACATTCTTGATTCATGCTCCGCTTCTATTAATAGTAGCTTTATGTTCTATAGCCTATAGCCTTCCTCGATAAATGGACTATCCAATAGAAAAATATTTTTTTCAATCCGGACCAGTACTTCCCGAGATCCTAGCGTTCAAACAAACTCTTCAGCTTTATAATATAATAGTATGGATAGTATAGATGATAATACAGAATGCTTTCAAGTTTTGACGTGACAACGTCTTATTAATTGGTTTGCCGGGTGACACTTCAAGAAACTGCGTTACGCTCCGCTCACGTTATGCGCTCACAACGAGAACGAGTGAGAGGCACGCGTCCCTTCCACTCGGGCATGGTTAGCCCGTCTAAGAGCGAGAGAGACAGACATACAAAGTGAAAGGCACGCGTCCTTTCCGTAAAATTATTTTACCACTCAAAGTCGTTGTCACGTAAAACTTTCGCCCGTATACCGACTTTACAAGCAACCAATTTTTTTTTTTTTATAGTAATATATAGAAAATAACAGTATTACATGAGACGTCCAGCTTGCCTGATTTTAAGCGACGACACGGTTTACTGTAGTTCGCGCTTACCTATATAATATCGAACTAAGTAAGGCATGCTTTATTTATGATAGTGTATATTTTTTATCCAAGGATAATGACGGGATCGGAAATTACGCGAGGGAAACCGCGGGGGCTGCTAGTAGCTCTATACTACTTCAACAATACATGCATATATACACGACACTGATTTTATAAAATTAATAACATCAATTTAGAAGTTAGAAAGACAACCTCTTGGAATAGAGAAACGGAAGTATTTACTCATCAGTGGGACAGTTATGGGTAACTAAATATTAAAACCGTATTTTCAGACAATGTACCGACAATAAACAAACTTTTAGTACTGATTAGTTGGCGTTTCGTCAGAGTACAGCTATGGGGTCAGATACAAAACTTAAGAGTTTCTCACGCTGAACAAGAAACAGAGAGCGAACAACAAAGAGAGGTTGGCGAAATTGCATAAGTGTTACATACAAAACAGGACCGCAGGCATAATCCCAATCTTTCGAACGTCTTTCTTTAACTAACAATCAAATTTTGCAAAGAAATCATCGCAATAAGAGTGTAATGAGTTTCAAACATTTTCCAGTTTTTATGACAAGAACAAAATTAAAAATTTTGATTTACCCCCGACGACCTTGGATTTGTAATCTGTACAACATTCTACTAGTCAAGTCCTTTCATTTGATACCCATATTGAGGTAGTAGTGATTTTTTATGTAATACGTCTTTTTCTGGTGGCGGCCATCTTGGATTTGAAATTTGTTGTAGTGTATAGTATTCTAATAGTCAAGCCCTTTCATTTGATACCCATATTGAGGCGGCCATCTTGAATCGATATTAACCAAACATAGCTAAGAACAACCGCACGGAAATTAACCTTCAAATTAAAAAAAAACTGCATCGAATTCCGCCCATCTGTTTGAGCTATGCGGTGCCACATACATACACACACAGAGACAGACAGACAGCCATCGACGTCAAATTTATAACACCCCTTTTTTGATCGGGGGTTAAAAATAGACATTGACAGAGTTGGCTTCAGATGGCCTCGGCTGCTTATCGAGCTTTGGCCTGGCCAAGATGGCACAGACCCTACTAACTTGTACTGGCTAACTAACTGCGAGTATATACAGATTCTCTATTCCTCTTATAACCATGCTGTGTTAGACGTTAGTGTGGTTTTAGTCTCACGCCGACCGCACGCGCACCTTCGGCGCTGATAGCTCAGCGCCTAGTTCTCCGACCACCGCGAGCGCTGATAGCTACGGGTCATTCAAAAACGCTTCCTAGAAGTTCATATATCTCGGCCATCGGCGCTGATGGTGCGCGTGCCGTCGGCGTAAGACTAAAACCACACTTAGACGCGTCAGACACAAATCCATACATACTATACCCACTTACCGGCCTGCGTGGTTTTGTGTGTGTCTCATTGTAGTTTCAGTACTGATAGTCTGATTTGAGAGTGGTGTTTGATAGACAATATTTGTCAGAAGTTTTCAGATTACAAAGAAAGATGCTAGACCTAATAGATGCCAAAAATAGCCCCGAGATCTTAGCAACAGAAAATACCTAATAAATTTCATTATAATTTATAATATTATCAGATTACTTGGGACCGTCGTGTCTGTTCATACTATTTTTAGCCCGACGTAAGAGCTTTAACGAAAGATTCTCGCTTCCGTGGTCAGGGGTGATGTACAATTTTAATTTAATCCAGTCATCCTGTAAAGTACCCTGCGGTTAACGGCTGCGGTTGATACGACGATGTTACGGTCATGCTGGCACAGGCCACTTTTTTCTAGTTCATTCGTAGTTAGCTTGTAAATATACATAACATCTTGTAACGTCTAGAGGTACATTTTACATATTTTTTGGAAACGGTGCAGTGTGGTTCCTGAGATTAGGGCGTTCAAACAAATCAACTCTTCAGTTTTGTATTTTGTAGTATTGTGGTTTGTTTATTGGACTACCTTGGAGCTTAAAACAAGGACTCGAAAGAGTTTGAAAAAATTACTTTCGTAACATTTAAACTGTGAAATGCGTTACATATACTGTATTTATAGCAGGCGTTTAATGATGATCATAACTCGGCTCTCGGGAAACGGCTGTCTTTCGGCTTAGTACAGTAGGTATATTCGTAGCTGGAAAGCGACGTCTTTCACGGTTGACATTCAAAATACTTGAACGAAGAGTCTATTAGTAGTAAGGACATCTACACTCAAAATTATTACTTGATTGTGTATAATCAGCTGTAAGTATATAATGTACTAGTAATAAAGTTATTTCAAATCCAGAGGCGTCGTTTCGGTAATAATATCGTGTTACTTCGCAGACTAAGTTGAAGCTCAAGCAAGAGATGGCGGTCAAGACGGTACCAGCCTGATAGGTAAAAACAGTTTTGTGTAACTTCGTATTTGTATAGCGTCAAATAAAAGAATGCCAAACCAATACGCGGTCGTATCTATAATTACATTATCAATCACAAACAGAAAGCATTAACATTTAGCGATGCGTAATAATTTTAGCATCACAAACAGAATTATTTAGCTTCAAAGTTAAGCTTTGAAACGTATTTCGTAAGTTGGCTCTTAATTTCATTAAGGGGAGTATCACTCAGGCCTTGGTATCTCTTATTATGAGCACAGTTTTATTTAAGTGCCCACTAAATTTTCTACTTTATACCTTTAATTGCAAATAGCTTATGTTAAAACTGTACAATATGCAACGAAAATACTGGGTTTAATGAAATTCAGCAACTACTTTCTTGGGGTGACGACCGCACCGCTACGAAGGGTTTTTGAACTGTTAAAGTTAAAAAGTCTAGGTTCTATGAACCAATTTATAAAATTACGCTATTATCTTTATTTAAACAAGTTTCGTTTCGTTCTCGAGTTACTAAAGAACGTTAGGTAAAAGTAAACCTTATCTGAATGCTTGTTGACCAGCTAATGCCGTTTTAACGTATGTGAACTGATTGATTGGTTTTGTGTCATGATCCTTAATATTGAAATTAATCAATAAGTTTTCAGTATTTTTTTAAATATAATTACTACTTTTGGTGCGCCTCCGAGCATTCATTTTTAACGATGCTACAACTGAATAACGACATTATGAAGTTGCAACTGTCAACTGTCAATTGTCCTTTCAAAGTGAATTTTGACGATGGGCGCGCACTTTGACACCTAAATTCGACAAAGCGAAGTTAGTCACGCGTTTTTTTAACTATTTCTTCAAGTGCCCTCTACTGCCTAGCCAGGTTTGTGCTAGCGAATACGGAAGTATCTGATCTAATCTGTTTTAGTTTGACTTTGCCTTGAATGATGGCAATAACGATAAGGTGCGACTACTTTTTTTTTAATTAGACCACATAATAAAAGTTACAAATTATAACTATACTTAAAGTATTTTAACTAGTTATACGACTATTGAAGATCTCTACCAGGCAACCGTGCACGGATATGAAATTATCATAATTTGATAAGCGCTGATGTAATCGACAAACAATTTGATGTGCGTTAATGATTTCTGACACAGCATTGTATTGCCCTTATTCGTCTCCCGGCTGCCGCGTCGAGAGGCGGCTTCGAAAGCAGAAGTGACTTAATGAATCGTCAAGCCACCTTGGCATTTAGAATTTATGAATTCTGACACATTTTATGCGCAATATTCAAGAATTCGCCGTCTCGCCAATACCAGTTTTGTCAACTTTGTAAGCGCAGCGAACAGCTGATGGCAATTTTATGACGCGGATTGAATGAAAGTTTTTACGTTTCTTATTTCTTACAAATTCTTGCGAAGGACAATGCCCGAGTCTGACTCAGGCGGAACTATACACTACGATGACGTACAAAACATTACTCTTTTAAAATCATTTTAAAATAAATTATTTGGATAACCGAGCTTTGCTTTTTTTCATTGCCTGAAAATGCGGAAAAACGATGTGTTTATAAAAATGAAACCTAGCTAGATCAATTCATCGCCCCCAAAACCTTCTGCATTTTAAATCTAATGAAAATCATTGGATCCGTTTCCGAGATCCCAATACTCGTATTTCTACAAAAATCGTTTAAATGTATGTGTTAGATAAAAATATTGGTGGACATTTGTCACACGACAACATGCAATAAAGCAAAGCGTATACCTACCATAGGAGCCAGATAGCAAATATAATATGTATATAGTGGTAAATACATAGGTATACACAGAAACATGCAAGACACATAACTAAATTTTTTAATAATTACACAAATATTTGAACAGGAATCAAACTCATGACATGACTCCGTAGGCAGACTAGTTACTACCGACTATGCCACTGGGACAGCCAAAATAAAATTGCTGTAGCAGATTTCAAATAAGGAAGAAGTTGTCAATTTATTTCTGCATATTTATTCGACCCTCATCGATATTAGCTCTGATAACCAATTTCGATGGTTTATTTGTTTCGATAATGTATGCATTACGGTTGGTATATTTGCATCTTCCGTATTTATATAAGAATCTCGTTTATTTGAAAATGTTGTGGATCTTTCTTAAAAACATGTTTAAGTAGGAAAAGGCTGTTCTTAAAGTCCATAAAGATGCATGAGGTATTCATTTTTAATAAAATCCTCGGGGTTTCGTGAAAACGCGGGTATTTTTTTTAATATAGAGTGACGAGACGAGCAGGACATTTGCCTGATGGTAAGCAATATGCCTGCCACATAACAGCACAGTGGCACGCAGCTATTGGATGAACATGAAGACATGACGCGTCCAAATCATTGCCTAGCACTGCACTACGCTCGTCATCCAGAGATCCAAGATGCTATATCTCTAAGACCTGTAATTTCTCTGGAAACATTGTCCTTCAGAAATTTCTCAACCTTACTACAAAAAATAGGATTTGGCAGAAACACGAGATGCTGTAGCCTAATTAACCGTATTTTCTCGAAACTACTAGGCAAAAAATCGGTTTCTCAAAAAAATCTCGTGTCACGGTGTCTGTGATCGTGTTCTTTCGAAACGATTTGATTGATTTTCATTAACCCCCGACCAAAAAAACGGGTGTTATAAGTTTGACGTCGATGTCTGTCTGTCTGTCTGTATGTCTGTCTGTGTGTGTGTCTGTCTGTGGCACCGTAGAGCTCAAATGGATGAGTCGATTTCGATACGGTTTTTTAAATTTAAAAGTTAATATCCGTGCGGGTGTTCTTAGCTATGTTTGGTTAATATCGATTCAAAATGGCCGCCTCCACAAAATGGCGGACAAAATATTTATTCACAACCTACCTCAATATGGGTATCAAGTGAAAGGGCTTGACTAGTAGAGTACTAAACGCTATAACAAATTTCAAATATCAAGATGGCCGCCACCACAAAAAGGCGAATTATATAACATTTTTCACTACTACCTCAATATGGGTATCAAACGAAAGGGCTTGATTAGTAGAATACTTTGCACTATGACAAATTTCAAATCCAAGATGGCCGCTACCACAAAATGGCGAATTACATTTCATTTTTCACAATTCCCTTAACATGGGTATCAAAAATGAAAGGGCTTGACTAGTAGAATGTTGTACAGATAACAAATCTAAGGTAGTTGGGGGTTAATCAAAATTTTCAATTTTGTTCTTGTGTTTTTTGAAGTGAAAACTTTTTTAGCTGCGTTGAGAACTTTTTGGTAGGGGAATTTTTATGGGTTCGCGTGACCGACATGTCCGACGACGGCGACGACGTAGCGACGGCTTACCGGCCGAGCGGCCCCTCTATCGCCTAAGTACGAGTAAATCAGCTATGGCTTTGCTACTGATGTCTCTATCATAAAAATCTCTCTCTAAAATTATTCACTCCATAGTGAATGCTCCCGAATTGTTATCTCAATTTATAGAATCATGATAAAGAACTTCATACTGAATATCATAACACCGAATAACTTCAAAAATAATAAAGTCATAGTAGCTTTGCACTCCCTTTTTACCCCCTTAAGGGGTGAATTTTCAAAAAACCTTCCTTAGTGCGTTACAAAAGGCACCCACTCTTCTGCGAAATTTAAAATTTCTAACCCTTATATTTTAGGACCTGCGTTGATGTGTCAGTGATTAAGTCAGCTTCTCCTTTTATATGTATGTATACATTTTCATTCACTACTCATAGTCAGCCAGAATTTAAAACTACGCTAACATTATACCATTCTTTGAGTTTTACGACCGTGGCGCCACGTAGTTGTTAACTTTGGAGTAGAAACGAAAATATCAGTTATGACTTTGCAAAGTTGCAAAAATGTACAAAGGCCCTCAGCGCCCGTGGCTTTACCCGCGTAATACCCGTTCCCGTTATATTCTCGCGATAAAAAGTAGCTATTCCAAACCATATTCTAATAATGTTTAATGTTCAAATTCCACCCAATCCGTCCAGTCATCCCGATGTGCTCGAGCAATAAATCTAGACATTCAAAATGTTTCGAACTCACAATACTAGTAGGACTACTGCGCTATGTAATCTATTTTATAGTAGAAATGAATCGTTATTTTCCTTGGTCAAGGTACATAGTGTGAACGGCTGTGAACCGACTTCCCTAATATTATTTGTTGCATTTTTAATTGATTGTCAGAACAAAGTTATGTAGGTAATACATACAATACATTAAGAACGCATGTATGGTTATAATATTTAAATTTAAAATGATTTCATTAACACACAAATTAAAACCCTTTAAACAAATTCACGTTACATAAGCCAAAAAATCTGGCGACCTTCTGAAACATAAATTAGAAGGAACGAAACATGTTTTCGTTTACTTAGGGAGAAAATATTTTTATTTTAACTCGTTTTATAATGCAAATTGACGCACCCCTCACTTTCATTATTTACATTTAAATTCGTAAATACAACTCTGGAGGGAATACAAAGTTGAATCTTCGCAATAATTCCGTTTCTGGGCGTTGCCCAGCACGGAGATATTAAAACACGAGAGAAACTAAGTTTAACTTTTCTTTATTTTTAATGAACAACAACTATATAGTGGCATAGCAAACGATACTAAGATTTAATAACAATACAAATCTATACTGTTATAATAAAGCTGGAGAGGTTTTTGGTTTGAACGCGCTAATCTCGGGAACTACAGGACCAATTTCAAAAATTCTTTCAATGGTATTTAAACAATGAATTATTCGTGATTAAGCCCCGTAGCGTAGGTACTATATAAACATTATGAATTCTTTCACCGTTGAATATTTACGCGATCCCCGAGTTAAGTGTTATATAGTGAAGCTGGAGCGGACCGCTAGTACAGTTTATAAAGTCGGTTCACAAATTTAATTTAGAAACATAAACACAGACAACAATACAGAACAAAAAACGTGGATACACTTTTTTGGACAAAAGACTTTCGTTTATATACATCACTTTAAATTTTCATTTAATCTTGGATAGGATAACGCTAGACCGCTGTCTCGTCTAATGTGAAGCGATGATGCGGTCTACGACAGGCGCGGTTACTGCAAATGAAGCCGGTTTAGTCTTGGTTACAAGATAAATAATAATCAGATAGTATCCATCGGAGACACTATACGAAACTACATCGAAAACATTAAGCAAGACCTAAATGTGATTTTAGTTATTATTTAATTACCTTTCGAAGTTTCGGTCGCTTTACACCGGCCGAAGTCACAAGAAGACTTTTAGATCACGATTTATGTTTAATGTTTTACTAATATTAGAACTAATTTAACCTAAATTTTAAAAGAAATTTAACATAAATATCAGCAAGGATTATATAATTACTAGCGGTCCACCCCGGCTTTGCCCGTGTTACATATACATAAAATATAGCCTACAGCACTCAGGGATCAATCACATAGTTATCCAACGGAAAGATTTATTGAAATAGATCCAGTATTTCTTAAGATTAGCTTTATAATATTAGTAAAGGAACATCGTTTATAAACTGAGCAACTGACTTAAATTGAATGTGAAACTCACACACTCGACAAATTTCAATAAAAGACAGACAGATAGGTTTATAGGTGTAAATGATATACTATAAATGTACTTTACTTACGTACTTTAGTTTATAAACTACTTCACCAATATTGATAAAATTGACAACTTGGGAAGTAAAGGTGGGCCTTTTAAACAAGAAAGTGATTGGTTAGTAAAAGATTTCGGTGAAATGATCCTTATTTTTTTCAAGGTGATTCAAACATAGTCATGAAAATTGGATTTTAGTATCGAAGCGCAGCCATTGGATTGTAGTAAGAGTCCTCGGAACCGTCGATTATTTTCCGATTCGGTTACTTTTTCGAGACGGCCATTATTTCTTAAATTTGATGATTGATGATTTACAAATTGTTACCTAGTCCTGCCTGGCTATCGGATATTGTATTTTTCTTAAGTTAACTTTAAATTAACCTTTTCAAAGGGCTGTAATCGTCTTCCTACTCGCAGAAAACTAGAATGGCGAATTATTAATAAATTAAAGCAACGAGTAAAACGACAATTTATACTTTTTTAAATCGGCTTCTGTTACTCAATGGTTTAAAAATATTTATGATTTTGTAATCGAGAACTGTTCAGGTTCGCGTGACTTGTAATAGACCACGACCGGAGTCGAAATGCTAACACTATCGTCTACACTGTGGTAAGGGGAAGGCTGTAATTATAGACACATTTATGTCACTCCACCTTTCACGGTTCCACTTCCATATGGTAGGCAAATCCATTTAATTGTAGTGGTATGACTCTTTGCAGAGGTCGCCTGGGGAAATACCACATTTTTTTCAGTCATTCTTAAACACCAACTACTTATATATAGATTTTTACATTAATTACACGTAATAAGCCTTATTATTTTATGTATTCGGTACTCGGCTTTCTTCCTGAAAAAACCAAGTTATGATCGAACACGTAACTCACGGGTTGAGGGAAATACCCTAAAACAGTGGTGATCGAACCCACGTACCTTTGTGTTGCATTATGAGATTCCATTCGCTGGGGTGCGTGGCTCGGTAACCTCCACCTGGTGCACCCAGGGCATCACACAACACCTTGCCTGGGTGGATCTTGTTCTGTGATAGCAAATCCCGACTGGGGCTGGGAACTTCTACACGCGGTCCCCCTTGAGCAGTGAGTGTAGAGGTTGGGGAATGTTACTTGGTTGATATATCGACCAAGTAAAATTCCTAAGTCTTCCTGATGAGGGTCTTCCACGAGCACTCTGATTAGCAGAGTGTTCAGTGGAAGGACAAGGGCCGCGATGCGACCATAGAAGCGGAACCGCGGCTATCCCTAGCCGCGGTGGTGAAGACCTCTTGCTGTTCACCATCTTAGCCAAGATGCTCGATATTGAAAGGTCGTGGGGCGGCCACTGAGGCGGAAGCGGACACGGAAGCGAGCTTAGAGAGTCTCGATTCTGGGCTTGCATCCCGGCTCCACAGGAGGGCCTGGGCTGGGCCGTCAGACGTTTAGGGACGTCCGGTGTTCGGCACCCCGCCTAGGGATAGGCCTTTGAGGAGGTGTCGCGCCGCTGATTTCCTGCACTTCACTAGAGCTAAATACGGGGATACTCACACCCCCCGCAAAGCAGGTCCGCAAGGGCGCTGACAAGGTTCAAGGTCGCTGACGGCAGTGGGATAAGTGACCCTGCGACCCTGACCCTTGGTCATTCAGAAGAAATCTGTCTGTCTGATAGGCCGACATCGATTCGGTTTTCTTTATTTGAAGGTTAATTTCCGTGCGGTATTTCCTTAGCTATGTTTGGGTAACATCGACTCAATATGACAAGGACAAAGATGACAAGAACAAAGTATTTATGGGTTATAATATAATATTTATAGTTATACGTTGCCTGGAAGAAATCGCTTTAAGCGATAAGACCGCCCTTTGCTCTGCATAATTTATTATCGTTTTACTTAGTTCTAAGATGTATGGTGTAAATTTGGGGATGTAATAAAGAATTATATTATTATTATTAATATTTCCTCACAACCTATATCAATATGGGTATCAAATGAAAGAGCTTGACTAGTAGAATACTTTGCACTATGACGAATTTAAAATCCAAGATGCCCGCCACCACAAAATGGCGTTTTAATTTCTTTTTCACTACTCCCTCAATATGGGTCTCAATTGAAATGGCATGACTAGTAGAATGTTTTGTACAGATTACAAATCCCGAGTTAGTCCGGGGTAAATCATTTTAATTTATTCTTGTAAATCGAAATTCTATTATGATTGAATCTATATTTGCTTGAACTAATTTAACAATCGACCATAAGCCGTAAATGAAATACACATGGCTCAAAATTCAACTATTCGATTTTTTTAATAAAATTCCGTTTTAAATTCCATAGCCTCGCAATGGAGATAAACGAGTGAGCGTATATTTAGGCTGTGGGTATATACTAAGAAACTACTGAATATACAATGGCTTCATTTAAAATATGTGCATTTTGAAAGAGATCAACGGAAAATCTACTTTGCAGGAACGTTATATGACTGAAATTTGCCAATCCTTAGGGAAACCGTCTGGAATCAAATGACTCTTTAAAACCTATGCTTCCCTGGTGCAAGTGCATCGAAATTTTTAAAAACTGCAGCTTTTGCAATGCAGTAAGTAGCATTGCAAATGGTCTGTCTTAACTCTCTCTAACTTTGGTCTTCTTTCAGATTACCAGCATAATATTCTCCTGAGTTATTGTGCATTTATATTTTACAATAGAGTTCGTTCCGCGTCATCAAAGCAGTCCAACGAAACACCCAAAGATTATTTTTTCTGTAAGATAATTATTATAGTATTGAGTGACGAGACAAGCAGGATATGTTACTGATGGTAAATTGTAAGCAACATGCCTGTCCATAACAGTACAATGACACACAGCTATCACTAACATGAAGAATTCAAATCATTACCTAGCACTGCACTGCGCTCGTCACCCAAATAAGATGTTTTATCTCTATGCCCTGTAATTTATCTGGAAACCTTGTCCTTCAAACCAGAAAACATTACTGCTTGACGGTAGAATAACTGGCAAAGATGTGGTACTTACCCAGGCGGACTGCAAAGAGTCCTACCACTTCAAATATAATCACGCATAATATTCCCTAATAATACTAGTATAATACATAACTGTAATTGCTTAAAACATGTTACATTGATGATACAACAAAGACACTAGTCTAGTTGAAATGGGTTAGTGACTCGGAAGTTGACACCTTCGCACGCCCTGAAAGTTCATATCGATTGAGGCCTACATTCCAAGAATGAAAATTCGTGTACTTCTCTATGAGGAATAGGCTTACGCGTGACCTTGGTCTGCCAGACGGCGTCGTCAAGGTTTCAGAACATACTCGCCTAGAAAATGAGTACCTATTTTAATGTCAGTCTAAGCCTGTCCAGGTGATAAATTGAATAGTTTTAAATATGCTAGTTTATACTAATTGGCTTGAAACCCCGAACGTATAATGAACGAAGTTCAATTTCGTTAATTGCGAAATTTGTGTTTTGTTTTTATAAGAATGACGAGTCAGTGTTTGATGGTTAATTCACGCCCGCTCATAATACACCGGTATTTAACAATACAATAACTGATATCAAAGACGTGAAGTTTCTCCATAAAGACTGCAATAAACCCGCTAATATTAGACTCTCTACTACTCTAAAAAGTTTGTTATAGAGCTTAACAAAATGGCTGCTAAGTACCTCACACTTCGTGCTAATGAATATGTAACTAAATGTGTCCCTGGACTTGAAAAGTTTCGTCAACTTTATCAAAAATTGTATTGTCAAAGCCAGCACAGTTTCACTAGATAATTCTTTCAAAAAGCCGATTGTAACCAAAATTATTTTTATCGACTTTCCTTCATAGTGAATTCAAATATTCGAAATAAACCATTTTCGCTAATCCGGAAAGTATGGCAGTATGAAATGTGGCACTACGGTCGATTGCCGCTGTGTAAAGAAGAATAAATTTCCATGTCGACATGTTGGATGTTTTACATAATTCATGAACAAAAATGCCACAAAACTTTGCAATTTTCGCAATTAGAGCGATGAAATGACAGCGGAATAACTTAGCTTTGAGTACTTAAGGCCAGGTAGTTCTGTCAAATTAGGCATTTAACGCTGTCTTGTTCTCGCGACCGTCACCGACTGCGGAATCGGCGCCACAGTGCAGAAATAACATTAAAATATTGGACTATGTAATTTAAACTCATTTTTTTTCAAGATTTGTTTATGTTTGTTTGTTTGTTTATGATAAGAGTTTTGTTGCTATATAAACGAAGAAATATTAAATTTATCTATACTCGTAGGTATACAAAACTCAACCTTTTCTTTTTTGGTCTCACTATAAGTTGAGAACGGCTTTTCCAATTTCATGCATCTTTTTAAAATGTTTCCTAATAATTCACAAGTTCGTCAAAAATTTTAAAAAATGTTCTGAAACGTAATGAAAGGCCAGTAAAAATAGAAGGTTTTTTGGTCAACTTTGCACTAAATTTCTAAACCAATTTTTTTCTCTGAGGTAAAGATCACTTACTGAGCATAAAATTACAAAATGCTCACAGATCCAGGTAGAGCTTCAAACGCCAATTGAAAAAGACTGTTTTAGCCGATATTTTGGAAACTATATATTTTGACAATAATTGTAGAAAATAAAATTTTGCATCTTTTGTTGCTAGTAAACTTTTTTTGTAAAACTTACCGTTTACGATTTATAACCCATTTAATGATACGGTTGCGATGATGCTGATAATAGTGGATGAAAATGATGTGGTCTACGAGTGAACTTGCTTCTCTAATAGAAACAAACACAGTGTACGTCGTAGCCCCAAGGTTCGAACCTTCGACAAAAACCCACTCTGGTAATGCGTTTCACAGCTTAGTTGTTCTTATTACAAAAATGGAGACCAAACTCTTCGTTCAACTCTTCAATCATGATAATGAACGGTGCTGTTTATTCGAACAACGAGCAATGAGATATATAGAATAACTTTAATTTAAAAACCCCGACTACAAAAAAATCTACACGTAAAAAAAATATTACCTACTATCTAAGGACACTTTGGCAAGTCAGACTAGTCTTAGAATATCTTTGTTACCAAAATCCATCCAGCCGTTTGGAAGATATGTGGAAATAAAAGATTTACAAACATAAAAGATACGCGCGAAAAACATAACCCTTCTTCCATTCCGGTAAAAAGGGACATGTTTATGCTACTGGGAACAGAACTCACATCTTATTTTTTTACATTGTTATCATCAAATTTGACATAATAAATCGTAATCGGTAAGTTCGAAAAAAAAAATTACTGGCAACAAAATATGGGAAATTTTATTTTCTACAATAATAATAGGCTGTATGACTTTTTCAGAATATCGGCCAAAAACGTTTTTTCGAAGCTGCGCTTGAAGCTCCACCCTGGATTTGTTATTATTTTGTGATTTTATGCTCAGGAAATGATTCTAAACCTTATATAAAAAATACGAATCGGAAATTTAGACCAGAGTTAAATTCTACGAGTAATTTTACTGCCTACAAGGCTTCTTATCAAATTTGGTCGAGTGTCTAAATTTCTATGAACAATATTAACATTTTCATACAAAAGAAAAAGCAATAAATTTTGGTGGTGTCACAAACTTGGAAAAGAAATAAAAAAATAAAAATTCTAACAAAACCATACGTGTATCTATGGAAAGGTGTTCAAAATTGTATTGAAGTTCCTAACATTTTTTCCTAAACTGAATAGTTTGCGCGAAAGTCTCTTCCAAAGTGGTAAAATCTGTATGTGAGGACTTTTCTTCCAAGTACTAAGTACCTTACTACCAAAGAATTTACCTAAATGGCATATAAATGCAAGTTAGGTATCATTTATGATTTTAGGGGATTTACGCAGGGGATTTCTCCCCTCTCATTATTTCCTTATCCCGATCTCTGATTTAATGGACGAATATTTTACCAATACTTATCTATTTTCCATTGCATCCGCATTGAATTTTTACTGATGTGTTATCGACGTCAGTTTTTGAGACTCCCCTTTGGTCTACAACATAAAGTAAACAGCGTACTAATTAGTATCAGCGTCTATTTGCAATTCAATGAAAACGGTATCAAAAATCAAGATCATAGCATGCTTCACTAGTAATACCAACTGATATTGTTATACTGTGGCACTGTGATCGTAATATTTAAAATTATCGGTTGTCAAAATTGCAAAATCAAGCACAGGCCTGTCGTCCGTGAGCGCCGAAACGCGACTGATCAGGCTTGCCGAACGGCGCGCTATATATATGGTAGATATTAAAACATAGTGAATAACTGATACTTTTTATCAAGTCAAACTCTGCGAATGCATCTATAACTTTTTAGTGGCTTTCGTTGAGTACAAAAATTTAGTAAAAAAATTCATTAGTTTAGTCATAAATTTGAAATAACTTTTTGAAAAGGGGTAACTTTGGGATTTTTTTCTATCAAGTAAAATTCATTAAATCGTATTACTGACTGCGAATTGCACTAGATTAGATCCTTAACTATTACATATATTTTTTTCAGAGTTTAATACACTATTTTAAAGGTCTTAAAGTTGTTTTAAAAATTCAAAATTACGGCCCACACGCCCTTAAACTAAGAAATTTATTTATATAGCTATAAATAGCTACTCATTCTGACTTTATCACACTAAAACGGTTTTCGGATTGCTCTCTGTAGGTATAATTTTAGCACAAAAAAATAGAGCGACTGTTTTAGTAAGGCGAGTTAAACAATGAATCCTATGTGCTAATCTAGATTATAAACCGGTGTTCCAAATTTCAAGTCAAGATTTTGATGCAGTAATTGCGAAAATTTCCTTAAAACAGTTATGTTTAATAATTAATTTTCTATCCTTCCTTTCTATTCAAATCTTTGTTTGAGTTTAAATCACAGCGACAAAAGTATTTTGAGTAAATTACTAACACAATAAGACAAACAATGGTCCCGTGTCTCAGAGGATTCGGTTTCAGACAATTTACGAAGGTTCCCCAACTTAATAGGAACTGTAAACTGTCGCGGTGTCTGGGTTTTGTTTTGGCGTTATTAAACACAACGATTCGGCAAGGGCTTAGAGTAAGTACGGCGCATAGGGACCTAACCAAACAGAGCTGCGGTAATGTCGCGCATTCAACTTCTACTCCGAATTTATTTCTGCTGTGACATGACAAAATAAACAAAAAAATGCCTTTATTGTTGTACTTAGTTTCAATTACAAAAGTTACAAAAGCAAAAACAAATATACAGCATACCTATAAATAATGCAGAGTAAAAAATTCCTTTTAACCAATTATACTAACTTAAAATATCAAAATCCAATGTCATGTTTGTTCACAGTGAACTCAACTCACCGAGTCAATGGTATTCACGAAAGTTGGCCTATGCGTAATTTGATCCCACTTGAGAAATGTGATACTTGTTATTGATTTAAAAATGTATTTAATCTTTTATAGTATTGAGTGGCGAGACGAGCAGGACATGTGCTTGATGGTAAGCAACATGCCTGCCATGATTGTTTAGTGCGATTGCCAAGTCAATATATGTATTCAAAACGTTAATGATTAATATTGATATGCTTACTGTAATACGTTGTTAGAATAGACAATTAGGAAACAACCTAAGGCAAAAGGGCCTTTAAATAGGGACTGAATAAATGAATAACCGACTCGGTATTACTTGGATCTCGCAACTTTTTACGGTAGAACAACTGGTGAGACTTTGTAGTTTTTAGGGTTCCGTTAAACGTAAAAACGGAACCTTTATAGATTCGACATCTCTGTCTGTCTGTCTGTCCGTCCATACGTCACAGCCACTTTTTACCAAAACTATGAGAATTCTATGAACCTCATTAATATTTTTACAAAAATATGGAAAAAAACAGTAAATTTTGGGGCTACTCCATACATAAAACGGAAACGCAAATTTTTTTTTTTTTCAATACTATACAAGTGGGATGTTTATGGATAGGTCTTCAATAATGATGTTGAGGTTTCTAATATCATTTTCATAATCGATTGATTTTAGGGCGAGTGGAGTGGAGTTAAGTGTGCAAAATATGAGGACCAAACTCGGTGTACGTGTTTTTTTGAACTCAGAAAAGCATGCAGACACCTAAGCATATGTTCATAATATGTAATACAAGTTAAGGGCCACCCCTGTAAAAAAAAAGACACAATACACCTCCTGGCTACATCCAGAATCATAATTTACATGCTTTGAAACAAAAGTCAAAACTGTCAATACCGTTATGACTGGTCACAAACATGCTACAGACAATTGGCTCGTATGACTTGAGTAAATGTTTGTAAAACGGCGGCTGGTTTCCACAATCGATGCAATGGAGCCATCAACAAACGTCACGTCACAACTAAGGACGCAAATAGGTTAGACGTAAACACTAGCCTATGTGCTTTTCCATCCTATACTCTGTGTTTCACATTTTAAAGAGATCCGTTAAGCTGTTCCGTCATCTCAATCGTGTCTTCAAACGAAAATCTAACCTTTTTTTTTACTTTTATAGGTTTACACTTGACCGCCATCTCGCCTGATGTTAAACGATGATGCGGTCTACGATGGAGCGTGTTTACCTAGCAGAAACCGATTCACTCTCGATTGGAAGACACAAAGATTGTAGCTATCGGGAAAAACCCTCTCAGGCAACATATTCCACAGCCTTGACGTTCTTATCACAAAAGTAGAGTCAAATCTCTTCGTTCGTTTATTTGGAACATCAACCATAAACGGTGTCGCTTTTTCGAGCTGCGAGCATTCCGATAGAAAAAAGGGCAAGGTGGTATTAGATGGTACAAATCAGACGCACACTCTTCGACATGTATCCGATAAAAACCGATAAGCTAGCAATTTTCCGGCGATGGGCGAGACTTTGCAGTCTTTTTCGCACGAGGATGTCATTGCCTATGAGCCTTTAGGCACGTCTCTCGATCGATTCTAGAGCCTCCAGCTGATACTTAGCCGATCCATCCCAAAGGTGCGAGCAGTACTCCATACATGAGCGAATCTGTGCTTGGTACAACGTGAGCCACTGTTCTGACTTGAAGTACTTTCGCACCTTTGAGAGGACACCTATTTTTTTGGCAGCTAATTTAGCCTTATATTCGATATACGAGCCAAAGTTGAGACTAAGTGACAAAGCAACGCCCAACAGCTCGAGATGGTCGGATACCGGTGCGGATACACCGCGAAAAGTAGGAGTCTGTTGGAAAGGACTCCTTTTTGCGGAGAACAGACATGCCTGCGTTTTTCTCTCGTTAAACCTGACCAGATTGGCATCGCCCCATTTAGAGACTGCCTCAAGGGTCAAGTTTAAACGCTCGATCAAACTCTCTCTCAGTACCTGAGTTTGCTGCCTATTGGCTCTCGCGCTCGACATGTAGCTCTCTACAACGGTGCTATTATCTGCGTACCCAAAGTTACCGGGTTTCAACAGCTCGTTGATATGTAGCAGGAAGAGAGAGCACCGACTCTTGAGGGACTCAGGCATTAATAGCCATTTGATCCGACGAGCATCCATCAATGACCACTCGTATGAATCGATCCCTCAAAAAGTCCGATATTCACGTTATAAAACCCGGAGACAAACCATAAGCTGAAAGCTTGCTTAAAAGGCCATCATGCCAAACCCTGTCGAAAGCCTTCGAGATATCCAGGGAGACTGCAAGTGTTTCCCCGTGCTTCTCGATAGCTTCACTCCAGATGTGAGTGAAGTACGCTAGAATATCTCCGGTGAACCGTTTTCGGCGAAACCCGTATAGCCGCTCACTGAAGGAGGTCGTTCGATTCAAGGTACATCAGGAGCCTGTAGTTTAAGACACGTTCCATAGTCTTACAGAGTATGGACGTGACCGAGATTGGCCTATAGTTGGCAGGGTCAGCACGACTACCCTTCTTGGGTACTGGTTGCACGTTGGCAAGCTTCCAAGACTTCGGTACTTGCCCAGTTTCGAGCGAGAGTCTATACAGGCGCGTCAGTATTGGAGACAACTCAGGCGCACAAGTCTTCAACACTACGGCAGGAATATGGGTGTTTCTATGTATAGTAAGTATGTATTTAGAACTATATAAGTATTATATTATCAGCTATCTGGCCGCCATATTACAAGCTTTGCTTAGTTTGGAGTCAGATGATGTTGTTGTGTGTGAATTGTCGACCAATATTTATTATTTATTTATTTAATAGCATCCGGGCCACTAGCCTTATTCACGTCCAGATTGCGTAGCACTTTGCGAATCTCCATTTGGCGAATATGTATTTCTGAATGAAACTTCATCCAAATCCCTTTAGTTGTTTTTACGTGAAAGAGTAACAAACATCCATCCAGATTTACAAATTTTCGCGTTTATTAGTGGGATTGATACAACATGTCTGGTTCCGCCATTCAACTCTAATGCCCGAGTGACACGAGGCTAGTTTTTAACCCCCCACCAAAAAGTCCGACCGAAAGATGGACCGATTTCAATACGATTTTTTTATTTGAAGGTTAATTTCCGTGCGGTGGTTCTTAGCTATGATTGGTTAATATCGATTCAAGATGGCCGCCTCCACAAAATGGCGGACAAAATATATCTTCAAAACCTATCAAATGAAAGGGAGGTAATCATGGATCAAATGAAAGGGCTCGACTAGTAGAAATATATACACGATGACAAATTTCAAATCTAATATGGCCGCCACCACAAAATGGCGAATTACATTATTTCACTGTAATTACTGAACAGTATTTACAGTATATTACTGAATAATAGTTATTATTTGCACAAGACCTCGTGGGCGCAGAATTAAAAAAAACATTCCATAAGGAACTCTGTATTTTTTTCGGGCTAAGAGTAGTAAAGTTGCCTATGTACTAAACCAGACTTTTTTTTTATATTTAAAACTGTTCCGTTCAGTTTGAGCAAACAAACATTCAGAGTTTCACATTTACATTATTTTTTACTAAAGGTAAGATTTACACTTGACAGCCATCTCGTCTGATGTTAAGCGACGATGTGGTTTAGAATAATCCGTGCTTTCTAAGAAGAACCCGATTTACTCTCGATTCGAAGACACAAAAATCCAAAAAAGTAACCATCGCGAAAACCCCATTCAGGCAACGTTTTCTACAGCTTCGACGTTCTTATAACAAAAGTAGAATCAAACCGCATCGTTCAAGTCTCTGGAACGTCAAATATGGTAAAAAAAGGGTAAAGAAAGCAAGCTTACTTGATTTTGTTCAGGTTGGGATATGAGCATATCCTGAGCGTCTTGGTATTGGACCCGACGGCGTAGAGGCGCCCGCTGGGGTGGAACTCTGCGCACCGCACCGCCTGCAGGTCTTCCAGCGCGGTGACCGGCTTGAAAGTGGGCCGCGGATCGTCGCCGTCGGCGGCCGCCGTGCCGGCCGGCACCGGCGGCGCCGGTGTCGCTTGCCCGCCGTTCCTCGTTTGCGCCTGCGGGCAAAATCATCACTGATACTTCTCTCTGCCATATTATCGATTTCGCCTACGTATAATAGGCATGATAACTAAAAAAACTAATTACTCCGTCAGTTAGTATATTATTAGTAGTAGATTATTAAAAAGTATTTTTTCTTAGTTTTTGACGTGACAACGTCTAATAATAAATAATAATTGACGTGTAAATTGTACATTTATGAATAAAGTACTTTGACTTTGACTTTGACTTTAATTCGATGAACGCCGGCTGCATGCACGAAAAAGTGTCCCGTTATGTCCCGTTGCGCTAATTGTACGCTTGCGCCGCATCTATCGATGGTTATGACGTTGTCACGTTAAACTATCGTCCGTAAACCAACCTACTTTACAGACAACCAATTTTATTTTATTTTTATTTCACAAACGAAAACGATGACGATACTTTGCTTTTGCTTAGAACGACGAGTACGTTACGACTGACGTCACTTCATTATACGACTTTAACGAAAACGTGACGTCACAACCCTCAACTCCGGAAGTGTGATGATAATAATTTTATAAAATCTGCCTGACAGACTAATTAGAATGGTATATTTTTGATTGACCCAGTCATTATCCCAATTTATTAGAGTCAACTGAAGCCTTAAGTATTTTATCGGATAAAGTGCAGCCTGTTTTATTCCACGATATAATCTATCTGCATTTCAAATGTTCACTCTATCTATACAGCCCTTTCAATTCGATTGAATAACTAACAACCTGGTGCAAAGGCTAGCCATAGCAATTCAACCAATCCGAGGCAACGAGGCCAGTATAATTGGCACTTTTGCAACGGGTACTCTTCGTGGTGGGTTACTAATAGATGAATGACGAGTACTTTCTGTATTATTTGATTGGAACTATTGATTATATAACTAACATCGAAACTGTCACATTTATAGTATATTTGTTGGATATATATATTAAAGCCTACATCAAAACAGAGCAGTACAGACAGTTACAAGTAGTTACGAATAGTACATATTATACGGAGTTTATTATGGTGCTTCTTTAGTTAATACTGTTCTGCAGTTTTCAAGATCAGCACTGTCTATTCAATCTAACGAGCGGCATCTTGATCGCGACAGCGTTCAATCAACAAAAAAACCGCATCAAATCCTCATAATATATATCATGAAGAAGCGATTTGATAACAAATACACAGACACTCCTTTCATACTTGTCTTATGACATAATGAGTTCAAAATGGCTTGCTTGCATACGACAGAATGTGTACACATTATTTGAGTCAGTTATAACACTGGTAATATTAGTGCGATGTTTATATAAATAACAACATTTAATTACATAGACGTCATTTAGCCTAGACCCCTAGACCTTTGTCTTTAGTGACAAAGAGAGAGATTAAAAATAATAGCTATGTAACGGGTCTGGCAGTAAAGTTAACTTGAAATAGGATTCGTTGTGTAATACGGCAGCAATGTAACGCGGTTACATAGTGGCTTGTGGCGCAAAAAATTGACGTTCATTTTGACGAAGGACATATTTGAGGATTTATTTTATTTTTAGTTTGTACAGTGAAGCAAGGTTATAATTTCACAATATAATTGTTCTTTCGCATGACGAAATGGGCCAACATTTGACCGAGGGGCATTTTTTACGAGATAAATCAGAGTTCGCTATAATATAAACCAGACTATAAAATCTATCTATGCCTTAAATTTCAACCCGATCCGTTCAGCTGTAGTAATGTGATTGAGCAATAAACAATACTTACATCCAAACTTTCACATCCTACTAATATAATAAATACGAAAGTTTATATGTAGATATGTAACGATGTTTGTTGTACTCAAAGAGTTTACATACTACTCTGTTTTTTTTTGTTTTTTTTTTAACTTTTATAGGTTTACACTTGACCGCCATCTCGCCTGATGTTAAACGACGATGCGGTCTACGATGGAGCGTGTTTACCTAGAAAAAACCGATTCACTCTCGATTTGAAGACACCAAGATTATAACTATCGGGGAAAACCCACTCAGGCAACTCTGTGTAAAAAGTATCGAGAATATGTCAATAAAAAGACCCGTGTTAAAGAGCGACTATTTTTTTACTGCATGTGGGAGAGCACTGAACTGATTTAGCGCGCAAAGTTTGAGCGGGATCTGTCATTTAATTTATTTTAAACTACACTTTTTGTTGGTCATAGTTTTGAGTTCTCAGCATATTTTACAATGGAAAATATTGTTGAACAAAGAGTGTGCCTTAAATTTTGTGTTTCGAATGATATTTCATGTGGTGAATCACTAAAAATGTTGCGAAATACCTACGGCGAATCGTGTATATCGAAAACAAGGGCTTATGAATGGTATAAGGCTTTTAAAGAAGGCCGAGAAGTAGTAATAGACTTGCCTCGTTCTGGTAGACCTTCAACCGCTACGACCAAAGGATACATCGACAGAATCAAGAAGTTAGTGCTCGAAAATCGACGTATGAGTGTGAGAGAGTTGGCTAGTGAGGTGAACATATCTTTGAAGTCCGTCCACAACATTCTCATTGACATTTTAGGCATGAAACGCGTCGCCGCTCGACTACTTCCAAAAGAGCTCAATTTTGTTCAAAAAGCGCAGCGAAAGCATATCGCTGAAGACATGGTTTCCCGAGCTTCTACGGATCTGACCTTTATGAAACGTAAAATAACTGGCGACGTGACATGGGTTTATGAGTACGACATGCAAACAAGCCAACAGTCTTCAGAATGGCGTCTCGAACACGAGCCAAAACCCAAAAAACCGTGGCAAAGTCGCTCCAAAATCAAGGTGATGCTGACAGTTTGTTTTTTGACTACCGTGGTGTGGTTCACTCCGAATTCCTTCCAGAGAGAGAAACAGTGAATAAAGAATATTATTTAGGCGTCATTAAGCGTTTGCGTGAGAGTATCCGCCGAAAACGTCCAGATTTGTGGCAAAACAACTCATGGATGCTGCACCATGATAATGCACCATCACACACAGCCATTATAGTGAAAGAGTTTTTAGCGAAAAATTCAACAAAAGTTCTCGACCAAGCACCGTATTCACCTGATATGGCTCCGTCTGACTTTTTTTTATTTCCCAAGTTAAAATTACCACTTCGAGGAAAACGTTTTGAGTCAATAGAAGCCATAAAACATAATTCGCTGAATGAGCTAAAGGCCATACCGCAAATAGGCTATGAAAAATGTATGGAAGACTGGGTGAAGCGTTGGAGATGTTGTATTGCAAGCGATGGGGCCTACTTTGAAGGCGATAAAATAAATTTAGATGAATAATTTGTATTTTTTGTTTTATTGACATATTCCCGATATTTAGTACACAGAATGAACGTATAGAGTTGGCACAAACGCTTTACATCGAAAGCACGGATAGCATATTTCTTGCCTTGTCGCTCTTGTGGACGTGTCATACTTTTGTCGCGGCACATCACTCTGTTGCCCTTGAAAGTATGCACGTCATCTGCTTACGATTGACACAAAATAACCCTGCGGAAAATCTAGCTCTATACGTGGTATATGTAAACTCTTTGATTGTTACTCTTTCAAGCAATAACTATTAAAGGGGACGGGATGAAATTTGGTCCACAGATTATAGTCAAGAACATGGACGTACAAAAAAGTAGGACGTAGTCTCGCTAAAATAAAAACTGTGTCCATCGAGTCGGCCATAATATGCACGTGTGCGCTGTCACATACAGGCTGACACGTACTCAGCAGTGGGTCATTACACGCGCTACTTGTGTATATGTTTGCGTGTCAGCCTATCAGTGATAGACTGCAGGCCCGTGAACAAAATTTATGGGTCATATGATACAGCAGGAGACCTATGTAGGATGATAGAAGGGTATAAAGTAATAAGATTGAGCACTATGCCGTCACTTGTAAGCTGTCCAACTGAGTGCAGTTGAAGAGGGGGGTTCTAAACCTCGATCATTTCTCTTTGTCGCATGATTTTTGTACGGCGTTGCGGAATAATAGATTAGCAGAGGTACGAGGGTCAAACTGAAAGTTCTTAGAACTGGCCACTTATAAACAATATAATAAAAAAATAATTCTATAATTTGAAAATAGAACTCTTTGCCAATATTACTGAGTATATACTTCATTCATTTGTCATTTGTTTTACGATGCAGTCTATGACAACCAGACAAAGCACACGTGAAAATGTGGCCGACTCTAGTGACACAGATTTAGTTTTAGCGAGACTACGTCCGACTTTTTTACACGTCCATGGCCAAGAACAACATACAGGTCCATTTGCAATTGTTCCATTAAAAAACTGGATCGGAAACTAAGCGAGTGAAACTGTGGGATGCTAATATTTTACAATATTATTCTCTTTCGAATCCGTCCGCGGGGTCAACCCGCCTTTGATATCGCATTCTTTTGATATGAATTGCAAAGTTATTACCATTTTAGTTAAGCAGTCAAAGAGCTGAACTCGTCTGATGCTAAATACCGACGATTTTATCAAAAGCGAAGCACGATTGAAAGTACCTATCCGATCTAGTTTTGAAGACAACTACTATACTCGTAGGTACTTTTCGTAAGTGACTCCTAGTTAGGGTTGCCATCCATTCGGGCTTCTCCGGATTTGTCTTAGTTTAGAAAGCGTCCGGGCGGGGTGTTATGTTTATGTCGTCCGAGTTTAAGAGATTTAAACATTATTATATTAATAAAGTGGCGAGCCATGGGACTAATATAGGCTGATGACGATAATGATATTATTAAAAACACGGGCTGTGCCCGTACACCGCGATAAACAGACTCGCTAAATCCTTATTAAAATGAAGATAAAAGATGACTAAATTTACAGACTTTATTATATTGGGAGTTTTAAAGCATCCGTTAAGCAAAACTGCCGACGGAAAGTGTCTGGGAGTATCAGGTCCTTATTTTATTTATTTATTTAGGTATACAAAACAGTACACAGTTAACAATAAACTTAAATAATATATAACAATCTACAGTTTTGACCTAAACTATGCACCTAACTATGTATACACCACATGAGTAATTAAATGACATCAGGAAAGATACTAATTACAAGAACAAAATTAAAAATTTTGATTAACCCCCGACTACCTTAGATTTGTTATCTGTACAACATTCTACTAGTCAAGCCCTTTCATTTGATACCCATATTAAGGGAATTGTGAAAAAGGAAATGTAATTCGCCATTTTGTGGTAGCGACCATCTTGGATTTGAAATTTGTTATAGCGTTTAGTACTCTGCTAGTCAAGCCCTTTCATTTGATACCCATATTAAGGTAGGTTGTGAAGAAATATTTTGTCCGCCATTTTGTGGAGGCGGCCATTTTGAATCGATATTAACCAAACATAGCTAAGAACACCCGCACGGATATTAACTTTCAAATAAAAAAAACCGCATCGAAATCGGCCCATCCGTTTGAGCTCTACGGTGCCACAGACAGACACACACACAGACAGACAGACAGACAGACAGACAGACATCGACGTCAAACTTATAACACCCCTTTTTTTTGTCGGGGGTTAAAAATTAAGTTAAATCAATATAAATGAAAATATAACCATATAATAAATCTAAATTCAAGTTATTAAGTTTGATTTGAGTTTACGTAATTTGTGAACACAATATTTTTGACATCATTTTTGAATTTATACATTTATTTTTAAAGATACTGCCTATAACATACGTGAAAATCAGTTATCAGAAAATACGTGAAGTGAGTAATGTATCTTCTGGGCCCCGTATCTCAAAATTAGCCGTCTAAGGAAGTTAGCGGGTAAGCATGTGTTCTTAGTACGTACTAACTCTACTCAATCGTCCTCATTTTATCCATCAGAAAATTCGTGACGTCTGGCGGTCCTGGGATCTTACTCTATAATGCTGGGCCACACTTACGACAAATGCTTTAATTATTGCGATAATGGACGTTAACCATAGGTGTAAAATACACCTAATGGACGTTTACCGAAGGAGCATTTTACAACTACGGTTAACATCCACGATAATTAATGGCATTTCCCGTTAGTGTGGCCCAATAGTTGGCGCGTAGAGCAGTTTTGGAGATGGAAAAAAAAACAATCGTACTCGCGACAATGTAACCCTTGCCGGCATCGCTGTATTATACAATAATACATATGTACGTAGCAATTGTACAAGTTTCCACGCAGTTCTGTCGGTAAGCCCGGAGCGCTAATGTTTTTTTTTTTCACTATGAAATTCGACAGGCGCTTTACAGAAGAACCTCACCGACCACAATTGGCAAAAGCAGATTATTATCTGCTGTGGGATGTTAAATATTTTTCGGAATCACTTTTACATATTTTAAACAATTGACGTTTCTTTACTAGAATAAAAAATATTATATTTAAAAATATTCGATTTTCGTATTTTCGATGAGTAAATATACAATAATAGAGTAATTATATAAATTACCTAAAAAACGTCACCTCACCTCGCCTAACCTTGTTCTAGGCTATTTTCCCTTAAGCTGGTTGCCTGGAAGAGATTGCTCTCAGCAATAAGGCCGCGATTAGTGGTGCTAGTTCATAATGTGTATTACTGTATTTTTTCTGTTTTTTTTGTGTGAATTTTCTCGCTAAAACACTAACGACTCTCCCCAGACTGATATGACGTCACTATTTCCCAATTATCATAAAATTAGCACTAAACATTAATTTGAGACTAGCGTTAACATCCATATTAAAAAACGCAAAGCATGTACAGGTATATGTCTAAAAATGTGGTCGATTTTAAAAGTTATCTCGACACCACTTTCTTATGCTGTACCCTGATCCTACCTAGGCCTCGCTACGAGCCTTCACATCCGTAGGACCATGAAGTTAATATCACGAGCTGTATAAAATAGTTCGATTATATTAATAAGAGAAATTCACTTTTGCAAGTCAGCGAGTTCTATTATGACTCTGATCTGCATGATCTAATAGCACCCCTTGCCCATTTAACCCCCCGCGCAAAAAGAGGGATGTAAATAAGTTTGACGTCAATCCCTATATCTCTCTCTGTGTGTGTGCCTGTGGTATCATAGCTCTCAAACGGCTGGACCGATTTCGATGAGATTTTTTTCACTTACTATCCAACGACGTTAGATCATAAACTAACCTAGGCTGTGGATTTACATCCTTTCGCGATTGCTATAAACTACACGGTGTTTACAATTTTATGTAAGATACTAGCTGTACCCTGCCACGCTATGCTGTGGCATGTTGTGATGCAAAAATTAGATAAAAACAATCCTTGATGCGGATTATATATCATTCTACAATTTCATCTCGATCGGTGCAGATCTTTTTGAGTTTTTGAAGCGTACACAAACCAACATAACATTTTTATAAATAGAGATTAGTGTAGTGACGCCGAAAGCTTCTCAGCTTGGAAATAGTCTTCGTTCGACGAGGACCATACGCATATTTTAAGTTGGTACACGGAGTAGGATTGCCGGCAAACATTTATACAACCCTCGTGTTTTAAGTCAAACAACGCACTGTAACGTTTAATTTGAACGAAACCCGTTTTAATGAAGGATCTCCGGAAGGATGCCTTCGCAAATACGCTTAAATGGCAAACACACTGGTGTCACACAAATATAATAAATAAATGAGATAGTTCGTGACAGTAAATATCAGGTAGACTACACTAATTTTTTAAGGAATGAATACCGATTTTACCAAATGTGTGTATTTTTTAACTATTATCATTATTTACGCTTGACCGCCATCTCGTATGATGTTAATCGACGATGCGGTCTACAAGGGATCGGCTTCCCTAGCAGAAACCAATTCAGTCTCGACTTGAGCGCACTTGTCTAGAAGAAACCAAATCTATTTTGCACATTACTATTTATAAGTTAAGGGTATCAGAAGGGTATAAGTTTAATAATTGTGTCTGTGGCAATGTAAATAAACGATTAGATTTATTTCGATACAGATTCATTATTTTAAAAGCTGCATTAAAATATAGTTTCGAAACTTTCGCAAATTAACTCACATTGAAAACATAACACAATAAGTACTACAAATGATCTGATGATAAAGCTGCCGAAACGTCGAGATAATTAAATAATAATTGAGATCACGAATAAATTCTAATCTTATAAAACTTGAGTTAAGATCAATCTTGTTTCTTTGAGTTCATTGGACGTGAGAAACGTCCAAAATGCCTATACCTGACTTAGATATGAGTTCGTTAAAAAATGACTGTCTGTTTTTAGCTCGCGTAATATTTGAGATACATACAGTGGTTACCCATTATTTGTATTGGCGATTACTTAACATGTTTAATTTATTTTCATTTTCTATGTCACTTGCACACCTCGTGTTCCAACTTTCTTCGTTAATTGTTATACTCTAACCCTACCTGGAACAGATCTCAGCGATAAGGACTGTCGTATTTCCGAAGTACATACATATGTACAAGTACTTATGTATATAAATTATTATTGTTATTTTGGTAAAGTGTTTCTTTCTCTGTAAAATATGAATGAAAACCGCGACCAGTAACTAGTCTAGCCACGTAAACAATAGGTAGAGGTATATTACATTACATAATCCACAAACAACTGCTCGTTAAGCCAACACGAAGTCAACGAACGAGTTCGTGAAATCGTTTCATGATTATAGAGTAGAAGTAATTTTATGTAACTGTGTTGTTACTTAAGATTATTGAAGCATATCGACACATATCGTGCAATACAATACCATTTATCTATCTATATCTATAAAAATCAATGCAACTTTTCGTTGTAAGTAAACTCCTCCTAAACGGCTCGACGGATTTGAGTGATTTTTTTTGTATACGTTTGGGTAGGGCCCTGTATGGTTTAGATTCACAAACCAGCCCGTGAAAACAAAAACAAAATGGCGTTGCAGTTGGTATCTAGGTTATTATCCGAGCGAAGTCGGAACGGGCCGCTAGTACAATTATAAATTCGACAGTCACACACTACGCTGACGACAACAACGACGCCATCGATCGGTTTGTACGACAAACGTCATCACCGAAGACCATCCGAGAGTTCAACCTACAGATGACCATCAGAGACAGAAATGCGGCCGTAGTGGAGGAGGCTCTGGGCCGAGAGGAGGCGGCTTAGGCAAATGACGATGTCGAGTCGATTACTATCGGAATCCCAATCGGTACATATTGGCTCAACAGACGAGCATTAGAATTAGGTTTAAAACGTTTATTCCACAGCTGGGATTCGGTTCTCTCACATGGAGGAAGAGAGGGCTATAATTGACAGCAGCCTGCTGACAAAAAAAATGCAGGTGGTGATTGTCATAACTGAAATATGTTTTTCTTGAAACTCGTCCTGTTTTCTCATGGTGTTTTCCTTCCCTGTTAAAACCAGAGGTTATGTCAAATACCTATATCTGTATCTGTACATGGAAAAATAATCAAGAGGTGTAGACTACAGGCCCGTGAAGAATATTGATGGGTCATTTGAAACGCTATGAGACCTATGTAGGAATATAGGATAGAATAGGAGCGTTGCGTTTACAATTCTGTAAACATTATATCAGCTATTTGGCTCCATAGTTACAAGCTTTGCTTAGTTTGGGGCTAGATGGTGTTGTGTGAGAAATGTCCTCCAATGTTTATTTATTTAGTCATAGTTGGAGTAGAGAAATGAATAATGAGCCACGCACAAGTTTGGAAAAGTCCAGACAAACTAAACTGGGTTTCGGTTCCATTTAGTCACACTGTTTTTCATAAAGGGTCCTATGGTCTCTACTGCCTATCGAAGTTATGGCGTGTATTTCGACGCAAAACTGCTAGCTTATCGAATTTTATAGAATACATTTCAGTGAGTATGAAATGTCTAATACCACCTTGCTCTTTTTCTATCAGATTATTCTTAGCTCGAAAAAGCGACGTCGTTTCATGCCTGACGTTCCAAAGACGAGAACGAAGAGTTTTGACTTTTATGATAAGAACGTCTAGGCTGTGGAATACGTTGCGTAAGTGTGTTTGTTTATCCCGATAGTTAAAATGTTGGTGTCTTCAAATCGAGAGTGAATCGTTTTCTTCAAAGTAATGCTCCATCGTCGCTAAACGTTAGGCGAGATGTCGGTCAAGTGTAGATCTATAAAAGTGACAAAAAATATACAACCGATCCGTCTTACCTTGTACTTAGGAAATGCTTACGTGTGGCATCATAATCTCCATAATTATCTACCGGCACGCCTATATTTCAGCAGGATGCGAGGTCTCTCAATACGGCTTGATACCACGTATCAAGGGATTATTGTATGACATCATTTTAAATCGGGTATGGCGGATTTTGTATCCCGATTTCGTGTTTGATTTCAGAAGAAAAAGATTTCAACTGATAAATATAATCAATGTATCAGTTATGTTTTAAATATATCTTTTTCGCACAAATTATAAAGCATTTTTATGATTTTGCGGCCTGCATTGGTTATATGTCTCGGTGTTTCGATGTATAATAGGTAAGTATGTGTTTATACCTATTTAAGTACTACATCGACTACCTGGCTTCCATTGCTTGTTATTTTGTTAGAATGGATTAACAGTCTACTTTTTTGAAGTTATACTTCTTTTGGTGTTTTAGGGAAAAATGATTAGAGTATTTTGTACGATACACACGCACACCGTCACCTGTATAATGTATAACCTATGTGTTCTTCCAGACTATAATCTATGTTCGAAATTTCGACTCCATCCGTTCCGACGTCACGACCGACGTAATTGAGCAACAAACACCCAAACATTGACATTTATAATATTAAAAGGATTCTACGGTGGAAGTTCGACTTTTTCATACACAAGGAACAAAGTGAAAACTATTATTAACTTGCGTGCGTGCATAACAGCACACACTTTTTTTACCAACATAGGTTAGATTTGACGGCGTGGTTGAAGGCGATATACGCTGACCTAGAAGATACTTATTCGCTCTGACCTTAAAAAGTTCCACATTACACTCGTATCTCACAGGAAACAGTGAAGCCGGTAGTTTATATCACTCTTTGTCTGACCTCTTTCCACTTTTTTTTCTATTTGCTCATCTCGCAAAAGGTTGCAATATTTATAAATATATTTAAATAATTAGTTTTATGTGGTTAATATAATTGTTCTTTGTTTGGTGCTAATATTTTTGGCAGTCAAAATAATTGTTAATAATGCGCTAATATTTTATAGCCTGTTTAGGGTTAAGCAGAGCACCTGTACTCAATCGAAAGAGTTATGTTATACTACTGCACTATAACATACAGTACGGATCTTTCTAAACAGTAAAATTGGTGAGGCGAACACCGCGATGTTCAAGTTAAGCGACAGCTTGTGTTGTCGCCACACCCATCGATCGCAAGGCAAGTGTTATTCACATTGGCATTGCTAATACAGCTAGCGATAGCGTTCACACATAAACGAGGAATTCCCGGGTCGCAGCCATAAACTTAGCTGTTAGATGCTACCAAGCACCTCTCGCAACTCGTAAACAGCAGCGCTTAAATTGAAACTGAATTTATTACTTATTTGTGAAAAACGTAATAAAGAACGACGACTCTGTTTGCCCGTAGTAAGTGGTGGAAATTATTCTGTTGAAGCTCTGTTGGTACAAATTGTAGTGCAATTTGTTTTCTGAAGTTTTAACGATGCAAATTATGGGTAGTGAAATTTATTTTCTGAAGGTTCGAGCGATACCAAATATAGTGGAATTTATCACCCAAAGGCTCGAACGATAAATGAAGTGGTGAGATTCTGAGACAAACATTTTATAATTACAAAACATTAAATACCCCTTAATTTTATTCAGTTTTTGGCATTTATTAATTGGTTCAATACGTAACACTTTTTTACGAATCTATACTAATATCATAAATCTGAAGAATTTATTTGTTTGAACACGCTAATCTCAGGAACTCCTGCATCTATTTTAAAAAATATTTCAAGATCATGTACTTGATCTGTGTGCTATAATGCAGTATGTGAATCATGGACGAAACCAGGACTGACCGATAGTCCGTTGTAAACTTAAACGGTTTCTTAATCTATAAAAGATCCAGTTTTCCAAACACATAATACCTACGACGAACAAATCAAATCAAAATCTCTATTCAAACAATGGCAGCCATTCTCACTGCCATATGACATTGACATAAATGGTCATAACTAGAAAACCAATGATCGCGACAACGGAGCGTTATGACATCATGACTGTCAATCGGTGAAAAAACCAGTCGCATCGAAATGAATGAATCATCTCGAAGTTTCTAGAAAGTATCCGAGAGAACAGCTGACTTAGCTGATTACGCAAACTTCGCCGTGTAGCGACGCTAGTGGTAATGAAAGTGGAATTCATAGTACCAGAGGAGAACATCTCTTAACATATAACATACATACATTAACATAATTATAATGATAAGCACCCTCTAGTTGTACTTAAGGCTCACACTAACTCTATGCTCACAAAAGTGTATATTATAAGCACATTATTAATATTTAGTTTTGTGGTGTTTGTTCTGTGTGTGTGTACATACCTATACTAATATTATAAAGCTGAAGAGTTTGTTTGTTTGAACGCTAGGATCTCGGGAAGTACTGGTCCGAATTGAAAGATTATTTTTCTATTAGATAGTCTATTTATCGAGGAAGGCGGATAGAAGCGGATCATGAATCAAGAATGTAACAAAAACATGAAAAAAATATTCCTTTTTGAGAGTTTTCGTAGCGTGCTATGACATGACAGCATGTGTCTAAGATTGCGTCAACTCCAACTTCAACTTTTTTCTTTTGGCTTCCATTCGGTAATGTCACCGTAATTTCGCCAATGTCCAAGATTGCGTCATTGAATATAAACCTTTGCTAATCAAATTTGTTTATAAATCTGAGTCTGACCGATCTGACCGATTTCCGACAGGTGGAGTAGAGTAGAGCAGGTAGCTAAAGAGGTTTTTTGTTTGAAAGCGATATTATCAGAAATGACTGAACCGATTTCAGTCATTCTTTCACCGTTGGATATGTACGGGATCCCGATGCGTGCCGTATAATGTACCACGGGCAAAGCCGGGGCGGACATCTAGTGTATTACATAAGTAGATATGTTTAAATATACAATTGTACCCCTATAAGTAATATTCAATATCAGCTATCTGGCTTACAAATTTGGAGTTCAGGATCATGAGTAGGAATTTGACCAAGTATGCCTATGAAGAAATGGCTCTACATATTTTGTGTTATTTACCTTATTTTCTTAGTTTAACGATCGTTCCCACTCATCGCGCTTTCTCTGTGGCCCAGTGTTGTCATATGTTATTTTAAGCAGTTGAAAAATATAGCATCATACAGAACTAATGCCATGACAAAAAAATGTCAAGCAAGAGTAAACGGGCACGGGATATTTTAATATCCAGAATCTAATTTAATTATCTGTAGACCTTCATTGGTCTATGGATGGATAATTTAGGTGTGCTTAGTGTAAGTAGTTAGTTAGGTATATAGTGTAGTATAATTCTCATTGTATTTTAGTTTTGTTAATAAAGGTTAAAAAATAAACAAACTACAATGTTAAAGGACAAAAAAATATGCTAACCTAACACAAAACAAGAGCTTGGTTAACAGATGTATGAAAAATAAAATAGTTATTTACTGAAATGGTGTCCAAATGACATATTGTGTGAAATTAAAATGTTACAAATAAATCGTTGTATGTGACAATAACAAAGGACAAGTAATAAAAACTCGGCTGTATAGGGCATCTGAGGATAATAATCCAAGGCCCCTTTACAAAAAAAAAGTTACAAAAACAGAAGGTACATGCGATAGCAAGTTAATTAATTTTATTTCGCAATTTCAATTTCAAATTATTTTTTTAAAGATTGAGTGACGACTCGAGTAAGACACGCGTTTGATGGTAAGCAACACGCAACACATCGCCAAAACATCGCACGGGCACGCACCTATTTGAACATACATTATAAGCACTGTGCTCAGCACAAAAAGATTGCTCGCAGCAACGAGGCCGCCATTTGTATTTAACGCGAAACACTGAATTACTGAACCGATTTCAAAAATTTTTTCACCGTTGGATATGTACTGACGGGATCTCTCAGTGTTATCTACACTAATATTATAAAGTTGTTTGTGTTTGAACGCTTGGATCTCGGGAACTACTGGTCCGAATTGAAAGATTATTTTTTTATTGGATGGTCCATTTATCTAGGAAGGCTATATAGGCTATTTAACATAACGCTACTATCAATAGAAACGGAACATGAATAAAGAATGTAACAAAAACGGGAAAAATACTCCTTTTTGAGAGCTTTCGTACCGTATGTTGACGTGACAGCATGTGTCTATGATTGCGTCATTAAATGTAAACCTTTTCTAATCAAATTTGTTTCTAAATATGAGTTGGTACGACCAATTTCCGACAGGTGGCGTAGCAGGTAGCTGAAGAGGTTTTATGTTTAAAAGCGACATACTCAGGAATTACTGAATCGATTTCAAAAAATATTTCACCGTTGAATATGTACGTCATCGGATAATGTACGCCACTACAGATGGCCATCAGGGACAGAAATGCGGCCGTTATGGAGGCTCTGGGCCGGGAGGAGGCAGCTTAGGCAAATGGCAAAAGGCAATTAGGCAAACACTCGATGTCGAGTCGATTACTAGCGGAATCCCAACCGGTAGTAATCGGCTCTATAGACGAGCACTAGAATTAGATTTTAAATGTACCCAAATCCCTCCTATTATCTTCTTCTCCTTATCCAAGAAATGTGTAAAAAAAAAAAATAATTGTAATGACAGAGATCACGGACCCCGAAGTCTGTGGAGTGGATAATTTAAATAAAATATATATATATATGTACGGGATTCCTTAGTGCTATATAAGTACCTCGGGCGAAACCGGGGCGGACATCTAGTTACTAGTTCTAGTTGCGCCGTTCGTCTTAGTAGATGAGAATGTATGTACTGCGGAACCTCGTTTGTTTCGAACGGGAAATGGTCCGTATATTTTGTGTCACAAACCACCTATAAGCAGTAGAGAAGCGGTCAGCTTTTGATCAATGATAGGTTTGCACTAGGCCGCCATCTCCCATGATGTTAAGCGACGATGCGGTATAATATGAAGTGTGCTTACCTAGGAGAAACCGATTCATTCTCAATTTGAAAAAACCAACCAACCATCTGGCACTAACCAGTCCTACTAATGCAACGCGTTCAACAGACGTTCGTTTTACGAAAATGGAGATCCGTTCGAGTCTTTGGAGTTACGCAGCGATTAAATTATAAACAGAAACAAAGAGGTACAACAAAGAAACCTACACACATTGCAAAAATTATACTCAGAGAAGTGCACATACCAAGTGAAAACCGCAACAAGCAGTTAGTTAATCAGTGCGGTGGTCAGTCGCCTACTAAAGTAGTAGAGTATGCCAGAAGCAACTACCTCGAACCTACTTATTTGCTAACGCCACATGATATAATGAAGAAAGCAGCAATGTGTGCTACTGTGTCCCATTTTGAAACGCAACGTTTCAAAGTTTGTTGCTCAGACAGATCGCACATAGACAGATGACGTAGTTCATCAAATAGACTAAGCCTGGAAAGACACACAGGCTACTTTCCACCTAACCTACCACAGGTTTATAATTTCGCGTGTTAGATTATATATAATCTGATGATATTTACAACTTTTCAGCGACATAGGTACATAGACAGTTTGACCGATAAAAAAGTTACATGTTTTTAGCATAGAGTTCCACAACCGGTATCTCACAGAATAAGTTTGAAATTTCACATTATTCTTAATACAATAAGCGTTATTGTATTGTATTAATTTGCAATTCATCCACGTAAGTACCGTTGAGGAGTTGAATAAATTAAAATATTTAGAGTACGAGTGTGGAACGGAGGCATGAAACTCGTCTTTGTAACATTTATACGAGAATTGTTCAGACGCGATCTTTAAATAGTATTGTATCGTTCCATCGCTCGGTATTCAAAACATGGGCATGTGTGAATAAAGTCGAGTATCTTCAGACAAGTCGAACGACGAGCATAATTGAGGGCTATGTGAGTTACGTCAAATATTGTTTTAAGCTATCACATTTGTACACTGTACAAGTATTTTTTTAACATGATTTTATGGTGAACCGGGTAGGACCCCAACTAATTTTACTCACGAACATAATGCATAAAACAGCATTGAAAATTCGGAGTCTCGCTCTGCCATTTAACCATGGAAGCATGAGCACTCCACTTGATGTGCCCGCTGCTGGTACGTGGAGATTTCTCCCACAAGGAGAGTCAAGGGCCACAATGCGGGTTGGAAATGACGCATCTAAGTTTTTTTGGGATCGTGCCGGTTTCCTCGCGATGTATTAGAAAGACAATAGAGATCGTCTCGTAATCGAGACCAAACTCGTATGTTTGCACTTGAAATATCACTAAGAGACGCAGGCGAAATCGAACCAGCCCTAAAATAGATAGTTCTTATTCTTATTGAGTGTAATGTTTAATTAATCTCTTCAAAACGAAGTCGCAGAAATAAAACATAATTATTGAAAACATTCGAAAAGCACACACCAACGGATAGACAATTTATGTAATCCCTGAGATTTTTATTTGTATAGATGATATCTTTATCTAATATATAAAATTCTCGTGTCACAGTTTTTGTTGCCATACTCCTCCGAAACGGCTTGACCGATTTTGATGAATTTTTTTATACTTATCCGGTATCTATGAGAATCGGCCAACATCTATTTTTCATCCCCTAAAATGTTAGGGGTAGTCCACCCTAAATTTTTATTTTATTTTTAGACAAAATTTTTAATTTCTATTATTTTATAATACAACATACAAAAATACATACAATGCTCAATTTTACCATTCTACGATCAACCCTTATTTTTTAATAGCCATTTTAGTAATTTAATCATTTTTCCTCTCCGGTCGAAAACTGATCAATCGTCATTTAATTAGTCATCCCCGCCAGTTGTCTACAGGTGTCACTTCTGACCCAGTAAACAGCACGATAATTTGGGGATCAAAAGTAGTCTATAGCATATATATAGTTAGATCACGGTAATCTCGGGAACTATCGGACCGATTTAAAAAAATCATTCACCGTTCTTTCATATGAAAGAAACGAATAAAAAAGAGGTGATAGGGTGGTAGACGAAGGACGCTGTGAGACGAAGGACGTACATATGTACGTAATCCTTGAATGATGTAGGTTATATATATGTACCACGGGCGAAGCCGGGGCGGGCCGCTAGTATATGTATAAAAATGTTATGTTGGTTTGTGTACGCTTCAAAAACTCAAAAAGTTCTGCACCGATCGAGCTGAAATTTTAGAATGATATATAATCCGCATCAAGGATTGTTTTTATCTCAAACCAAAATCAGATCTTACTAAGACTTTCAAACAAATGGTAATATAAGAGCGACTTTCAGACTTCGGATAGGTACCCAAACAACATATATCCAATTCCAGTCGTTTAGCGGTGGATATACAGACATAAAGACAAGACCAACTTAGATAAAGCGCGGATAAAGTGGGCTTGTCTACTCAGCGTGCTAGACAATCGAATGCACTCTAATACCATCGACCAGAGACTTTATAATTCGAATAATTTGAGAAGGCGTGTGACTCACTGCAACTTATCGTGACATGCGTCCTAGTAAATTGTTCGGATTAAATTATAGGGAAGGTCTTGGTTCGTCAGAGGGAGTTTACACCCGGCGTTAAGGGAGTTAATACGATATTGCAAGCCATAAAATGGATATTTTCTGTGCAGCTGGATATTGCAGAAACTGCAGTATTATTCCTTTGTCTTCGAAGTTTATAGGTTTAGCGGCTTTAACGGGTTCAGATTTAAAATTTATTTTACATTTCGTCAAAATTTGTATACACGTTTTAATTTCTTGACTCAGGTATTTTGACTTAGTTTAGGGCATTATTTATCTTTGGTCGATGTAATAGTCTGTTGTTGTGTACAAGAATGTCTAATTTAACAATCGTTATGCGGTAGGTTCGGATCCCGCCTGCACCTCTCAAGTTTTTTCCTTCACTGACCTCAGCAGTGAAGGAAAATATCGTTAGGAAATCGGCATACTCTTTGATAGACAGACATCTTTCGAGGACATGTGTCATCCTCAAACATGCACTTGGTCCGCACGTTGGATAGTTGTAAATACAACTAGAGGTATATTACACGCCATTGGCTCTCTGCTTGGGAGAGAAGACCTGATTTCTAACATATTTGTCTAATGTTGTCTATCAGACATTTACACAATACAGTTAACATTATTAACAAATTATTTGATACTAAGGAATGACGCGGCCTACGACGTAACACATTTGCCTAGAACATACATAGTTTATAAAAAGAAAATGAATGCAAGAATACTTTACGGCCTACAGGAAATTTATATTTATCATGGAAACCCCATATAGACAGACAACTGACATTTAAAAGCAGTTCCCGTACCATTACATCTAAGCGTTAAAATGTTCGATTCAATAAAATGTACGTTATCATTTCACGCACCACAGTCTGGAAACCTATCACCAATACATATGGTTCAAAATCGCGTAGCAGGTAATGCTTAATCGGACACACAAGTACGTAGGTTGTTGGATCGATACCCACTCAAAAATTTAATTAAAAGGAAATTATAATTTTCGTCGTGAATATAATTTTTGTTCTGTCTCAGTGTTATACATTGTACATTTCATGTATTTTAATACTTGTATGTATGTATTTACAACTATTTAGAAGTACAAGCACTAGGTTTGCTTAGTTTGGGGCTAGGCGGTGTTATGTGAGAAATTTATCTATTTATTATACAAATTTTACGAAAATTATAAATGCGAAAGTTTGGACGTTTATTACTCAATCACGTCGAAACGGCTAAACGAATTTTAGATTTAGATTCACAGTTAGAATAAAATCTGGAATATCATGTAAGCCATTTTTAACCGCAACAAGAAACGGAAACTACCCAGGCAAAGGACCGCGGGCACTGCCTCTCGGAGCTTTATTTTTCACAAAGCTAGGCAGAACACCAAAAGTAAACTTACATTAGAGATACCTACATTTTATTGAACAAAGTGAACACCAATTAAATATAATTTACAATTTGAAACATTGTATACACCACATGTGCAGACATGTAGCCAGCCCATCATGGCCTCAATGATTTTGTGTAACCCGGTGTAGGTTTTTTTTTTATAATTTAGAGTGACGAGACGAGCTGGACATGTGCCTGATGGTAAGCAACATGCCAGCCACATAATAACACAGCGACACGCAGCTATTGGAACATGAAGAGTTCAAATCATTAACTAGCACTGCACTGCGCTCGTCACCCAGAGAATTAAGATATTATATCTCTAAGCCCTGTAATTTCTCTGGTAACATTAGGTTAAACAAAATACAAAAACAGAAACATCCAGACACAGAAATACAGAAACATCCAGACACAGTACAAATATTTAAATTCATCACACACATTTGCACTGGGTGGGAAACGAACCCTTGGCTTCGCAGGCAGACTTACTACCCACTAAGACACGAGGCCAGTCAAACAGAAAAAAAAAACCGGAAGTCAATCTCGAGGAATTGAACTCGAGACTCACTACTACTATTTTCAAAGCAGATGTGTTGTCACTGAGTTACACGGACAGTCTTCAAGTCAGTCAATGTTTGCGAAGTACAAATAATTGTGTCTTAGTACATATTATACGTCGTGTTTTACCACTTTTCGCATGTGTTTCACAGAGCATCACTACAACATATTGCGCTCTAGCCACCCGTCCCTACTTCGCTTGTATTCAACTGAAATAGGCCAGGTGTAACGACAATTTTTCCCATCTTGTTGAATCAACGTCGTCATAACTTTATTATTTGTATTTATCTTAATATATAAAAAAACAGTGTCATGATGTTTGTTCCTAGTTAACTTCATTTGCCTTAGTCGACCGATATTCACGAAAGTTAGCAATTATGTATAATTAGGTCCAACTTAGAAAGATAGGATAGTTTTTATTCCCATTATAGTTCTCAATATTTTTATTACCGAACGCACCCAGAACGGTCCGCTAGTATGAAACACCCAGACATAGAACAAACCGTATTCATCACAGATAAGTTTGTTTTAGGTGGATTGAAGAATGATATCACGATTCAGTTTAGTTTTGACCGAGTTCATTACAAACATACAAAAGTTGTGTTTGTTATTAACTCGATGGAAAGCGTTCGTTTTTGTACATCATGTAGATGTTACGTCATCAACAAGATTAGACAAAGGTTTACAAGTTAAATTATTAGTAATATTATATGGTATTTATCTTTGTTGTAAATACACGAGGTACTGTTTGATGTGTAATGTGAATAGAATCGTATTAAGTCTTATCAAAGCAATGCGATATTATTTATCTAGCCAGGAAATCATAGAATAGGTAAAAAGAATTGTTGTAAGTTGATTCCACTATCGACCAAATCGGTTTTTTTGTTATTAATTGAAATAATAGTGAGAAATGAAACACACAGAATTATACTTAGTAAGTTTTCTTTTATATAAAGAGAGATAAGACGAACAGGACATGTACCATCAGGCGATGGTAATCAACATGCATGCCACATAACAGTACAGTCACACGCAGCTATTGGAACATGAAAAGTCTAAATCATTACCTAGGACTGCACTGCGCTCGTCACCCAGAGATCCAAGATGTTATATCTCTAAGCCCTGTAATTTCTCTGTTACTTATACCTGCAGTACTTATTCTAAACTACTAAGTTGATTTGAATGGAAATTTGGTAGACTGATAAATACTAGTATGGATTAACACAAAAGCTAATAATATTATTTATCCCGGGTAAATAAACAAATCGTGAACTGCACGGGTGAAATCGCGGAACACTGCTATCTTTTCTGTCTCATCTCGCCTGATGTTAAGCGACGATGTGGTCTACGATGGAGCGTGTTTACCTAGAAGAAATTACTTTAACTATCATCACTTGAAAACTGCACAAGAGGCCGCCGATTTTAGATACACAATCACCGAAATAAATTATCATTGATTGAATTTTAATTGTATGTAAGCTGTACAGGGTCCACGTTTCGAGTAGTAAGCTGATATAGAATTTAGCGCCTGTTTAGAGCGTGTAGAGATAATTCAGTCAGACGGTATATTCCTACAAGATTATGTGAGAAGTTCTCTTGTATTTAGAATGTCGTGTGAGTGAATTTAGGCTCCAATACGTTTAAACAAATTAACTCGTGAACGCATTTTATGGACTCCGTGAATTGTAAATAAAATTCGTGCATGCTTTGACTGCTGATCTTCTTAGTATAGCTTACTTTACAGTAAAGTACAATCAATATAAATAGTAAGAAGGTATAATACTCATTGATCACAACGGAAATAACATTTCATTAACAAAAAGTCACAGTGTCGTAAATAGCAAGTAGATCTCTTACAGCCAAACTAAGGACGGCGAGACACCGAAAATAGCAATAAAACTGGGTTAAACAAAATGTGGAATAAAGGTATATGATACAAGTAGGTACATAACAATAACAAATACAAATAACAATGCAGTGAGTGATTACCCCAATGCATTGCTGAGCAGTGATTTAGACTCTTTCAGAAGTTCAAACAGTTGCGTAGCAATAGGCTGTCATTGGCAGGCGTATTGCTTGCCATCAGAGGTATGTTTTGCTTGTCTCGTCACTTTATATAATAAGGTTGCTTGGAAGAGAGCATCTTTAACGATAAGACCGCCGATTGTGACACTAGTTTTTATTGTCTTTAGTCTACTGTATCGTTGTTTATTTTAGTGTGTACAATAAAGAGTATCACATTAATCTATTACTAAAAATGAGTTATTCGTTTGAATAACACCTATTTCAAGTGGAAATGTAAGAACGATAAATAAATAGATAAAAATATCCTTTCACCTAAGTACAACTATCCTACTGACATAATAAATGTGAAAGTTTGTCAGTATTGATGGATACATGTTTCGTTACTCTTTCATGTCGTAACGTATAAACGGATCCAGCTGAAATTTGGAAAATAAATAGATTGTAGTCTGGAAGAACACATGGGCATTTATCCCGAAAATAAAACGGGTACCACGCACGTAATAGCGCGGGACACTGCTTGCGTTGTATAATTTTAGACAGGATGCATACCATTCACCAGTGAAACCGCGGACGCAGCTAATTCGAAAAACATCAAATAAATAAATTAATTCGATATCGCATAAAATTTCTAATCTCACAGCTATAAAACAGCAGATGTATGCAAAAATCTCCATTCCAGCCTACCTATCGTATAGTCAGTAATCATTATTAGAATATTACGGAAAATGAAATCGTGTTACGTAACTCTTAGATAGCTATTATCATTAACTGTAGATATATTTGCAATTTAGATACAAATGATATGTAACAGATTCTTCCGTATAATCCGGTAATGTATCGAAAATCGCTAATCACCGATTTACGCAACACTTCTAGACGGCCGCTACTTCGTCTGCGTATCACACACATATTGTAGAGGCGAAAGTTCGTCGGGTTTGTAAATGAATGTTTGTTCACACGACTCTCTAAAGGCTGAACGGATTTGAACGAAATTAAAATCGTAGTAAGGACTTAGCAGGCCTTTTTTTTAGTGTTAGAACTCTTCGCAGGGTTTGTTTAGGGAAGTACAGCACCTTTGCCAGTTATTCTATCGCCTCGCAACATTGTGGGTTTTTGTATCTTAAGTGAGATTAAGCAGTAATGTGGTTAGTGTTATTACTGGGTTCTGGTTTAAAGGCCAATATTTCCAGAGAAATTACAGGCTGTCTACTCTCTTTCTACGAAAAACGTAATTTCGAAATAAACTCGCGACTTTCCTACTCCGGTGCCACTTCGATCCGTCGTTTCGTCCGTTTCTAAAGTCTAGTCTAATTAGAGTAAGGCTTAGAACATTTAAACATCTAACAATGTTCGATCGGGCGAAACGAAGTAGAACCAGAGTAGGGAAGTCGCGAGTTTATTTCGAAATTACGTTTTTCGTAGAAAGAGACTAGACGTCCAGGGCAGAGCCTTTTTTTTGTTTCCTTAAAGTCATTTTCAATTTCTGTTCCGTGGTATTTCATTCTACTGTACAGCCCACAACGCAATATCTACATGTAAGTATGCACCCAAGCCCCAAGATACAAGTCTCACACTTAGTTTGGGGTTCAATGACAATTCATGTAACGTAGGTGTACATCGTAATTTAAATTGTAAAATGTACTGTTCCTGTAATCGGTTTGGAAATAAACTATTCCATTCTTCTATTCTATAGAAGTAAATCAACTTATATATTGGTGACGAGGCAGTGCAGTGCTGGGTAGTGCCTGCACGTCTTATCGCTCTTTACTGCATCACCTGGTTTGAGACATATAACTATTTATCGCGTTAAGTTTATGGGCTCCGAGGGATACTTATATATGATATGACTTATTAAGCAGGATCGTATTCGTAAATAAATTATTGTGAATAGCTGTTAAGCTGCGGGCGAAACCACGGGGCGCAGCTAGTGACATAATAAGTTTAACCAATGAATGGCAATGAACAGAAAAACCTCGGTAGCTTAGTAATGAGAACCGATTACCATAAGCGTGAGGTCTAAGTTTGAGCCTTGCGTGCACATCTAATTGTTTTTCCCAGTGTAAATATCCAAGTCTCTCATTCATTTTTGCCACTGACTAAAAAAATGACAATAAAACAAATAGGTACCTACATGTCTTAAAACGTTACTAATAAATTTAAGTTACAATAAATTGTTTCATGACAATTAAAATCCGAAAAAATAATTAACGCCCCTAACGATTGACATGGCACATTTTCGTTTATCATTTCAATTGTTTTTATCCAGCCGCATCAAGAATGTGCCTGTCAATACATCAATTGTTCGAAACTCACGAATCAAATTATCATAATTAAAACTTGTTCAACGTTTGAGAAGATTTCGTAAAATACGTTTATATATTAAGGTTACACTTCCGTGTGTTCGAGCATCTTCAACGTCGTCACATCGACATTTTCGTAATGAGTTTTCGTCTTTTAGTCATTTTCCTTTTAACGATTAATTGCGCTGTTTGAAAAATATGAAATAATGTATTTATTAGCTAAAAGATAAACAATCTCGTATTTGAATCGCGTAGCAAAATATTAACAACGAACAACTCACAAACAATCTTACCACATCTGCCCGGAAACATAATTTCGCACTGTGTTTACGAATCGAACGCAAAGCGAATTATGTTTGTCGTCAAAATGTCGTGAATAAAATATGATCTATTGATATTGCGAACCGTTCAATGCGGGGAAAGTTTTCACTCGTGACATGGGTCAGTCCAGATTAATTCATATTCAGAATCCAACCATATTCGAGTCGATACTTTTTTCACTACGGTAGAGGCAAATTCTTTTGCAAAGACTTATGGGACAACGACGACTTTGTTAAAAAAATTGGTGGGGGCCAAGCAAACATTACTGTGTATAATTTTTATGGACTACGTTTTCAAACAAACAAATATACTAACGGTAATATACTTGATTTGGGACTAAATGGTGTTGTGTGAGAAATGTCTATCAAAAATTATATTAAATTAGTACAGGTCGTGATATTGAACTTTGTAATTTAAAAATCTGTGTGACAGAGTAATTATTGTAGCAAGAATGTCTATCTGCTGTCTGGCTTCTGACTAAACCGACTCATCATTCGTTTTATTAAATAAAGGAAGGGGTTTCCGCAGTACCTGCTCGGCACATGTGTATAAAAGTATCGAACATCCGTTACATAGACACAGGACGGAGCGCTGCGGTTCACTGGAGCTGAACGAACCGAGCGCAACGCTTGCTCTCCCAACTCCCATGCTATACCATCGACAAACATAATTCAACGCGTAAATGTGACACCTATTTATAATTAAAATCGCTGGAGCACATAAAAGATAGTTCGCTTAGCTCTATAATCAAACTCAATAGAAAGCGCGCTTCGTTATAGTCGACTTTAAACACTGTGTTTAAATTAACGTCGGCCAGGGATATCATGTAATGGCGCACTAACAAACTGCTTTATCACAGTCATCTCGTCGAGGCGGCCACTCTCGATAGAAAGTTAACTCAATTACCTGAAAGGCGGAGATTCGTTTGGGTGGCAGTAGCTGTGGCGGCTTGTCGACTAGGTTCTCCATGGAGTGGCGCGAGAGGTATCCTTGCTTTTGGAAGGCTGCGGTGGGTTTGTAGGAGCTCCTGTTGAACTTGGTGGCGGGGGCTACGATTCGGTTCCCGTTCTCGTCATCGTCCTCCCACTCGGTCACCACATCGGTACGCACGTCCTCGAGCGACCGCGAGCGGCTGCATGGGCACGTGCTCGCGGGCGAGGGGTTGGACGCCCGCGACGACCTAAGCCGCTCACGAGCCCCATACGCCTCCATATGACCCCCCGGGGTGGGCGCTCCCGCCGACCGATAGCTCGGCGATAGGAAGTAATAGTCCCGGGACTTATTACTATACGCGCTCATCCCCGAGAAATCCGAATAGGTAGAACCTTTCGACGACGCAGTCTTGAAGTTCCTCAAGTCCATCGGATCCGGGGGGCGGAAATAAAAATTGGACTGCGTCTGTGTGGAGAGCGGCGGCCACGGTCTGTACGCGTCGAGGTAGTGCGCCGGCTTGGACTTCATGTCCGATCGCGATAGAGCACCCGAGCGCGGCGGTGGCGGCTCCGTGCGGATGTAGTCGAGGGAACTGCGCAACTGTTGGCGCGCGCGCCGACCTGCGTTTGCCCACCACCGAGGCTTGCATGCGTTAGAAAGAGATGAGAACAGAGAGAAAGGCGCGCTCGCGTTTCGCTCGATACGCTAGATGCAAGCACAAGTGAAAGGGGTGGCACATGCGCGGTCAACGCGTTTAACAAGCTCACATATTGCTCGCGCGGACACCAGATATCTCTCTCCACGTAAGAGTTGCGAGCCAAACTCGGCCACTGATTAGGCGCATTGTTGTGGACGCACGCGGCGTGAATTTATCTTACGACGCTCTACGCACACGGTTCGCCCTTTGCCTACCTTGTTTAAACTCTAGTGTAGTAAGTAAAACACAAAGACTTTTTCAAATGCAACAATGTATTTAAGACTTTCTACTGGCACCCTTGCTCAGTTTCTAGTCTTTACTTAGTACGTGAGCAATTTCTACTTAATTGATATGACAAACGTATAATGGTATTTGGTGCGTAATAATTTATCGTGATTTTGTTTGCGTACAAAATATAGAATGTTTAAAGTGAATGAACACTCCATACATTTAAGATTTTATGTAATTCAAAAGAACAGCGATCACGAAATCACATTTGGAGCACATGAGTGACCAATTACAACGCCGTTTCTTATACGAGCTCGCTACAAACGCCAGTTTTAGAAAGAAAATAACATTTAATTCGTCGCGCGCGCATTCCGCTTTCACTTTTTTCTTATGCCTCACTAATAATGGATATGGGATAGCATAACACAGAGCAATGTTTTTCAATATTTCTTTATATATTTCTGTGCTTTATTAATGCACGGAAACAATTCATAACAGCCCACTAAAATTACCATAAGTTCCGTTGTCATATGTCAAACATTGTAATATGACAGTGTGCATATCGGGTTTGGGTGACCCTAACCCCGCCCGCCTTGCCCGATGTGACCCCGCAATATTCGAGTATGTCACGTTTAAGTTCTGAGGAAGGTACAGAACAAAACATTATAAATCATACGAATATTGCTCACGTAGCACGCCTACTCAAGTCTAGAAATAATGTAGGAAAATTCAAACATTTAATTAGTCACCTTATATGTTCGGAAGGAACTCAAGGCTGATCCATATACAGACCACAATAATAAACAAGTTTGTGTCAGAAGAAACTCATCATAATCTTAATTTCAGCCTACGCATGGAAAACGAATAATTAATATCGTGGATGTTTATGTACACCGTAAACAAAAGAACTACTGATTCATTACACAATGTATGCTCAATCGGCGAACCTGTTTCGCGTGAATAGATATAATCACGCTTTTATACCAGGTAGGCAGAACAGAAATCCATTTGTCACTGTTATTAATTGAACGTCGAAATTATATTTATTGAACTTTTTAAAAGTTTGTTAATACGCCTTCGAACTAGATCGATCGGCGATGTATTTTCTCACAAGACATAATAGATTAGCTCGCATAGGTTACGTTACTTTTTCCATTTAAGATTCTTGTTGGGAAAATCGCGATTGTCGATACAAAGCGTTGATACGAACTTTGCGAAGTATTACGTGAACGCCACGCATGACTTGGTGGTGAGTCAGAGTTTACGCCACAAATTTTCGCACAACATATGGAAGTAAACATTGACACAATTTAGCGATACTGTAATAGTTATAAGTCGAACTGAATCATCGTCTGTACTGCGTCTCTGCTCACAATCAATTGATAATAATTGGCTGATTGACCGCCACCCTGCCTCGCTGCGAATGATTATTATTTACGTCGGTATACAATTACATATCAATTGGAATTCATCAACACAATCAAGTTTCAGAGTTCATATTAATCTGTTCAAATCATAAGATTCTCGGTATTGTCGCTGATTGAACGCAACCACGCAACTTGTAAGGAAGACATACATTTATGTATTAAGGCAAAAGACTTAATATTATGATCATTTTCAATTGCGCCTACTCAGAAATCAGTTTCGAGTGTTCAATTTATTGCAACTTTTCTTTACATACGACAAGTATTTAAACAAGTATTTTGTATTCTGATTTCAGTTTTAAAAACAGTCTATGTATAATCTATTTCATGACACAGTTTAAATTATTTATTTGGGTCAATACAAAAAGCAACTTTCTGATTGGTAAGATAGATTTGTCCCGCCCTTTTATCAAAGAGACAAGATCAAACGATCATCAGGTCGATAGAGAAAAGAGCAAAAAAAATCTATGAATTCTTAGTAGCACCACATCATAGATGAGTATAAAATCATTAATTGACCTTGTCAGTATCATATTATCAGCCTATAAATAAACAATACATACTGATGGATTTTTCGTACACAACGGTATTCAGCCGCAAACAAAGCGTCTTTACTAGGAGAACCAGTAAGCTAATGTAATATTGTCAATACATACTTTCGACACGCCAAAAACGCCAAGGCATAAAAATCTATTTTACTCCATTACTAGAACTAGACGTCTCCCGTGACATGCCAACTTATCACCGTTTAAACTGGAATAATATACTCGTATAAACTGTGGGGGGTTATTTCGATGACAAAGATCAGGAACGACCCGTGTTTGCGTAATAACAAACAATCAAGACCAGGAACAAGCCGCTACTGCGACCTATGCAAATGACAGACAAGTCACTTTGGCTCTTTTAGCACGTCGCGCAAACATTGCAGCTGTCCGCGAAATAGACTGTAAATATCTCGCTTTGCCGAGACTGGCGGTGACGGTCGGCGTCGAAGCCTTATATGGGCGTAGGTCACACCGGGCCCGGTGCGGTTCGCCCTACTATCGGACCATGTACAGCGAAGCCGAACTTAGATGTAACATTTAGATACCCACCAATTTCTATATCGATTCGAAAATGACGTGTTCTTTTGTCTACGACTGTGATTCTAATCGAGCCATAGAAACCCCATTTATTTCTGTATTTATTGGTCTATAATATTCTACTTACATTATAAATGCGAAGGTTTGATAATTGCTGCTACACGACGTCGGAACGATTATAAACGACTAAACTGGTTGGAATTTGGAACACAGTTAAATCGTGCTCTACTATAACACTTAGTTTTAACACTTTTTATCACGGGGGAATAAGGGGAACAGAATCTGGTCGCGTAAACCGTGGGGTGCTGCTAAATAAATTACAAATTTCAAAAAATAACGCCGAGAAACAAAATCCAACAAAAATGACCTCTAAGCAAGGAGGAATCACGAAAGTTTAAAAGATAAATTATTCTATTCCATCACACAATCCGACAATGTTTGAGCGACAAACATCCAAATATCCGAACTTACGCATTTATAATATTATTAGGAACATTAACTACTCGTGTCTTGGAGTCTTACTTGTAACTACGGCGGTTGTAACGCTGCGGAAACGTCGAGGTAATTAAATAAATTATTGTTTAACTAAGTTGATCGTGATTAAGTGTTTATTTATCTATGAATTAAAAACAATAAGAATATTAATTCTTCATTAATTCTAAAATGCGATTTATATTCGATTCGATTTATTTTCTTTTCAACATTTCGCTTCAATCTTTAAAGGGTATTGCTTACACGAAATACTGTTTGGCGATAAAACACCTTTACAGGTATAATGTTCTTCCCTAGACGGAGAAAAAGCAGTCCAAAGAACCCTGAGACATTTTCTGGAAAGAGTCCACTATAATAGATATTAACACAATATTTTAAAATGGATTTGCCATGTTTGTTATTAAATCTGAACTTGTCTATCCAGAAAGATTACATGAGAGCTTTTAGTATATTCCCGACAGAATAGAAAAAGAATATGGCTAACGGTAAACTAGCCCCTGAAGTTATTTTTATCAACTTTACTTTACTTTATATCTTCGTATTTTTAACATTTGATCGTTTCAATTCATGTTGAAATATTGTATTTCTAGGTAGAGTTTTACGAGATAGGAAGACTCATCAACTTCCGATGATATGGACTGTGGGTTTAAAACAAACATTGGTTTAGGATAGGCTTCGAACAGGAGCAATTCATTCCACAATAGACAGATATATATGTATAGAATACCTGCTATAAAACTTCAGATTGTTAGGCGGAATCTCAAATTAAAACATATTGGAAAAGTTTTAGAGGAACATGCATCACATATAATATTAGATAATAATTAATTTGACTACTATATTCTTAGGATAGTATGTAGATCTGGGGGCCCCGCCAATTTTATTTTCTATGAGAATAAATACATTTTTAAATGTTTTATTCTTCAAGTATATAAAAATAAAAATAGCCACATACGTAGGTACCCATAATTTAAATACAATACAGAGCAATATTCAACACTAGCACAATCCCGCGATTTTACTCATTTAATTTCCGTTCCCGCCATTTTGTAGGTACATAATAGGAGATTTAGTACTATGCCGGATTATAATCTTACTATATTCCAAATTTCAAACCGACTATTCAACCAATCAGACGTAATTAAGCAAACACCCAAAATGTAATTATATTTCATTTTTTACACGTAATTAAAATATTAGGAGGATTCATTAATTTACTAACTAACCTTATACTTGACTTCATGTTAAGGAAGGTAAGTTTCATGCGTTTGTACTGTTTTCAAATAAGTACTATACATATTTTAACTAGTACGCGATGTGTTTCGAACTGAAGCAATATCAATTGAGACCACGCAAACCAAAACACAAGGTCTGACAAAAGTGTACATTTATCTGAAAGGAGTTGTTGAGACTATAGGTACTTTTTGACGAGCCCAAATAACATTTTTGTAAGTAAGTACATAGCTGATTACTTATAGTTCTGTACTCTTTTTTGTAAATGTTGCACGACGTAAATCTCTGTAATCCTTTCCTACTTATCAATATAAGTTAAACGTAATCTGCACATGTTGTGCAAGCAATGATAATAATAAAGTAATTAAGTACGCGATTGATTAGATGAAAACATTTGGAGAGTTACACTAAGTTTGTAAATTGGAGTAATTGATAAAATTCTTTAAATGAAGTAGATAAGAACAACAACAAACGTAATCAACGGCGATCTGTAAATTGAATGATGGAAAAATCTTATCTGTAGAGCAAATGGAGAAGATAAAAATATAAAAATCTAGACGTATAACATAAATTTTGTAGTAACAGAAACTTTCATAATAGATGTTTTAGCATTGTATTTTTAAATGTATACGCTTTACGAACCATAAAATAAAATTACTAAGTCGTAAATATTTTAAAATTTCGCGAAAGTAAAGAAGAAATCACTAAGTGCTAATTCTTGAATACATTTGTAGCAAAGGACATAACGCAAGAATAGCGCAAGCGAAAATCAAGAAAATACGTTCGGTAATCTATGAATCTGGAATATGATTTTACAATGCTAATTAGATCAATCGAAACACGAAGGGCGATCATAGTCAGTCACATAAGAAATAATTTATTAGTATGTAGTAGTTAGTTTTAAATTAGTCAGTGATTGGTACACGTACATATGTTTCATAAATAATAACAATGTAACATTTATGTGACGTAGCAAGCCATATAAGTATTTTCCTGAATGTAGACGCAAAAATGACGTAACTGATCTTATGTACATAGATATGCATGTGTTAATTAATTTAAATAAAGGGAATATTGTCCATCAGACTGTTAAGCTTTGTTCATATTAATTACCTTATGTCCAAATGATAATCTGTCGTCATTCGCCAACGAAGACACTGAATCATTTTTATCCGCATCCCAAGAAGTATGCCAGAAGTCTAAAGAGTCACTCGACGATTTTTTGGTGTCAATAGAACTCTTTCTGGACAAAGCACTCATGGATCCGATGTATTCTCGAGAGGTTTTTCGCGGGAGTGAGGTCATTGAACCGACGTAGTCTCTCTTCATTTCCCTGACTCCATTGCTAACTGTCGAATCTCTCCTGTTATAGTTGACAATGTTAGCGCGACTGAGGTTAGGGAATGAGCCCATGGAGTGTCTCTTGGAGTTGTATTTTTGAGTGGGACTGGGGGTGTCGCGGCGCGGGGGCGTCACCGAGGGGCTGTGTCGGTCGCGGCGGAGGATGCTCGGGAACGTCGAAGGATGCTCGAGCTCTCGCGCCGGCGATGCGGAGAACCGACTCGAGTCCCTTCGCCTGTTTCACAACAATTGTGGTCAGAGATACCCAGAGACAAAAACAGAGGATGAATGTCACAGGACAGTATACGGACCTGATGATGAGTGGATTATTGGACGCGCAGAAGCCGGGCGTGGATTCCCTGCTGTGGAGGTAGAGCGAGGAACGGTAAGGAGTGGAGCAGCGGCCGTGGACGTCACACCGTGGGTCGTGCTCTATGGTGGAGGTCACCACCGGGGAGCGCCGCCCATGACCATCCAAACTCATGCTACCGAACATCGAGTCCAACTGGCGCATCGCGTGCGCTTTCTTCACGGCAGTCATCTTCCACAACCACACTACCCGTAACTGACAAAATTTAATTCACAACTCGTGTCAAGAAAACTCGAAAGAAAGCTCAACAGTTGCGCGAATTATTCGTGAGTAAAGTGACATGTATGTTCTCTAAGTATGCCGCGACGCGACTGGACTGCCCGCGGACGGCATTGTGCGCACGACGCTTACCGGTGACTCATAGAGGCATGCGCGCGCGCACTGAGACTCGCGATAATCGCGCGTCCTACAATTACACGGTATATATAAACAGTCACAGGTGACAAAGATGTAAATAATGGACCACTCGGTAATTGAAAGAATCATCATTAATAGTCGAGGATGATCGGTGGGCGTAGCTCAAGTACGTGTACGAAGGTCGTAAGAACTGCGACAATTTGATCGAAACGGTACATTGGATACTATGCAATACATATATTGAAATAAAATATATGCAGTACCTATGTATACAATTATATTGAAACAAGACTCCGCGTTTGTCTTGGTCGTTTTTACCAAATTCGTTTATGTACATTAACACAACGACGTTCTGTTCGGTGTGTGATTAAAGATTTAAATTGGCAAGATTCGTAAAAAAAACTAGAGTTTTATTATTTTAACAATTAATTGTTAAAATAGCGTAGCAGCTTTCTTATTTCCTTTAGGGAGGTATTTAGGGGAACAGAAAAAACTATTACCCCGCGTCCGGGCAGGGATCACCATATTTTATCCAAAAAAGAAATTGGCTTTCTTGGATCGGAAATAATGAGGCTACTCCAGGTTGCATGTGCTCTAGCGCATTATTTTCAATTTCTCAACTTATAGTATTTTGTATAACACAGGAGTCTGTTACAGCAAACATTTAGTGGGTTGTTTATGCTAAAAACGTAATAAGCATCACACACTTCGAATCTTCAAAAAATAACAAATGCGAATGTAGCTCTGTCTGTCTCTCTCGGTTACACTTCCATGAGAAAACTACTGAAACGATTTAAAGTATAATTTGGTACAGAGATAGTGAACCTATAGTCTGATTGAGGGTAGTAGTTACTTTTTAATGTGAAATTAAGGTTGCAAGTTGGTTAAACGCGGATCTATGAGCGATAAAAAACCCCTGATGCCCCTGTATCGTTAGACCAAAACATCTGCCTGTATATCAGACTGTTGTAAAAATCAAAGATTGAAATTATCACCACCATTGTACTGCGTTCGTCATCCAGAAACATAAGATGGTCTTTCACATTGTCTTGTAATTCCGCTGAAAACCTTTGCCCTTTAAACCGGAACCCGGCACTTAATATTTGCACATTACAGCTTCGTTGCGGAAATTGTAGTACGCTTATTGGTAATATTAGTAATATAATAGTTTCAAAAACATTTGACAACAATAGTAATATAATAGTTTCAAAAACATTTTCAAAAACATGTGAAAACACAACGTAATAATTCTGCCGAATAACATTTTCATTGGAACACACAACAATAGTTGAGCCTTTTACTCGAGTAATAGCAAATCATTCAGGCGACCTCTCCTATTGATAGTTAGACGGAAACAATCTATGACAAAAGAACGACCTTGAGTCATGTTTGGATCAAGCGACTTCAATCCCGAAACTATATTGAGAATCTAGGAAAGTAATTTTTAATCATTGATAGACTCACCCTTGACCTTCATCTCGCCTGATGTGAAGCGACCATGCGCTGTACAATGGACCGCACTTAAAAGAATTCATTTCATTCTCGACTTAAAGAATTCACATTCCACATTCTCGCTATTTGTTTTTTATTAGCTTAATAGGTAGGTATATTTTTCTAGAAGGAATAGTAGGAATGTAAGCAATAGGTCTGAACACGACCATCGTCATACTCATTTATTAATTATAGAAAAAGACATAGTACCTAGAAAAATAGAATAGCTTATTTATAAAGACTTTCAAAAAATAGTAAACGTCAAACAGTAAATAAAAACAATGAAATATTACACTGATCGTCTCGTCACTCTTTATTTAAAAAAAAAAAAAAAAAGTTAATTTGGAAAATATGTAACATGATCAGCTACTACGGAAAACGATTACTACCTTAGTGATAAGATAGATAGATACTCTTTATTGTTCACACCAAAATAAAAACAGAATGAGAACATGAACATGAGCCTGAGTGGGGTTATCCCCATGGTTACGATCTTGGCGTCTTCAAATCGAGAGTGAATCGGTTTCTTCTAGGTAAGCACGCTCCATCGTAGACAGAATCGTCGCTTAACATCAGGCGAGACAGTGATCAAGTGTAGATCTATAAAAAATCAAAAGATTAACTGGAAGAAGCCCAGTCACTTTCGATTTAAAAACACTTACAAGATATCCATCAGGGAACACGCATTCAGACAACGGATTCTACTTACCTATATGTTCGTATTCTAATTTATATGTTCGTAATACGAGAGGCAAGTCAAGCAGTTCGTACGATTCTTTAAAATCTCAACCATGAAATGGTATTCCTTTTGAAAAATCCTAAAGTGGTTAAGGTCAAACGCCCGAGTGAAAATCACTCGTCTATCATTAAAAGCACAACGACGTTATGTAGTTGAGCAAGAATGATTCAAGTTACTCAGACTGAATCCTGATTTCAATGAGATTTTCGTAAGCCGTTTGTGATTTTTAACCCTCGACGTAAATACGATGGTGTAATATTAGTTTGACGTGCGTGTGTGCTATTCCACGACCTGAACCGACGGGTCTCATGGCTTAGTTGGTAGTAAGGCTGCCTGCGAAGCTGCGGGTTGTGGGTTCGATTCGCACCTAGTGCAATATTTGTGTGTTTTCATGTATTTCTACCAGGTTTACTTAGTTCGGGTCAGATGGTGTTGTGCTTGAAACGACCACTAATATTGATTTTTTTTACCTACGGTTATACAAGTTATAGTTCAACTCAATTCATTTATTCGAGCTATTGGAAATTAACATCACTTGGTAACGTCACATACAATTTTAAGGAATAAATAATTTAATATCTTATGCGGTTGTAAAAAGGCCTTGTCATGTAAAAAAAATCAGATGGAAAGGGACTTTGTCAGGGAACATGTTTATAATCTATACTAATATTATAAAGCTGAAGAGTTTGTTTGTTTGAACGCTAGGATCTCGGGAAGTACTGGTCCGGATTGAAAGATTATTTTTCTATTGGATAGTCCATTTATCAAGGAAGGCTATAGGCTATAGGCTATAGAAAATAACGCTACTATTAATAGAAGCGGAACATGAATCAAGAACGTAACAAAATCGGGAAAAAAATATTCCATTTTGAGAGTTTTCGTACGTTTCGTGCTTTGACATGACACATGACAGCATGTGTATAAGATTACGTCATTGAATATCACAGATTACATACCTCTTGAATATAAAACCTTTGATAATCAATTTTTTTTTCTAAATCTGTGTTGGTACAACCAATTTCCGACAGGTGGCGTAGCAGGTAGCGGAAGAGGTGTTTTGTTTGAAAGCGATATTCACAGGAATGACTGAACCGATTTCAGTCATTATTTCACCGTTGTATATGTACGGGATCCTGATGAGTACTATATAATGTACCACGGGCAACGCCGGGGCGGGCATCTAGTATCTACATAAAAAGAAAAAATGCCAATAGAGACTAAGAGTTCAGCTGTACACTCTCTGAGTATCAGTACTGTTTGCAAATATTGTTGTACCTACAAATGTGAATAGTGGGTAACGAGTGCCGGGTTCGATTCACTGACGAAGCGAGTTTCTTGTTTTGACTATTATACATTTACACTTTGACCGTCGTCTCGCCTGATGTTAAGTGACGATGCGGTCTACGATGGTGCGTGCTTACGTAGAAGAACATTACGTTCACTCAAGATAAATCCAAGCCATTTAGCCTATAGCGAGAAATCCACTCAGGCAATGCAATCTACAATTTACTGGTAGACGTTCTTATCACAAAAGTATAGCGAAACCTCTTCGTTCTTTGGAACGTTAACCATGAAACCATGACACTTTTTGGAGCTAAAAGCAGTCTGATAGAAAAATGGACAATGTCGTATTTTGGATGCAGCTGCACACTCTCCGAAATGTATCTGATAATTTTTTATGTAATTTTCAAGACTTTGAAGGCGAGTGAGTTTGATGCGAGTCTGTCGCCGACCCTATGTCAACTATAAATATGTACAGTATTACAGAATCAACGGTCAAGTTTCGACAACCATTTACCTCAAGCACAAGGCCCGACATGTTTTACTGAAACTCCTTGACCAAAATGGCGCCACGCCAATTTGTCCACTTATTTCTTGTAAATCGATGTATTTATTACCTAGCTGCGTATTATTGCGACCTTCGAATGAACTAGACTGGATAATTCAACGCCCACATTTGAAAATTAATAAACGCATTATTATTGTTGATCTCGACGAGATGTCGGTGTTTTTGTTGCGCTGTTATAAGTATAAGGTGTTTGCCATTGTTGGCTAATACCTAGGTGAGCGCGCTCCAGCGTAGACTGCATCATCGCTTAAAACCAGGCGAACTGGCTGTCAAACGCAAACCTACCTATGCATTAAAATAAAATGTTAGTCGTTGTAACTCTCAACAGATTTTCACTAAATGCAGAGGAAAGTATACTTCTAGTGGTCACAGATGGTTGAAATTCGATCGTCAACCTATCATCATCATCATCAGCCGCAAGACGTCCACTGCTGAACATAGGCCTCCCCCCTAGATTTCCACAACGAACGGTCCTGCGCAACCTGCAACCAGCGGCTTCCAGCGAAATTTGTGAGGTCATCTGTCCATCTAGTGGGAGGCCGTCCAACACTGCGTCTTCCGGTTCGTGGTCGCCACTCGAGAACCTTTCTTCCCCACCGGTTGTCAGTTCTATGAGCGATGTGGCCTGCCCATTGCCTCTTCAGCTTGCTTACTCTCTGAGCTATGCCGGCCACTTTCGTTCTTTTGCGAATATCCTCATTACGGATTCTGTCGCGCAAAGAGACTCCGAGCATAGCTCTCTCCATAGCTCGCTGTGTGACTTTGAGCTTCGTTATGAGGCCCACAGTGAAGGACCACGTCTCAGTTCCATAAGACATCACTGGCAACACGCACTGGTTAAAGACTTTCGTCAACCTATATTATTTGTTAATTGTAATATATGCATGTATTACATGTTTGACGTCGCAAGACTCAAAAGAATAGGAATGAACGAAAATAATATTGATTCTACATTTGTGTTAAGAACGTCTAGGTCGTAGAATGCGTTGCCTGATCGGGTTTTCCTGAATGGTTAATTGTCGTGTTTTCAAATCGAGAAATAATCGGTTTTTTTTTTTGGTAAGCACGCGCCATTGTAGACAGTTTCGTTGCTTAACATCAGACGAGATGGCAGTCTAGTTAAAATATGTACCTAGTAGTACAACGACACATATGTTTAAGCAGTGTTCTTTTTAGTATTTTTTATACATACTATATCTGTCCGAAATCGACGGCCCTAAGCCTTAGCCTTAGTTGGTTCGATTCCCACCCAGAGTTGTCCCACCATGTGTTGAATTGAAATATTTGTCCTGTGTCTGGGTGTTTCTACATATTTATTTAGTACAAGCTTTGGGCTAGTCAGTGTTGTGAGGATAAAAGTTCCCCAATATTTATTTATTTATATTTTAACTTCAATTATTCAGTTTTTAAGTCAATAATTACGATCGAAAAGTAGTAATACTTTCGCTTTAAAAAAAATTGATTAGCTACATATGTATAATCACAATTGACCTATTTCATTAAGAATCTCTCGAAAACCACATCTTTAATCACAGATCATTAATTTAATTAATAAACCAGTTTTATTGTACATCATATAAAATCAAAGCATGGAGTGTTAGGGATTACGTGTAGCCAGAGCTGACGTCACAATACAAACTCTCAGCTAAATCTTACAAACAATGAGATCATCTTGGGTCATGCACAGGGAAAATAACTCAACATGATTGAATGTGCAACATCGTAGTATGGGGAACAATGCATGACGTGTGTATAGTGTGACCCAGCTAGTAAATAAATTATGTAGTTTTTTAGCTTTCGCGATTTGTACTCATTTCGTTAACCGACTTAAAAAAAGGGGTTTCTCAATTCGACCGTATTTATTTTATTTATCCTTTTTAAATTATTTAGTTAGTATTATTTAGTTTCACCTGTCTTCTTCGTCTTCTTCTTCAATCTTACAAGTTATTTTTTTAAGGTGGAATTTGGTACGTCTATGTAACTTGAACGACAATGCATTATTACGGTACCATGGAGCTGGTCTGAAGAAGGCCACGGGAACTCGGTAATTAAACGACACAACCCGATCGAGTTTGGGTTCGTACGTCTTACAATGTCTTTTGGGGATAGCTGGTCTGATAATGGAGCTGAAAAGTGGCGATAACTTTTTTTGTTAATTATTATTTTATTAACGAGTAATAAATGCATTGTTAAGCTCAGTTTTTTTAGGCGAATAATTCTAGGCTTAAAGACGTCCAGATTATAGCGATCAGGGAACACCCACACAAGCAACGTCACGTTGCAACGGCGATCTGCGTTACAATCACTAGCGGTCCGCTCCGGTCTCGCGCATGGCCCTAATATACAATCACTAGCGGTCCGCCCCGGTCTCGCGCATGGTCCTAATATACAGCTTTTAGTTCTCAGGGACCACATACCACGATCCAACGGTGAATGATTTTTTGATATCGGTCCAGTAATCTGAGATAAGAGCGTTCAAACGAAAAGCCTCTTCAGCTTTATATTAGTGTAGATATCCATACTAATTTTATAAATGCGAAAGTAACTGTCTGTCTGTCCGTCTTTACCGCCTAAACCACTGAACGGATTTTACTGAAATTTTGTACATAGGTAGAATAGGTTCCGAAAAAGGAACAAAGACTACATTTTATCACAAAATAGGGGGTTGAAATGGGGGGATAAAAGTTAATATGGAAAGTCGTCATTGTCGAAATGAAAACTATGAAATTTTGTATCTAGATTCTTGAAACGAAACCAATAAATGTTTGTTCTAGCAATTTTGTATCTTCGAACTGTACAGGGATGAAATGGGGGATGAAAGTATATTTGGAAGTTCGTTATTTCGAAGATAAACCCGTGAAATGTTGTATTCTTGACCTTAGAAACGGAACCAATAATAGTTTGATCTAACGATTTTGTAATTTCAAACTGTATGGGGGTGAACATAAAGTAGGGTTATAACGGATCTTTGCTTCCGCCTCCGTTACTGCGGAAGTTCCGCAAGCAATTGTGCCTCCGCCCCCGCCTCCGTGTAATTTTTGCGGAGTCATAATGGAGGTTTATTTACTAATCATACGCAAGACACAAGCAGTGACGCTCGCGACGACTCAGCCAGCCGTCCGGGGGGTCTACCGCCTAACTCTAAAGCAGACGGAAAGCATGAGCTGTCTTCATAGCATTTGTCCTGTCATGCTTTCATTTCAGAGCGATCGCCTATCGATATCTTCTTTCAAAAATTGCTCGTGCATTGACAGATTAAAAATAAGTGAAGAAATGCGTTCACCTAATTACGTTTCAACACCACGTAATCGGTTTCGTGAGACTAGTCAATGCGAAAATATTTTATAAGTTTCATCAACAGTTAAAACGTCAAAAGGTATTTCAAATTACTTAAATTGCTATAACTCTGTTTTATTTACATTTATTATTCATTTATTTAGGTAATTATCAGAAGAGCATTATCAGCGTTACGATTAACCGAAGATAGGAAAAACAAAAACGAAACGCGATATTTGACAAATAATCGAAGTGTTCCCACCTTATATTTAAATTTCTGACTAGGTTAAATTGTAATACTTTATGTAAACCTCAAATATCCGTAATTGATAGGAAATCATCGTTATTTCTCAAATTTAATGAAACCTTTTTGTTTTAAATGAAGTCTTCACACAAGAAAGTGTTACAAGTTACCTATTAAGTTAATTGAAAAGGTAATTGTAATATTAAAAATATCCACGCAACCCTAGCATTTTTTAGATATATTGGCTGGCAGCATTGATAATTGATATTGTAAATATGTAAAATATTGTTTACATTTTAAATAACCTCTATCTGAGTTAAACATTTACAATTTAATTTATGTAAAACAATGAAAACATAATATGAATATCGAATATATTATTTGTTAGTTAGTTTTTAGTCATGCAGTTCGATCACTAGTGATTCTCTACAAAAGGACTTCGGCGATGACAATAAAAAGTATTTGAATAGGTACTCTATTTTAAGATGTATGTAATGATAATAGGCAAATTTGAATAGTGTCTATCGTTGCTAATAATTATAAGCTTGTTTTCACATTTCGTGAGGTTCTGGATTCGAATCCCGCTTCCACCACTTTAGAGTATTTTTCTAAGAGCTGATGTAAAGTCTGTCATGTCATGTGAAGGCGCAGAGTCCCTGCAGGAGACGCATAAATTGGGCTGCCCATGTTTTATAATTTTAGTATAGATATAATGTTTATCGAGACGGCGGCTCAGGCGGACTGGTGTGTTTTATAGAAGTGGTGGGAAGAGCAGCAGGACATGTACCACTTGGTAAGCAACACACATGCCTATAACAGCACAGTGTCACAAACCTATTGGAAACCTATAGAGTCCTATTAGAGTCGAAATCATTAGCTACGCTGCGCACATAGAGAAATTATATGTTGGTGGACATTTTCACATACAACACCATCTGACCCCAAACTAAGCAAAGCTTGTACTATGGAAGCCAGATAGCTGATATAATACTTATATATTTTTTAAATACATACTTATTATACATAGAAAACACCCAGGATCAGTACAAATATTTTTATTCATCACACAAACATTTACACTGGGTGGGGATCAAACCCACGACCCACAGCTTATGATTAGATGATTATCTCTAGGCCCTGTGATTTCTATGGACACTTTATCTTTCAAAGTGATACACAGTGAACTTATAAGTAATAAAGGATTCTGATTATGTTTGCACATTACTGCATGGCTGTAGAAAAAACAGGCAATGGTGTTGATATCCTCAGGGAGACTTAGCGAAGTCCTACCAATATATATATACAAATATAATAAATGGCATCAATAAGTTACATGTTAAAATAAAAGTGCTTTGTTTCAGATATATCAATTGTTATGCATCATGGTTGCAGTGGCTGATATATCAAGCTTCTCTGAGACCATTTCAACTTACAAAACACATTCCTGAAGTGATGTCGCTGATTGATTAAAACGAAGCTTGAAGAGTGATTGTCGAAGAACCTATAGTTATTTACAAGAGTGTGATGTAAAAGTATTGAAAATTAAATGTATCTGTTGCATCAACAATAAATATTGTGTTTTAATTAATTTTTTGGATCCTAAATGAGAATTTTAGTGTAGCACACCAATGTAATGATTTATTAATGATCCATGAATCTACACATATTGATTTTTATGTGTAGATTCATGCAGCAGATGATTGAGCTGAGATAATGCTTGATGGTAGCAACCATACAACTATTGAACAGGAAGAGTCAATAAATCACTGCCTAGTACTGTACTTCACTCAAAAGTGGTGTGCCCCAGGTGTCTCCAAAGAGTCCTAATAATACATAACTGACACCTTGAGATGTAACAATCACAAGGTTTTCTAAAGTCAAAGTACTTTATGTCCTTACAATGCATAAGTGTCCAATTTATACATCAATCTATTATTGGTGGTGGTGGACATTTCACACACACCTTCTAGCCCCAAACTAAGCAAAGCCTGTACTGTGGCAGCCAGATAGCTGATATAATAATACATACTTATTTTCTCACATAGAAAACGCCCAGCCATAGTACAAACATTTGTATTCGTCACACAAATATTTGCACTGGGTGGGGATCGAGCTCTCAACCCATGGGTTCGCTTGGTCTACAGCAGTGGCTTGGCACACTTACTATCAGTTAGGCCAGCCAGTCTAGCTATTCAAACTGAAGATCATGTGTGCTCTTTGGTCGTAGGATAACTTAGGCAAAGGTTCTCTATTTCCCCATCCAGATTAAGAAATAAGGAATCATAACACAAAAGAAATATGCGTGTATTTATTCTCAATAATTTTTTAACAGTTCTATGGGGTTGTTGACTTGGGGTTGGGTACTCTTCTGAGACGACTTATTGTTTTCTTGTAAGCTATGGGAGCAGCCAGCAGTCAATATTTCTTGTAACTCCTAAAACAAAAACAAAGTTTAATTATATTGATATGAAATATTAACATTTCATTACATGACTAGCAGCATGTACATTTCTATATTTTCATATGATCTGTTCCGACACCCCAAAGAGATTAAGCAACAAACACAAAAGAATCTTTCACATTTATGATATTAGTAAGAGGTAATATTAGGTGGCTGGTTCATAAATTACCTATGTAGGTTTATAATATGGAATCTAATACTTGCTAATTATTATTTTGAAGCACATTCTGCATGTTTAATTTTGTATAAGTACATGTCTTTTATAATTGGAGTTTTATATTCAATACCTACCATCAAAATATGATTAATGTACTGTACTGAGACTAATAACAAGTCTCTCACAATAATATTATTGATCTCAAGCAGTTCAGAAGGTTTAAAATAATAACTTATAGTAGTAACTTAGCCAGTTTCTGAGACAATTTGTGAACGTAAGTACCTATTAAATCGCAAATGATAATAATAAAGCTAGGTATTATTATCAAAACAAAAAAGGTATCATTATAAGTTCCTGCTTACCTTTATCTCAAGTTTGATGTCCCGTTTTTCGGGAAAGATGCAAGAGGGAATTATGCCCTCCCAAAGTGTAAAATTCTGTGATTTAGTTACTTATTTTTAGTAAAATCACCGTTTCTATGACGAATCTTGGGAAGTTATCAGTGTTCCCGCAATTGTATATATTCACCACACAATTATTTATCTTGACAAGCCAGTTTAATTACGAAAATACTAGAAAATTACACTACAGCAATCGCAAAGCAGCATCTAATTTGGCCATGTCTTCATGACATTACTTGAAAGCAGAAAATGCTTTGCTTGAAAGCAGATAAAAATTAGGCGGTCGCTATTTCAGTGCAAATGTATGAGTTTCGTTCATTCATCTGCTTTCGGCTTTACGGAAAGCAGATGTTGTTTTCGGCTTTCATCGGCGGTACCAAATTGGCAGATGACGTCACAAATCAAAGCATAGCCGAAAGCAGTAGCGTTAGGCGGTAGACCCCCGGCTGCGCCCGGCAACCGGCAAATGAACAAGAATCAACGCGTGCGCGGCGGGAACGCGGTCGGGATGGGGCGGGGGGCGTGCAAACGTCATTTGTCAAACGAAATTTGCCTCTCCTTAATTTTAATTACTAGAAGGAAATGTTTATTTATATGTTAACTTAAGCGTACTACAAGTCTTTGAATATACATACATACGTACTTATTTGATTAAAAATAAATGTTTTGTACTATTGATAGTTCTAATAAACCATAAACTACTATTTTAACCCCCTAGCAAAAAAGGGGTGTTATAAGTTTGACGACGATGTCTGTCTGTCTTTCAGTCTGCCTGTGTGTCTGTCTGTGGCATCGTAGGTAGAGCTAAAACGGATGGGCCGATTTCAATGCAGATTTTTTTAATTGAAGGTTAATTTACGTGCGGATGTTCTTAGCTATGTTTGGTAAATATCGATTCAAGATGGCCGCCACCACAAAATGGCGAATTAAATTTTTTTTCACTACTACCACAATATGGGTATCAAATGAAAGGGCTTCACTAGTAAAATACTATGCACAATAACAAATTTGAAATCCATGATGACCGCCACCACAAAATGGCGGTCATCTACTACTCGGCGGTATTCTACTAGTCAAGCCCTTTCATTTGATACCCATATTGAGGTTGGATGTGAAGAAATATTTTGTCCACCATTTTGTGGAGGCGGCCATCTTGAATCGATATTAACTAAACATAGCTAAGAACATCCGCACGGATATTAACCTTCAAATAAAAAAATGCATCGAAATCGGCCCATCCGTTTGAGCTCTATGGTGCCACAGACAGACACACACACACACACACAGACAGAGAGACAGACATCGACGTCAAACTTATAACACCCCTTTTTTTCGTCGGGGATTAAAAAGATATGCAATCAGACAGCTAGTTTCGGTGTACATAAATAAATCGAATCATTTTGTTTGAGCGCTCAAACCTCTTCAGGTTTATAATATTAGTAGGTACAATATACTTTGCTATTATTTTAAATAAGTAACAAATTTATAAAAAAATATTAATCCTCTAATCCGTTGTTAAGAACAAAGGTCGAGAACGGCTTGTCCTAATTAGTAATTTATTTTATTATTTCTTTAAAATCGTAAGATGTTTCTCCATCAAAGAATATATATAAAACGTAAACAAGTTAAAACGATCCAAATTGCGAGTGGAAATTTAATTTATATACAAAAGAAGGCAATTTAATCATTTACAAAAGTGCTTTTTATAACATTTTGATAACGAGGAAGATTCAAAAGAACACTTACCTAAGTCATTTTGTAAGAATTCAATTTTAAATGACGTTTAATTTTCCTTTTATTAGTATACAGTAGGAAATAGTACTCGTATATAAGTTTGGACAATATTTACAAACAATAAATTAAAATCAAACACTCCCTATAAATCAAACACGCCGTCGAGATCGCTGCCGCGCGGCAGGGTTCCCAGAACGCTGGCAGCGTTGCTCCGTTGGATGGCGGTACTTAGTTTTTGGGCGAAGTAAGTGCCAGCTCTGAGATCCCGTTTAATTTTAATCAGTTTAACCTATAATTTGTGACTATACTTTTCAATATAAAGTTATAATAGCCTACCAAAACAGACAGCACAGGCGCAATAGCAACAGGAATCTGCTGACAGGGCACCTAAAATAGAGGCTCTGTTTAGTTTGAGGCTCGCTGGGAACTGACTATGCCGCAAATCTACGAGTAAATGATACAATATTGTACATATTGTTACATTGTTAATTATTTAAGTACCATGAGTAATAGGTACTTTATACGTCGCTAGTATTAAGATAATTTAAAACCCAAAAATGAGATCAAAAGACGTCTTGTGTTTCAAAAGGAGAATTTATTTTTATTTGGAGTAATTACAGATGAAAGGTAAATAAAATTTACATGTATACAGAAAATCATTTCAAGAACATCTGGAATTTATTTATTCATTTATTAATTCAATGAGCACACAAAACAGAATGTAATAAATATAAACTATAACATAGGAATCCGGCAAGAAGGTTGGCGATAATTAAACTTTTGTGAGATACGAGTAAACATTAAGATAATGTATTTCTCCAAACCGTGAAACAATTATTAACACATTTAATGCATATTTAAAAGTAGCCTTGTTAACACTTGTTAGGTGTTTATTGACTCGACTCTCTTCTAGAAAGAGAACCCCAAAACCCTCAAAATTATAGCAAAAAAGGGTGGTCTATATTTTATTTTCTGTTTCTTTGACAGGTAGCTGTTTTCTTCTGATACTATAAGATAACTGTTACAAACAAAAGTCACGGACTACGGAGTCTACGGAGTTCATCTCTTTTAATCTTTCATCGTTCGTCTCTAAGAGCGATCTCTACCGGACAACCGTGCACGGACAGGAGATCACTTACCGTAATCTATTTTCTCCAAAAAACACAAAAACCTACTTCTATTTAAAATGAAATTCAAAACTTTACCAAATTTCATAAGAATCTTTCACTTTATCGTCTAAACATATGAAAACATTAGATTTTCTGTTCATATTTCTAAAACCGCGACACCGATTTTAATAAAATCGCACGCTGCTTGTTTGACACTGGTCGCGCGCGTGCACTCTCCTTGAAAAAGGCCGCCGGACGCGGCCGAAACTTAAGTCGGACTAGACTGACTGTATATCACGTGAGTTACCCGTATATTCATTTAAAATGTGTAATAACCACGTTAGTTTTAATGCAAATTATTCAGTTTAGAAAAAAAAATACAAATCTCATTATCATTTTTAAGACCTATCCATAGACACCTAACACGTAGGGTTTTGATGAAAAAACATTTTTTTGAGTTCCAGTTCTAAGTATGGTGCCCCATACCCAGTTTTTTTTTTTTATATTTTTGTGCGTAATATTTTGTAAAGTTTTGTGGAAGATGCATGCGATGCAGAAAAGAAGCATGCGATGCGCAAAGCTGGCTGTAAGTTTTCCATTTCCGAAAAAATATCCGCTTTAGATGCTACGACTGTCCCCGCCGCGGTGGTTAACTTCGTCAGGTGGCTTCTACCTAGTGTCTTGACGAACACTTTTGACCCCCGATTTTGCTCAAACCATTCCTACGTCCTAAACCATATGGTCCTACTGTCTATTCACAGAAAACCCGTTTTCCCACTATGGCGTTAAAATTCCCCAAAACAACGTTGAAGTGGTCTTTGGAGGTATGATGTTATGCCTTTGATATATCCTCATGCAAAGCCTCAACCTTCGAATCTGGATATGCATCGCAGGGCGTACTGCGTACGCCATGATCACTTTGAGGGTATACCTCTCAAGCACCTTTAAGACAAAGTACGCGAGAGACACTTGCGATTTCCAAAACGTTGTTACGGAGAGTTTTGTGAACCAAAAACCCGACACCGCCTTGCGATAGCTGATGACCTTCACGGTAGTACATAAGATGAGCTGATCCCAAGGTTACGGTGTCCTCTTCCTCTCTTCGGACTTCACATACACCAAGAATGTGCCATTTTATATATGTGGGTCAGCCTATCATCCTCGCGAATTGTTCGTCCTTTATGTACAGCCAGGGTTTGACGGCCATTTCTTTACTACCTAGGGGTAGTTTCTTTTTAGGACCTATCGTAGAAGGGTATGGCCAATAGTCACCACGCTGGGCATGCGGGGTGGCGACCGCAGAGGCGTAACTTCTTGCACCGGTGACGCTGCTGCCAATCACCGGCCGAGATTTTGCGCTATTTCTTGTGATGATTTCATCGCTATCAGTCGGTTTTCCCATTTGTGGGCAGGGAGACCGATGGCACATTCTATGCCCAGGCACCAGGGCCAAACATTACGTCACCATAAATGATGACTTAAACCGAGCGAAGTAAGAGCGAGCTGCTAGTGAAATAATAAAGAAATATCCGGAGGGTAACGCACTGTTATATTGTGTGTATATCTTTTCTTTTTTTTTTAGTTTACACTTGACCGCCATTTTGCATGATGTCTTATTTAAGTGCTCGTTAAATTTAATTACTTCTACAAACCGGATGATCATCGTTTTACCAAATCTTAGCACACTTAGAACATTTATATATTTGTAATGATTACTCAACATCTGCTTGTTTTAGATCACTCTTCAAACATCCCAAGTGCTTACATTCATATGATCCTACTAATATTATGAATGCGAAAGTTTGTAAGAATGTATGGATGTACATATGTTTGATACTCTTTCACGCAAAACCTACTAAAGGGATTTTCGGGTACATGGTCGCTGGTTCGAATGCCGCCTGTTTTCATTACTATAGCTTGTGACGGTGAAGGAAAACATTGAGAAGAAATCAGCACTTTCGAAGCAAGACATCTTTCGTTGTCATGTTAGTTTCATCATGGGGTTATCCGAAGTCCGTAGACAGAGCGAGGACAGGATAACCCTCGAATCCGGCAACTTGTTCTACTGCCGGGAGGGAGATCAACAATCCCAAGGGGGTGTCGGGTTTATCGTCCGCAAGTCTCTCGTCAACAACATGATAATGATTGAGAGTGTGTCGAACAGGGTTGTATACCTTGTACTTAAAATTAGCGACCGGTATTCATTGAAGGTCATACAAGTATACGCACCGACCTCGACACATCCCGACGAAGAGGTTGAGGCCATGTATGAGGACATCTCTAAAGCTGACATGTATGGTCTCGCCAACACATTTCACAGTTGTGATGGGAGACTTCAACGTGAAACTGGGCAAACGTAGCGGTGATGAGTTGAGAGTGGGGAATTTCGGATATGGGCAGCGGAACCCAAGAGGGCAACGTCTAGCGAATTACTTGAAAAGGGAGAGCATCTGCATGATGAACTCCTTTTTCAAGAAACAGCCACAATGAAAGTGAACCTGCATTAGCCCAGACGGTTCCACAAAAAATGAGATCGACTTCATTATGACGACTAAACGGCAAATATTCAGCGATTTCTCTGTGATCAGCAGGGTTAAGACCGGCAGCGATCACCGTATTGTAAGAGGCACGCTGAATCTAAACATTAAGCTCGACTGATCACGTCTAATAAAGTCCACGCTCCGAACAAATTATGCTCAGATCGAAAATCCCGATAACTTTCAACTCGAACTTCAAAATCGCTTCGAATCCTTAGATGAGTGCGTAACGGCGGACGAAATAAACGACTGGCTAGTGGGCACTGTTCATGCTGTTGGCAGAAAGTTCTATAAGAGCCGACGCCCAAAATAGAACTCAAAAGCTCTCCGATCAATCTCTAAATCTCATGGCGGTCAGACGAGATATGCGGTTACAGTCTTCGGTTGACATGACGGTATACAGACGGCTCAATGGACGGATCTCTACTTGTGTGCGAAGCGACATACGCTGCTTCAATACTTCGAGTATTGAAAAGGCGATCAAGAAAAACAAAGGCTCGAAAGTGTTCGCAAGAAATCTGTCTCTTGGGCAAAGTCAGTCGACCAAACTGAAGACCGATAGTGGTAAAGTTCTCTCGTCGAAGCCTGAGATTTTGGAGGAGATTGAGAGGTTCTATGAACAGTTATACACCTCTACGCAAGCACAACCTGTCCTTAGCATGGCAAAAGACCCCAGAGCCAAGCTGAAACGACACTTTACCGAAGATATCCCAGAAGTCAGCCTGTATGAGATTTGGATGGCCCTCAAACATCTTAAAAACAACAAGGCACCTAGCGACGCCGGAATTACGACTAAGCTTCTGACAGCCGGTGGAAAACCGGTACTTAAAGTCCTCCAGAAGCTGTTCGACTCCGTCATACTTGACGGTAGTACGCCAGAAGCGTGGAGCAGAAGTGTGGTGGTGCTCTTCTTCAAAATAGGTAACAATACCTTGTTGAAGAACTACAGACCCATCTCACTTCTGAGCCACGTTTATAAGTTGTTTTCGAGGGTAATTACGAATCGTCTCGCACGCAGGTTTGACGACTACCAGCCACCCGAACAAGCCGGTTTCCGAAAAGGCTATAGTACCATAGACCACATCCATGCGCTTCGGAAGATTATACAGAAAACCGAGGAGTATAATCGGTCACTGTGTATAGCGTATGTGGACTACGAGAAAGCCTTCGATTCCATCGAGACCTGGGCAGTGCTTCAGTCTCTCCAGCGATGCCGCATCGACTATCGCTATATTGAAGTGTATTTACAGCAAAGCCACAATGTCTATCCGATATACAAGATCAGTGCACAAAACATATCCAGCTACAGAAACGCGTGAGACAGGGAGATGTTATATCTCCGAAACTGTTCACCTCCGCGCTGGAAGATGTTTTCAAGCTCCCGAACTGGAACGGATATGGCATCAATATCAACGGCGAATGCATCATGCTTAGGGACCTCCGTACTGTTGCATGCTTAGGGACTTGCTTAGGGACCTCCGTAGAGTATCCCAACAGATAGGTTAGAGGATGAATATGGCCAAGACGAAGGTCATGTCAAATGTTCATGTCTCACCTGTACTGGTTATTGTTGGGAATACCACACTCAAAGTTGTTGACGAATACGTCTACCTGGGTCAAAAGATCCAATTAGGTAGATCTAATTAGGTAGCTCCAACTTCGACAAAGAGGTCCAGCGAAGGATCCAACTCGGATGGGCAGCGTTCGTGAAACTTCGGCATATCTTTGAGTCCAAAATACCCCAATGCCTAAAGACGAAAGTCTTTAACCAGTCCGTGTTGCCAGTGATGTCTTATGGAACTGAGACGTGGTCCTTCACTGTGTGCCTCATAACGAAGCTCAAAGTCACACAGCAAGCTATGGACAGAACTATGCTCGGAGTCTCTTTGCGCGACAGAATCCGTAATGAGGATATTCGCAAAAGAACGAAAGTGGCCGACATATCTTAAAGAGTAAGCAAGCTGAAGTGGCAATGGGCAGGCCACATCGCTCGCAGAACTGACAACCGATGGGGAAGAAAGGTTCTCGAGTGGCGACCACGAACCGGAAGACGCAGTGTTGGACGGCCTCCCACTAGATGGACAGATGACCTCACAAAGGTCGCTGGAAATCGCTGGTTGCAGGTTGCGCAGGACCGTTCGTTGTGGAAATCTAGGGGGGAGGCCTATGTTCAGCAGTTGACGTCTTGCGGCTAAATATAAAAAATACTAACATTATAAAAAACTTAAAAACTAGGGTGCCGCCAGCACCGGGGCAGGGCCCAAGCTACCGGTGGTTAGGGCTGCAGAGAGAGGAACCTCCTGACGATGCGCGTTGTGTCAAGGATGACCGCCTTCTGTATCTGGCCCTTAACCCAACCGTCTAGCGAAAGTCTCTTGAGATGTTGGTCGAGACTTTTCGCTATAAGGCCGTTTGCCGACACTACTATTGGGACTATGATCGGCGAATCAACATCCCACATGGCGGTAACCTCATGAGCCAAGTAAAGGTACTTGCTAAGCTTGTCCTTCTCGGCTTTCACGAGGTTCTCGTCATGTGGTACGGTGATATCGACGATCACAGCACGGCGCTGAGATCGGTCTACCAGCACGATATCAGGCTTATTGGCAACAATAGGCCTGTCCGTGATGATAGAGCGGTCCCAGTAGAGCAACGCACGACCATTCTCGAGAACTGGCAGAGGTGCGTATTTATAGTACGGCACCTCGGACTCGACAAAGCCGTGTCGAAGAGCAAGATGCTGATGGATGATCCTGGCTACTAGGTTATGTCTGTGCAAGTACTCCCCGTTAGCAAGATGCGAACAACCGGAAATTACATGACGAAGAGATTCGCCTGGACGGCGGCATGCCCGACAAATGTCGACCGTACCGTCCTTCATTATGTATTTCCGGTAATTGTTCGGTAATTTCCCCCCGCCCACTTCCGCGGAATATACAGTCTCATAACAGACGAGCGCTGATGTAGCATGTGTTGTGTTGTGAGCAGTTGACGGACCCTTCTGTCCAGGGCGTCGAGATCAGTCTGAGTCCATCTCAGTATGCCAAAGGAGTATATCAGCAGAGGCATTACCCAACCGTTGAAGGCTCGCGCTTTGTTACCGCCTGACAGCAGACTTTTGAGTACAACAAATGAGATATAACCTCACCTCCTCTACGAAGACTATAACCTAACTCTGAATCCGTCAGCAGAGTGCTGAGAGGATTCAGACTTGAGCAGAACCACAGGGAACTTAGACTGTCACCCTGAAAAATGCCTCTTTCAATCCTTATCAAGCCCTCCGAAACAAACGAGCTGTCTACGCCACCTGATTGACGAAGGACTGTGACCCACTGTCCAATGCATTTGCTTAGAAAAGATTTTATAGTTGGATTTATTTTTTATAACTCTAAAACTCTTTCCAGCCATGAATGGGGCACCGCATCATAGGCCTTCTTATAGTCAATTCAAGCAGCGGAGAGGGCTCCTTTGTTTCATTTGACTGGTTGGCAAATGGTCGTGTCAATGAGGAGCAGCTCCTTAGTACCACGGGACCCAATCTTACATCCATTCTGAGAAGAGGCCAAAACGTTATTCGCGACAATATGCGCGTTAATTTTTGTTCTCACAATGGATGTAAGCAGCTTGTAATGGTAGGTAAGCACGTAATGGGTATGTAGTTCTTCGGCTCCGTGGTACTACCAGACTTATGGAGCAGGAAGGTGACTCCGGTGGTCAAGAAACTGGAAAGGGAACCCGTCTCGAGCTTGTCTCAACCTCAACCTCGGCTTGTTGGAATTGTGTTGCCAAACGTTCATGTGCGCACCGAAACCACTTTATCCAGAAGTTGTGCAATCCGTCCGGTCCAGGACATTTTCAGTTCTGAACCGTCCGGATAGCACAACTAATGTCTACGGAGTCTATTGTAATAGACTACGTGGGATCGATAAGTTTACACGCACGTTTGATGACACGCATCCAAGCTCCCTCCGTGTGCTCGACAGGCACCGACCAGATGCCGCGCCAGAAGTTTTTCATAGCGCTAGGATCCGGTAGCTGCCTGTCGTTCACACGTTGACTCGTTGACTAGTTCCTTCCCAGTTTCGGTACAACTTCCTTTGATCACTCTAAAAGTCGCGATTTTGTCGATATCGATCCACACGCTCTCTGTAGCGGCGAATACGGGTTGCCCACGCATAAATTTTCTGCTTCAGGTAGTCAATAATTTCCGTAACATTGGCAAGATAGTGCTGAGGACTGATACCAGTCCCAGCGAATACCTGTGTTACGAAACGCATGACTCGGGGACGACTGTTCCCGTGTCTGAAGCAGAGTAGCTTTGCAATAAGAGTCCTGAATTTGCTGATACGCCGTTCTATTCGCACTTGCTATGCGGGTGCATCTCCTGCGGTTCGCGTTGTACGGTCAGTGTCTGGGAACTTGACACGTGCAACGCGACACGCCGCGATAGCACCACAGTACAGAATAGAATAGGTATCAGTGAAATCCTTGCTAGTTCCCAGGTAGGACACTAGCAAAGTATTCAGGGCTCCCATCAAAGCCAAATTACGTCTATGTGTGAGCAAACGCGGTAAGCGCGGCCTAGAGTTGGGTGTGGATCTATACCGCAAGATCGCGTCTTCCAGAGTGCTCCTCAATTGCCCTCTTACCTGATCAGATACGTAACTACTCGCCGAGTCTTCCTGTTCGATGTCGGAGTCGACCTGGGCCGCAAGTGTCGCCACTGATGTCGGCTCTGAGGCCAGTGTCAGGTCGACGACGCGGCGGGCGGATCGGGATCCGCCCGCAGAGCAGAGGCAGAAGCTAGGCGAGTACGTTGTTCCTCCAGGCGTAGCCGATCAAGTGCCGTGACATCAAGCAATTTGCAACGGCAGATGGCTCTCACTTGATCAGAAAGTCGTTGAGCGGACACAGCGACGGTCGGTTCAAAGGCCTGAAACAGAAGCAGCATCCTGGCACAGTAAGCGGTCAGGTGGGTTCCTCCCTCTGTAGCCCTGTAATAGGCGCGCATGCAGTTCTCATTCATTTGGTGAGTCCATCGCATGCGACGCACTACACCACCAGTAGTGAGGGCCGGGCGCTGTGAGGCAGATTGCCTCACAGGCCCCAAGCGTGCCGGCAGCTGGGGACGCGTCCGTCGTACAGTTGGTCTTGGCGGCGGCGGCGTCGAATATTATTATTTTTTATCGCGTATAGGTCCGCGTTTGACCACCGTTTAATTTATTACTATTCATATTTATAGAAAATACTTTGTTATTGATGAAGATAATGTTGTGCTACTACTGCGTTACTTAATTTACAAGTGCGTTACTTTTGTATCTCTGATTTAAAATAGTACTTGCAGTAATTATTGACGTCTAATTATTTAAAATGCAATAATTTTACGTACGTATTATTTTTCAAAAGTGAAAGAGATTGTCGTTAGTTGGTATTTATTAATTTTAAGTATATTTTGTCACTAATATAAAAGATAAAGTTATAGAATTCGAATTTAGTAACGCAATAATATAAAATAATAAGAATATTCCATTTAACTGATTATTTATGTGATATTGCACGCCTCTAGAAGAAGAGGCCAGTATATATGGGCCAACGTTTAAAATGTTTTGTATCACTTTATCTTACCTGCTAATTTGCTACGATTTATGTATTTGTATTTCCTTTATAAGAGGTTAATTTTAGCGTCACAGTTTTAAACTGGTATGATAGTATGGCACATGTAGAATTTTAATATAATTTTAAAGAATCTTAAATTTGTACAACTCTAACGCAGTTGTATAATTATTGATAATTAATTTCTAGATTAATATAAGATTAATTTATTAGAACTATCGCTGCAGAGGGGTGTACATGTACATTATTTACCAAACTACAACGAATCTTTATAACTGCATGAAAAAAATCGAAAATTTTATACTTTGATTAGGCATCAAAAAGTATGTTGGCCCTCAAAACACAATCACGTGTGTTTGAATGAGCAAAGCGGTTCAAAAATTGCCGTAAATCGTTGCATGTCATGCACCAATTACACCGACAGAAACGATTTAAAAGTAATTTGGTACTTACATAAATAATTTAGAGCCTGTTAAAGAACATGGGTTACTTTTTTACTTAAAAAGGGGTTGACATAGAGAACAAAAGTTTTGAGTTCGAGGTCACGTGTGGCACCCTGCGCGTCAGACAACAACATACATCGATGGTTTATCCCGGCCGGTGAGGGACGAAATTCTGTACGCGATCCTCGCCTTGTCGCGCGAGAAGAAATTCGTTGTGAAGACTGGACTGATATTAGAATTACTTGATAACGGTCTTGGTACTTGGTAACAGTCCTAAGTGATTCCTGAAGAATGTTTGTTGAACGCAGGTTCTCGGGACTGACGTGGGCCGCTCGCCAGTATGGGATGCAAACGATACATCCATCGATTTTTGTCAACATCGATGTAGCCGTTCATAAAACATCGACAATACAGTATTCTTCATGAGCGATGTTTTATGGAACAGTGGAACGATGAATTTATCACAGCGCCATCTATGGTGGGTAGTAGCTCAACTCTCCATAGAACCGCCTTACTATCTGTCACCAGTGCAAATTTTTCTATCAAGTATCTCATTCAATCTGCAATATAAACTCGTGTTAAAGCAGTTTAATAACAGTTTCACTTTAATAGTTTTATAAATGTAGTTATTAGTTTTATTTCGATTAAAATGCATATTTATTCGACATAGATATATATTACAAAACCTCGACAAGATCGAAAATAAAATCGATTTATCGTTCATAAGCTTCGATGTTTTATCATCGATGTTCTGATATCGATGTTTTTATGAGCGATGTCGCATCCCCACTCGTCAAATTGCAAACTTACTCGCTTTGAAAAGTCAAAGTACTTTATTCATAAATGTGCCAATAAAATTATTCACACGTCCATTACTGAACACAAAACAAAAGTGGAGTGAAGAGAGAAATAAACATCATGGTAGGAACGAAGTTCCTTCGGATAATATAGAGACACACAATTTGCAAAATTGCACTTAATTTTTAACCGACTTTCAAAAAGGATAAGGTTATCAATTCGACCACAATGTTTTTTTTTATGTATGTTACGTGATTCTTCGAGAACCCCTGCACCGATTTTAAAATTTATTTATGTGTTCCGATGGGTATGCTTCCCGTATGGTCCCATATAAATCTTATCGAAATCGGTCTGGTAGTTTTTTAACACCCGACCAAAAAAAAGAGGTGTTTGTTATAAGTTTGACGACGTCGATGTCTGTCTGTCTGTCTGTGTGTGTGTCTGTCTATGGCACCGTAGAGCTCAAACGGATAGGCCGATTTCGATGCAGTTTTTTTATTTGAAGTTTAATATCCGTGCGGATGTTCTTAGCTATGTTTGGTTAATATCGGTTCAAAATGGCCGCCTTCACAAAATGGCGGACAAAATATTTCTTCACAACCTTAATATGGGTATCAAATGAAAGGGCTTGACTAGTAGAATACTATACACTGTAACAAATTTCAAATCAAAGATGGCCGCCACCACAAAAAGGCGAATTACATTATTTTTTCACTACTACCTCAATATGGGTATCAAACGAAAGGGCTTAACTAGTAGAATAATTTGTACTATGACAAATTTCAAATACAAGATGGCCGCTACCACAAAATGGCGAAATACATTTCTTTTTTCACAACTCCCTTAAAAGGGCTTGACTAGTAGAATGTTGTACAACAGATAACAAATCTGAGGTAGTCGGGGGTTAATTTTTAATTTTGTTCTTGTTGAAATATGAATCACAAACTAAAATTTTGCGTACAATTTTCTGGATGACGTTGTTGTAAATTTCACAAAAGTTAAAAGCTATGAAACTCGATTCTGTCAATACGAAATTGTGTAAAAGCATTAATAAAAACTTGTTTTACACTAAAAAGGGTAAAATAAACTATTTTCGTACAAAAAATTAAACCGACTTCAAAACCACAATTAGGGACTCAAAAGCGAAAAATGAATCAAAATCATTACATAATAGTGTTGCCGACTTTATTTTTCAGATGATCGTACCATATATAATATAAACTATTTTCGTACAAAAAATTAAACCGACTTCAAAACCACAAATATGCACTCAAAAGCGAAAAATAAATTAATATCATTAATACAAGCGCTACTCACTCGTCTGTTTGAAGTCGATGCCAGTAAGGTCAAAAAGTTAGTAGATTGATACTATGTAGGTAGTCTGGCACCGACTACAAATAGATGAGTGAGTAGCACTTGTAATAATGATATTAATTTATTTTTCGCTTTTGAATGTATATCTGTGGTGTTGAAGTCGGTTTAATTTATTGTACGAAAATAGTTTATATTATATATGGTGCGATCATCTGAAAAATAAAGTCAGCAACACTGGTCACGGACAGTTTTTACGAGTCACTTCCGTTATATTTTTTAAGTGAAAACTTCTTTGGGCGCGCCTAGGACCGAATTTTCGTGGGCTGTGAATTGAAACGAACCGTCACGATTGGGTATGATAATAGCTTTTCGTGTAAACTCGGGATGCTAGAGCGAGAAACAAAATACCGTGAATATGCGTGTCAGAGCGAGAAAGATAATAAAGTACCTGTGTTTATTATATTTATATCTTTTTATACCGACATTAACTTCTAGGTACTTACCACATTAATGTAATTGAACTTGTCACGAAATATTCAATTTCACATCCATTGCAAAAAAAGTTTTTGTTGTAATATACTCGTATTACTGTTTTATCACAGCACTTACACTACGTAAACACACAAAATGATACCTATTTTCATCACAGCACTTACACATACACTTTAAGCCACACATACACATGCATTTACATATATATGCATTTTAGCGAAATACCCATAAAATAAATAAATAAATAGCAAATACTAAAAAATTTGCTAGATAACCCTATTTCCGAATCCCGTATTTTTTTTTTTTTTTTCTTGGCCATAGATACTAATCATTTCGCCACATGTTATTCTCGTGTTGCTGTGCTTACTAGGTATATATTACTTTTCAATTTCTAAATAATGTTTATTTACAATTATTAAAATTATTTAGTGGTCTTTAAATATAAGTATTTCGTATTTTAGTGTTCACTTCTGCCGTGCGGTCTTAAGCGCACACATTTTGTTTTTCTTATGGTTTTCGTCTCACATTTTTTTTCAGTTCGTTGGCGCAGCAAAACTCGCTATCTCCTCCAAGCCTGCCGCAAGGAACTTTGTTACGAACAGCTTTACCATAATCATTTCAGGTAAACTGTTCTGACTCTGAGTTCTAACTGCTGTATGTTGCCAAGTAGTAGTAGTAGTCGACATGGGCATAGCGGCCGCAGAAATGAAACCGCGGCTATTCCTACCTACAATCGCCTCGGACCTTGCGCTGCCAACCTTCTGGGCCAAGGTGCTCGACAGTGAGAGGTCGTTTGAGACTGAAGGAGGAGAGAGAAGAACAGAAGACGCTCCGCGGCGCCGGAAACGGACACGGGGGCGTGTTATTATAGCTCGCATCTCGCCTCCACTGGATGACCTGGAGCATCGGACTAATTTATATTATGACTTTAAATCCCGAAACCTTAAATCCACGTAAGAGGATGGTTCGAAGACGACGACGATGGTTTGCGGGAATTTATTTACACGAATACAGTCACTTTGACATTTCATACCTAACGTCAATTTCATTAATAATAGTTTTCATGGCTGAACGTTTGTAACAAGATTGGGAAACATGTATATGTCAAGACGTCTAAATGTTGAAATTTGCGTGTAGACAAAATTATATACGTACATATTTTATGTGTACATCATATTTTTGCATACTTGCATAATCTAGTCATGGTGTTTATCTGGTCGGAAAAATTAACCTGTCGATTCGGAGCCCCTGGTTCGAATCCCACGAGCACCACTGTCTTTTTGAAGTTATGTGCATAAAGTCATTAACTTAAAAATGAGATAATTATTATATTATTGTGTTTATTACGTGTTTATTATTGTGGCATGTTCCGTGAATATTACAAGCTTATGTGTCATCCACCAACTGGTACTGGGCCAGCGTGGTGGATTATGGCCCTAACTAAATCCTTGCGAGAGAAGGCCCAGCGTAGAGTACCAGCATAAACTGTCCAATAAATGTTCCCACTGCTGGGACTCAGGGCCTCCTTTCGCAAGGAGTCAAGGCCATAATCCACCACTCTGGCCCAGTGCTGTTTGGTGGATGACACATTACTTCGAAACATTTTAGGTAGAGATTTACTACGATAACATGGCCCGCCCCTCGAAATTACTGTTTTAATGTGTGTAGTCACATCCTTACGAAAGAGTTTGTATGTAGTTGTAATTATTCGTCTGCAGTAGCAGTACGCACACATGCGTGGTGGTGCGTTGTATATACTTTCACAAATACTTTCAAACGTTTTGAATTCTGGAGAGGCGGGTCATATTATCGTAGTAAATCTCTACATGTCGGTTTCACGATATTTTTCTCGGCCGTTTTAAGCTAGCGGCATCACGGACATGACTTCGAAAAAACAGTGGTGGTTTGAACCCGGGGTCTCCAGATCGGCAGTCGCCGTTCTCCCGATTAGACCAGCCGTAACTTATCAGAAGTACCAGAGAACCAGCACTGGGAACATTTAGTGGACTGTATTTTTAGTACAGTTAGTATTTTTTTTTAGTTTACTTATCGAAATGTGTAAAATTGGTCGTCGATTTTTGATTCGTCGAGACAAAATTATGTGTGCATTACATTTTTGCAAACTTGCATAAATTACCCTGAAACTAAAACGATAATACGTGTTTAATGGCTTACCGGTAATCATTTTCCTGATTAACTTTTCGAACTGTGAACGAGCTGTAGTTGTACTACACGATATACATACAGAATAAGTACCGCATTCAAATGAAGGCGTCAATTTCGAAAACAAATATTTAAGAATCGATCCCAAAATTATTTACAAGTTGTAATCTTATTACATAGTTTTCATACTAATTCAGTAACCTACAATATTTACGGATGTATATATCACGAACGTATGGATGTACGTATAAATAATATTGAAGCCACTATTTCTACCTTTTTTTTTATATAAAGAGTGACGAGACGAGCAGGACATGTGCCTGATGGTAAGCAACATGTCTGCCACATAACAACACAGTGACAAGCAGCTATTGGAACATGAAGAGTCCAAATCATTACCTAACACTGCACTGCGCTCATCACCCCGAAATCTAAGATGTTATATCTCTAAGCCCTGTAATTTCTCTGGAAACATTGCCCTTCAAACCGGAACACAGTAATGTTAAAGTTTACTGCTTGGCGGTAGAATAACTGGCAAAGGTGTGGTACTTCCATTGATCAATTAGATTGGCTGTAGAATAATAATGGATCCCGACTGTTTAGTTGTTATGCTCCTTTACTAAAATATATTTTATTTTCTGGAATAGTATTAATTCAATAACATTGTATGGAATTCTAGACCACCAGAAATCTAAGTGCTTGTTTTATTCTTTTCAGTTTATATAAATATAGTAAGTATGACTGGCCTCGTGGCTTAGTGGGTAGTAACTCTGCCTGCGACGCCGAGGGTCGTAGGTTCGATTCCCACCCAGTGCAACTATTTGTGTGATGAATTCAAATGTTTGCACTGTGTCTAGGTGTTTCTATGTATAATAAGTATGTATTTAGAACTATATAAGTATTATATCAGCTATCTGGCCACCATATCACAAGCTTTGCTTAGTTTGGGGTCAGATGGTGTTGTGTGTGAATTGTCCACCAATATTTATTTATTATTATTTATTTATGTAAGTAAGTACGTAGTTTGGTTCACATTTTATGCAGTCGGGTTTTTTGAGTTTTTAAATTACATTTATATTACAAAATACATCTCGAAGTATTTACGTTGGTAAAAAAAACATTTTTTAACGTTTTTGTCTGTTTGTTCCGGGTAATCTCTTAAACGGATGTACTTACCGAATTTAACGGAAATATCACAAGCAGATAGGAATGTTATAATATTTAACTTAGACTACGTTTATTGAAAAATAAGCGTTTCGTAAAAACAAAACGAAAACAATGTTAACCGGGTGTAAAGAAATACATGGCGGTACAAAGTTCGCCCGGTCGGCTGTTAAATATATATTAAAAGTATAAACTCACCAAGCCCGGATCTCCCATGGCTGATCTGTCGTTAGGCTCCGTCCTTCTGAAACGTAAATAACACGGCTCTTTTAGAAAACAACTCGGCATATGAATACACACGATGATAACTCCTGTTTCAGTAATTCCATCATAGCAATTTAACGGTTAGTTAGAGAGAAAACTGCACCTGGTGACTAGAGCAAATTACTTGCTCAGTGTAGCGAGGAAAGTAAGTGTAATATTACCGTTGGGTTTTATAATGAAATTGAGATTTTGCTAGACTGCATGTAGCCTGCAAATATAGCTTCTTCTAACGATTCTGTGCAAGTCAACTTTATCGGTAAAGGATAGCAAAGAGTGTTAACATTTTATGACGAAAACGAGGTATTTTAAATTTGGCTTTTATAGCGTTTAAAAAGAAATATTTAGGGACGCAGGCATTTACATTATCAAAAAATATAGGTATATTAATATATTTGGTGAAATTGTTATTTAAAGGTTTTATTCGACATGTTAATTTCTCCATGAAAATTAATTAATTCAGGTTCTGTTAACTATGGTTAAGGCTGGTTTGGTCGGGAGAACGGCGATTTTCAAACTTTCCAGAAACGCTGGATCAAATCCTACGCACACCGCTGTCATTCCGAAGTACCTAATGCCGCTAACTTAAAACGATGAAAGAAAACATTCCGAGACAACCGACATGTGCCTAGAATCTTTCGAAGTCGTGCGTCATTCACTAACCCCTACTGGGGCAGCGTGATGGATTATGGTCTTGACTTTCTGCTTGCGAGAGAAGGCCCTGAGGCCTAGCAGTGGAAACATTTAGTGGGCTGCTTATACTATGCTAACATACTTCGAAATTTAATTTTATTCACCTCTGTATTTATTTATGTACATACATTGTGTTTTTGTCGGCACTGCCGACACTCGTTTTTTTTCATTACACTCTACGAACGAAGAGTGTGACTCATCGGCTCTCGTACTAGTCGTAGACTGGCATTTCAAAGTGGCACTGGCTTGTGGGATTTAAACCTGGGACTCCGGATCGGCAGTCGCCGTTATCCCGTCTAGACCAGCCGTAGCTTAACATGTATTTTAATCTATTCTATTATTTTAAAGCTGAAGAGGTTTTTTGTTTGAGCACGCCAATCTCAGAAACTATTGGACCGATAAAAAAAAACACTGTTGGATACCTACGTGGTCCTTGAGGGCTATAGGTTATGAGCAAAGCTGGGGCGGATCCTAGCGATCATAATTATTATCGATTTAATATTGCTTAATATTTAATAATATCTAATACCACCTTGTAATAATAACAGGAAAGGTAGGGTGAAGGCTTCATGTTCCCACTGGTGGATTTGAGTGCCTTCTCTCACATAAGGTCACACCGGCCAATGTCCGGGTTACGGATAACGCATGTTCTCGAAACATTATTTATGGAAAATGCCGGTTCCGTCACGATATTTTCCTTCAGTGTTAAGCCCTAAAGTGATGACAAACTTTGGAATAGATTGATAAACTCTTTATTGCACTAAATAAAACAAAAAGAAAATCTTAAGAAACAACAACCTCAAAAAATAAAATTTTGTAACAATTGGTGGCCTTATCGCTAAAAGCGATCTCTTCCAGGCAACCGTGGTATAGAAATATACTAAAATAATACTCACTCAAAAATAGTTACGTATGTAATGTGTCGGTATACATTTGTAAGTTGCATGTAATATGTCAGTATACACAATTGTAAGTTGTATGTGATATGTTGATATACATAATTGTAAGTGGCAAGTAATACATCGGTATACATTTGTAAGTTGCATGTAATATGTCAGTATTCACAATTATTAATTGTATGTAATAAATATCTCGGTGTATACACTTGTAAGTTGCATGTAATATGTCAGTATACACAATTGTAAGTGGCATGTAATATGTCGGTATACATTTGTAAGTTGTATGTAATATGTCAGTATACACAATTGTAAGTGGCATGTAATAAATACGTCGGTATACATTTGTAAGTTGTAAGTAATATGTCGGTTTACATCTGTAAGTTGCATGTAACATGTCGGTATACATTTGTAAATTGCTTGTATACACAATTGTAAGTTGTGTGTAATAAATATCTCGGTATACATTTGTAAGCGGCTTGTAATATATTGGTTTGTTGGTATACATAATCGTAAGTGGCATGTAATATGTCGGTGTACATAAGTGTAAGTTGCAAGTAAGATGTATGTTGGAATACAATTATGTCATAATTGCCAGTGACATGTAAACACAATTGAATGTATATAAATAATAGAGCACGGGCCCGTGAACAAAATTTATAGGTCATATGATACAGCAGGAGACCTATGTAGGATGATAGAAGGGTATAAAATAATAATATTCAGCACTATGCCGGCAGCACTATTTGAAAGCTGTCCAACTGAGTGCAAATTGAAGAGGGGGGGTTTCAAATCTCGCTTTTTCCTTTTTGTCGCACGATTTTTGTACGGCATTGCGAAATAATGAATTAGAACAGGTATTGACACTATAAAAAAAAAATATTTTTTAATTTTTAATTATTAGTTTCCGACGATGTTCAGGATAAATTTGGTCATTTGATTATGTACGGCATTGGTTCCATACAGTTTCAATACCTGTTCTAATCCATTATTCCGCAATGCCGTACAAAAATCATGCCACAAGAAAGAAAGAGCGATGGTCGCAACCCCCCTTCCTCAATTTGCTTTCAGTTGGACAGCTTTCAAATGCCAGCATAGTGCTGAGTCGTATTATTTTATACCCTTCTATCATCCTACATGGGTCTCCTGCTGTATCATATGACCCATAAATTTTGTTCACGGGCCTGTAGTCTATAAAGGCATTACCTTGTAATCTGCGGCTGGCCCCGGGACGTGAGTGTGTTGGCTAACGTCTCGTTCTTATTGGCAGACTGGAAAACCCCTACAGCCTCAGGCACAGGCTCCATTCTGAAATTGTCAACCAACAATTTTATCATCAGAATCATAAGCATACATTTTTAAGTTTTTGTTATCTTTCAAATAATTAAGTATTTATAAAGTATTCATTTATATATTATCATACCATAAATAGCCCACTAAATGTTCCCACTGCTCGAACTGGGGTCTTCTCTCGCAATGAGATAATCAAGGCCCTAATCCACCATGCTGGCCAGGCTGGCGAGTTGGTGGATTACCCATGACCTTGAAAGAGTATATGTACATGCCGGTTTCCTCTTTGATGGTTTCCATCGCCGTTTTTAAGTTAGCGGCATTACGCACATGACTTCGAATAGATTGTAGTGGTCGCGGGATTGGAACTAAGGGATCAGCAGGTCTACTACGAAGTCCGATAAACGATTTATCGGCCGAAGTTATGGACGTTTTATACCACGAAACACAATCGGTCGGTTGATGACACAAAAACTGACAAATCAACGTCGGTCGGGATGAACGAAACGCCCGATCAGATCAACCAACCGATTGAGTTTCGTGGTATAAAACGTCCATAACTTCGGCCGATATATCGTGTATCGGACTTCGTAGTAGACCTGCAGGATCAGCAGTCGCTGTTCTCCGGACTAAGCCAGCCGCAACTTCATTGTTTTTCACTTTTATGTAATAGTTTACGGGTTATACATGTCGCTGTTAGCGATAAGGCCGCTATTTATGGTAGTAGTAGTAACATTTTACATGCATTTTAAAGTGTTATAAATGTCCATCAATAAAACTTTAAAGAGACCGCCGATTTCGGACGTTATGTTTATACTAGCTACGCCCCGCTATGTATCCAGTGTCTTTATAACTACTTTTTTTGGAATCTTAATCATGCAATCAGTCATGGTGACTATAACCAGATTAGGTGATTGTTTCACTGCCTACTAACTTTAACTGTATAAAAAATAGCCTATGCGTTAATCCCGGTAAGTTACTTACGTATTTAATTTATTTATACACGTTCAGCCGTCACAGCGGTACATGTAAAGAAACTCTCGCTATTATAATGTTAGTCTGGGATAAAATCTTAGGACACAATCCACCAACACACGCTGAGGCTATGTTCCCAGTAGGCAAACTGTGAGCGGCTGACTGAGTTAGTCTAGTACGCAAAACAACCAAATTGTGGACATTCTATTTCAAATACATGTATGGGCGAACTAGACTAACTCAGTCGGTCGCTCACAGTTTGCCTACTGGGAACACAGCCATAGAAAGGTAAAGACAATCATTGAGTATATTGTATGACAATAAACAAAAATTTGCCACACATTTCAGGTTATTTTTTTGTTATTTGATGGAGTGGAAATGAAGAAAGAGTAGATTGCAGTGTGACCTAGTGGAACCTCAAAGAAGTTTTTAGTCAATAGCAGTAGGGGCACCATAACCGTCCGAGGTGTCGAGTCCGACATTACCCGACCGTCGCCCACAGGGGGAAGGGTATGGGTAAATGTATTTCATCCACATACAAAAAAGAGGAACGTGCAACCATATTTTACTAATATAATTATGGTGTTATGATTTTTGGACGACTGGTTAGCCCAGGTAAAGACGGAATGTCGCGCTAATCCATTACACATACAACAAACATTTTATTTTGGCCAACATGCTGGTTCGCTTTGGACGTGCTTGAAAAAGTTGGTCATGTTCATTTCTATTTCTAAAATGTTTAAAAGTGTACACAATTTATTATGTTGCCACCTTTGCCCCTAAAATTGTTCCTGTTGTAGTAAGTAAAATTAATTAATATGCCCTTGTCTACAAGAATCAAACTTAAATTGATAACGGTATAAGCTGCAGTAAGTATACTTTCACTACTTACGTTTTCTGCTGCCGCAAGTCTGAAGAGCAAAGATTTCGCAAGTAATCGTCGCATTCGCGCTGTTTCTGAATCTGGTACTCTTTGAGGTCTCTTCGGAAATCGCCATCGGGATTGGGAACGATTTTGGTCTCGGCTTCCACAGGCGGTGGCGGCGGCGCGCGGTCTAGACCCGAGTCAGCGTTCGATGCCGCCGCCGTCGACAATGACGATGCGGAGAAGTCTTGCCCCCGATGTTCTGGCGTGGTCGCGGTAGACGCCCCTACACTGCTCGCAGCCGTTTCCGTGTTCTTTGCTTCATCAATCGACTTCAATTCATTCAATCCATTAAACATACTCTCCCCGGTTTTGTTCTCGAACAGTCTATCTACGGACGTATTCATCAGCTTGCTACCCTTGATACCCGTGAGGTGGAAGCCAGCAAAGCAGGAAGAGGAAGGGCCATAGTCTATAGCTGAAAGCGCCATGACAGCAGGATGCCGCGGCGCGCCGTCGGGGAGCGGCCGCAGCGAGCGCGTCATGGCGTCGGCAGCCGACCGCGGTCTTCTGAACGGCATGGCGAGATGGGGGAACGTTCTCGGCTTTATAGGCGTCACCAGCATGTGCTCAGTCCAAGATGTATGAAGCGACGGACGTTCCAACTTTTCAACGTCCACATTCAACATTCTTTGTTCGAAGGGCACGCTGAAAGTCTCTGCCGGTATAGACTGGAGCCACGATAGCAAACTCAGATCAGATTCGTCGAAACCAGATCCATCAAGCAACCTCGAGAAGTTAATGTCATTGGATTGCGCTTCTTTCGATCCCGTAGCCTTCGCTTGGCAGTAATTGACACACGATTCGTAGAGAATACCTTTGATAAGCAATTGCATTAGTCTGTCATTTTTTGCACATTTAGATAGAGAACCGCTTGACTTTTTTTCGTAAGGTAAGAATTGTTCTACTAGGGGATACACTTCCCTGAAGCACTGGACACGAGCGTTGCTCGGATTCCATTTCTTGAATTGCACGTGATCAGTGATACTGGGTAGAGTTAATAATAAACATAAATTCGAGTATTCATCTTTCGAAGGGGCAATTTTTTCCAGTTCACCAAGTACTTTCACGACTTCGTCGACAATGTTTTCGACATTGTTGTAGGCTTTGATTTCAGATTTTATGCAGAGTAGTTCTATGAATTTGTGTCTTAGTATAGCGTAGTTGAATTTGTTTGCTTCGAAGGCTTTGAGTGCGCTGAGAGGTTGTATGAATTCGAGGACATCGTCCCACTGTCCATCGAGGATGAGTTGACGTAAGTACAAGACATCATCTGAATAGTTCCCATTAATGACGCCAGTCTCCCGCTCCAGGGAAAGCTGTGTGATATGCAGGTCTCGGTTGTGGAGGAAGTCCAGGGCCAGCCGGACCACGTCATCCTCCTTCAGATTTAAATGAGTCGATGGCATTTCAGTGTCTCTGTCTATACCTGGAACAGAAATCGCATAGTGGCATTATACCTACTACATTTAAAATATTTATAACTATACCATTATTCACAACAAATACCTATTTGCTTGTTTGCAAAAATAAGGATATCAAATATTGTTTTTAAACTTTCGCGATTTGAACACATAATGTTTATAATGTACAGGACTTAATCACGATTTAATTCATTGTTTAAATACCTCGACGTTTCGGCAGCGTTACAACCGCCGTGGTCACGAGAAGGCTGAAGAAATTGCGGGTCGTCTCATTGCGAAATGAGGGGATCTAGATCTACCCTCATTTGGTCTTCAAAAATCGCAGGGTTACCACCACGACACACAACACTAACCGTATCACCAGGCTTCTCCGAACTCACTTCGCGATCGTCGAGCGAAACGTCGAGGTATTTAAACAATGAATTAAATCGTGATTAAGTCCTGTACATTATAAATAGGATATCAAATGTACAAAGAATTACAACATCCCCTAAGCCTGGCTGTTGCCAATGTGAAAAAAGAGAGAAATGACATGAAAATAGCCAATTAAGAAAAACAGCCACGTCACCTGATGTTAACTCTAATGAATCACACAAAGCCTTATCATAACTCAATAGAGTTATGGGATATAACAATATTAGGTACATGCCTAGCAATTTTATTATATAAATTACAAATTACTTTATTAGGTATTTTATTCATCATCACCATCTTCATCATCAACCTATCTTGGTCCACTGCTGGACATAGGCCTGTCCCATGGCTCGCCACCACTCACCACTGGCCACTCAGCCCTATCCTCAGCTATGCGTCTCCATTCACTGCCTGCTGGCTTCCGTAGCTCGCTGCGCGACTTTAAATTTGTGGACCGCTTTGACTGTCAGTGTCCAAGTTTCGGCACCGTAGGTCATGACAGGTAGGACACACTGATTAAAGACTTTTGTCTTTTGACATTGTGGAATAGACGACGAGAAGACACGACGTAGTTTGCCAAATGCTGCCCAGCCCAGCTGAATCCTCATGGCTCCTCATGGCCTCACTTTCGAAATTGTGCTTTCCTAGTTCGAGCGTCTGCCCTAGGTACACATATTTCTGAACAATTTCTAGAGGGACGCCATTTATAGCAACCCGGAGTTGACATTTGACATGCTGCAGCATTGACATTTGTCATAGTGCAAAGTATTCTACTAATCAAGCCCTTTCGTTTGAAGCCCATATTGAGGTAGTAGTGAAAAAAAAATTATAATTCGCCATTTTGTGGTGGCGGCCATCTTGGATTTGAATTTTTTTATAGCGTACAGTACTCTACTAGTTAAGCCCTTTTATTTGATACCCATATTGAGGTAGGTTGTGAAGAAATATTTTATCCGCCATTTTGTGGAGGCGGCCATTTTGAATCGATATTAACCAAGCATAGCTAAGAACACCCGCACGGTAATTAACTTTCAAATAAAAAAAAACCGCATCGAAATCGGCCCATGCGTTTGAGCTCTACGGTGCCAAGGACAGACACACACACAGAGACAGACAGACCGTCAAACTTATAACACCCCTTTTTTGGTCGGGGGTTAAAAACAGAGTGTAGTCACACGTTGGAATTCAACGTATGATATGCTCGCTCGCTTATTGAAGATAAAGGGTGCGGTTATAAGCACTTTAGATTTAGAGCAACCAAGATTAAACACATTAACGCTTGACGACTGGCAAACACTAGAAGAGAGTGTTAAAATACTCGGAGTGTTTTACCAAGTCACCGAAGAAATAGGCGCTGAAAAAAACGTTTCAATTTCTCGAAGTTGATTGTTCTTGTAAAAATAATGAAAGGACACGTCACATGATGCTTGCAAGGTAGTACGGAACTCTGACAGAAATTGATAGAAGAACTCCATAAACAATTAAATGCACGGTTTCGCGACGTCGAAGATCAAGTCCTGACTTCCGAAGCTTCGTTTTTGGATCCCCGCTTCAAAAAGCACGCATTTAGTAATAAAGAAAAATATGAGCAGTGTTTGCGATCCATAAAATCAAAACTACGTTCTTTGATCAACCAGAACACGCAGGAAGCACCACAGTTCGATATTCCAAAACAGGCAAGACATACTTCGTCTAGCATATGGGCGACGTTTGAAAATGAAGTAGTAAAAAATCCAACGGCAGCTTCCATCATAGAATTGGACAAATATTTAAGAGCTCAAACGGTCCGATGATCCACTTAAGTGGTGGCACGATCGCCGGCTACTGTACCCAAATCTATATACACTGATGCAGGGTAGGCTGTGTGTTACCGCAACATCAGTTCCAAGCGAACGGATTTTTTCAAAGGCTGAGATGACCAGCAGCGCTAAAAGAAGTTCGTGGAAACCCAGTAAAGCATCCCAAATTATATTTTTAAATCATAATTTGGAATAGAATGGTTTACCTTTTTATAGTAAAGCGCGACGCGACAAGCAGTACATGAACCTGATGGTAAGCAACACGCCTGCCCATAACAACACAGTGTCATGCAGCTATTGGAACATGCACATTCCAAAGCATTATCTACTAATGTGCTGCGCTCATCACCCAGAGATATAATACAATTTATGTCTATGCCCTGTCATTTTTCTGTTAAAAATAAATTTCATTAGAAAAATATTTGTTTTCATTACAATATACTTAGGTACATCATATAAATTATCTGTAATCTATTTTCTCCGAAAAAACATAAACCAACTTTTAATTTAAAATTAAATTCGGGCATTCCGCCAAATTCGAAACGGAGAAATTATTATGTAATCCAGGTAACGTAAGTAAATTTTAGTTGTTTTTTGTTCATAAAATATTTCGAAAACCACTACACTGATTTCGATAAATCACAGTCATCGAAATTGATTCACAGTTTTCGGCGCTATCGCGTAACATAAATACAAAAAAAACCTACAGCCGAATTTATAACCTCCTCCTTTTTGGAAGTCGGTTAATTATACATAATATACTAGTTGTACCCTGCCACGCTTCGCTGTGGCACATATTGTGACTGATGCAAAAATGAGATAAAAACAATCCTTGACGCGGATTATACATCATTGTAAAATTTCAGCTCGATCGGTGCACAACTTTTTGAGTTTTTGAAGCGTACACAAACCAACATAACATTTATATATATATATAGATATATTTTTTATTTATTTTATAAAATTACAAAAATTAAGAGTTTGGGTTTGAGTTAGGATGGCATATTTAACAAAAAAAACAGTCATTCAAGCAGACAGTTTTTTTGTCTTTGAAAGCCTATACGTTCTTTCAGGCTATGAACTAATGTGTTCCAAATTTCAGCCCGATCCTTTCATGCGTTACGACTTACCACGTGAGCGACAAACATTGACATTTATAATATACTAGTGGCCCGTTCCGGCTTCGCTCGGATATTGTCATATAAAGACAAATAATCGGAATAACAACTATCCTATCTTTCAAGTTGGATCAAACTGCACATGGTGTGTAAGTTTTATTGAAATCGGTTCAGTGGTTTAGGAGTCCATTGAGGACAAACATTGTGACACGAGATTTATATATATTAAGATTAGGATGAGGTGTGTAATATGGGAGTAGGATAGTATAGTCCGCGCCACCACTGAAGTCCGGTGGCGGAATTGTAGTACTACGTAACTTAAAGATTGACGTTCCCCAATCATTGGAGAATTCGACAATGGCGCCAATGGTTTAATCGTTTATGGTCTTGCGTGGTGGCGCGGAAATGTTCAAAACCGTACACCCGGTGCACCAAGTCCGGTCATGTATCATGTTTAGCACACTCAACAATCCCTCACAATAACAAACATTTTGTAAGTGAATAAAAATTCACTTTTCAAAAATATATGAAGTTTTTGAATTCCCGTGGATTCGTAACGCTAAAACCTTTCGTAGATTAAGACACCCATTCCCAAAACAAAACACCTCCGCCGGCTATATTGACACTAGCGACATCTAGTCTATGAACTCTTAACCAGGCTATGGATTGAGCTTTTCGCGCATTCAAAAAAAAAAAAAAAGATTGTTGTACAGTGTGACCTACGTTAGTCATCATCATCATCATCAGCCTATCTTAGTCCACTGCTGGACATAGGCCTCTCCCATGGCTCGCCACTCAGCCCTATCCTCAGCTATACGTCTCCATCCACTGCCTGCTGTCTTCCGTATGTCGTCACTCCATCTAGTCTCAGGGTGTCCTACACTACGTTTGCCGATTCGTGGTCTCCACTCAAGAACACGTCTACTCCAACGTCCTAGGTTAGTAGATTTCTACTATTCTGGTAGATTTTAGAGTCCGTCAGCTCATTGTCAGAAGATTTAAAAATGCGTTTCAATAATAAATTTTCCTTCGGTTCATCTCTTGTTCTCGTTCTCTATTGTAATTGAGGAAACAGGGATTACCGTGTTTTCCCGCAGGTACTTGAAATCACAACGAGTGGGAACTCGTCGTGATTTTTATGTTTTTAACCCCCGACCAAAAAAAGAGGTGTTATAAGTTTGACGGTCTGTCTGTCTGTCTGCCTGTGTGTGTGTGTGTGTCTGTCTGTGGCACCGTAGAGCTCAAACGGATGGGCCGATTTCCATGCGGTTTTTTTTTATTTTAAAGTTAATTACCGTGCGGGTGTTCTTAGCTACGCTTTAATATCGATTCAAAATGGCCGCCTCCACAAAATGGCGGACAAAATATTTCTTTACAACCTACCTCAATATGGGTATCAAATGAAAGGGCTTGACTAGTAGAATAATATACACTATTACAAATTTCAAATCCAAGATGGCCGCCACCACAAAATGGCGAATTATATTATTTTTTTCACTACTACCTCAATATGGGTATCAAACGAAAGGGCTTAACTGGTAGAATACTTTGTACTAAGACAAATTTCAAATCCAAGATGGCCGCTACCATAAAATGGCGAAATACATTTCTTTTTTCACAACTACCTCAATATGGGTATCAAATGAAAGGACTTGACTAGTAGAATGTTGTACAGATAACAAATCTGAGGTAGTCGGGGGTTAATCAAAATGTTTAATTTTGTTCTTGTTTATTTATCAGTATCAGATTCATTTGTTTGTCGTCTAGCTTACGTGTTGCATGAATAACTATTTGTATATCAACGGAGGTTTACACAAGGATATCGCGTAGAATGGTAACCAGACCCTTGTTCAAAAATTGGGTTACAAAGTCCAAAACAAATGATTCAAGTTCTCATTGCAAAGCTTGGAATTTTATTGTGATATATTGAGCAGGATTGCCTCTTTGAGAGATCATAATATGGCCTCATCAAAGTATTCCAAGAACATAAAAGGAGTTTCCGGAACCGACTTTTTACTGCCACTAGCGTTCCGCCCCGACTTCGGCCGTGATATATTTATACTAACATTATAAAGCTGAAGAGTTTGTCTGTTTGTTTGAACGCTAGAATCTCGGGAAGTACTGCTCCGAATCAAAAGATTTTTTTTCTAGTTTTCTAGTAGTCTGGTAGTTCCTTAAGACGCCTACGTAACTTTTTACCCACTGCCACTAAAATTGTTCTTGCCCAGTCTCTCCTACTTTCTATTCTGGATTACGCTGACGCCTGCTTTCTTGATCTCAGAGAGGACCAGCTAGAGAAACTTGAGCGCCTTCAAAATTACTGTATAAGATTTACATTTGGTTTACGCAAATACGATCACGTCTCTCAATATCGCACACAGCTCATATGACATGGCTTTGGTGTTACTTATCAAATCATTGTTTTCGATTTCCTCTCTTATACCTTCACAATATAGATACATAATTTAATGTTTATTTATTTTACATATGTATTATTGTATGTTTTGATAATAATTATAAGTACTAGTTTATTTTATTTAGTAATAAATAAATATACTTAAGTAGGCTTTATTTCAATTTATTTTTATATAAATATATATATTGTACTTACATAAATTTTATTTATTTATGTCATATGCACACCCCGCATTTTAAGATCCCATCTTTCTTTTTCCACCCTAAGGTTGCCTGGAAGAGATCGCTATTAGCAATAAGGCCGCCGTCTGTCGCACTAATTTTAAGTGTTTAACCTGTTTCAATTTGTGAATTATTGTTATTTTGGTGTGTTCCATAAAGAGTATCATGCGTATTCATGAATATATGTATAATATATATATTTATATATATATATTCATGAATCAAGAATGTAACAAAATCGGGATAATATATTCCTTTTTTGAGAGTTCTTCAACTTCTTTTATCTTTGGCTTCTGTATGCGGCATGACCACAACATCGCCAGTGTCTTGTGTCGTTGATGGTTCACTCTTCTTAGGGTTGATCGGTATAGTTGCAGCGTTTTGCTGATGTAGGCCTTTGATCGGTAGGTCTCTTGTAGTTTAGTTAGTGGTTAGTATTTAACTACTGTAAAGGACAAACACATGACGTCACGATATAGACATACATAGAGATATCTAAGTAGGTAGATGTTACTAACAATTATGAAAATATAGAATATAATAATATACATATTTACAGCTTAATATTATTAATTTTGATGTATTTACTAAGGATATATACAAAGGGTGAATATACTAGAGGGAGTAGGTTGGAAAAGGAGGCGGGACGAGGAAGGTCATTAGGAATCAGGTCATATAGGGAGCCACGACTTTTCGTGCATTCGAAGAAAATATGGTCCGTTGCGCCATCAGCCAACCCGCACTCGCACAAGGAATGGTCGCGAACTCTTATTTTGGCTAGGAACACTGGAGTACAAGCGAAGCCCAACCGTAGGCGACAGATGGTCGATGTAACTTGCTTGTTGAAGTTTTTAAATTTGAAAAACCAGGGTTTCGGAGGAATGGAATGTTGGATTTGACCATAGAATTTTCCGTTTAACATCTTCGATTTTTGCCACTCAGAGTTCCAGTTGTCAAGCAGTTGGGAGTGACAAACAGAGGACAGGTCATGGGAAAATATGTGGAAATGGTCATTGTTTCCATGGGCAGTAGCTTGCTTGGCATGGAAATCTGCATTTGGAATGATCCCCTGGATACCTGCATGCCCTGGTATCCAAGCCAAAGCTATCTGGAAGCCTAGTTTATGGCACTCGTAAAGTTCTTCCTTGATTTTTAATATTTTGGGGAATTTGGTTTTAGCTTTAAACTGGTTGGCTAGAGTAGCTTGCAGAGTGCTCTTTGAGTCTGAAAGGATGATGGTTTTACCAATAGAGTGGGATTTGACATAACATATGGCCTCGAGTATAGCGATCGCTTCTCCCGTAAAAACAGAGGCCAATGGGGGACATTTGTACCTTAATACAATGTTATAACTAGGGATCCATACAGAGGCGCCTACATCTCCATCCTGATGTAATTTAGAAGCGTCAGTAAAGACAGGGAGCCAGTCTTTCCACTTCTTGTGCATAATTTCAAAAAATTCTTTACTGGGATCTGCTGTGTCTTTATTGATGCCTAGACTTAGGATTACAGATGGTTGGTGTGTTAATGCCTCATAACTAATTGTGAATAGAGGATTGGTAAGGAATTTTGCTGTGGGGAAAGGGAGGAGTGAGTGTTTGATGTAGCTCCGGAGAATACATGAAAGGTTGAGTTGCATTGTTATCTCATATTGTTGAGTCAAGCTATGGAGTTTTTGGATTTTGGGTAGCAGAGGGTGGTCAGAATATTGAATTAGTTTACTATAAAACCTGTCCGCTAGAAATTGTCTTCGGAAGTGTAAGGGGGGGTCACAGGATTCTACTTGGATAGCGTTCGTAGGGGAGGTTTTCATTGCCCCTAAGACAATGCGCAGACATTTAGCTTGTATAGATGTAAGTTTATTGAGAGCAGATTTATTACCAGGCTCCAGTAGGAATGCTCCGTAGTCTAAGTGGCTACGAATGATGGAGTTGTATAGGAGTTTCCGCGAAAAAGGATGGGAGCCCCACCATACGCCAGAAAGAGATCGGAGGATATTAAGGTTCTTTTCACACTTAGATGCAACATAATCTGAATGTGGGACACCTGTTAGTTTGGTATCAAGCACAAGGCCTAAAAAATTAACACAATTTTTCTGTGGGATATGTTCATTGTTGCATCTTAAATTTAGATCAGGAATGGTTCTCTTACGAGTGAAAATGATGGCTTTACTTTTGGTGGGAGATATGGATAGTCCAATATCATTTAGATGGTCGTCTAGGTAAAACAGGGCTTGATTAAGAGAGGTTTCAGCTTGTTCGACAGATTCGCCAGTAACATACATAGCAATGTCATCAGCATACTGTAAAATATTGCAGAATGGATTTACAGTGAGTTCTAGGTCAGCTGTGTACAGGCCATACAGAGGAGGACTTAGAACTGAGCCTTGAGGGAGACCCCTCCAGACTTTCCTAGACATTGGAATATCATTTTGGTTTTTGATGAGGATGGTTCTCTCCATCAAAAAACAGTTAATGAACCGTACCATCTTCTCAGAAATACTCAGCTGTAACAATTTTGTTCTGAGTTTAGGAAGCTGGACATGATCGTAGGCAGATGCAATGTCTAGGAATAATCATAATCATAATCATTTATTCATAACCATTGTTATATGTCTCAAAAAATAAAATATACATAAAATGAAAAACATAAGGTACCGCAGAAACAAATACAATTTCTGGCTACATAAAATAATTCAAGGAATGTCAATTAAACAAAAAATAAAATAAAATAAATCAAATATAAATTTGCATGTCACAATTTATACAACGAAAAATTTTAATAATTATTAAATGAAAATTAGATCCTCATCTAACCTTTGTATAGAATAAATTCATTATAGCTGTAGAACGTCTGCTCAATAAGCCAACGCTTGAGCCTCGACTTGAAACTGCCAATAGATGGCGCTGAAGTTATTTCTTTGGGAAGCTTGTTATAAACAGTCGGGCCCATGACATGCGTCGACCGGGCCGATCTCTCGAGTGTGCGGCGTACTTCGGCAAGTTTATTCACATGGCGAATACTGACGAGTGTACTGTAAGAGGCTCGGTTCAATCTCACATAAACCGCGACTTGAAATATAACGAGCCCCGTCAATGTCATTATCCCAAACCTCTTAAAATACGGCCGCGCGGACTCGTCCTGTGGGATTTTTGCAATTACGCGAACTGCGCGCTTTTGCAATTTAAATACGCGCTCCCACTCCGCAGCCCTGCCGTAAAGCTCTGCTCCGTATTGCAGTAACGAGTGAACTGTGGCAAAATAGCACACTCGCACCACATCGGTCGGCACAACTCGAGCGACTCGGCCCAGAGCGAAGCACGCGCTCCCCAGCTTCCCGCACAGTTTATTAATGTGAGCCTCCCACGTCAAGCTGTGATCGATCTCGAAACCGAGGAAGGTCGTCGTCTCCACCTGCGCGATTGGCTCGTCCTCAACCTTAACCGTCATTGATGGTGATTGACGACCTGACAGGCAAAAAGGCATGAAATGCGTTTTCGTCAAGTTTAGGGCCAGGCCGTTGGCTCTAAACCACTTCGCAAATTGGGATGTTACCTCGTTCAGTTTGAGTTCCAAACCCTCCACCGTGGCGGCGGCGACTACAGAGACAACATCGTCTGCGTACATAAATATGTCCGCCGCAGGCACGGCAGCTGGTAGGTCGTTCATAAGCAAAGAGAAAAGTATGTTCGACACTGAGGATCCTTGGGCTACCCCCATGACCGAAGTCAGGGGTTCGGACTTTTCAACGCTTTTCGGAATACAGCTACAACATACTGTTTCTCTTTTATTGCAATGCGTATATCTGTGGTGAGTATACTGAGGCTATCCATTGTACTCATGCCCTTCCTTTGAAGCCAAATTGTGATTGTGGTAGTAACCTATTTTTTTCAATGTGCCATTCTAATCTGTTCTTAATAATAATTTCCGTTATTTTTGCAGCTACACAGGAAAGGGCAATTGGGCGTCGGGAATTGGGATCTGAAGGGTCCTTTCCAGGTTTAGGGATTGGTAGTATTATTTGGGTTTTCCAAGAGTCTGGGATATACCCTTGATCAAAGAATATGTTTATTATATTTAGGAAGTATTGTTTCATGTTGTCATTGGCTCTAGTAATAAAAGAATAGGGCATTCCGTCTACTCCAGGGGCAGAGTCAGTCAAGCCATCTAGAGCCAAGTGCAGCTCTTCCAGTGAAAAGGGGGTGTCAAAATGTGAAGAGTTATGGTGATGTAATAAGATGGGAGGGTTAGGATTCTGCTGCACGAAAGGAGGAGCTAACTTGTCAGCAAATGATTCTAACAATGAATAGGGATCGTTAGAGGAGGGGTTGTTGTCCCTATATGAGCCTCTGAACCTGCGGATTTGTTTCCATACAATAGTTGAGGGTGTTGTTGGTGATAAGCCTTTGCAGAAATTTAACCAGCCCTGTTTCTTTTTAGCTGAGAGTGTTTTTCTGCATTTTGCAGCTGACTTTTTATAATTGAGGAAATTTTCTGTGGTCATATGATGGTTGTAATTGGTTTCAGAAGATTTGCGTTCAAGAATCGCTTTAGTGCATTCAGAATCCCACCAGGGAGGGGAAAGGAGATTGTTTCTAGACTTCTTCAGAGGGATGGACTCATCTGCAGAAGCTAGTATAGCACCAACAAATTGTTCATAACAGACTGGCGTGTTTTCTAGTGTTGGATTAGGCAGGGTTGTCAACTTTTGGTCCAGGAGGGTGGAGTACACATCCCATTTTGCACCAGTTAACCTGTATTTAAGGAGGGGAGTAGGTGGGGGGATGTGAAACCCTGAGTCCCAAAGTAACCAAAATGGGGATATGATCACTTCCACTAGTGAGTGGGAGGACCTGCCAAGATAGGGAGGGAAGCAGACCAGGAGAACACAGAGTTAGGTCCACTGCTGATTTTGGATTTTGCGTGGGGAGAACTCTTCAAGTAGGAGTGCCATCATTCCCTATGCATAAATTAACTTCATCCAGTGCTTCGAACAGTAATCGGCCAAAAGAATCACTGTGGTAGGAACCCCAAGAAGTGTGGTGGGCATTGAAGTCTTCCATAACCACAACTGGGGGGGGAACAGAGGATATAATTAGGAGGATATCTGCAATGAGTTGTGGGGTGGGGTGAGGGATGTAAAAGGATACAAAGGAGGAATTAAACGCACGTACGGCAACGGCATTTATTTCGGGGCTATGCGGGGGAAGGGGGAAGTTGGGAGAATATCTGAGTTTGTTTAATAAATATTGCACAGCCAGCAGTTCCATCCTGACGGTCGCCCCGAAGGCATGAAAATCCCGGGACTCGATACCGAGTTCCAGGGACAAACCACGTCTCCGAGACGGCCACCAGGACGGGGCTGTATTTATTGATGAGGTGGATGAGTTCAGGAAGCTTCCGACGGAGGCTCCTGCTGTTCCATTGAACTATTGTGCATAGATCCATGGTGGTCTGTTAGGGATGTGAGTTGGGAGATCATGTGGGCAACGTTGGACGGTAAGGAATTGGGGTCTTGTGATATCATACTTATGATGATTGTGAGGAGTTGAGTAAGGAGTTGTTGGGTGTTGGTATTAGGGAGTTGGGTCTGGGATTGCACCAGCTCAAGAGAATAACCGTTATGAAGTGTGGATGGACCCTGAGCTATGATGGACTGGTGGGCGGTTCTATCATAAGATTTTCCAAGGAGTGGCTTTGGGTGAGGATTGTGAAAGATTGTTTTCCTGTAGGACTGGGAATATTGTGGTGGAGAGGATGGAGGAGGAGGTGTAGGCTGTGGAGAGAGGCTTGAGAGCGAGCAGCAGGTATGCTTCCAGCAACTTGGTTAAATCTTTTGGTTACTTTTGCAGTTTGACTGGATGCTTCCTGATAAGAGATTCCGTCTCTGGACATTTTGACTTTGATTTCTCGTTGTCTATTCTGCTCTGGACAGGCCCTACTAGTGGAGAAATGGTGCTCAGAGCAGTATAGGCATGTAGCCTCTGACTCTTGCACCACGCAATCGTCTCCACTATGAGGTTGAGTGCAGCGGAAGCACCTAGGTTGAGAACGGCATTGAGTTTTTATGTGCCCAAATCGGAGACAGTTCATACACTGAATGGTAGGGTACTGGTATGCCTCTACATTCAGGGATGAGTAAAAAGAGAAAATCTTAGTTGGCAGCTGTTGGGCTCTAAACGTTAAGACTACTGTTTGAGTAGGAATCCAGTTAATGACGTTATCCACTTTGTTTTTTCGATTTAACCGCCTTGCCTTCAGGACATATCCGTTACCAGGTACTTGGACTGAGCTCACAAAGTCTTCCATAGACCAATCTACTGGGACTCCCCTGACTAAGCCCATTCGTGTAACATTGTAGGTCGGGATCATAGCTTCGTATTTTCCTATTTTTAGGATGGGATTCATTAGGAAATTGTTGGCAGCAGGAGCGTTCATGAATTCGATGGAAATTTTATTTCGGCCTACTTTTTTCACCCCATCTTGGCAGACATGGTCGATTTTGTTGGTATGTAAGAATTTTCCGAATTTCATTGGACGAATTACTGCGCCTATGGTTGGGTCGGGCTCCGTTCTAGAAACATGTACTAGGTACGGACCAGAATCGATGCTTTCGTATTGTTGTATACCTAGTATGGACATGGCCGGGTGGACTTATATCTGCTGGATTGACGCGGATGGTGTCTCTGTGTTCGTAACGGGTTTTTTTACGGGTGCGGATCGAACAGGCACAGATGGTAGGTGTCTTTTTAGGAGGTTTGGGGTCGTCGAAGTTTCCGTTTCCATATTTTTCGATGGATCGGGAGGGTCGGGGGGTCTTGGCGACGGGAAAACGTTCTCCATTTTCCCCTACCCACCTACTCGCTACACAAAAAAAAGGAACTTACCCAGTAAATTCCAAATAATAGTACACAAATACAATAAACCAAAACAAACACGTGCAGAGGTTATGGCCGCCACCGAGTTAGTCCTTTTTGAGAGTTTTCGTACGTTTCATGGTTTGACATGACACATGGCATGATGTGTCTAAGGTTGTGTCATTGAATATCACAGATTACATCCTCTTGAATATAAACCTTTGTTAATCAAATTTGTTTCTAAATCTGAGTTGGTACGACCAATTTCCGACAGGTGGCGTAGCAGGTAGCTGAAGAGGTGTTTTGTTTGAAAACGATATTCTCAGGAATGACTGAACCGATTTCAGTCATTCTTTAACCGTTGTATATGTACGGGATCCTGATGAGTGCTATATAATGTACCACGGGCGTAGCCGGGGCGGATATCTAGTATATTATATACCTTATAGCATTTAGGCATCTCGTACAAACACAGTGGTGAAAGAATGTTCGAAATCAGTTTAGTAGTTCCTGAGATTAGCGCGTTGTTCAGCCTCAAATATATTTATTCAATTCGTATAGATTGTAAATTATTATATTAAATAAGTGTATAGAATTAAAATGCATTTTTATCTCACACGTAAGCGTTTCCACATGCGTTTGATTATGAGTCGGCATTTTAGTAGATTTCTGCATATTGGTAAGTAGAAATTTAATGTAAAATTCAGTAGATTTCGGTCATACCGTGAGCGTGAGTAGTAGCGGTGGGCGATTATGAATGATCGGCATAATCGACTTATTTTGCATTACTAATCTTGATAATCGATTATGGAATTAGTAACTAATTTGTTTTCATAATCGAACGATGTTACTAATTAGTAATTACTAATCTTGTTTTATGAAGTGGACGAGAGTTGTTCCGTGACTTTGGTAGATTACTAGATTAGTAGTATAGACATTGGTTTAGTTTTAGTTTGTTTTGTTTTTATTACGGGTTTACGGTGGTGTGACGTACGTGTATGTGACGCTTTTAACTTTTATAGTGGTATTAATTAACGGTAAGTTTACATACTGATTTTTGATAGATTTTTTAGACTTTTAAGTTTTAGGCAACTCTTTGGTCGCTCTCCCGCTTTCATAGCGTATTCAAATAACCTTAAAATAAAGAAATGTTCATTAATTTCATTTGTGTAGTATGAATTTATTAATTAATTAATTGCGAATTTATTTCGAAACCTAGTGTCGCCGGTCTTCTCCCACCTAAATAATTACTACATAAACAAAAGTAATAATTATGACACACAACCGCATATTTTACCACGCACACCAATGACCTATTAATAAAAGACGAGTTCCTCAAGCAAAACTTTGGCAAGACGAAAACGAGGTAATTACCTTATTCCCGCTCAGTCATGCACTCTCCAGTGTCGAGAGCAGTCCGTATCGCTTGTAGGTATTTTCGGTTAACATTGTGATGTGAACAGAAGGACAAGAACAAAATTAAAAATTTTGATTAACCCCCGACTACCTTAAATTTGTTATCTGTAGAACATTCTACTAGTCAAGCCCTTTCATTTGATACCTATATTAAGGGAATTGTGAAAAAGGAAATGTAATTCGCCATTTTGTGGTAGCGGCCATCTTGGATTTGAAATTTGTCATAGTGCAAAGTATTCTACTAATCAAGCCCTTTCATTTGATACCCATATTGAGGCAGTAGTGAAAAATATTATATAATTCGCCATTTTGTGGTGGCGGCCATCTTGGATTTGAAATTTGTTATAGTGTTTAGTACTCTACTAGTCAAGCCCTTTCATTTGATACCCATATTGAGGTAGGTTGTGAAGAAATATTTTGTCCGCCATTTTGTGGAGGCGGCCATTTTGAATCGATATTAACCAAACATAGCTAAGAACACCCGCACGGATATTAACTTTCAAATAAAAAAAACCGCATCGAAATCGGCCCATCCGTTTGAGCTCTACGGTGCCACAGACAGACACACACACAGACAGACAGACAGACAGACAGACAGACCGACAGACAGACAGACATCGACGTCAAACTTATAACACCCCTTTTTTTTGTCGGGGGTTAAAAAATGCCATCCTATGTTTTTAGACATTGTAAAAATTATACTGCAACTGTTAAAGAGAAAAATGTTTCATTTCATGCGTAAGTAACACTGTTATTATTTTTCAAATTATTTGTTGTTTAATTTAGTTGTTTATTCCTATGAATGGATAGAGCGAGATGGATATAGTCAGATTAGAACGAGAGTGTAAAAGAGAATCGGCCTTCTAACTAAATCGACTTTCGCTTTGCTATTGCGGTCTCTATCATTTCAACCGGAAACAAAAAGAGAGAAATTTCAAAGCTAAGACATGTTTCGTTCGGCGGTAAACCTCCCGATTAGTGTCATGGCAGTAGATTGTGTTGTGGTATGATGCTGTTTGCTAAACCTATATCTTTTCCTTTCCAACTACCGATATTCTGGATATGTTGTCTCTTTCTTCCGCGTGATATTTATTAATACAAATGAAAGTGTAGGTATATGTGTATGTGTGCAAGTTCCGCTGTGATTTATTGCATGATTGTTAGACTATAACGCTTCTATTTGTAATACTTCGTTGACGCACACTAAGAATTACGATTGCGCTCTTTATGATAACATACATAAAATGGGCGGGATATTTCCGTATAAACAATACCTCATGTCTATGTAGAAGGAGTTACTCAACGAATAACAATATTGAATATTCATAGTGTTATTGTTATTAAGTACAAAAAAGTTAGATAGGTACGAGATGCGACATTATACAAGACGCGCTTGCACACGAGCGGCGTGGCGTGGCGAGCGACACCCGTGCGAGCGAGAGACCGCATCGTGTTGTCTCCTCCTCGGCCCACGCGGCTGTGCGTGTGCTGTGAGTGTGAGTGAATCAAGTCGCGCGCGACTCGCGACCGGGCCTGCATGACTACTAATTAGTAATTACTAACGGTCATAATCGAGACATTCTCATAATCGAATGATTTCATTAGTATATCTCATAATCGCCCACCGCTAGTGAGTAGATTTGTCAAACTAAATCTGGTCACACTGTTTTTGTAGGTTATTCATAATAATAACTTATTATTATTACGGTTTTGGTAAAGGATCGACAAGAAACTGTGAAAAACGCTAAAATGTAAATGTTAGGAATTATATGGTCACAAAAAAAGTACACACACACTTGAAACGGAATGAAAATGTCACTTTTACGGCCATTTTTCCGAACATCGTCCGTCTAAACTTTCATTTAGTGAAAAGTCCATTGTGCATAGCTGTACAAAAAATCGAATGCGGCGAAGCGATTTTCTCAGGAATGACTGAACCGATTTCAATCTTTCACCGTTGGATATGTACGGGATCCCGATGAGTGCTATGTAATGTACCACGGGCAAAGCCGGGGCGGACATCTAGTATATATAAATAGCTCATTAAAGGACAATGCCCACGTCCTATACATTGAAAGCCCTGTCAAATTTTTTTTGATACTGAAAGTATGCAAGGATTAATAGTGTCTAAGTAAGTAGAATTATTAATATGCTTCTAAAAACGTCTGCTGTCGGTGTTTTTCATTTCCCAAATACCAAAAATGAGCTGTTGGTTTTATCACTGAAAACGTTTTTCATAACAGAATAAATAGGAATAATAGTAGTTCTCACTACCAACTGATTACCATGAAATAGTTCTCGGATGGAATTTTCATAGTTTCACAGTAGGTAGGCCAGTAGGCTTAAAGTAACAAGCTCAGTGCAGGGCTAGGTCTGATGATTTGGACTCATGTCATCATGTTCCAATAATTTGTGAAACTGTGTTGTTATAGGCAAGCATATTATGTTTGCTTACCATCAAGCACATTATTTCTTGGTCATCCTGTCATTTTATACTAAAAAAAAAAATACTTAAATCAGTGTAGATAATATCTTTCCACTGAATCTATATTCAAACCAATGCAAGAGAGGATAAATAAAAGACATAGTTTGCAATAATATACATTTACATTTAATAATAATGTAATGTAACTATTTAGTCCAAAACTGCTCCATAGCCCAAGAACCCTGCTGGTGGATTTATGTGGTGGTCCTGGTATCTGGCCCATCCTAGGTATCTCACTTAAGACTCTCCACAATGCAAGTACAGCAGTACTGAGGGAAGGCCTCTGCTGTCCATATCATTTTCAATTAAATATACATAAAAGTTCTTCACATCCGTTGTTTTTGCTTGAGCAGCAGTCAGCTGGTGCCTGTGTTCTAAAAGTAATTCAGGGGGTTTGAAATTGGTAATTGCATAGGTTTTGTGGCAAGTTAGCGCTATCCTGGAATTCCCTGTCTACTATGAACACTTAATTTGCATGGAAATACAGTCACAGAAGGGAATATCTTAATTCTGATACAAATATTTTCTTCATTATTTTTTGTATTCGAGATCGTGGCCTAAAAAGGTCCGTATCAATCGATGATGTTCATCGGACAATACAAGAGTATATTATGGTTTTATTGGATTACCATATTTATGTAAGTCTTAATAATAAGGAGCTTTGACTCACATAATTCCCAGTTTTGTTTAAACCAATATAGATTCCATCACAAATATATGATGTTGTTGTCCGAAGAGGAATTAAGTAGTTGTGACAGGTTTCTGGACATTTTTTTAATAGTTTGCCTTAGCATCTGTCCTAATATATAATATGCACTTCAACGAATCCTCATATTTCTGCAAAGAAGTTAAAAAAAATGTCATCTTCCTGGAGCAATCTGTTTTGAACAATCGGAATAATTCTGGTAATCGTCCACACTTCAGCATACTTAGAAGACCGCGAGGAGAGGGCCCCTCACCTCGCACATTAACATTAATTAAACTATGTTCGTCAAGTTGAGATCTTTTGTCTTATGCTGCAGTTATTGCACAGTATTTGCTGGGATCCTTCCGTCGTACGTAGTTTGAGGTGGTAAACAATGTACAAACTATTACACTGCTTAAGAGGCTTAAGAAAACAACCAAACTAGTGGTAGGTAATCAAAGAATAAAGAAAACGTAGAAAACAATTCAATTAATTAATTCATTTTGTTTGTTTATTTTTTAATTTTTTTATTTGACATCACAGACTAAGTAGATGTTTCACATTGACCAATTTGAGATAAACGTTCCGTTTCACGATTGCGAGCCAACTTCTTCCTCAGTTACATTTCTATAAAAAGCTTTGATAGTTTTCTTGTCATCATGTTTAATTATACACGTTATTAAAATATGTAGTAAGTAGTAATTGAACGACATTGTGAAAGAAATTGGTAAACATAACATCCATATTTAATTTCAATTTATCGAGGATCACTAAAACGAAACATAAGTACCGATTCGTTATTGCAATATTTTCCAATTTCAGCGTTGTTGGTAAATGATAAGTTTAATGTATACAAATGCAAATAATTTTTTTTTTTGCAATGTCAGAAAGTTACATAACTTCTCATTTGGGTACAACAAAAAATCACCGATTTTTTAGTATATAACTCATATGTGTTTATGACAACTGCTTAGACGGGGAAAAAATGGACACTATCCTTTAAGTTTACTAAAAAGTCAGTCATTTCACATATTTAATAATAAAAAATTAATTTAAGTGCTACACAACAAAACAAAGCTGTACTTAATAATTAATATTAATAAAAATTGTTTATATGTTACTGTTGTGTTCCATGAACCAACCACCTAAGTTATTTTTGTATTAATGTTTTAAACTTATGCGTACCACATATTTAATAAACATATAATTATAAAATAATAGAAATAAGAAAAAAGGTTGGAAAAGGACTTATTGGAATATATTTAAGCTTGTTATGTGACGAAAATCTAAAAGAGCAAGCAGAGCAGCTTACAACAAACTATCTTCTAAAACAAATAATGCTGGTCTGTCATATTGAGAGTGACATTGATTTATTGTATACATTTTCTTCACCTCTATTTGGAACGAAGTATAAGCAAGTTAGCGGGTAAGCATGTGTGAAGTGACCGTTCATTGTGGAAATCTAAGGGGAAGTGAATGGCACTGGTTGTACACTTTTTTACCCCCGACCAAAAAACAGGGTGTTATAAGTTTGATGTTGATGTATGTCTATCGGTTCACTTATGTTTCACAAACTTTTTTTTGCAAAACATCATTTTTAACCAACTAGGTAATCGTATATCATTGCAAAAACTTTACATTATAAAAATGTTTCATTTTAAAAACAACGTTTTCGATAATATTTATTTAAAAAATGTCTAATATGAACAAATGTTTCATTTTAAAAAGCATCTGTAGGTGTTGCTGGTACTGGAGATGGAAATGACGTCCTACACATCATTTACTATGGAGGTTGTTACGTGTCGCTATGCTTGGCCTTGTATGGCTCGCTCCACTCAGGACCTCCATTGTGCTTCTAGGTCCAGCACTGTTTAATACACTCTAGGGGTAGTAACGACAAGACTAGGTGGAGTTGGAGTGCCTCTGAATCGGCTCTGGGTCCTAACTCACCTAACTGGTCCGATGAATAAAAAATGTTAAATGTTTTTTTTTTCAATTTAAGTTGTTATGTAACTAAAATATAAATTGAATTGTTTGTCACACAACACTTGGTAAAATCTGGGTGATCCCTAAAAAGAGTAGAGAGATCAGCCGGGTGTGCCAATTCGAACCATGACTTCAACATCTTTATGACATTGGCATCTAGCTTTGCCATGAGAGTTTTACCGATGTCATAAACCCTATTTGTCGTAAACCCTATTTTTATAAACGTAATTTTTTAATTAAATGTTATTTGATGCCTAGCCCATATCCACGCCGTTACTATTGTTTAAAAATACTAATAGTGTTAATGAAAACTATAGTAATGAAGCAAGTGTTTCAGACTTGTAAGTATAGTGGAGTTTACACTCCAAAGTAGACCGAACTAGACTAAAAAGTAGGCGAGTTCTTTTGAGAGATCTAATCGTTTTAGTTAACAATCCTATGCTATCTTCCGTTGGCTATCAAGTTGGTGAACCTTCGGCCATGCGACCTTCGCTCTGGCCATTTACCCTATCATTTAACGTCTCCAGTCCAATTTAAACGTTTGGTACTTGGACGACAAAACTTTGAGTGGCGATGTGAATAATGTTCAACTGAATTCAATTTACAAAAAACGAAAAGATCACCTTTTCAATAATTTTGGTACAAACCAACGTGACAACAACCTACGACGGTTTTGTCTCGTTGGTTTGTATGCGACACGCGTCCAGACAAAGATTGGATGACAAACAAATTGGATGATCTGGCCCCCCAACATCAAATCAGTTGACAAAAATTCTCTGCACCTCCTGTGTTCACCGATATTAAATGACCAGTTACCACCTTTTGTATAATATTCAAATTTCACGGAAACCTCTGATAGATTACTCAAAGTAAACACACTCTTTCAATTATTCGGCATAGTCTCTTTATTCAGATAACAATAAAACATGGTAAAAACCTTTCTACAACAAGACGAAAATGACGGTTACAAAGTGCACGCTATGAATTTAGAAATGCAAAGTGAGTGGTTAACCATAGGTGAGTTCTGTATCCCATTAGCTCTAAAGTGGCGCACCTTGATCTATGACTGGTCTCCTGCCTTATTAAAATTTTATCTAAATGCATCCCAAATGACCCTCCCTGACCAGAGTAACTTGGTAAGGTGGGGAAAAGCCTCTGAAAAATGTTGCTATACTTGTGGAGAGGCGATATGTACAGCAAGGCACATATTGGTGGGATGCAAGGTGCTCCTTAAAGGGGGTCATTACTCACGGCGCCATGACAGAGTACTTGAAATCATGTGTGAAGCCATGAGCCTTTCAGTAGCTAGAGCCCAAAAGGGTTTGACGACAAACAAAAGACAAATTAACTTTGTAAAAGAAGGCTCAACTTCAAACTCCAGGAACAAGCCTTACTCAATCCTGGGTACAGCACCTGATTGGACTATTTTAATGGACACGTATGAAAAGCACTACAAAATCCCAGAGGATGTGGGTGTTTCGTCATCCAGACCGGACATTTTCGAAAACCGGACCGGACGAAACGCATAGTCCTTGTAGAACTTATCGTACCGTGGGAAACTAATATACCTAAAGACCACGCGATGAAACAAAATAAGTATTACGACCTCCTAAACGAATTAACAAAAAACGGCTATGTAGTTAGTTTATACACTGTAGAAGTGGGAGCGAGAGGTATACCAGCAAAATCTCTCTATAACCTGCTGAAAGACCTTGGCTTATCCAGAAGTGCAGTAAGTTCTATATTAGAACGAGTATCTAAAGCTGCATTAGTGGGCTCATATCAGATTTGGCTGGGCAGGGAGAGAAAGATGAGTAGTGAAGGTGAGTGTTGATGTACGTCAGAAAGGGGCCCCTTAAACCTACGCCCGAGTCACAAGTCTCGAGAACTACTCAGTTTTTTCTCTCTGCCACACGATGGACCAGGCACCCGCACGGTGAATCCATGGAATGCTAAGAAAATCGTCTCCCCTCTCAGTTGCATGCAAAATCAAAATATCATATCATAATTCATAGGATGGAAATAGTAATAACAAGAAATCCTTGTTTAATATATAATCGGTGTAATAATAAATTATTTCAACATAATGTTTATCATATGCGAAGATTTCCGAAGCTAAGACAACAATATTGGGATTTTTTTCTTAAGACTGGCAACATTACACACACACCAACGTGAGTAATTTGACAATTTTGATGAGCACTGTCATGCACAAATATCTAATTACTGACCTCAAAGCTTCGTCCATGAAGGTTCTATCTGTGTTTTAAATATTAATAAGAAACTTTTCGTGAGCTTAAAAACTGAAAAAAGAATATAGAAGAAAAGACCGTTTTTTGGATGAGCCTTTTATAATTCAACCATGCTCCGGGAGTGAACAAAGCAGCGATGAGGATTCTCTAAGTGAAGATGATGAGACTCATATCATTTTCAACCTCACAACAAATTTCATGGAGAACTTAATTACAGCAACAAGATTTGAAGAATTGTTTTTGTGATTAGCATTCATTTGTTTATTTTCGTGCAATTATTGTAGTTCCAAATATTTTTGTTGTGATAGAGTTTATTTAAGCTCCCCCAAACCAAAGGAGATTTTGTCGTCGGGTATCGACACCCATACCCCCCCTGACAACGTCATCTAAAACCGAAATAAGCCTTGTACAATTATACACTCAGAATATACATTTTTCAAACCTGGATTCACGATTATTATATTATATATTAAGCCATAGCTCTTAGTTATTAAAAAGAGACTATTTTTGTTACAAAGCCTCTAGAAATTAATTTTTTTTTTTGTTTTATCATCACAAATTTATTTTATTTCGATCTAATACTCCAAACACAGTATAAATATGGATAAAATAGACTTTAAAAAGATGTTCTCTATATACAGATAGAATGAAGTTTGGGGTGCAGGAAACCCCACTAGTGCAGGACGCAACTTTTACCCCAAGTGGTTTACAGAAGGTTAAAGTGGTTTTAGCATGGTAAAAACCTTTCTACAACAAGACGAAAATGACGGTTACAAAGTGCACTCTATTAATTTAGAAATGCAAAGTGATCTATGACTGGTCCCCTGCCTTATTAAAATTTTATCTAAATGCATCCCAAATGACCCTCCCTAACCAGAGTAACTTGGTAAGGTGGGGAAAAGCCTCTGAAAAATGTTGCTATACTTGTGGAGAGGCGATATGTACAGCAAGGCACATATTGGTGGGATGCAAGGTGCTCCTTAACACGTTAATTGCATTATGAGGTCGAACAAACCACATGCGTGGCTTCTCGCAAGTGCGGCAGTCAAAATTGCGTTCTCTCACTCTATGCGGGAGGCGATCATTTTAACATTTCTATGAGTATAAAAGAGATAAATATTTAAATTTGCTTCTCTTACAAAGCCTAGCCTAATAGCTATGTTAAAGTAACATGAGGTCAAAGAAGCCTCAACCGCACTGAGTATTAATTAGTTACGTACAGTGCGGAGTGAGGTATATCTGTCTCAAAAATTGTAGGCCTCATAGCCGCACGAAGTGAGACGCGGGCGGCGGGGCTCTCGCGCATCCTAGCTTAGTGACGTGATAAGTATCGATACGGAAGCACGCTGCTTACCCTCGACTATCTCGGATTTGTAATTTGTACAACATTCTACTAATCAAGCTCTTTTATTGACTATTGTGGAATGTTTAGGTGTTGAATATAAGTATATCATATACCCATATTGAGGAATGACACACCCATACCTCAATATGGGTATCACATTTGATACCCATGTTGAGGGAGTAGTGAAAAAAGAAATGCAATTCGCCATTTTGTGGTGGCGGCCATCTTGGATTTGAATTTGTTATACTGTATAGTATTTTATTATTTCCCTTTCATTTGATACCCATATTGAGAATGGTTGTGAAGAAATATTTTGTGGAGGCGACCATCTTGAATCGATATTAACCAAACATAGCTAAGAACATCCGCACGAATATTAACCTTCAAATAAAAAACCCTATCGAAATCAGCCCATCCGTTTGCGCTCTACGGTGCCACAGACAGACACACACACAGACAGACAGACAGACAGACGACATCGACGTCAAACTTATAACACCCATTTTTTTTTTGTTAGGGCTTAAAAAGTTGTTAAACGAAAGCGGTGCATAGGTTGCTGCGAATTTAAGACTGTAAAAGTTTATTTTTAATAACTGACGTTAAACAGCTCACAGTCTGTAAAGAAACTAAAAATTGCTACTTTTGTGTCCGATGTAATAAATCCTTCTGCCTGCCCTGTTTTAATCAAAAACATTTTGAGTAAATAAATTGGTTTAATATCGTAACTGCAATTCTCTTTTATTCCCAACTCTAGTTGAGACGCTCATAGAACTGTCTTTCAGTGCGATGTGAGGCAGAATAGATGTCATTTATATTTTTTTAATTTATTCAATATCTAAATGTCATAACTGTGGGCGAAGCAGGATTCAATTTTGATTCATCTTTAAGTTATTAATGGTAAAGTTTCAAGCAATTATTTTCACAATTATGTGTAAATATTGAAGGTGTTTTAGGAAACAATTTTGTGAGGCTTAAAAGATCCCAGACGCACTGGAAAGTTGGGCGACTTTGCCTCGAAAAGACCTCATACGCACTAGCTGAAAGCCTACGAAAAATGGCCTCGCAGTGACCGTGTTAATGGGGGTCATTACTCACGGCGTCATGACAGAGTACTTGAAATCATACGTGAAGCCATGAGCCTTTCAGTAGCTAGAGCCCAAAAGGGATTGACGACAAACAAAAGACAAATTAACTTTGTAAAAGAAGGCTCAACTTCAAACTCCAGGAACAAGCCTTACTCAATCCTGGGTACAGCACCTGATTGGACTATTTTAATGGACACGTATGAAAAGCACTACAAAATCCCAGAGGATGTGGGTGTTTCGTCATCCAGACGGACATTTTCCTTTTTCTAGAGCTACGAAACGCATAGTCCTTGTAGAACTTACTGTACCGTGGGAAACTAATATACCTAAAGACCACGCGATGAAACAAAATAAGTATTACGACCTCCTAAATGAATTAACAAAAAACGGCTATGTGGTTAGTTTATACGCTGTAGAAGTGGGAGCGAGAGGTATACCAGCAAAATCTCTCTATAACCTACTGAAAGACCTTGGCTAATCCAGAAGTGCAGTAAGTTCTATACTGGAACGAGTATCTAAAGCTGCACTAGTAGGCTCATATCAGATTTGGCTGGGCAGGGAGAGATAAACGAGTAGTGAAGGTGAGTGTTGATGTACGTCAGAAAGGGGCCCCTTAAACCTACGCCCGAGTCACAAGTCTCAGGAACTACTCGAGTTTTTCTCTCTCTACCACATGATGGACCCGGCACCCGCACGGTGAATCCATGGAATGCTAAGAAGATTGTCTCTGATATAAGGACAAAAAGTAAAACAGCAAATAAGAGCAAACATTTTGCATAAGTGGCTTTTCCCAAAGTAAATGTTATCAATCAGGTCAAAAGCAAAAACAATGTTTATTATACACTAGAGGTCCAGCTCAGCTTCGCCCGTGATTTATAGTAATAGCCTATAGCACTTGGGGTCACGCATATATGCAGCGATGAAAGAACTTTTAAAATTGCTCCAGAAATTACTGAGATGAGAGCGTTCAAACAAACTCTTCATCTTTATAATATTAGTCTAGATTGAAGATCATAACTCTTTTTCAAAAGGTGCATAATTATGAATTAGGAAAGATTTTTTTACATTGGTCTAGTAGTACCCAAGATTACAATTTCAGTTTTATAATATTAGTATAGATGAATTTGTTTTTAAAAATTAAACAACTCCAATCTGGACAAGGTGCACAATCACAGTATTATACATTATACACTACATAATTATACAATCTTGGTGTCTTTATGGCAACAATAGATTTATTTTGGGTAAACTGCATTTTATTTAATATCAGTTGAGATGTCCAACAAAAGGCTATAATGACTACAAAAATATTTATAAGAAACTAATAACACCTGTAGGTGGAAAGTTCCTGCTATCAAATTTTTTGTTTGGAATCATGTTCTCTAGTGGTCTAGTCTAAACAACATATTTGTAAGTAGATGGAGGACCAACTGTTAAAAAACTTTGGATTTATAATTATTATATTATATTTTTATCATAATTAATTAGTTTACAGATGAACACTACTAGTTATGATGTGTTATTGCTAAAGAATTTTGATTATTTCTTGCAACTTTCACATAAACAATTTGTGAATGCATAATTTATTCTATTTTCAAGAGAAAGCCGGCAGATATATGCTGATGGCAGCGGCGACCATACATAACAAGCACTTGCAGTGTGCTTTTTTACAAAATTTTAAAAGATACAATATCGGATGACCCATTTGCGTGACAAATATTCCTTGGATAACTTATACCATAACAAGGTCCGCCTACACGCGATTCCACCGTCGTATAAGACACCTTATTCAAACCCGACGTATACACCTGTTTTTCATAGGATGAATTGAAACAACGATAGTGAAGACACAAGATTTTTTACAGTTACAATAAATAGTTTAATTTTAAATTGCACTACGTAGGTAAGTATTAAATTTTTACCTTGTTTCTGCTACTCTTCTTTACGCAATATTCAAAGAAAACCAAAACCAAAAACCATTTAGGCGGCAGATGGTTAAACAACAGCATTTAAAGTAAATATAATTAACGGCACACTTTGACACCTTATTTAACAATTTACGAGATAGAAACAATTTTTATAACGAATCGACAAACGGGAGAGAGTTTTTGCTTGCTCGCAAAGAGAATGTAATATACTACGTATCGCTGAAAATTAATGTTGCCATCTCATATCAACGAAAAGGAACTTAATGAACTTAATCGCTGGCGACTAGCCTCCACAGACCAAGTAGAGAGATACACTCTAGCCTCGCTATAACAAAACTTTGGTATTGGATTTGAAATCAACAACCGATAAAATAGAAAATAGTCTAAGACAACATCGAAGACATCGACGTCGAAAGTCGGTAGCGGCCAGTTTCCGAGGCTCAGCGCGAACCGAAGCCTAGAGTAACTTCCATACTCTGGAAAATTTCGACAATATCTATGGAATTTACGTTGCTGAATTCATTCGCACAGCTTACGTTCGTTTTCTTGTGCTTCGTTTCTTTCACAACGTAATTTGCGAATGTAATTATGACAAACTAAATACTTCAACTCATGGTTGAATGGTATCACAGACTAAGTAGAGAGATACACTAATGGGATGGCTTTTCTTGGGGTTTAGCCTCACAATTTCGCCAATGTCACGTATAAATATAATAGTACTAGTGATAAGTGTGTATAATATAATAGTAATAGTGATAAGAAGTACTAGTGATGTTCCTTAAGTATCGATAAATTTTATACATATCAGGTCGATAGCAGAAATAATAACGAACGTTGAAGTGGTAAAAATGTCTTACCGTTTCCTACAAGATTAAATCATTCATTGACAAGTTTTTAGCTAAACATTACCAGTACTACTTATTTTAAAATTCATGTATATGTGTATATGTCGAAGCCAAACATCTTAAAGTCAACAAAGTCAAAGTCAAAGTACTTTATTCATAAATGTACAATTTACACGTCAATTAATAAAAAATTAAAACAAAAGAAAGAGCATACAAATTGTATACATTTTCAAAGTTTAAAACTACTACTTTACTGTATTACAATAATTATTGTACAGAAAACTGTTAAGCATTATACGAGTATAATGTCTTTATGGCAATTGTACTAACCTATGTCAAATTTATTTATTTACATTTTTATGGGAACTTTGCCATCACTCTCTAAAAATTCGCTGTAACTATAAAAAGTTTGATCGATAAGCCAGCACTTTGATCTGTTTTTGAAGCTGCCGAAACTTGGGGCCGATAAAACTATTTTGGGAAGAGCGTTATAAACTTCCGGACCCATAATGTGAGTTAACTTCTGTGACCTCGTGAGAGAGTGTGGTATAACATCCAGCTTGTCGGCGTTGTGTATGTTGCGAGAATGTCTCTCTCCTCGCGTGTTGTACGATTCTAGATTATTTTTGACATACACAGCCACTTGATAGATCAAGATAGCAGGTAAAGTAAGTATACCGAGCTCCTTGAAATATGGTCTGACGGATGTACATTGCGATACGCCAACAATGGCACGTACGGCACGTTTTGGGCGCGGAACGCACGCTTCCAGTCGGCAGCGCGCGTATAGCTCGGCGCCGTATTGTAACCGTGAATGCACTGTGGCGAAGTAACATGCACGTGACACTTCCGTAGACACCACTCGGGATACTCGTCTTAGCGCAAAGCACGCACTGCTAACTTTAGCACACATCAAGTTGATGTGATGTTCCCACGTCATGCTGCGATCAATCTCGAACCCCAAAAATGCGGTGTTCTGTACCTGCTCAATCCTAACACCATTTAGCGAGACTTTTAGCGGTTTTGTATGGTGTCCCGACAGACAAAAGTGAATATAGTGTGTCTTTTTGAATTTAGCATAAAACCGTTGGCGCTAAACCATGAATTTAAGCCGTTTATTACAAAATTTAATTTCTCTTCTAATTCCTCTATTGAAAGAGCTGTGACTACGGCAGCCACGTCATCCGCATACATGAATATGGCTGCACCCTTCACGGCTTCGGGTAGATCGTTTAGTAGGAGAGAAAACATAATATTAGAGACTGACGAACCCTGCGGTACTCCCATAGACGAAGGCAACGGGTCTGATTTATTCTCGCCATCGCCAGCATCCACTACTTGAGAGCGGCCTCGTAACATGTCAGTCAATACCTCGTATGATTTCCCAGCTATGCCATAGTGTTTCAGCTTTAAAGCTAAGGTCTCATGGTCTGCAACATCGAAGGCCTTGGATAAGTCACAGCATAAGACGGCTACTTGCTCTTTACGTTCACGGGCAGCCAACACGCTACAAACTAAAACTTGTTGTTTGCCGATGCCACTTTTACAGTTTGGGGAGTTTCGGTAGTAGAAATTGAGCTGCAGAAACTGGAATTGAATGACCAAGCTAGACAAGTAATGAAATGAAATGAAATATTATACTTGTATTTTGTATATGTTTCGGCAATTTGCTGTACAACTGCTTGATACACCGGCGTGTAATACATTACCCAAAAACTTGGTTGATGACGACAACAAACAAACTTATAGTTGCGTTTTGGGTTTTGGCGGGAAAAAATTTTTTTCGTGTTTTAATTTGGGAAGGTATACCGATAAATTTGTGTTTAATGGCGTCTACTTGAACTGGTCTTTATTTTGATATAACCCACATTAAAGTTAGTGTTCATTTAAATAACAAAATCGTAAAATTAAAAAAAAACAAAAATCAAAATTTTTGGCGGGAAAATGGTCCCGAAGTATTGAAAAAAAATAAAATATAAATAATTTGTGCAATAGAATACAGTTTTTTTGGTGTTTCGAGTTTGTTATTTCGTATACAACACATTTAACCCATAAACCCACTGTCTCACTTATAAATTATTAAAGTAATAGTTGTTAGACTACTTGAGAAGTCGCAAAATTTTTTACTCAAGTGTCAAAAATGTTAGTTTACATTTTAAGTACATTAATTATAAATAAATGATACGCTAGAAGCGTCATGAAACGCTCTTGAGAGTAAATGGCTCAAACGGGTAAAAGTAAGGCGCCACTTCATATGCCGAAACATAAACACCGCACTTATGTAACCTGACACCCGTTTTCCCGCCAAATTAGTAAACGCGAAGAGCGGGCAGTGTATCAAGCACAGACTAAGTAGTACACTGTATCAAGCGGACAATTGTAGGCCTATGACCTCAACCAACTTTTTATATATTGCTAGTATGTGTCGGGTCGGTTCAAAAATATCCATGTCAAAGGTCAAAGTTATTTTGCTAGATGTTTGATCAAATAACTGAAAATCATTTAGGCCGTTAATTACACGGTACTGTTTAGCTGAGTGGCAGTTGGCTGCGACCTGCAACACATATAAATACACAAATGTTAAATTTATTACTAAATATAGCCTGACCATACCATGAATCTCGGCCAGATTATGTGCCACAGTACGTTAAATAGGAAAATAGTAATTTATTTAATTTGATTACATTTCAGGTGCAAGCAATGGGTTAAAGCGCAGTGAAGATTTTGTACAATATTGTTTCGTTAGAGAAATTATACACTTGAAAGTAAATTATTATAAGTAAATTATATTAAATGGTGCGGGAACATCACTCCACTACTTTATCCTTTGAGTCTGCATAGTTTTCATGCTTGGTAATGTTTTCAAATGTTTCAAATCGGGATTACCAAGTATGCCAGAGCGAGAAAAAAAAATTGGTTGCCTGTAAAGTACGGGCGGTAAATACGGGCGAAAGTTTTACGTGACAACGATTTTGAGTGGTAAAATAATTTTACGGAAGGGACGCGTGCCTTTCACTTTTTATGTCTGTCTCTCTCGCTCTTAGGCGGGCTAACCATGCCCGAGTGGAAGGGACGCGTGCCTCTCACTCGCTCTCGTTATGAGCGCATAACGTGAGCGGAGCGTAACGCAGTTTCTTGAAGTGTCACCCGGCAAACCAATTTATAAGACGTTGTCACGTCAAAAGACAGCTGCTGCTTTTTTTGTAATAAACACATTTTTTATGATATTTCAACAGAAAGCTTTTCATTTCAATTCGAGTCTATATTTAAGTCTGATGTTGTATATCTTATGAATGTCTAACAAACAACGTAGGACTCAAATATGGACTCCATCCTGTTTTTGGCACAATATTTGTTTAATTAGTACTGAGCCCACTTTTTGGTCGTCATTTTTGTCGATGTCGATCTATATCGATAAAATACTAAACTACACTACAACCACAGACTACAGCAAAAAAATCTGTTAGGTTGGCTGATTTCGACATGTAATTACCTGACTATTGGTATAGGCGAGACAAAGGTTTGTTCCTAGTGCCGCCTCTTACGTAGTATATTTGTCGCAGCCGGATCGTATAATTCGCCATATTACATTACGGCTAGCCGTTTTGAAAAACAGGGCCGTTTTGTAAAGCGGCGGTTTGACGATTAGCCAGAATGTCCTAGTGTCCTGGGAATGCTTCTGGTAAATGGTTTCGGTAGAGAAAGTTTCAGTCGCCTCATGGTGGACGAAGCTCTCATGAACCATTTTGGAGCCATTGTGTTGGCTTCAAGGCTGTCTGGTGTTGGTGAAATTGTCCTCATTGGAGAAGTCAATCAGTTGCCTTAAATCGACAGGGAAAATCTCTTAGAAATGAGGTATCATCACCCGAACCTGGTAACAGCCAGGAGTTGCTCTGCACTCATCGAAACTCAATGGACGTCGCATATGCGCTGAGGGAAATATACTCCGGTATGTACTCCTCAGCGCCCCGTATAAAGTCCCTAGAGCAGAGAAGATATAAGGGAGCGCAAATACCCAACAACCTACCAAACACCCTCTTTTTAGCTCACACTCAAGAGAAGAAGGAGACCTTGACAAACCAGGGTTATGGGTCAGGCGCCGGGTCACGCATCCTTACCATCCATGAAGCTCAGGGACTAACATACGAGTCGGTAATCGAAATCAAAACCAAGGCAAACATGAAGCTGCACAAGAGCGTACCCCATGCGGTTGTTGCGATCTCACGGCACACGAGGACCTTCACATACTACGCTGACGACACCGACGACGCCATCGGTCGGTTCGTGCGGCGAGCGTGGGCTGATCCCCGAAGGCCATCCGAGATTTCAACCTACAGATGGCCATCAGGGACAGAAATGCGGCCGTTATGGAGGTTCTGGGCCGGGAGGAGGCAGCTTAGCCAAATGGCAAAAGGCAATTAGGCAAACACTCGATGTCGAGTCGATTACTAGCGGAATCCCAACTGGTAGTGATCAGCTCTACAGACGAACACTAGAATTAGATTTTAAATGTACCCAACTCCCTTCTATTTTCCTCTTCTTCTCCTTATCCAAGAAATGTGTAAAAAAATAAATATATAATTGTAATGACAAAGATCACGGACCCCGAAGTCTATGGAGTGGTTAATTTAAATAAAAATAAAAAAACGATTAGCCAGATTGAAAGCGGCTGGTTAAAATACAGCCGGAATGTATTCGACGCCATACGTCATTCAAAACGGGTAGGCGTAATGTTATAAAGAGAAAGATTAGCCGCCGCTTTGACAATTTTTAGTTCCGATTCTTCTCATTGCGCTGTCTGACATAACAACAACCATGGCGTTGAAAACAGTACGTGTGTTGCTAAATGGCTAAGGTGACTGTGGACACTGGTGTTCGGCAGAATCCTACACAATAGTATTGGGGTGTTTTTACCACCGTCTACCTTGCTAAGACTAAATCGGACCGGGTAGGTTAGAAAGGACTCAGATCCGACTCGGAGCACCCCGACTCCACCTAGTCTTGTCGCTACTACCACTAGAGTGTATATAATAAATGCGGGAGCCAGAAGGAGCGTAGGCCGAGTATGGAGAAGCAACACTCAGGGCTGACGGCAGAGCTTTTGGCGGGAATCAAATCTCAATGATAGACCCTTGTCTAAGTGCACCATATTTCTTAGGTGTACCATCACCAATATCAAGTTAGGGGCTTCCAAGTTTTATCTGAGAGGTAAGATGTTTAAAAAAAAGTGTACGAGATATGGCAACAGATAAACTGTAGGCTTTTTCTGAAAAAAATAATTTTCATTGTTTATTTTGTAAGTATGATCACCCTACAATTTAAGCAGTAGTACAATGCGGCTAAACGTTGGTCGCCGTATTGAGGAACGTATCGCAATGACAATGCGGCTAATCGTTGAACCGCCGCTTTACAAAACGGCCCTGTTTTTCAAAACGGCTATCCGTAATGTAATACAGCGATATTATACGATCCGGCTGCGACATATTATATCATATTCTCTTTGTGGATTGTGAATCACTACGCAGAGCTATTTCCAGCACATCATATTTATCGGAAGCTAATACGGAACGTAACCCACAATTTCACAGTTAGCCACGAGCATCTGTCAGTCCTGTAAATGTCATGAAATGAATGTGTCAAGAACTTAATTGCGGTTGGCTACATTTGTGGTTAAAAGAATTCTTTTTTGTTGTTCGTTTTTGGGAATAAAATTATTTTTGATACAAAATGGAAGAAGAACCGGATAATCTATTGATGGAAGAAAATTATTACCAACTGCTAAATGTGTCCAAAACGGTAAATGTTGCATCACTTAAATGTTTACTATCAGCACCATCCTTATTTTAGATTTTATCATTATTATGTAACCTATAAATGCTGTTTTATCGGTATAATTCCTTAAGTTATATATTTATATATATTCCATAATATAAGGTAAACATTCGAACTTCGTTCACATAAAATTTGAGGTTATTATTTGTGGGTCACGAATGCATGTGCATTAGTGATAATTAATTACACTGCTCCTACAAACTTACTCTCATTACAAACTTGAATGAAAACACTCCTTAATTTACTTATTTCTATGTTTAATTATATTTAGTACTAATCATGTCTACAAGGAACATACTGTTTTCAGGTTACCAAGCTATCTAATTTTCTTTAGTTCTGATTATTATTGTTATAATTTAAGTAGTAATTTAGAGAAATTAAAATTTAATAACGCTTATCTAATTCACCGAAGTATCTGATATTAGTAATCATAGTACATTTTATGGTATGGTATTTTCATGGGAGAAAATTAATGACATTGAATAGATTATCAAAATCATGAAATCCTCAGTTTTATTTTAAAATAAATATTGACAAATAATATATAAGTATTATATCAGCTATCTGGCTTATGGTATTTTCATGGGAGAAAATTAATGACATTGAATGGATTATCAAAATCATGAAATCCTCAGTTTTATTTTAAAATAAATATTGACAAATAATATATAAGTATTATATCAGCTATCTGGCTTCCATAGTACAAGCCATGCTTAGTTTGGGATCAGATGGTGTTATGATCGTATGCCCTTCGACGTAAATCGTACACAGAGAGGTTAAAAGCCCTATGTCTCACTACACTGGAAAAAAGAAGGTTGTGGGGAGACTTGATTGAAACATTTAAAAATACTGAATGGATTTTATAATCTCCCTCACATAAGGAACCTGTACAGATTAAAGGAGCATAAGAGAGACAGTTGGTGTCATAAATCCCAGTTGTCCCACGAGCCATTACTGACAAACACTGCACATCACATCCTCAGCAACAGAGTGGTTTATAACTGGAACAGGTTGCCTGAGGACGTTATTTCGGCAAAGTCATTAAACTCTTTTAAGAACAAACTGGACAGATGGATAGTAAAAGACAAAATCATTTTAACAGACAATTACCTATAATTTGTTATTTCAACACTGAGATATAGGCATATCAGCAAAAGCTGCTCGCCTATTATTCAATAAATAAATAATTAGATTATTTAAATAATTTCAAACACCACAAATAAATATGTGTAATATAAGATAAAAACAAAAGTCAAAATTCGTACATAACTACACAAGTATGACAAATTCACAATATATGGGATAAATAATTTGTAACTAAAAAGTTTATACAGAAAGATACAATAAAAAGTTAATAAATACAAAAAACTATCATTGTGTTTACACAATGATTATTTTGACTGGCCAGCATGGTAGATTATGTTAACCAGTTAACTCTCTCATTGTGAGAAAAGACCTTGTGTGTTAGCAGTGAAAACAGAAAATCTTCATTTAAAGTTACAAACATAGTTTTTGAAGTGAAAACTTCTGAAGGTGCGTTGAGACAAAATTTTCGTGGGCTGTAAAATCAATTTATCCATCACCCTCGGGTATAATAATAATTTCCCAGATGAACTGATGATGATGCCAGAGCGAGAAACAAAATACAGTGAATAAGTGCGTCAGAGTGTGAAAGATAATATAGTCCCTGTGAACCCATGTTTATCATATTTATATCTTTTTATACTGACATTAACTTCTAGGTACTTACCACACTAATGTCATTAATTGAACTTGTCACGAAATATTAAATTTGCATTTCACATCCGTTGCAAAAAAGTATTGTTGTGATAAGTATTACGGTTTTATCACAGGACTTACACTACGTAAACACACAAAATGATACCTATTTTCATCACAGCACTTACACATAAACTTTAAACACAACAAATGTTGTATGCATTTTTAGCGAAACACCTATAAAATAAATAAATAGCAAACACTAAAAAATTTGCTAGTCAAACATCAAACCCTATTTCCGAACCGTGTAATTTTTTTTTTAGTATTTATTCTTGGCCATATATACTAATCATTTCGCCACATGTTATTCTTGTGTTGATGTGCTTACTAGGTGTACACTAATTTTCGATTTCTAAAGAATTTGTATTTTTAATTATTAAAATTATTTTTTACTTTTCACTTCTGCCGTGCGATACTAAGCTCACACTTCTTTTTTTCTCATAAAAAAAGTAATTAACTTAATATTGGTGTCTGGTCTAGTCAGGAGAAAGGTGACTGCCTATCCAAAGCCCATAGCTTGAATCCCACACATACAGTCCGCGAGGTTAAAGCTGAGCTTTGCATTAGTGTGAGTGATCACCAAAAGTACAGTCAGAGTCAGATATTAAAATATAATAAAACTAAATTGATAAAATAAAGTCCAGCTGTGTATTTGACTGATGAGTACATATTATTGTGTGATTATTACTAAAAATTCAATTTGAAAGACAAAATAACTACACATCTTCTACACCAGACATTGCACCATAGTCACTTTCTTTATCGCTCTCGTTATCATTTTCTCTCGTCTGATGTGTCGTTTGTTTTAATAATGAATCTTTCCGTCATATTGTCAATAACGGCGTCATATCCATGAAACTTTTTCTTTTTATTGCATGGTCACAAACATTTTCCATTCCTGTACAGTGATACTTTAAATTTTTCATTTGCTAACCTCATTATTGTATCCATATTCATTGACACGTTTTTTTTTCGCGACGTATCCTTTTATCATTGCCCATATATTTTCAATCGGATTGAAATCTGGGTGATAGGGTGGTAGACGAAGGACGCTGTGACCATGTTCTCTTAATAAGGTGTCAATTTTATATTCAATAAATCGTTGTTTATTATGCAGTATCAATTGATAAAGTTGTGGTTTAAGCATGGATATTGAGTGATCGATATTGCGTAACTTGAGCCAGTCAATCATATCTTGTTTGCGACTATTTGAGTTGGGGAGCGGATTTTTTAACGAATTGTGGTAAGATGCGTTGTCAACTACAATAACGCTATTGGGCTTCAAATTGGGAATGAATTGCGTTTGTAACCATTTTGTATAGTTTTCTGTATTCATATTGTTATGATAATCACCACTTTTTGATTAGCTTTAAACATCAGCAGCGCATTTGGTATGAAACCGTCCTCGCCGCCGGCATGAACGATTATCAATCGATTTCCTTTAGAAATAGGTTTCTTCAAACCAGAAGTGCTGCCATCTGAATATGATTTTGATGAAGTGTGAGTGGTGTCAATATATGTTTCATCGGTATAAACGATAGGCCTGCCCTGAATACGGTATTCGGAAATTTTAAGTAAATAAGTTATACGTAGGTGACGGATCTCATGCTTTTCCATTAAAATTTTTCTGTTATTCTCTGTCCTTGCCCATTTGAATCCTAAAAGAGATACTTCTTTTCGCAATGACCATATTGATCCTGGATAGTTAATGTCAGCCTTTAATTTTTCATGAATTTTTTTCATTGTTGGCACCTCTTTGTCAGTAATGTGAAAATTATGAATTGTTCTACGGATTACTGCTTTATCAAAATCTTCAATGATTATTATATTTTTCCTGCATCTGGTCTTTTTCGGAGATTTGAATTTGGTTCCATCTTTCAAAACACGTTTACCTTCCAATAAGACTCTTTTAACAGTTGACAGTGGAATTCCTGTCGATGTCGATACCAATTGGGCTGATGTAGTCACACTTGACATGTCTTTATCGTTCATGTCTTTAAAATAGCTATTTAAATTACACAAAATTTCTTTTACTTGGCTATTTAATGGTTTCCGTATTTTGCGCTTTTTTGTGTTGGCATCCATTTTACTAACACTTATATCAAACACTAGTGGCCCGCCCCGGCTTCGCACGGGTACATACACACACACATACACCCTTTTTTTTGTATCGGGTTTCAAAAAAAAAGTAAAATTATAAAGGAAGTTTGAATTTTTTTTATGAATTTTTTTATTCATATTTTTTATTAATGTTTTTTTGTATTTTTTTATTTTAAAATTTTATACATATTTAATATTATTAACAAAACAAAAGCCATTAGTTTTAGTGAGTCAGAGCTGCCCTGTAAACGATATTTGAAGTAGTTTTATTTTGTGGCAGCAAAATAAATTGATTTTCAGGAGCTCCGACACGTGATAGGCCAACATACAGTTGGCCATGAGTGAAACATTCTTTTCGTAGGTCGATTCCTAATAATTCGAAGGTTTGGCCCTGGGACTTGTTAATAGTTAACGCGAAAGATGATTTCACCGGAAACTGAAGTCGTTTAAAAGGGATTGGCAGATCAGTTGGAATCATCGGTATCCTCGGTATATGAGCTAGTTGACCAGCTCCTGGGCCAGTGATAAAATTTTGTTCAGCAAGCCGCTGCGAACGCTCGATACTTGACTCTCTAGCACGCGATTGCGACGCGTATTCTCTCCGACTTGCAAGGCGATTTTCAGTTTCTGATGAAGATTCCTCATTACGCCGTATTTTTATTGCCCTCGCCTGGGAACTATGTTTAGAAAGTTGAGATCTTGATCTTTTTGGCATTTTGGGCATTAGAAAATGAAAATAGAAGGAAATAAATAATTAAACAGGCTTTTACTAAATTTTTGCTTATTGAACTATATGAAGTACTAAGCTGTTTGAATAATTAAAATATATATAATATTTATTATCAGGTAAGTAGTAGGTACTTACTTATTGAAAAAAAATTGAAAATATGGGTTTAGAAAACTACCTTTTACTAAATTTTTGCTGAAATTTTGAACAGGAATACCCATAAAATACTACTATAAGCAGTTTGAATGGTTACATTAAAATGTAATATTTATTATCATATACTTATTTACCTACGAAACGAATTCAACATTTTTTCAAGCTAAAATCATACGATCACGGACACGACCGCTGCATAGGGAGCCGATCGCGCGAGAGCCGCGCGGCACTTTATTTTATCACATTGACTTCCCCGTACCCCAGTGACGCTTACATGGAGCCTACATCGCATGCTGGCTAGCTGAGCGCGGTGAGCGACAACCACGCGACTTTTTTCTAATACTTGCATTTTTAAACTCGTGATATCTTCCGAATTAAATGTAAAAAAAATATAAAAAGGTATTAACTATAATATTTAGACATATGCTGTCGTGACACTTTTTGTAGATAATGATGAGTTCTGCAAAGTCGTAGTAAATGATTTTGTTCTATCATCAATAGTTTTCGCAGCGCACGCGACGTAAGGAATTTTTCAGGTCTTTTTTACACCTTATATTACATTATTGGAGTTTTAGTAAGGATTCCTAATTTTTTTTTAAATATAATATAGCCTATGTTACTCGGGGATAATGTAGCTTTCCAAAGGTAAAAGAATTTTTGAAATCGGTCCAGTAGTTTCGGAGCCTATTCATTACAAATAAACAAACAAACAAATCTTTCCTCTTTATAATATTAGTATAGATTAGTATAGATATTAGTATAGAAAAACAAAATAATATTAAACACGTCACGCTGCAGTCTGTACAAGAGGCAGGAGCGCGGCGAGACAGAATGGCGCCGCGCCTCAGGCCGGTTACCCAAAATCAGTTTAAACCGGTTTTTACCGGGCGAAAATGGCCCCGCGCCTAAGGCCGGTTGTCACACCTACACTATCCATGTACACTCACACAAATGCAAAGCTCAGCTTATACCTCGCGGAGTGTACCACTGTCTATTTGAAGTAATGCATAATTCTGCTAACTTAAAAATGGTAATAGAAAAGAAACCGGTATGTTGAGAGAAGGTCCGAAGTCCCAGCTGTTGGAACATTTAGTGGGCTGCTTATGCTGTGTTGTTTACTGATGATTGTGGCATTTAATCTACAGGCAACACCAGAGGAAATAAACAGTGCTTACAGACGCTTCTCCCGCATGTTTCATCCCGACAAACACAGCACTGACCCAACCAAGCAGAAATGGGCTGAACAGATATTCAACAAAGTCAAAGAGGCCTATGAAGTGCTGTCTGATTCACACAAAAGAGCTATCTACGATACTCTTGGTAAGTAAAACATATTATACATAATTTCTGAAAAAAATCAGGGGGTCATCGGCCTTAAAAAATAGTGTTAACTTTGATATTGCTTTCTATTTTCTTTTCATTAAAAATTATAAAATTATGCAAATAACAAATTTAAAGCTGATTTAGTTAGGCAGTAGACTGGAGTCAAAGTGCCAAAAGCTATGTCATCTTGCCGCTCTTGTTTAATAAATACTTGAGCAATGAACTGTGAACAAGCATTCTTTCTCTGAAAACATTGCCCCCAAACTGGAACACAGTGATGTTTGTTCCTTACTGCTTGGTGATAGAATAACTGGTAAAGGTGTGGTACTTCCCCAGGCGGGCTCTGCTAAGAGTACTACTACAAAATAGTTCATATAGCCCGACTTTTTGGTTATTTATCTTTTTAGGTTTACACTTGAGCCCCATCTCGCTTTGTGTTAAGCAACGGTGCGGTCTATGTTGGAGTGTGCTTACATAGAAAAAACCGATTCACTCTCAATTTGAAGACACCAAGATTGTCCGATTCGATTTTTGTTCAAACCTCTTTGTTAGATTCTTTGGAACTTCCACCATTAAGCGATATCGCTTTTTCGAGCTGCAAGCAAGTCTAATAAAAAAATGGGCATATTGGTATTATTAGATAATGGAGATCAGTCGCACATTCACTGATGTGTATCTAATAAATCTGATAAGCTTTTTTTGACAGTTAGTTTGGTTCTTCAAAAGTCTTTAAAAGTGTTTTTTCTCACATCTGTTCATTAATTATATTTTACAGGTAAGAGAGGCTTGACAGTGGAAGGATGGGAAGTGATATTTCGCACTCGAACCCCAAGAGAAATAAGAGAAGAATATGAAAGGTAATAATATCTATTCAGTATTTAATATATTCACCGGATTTATAGAGCGATTGCTGGTAAGCCTTCCCACTGTTAACTAGGATTTGGGTTTGATTCCCACTGGTGACAAACATGAAATGCTGTTACATAATATATTATGCTGTATATAAAAATGAATTGCTGTTTGTGGGTCTGGCCGAGTTTTACTCAACAAAGGCTGAGCGATTTGGCTGATTTTGGTTTTGAAACATTTGTCGTGGCTCAGGGAAGGTTTCAATTGTAAGAAAACATGGGAAAGTTGTGAAGATTATAGTAAAAACAACATTTTCTTTTTATCATACAAACTGTTGACGACTGGAAATTATGTAGAACTACATAATTTCCAGTCAAACATTTGACGTTACTGATCAAAATTTTCAACCAATCACAGATTAAGTAGAGTACTTCCAGCCAATTTAGTAAAACGAGTTTTATTCAAAGAGAGTTTTAATCAAAGAGATTGATACAAAGAGTATATAAGTTTTTTTGCTGTGTCGCCGTCGTTCAGAAATCAGATTGAAAGAATAGTACTACTACTACTACTAAAGTTGCGCTTGCGCAATCTCTCCTTCCCATCCTGGACTACGCAGACGTTTGCTATCTTGATCTCAGAGCAGATCAGCTAGATAAACTTGAGCGCCTCCAAAATTATTGCATTAGATTTATATTTGGCTTACGCAAATATGATCACGTTTCTCAGTTTCGTGGCTCAAGTGGCTCCCCATTCGCTTTCGTCGGAATGCTCACATGTTGTCCCTTACATATAACGTGTTGTTTAACCCATTGTCTCCGCATTATTTAAAATACCTTTTCGCTTTCTGCAGCGATGCGCACTCTCGGCCTCTTAGATCGAAAAACAATTTGTTGCTGCAAATACCATCCACACATAGTGAAATGTTCTACGGCAAGTAGTTTACATTTCAGGCAGCTCAGCTGTGAAACGCTTTGCCTGTGACCATTAGACAAGCTCCATTGCACATTGTTTTTAAGAACCCGGTACAAGAAATGTATATTTGTATATTTCTTTTTCTTTATTTGTTTAATGTATATTTCTTGTACCATTATCGCCATCATCACCCAATTGAAGCTGATATTCTAGTTAAAATCACAATGTTTAATATTTATTTATATATTATATCTAATTATTTTTATGTAAGTATTAAGTAGTGTATTATTTAGTTCGTATTTATGTATTATACGACGTATAATTACTGTGTAAGGTTATCAATATATTATTTGGTATTTTAGTTGTTAAAATCGATTTTATTGTATAATTGTAGTATTAACCACTCCTTTTTGTACTTTCCCTCCTCCTTATTCTCAAATCTCTCTTTCCATCCTATGGTTGCCAGGAAGAGATCGCTTTTAGTGATAAGGTCGCCAATTGCTACTTTATTTTGTTTTGTTATAAGTAACTTTTGTTTGTTTTTTAAATTAAGTGCAATAAAGAGTTATATCTATCTATCAATATATTACACATAATTTAGATATTAAAAAAATAAACATCCAAAGTGAACATTCAGGAAAATTTCATTCAGGAAACAAATAAGAAGTGAGATGAATCAAGAGATTCATATAGATTTATATAGCAGTAGGAGCGCCCCCACGGTGTTACCCGCCGTTTCCGTTCCCCGTTATTCATTTCCCAGGATTAAAAGTGCTATTTCAGACGACAACCTGGGTTCCAAATTTCAACCCGATCTGTTCAGCCGTTCCGACGTGATTGAGCAACAAACTCACTTACTGATTATAATCGTTTATGAATTTCAGACTAAAGAGAGAAAGAGAAGAAAGGAGGCTCCAACAAAGTGCTAATCCTCGTGGCACCATCACTCTCAGTGTCGATGCCACAGACTTATTTACTAGATATGAAGACGAATATGATCTGTAAGTCAAATCTGTATCTGTAAGTCTTACAATGTAAATTTATTTAGTTAAAATCATCAGGCTCGTGTCATACACTAAAATGCACATATTGTGATAGAGCACAGTTGTTTGGACTTTGGGAAGCAGTGATTTGGACTTTCCATGTTCAAATAGCTGCGTGTCACTGTGCTATTATGTGGCAGGTACATATGTTGCTTACCATCAGGCACACGTCTTGCTCGTCTCGTTACTTTATGCTAAAAAAAAACATGCGTGTCAGAAATCATAAATCTTTTTTTTTTAATATTTAACTGTTAATTTTGTTACGAATTTATTTAACCATATTGCTGAGATAACACCCACTTAGACTTAAACCCACTAGTAATGTGTTGACTATAATATAGTCAATATTAGGTATATTGACTGTATTATACTATATTGACTACTGAATGTACTATAATGGAGTCAACATTCAGTACTATAATATAGCCAACATTTGGTACTATAATATAGTCAACATTCAGTACTATAACATAGTCAACATTTAGTACTATAATATAGTCAACATTCAGTACTATAACATAGTCAACATTCAGTACTATAATATAGTCAACATTCAGTACTATAACATATTCAACATTCAGTACTATAATATAGTCAACATTCAGTACTATAACATAGTCAACATTTGGTACTATAATATAGTCAACATTCAGTACTATAACATAGTCAACATTCAGTACTATAACATAGTCAACATTCAGTACTATAATATAGTCAACATTCAGTAATATAACATAGTCAACATTTGGTACTATAATATAGTCAACATTCAGTACTATAACATAGTCAACATTTGGTACTATAATATAGTCAACATTTGGTACTATAATATAGTCAACATTCAGTACTATAACATAGTCAACATTTGGTACTATAATATAGTCAACATTTGGTACTATAATATAGTCAACATTCAGTACTATAACATAGTCAACATTTGGTACTATAATATAGTCAACATTCAGTACTATAATATAGTCAACATTCAGTACTATAACATAGTCAACATTTGGTACTATAATATAGTCAACATTTGGTACTAGAATATAGTCAACATTCAGTACTATAAGATAGTCAACATTTGGTACTATAATATAGTCAACATTCAGTACTATAATATAGTCAACATTCAGTACTATAACATAGTCAACATTTGGTACTATAACACAGTCAACATTCAGTACCATAATAAATAATACTAATAAATAGTAGGGGGCAATTCACATACAACGCCATCTGACCCCAAACTAAGCAAAACTTGTACGGCGGCCAGATATTAGCATTCGAACGCACAACCATCAGGGACATGTTCTGCTCGTCTCATCACTATATCTATGCTATAAAAAACAAAAGTATTATATCAGCTATTTGACTGCCATAGCTTTGCTTTGTTTGGGGTCAGGTGTTTGTGAAATGTTTACCAATATTTATTTATTATAATTTAACGACGCGACGTTAGATAATAAAGTGACCATTTTTTTGGTGGAGAAAATTTTCTCTTTGCCCGCCGTGTAGGGTCATGGCGGAGTATGTCGGGCCCGACACTACAGATCGTTGCTGTAGCGATTAAAACCCCTACAGGTTTTTATTAATTATGTATTTTTTAGTATGGTTACATGATGGCTGAACTCACAGATATATTGATGCAATTTTATGCACCATGTTCACTACAAATATCAACATTCTAAGTGGTAATAAAGTAATGTATATAACTGACAGCTTAAAACACTGTTTAGTTGTTCTCATTCAGGGGAATTTGGGTATGGCTTTCTATGCAGTAAAGCAAGCTGAGAGAGTCGAGGCCATAATCTACCACGCTGGCCCAGTGCCGGTTGCCGGATGACACATGATCTCGAAAGATTGTAGGAATATTTTGGTTTCCTAATGTTTTCCTTCACCATTTTTAATTTAGCGGCATTACGCAAATGCCATCGAAAAAGCAGTGGCTCGTGTGGCATTCGAACCTGTGGCTCCGGAACGGTAGTCGCGTTCTCACAACTCGGTCAGCCGTAATAATTATTTGTATTTGTCATGATTTGATTTTTGAATTTTGTATTTACAGTGATGACACTTCACCTTTACCCTTCGTAGAGGTGTCTGGGATGAATATTCAGCAGTCCATAGACGCCCCTGTCACCTTGAGAAACACTATGACGGTATCTGGAAATATCTCCACACAGAATGGAATAGGTAAGCTGACTTGTATTGGTAGCTAAAGCCAATTAACACAAATTAATAAAGGGTTAGTACTTATTATTATTATACAAGAAGTTAAGGCGACCTTTACACTGCCCCGCATCACGCCGCGTAGTGCTTGTATGGGTGTTCCATCATTGTATGTAAGTATCTCCGTTTGTATAGAAAACACATAGTCCAACACGCTGAATATACATCCACGCAGGTTCATACAGACCACGCACTTACATACAGAGAAACACGCACACCCGCGCGTGGTTACGGGCGAGACGTCACGTCGTTACGTCGTTGACGTAATCTACAAAAGGCAACAACGCATCGACATTCAACATTCAGCGTGGTGCGTATTGAGTGTATGGATCGCCTAATATATATGGGGCATTTCACGCCAAGCGGACAACCAAAAAAATATGAGGTCGTGAATTTTGTTCATACTCTGGTCAGTAGTTATACTTCTAGTAGACGTGGGTGTGTACACATATATTTTGTTTCGTGTGACGCTTTATTGCCGAGTTATGAGCTTTTAAAAATTAGCTAAAAATGAAATTATGTTTTTTTTCTATGCTTCTTATTTGTATCAATTAACTATTAAAAAAACTAAATAGTGTTGTTTCTAATAGCTAAAAAGGTTGTACTTTTTAATTTTAGAATTCGAAATTTGAATTCATTTACGTATTGTAAACCAAAAGTGAACATTTCAAATCGATTTTTGAGTAACTTGAACAATTTTTAAAATAAATATTTTATACTTAAACTAAAGCTATAAATGTAGTAAATCTACACAAAAAAAAATAATTAAATGAGATCTCTCATAGTTTACGACTTAGAGCAAAAAAATAGATTACATACACATCGCTAAGAGCACGTTCAAAGCAATCGGTTTTATACGTTAAGTTGCTAAAAACTAAGCTATTCATATTTTATTCCTACCTAATCATCACCACCTCTAACCACCAAGTTAGGCGGTAAAGGGGAAGATCCAACGATCAGAAATGTTTTATCTTAGCTATCACAACCGAGAGTTTCTTACAGGAAATTGTTGAGCGCCTCATCAAAATGAAGCTATTCATGCAAAATTAGTTTGATACTTGATAGTAACATAATAATAATAATATCACCATACCACATGACGAGAACCTCGTGGGCAAACGGCCTTATAGCGAAAAGTCTCGACCAACATCTCAAGAGACTTTCGCTAGACGGTTGGATCAAGTGTCAGATGCAGAAGGCGGTCATTCTTGACACAGCACGCATCGTCAGGAGGTTCCTCAGTCTGCAGCCCTAACCACCGGTAGCCTGGGCCCTGCCCCGCTGCTGGCGGGTCTAAACTAGGTTTAGGTTTGTATAATGTTTTATGTTACTTTATATGAATATTGTAAAAACTTAGACTTAAGGAAACAAATAAATACGTGAATAATATCTCTAAATATACGTCAACACAGAGTTGCAGACCTGGCTGGTGAGAGGCGGAGCAAAATGGATCCATACAATAAAAAAAAAATCAGTGAATCTGTTTTAAATGTAGAAGTTTAACGTTTAAAGAATAGAAAAATAATAAGCCAGACGTATTAGTCGGGGTTTTAATTTTAATATTGCAAAGCGCGTGCAAACATCTTTTACATAAAAAAAAAAAAATGGGTTTGAGACAATTTTAAATTTAAATTGGGTGTTATTCCTAAAAAAATCATACTGTTTAGTTTATAACGAGAACAAAATAAAAAAATCTGACTAACCCCCGACTACCTCGGATTTGTAATTTGTACAACATTCTATTAGTCAAGCCCTTTTATTTGATACTCATATTGAGGGAGTTGTGAAAAATTAAATGTATTTCGCCTTTTTGTGGTGGTGGCCATCTTGAATTTGAAATTGTTTATATTGTATAGTATGGTACTAGTCAAGCAAGGCTTTTCATTTGATACCCATATTGAGGTAGGTTGTGAAGAAATATTTGGTCCGCCATTTTGTGGAGGTGGCCATCTTGAATCAATATTTACCAAACATAGCTGAGAACATCCGCACGGAAATTAACATTCAAATAACAAAAAACCCATCGGAATCGGCCCTTACGTTTGTGTTCTACGGTGCCACAGACAGACACACACATACAGACAGACAGACATACATCGACGTCAAACTTATAACACCCGTTTTTGTGGTTGGGGTTTAAAAAGTAGGAATGTTTGAGGAGTTCTCAAAAAGAGAGATCATTTCGGAGGGACTATCTACCTGCCAGGTGATCTATGTCAAGGGATTCATTTTGCCCCGCTACTCACCAGCCAGGTCTGCAGCTCTGTGTTGGGATATAACAGGAGAACCATGTGACAAGTTTTCAGCTTGCCTCGAATACCTACCTACATTTTGCTACCAGCTCTCGGAATATAATACGTATGTATCACTGTAAAATTGTATATACAGCCACTTTAATATCTAATGACTTTATGTTATGAACTAACCTAACTTAGTGCTCCTTCTAACGGAAACAGTGACGTTAGAAAAGTAAACATTTTAAAAACTAATAGGGTTGTTAAGTTATTTAATTTTAATTTTTCGATGAGTTTTATTTGAAGATATTTTTTCATTTATTATTTAACAATTTTTTTTCTTACAAAACAAAAGTTACCTTAAAATCAAATTGATTTGTCTAGACAACTAATATTCTCGACGTAAATTAATTATTCTACCCTCAAATAGAATACATTATTAAAACAAATCAGTCAAGATCACAGCCTCATACTTTTTTTTTTTTTTTTTTTTAAATAAAGAGTGACGAGACGATCAGGACATGTGCCTGATGGTAAGCAACATGCCTGACACATAACAGCACAGTGACACGCAGCTATTGGAACATGAAGAGTCCAAATCATTACCTAGCACTGCACTGCGCTCGTCACCCAGAGATCTAAGATCTTATATCTCTTAGCCCTGTAATTTCTCTGGAAACATTGCCCTTCAAACCGGAACACAGTAATGTTTGCACATTACTGCTTGGCGGTAGAATAACTGGCAAAGGTGTGGTACTTCACCAGGCGGACTCTGCCAAGAGTCCTACCACTACAAATACTTGCGCTTATTGCAATGCAATGCGTGACGTCACGTCCTCACGTCACACAGAACCGGCACTGTGCTTAGGGCGCATGCATATATGTACGCAATATTGTCCTCAGTGTGACAAATACAAGAAAAAAATAATTAACAAATTCAGTCCAGTAGTTCCAGTGTGATGCCGTGACGAAGGGAAATAGTAATTCATTTTTAACCCTTCACCAAAAAGAGTGGTGTTTTAAGTTTGAATGGTGTCCGTCTGTGGCGCTGGCATTCAAACGGATGGACCGATTTCGGTGGAGTTTTCTTCATTTGGAAGACGGTTTCTTTGCGGTAGTTTTTAGCTATATTTGGTTAATATCTTTAATAGATTTAAACTCAATATTTTAAACGTGTCTTCATATTATTTCAGGTCAAGGGTCAGTGAACCTAACAAATCGCTACCTTAGTTCCGAAAAAGGCTGGACAGAGATGGAGTGTGGGATCGGGAATGGACCTTTGGTGGGCTTCAAGATATTCCGCACCATTTCCCGGCTCATGTTCCTCAACTGTGGGACGGTACTACAGTTCACTCCTCGGGGAATCTCGCCTAGTTTCGTTTCAAGTGAGTCATTTATTTTAACTTTGATTTTGTTTCTATCAAATCCTACAATTTTTTTTTTAAATAAAGACTGACGAGACGAGCAATACATTTGCCTGATAGTAAGCAACATGCCTGCAACATGAACAGTCCAAATCATTACCTAGCACTGCACTGCGCTCTTCACCCAGAGATCTAAGATGATATATTATGAATGTCAAAGTTTCAATTAGTAAAAAATAAAATGTCTTTATTTGCGAAAATGGGTAATTACAATAAGATCTTAAATGTTTACATTGAGAACTCCATAATCAACCTTACGGCATGCAAATATTAGGTTGTCTATGACAATTGACGAAAAAACTTTATAATTCATCACTCTAAGCTGCCTATTCAAGAATTTTACTCACAGGTTACATATTTTACTCTATTGTTATCTACATTACACAAGTACACAAAAACTGATTAGGCTTTTATCACAATCCAATGTTAATGGAAGCAAAATAATAAAGTAAATGTTTTTTTTTAACAAAAGTAATGGAAATGAAAGCTTTACATTAATACATTTAGCTATGCTACCAACATCCACGAATAAATAAAAGTTTACAAATCTGAATCTAATTTATCAGTCAGATACTCATTAACTGTATAATATGCCTTCTCTGTCAGAAGGCATTTTAATTTATTTATAAATAAATACATTTGTTTTATATTCAAAGAATGTTCTGGTAAGTGGTTGTAAATCATAGGAGCTATGCAAAGTGCACTGTTTCCTAATAGTGTTGTGCTATGTAAAGGAATTCTAATTTTATGTAGTTGTCCATTAGTTGTTTTTTTGTAATCTTAATCATGCAATCAGTCATGGTAACTATAAGCAGAATAGTTGACAGTTTCATAACGTTGAGGGTCCCACTTCCAGTGGAGTTTGCCCACGTGGGCCAAATGCGGGTTGCGGATAGCACATTTTCCTGGTGAATACGATATTTTTTTTGTAGTTTGTACTTGACCGCCATCTCGCCTGATGTTAAGCGACGATGCGGTCTACTATGGAGCGTGCTTAGTGTTATCAAGTCGAGACTTAACTGGTTACTGAGTTACTGGTAACAGGTTACTGAGTTAACACAAGACGTTGGCGTAATTGTGCTCACCAAACATATCACACTAACATAACACAACGGGATAGAAGCCAGAAATTGATAGACGAAGCATCAGATGACATATATGATACAACCAATTAAATGTTAAAAATGAAAAAAGAAGAAGAAGACTTTATCAGCTCACTATTATTATCATTGTATAAATTCAGACCAGTGGAAACTGCGTTGCCAGACATATTGCATGCCTCTAGAAGAAGAGGCCAGTTTGTATGGGTCAATTATTTAAATGTTTTGTATCATCTTATCTTACCTGCAAACAGCAATAAAGATTTTTGTATTTGTATTTGGTCACTTCTAGGTAAGCTCGCTCCATTGTATACCGCATCGTCGCTAACGAAACGGCGGTCAAGCGCAACCCTATTATAGTTAAAGCAACTTAACAATACGATAGTTCAATACCTACTTGTGTGTAATTGTTACAGTAAGCAATAACGAATACAGAAATACATACATTTCATTAGTTTTCACATGTAACATACATTAAGCAATTAACAATTGCATACATTGTAATGTTTTAAATTAAAACATTAGGAATTCAGCTTTCAAATACCAACTGCAAGCCCATATCACACAGGCGAGTGCAGTCTACAAAAAATATTAGCAGATAGATCTGACGCAGCAGACGAAGTGCTGGAGTGATTGGTACTTTATTGATTTTCGCTGGAGATGACTATGGTAGAATGGGTATTAAACGATGTCACCTTTTAGTGCCGTACAGCGCCATCTAGATTTTTTTGGCGCAGTTAATATATAAATAGCAATGTTATCAGCCATTCTTGAAAGCACTACGTAAACAACGTCGTATTATGAACTTATAGGTCATTGACGTAAAATGAATCATTTAACGCATCGCTTGTTCATATACACACTCGTATGTATGTATGTACCAAAGAGAATATGAAGAGTGTACATAATTACCTAGCACTGCACTACGTTCGTCACCCAGCGATATAATGTGTTTTGTTTCTAATGCCCTGTAAATGAACTGGAAACATTGCCCTTCAAACCGGCACACAGTGGTGTTTCCACATAATGCTTGGCAGTAGAATAACTAGCATAGGTGTGGTCCTGTCCCAGGCGGACTCTGCAAAGCGTCCCGCTAATATCTATACTACCTTACTGCTAATATATAGTACTAGCGCAGTCTAGTCAAGTTAAATCATACAGTCGTTCGACGAAGCCGTCTAGACGGGGCAATCGTGCGGGGCGTGCGGGGTAAGACTGTACAAATTGATAGCGCGCTCCCGAAATTGCGAACATTACTATGTTAGTAGTTGGGGATCGCGTTTTAGAGCTGACGTTTGTCGTGTGTTTTGATTTTATTTCGACTGCCACTTATTTAAAATGGTGCATACTACTTGTGCTGTACACGTTTTGAAAAATAGGGGTGTTATAAGTTTGACGTCGATGTCTGTCTGTCTGTGGCACCGTAGACCTCAAACGGATGGGTCGATTTTGGTGCAGTTTTTTTTTATTTGAAGGTTAATATCCGTGCGGATGTTCTTAGCTATGTTTGGTTAATATCGATTCAAGATGGCCGCCTCCACAAAATGGCGGACAAAATATTTCTTTACAACCTACCTGAATATGGGTATCAGATCAAATGGCTTGACTAGTAAAATACTATACAGTATAAAAAAAAACAAATCCAAGATGGCCGCCACCACGAAATGGCGAATTATATTATTTTTTTCACTGCTACCTACATATGGGTATCAAACAAAAGGGCTTGACTAGTAGAATACATTGTACTATGACAAATTTGAAATCCAAGATGGCCGCTTCCACAAAATGACGAAATACATTTCTTTTTTCACAACTTCCTTAATATGGGTATCAAATGAAAGGGGTTGACTAGTAGAATGTTGTACATATAACAAATCCGAGGTAGTCGGGGGCTAATCAAAATGTTTAATTTTGTTCTTGTTAGATGATGTTTTTGTATTTGTTTTGTTTTTTTTTTTAAATAAGAAGTGACGAGACGAGCAGGACATGTGCCTGATGGTAAGCAACACGCCTGCCACATAACAGCACAGTGACACGCAGCTATTGGAACATGAAGAGTCCAAATCATTACCTAGCACTGCACCGCGCTCATCACCCAGAGATCTAAGATGTTACATCTCTAAGCCCTGTAATTTCTCTGGAGACATTGCCCTTCAAACCGGAACACAGAAATGTTTTCACATTACTGTTTGGCGGTAGAATAACTGGCAAAGGTGTGGTACTTCCCCAGGCAGACTCTGCTAGGAGTCCTACCACTACAAAAATATACCACTTGTTAAATCAATTCTATATCACTAGGGGTACAATTGGAAACAATATATTGGAAAATATTTTATACTATTAACTTAAACCCCTTCGAGTTTGGGCTCGTTTCATTTGTCTTGATGAGTACTTCGACGCCAGACGGTAACCAGGGTCTGATGATGAAGCTGGAAGACGGTCTCAGGAACTCAGTAACTAAACTACATACCCCCTTTGAATTTGGGCTCGTTTCATTCCTCTTCTTGAGTATTTTAGCGCTAGATGGTAACTAGGGTCTGATGATGAAGCTGGAAGACGGTCTCAGGAACTCAGTAACTAAACTACATACCCCCTTCGAATTTGGGCTCGTTTCATTCCTCTTCTTGAGTATTTTAGCGCTAGATGGTAACTAGGGTCTGATGATAAAGTGAGGAGGTAGCCACGGAAACTCAGTAATTCAACGACATAACACCCGAGGACGAGTATAAAACACCTATCTACCCCACATTGAAGAAACAAAATTTTGCGCGACAATATGTGCGTTAAGTTTTCCTCTCAGAATGAATGTAAACAGCTTGTAGATTGTAGGTAAGCACGTAATGGGGCTGTAGTTATTCGGTTCCGTGGTACTACCAGACTTGTTGGAAGGTGACTCCGGTGGTCAAGAAACTGGAAAGAGAACCCGTCTCAAGCCCGAATTGTGTTGCCAAACGTTCATGTGAGCACCAAAATCACTTTATCCAGAAGTTGTGCAATCCGTCCGGCCCAGGACTTTCCCAGTTCTGAGCCCTCCGAATAGCACAATTAACGTCTATGAAGTCTATCGAAATAGAGTCAATGGGTTCGATAGGCTCACATGCACGTTCGATAACACGCATCCAAGCTCCCTCCGTGTGCTCGACAGGCACCGACCAGATGCTGCGCCAGAAGTTTATCATAGCGCTGGAATCCGGTAGCTGCGTATCGTTCATACGTGGACTAGTAGTTTCCTCCCAGCTTCGGTCCACCTTCCTTTGATCGCTCTGGATGTCGCGATTTTGTCGATATCGATTCACACGCTCTCTGTAGCGGCAAATACGGTTTGCAAAAACTTTCTGCTTCAGATAGTCAGTGGGTTCCGTAACATTGGCTAGATAGTCCTGGAGACTGATACCAGTCCCAGCGAACGCCTGTGTTACAAAACGCATGACTCGGGGACGACTGTTCCCCAGACTAAAGCAGATTAGCTTTGCAATAAGAGACCTGAATAAGAGCCAAGTGGGTACACTACCGGCGCCGCAAGTGTCGCATTGGCACTGAAGCCAGTGTCAGGGTTGACAGCGCGGCGGGTGGATCTCGGGTCGAAGCAGGAGCTGGGCGAGTACGTTATTCCTCCAGGCGTAGCCGATCAAGTGCCGAGTCATCCAGCAGCTTGCATCGCCAGATGGCTCGGACTTGATCAGATAATCGTTGAGCGGAAACAGCGACGGTCCGTTCGAGGGTCTGTAACAGAAGCAGCATCCTGGCACAGTACGCGGTCACGTAGGTTCCTCCCATTGTAGTAGGCCGCGGATGCAGTTCTCATACATGGTTTGAGACCATCGCATGCCACGCATTACACCACCGGTAGCGAGGGCCGGGCGCTAGGCAGATTGCCTCACAGGCCCCAAGCGTGCCGGCAGCGGGGGACGGCCACGTCGCCCTGGTATTGTAGGAGGCGGTATCGTCCCGGGCTCGCTCGCGTCGCTCGACGAGTCGCTGGTCTCGCGGGTGGTGTGGAACTCATCTGACGAGATACTCGGAGACGACGACGAACGGGCGGAAGGTGGTGGGCGTGCGTGTTGTGACGCTGTAGCTCGTTTCTTCAACCGTGTTATCATTTACCTGTATTATTAGTTTGTTATCCAAATAATTTTATTTCCATTACTTTTCTTTGGCAGACATCTGTCATGTCGTGCATGTTGATAAATATTGTATTTTTCCATCATTTGAGGTATTATTGCACCAAAATTAATAAAATAATTAATTAATTAATTAGATTGAATTCTTGATTTTTTATTATTGCTTGTAAAATTTTGTAATAAAAATGCGTAAAAAATACATTTAAATAATATACGGTAAAAAGACGGGCTTTAGTGTTGACAGCGTATTTTGTTTAAACAAAAAATGACGAGATGAGCAGGACATGTGCCTGATGGTAAGCAACATGCCTGCTACATAACAGCACAGTGTCATGCAGCTATTGGAACATGAAGAGTCAAAATCATTACCTAGCACTGCACTGCTTGTCACCTAGATATCTAAGATATTTTATCTCTAAGTCCTGTAATTTTTTATCTCCTCAAACATTTTCGTCCGTGTATTGCTTGTCGAATGACGGTTGGTCGCGGAGTAGGAATAAAGTAAAGGCGCTCGACAGAGCAGCCGAAGCCAATATTGCAAACTTAGTTAAATGTCGATAATGCGAAGAAGAGTTTCGCGTGTACCGTGGTTTCATAAAACCACACAATTTTGACGTGACAACGTCTTATAAATTGGTTTGCCGGGTGACACTTCAAGAAACTGCGTTACGCTCCGCTCACGTTATGCGCTCACAACGAGAGCGAGTGAGAGGCACGCGTCCCTTCCACTCGGGCATGGTTAGCCCGCCTAAGAGCGAGAGAGACAGTCATAAAAAGTGAAAGGCACGCGTCCCTTCCGTAAAATTATTTTACCACTCAAAGTCGTTGTCACGTAAAACTTTCGCCCGTATACCGACTTTACAGGCAACCAATTTTTTTTACTACAAAAGTTGCTTTTATTCGCAGCTATGGCAATGCAACTGGACGCCCACTCGGTGGGCTACCTGACGTACCGAGCGGGGGGCCAGGGCGGGTCCTCGATGAGCACCGTGTACGTGCGCGACTCGGAACGCTTCCACTCCAACACGGCCATCCAGTTCGGCGACCCGCACTCATACATATCCTACAACATCATGTGGAAACTGCCCCAGTACGAGATGAAACTCAGACTCGCTTTGAAGTAAGCTAACTTGTAATTATGATGAAACATAACCTGTATCGCTCGCTATGATTTTTTCAGAATAACGTGTTTTGTTATTGCGAATTTTTATTAGTATTTCTCTTTGTAACTGAAGACCGTGAGACTCGGCACTGAAAACATTAAGTGGGAGGATTATGTTTATGCTACGCTTAATACCTATGTTTCTTAATTGCGATTCTTTGTTGTCCAAATACTGCGTATTTTTTTGTCAATTTTCCATCTGCTAAGTCTAGTGCTAATGTATTGGCGTTTTTTTTGTATATTGCGATTATTTCTCGTTAATTTCTGTATTGTATTGCTGGCGTGGTTATCCTGCGAAACTTTGTACTCATTCGTGCAAAAACTACTAAAGGAACCAGATGAAATTTGGTACATAGATAGATGATTAATAGTTTGACATAATGCAGGATAATTGTTTTCCCAGGAAAATAACGGGATTAAAAACTACACGAGGAAAACCGTGGAATACTACTAATAACGCGAAAATTTGCGAGTATGTTTGGATATTTGTGACTCTTTCACGCAAAAATTATTCAAAGGTAATTTGGTACATAGATAGATAATAATTAGAGTCTGGAAAAACACAAGGCTACTTTTTATCCCAGAAAAATTAAAAATACAGGAACTAAGCGAATAAAACTGTGGGGTTAATTTAACGTAAAGTAAAGCATTAAAAGCTATCATCATCTGAAGATAGGCCTCCCCCCTAGATTTCCACAACAAACGGTCCTGCGCAACCTGCAACCTGTAATCAATCAATAATAGCTATGCGTTGCTTCAATTAAAATGTAATCAGACTGCCCATATAAATCACACTAGTAATATTACCTCTATAAATGCGAAAGTTGTGAAAATGGACGGATGTTTGTTACTCATTCACGTAAAAACTACTGAAGATCGATATGAAATTTGGTACATAAATAAGTAATAGTTTTTTTTTTAATATAGCTTGACAAGATGATCAGGACATGGAAGCCGAGGGTCGTTCGTGGGTTCGATTCCCACCCAGTGCAAATATTTATTTGTGTGATGAATTCAAATATTTGTACTGTTTCTGGGTGTGTTCTATGTATAATAAGTATGTATTTAAAACTATATAAGTACTAGCGGCCCGTACCGGCTTCGCTCGGATATTGTCATATGTATAGACAAATAATCGGAATAAAAACTATCCTATCTTTCAAGTTGGATCAAACTGCATACGGTGTGCAAGTTTTATTGAAATCGGTTCAGTAGTTTAGGAGCCCATCGCGGACAAACAATGTGACGCGTAATTTATATATATTAAGATAAGATTATGCTAGAAATGTAGCTTAGCTAGATTACCATACCATACGTAGATTTACCATAGCAGCGCCATCTATTGATTACTTACTCTACCCAGTCGAAAGGATATCGACATCTGTTAGAATCATTTGGAGTTAACAGATAATTATTGTGACTGTCAAATAACAGACAAAAAATTAGCAATAAATTAAAATTGCGACTATAATTTGAGATTTAAACTATCCTATCTCTCAAGTTGGATCGAACTGCACATGGTGTGCGAATTTTATTATAATCGGTTAAGTGGTTTAGGAGTCCATTGAGGACAAACATTGTGACACGAGATTTATATATATTAGCTATCTGGCTTCCATAGTACAAACTTTGCTTAGGTTGGCGTCAGATGGTGTTGTGTGTGAATTGCTCACCAATATTTATTTATTTATTTATTTATGTATGTAACATTGCCCTTCAAACCGGAGCACAGCAATGTTTGCACATTACTGCTTGGCGGGGGAAGGTGGTGTACTTCCCCTGGCGAACTCTGCTAGGAGTACCACCACTACAAAACATAACACATCGGCTATTTTTTATTCCCGGGAAAATGACGGGATCCGGCACTACGCGGGCGAAACCGCGGGGTGATGCTAGTAAATTTGTGTTGAAAATTTAAGACTTTTGTTGGAGTGGGTGAACTTTTCGAGACTCGTATTTCATGCGTAGAATAATGATACCTGATTATGCGATTTAAAGTTGGAGATCAATGCTGCAAAGATTCTTCTCGATGGCGAGATTTATAAGAGATATCTGTTATTGTACTATTATTGTTCACATATATTGGCCCTAACTTGTCATGCACCCTTTGACATTGACATTGGCATTGGCATTGGCATTGGCATTGGCATTGGCATTGGCATTGGCATTGGCATTGGCATTGGCATTGGCATTGGCATTGGCATTGGCATTGGCATTGGCATTGGCATTGGCATTGGCATTGGCATTCATTGGCATTGGCATTGGCATTGGCATTGGCATTGGCATTGGCATTGGCATTGGCATTGGCATTGGCATTGGCATTAACGCATTAGCACATTAGCATTAGCATTGGCATTAGCATTGGCATGGCATTAGCATTGGCATTGGCGGTGGCATTAGCATTGGCATTGGCATTGGCATTGGCATTAGCATTAGCATTGGCATTGGCATTTATTGGCATTAGCATTGGCATTAGCATTAGCATTATTGGCATTGGCATTGGCATTGGCATTGGCATGGCATTGGCGTGGCATTGGCTGGCATTTGGCATTGGCATTAGCATTGGCATTGGCATTACTGGCATTGGCATTGGCACTTGGCAGCATTACTGGCATTGGCACATTGGCACTGGGCATTAGCATTACTGGCACTGGCATTGGCACTGGCACTGGCACTGGCATTGGCAGCATGGCAAGCACTGGCACTGGCACTGGCATCAAGCTGGCATTGGCATTGCATTAGCATGGCACTGGCATTGGCACTGGCATCAAGCACTGGCACTGGCATGGCACTGGCACTGGCACTGGCATTGGCACTGGCACTGGCATTAGCACATTGGCACTGGCATTGGCATTGGCATGGCACTGGCATTAACATCAAGCATCAAGCATTGGCACTGGCATTGGCAATCAAGCATCAAGCACTGGCATTAACATTAACATGGCACATTGGCAGCATTGGCAGCATTGGCACTAGCATTAACATTGGCACTGGCATTGGCATTGGCATGGCATCATTAGCACTGGCATTCGGCACTGGCACCAGCAAGCACTAGCATCAAGCATGGCACTGGCACTGGCACTGGCATTAGCATTGGCATTGGCACAAGCATTAGCATGGCACACTGGCATTAAGCATTGGCATTGGCACTGGCATCAAGCATGGCACTAGCATTAGCACTGGCAATCAAGCATCATTAGCACTGGCATTGGCATTGGCATTGGCATCACAATGGCATTGGCATTAGCATCAAGCACTGCACTGGCACTGGCATCAAGCATAACATTGGCATCAAGCATTGGCACTGGCATCTGGCATCATTAGCATCACTGGCACTGGCATCAAGCACTGGCATCAAGCACGGCATGGCATTGGCAAGCATTGGCAAGCATTGGCATGGGCACTGGCATCAAGCATTGGCATTAGCACTCGGCATTGGCATTGGCATGGCAAGCATTGGCATTGGCATTAGCATTGGCATTGGCATTGGCATTCAATGGCACCGGCATGGCATTGGCATTGGCATTAGCATTGGCATTGGCATTGGCATTGGCATCAAGCATTGGCACCGGCACTGGCAGCAGCACTGGCATTGGCATTGGCATGGCACTGGCATGGCATTGGCATTGGCACTGGCATTGGCATTGGCATTGGCATTGGCATTGGCATTGGCACGCATTGGCATTGGCATTGGCATTGGCATTGGCGTTGGCGTTGGCGTTGGCGTTGGCGTTGGCGTTGGCGTTGGCGTCGGCGTTGGCGTCGGCGTTGGCGTCGGCGTTGGCGTTGGCGTCGGCGTTGGCGTTGGCAATGGCGTTGTCGTTGGCGTTGGCGTTGGCGTTGACGTTGACACTGACACTGACATTGACAACATGATATTTTCGAAAATATCATGTTGGTTTTCTTGCTATATTCTATATCACTGCTAGTACGAAGATGACAAAATCTGGTTCCTTTGGCTACCAATGTTTTTTTTTATAGTTGTAGTGTTACGAGACGAGCAGGACAGGTGGCTGATGATAAGCATAATGCCTGCCTATAACAGCACAGTGACATGAAGGGCCCAAATAATTACCAAGCATTGCACAGCGCTCGCCACTTGCATTATCTCTATGCCATGCAATTTCACTTTCCCTTCCTCAAACCGGAACAGAGCGATGTTTTTACATTACTGCTTGGTGGCAGAATGACTGGCAAAGGTATGGTACTTACTCAGGCGACCTCTGCAGAGAGATTCTCAAAATTAAAGAGGTCTAGTTGCGCTGGCCGTCTGTTGACCGGGTGCTAGCTGCGTCTCGCTCGCAATTGCTGTGATTCTGGAATCTTGACTCTCTCTTTTTTTTGTCCTTACTGTATTTTAAGGTTGGTTGGTTGGTCTAAATTCGCGTCACGCGCGGCACAACCGATCAGAACGAGTCAGATAACTCAGAGCTCGGGCAGACTTGAACTCCAAGAATAGGGATGTTAACAATTTTTCGGAACTGCTTTTATTTTGAAGATTGACGCTTGTTTACCTTAAAAAATAACATTTTATTTCAAAATATTAGAATTGGTAATATACAATATGAGTCTAATTTTGAATTCTTGATCTTGATCTTGATCCGCTAAAACACTTAACGACTGACATGACGTCACTAATCGAAAAACATTGTCGCGATTCATGATTGCATACCCAGTTTATGTGTTTTCTCATGATTACTTGCATACAAACAATCAAAATCGTCGTCGCTTAGATCGCAAACTACAATAAAAATGCAGAAAAGTAAACAGTTTAGTCAGTTTTTGACAGCTTGTTTTGCGACTAGTGACGTGACAAATCATTGGTGTTTCCAGTCACGTGACAACAAATTAAAAATATAATATTTAAACTCATTTATAATAAATTTACTACGTAACACTAAATAATAATAATGTGTTTTTCGATTTTCTGTGAATACTTGTACAAACTGTCATAAAATTATCATTAAACATTAACTTGTTATTAGTGTTAACATCCCTATTACAGCCCAATTGTTACTCTCGGATATTTTCTCAATTGTTCGACATAACAAGGTTGCGATATTAGCTATATTAACAGTTGCTTAGCGAGGTACATGTGTGCACCGTACGTGTAGTATTCATACGGTTGTGTACATGGTTATTTCAGGTACGGATCGTTCGGTGCCATGGCGGAGTATGGCGCGGAGAAGAAAGTCTCGCAGAGCAACAGCGTCTCGGCCGCGGTGATGGTCGGCATTCCTAGCGGTGTCATTTTAAAACTGAAGTAAGCATATTACATTTTTTTTACTATGCACTTTTTTCTGTACATTTGCACTAACTGTCCCCCGGGGCATTTGAATAGTTTCCTTTTTTTCAACCAAATTATTTTATATATTTTTATATACCTTATATTATATACCTTAGAAGATAAACTGTCTTAGAACTGGAAGTCCCGTCATAATCGGTCCAGCCGTTTCGGATATAAGCCAGAACAAACAGACAGACAAACCATTTTAAATTAGTTTTTAGGTATAGGTACTGTATATACTTTCATTTGAACTTAGTAAACAGCTGTTAATTTGATATTACATTATCATTACATCCAATTTTATTTATTTGAATAGATATGTCGCAGCGAACTATTGAATTAATAAACAGCCTAGCCTGTTTACTAAACAGCGCCGTTGAACTAGCGGCCTGAATGATATATATATACAAGAACAAAAGAAAAAAAATGATTAACCCCCCGACTACCTCAGATTTGTTATCTGTACAACATTCTACTAGTCATGCCCTTTCATTTGATACCCATATTGAGGTAGGTTGTGAAGAAATATTTTGTCCGCAGTTTTGTGGATGCGGGCATCTTGATATAGGCTCATTCTTGACCGCCATCTTGCCTGATATTAAGCGATGATGCGGTCCACGATGGATATTGAATCGATATTAACCAAACAAATCAAATAAAAAAAAACTGCATCGAAATTGGCCCATCCGTTTGAGCTCTATGGTGCCACAGACATACAAACACGCAGGCAGACAGACATACATCGACGTCAAACTTATAATACCCCTTTTTTTGGTCGGGGATTAAAAAATAACAATCAAACAAAATTCAATATATCATGAATCATGATATTTCAGTCAAAGTGAGAGATAAAACGAAATAAATGTAATTTTATCATAATATTAAAGTGAAACAGATTTGTGTAAACAAAACTGTAAATTTTAATAGGAAAGAAAAGCTAGTATATTGTTAGTGCTACTTAAATAAATAATTAAAAATGAAAATAAATTTACATTTGCTGTCTCTATTATTTCAAGCGAAAAGAAAGGAGAGAGTAATATCAATGCTAAGACAGTTTTAGTTAGACGGTAGACCATTCGGAGGAACTCGGGCGTCCCCCGCAGTCTCCAGACTGGTTTCCCATTGGCGTATTCGTGTTATGTGTTGTGGCCGTTGGTCAGCAGTGTATGTGCTGTCGTTCTACTTCCGTTTTCCTACCGAAACTCACTCTTAGACAATACATGAAAAGCAAAAACAGAAAACAGCGGCTGCACGTCTTGTCTCTCAAAGTGCACCTCACGAATATTCGAGTGTCTAATAGCATCTCCTCAGCTCACCATCACCTTGAGACTGACCAGCCGTCACTCTTGTCTCTTACGGAGATGCAGATAGGATGTCTGTCGCACGCGGCGTATCTAACGTGTCCGGGCTACGCCTTGGAGCAACAATTTTAAATTGCTCGCCTGTGTCTATCGATCGCAGAAACGACAACTCATTGATTAGTTAACTGAAGCAGCTGAGCCGCTCAGCAGAAGCTTTTGTAGTAGTAGGGCTCTTTGCAGAGTCCGCCTGGGGGGAAGTACCACCACTTGGCCAGTTATTCTACCGCCAAGCAGTAATGTGCAAACATCACTGTTCTGGTTTGATCTTGGAAGAAACGCCAAAAATGTCTAGATATGGGTAGGGTTGGCACAAATAAAAATTCTTATTAATATATTTTATTATTAATTTATGATCTGTTGATCATAAATTGTAAAGTATCAAGATTAAACTAAATTACTGAGTTCCAATGGCCATCTTCCAGCTTCATCATCAGACCCTGGTACCATCTAGTAACAAAGTACTCTTCAACATTATAAAACGAGCCCAAACTCGATGAGTTTATGTCGTTTAATGACAGATTTCCAACGCCCATCTTCCATATTCATCATCAGAATCTGGTCACCATCTAAATGGCCATCTTCCAGCTTCATCATCAGATCCTAGTCACCATTTAGCGACAAAGTACTCATCAAGACAAATAAAACGAGCACAAACTCGATGGGGTTATGACATTTATTACAGTGTTCCAATGACCATCTTCCAGACTCATCATCAGATTCTGGTCACCATCTAGCACCAAAGTACTCATCAATAAGAATAAAACGAGCCCTAATTAGATGCTGCTATGTAGTTTAATTACCGAGTTCCAATGGCCATCTTCCAGCTGCATCGTCAGACCCTGGTCACCATCTAGCACCAAAGTACTCATCAAGACGAATAAAATGAGCTCAAACTCGATGGTGCTATGGTCGTTTAATTACCGAGTTCCAATTGCCATCTTTCAGCTACATCTTCAGACCCTGGTCACCATCTAGCACCAAAGTACTTATCAAGACGAATAAAATGAGCTCAAACTCGATGGTGCTGTCGTTAATTGCCGAGTTCCAATTGTCATCTTTCAGCCACCAGGGTCTGACGATGCGTCAGACCCTGGTCACCATCTAGCGCCAAAGTACTCAGCAAGACGAATAAAATGAGCCCAAACTTGAAAGGGTTAGTTAGATAGAAGGCAAGCAACCTATTCAGGTTGGTTAATGCCTCCGGGACAGCTACTGGGAAGTGGAGGAATTCTGCCCGTTGATCTGCCATGTTCCTGTATTCCACATTCACATGCTGTGGCGTTTCTTCCTCCTCCATGCATCCCCTGCATAGAGGGATATCTGTCACACCTAAATTGAATAGATGCTTGTTAAGAGGACAGTGGCCAGTCATACTTGAAAGGGTTACGTCGTTTAATAACTGATTTTCTATGGCCATCTTCCAGCTTCATCATCAGACCCTGGTTACCATCTAGCGCCACAGTACAGTACATCAAGGCGTACAAAACGACCCCAAACTCGGTGGGGTTATTTTGATTAGATATTGAGTTCATAAAGCCTTCTTCCAGGTTCAACATCAGACACTGGTCACAAGGTATATAAAATCTTGTTACGAGTACATACCGTTGACAAGAAAATCGAAATGTCGGAGAAAAAGGAATATGATATTGAAAAAACTTACCTTTCTTCCACACGCGGGATTTTATGAAATTGCAGATCTTTGTTTATGTAAGATGATGACTTACAATCTCTAACACCACAAGTTGTAAGCACCATTTAAAAAACGTGGCATCCAAAATAAAATTGACACTTACGACAGACGTTAGTCCTGAGCCGAGCTCCTGAAATACTAACATTGTAATGGTGGTAATGGCGGGAGCGCGCCTCGCGCGTCTCATCCCGCACGCCACCGTCTAGACGGCTTCGTCGAACGACTGTATGATTAAATACGACTGTGGTGTCACTGTGTTGTTATGGGCAGGCGTGTTGCTCACCATCAGGCACATGTCATGCTTGTCTTCTCACTCTATCCTATAAAAGAAAGAATCCGTCACCCCAATTAGTGTTACTGGAGGATTTCAAGGGCCACCATAAGGAATGGCTGTACCCAAAACGTCCCTCTGACTATGCTGGGCTAGAAACAAGAAATCTAGCTTTATCATTATCATATTATCATGACGGGAACCACACGTTGAGTTGCATACTCCCTTAGTTTAGACCTTCTGCTGACAACTGATCCAGAACTGCAATCCGTGGCGGTATCTTCGCTGTTAGGCAGATCCGACCACTGTCTGGTGAAGCCCGTATCGATCTACTGTCCTCCAGATCCCAGTCCTAGAGACAAAAGAAGGTTGTGGCGATGTAAGTCAGCAGATTCGAATGAGATGCACTCTTTCTTTGCTACTTGTTCGGATCTGCCTAACGGCAAAGCTACTAGCCACGGAATGTAGGTCTGGATCAGTTGACAGCAGGTCTAAATAAGAGGGAGTATCCGACTCATCGTGTGGTTCCCGTGTGGCCCCTTGGACCATTTCGGCGAGTGTGTAACTGATTTGCATCCTTCCTTCCACTCGACACCACCAAAACGACACCATCGGTGGTGTCGTATGGAATCACTAGTCCATACGACACCACCGACTAATAGTGAGGTTACCTACATACAAAGTTGTTGATATGAAAACTCCAATTAAGTTCAAGCAGTTTTATTAATGAGGTGCCAAGCAGTAATGTGCAAACATTACTGTGTTCCGGTTTGAAGGGCAATGTTTCCAGATAAATTACAGGGCTTAGAGATATCAGATCTTAGATCTCTGGGTGACGAGCGCAGTGCAGTGCTAGGTAATGATTTGGACTCTTCATGTTCCAATAGCTGCGTGTCACTGTGCTGTTATGTGTCAGGCATGTTGCTTACCATCAGGCACATGTCCGGATCGTCTCGTCACCATTTATTAAAAAAAAAAAAAGGTATGTCATTTGATAAAGTTTATATTTATCTGTCACTCAAATGGTCATCTTGACATTGTTCATTGCAATTTGCATATTATTGTCTTTCCGTCCGAATATTTTAATTTTTCACAATGGACATGGATACTAATACTGACGACATAAAATACATAAAAACTAATGGCGGAACAGCACATCACTAGGGTGGTGTCGTATGGACTAGTGATTCCATACTACACCACCGATGGTGTCGTTTTGGTGGTGTCGAGTGGAAGGAAGGATTTGCATGATCTCATATGACCTTGCTCTTTTTTCTATGGGTTCCAGCTGGTAGCTAAAAAAAGCGACATCGTTTCATCGTTAACGTTCCAAAGAATCGAACAAAGAGATTTGTCTCTACATTTGTGAAAACAACGTCTAGGCTGTAGAATGCGTTGCCTGAGTAGATTTCCCCCTATGGTTACAATCTTGCTATCTTCAAATCGAAAGTGAATTGGTTTTTTTCTTCAAACTTCATCAAACATTTTAAGCTTCATCATAGACCGCATCGTCGCTTAACATCAGGCCAGTTGGCGGTTAAGTCTAAACTAGGGTCGTAACGGAGGCCCTCTTAGCGGAGGCGGATGTGGAGGTGACGGGTTTCACTTCCGCGGACGCGGAGGTTAACGGATGCGGAGGCGGAAGTGAAAGTGGATGTAGAAAATATAGTAGTTTATGGTTTATTAAAACTATAAATAGTACAAAAATATTTATTCTAAATCAAATATGACACGATAATTGCTAGCGGAACTTCCGCAGTAACAGAGGCGGAAGCGAAGTTCCGTTACAACCCTAGTCTAAACCTATAATAGTTAAAAAAAAATGGGCAGGCGCAGACCAGTGCTATGTAATGATTTGTACTCATCATGTTCCAATAGCTGCGTGTAACTGTGCTGTTTTGGGCTCGTTGTTGCTTACCTTCAGGGACATGTCCTGTTCGTCTCGTTGCTCGTTCAAAAATTCATAATTAATTTAATTCAGGTAACTTAACCCATATACATTAAATAGCACACAATAAAAACAATATCAATCATCATAATTTTTCAGTCATAAATCAGTAGTCAGGGAAACAAAATATATCAAACATTACAATTTAAAATGTCAAAAAAACGAACAACTACTGGTAAATTACAATATAAAAATAATAATAAATGTCAAATAAAATTATCAAGTCCTAGATATATTAGTCAGTACCTCCGATCGGACATCGGCACAGACACATGCCGGCAATGTCCGAGGAAAGCACAGTCCAATCGAGCCGCTACCATTTTTAAGACCATACCAATAATATAATACAATTTTTTTCTTTGTATACTCACAGGCACAATTGGGCGGTTAATTGTGCCTGTGAGTATACAAAGAGCGACCTACATTTTTTGTCACTTCGTCCTTTTCTACAAAATCGGGTTTGTGGGATTTTTTCTAAAAACCGTTTATGTTTTCAATATATATTGCTTAATGATAACTTTCAACGTACTACCATAAAATTTGCATTAAAATTAACGATTTCTGCAAAGTAAGAGATATACCTGGTAATCACATTGTGCCTGAGAGTGGATTCTTTATGTTCTAATGATTTGTGCAGGCGTGTTCCTTACCATGAGGCACATGTTCAACTCGTCTTGTCACTCTATACAGTAAAAAAAAATAAAATGTGTTGTGTGTCACAGATGGACGTGTTCCACGCAAACGATCGTGGTCCCCATCCACCTCTGCGAAGATGTGCTGCCCTCGCCAGTGTTTTACGCCACCGTGGTGCCGGTCGTGTCCTGGCTGCTACTCCGGAAGCTCATAATCGACCCCATCGCGAAAGACCGCGACCAGAGGGAGAAGCGGAAGGCCATGGAAGCCAACTTTGAACGGTAAAACTCATATTTTAGTATAAAATATAAGTATAGTGGTTTAATCTCACGAAACAACACGCGTAAAAAACAAATTCTAGATGTGAAAGTCCGTGTCCATTCAAACAAATACCGCATGTGAAAGTCTGTGTGCGTGAAAACAAACACCTTATGGGAAAGTATGTATGCATTACAATGAACACGGCATGTGAAAGTATGTATGCGTCAAAACAAACACCGTATGTGAAAGAATGTCTGGGTGAAATCAAACACCGTATGTGAAAGAATGTATGCGTGAAAACAAACGCCGTATGTGAAATAATGAATGCGTAAAAACAAACATCGTGTGTGAAAGTATGTATGCGTGAAAATAAACACCGTATGTGAAAGTACGTGTGCGTGAAAATACACACCGTATGTGAAAGTATGTATGCGTATAAATAAACACCGTATGTGAAAGAATGTATGCATGAAAATAAACACCGTATGTGAAAGAATGTATGCGTGAAAACAAACACCGTATGTGAAAGAATGTATGCGTGAAAACAAACACCGTATGTGAAAGAATGTATGCGTGAAAACAAACACCGTATGTGAAAGAATGTATGCGTGAAAATAAACACCGTATGTGAAAGTACGTGTGCGTGAAAATACACACCGTATGTGAAAGAATGTATGTGTGAAAACAAACACCGTATGTGAAAGAATGTATGCGTGAAAACAAACACCGTATGTGAAAGAATGTATGCGTGAAAACAAACACCGTGTGTGAAAATATGTATGCGTGAAAGGAAACACAATATGTGAAAGTATGTATGCGTGAAAGGAAACACCGTCTGTGAAGGTACGTGTGCGTAAAAATACACTACGTATGTGAAAGTATGTATGCGCGAACACAAACACTGTGTGTAAAAGTACGTGTGCGTGAACATAAAAACCGTATGTGGGCGTGAAAGCAAACACCGTGTGTGAAAGTATGTATGGGTCAAAACAAACACCGTATGTGAAAGTATGTACGCGTGAAAACAAACACCATGTGTGAAAGTATGTATGCGTCAAAAGAAACACCGTATGTAAAAATCCGAGTTCGTGAAAACAAACACCATGTGTGAAAGTATGTATGCATCAAAACAAACACTGTATGTGAAAGTCCGTGTGCGTGAGACCAAACACCGCAGGTGAAAGTACGTCGCCTTGAATATACCCAACAAACAAATACGTATACGTCGTCGACGTCGTATACGTCGTGACTTGAACGACCTAAAGTTGGATAGCAGTCTTATTATGGTAATGAGATGACTACCAGGTCCTATAGATGTCTTTAATGCAACTAATTAGTCGCGCGACGAATATGTAAACTGGTATTAGCAACATTGGGGAGACTAAACGATACAACGTTATATTACAGTCTTAGCTAAAACGTTTGTACGACAACGCAATAGTCATACTAACGTTATAGTCCAATAAACGTTTGAACACACCAAATTATGTTTTTGGAAAACCTTTATACGACATTTATACAACGTGGATGTTATATAGACGTTTTCATAGTGCCGTTTATATAACAATCAGTACCTTGTTTTACAGCGGTCAATTAAATACTCTTAAATGACTAGGTTGTTTATTGACGACTCAAATATAACCTTTATATTACATTATGTCCGTTTAAAGTCCTGTACGTGAAAACAAACACCGTATGTGAAAGTATATATAAGTACAAGTAAGAAATGGTGGGTATTAGTAGCGATAAATCGGCGGCACCACATTTTAAAAAACTGCGAATTATGACGCTGCCCTGTATTGTTATCTCACAAGTCGCGGTGTATGTGAGGAGCAATCTGCATTTAGACCCTGCTCATGGTGACCTCAATACACGCCCCACACGACGTGCAGGGCAGCTGAAACAGATTCCAAGGTCCATGGCTAAATCCGACAAACTGGCCCATGTGATGGGACCGACGGTATATAACAAATTACCAAAATGCATCACCACTGCGCCAAGTCTGGCTTGTTTTAAGTCTCGCATGAGGCGTTGGCTGGTCGATCGGACGTTTTATAGCTTGCCAGAATTCTTTAACTGCAAAGTTGAAGACTGTACTGTGGTACAATCATTTTGATTATTTAAATAGATGATTTGGGCTGTATTGTCTAATTTGTAAATATTGTACGTTCTTAATTTGAATGTTTATTTAATTTAATTTGTTATGTAATTTAATTGATTATTGTCTAATACGATTAATAATTTATTTTGCCTATGTACGAGTATATACCTGATATACTCGTTCCGTTCGTTCGTTTCCGGGACTCTCCATAAGTGGCCAAGGAGTTGCCACAATTGCAGAGGCAGTGCCTTTCAAATTTCTTGGTAGAAAGATAGATCACAAAGGACGTACACCATCATTAGAGGTGGTTGTTGAAAATTTCATGAACAACCTCAATAAGGTAGACCAGCAGCCTATCAGCAATATCAAAAAAGCATGGATATATGACAACTACCTCACATCACGTCTCACTTGGCCTTTTCTAGTATATGACATCGGTAAAACTCTCCTGGCAAAGCTAGATGCCAATGTCATAAAGATATTGAAGTCATGGTTCGGATTGGCACATCCGGCTGATCCCTCTACTCTTTTAGGGATCACAATAGTTTTGGGCTGAAACTAAAGAAACCGTCTGAACTTTACAAACACCTAAGAGTTACAAAACGCATGTTTTGGGAAAGTCGCAAGACGAATTAATTACATCTCTCCCAAAAGACAAAACTGCTTCAGACCTGGAATCTAGACTTCAATTCCATAAACAATTTATGGCAGGTGCACAAGTAAATACTGCTGGGTTGGGTGCGAGAAAAAAAAGGAAGACCGAGACATGGTAAAACCTTTCTACAACAAGACGAAAATGACGGTTACAAAGTGCACGCTATGAATTTAGAAATGCAAAGTGAGTGGTTAACCATAGGTGAGTTCTGTATCCCATTAGCTCTAAAATGGCACACCTTGATCTATGACTGGTCCCCTGCCTTATTAAAATTTTATCTAAATGCATTCCAAATGACCCTCCTGACCAGAGTAACTTGGTAAGGTGGGGAAAAGCCTCTGAAAAATGTTGCTATACTTGTGGAGAGGCGATATGTACAGCAAGGCACATATTGGTGGGATGCAAGGTGCTCCTTAATGGGGTCATTACTCACGGCGTCATGACAGAGTACTTGAAATCATACGTGAAGCCATGAGCCTTTCAGTAGCTAGAGCCCAAAAGGGATTGACGACAAACAACAGACAAATTAACTTTGTAAAGAAGGCTCAACTTCAAACTCCAGGAACAAGCCTTACTCAATCCTGGGTACAGCACCTGATTGGACTATTTTAATGGACACGTATGAAAAGCACTACAAAATCCCAGAGGATGTTGGTGTTTCGTCATCCAGACCGGACATTTTCCTTTTTTCTAGAGCTACGAAACGCATAGTCCTTGTAGAACTTACCGTACCGTGGGAAACTAATATACCTAAAGACCACGCGATGAAACAAAATAAGTATTACGACCTCCCTAAACGAATTAACAAAAACGGCTATGTAGTTAGTTTATACGCTGTAGAAGTGGGAGCGAGAGGTATACCAGCAAAATCTCTCTATAACCTACTGAAAGACCTTGGCTTATCCAGAAGTGCAGTAAGTTCTATACTAGAACGTGTATCTAAAGCTGCACTAGTAGGCTCATATCAGATTTGGCTGGGCAGGGAGAGAAAAGCGAGTGGTGAAGGTGAGTGTTGATGTACGTCAGAAAGGGCCCCTTAAACCTACGCCCGAGTCACAAGTCTCGGGAACTACTCGAGTTTTCTCTCTCTGCCACACGATGGACCCGGCACCCGCACGGTGAATCCATGGAATGCTAAGAAAATCGTCTCATTGTAATTTTTACTTAGATAACTTGACATGTAAATAATATTTATGAATAAAAGAATATGAATATGAAAGTATGTATGGGTGAAAACAAACACAGTATGTGAAAGTATGTATGCGTGAAAACAAACACCGTGTATGAAAGTACGTGTGTTTGACAATAAATTCCGTATGTGAACGTATGTATGCGTGAAAACAAACACCGTATGATAAAACACAGTTAGTCTAGATACTAACACATACAATAGCACAGGCTACTTTTCATCATGAATAAATAACGGGCAGGGGGCTTTACGGGTGAAATCGTGTGGTGTTGCTAAAATTCTTGAAATAATCGTATATTTTAATGATTGCTAGTCTCACTTTGTGTGTGAAAGTATGTATGCGCGAAAGCAAACACCGTTCGTGAAAGTACGTGTGCGTGAAAACAAACACCGTATGTGAAAGTATTTATGGGTGAAAACAAACACCGTATGTGAAAGTATTTATGGGTGAAAACAAACACCGTATGTGAAAGTATTTATGGGTGAAAACAAACACCGTATGTGAAAATATTTATGGGTGAAAACAAACACCGTATGTGAAAGTATTTATGGGTGAAAACAAACACTGTATGTGAAAGTATTTATGGGTGAAAACAAACACCGTATGTGAAAGTATTTATGGGTGAAAACAAACACCGTAAAAACAAACACCGTATGTGAAAGTATTTATGGGTGAAAATAACACCGTATGTGAAAGTATTTATGGGTGAAAACAAACACCGCGTGTGAAAGTATGTGCGCGTTAAAACAAACACCGTATGATAAAACACAGTTAGTCTAGATAATAACACAGGCTACTTTTCATCATGAATAAATAACGGGAATGGGGGCTATACGGGTGAAATCGTGTGGTGTTGCTAGAACAAACGGATTCTTTAGATGTGTACGTATTTTTGAATGATTGCTAGTCTCACTTTTGACCGTCATTGTGTGTACAGGTTGCAGGAAATGCAGCGACAAGCGCGGGCCACGGTGGAGCTTATGAAAGAAACGTACAGCCGCATCCGTTCCGAAGAAGAAAAGAAAAAGGGTCTAGTCATTTTGAAAGCCATCTATGGAAAATTACCACAAGGTGAGCTTATTCTCTCGCAAGAACAGAGTCGAGAGAGTCACCACGAGGCCCAGTGCGGGTTGGTGGATGACACATGACCTCAAAAGAATATAGATGTATGTCGGTTTCCTCACGACGTTTTCTTTCACCGTTTTTTTTTTTCATTAGCCGAATTACGAACATGATTGAAACAAAAACAAAATTAAAAATTTTGATTAACCCCCGACTACCTCGGATCTCGCATCATCTGTATAACGTTTTACTAGTCAAGCACTTTCATTTGATACCCATATTAAGGGAGTTGTGAAAAAAGAAATGTATTTCGCAATTTTGTGGTAGCTGCCATCTTGGATTTAAATTTGTCATAGTGCAAAGTACTCTACTAGTCAAGCCCTTTCATTTGATACCCATATTGAGGTAGTAATGAAAAAAATAATAAAATTTGGCATTTTTTGGTGGCGGCCATATTGGATTTGAAATTTGTTATAGTATAAAGTATTCTACTAGTCAAGCCCTTTCATTTGATACCCATATTGAGGTAGTAATGAAAAAAATAATAAAATTTGGCATTTTATGGTCGCGCCCATTTTGAATCGATATTAACCAAACATAGCTAAGAACATCCGCACGGACATTAACCTTCAAATAAAAAAAAACTGCATCGAAATCGGCCCATCCGTTTGACCTCTACGGTGCCACAGACAGAAACACACACAGACAGACAGACAGACAGACGGACAGACATCGACGTCAAACTTATAACCCCCAATTTTGGTCGGGGGTTAAAAAGACAGTGGTGCGCGTGGTATTTGAACCCGGGGCTCCGGATCGGCAGTCGACGATAACAAGATGAGCAAATAATATTTTTATTAACAGACTAATTCCCATAGAAAAAGCTGGACAAAGCAAAAAAAAGTTTTATATTACCTAAACTGTATTAATTCAAATAATTACAGCTCATCTCTTATTTAAGTAAGTCAACGACAAACTCACTTGTGATATGCTTGGTCCAGTCCGACTCAAGATTCAGCCGCGTCTGACGGCCTTTTTCAAGAAGAGTGACACGCGTATTATTTGCCCTTTGGCGCTGATGCACACAATGCCCTGACAAGCGACCTTCCTTGCCCGCTCGGCGAAAACTTGCCTTGCTAAACTTGCTTGAAAATCAGCCGGGCAATGCCCTAGCGAGAGACTTCACTTGGCCGCTTCGCTATAGTGTATTCTAGAGTGTACTATCAAATTCTGAGTTATAAGGTATCACTTTTATTGGCAATCCCTATTACTGCCAATTTTTTTTGACGTGATTTCGTCTAATAAATCGATGAATGCTGACTGCACGAACAAGGATGACTAATTGTCCAGTAATGCTCATTGTCCCAATACGTTACGGTAAATTATTCTTGCATTTCAAAAATTTTATTACTAGAATAATATCAAGTATTTATTCTTTTATTATTGTATTTGACGGTTAATTTCCGTGCGGTGGTATGTTTGGTTAATATTGATTCAAGATGGCCGCCACCACAAAATGGCGAATCACATTATTTTTTCACTACTACCTCAATATGGGTATCAAATAAAAGGGCTTGACTAGTAGAATACTATGTACTATGACAAATTTAAAATCCAAGATGGCCGCCACCACAAAATGGCGAATCACATTATTTTTTACTACTATCTCAGTATGGGTTTCAAATGAAAGGGCTCGACTAGTAGAATACTATGTACTATGACAAATGTCAAATCCAAGATGGCCGCCACCACAAAATGGCGAATCATATTATTTTTTCACTACTACCTCAATATGGGTATCAAATAAAAGGGCTTGACTAGTAGAATACTATGTACTATGACAAAGTTCAAATCCAAGATGCCCGACACCACAAAATGACGAATTACATTATTTTTTCACTATTACCTCAGTATGGGTATCAAATGAAAGCGCTCGACTAGTAGAATACTATGCACTATGACGAAGTTCAAATTCAAGATGCCCGACACCACAAAATGGCGAATTACATTATTTTTCACTACTACCTCAATATGGGTATCAATGAAAAGGGCTTGACTAGTAGAATGGTATGCACTATGACAAATTTCAAATCCAAGATGGCCGCCACCACAAAATGGCGAATCACATTATTTTTTCACTATTACCTCAGTATGGGTATCAAATGAAAGCGCTCGACTAGTAGAATACTATGCACTATGACGAAGTTCAAATTCAAGATGCCCGACACCACAAAATGGCGAATTACATTATTTTTTCACTATTACCTCAGTATGGGTTTCAAATGAAAAGGCTCGACTAGTAGAATACTATGTACTATGACAAATTTCAAATCCAAGATGGCCGCCACCACAAAATGGCGAATCACATTATTTTTTTACTACTACCTCAATATGGGTATCAAATAAAAGGGCTTGACTAGTAGAATACTGTGTACTATGACAAATTTCAAATTCAAGATGGCCGCCACCACAAAATGGCGAATCACATTATTTTTTCACTATTATCTCATTATGGGTATCAAATGAAAGCGCTCGACTAGTAGAATACTATGCACTATGACAAAGTTCAAATCCAAGATGCCCGACACCACAAAATGGCGAATTACATTATTTATTCACTATTACCTCAGTATGGGTTTCAAATGAAAGGGGTCGACTAGTAGAATACTATGTACTATGACAAATTTCAAATCCAAGATGGCCGCCACCACAAAATGGCGAATCACATTATTTTTTTACTACTACCTCAATATGGGTATCAAATAAAAGGGCTTGACTAGTAGAATACTGTGTGCTATGATAAATTTCAAATCCAAGATGGCCGCCACCACAAAATGGCGAATCACATTATTTTTTTACTACTACCTCAATATGGGTATCAAATAAAAGGGCTTGACTAGTAGAATACTGTGTACTATGATAAATTTCAAATCCAAGATGGCCGCCACCACAAAATGGCGAATCACATTATTTTTTCACTTTTACCTCAGTATGGGTATCAAATGAAAGCGCTCGACTAGTAGAATACTATGCACTATGACAAAGTTCAAATCCAAGATGCCCAACATCACAAAATGGCGAATTACATTATTTTTTCACTATTACCTCAGTATGGGTTTCAAATGAAAGGGGTCGACTAGTAGAATACTATGTACTATGACAAATTTCAAATTAAATATAGCCGCCACCACTAAAAGGCGAATTACATAATTTATTCACTATTACCTCAGTATGGGTTTCAAATGAAAGGGCTCGACTAGTAGAATACTATGCACTATGACAAAGTTCAAATCCAAGAAGGCCGCCACCACAAAGTGGCGAAATACATTAATTTTTCACTACTCCCTCCAAATGGGTATCAAATGAAAGGGTTTGACTAATAGAATACTATGCACTATGACAAATTTCAAATCCAAGATGGCTTCCACCACAAAACGGCGAATTACATAATTATTTCACGACTACCTCAATATGGGTATCAAATAAAAGGGCTTGACTAGTAGAATACTATGCACTATGACAAATTTCAAATCCAAGATGTCCGCCACTACAAAATGGCGAATACCATTATTTTTTCACGACTACCTCAATATTGGTATCAAATGAAAGGTATCTACTAGTAGAATACTATGTACTATGACGAATTTCAAATCCAAGATAGCCGCCACCACAAAATGGCGAATCACATTATTTTTTCACGACTACCTCAAAATGGGTATCAAATGAAAGGGCTTGACTAGTAGAATATTAAGCACTGACAAATTTCAAATGTTGTACATATTACAAATCCGAGGTTGTCGGGGGTAAATCAAGATTTTTCATTTTGTTCATGTTTTTCCACTTGATTCTATTGTATGCAATCATTTCATCAATGTTTTGTAATGACGTTGTCACCTTAAACTATAGCCCGTAAACCAACTTTACAGGCAACCAATTTTATTTATTTATTTTCTATGGAAAACATAGCATTACACAGTGAAAAATGTCCAATCTCGGAGTGTTCAAATCGAGAGTGTAGCTTTAGAAAAAAAAAATGAACAAAAAGCTTTTTGGGTATACCCGTATACCCAACAACATACAAACCTACCAACATTTTACATCATTAGAAAAAAAAAGTTTAAAGCACCAAAGATTCAATGTGCAATTGTTCATAACTTTGAAGTAAAATAAACCTTTTTTTTATTTTTATAGGTTTATACTTGACCGCCATCTCAACTGATGTTAAGCGACCATGCGGTCTACGATGGAGCGTGTTTACCTAGTGGTTACGATTACCACCCAGTGCAAATTTTTGTGTGAAGAATTCAAATATTTGTACCGTGTCTGGATGTTTCTATGCATGATACGTGTGTATTTAAAACTACATAAGTATTGAGCTATCTGGCTGCATAGTACAAACTTTGCTTAGTTTGGAGCTGATGGTGTTGTGTGTGAATTGTCACCCATATATATAATAAAAAATAAAAATAATAAAAATGTTTGTTACATGATCAGACAACAATGTACATTAATTTCCAAAAAACAATAGAAATATAACTAATGCATGCTGATTGACAATTGATTATTAACAGTGATTAATAATAAAATTAATAAAAGACAATAATTGTAAACTAATAAAAAAAATAAAAAAATATTAAAAAATAAGATTTAGGATATAATATAATAATTATGTTACGTACATACGGTTATTCATACATTGCGTATATTACGTTTATTTCATGACAAGTACTTGAATGTAGACAGTATTGGCAACTCAACGATCAACAATCACGTCAACAACATGCAGATGGTACTAATGAGATAATTTCATTCCCTGGCTCCCACACTAGGATACCCTGTGTTTGTGGGAACCAGTTCTCTTACGAGGTACTGTTTTTTTTTTCTTTTGTCTATTTGTACGTCTGTATTGTGTATGTTTGTAGTTGCACTCCTATTGAGTCAGTGTCATTGTCTGTGAATTAAAAAATATGGGTGAATGTGAAAATGAAAGTAAATATATATATTTGATATTCCGCCTGTCGTCATCACGTAATATGGACACACTATTTTCTCTCTTTATGGTCCATTTAAGTATTGAGTAAGTTTGTTCGTTAGAAGTTACCCCCTTTGTAACGTAGTTGTATTCCCGTCGCAGACGCGGCGTCGCACGACGCGCCGGAGGAGGGCGTCGGCGACTCGCCGCCGGCCGACGCGTCGAGCCCTAACGCAGAGGCCATCGACGTCACCGTGCCTCTCCAGTGCCTCACCAAGGACTCGCGGCTAGAGCTACTTGACGCTACTAAGGTACAAATACAAAAATCTTCATTGCTAATCTTCTTCATAAAGGTAAACTAGCTGACTAGCTGAATAGGGAATATGCATGCATTTAATTTATATATTTAATTCACTTTTTACATTATTATAACACAATAAAAAATATAAATACTCTTGTAAATGTACAAATTGATTTTTAAAATAATATTTATAATATCGATATAATTTGACCAGTTTAAACGCCGCCATCTTTCCCGCGCCTGCATGACGTCACAGGCCACGACCTGTGTTTGTTTACTACAAGTGTTGCAGTTACTTTGTACCGATTTTTGAGTTGTGCTAGCTAATCAAACGATGCAGAACACGACTTTTCTCTCTAACACTTACTAGCTCAGTACGAATATCGACACCGTTAAAGCAGAAAACATGTCATGTGACGTCACATTTGGTTTCGACCAATAGTGATGCGTTTCGCAAACATGAATTTCCCGCGCCTATTTTGCACTTTAAATAATATTTTTTAAATTATGTAAGAACTAACTAAGTAATAAAATAATTGTTTTGGCATAATGGCGGGACATTAAGGATTCTACGAAAAAAAAATCAAGCCAATTTAAACTACATGCATATTCCCTATTGTCCTAGACGAGTGCAGTGCAGTGTTAAGTAATGATTTGGGCTCTTCATGTTCCAATAGCTGCGTGTCACTGTTCTGTTATGTGACAGGTATGTTTTTACCATCAGGCACATGTACTGCTCGCCTCGTCACTTCATGCTACAAAAAAAAAGACGTCAGATGATCAAATGCATAGTTTACGATTCTATTAAGGTCTTTTTTTTATCCGACTTCCAAAAAGGAGGAGGTTATCAATTCGACTCCTGTTTTTGTTTTATGTATGTTACCTGATTTCTCGAAAACCCACCCCCGCACCGATTTTAAAATTTATTTTTGTGTTCGGATGGGCATGCTTCCCGAATGGTGTCATACGAGGGTCAAACTGAAAGTTCTTAGAACTGGCCACTTATAAACAATATAATAAAAAAATAATTCTATAATTTGAAAATAGAACTCTTTGCCAATATTACTGAGTATATACTTCATTCATTTGTCATTTGTTTTACGATTTGGCGGCAAATTGAAAATTGTCTGTGTCACGTCAACATGAATTTAACACGAGAAAATTTTCGTGCAATGATTTTTTATGACTTTCGATGTCATTTAAGTCAACAAGAAAGTTATGATAGACTACGATTGGCCTTTCACGATGAAGCCCCATCTCGTGCGACTGTTTACAACTGGTTTAATGAGTTTAAACGTGGTCGCACTAATCTCACTGATGATTTACGTGAGGGACGGCCTTCTACGGCGACGACTGAAGATAACATCTGTGTTGTGCGGCGTATGATAGAGACTGACAAAAGAGTGACCTATCAGCAGATTCGGACAAGCTTAGGCATCGGTATGAGTCAAGTGCACAAAATCCTACACGAACATTTAGCGGTCAGGAAGCTTTGCGCCCGGTGGATACCTCATAATTTGACTGAGGCTCAAAACTCCATCGTGTGGATTGATGCCGTAAAATGATTGAAAGATTTAACGGAGGTGACTCAAATGCTGTGTTCGATATACTAACAGGTGACGAAAGCTGGATTTACTGTTATGATCCTGAAACCAAAAGACAATCTGCTCAGTGGGTGTTTCCTTTCGAGGAGTTGCCAACTAAAGTGAAGAGAGATCGAAGTGCGGGGAAAAAAATGGTGGCCTCGTTCTTTGGAAGGATAGGTCATTTCGCAACAATTGTGTTAGAGGATCAAAAACAGTTTCTGCAGAATGGTACACTACCAATTGTTTGCCACTTGTCTTGGAAAAAGTTCGAGAGAAACGACCTCGCAGTAGGATCCTCCTTCACCACGACAACGCCTCATCGCACACCGCCAAGCGAACGATCGACTATTTGGCGACATCAAACGTTGAATTACTGGGTCACCCGCCGTATAGCCCCGACCTCGCGCCTTGTGATTTTTATTTATTTTCAAAAATTAAAGAAAAACTTAAAGGAAAGCGGTTTATGAATGCTGAAGAAGCGGTGGCTGCGTATCGCGATGCCATTTTAGAGACCCCTAAGGACGAGTGGGCAAAGTGCTTTTCCCAGTGGTTCCATCGCATGCAGCGGTGTATTGACGTGAATGGACAATATTTTGAAAAGATATAATAAAACTAATAACTGGCTAATGTAATCAGTTTTTGATTTTCTAAGAACTTTCAGTTTGACCCTCGTATAAACCTTATCGAAATCGGCCGGGTGGTTTTTGAAATATGAACCATAAACTAATTTGCGTACAATTTTCTGGATGACGTAGTTGTAGATTTCACAAAAGTTATGAAACTTGATCCTGTCTGTACGAAATTGTGTAAATGCATTAATAAAAACTTGTTTTGCACTAAAAAGAGTAAAATAAACTATTTTCGAATAAAAACTTTAACCGACTTCAAAACCACAAATAGCGAAAAGCGAAAAATAAATTAAGATCATTCTTAAAAGCGCTACTCAGTTATCTATTTGAAGTCGGTGCCAGTCAGGTCAAAAAGTTAGTAGATTGATACTATGTAGGCAAGTGATAAGTAGGCACAGATAAGTTGTATCTATCCACTACCTGCTGGCACCGACTTCAAATAGATGAGTGAGTAGCGCTTATAATAATGATTTTAATTTATTTTTCGCTTTTGATTGCCTATTTTGGTTTTCAAGTCGGTTTAATTTTTTGTACGTAAATAGTTTATTTACACACGACAAAAAAAGGGGTGTTATAAGTTTGACGTCGATGTATGTCTGTCTGTGTGTGTGTCTGTCTGTTCGTGTGTCTGTCTGTGCGTGTCTGGCTGTCTGTGGCACCGTAGAGCTCAAACGGATGGGCCGATTTCGATGCGGGTTTTTTCATTTGAAGGTTAATCCGTGCGGATGTTAGATATGTTTAGAATATCAATTCAAGATGGCCTTCTCCACAAAATGGCGGACAAAATATTTCTTCACAACCTTCCTCAATATGGGTATCAAAAGAAAGGGCTTGACTAGTAGAATACTATGGCACTATGACCAATTTCAAATCCAAGATGGCCGCTACCATAAACTGGCGAAATACATTTCTTTTTCATAAGTCCCTCAATATGGATATCAAATGAAAGGGCCTGACTTGTAGAATGTTGTACAGATTACAAATCCGAGGTAGTCGGGGGTAAATCTAAATTTTTAATTTTGTTCTTGTTGTCGGAAATTTCCCCGGAAACATTGCAATTAAGACCGGAACACAGTAATACAATACACTGTGTAATACATTAATACACTATACAACATCGTCGATTTATGAAACCTGCAATACACGGGTGGTATTGAACGTGAATGCGTGTCCACAGTCGGAGCTGGCGGGATTCTACGACCCGTGCGTGGGCGAGGCGAAGCACCTCACCGTCCGCTATCTCTTCCACGGCGCCGTCCATCTCTGCACCGTCGAGGATTCGCAGGCGGTCGTTCTGCCGCGCAACAGTGAGTACCAATACACTCTATATTGCACTAAAAAAAACTTATTAACAAACGAACAAGATAAATTGGCAGTTAAATGACGTGACCATTGGCCATGAGCATGGCCGTGGTCCCGAGCTTACCCGAAGATTTCTTAACATTCTCGAGTGTGACGTTAGAATTCAATTCACAGCCCATGAAAAATCTGTCTGTGGCGCGCCGAATTAAGTTTTCACTTCAAAAACCTAATAGTCCAGTCGGGGCAGACATAAAACTAGCCTGAAATAGAAAAAAATTTTGGGAGCGTTTTTTTTTAAACGTCGGCGTCGGGTGGATGGTTGGAAGTATAAATCTCGATTTTCTAACTAATCCCGGTAAAGGATTCGCCGCCATCTTGTTTTGAAGTAAAATTTTTTTGTGATTTTGAAATAACTCGTTAATTTTCAACTTTAGAGCAAAAATGGTGGTATCCAAAGTTGTTGGAAATTTAATTAACAAGTTTGGTCATTATCATTTTTACGCTAGGATCAATATTTGCAGAGTTATATTATCAAGTTTATAAAAAAAATATAGGTAATAAACAAAATATATGAAAAATAAAAACAATTTCACCTCCAATTTGAGTATATAACCGAAAATATTGATTGTGGAGTAAAAAAAAAATGCGATAACCTAAGTTGAAGAAAATAAAATTCCACCCCTTTTTTTTGATAAACTTGATAGTGTATTTGATAACTCTTCAAATATTGAATATTGATCCTAGCGTAAAAACGATAATGACCAAACTTGTGAGAAATTAAATTTCCAACAACTTTGGATACAGCCATTTTTGCTCTGAAGTTGAAAATAAACGAGTTATTTCAAAAACACGAAAAAAAAACTTTAAAACAAGATGGCGGCGAATCCTTTACCGGGATTAGTTAGAAAATCGAGATTTATACTTCCAAAAATCCCTCCGACGTTTGAAAACAAATCGCTCCCCGGGTTTTTTTTCTATTGAAATGTGTACCCCGACTGGACTATAATGAGAATAGTGACAACTGGCATGGTGACTTAACAAACTTATTAGTCCTTCAGATTGCTAAATAATGTTGTGCACGTGTTTACTTTTGTTTTACCAGCAAAAAATTACGAAGGTATAGTGCTTAGAAGTTTCGATTGACGTCACGTCTGTTTACGATTTTTATGAAGATGTGACGTCACACCCAACCCCCAGTTTGATGGTCTATATCTTTGACGATTTTTAATAATTTGATAAAACAAAAAATACGTGCCCCGTATTAATCTACCTGATGGACTAATTTTGGAATGGTCTATTTTTGACGCAGTCATTGTCCCTCAACTTACCCAATTAGAAAGAGTAAGGTTATCATAAACTATGTAACTTCCTAGTTTTGTTCCTTTGCTTTATCATTGTGTATTATTATATTTAACTAGCTGTAACCTGCCACGCTTCGCTGTGGCACATTGTAATGCAAAAATGAGATAAGAACAATCCTTGATGCGGATTACATATCATTCTAAAATTTCAGCTCGTTCGATGCAGAACTTTTTGAGTTTTTGAAGCGTACACAAACCAACATAACATTTTTATGTAATAGTAATTATTGATAAGGTCCCGTTTGACCATTATTTCGTTTGATGTTAAGAGACTGTACGGTCTAAGGAACCGATACATTGTCAAGTTGAAGAAACCTTCATTGGAAAAAATACACTAGGGCCATTTTTGACCGAAAAAAAACGGAGCAAGTTACGACAACGTTGACGTGTTTGTTTATTTTTATCTATGACCACGCATACATTTTTACAGAATAGCTCAATTATAATAATACTTTTTTTATTGGATTACTTTGGATTGGTGTATTTTGACATTGGTTCCATATATCAATTTTATTGGAATTGGTGTAACGGGTTTTGAATTATAAACAAAAAACTAAAATTGCTTACCTTTACTACGTATAAAATTTAATAGAGTATGCGACGTTTTAAAATTTAGTTCAGTTGTTTGTGTGAGTGACGTCAAATCTACATAAAAATCGTATATAAATGTGACGTCACTCGAGATATCTAATCACTGTACTTTATCTTCGTAATTTTATGTTTGTGAAACAAAAGAAAGAAAACGTTTACAATTTTTTTTTAATAATAATAATCATAATAATCAAGAACCCACACCCTATTATCAATATTCACCAAAACCTGTATTGGAAAGTACTACCTACAAACTATACTTTGACAGAGCAATATTAACAGACAAAACCATCCACTACAATAGACCTGACATCACTTTAGTAGATAAACAAAATCAAATAGTTTTCATAATAGACATTGCAGTACCCAATACACAATCTTCATAAAACTATAACAGAAAATGTAAACAAATATACGGAATTAAAAGAAGAAATAATTAGAATATGGAGAATGAATAAAGTTTGCATAGTGCCACTGGTACTTTCCAGCACAGGAATAATCCCCAAGCACCTACTACAATCTCTCAAAATATTAAATATATCAGAAAATACATACATTACCATGCAGAAAGCAGTCATTCTTAATACATGTCGCATTGTCCGGAAATTCTTACAGGACGATACAAACCATCCTCCTATTGCAGAACATGAAACTCTCTTGGCCTAGGTCCGTGATCTCATATTCCTACCGAAGTTTCTTAAATACTTTGAGATTAAAAATGATAAACAAAATAATAATCATACTAATTTATTTATAACATTCATTACACGTCAGCTTGCTTTTTAACGTAATTAAGTGACGCATTAATTAGTTTTTTAGTCATCATCCCTATACATTGTCATTCTTTTTTGTCAACACTGCTATTTATAGTTTATTTTTCAAATTACATAAACTCTTGGACTTCACGTAATAGAGTTTCAACTATGCCTTGACATTCCACAAAGCCTGTGACTCCGTAACTAATCATCTCGGCATTTCAATGAAGACTCACAATGCCAGATACTTAAACATGTTTTTTCAAATGTTCCAAATAGTGATCAGATACCGTATGTACACAGGTGTAGCAAAAAAATCCGAGAATTTTAATTTGCCAAATAATGAGACTTGGAAATGTACCGACGTACCTATGCATAAATATTCTGCTAAGTAATGAAGTTATTAATAAATAACTGATGTTTTCGTTAAAAATAAAAGAAGACTTTTAAGTTTTAATGCATTGTTTTAAAAGTGTTCTGTTGTGTTAATCCATTTCGGCATATCGTGGTCAAAGGCTAGGGTTTATTGTATAAGCATAGACAGCCTACTTTATGCTCCCATAGCTGGGAGTAGGGAAGTGAGCCAAGACCATAATAAATAACGCTGGGCAAGTGCGGCTCTTTCGAGGGCATGTGTCAGAATAACTGGCAAAGGTGTGGTACTTCCCTAGGCGGACTCTGCTAAGTCTTACTTTTTAACCCCCGACCAAAAACTGTCTGTCTGTGGCACTGTAGAGCTCAAATGGATGGGCCGATTTCGATGCGTTTTTTTTTTATTTGAAGTTTAATATCCGTGCGGATGTTCTTAGCTATGTTTGGTTAATATCGATTCAAAATGACCGCCTCCACAAAATGGCGGACAAAATATTTCTTCACAAGCTACCTCAATATAGGTATCAAATGAAAGGGCTTGAGTAGTAAAACACTATAAACTATAACAAATTTCAAATCCAAGATGGCCGCCACAACAAAATGGCGAATTATATTATTTTTTTCATCACTACCACAATATGGGTATCAAACGAAACGGCTTGACTAGTAGAATACTTTGCACCATGACAAATCCAAGATGGCCGCTACCACAAAATGGCGAAATACATTTCTTTTTTACAACTCCCTTTAGATGGGTATCAAATGAAAGGGCTTGACTAGTAGAATGTTGTACAGATAACATCTCCGAAGTAGTCGGGGATTAATCAAAATTTTTAATGTTGTTCTTGTATTTGTTTGTTTTGAGAGATTGTTTGTGTGGTTGCAGATCACAGGATAAAGAGGTCCTGAGGGTTAAAAAGCCGGCGGATCAGCGTTGCCGCCGCCATCGAGCGCAGCAGCCGCCGAGCCGCCTGCAGCCGGCCCCCCGACGGCGCCGGCTAGCCCGCCACGCAACATCGCGTCACGCATTTACCTTTCTTTCAAACCTGTGTAGTTAGAAATTTGCGCTTAATCGTTATCAAACTTAAAGGCCAGATTCCCGTCAACGTATCGTTTCATTTCAATCTAGGTTTGTATTTGAAAATTAAATGGATGCCTTTATTGAAGAATATTACAGTTCAAAATTATATAGGCAAATGAACTCCTCAAGGTATTTTACGTAGCGTTTAACCATAGCAATACAAAATTGAGGCCTTTTTACGAATAAAAAAATACGTTTATTTGTTCCTGAACTACCAATGTTGTTGCTAAGAATAAAGATATATTTTTCATAGGATTACAAATTCTATACGTGTGAGGAACTAGATGTTTTTTGAAAACACTAAACCAAAATTGAGCGTTAGATTGGACAGAAATATGTTGCGGTTCAGTGACGTAGTACTCAAAACGTGAACTACGCTTATTGTATATTATCGTATGTTATTTAAACGTAGACATAATATCTGTGCGAATATTGTTTTTATTAATGTATGAAATGTTGGAAATCATTAGAGGGTTGTGTCATTTGCGTACACGGTACAGTTGTGTTCGTCTATTACTTTGAAAAAGAGCGTTTCGATCATTTACAGAAAATACATATCTATTCCGCAAAACAGCAAGCGACGCCCGGGCGCCGCGCTGTTCTGTTTGACTCTTCATACTAAAGTGGGTTGTAAACATCTGAAAATAAGATGCAAAGTCAAACGGGACAGCGCGGCACCCGGACGTCGCTTGGTGTTTTACGGGATAATCATGATTTTGTGATATCTTAGCTAAAGCTGAGTTGAGTTCTTGGTAGTAAAATCAAAATTTATCGTTTATTCCAGAATACCCTGCCGATTTTGATGTACGTCCACATTGGTCACTGAAATGTGAACTATATAATAATAAACTCAAATTATTGTACCAATAAATAATATAACAATTATGAGAGTTTGGTAAAATTAGGAAATGAAAAAAGTGCTATCGAAGTGGCTAATGGAATTAAGCTTTGGACGTAGGTATACCTCTTCATTGTAATTCTACATACAAGTCACTCGGTATCAAAATCCTAAAATATAGTTTTTATTCTGACTTCTCTCACACAATTTCCTGATTCATGTAGGAAGAAAACGCAAGCACAAGTTTTATGCAGTTATGTATTTATGTATTACTAGTTTTCTGTATGCTTTACCTACTTTATGTTCCCACTTCTGGGACTCGGGGTTTGAGAATTACATATGTCTTCAGAATATATCTGTCTTGGGACATACCGGTGTCCTGGTAATGTTTTCCTTTACCATTAATACCAATAGTGGTTGGACACTACGGTTTTTTGTCTGTAAACATTTTTGAACTAATTGTGCATGTGTTTTTATCGAGTTGACATAAAATACGAAAACTATAAGATGGCGGACAAAATGTCAGCCATCTTATGATCTTTACATTTATAACCTAAATATTAAAAGCAATGAGCAGGGTTGTATTTTGACCTAACGTTATTATAATAACTTTGATGTAACTGAAACTACAAGCAATATTAGAGAACAATTAAATTTAGTTAACCGTTAATGTGTTCGCGGCCAGTAAAGAAGTCATTTATTATCAAAGTGTAAGAGTGCTACTAAATAGAGGTCTACATTGAGAATGTCATATGTCTGTCTTGGGACGTACCGGTTTCCTGGTAATGTTTTCCTTCACCATTAATGCCAATAGTGGTTGGAAACTACGGTTTTTGTCTGTAAACATTTTTAAACCAATTGTGCATGTATTTTCTTAGATTTGACATAAAATGCGAAACTATAATGGCAAACAAAACTCGACCCTAGAGTCTTTGCATTCGATTACCTAAATATCAATATTTAGGTAATCGAAGGCTAATAACCAGGATTCCATATTGACCTAACGTTATTAATGTTATTATAATAACTTTGATGTAACCGAAACTATAAGCAATATTAGAGAAGAATTAAATTTAGTTAATGTCTTCGCGACCAATAAAGAAGTCCTTTATATTTAAAGTGAAAGAGTGCTACTCAATGGGTTCTGGGCCATGTCTGTTTTTGACGAAGCTTGTGTCTTATAATCGATTAGTCAGCGTTTGTAGAGGTGACTCGGGTAGATCCAACCGAGCTCTACTGTGTAGACAACTGTTTAATGTAGTTGCTGTTTAATATATACAAGATCTACCAAAGGCTGACAATCGTAGGGCTGGCACATATTATATTCTGGATATGGAAAACAGTATTGTCATGGGCGAATGGAGAACTTTACTAGAGTTGCCAATGGCTGGTTCCCTGGTACCTCACAGTCTGTGATTATTATTCTTGATGTCGTAAAAATATGCTATGTAACCTGTTTAAATGTGAAAACTAGGTTAAAAGTCCAGAAAATTGTACATTTAAACGATCCGACAATCACGTTTGTAAAATAAAAGTCAAAATTGTTCAAGTTATTTTACATTCCAATAGTGTTATTTACTTAATAGCTACGTATGGACTCCGGTCTAACATTTATATTTATTTTCGCAAAAATATTCAGCATTTGTAGGGATACGTTTCATTGCAGACTCGTTCTGGATAAGTGTCGTCGTTTGGCATCAAGCCCATGCTTAGTATCATGCTCGTCGTGTCACTCTTATATTATATTAAAATAGTAATTTCTAAAAATGTGGGTAATTACATACTACCATAACCTAAACTTTGCAAAGTGTGTATTATGAAAGCGAGATAGCCGATACGAGTATAATACTTAAATAGTTGTAAGATCATACCTACTTATACTTATGATAGAAAGAAACATCTAGACACGATAAATATTTGTATTTATTACACAAACACTTGTTCTGGTTAAGAATCGAATCGACGACCTCCGTCTCTGCGGGTAAACTCATCGCCCACTATGCACGACGCCATTCAAATACTGAGTATAAAAATAATACTTAGCGAAAATAATTTGGTTGGCAATAATCCTCTTTTTTCTTATTGTATATTCGTATTAGGTTATTCATTTCCTTTTTTTTTGCAAATTGTGTTGTCATGTTTTTTCTGATCGAAATCAGTGATAATTTGTGCACATTACTCGGAGCGACGGAAGGCCGTGGGAGCACACTAAGAGAGGTCCATCGATCTTCTAGGTCTTTTTTCATTCAAGTTCGGAGTCGCGAATTACGTGAAGTGAATCAATAATGCACCGAAGAAGGAACAAAGTCGAATAGGAACCTGTTTACTCTAGATTTGACATTCAAATTGTACCTAACTCGAATAGAAGCGGCAGTTTTGCAGCGCGTGTGAAGAACGCCAATGTTTGATAGGATGGTTGCTAGGCTGATGCCAGATCTAAAAATCTACATACAGGTAAAACATTAACAGTATCTACATTTAAAACATGTTGGACAGGAAATTATGATACGGAAAATCCAGATAATAAATTTTGTTTATATGATACTATTAATTATTTAAAAAGTTATGGCTATGAAAAATACCCAAAATATCAACGCGAATATAAATTGTAAAAAAGATTTCATCTTGCCCGCTCCAACCGCTGTGGCTGAAGATCCTGCTAATAAGAAGCGGCAAAAGTACGCGTTGATGGGACCCCTTTATAATTTTGTCCTCATCGTAGTGACTCTGGGCAGTTGGGGCACTGAGGCGCGGGAGCCGGTTAGAGAGTTGAGACATCGAATGAGGGAATACGGCGGTGACTCCCGCTCCGGCTTGTACTTGGCACAAAGATTGCCCCTTGCTATTCAGCGGGGTAATGCTGCCAACGCAATGAACACCTTTGTGCCGGGTACCGTTAGGAGTGGGCTATGTGTGTGACTGATTATTGTTGACGTTATTTTTAATTGTATTACTGACTTATGAAATATTAGTTTTTTATAATAATGTTAAATAATTAATATCTTTATTTATCTTCAGACATATTCCATTAAAATACAAATCAGTCATACTGATTGTAATCAAAACATTAGCAATCTTGATGACCTTGATACCCAAACTAAGTTTTCCTGTGTGTGCATAAACCCCCTCGCGCCAGTCAACATATTTAATTCCTACTGATAAAATGAAATTTTGTAAACAAAATAATTTAAATGAACATCATAGACCGACGTGTTTACATCCCCAATTGACCGGGCCGTTCCTATTAGTTTATTTTTTGGCTAATTCTGTTTCCTGGGTAATACTGGATGAAGGGAGATCGCAGCAGCTTACAAACAACATGCCATTAACTCCACGCCATGATTAAGGTCGCGACCTGCGTTTTTACAATCCCTGATCCAACTCGAAGCTCACGCGATGTACGCATGTGTTAGGGTTGCCAAATCTATAGTTTGGTACTCCAGGACAAGACACGTGAAAATCCCGGATTTTAGATCCAAAAACCCGATAATGGCAACAGGTTTTATAAGTAATGAAAACAGTTGAAAAAGTAATAAATCAACTTTTTATTTATTGCAGTCAGACTTTATAATTGAATGTAGTCATTGTTTATCACCATTTTAATAAAAAAATTGCGAGTCAGTTCGCCGCTTGCGGGGAAAGTGTGTCGCGGGTGGCCCTAGATTTTAAATTTTTAAACCGGGACTATAAGTTAATCCACCGTCTGAACGCTTCCGGGACAAATCCGGGAAAATCCGGACGGATGGCAACCCTAGCATATGTGGTCCCACATGTTCCATTGATGCGGGAGGTGCGCACGAGTGGATTTCGTAGCAGCTTTGCTGCAGTGCCTATTTATAACATGAAGGTCGCATAATTGCAACTATATTTTACCAATTAATTTGTTTGCATGGAAACATGTTACCTACTTATAGAATTATATTGAGAGTAAAATTTTGCGGTAGAAATAAGATGGAAACTGAAAATTTCGTGCTAAGTCATGTGTATAAACATTTAATGTGAGCAAGATTAAAATATGGAAAAGAAAAAAAGAGAATAAACTTTGGAGAATATTTTAGACACTACTATCTCAATTCAAACAAAATAAGTTGTACTGTAGAATACAAATAACTGATGTGATACTCCCTGATTATATAATTATAAAAACATTTTTTTTTTTTAATAAAGATTGACTAGACGATCAGGACATGTGCCTGATGATAAGCAACATGACACATAACAGCACAGTGACACGCAGCTATTAGAACATGAAGAGTCCAAATCATTACCTAGCAATGCACTGCTCTCGTCACCCAGAGATCTACGATCTTATATTGATAAATTTAAACACCTAGACATCAATATTCGTAACTTTTCTTTCTTCCTAGTAATAATAATCGATCCAATGAACCCTACGGCTCATAATTTGTAACAAATTGCTTTATACGTTTTATATAAACGTAAATAGGTTTAGCTTACTAGTCCAAACTTCAATCCACGTGATATAGAGGTACCAAAACGCCAATTATATTCTTCCAGCTAGTCAAATATAGGTATACATAAATAGAGGTAAATTCATCTTTTAGGAATTAAACTAATTAAGCTGCGTTTAAGCTTCGGTGACGCGAAAAATATTGATTGAGTTTGTAAAGTTTTGAACCAGACGTGTTTCTTTAAAGACATTACAAAACTGTCCTAATCTCATCCATGGTTTGTTACGTTCGTTTCATGTCTTATGGAGATATAATCTTCCATCTCCTCTGACCTGTGCTAATCGAGCCCAGGGTCGACCAAGTTGGACGTCCTAGTCTTCTCTTACCTAGTTTTCTGGCTAGTCCAAATATTATTTTACATCCTAAGGTTGCCTGGAAGTCACTTTCAGCGATAAACGCCGCCCGCTGTAGCACTACTTTACAATGTATTGTTATTTTTTGCTGTGTTTCCTTTTATTTGGTGTGTCGATAAAAAGTATCTATATAGCAAACTGAGTAATGCAAAATGTAAGTCGTGCGTAAAATAAAGTAGATATAAAAATGCTCCGTCAAACTTAAATCGTCTCGTGTGCAATATCAAGATTTTTCATTTGGAACCTTTGAGACGTATCAGTGGAATAAAAATTAACATTGAGACTTGATTCATTGTTTAGGGTAATAATTGAAAACAAACAAATGGAAATCATTTCAAACCTATGACACGAAAGATAGTGAAACTCTTATCGCTTTACACTGGTTAAGAGCGACCATAAACTCATTCATCAGACATTTTCGCGTATAATTAGTGGTAGTATTATAAAAATGGCTCAACAGGATACGCCTTGAGGATGAGTGTCGAGTTCCCTGAAGTCATATCAGTAACCGTTATGACATCTTTGTTGTCTCTGAAATTATACACGGTCATGTGAATTCTTATAAACATGCGCTGTAAAGATACAAATTAAAATAAATATAAATTGGATAGGTTTTTTGCTCGCGTTAACCTCTAATAGGTAAGTGGTTGCAATGATGCAACACCATCTAGCCCCAAACCTATTTATATTTATCACATATATTTGCACTGAGTGGGAATCGAACCCACGACCACATACTTACTGACTAAGCTACTAGGGCAACCAAATAAGTGTAGAGAAGTAAAACGAATCTTATTTGTTACTTTATTCTATTTGATGTCTCTGAAGCAAACCGAAGTCACGTGGACGATATGACGCATACTATTAAAAAAACAAAGCAATGTATGGTAAGCGGAAAAATACGCGATCGAAGCACCTCAGGTCACAAGATACAACATTATATTTTGTAATGCTGCACAAAGATATATTTATATCTTTACAAATTTGTTATTACTCTCTGAATGCGCGAGACACGTGCGTGAAGCGAGGAACGTGCGTTCGTTGAATTTGAATCAAGATACTTAGGTAATATTGATTTTAAAAGGAGGATATACCCAAACGAACATTATTTATATGCTTAATGTATTCTTTTACTAAATGTACATTAACATACAGACACAAACGTCATAAAGAAAGGCTCAATATATTCATTAACTATCTAGTAATTAAACTAGCATTTCAAACTATTGTAGCTAAAATCGATCTTTTTTTCATCCTATGTTTAGTGGGTACGTAATCTTAGCCTGGCTTATTTTATCGTTATGGTATCTGCAATACACTCGTAAAAGTATGTTTTAAAGTATACTGTGATAGTTATCAGTGTGTCATACAATTTGTGCTTAATTGCAACACGTTTTGTGTGTTGGGGTGTTCAGTTTTGGAATGAATGTTCGAAATAAATAGCCCTTTAATTGTTAATAATAAAATACTTTATTTGAGCAAAACAATATGGTGAATACAACAATAGAATTGTGTATAAAAATGAAACCCTAGAAGCCACTTTAGGTGAAATCGTGTGTTGTAGAATCAGGTGTCTTCCATAATGAATGAGTACTGGATTATAGAGATATTTTTTTATGTGACCTTGTTTGTATTACAGCTTGGCTAGTTGGCTAAGGTTTTCCCGAATTCTCTCCACTTTAATTAATTTTGAAATAAAAGAAAAATAAAACATAATTTTTATCCTTTTTCGTTCGGGTGAATGCCATGATTGAAAATAAATTAGCTCGGTTAAATGCTACCGCCCACAACGCTGCAGTTTTCTGGATTTTTCCTTCTACTTGTATTTCTTAGTAAGAATAGTTATCGAGGTTGTTATCCTGTTTAAAACTTGAGCCGTGTTGTTATTTCGAACGTTTGTCTCAGCGATGTCTGTGAATACTTGTTTTGTAAATTGTTATTTATACATTAACTTTTAGTAGACTGTTTGCAAATTGATATTCTGTAGTTTTATGAGTTCGAATAAAGCTGTAGTTGGAGATACTTATTATTTGTAAAGGCGACATCTAGTGCCAGAATAAATGATGTTAATTGTAATATGTACATCTGTTTTATTTTTTATTTAATTTCCTGCTTTTCTGTTTCAAAAATAACGTAGGATCTGAAGCTAGGAGTTCGGTTGTTCCACTGGACTAGGGACCTATTGCTGCTGCCCTCGAGATCAATGCTCCTGAGTAAGAACCCTCTAATACTCCTAATAATACAATTATATTTAAAAGAAAATGGACTGTTAAATACTAACATACTGCAACAACTTTTTTATATTACAACAACCTATATTCGTTTTTAGCACAGTACCTATGGTGCGTGCGGCTCAAAACGTTTGATTTCCTAAACCTGGTTTCCTTAAGCTTTCGTAATTAATAATTACATATTTGATTGCATTTATCAATACTATAGGTATTAGTGAAGTAAATAAGGTATATATCGGCGCCATATATAGAGACGGTATACTCGTATATTATGCGTTGGTCGGGTGAGAGGATGTTTGAGCAAAGGATTGAGAGGAGATGATATGCCATTTTTCTCCAAAACTACTTGTCCGATTTTTTGGCTTTTTCAGTGATAGGTTTAGTTTGGGTTGGTGTATGTTCTTAGATAGGTATTACGGTGACAACTCACCAGGGGGCGCTGCAGCAAACATTACTTGTGCAAATCTATGTGGCCATTTTTCCCTAAAACCACAAGTTCGATTTTGATGCAGATTTCAGTGGGCATGGGTTTTATTGCTGCGTATTCTTAACTAGATGTTACTGTGATAATTCACCAGAAGACGCTGCAGTAAATATTTGTTTGTGCAAACCCAACCTACTTGTATCTACTTGTGATCTCATGCGGCTTTCAGTAATGGCCTAGTAGTTGATAAGTGAGGGCTCTTAAATAGGTGTTACGACAGTAGCTCACTAGGGGGGTGCTACGTTTTTTTTAAATGAGGAGTGATGAGACGAGCAGGACATGTGCCTGATGCTGAGCAACATGCCTGCCACATAGGTAACAGCACAGTGACACGCAGCTATTGGAATGAAGAGTCCAAATCATTACCTAGCACTGTACTGCGCTCAATAATATCTGTCGGTCTTACTTTCATCGTAAGTAAAAATAAGTATCATCACCAACTCCTAAAGGTCCGTAGGAGCACGGCCTGCCCATTAAGGATGTAAGTATCGCACTAAATCTCAAATTAGTCACGTTTCTATGAAACTGCAAACTAGTTCATTTAATGGTAACCCTGGACGGATACTGGATTTTTTACTAAGTTATAGGTTTGCAAATTCTCTCGCGTGTCATTTATTAACGTGACAACGTCTAATAAATCGATGAACGCCGGCTGCATGCACGAAAAAATGTCCCGTTATGTCCGCTTGCGCCTCAACTATCTGACTTTACAGAACTATTTTTTTTACTTGCAGCGCCCGCGGTAGTTACTTTGTAGTTCCCGTTCCTGTAGTTTCCGTTATTTTTCCGATAAAAAGTAGCCTATGTGTTCGTCTAGACTATATTATTAACCTATGTTCTCAGTTCAGCCTGATCAGTTCAGAAGTTACGACGTGATTGAGCAACAAACATGCATACATTGACATTTATAATATTAATAGGAAGTTGATGTTTTAAAATTATTACATCCTTTTTCGATTACTATTTTAACCTTCGTGGACTTATAGTTTATTTTGCTTAAGTCTTTTGGCATGTACAGATTAGTAATGTGACCTATATTTTAGTAATGCTACTAAACAGGCCGTTTTTCTGATAATCACTCCATAAATAATAAAATTGAGCAATAAAGTTGTTTGGAAAGTGTGTTGCTTCTATCGGGAAAAAAATCGTTCCTATCTAACTTGACACCACGTCTTTTTTTTTTTAAACGGATCACAACTGTTTAAACTTTTGGCCAATCGATTGCTGTGATCAAAATTATTTTTGGCTCTTGAGTTCCTAGTCTCACAACAGTAGAACATTTCTAAACAGACTTTAATAAACAATTTCTTAGCTGTTTGTAAGACCTGACTCACAAGAAGCTGACTAGACCTGACTACAACGAAAACCTGTGCAATTTGCGTCTTAACATTTTAGGTACAAGAGGCCTCTATAAGGATTTGCCTGATGAAGGTAAATCCTTATTGAGTCACCATTGCCACCTGTCTTGAGGAGTGACCGCCTCCAACAGCAAGAAGAAAACGAGACAATGGACAATAATCCTGATTGGGAGCTATGAGCTATCTAGTATGCGGTTCGTTTATTAATCACTATTTATATGCGGATGGATTCGATGAAAGATCAGCCACGTTTATTATTACATAGGTCTGCTCGAATATTAGGAATTGTCCGCTAAAATCTTTGTAAATAATATTTTTGACACGCTATGATGCCAAAAAACTGTTCTAAAAACTATTGCACCAAATAAACAAAATTAAACAAAACATTGTGAGCACAACAGACGACTGAATCGCTAATAAATATCTTTCGGATATTTTTTTGGTTTCTAGGAACATATAAAAGAAAATAAGAGCAGTGAAATTATGGTTTCCTCAATTTATAATAGTACCTACATTATGATGTAGGTAATGTGGGGTAAGTTGATTATTACAGCCGAGGCGATATTGTTACAAGAAAGCCAGAGGCTGTAATTACAAAGCTCACGTATGTTATACGACGTTTTATAACACATTTGTGAGGAAATAAATAAGAAAAGAAAAAGCGCGCGAAATAATGTTTACTTCCTCACAAATTAGCGAAGCACGCGCATCGGCGCTTTTTTTTAAGTAAAGGTCCGTATTTTGTACTAATCAAGTAAATTAATGTTGTTGTTATTTATGGTCAACATTAATTAAATTAACGAATTTAATATATATTTTTATGTTACCTCCCAAACTTAAGTTTTATTCATAAAATGTTGACCACTTTTCTGATATAAAAACTATTTGCTAAGATTTAAAAAAAGTACCGTTCGTTTAGACGGATCATTTTGATCTCTCTACTTAGTCTGTGATTTTGACAAACCGTGCGTTTTACATTACATCATATTACATAACATAGGTACTATTATACTCGTACAATGTACAGTACCTGGTTGACCGAGCTTTGCTCGGTACGAATTACGAAGTGATGACTTACTTAGAAAAGGCGCTAAGTATAAGATTTTCTCAGAAAAAAAGAACAAAAAGAATAGTCCCGAGTGTAACCATCAGGATTCGAACCCGGGCCTGTTGACTCCGAGGGCGAGCATATTCCGTCTGAGCCATTTAGACTTAAAGAGCAGTGGCGAAAAAAGTTATTGTATTCTAATGACATTGTAGGAGTTTTTAATTGTCTAAAAACGCGCATAAAATGATGTTTTAAAAAAATAAAACCTAGCTAGATCGATTTATAGTCCCCGAAACCCCCTGAATACATAATTTCATGAAAATCGTTCGAGCCGTTTCCGAGATTCAGACTCTATCTATATTATATACATATATACCTACAAGAATTGGTCGTTTAAAGGTATAAGATCTATTTAGTAACAGCGCGTCATTAAAAGATGCAGTCCATGTACAGTATTGCCTTCAGTTTGCTGACCAATGTTTTGCTGCTCATTTTTAGTTCCACATAAAAAAAAAACTGTTAGATATAATTTCGATTATGTAGTTACTCGGTTGAATACAGCGAACAATAAACAAGTCAAAGTTTATAGCACTAATTTTAATAACAGGTTATTTATACCCACCACGACGATGGTCACGGAATAGCTTATAGGAGAACCTAAGTTTTAAAACACTGTGATATCTTAAGAGTAGTCTTATTTTAGTTCTCGTTTGATATTTGCATACCTTTCCATGAACTCAAAAGTATCTCTGGGAGACGACCGCTGTGCAGTGTCAGGTATTTGGACGCTTCATGTTCCAATAGCTGCGTGTCACTATGCTGTTATGGGCTATGTTGCTTACCATTTACTACAAAAAAATTTAGGCAGGGTGGCAGGGAGCTGTTTTAAGGCTTTTCTTATGAAAGGTGTTAGGAAGTTAGGGCTGGTCTATTTGGGAGAGCGGCAACTGCCGATCCGGAATCCCTGGTCATATGCGTAAAACCGCTAACGTAAAAGCGATGAAGGAAAACATCCTGTTAACCAACCGACTTGCCCTTTTTTCTATAGAACTCGAAGAAGCGGCACCGTTTCATGGTGGATATTCCAAAGAAACGGACAAAAAGGTTTGACTCTACGTTTGTGATAAGAACGTCTAGGCTGTGGAATGAGATGCCTGAGTGGGTTTTCCCCGATAGTTATAATCTTGGTGTTTTCAAATGGAGAGTGAATCGGTTTCTTCAAGGTAAACACGCTCCATCGTAGACCGCATCGTCGCTTAACATCAGGCGAGATGGCGGTCAAGTGTAAACCTATAAAAGTTTAAAAAAAAAAAACATGTTCCTAGAATTTGACATGGTTATGCGTCATCCACTAACCCGAACTGGGTAATCGTGTTGGCCTTAATTCTTTCCTTGCGAAAGAAAGCCCCTAGTCCCGGCAGCGGGAACAGTTAGTGGGCTGGTTATGCATATGAGCGACGGCCCCAAGTTCCAGCCTTGGGGAACATTTTGTGATTTTATGCTCAGCAAGTGATCTGATTAAAAAAAAAGATAGGCTATTTAGTGCAGATTTCCGAGATAATTCAGCCGATATCTCGGCAACGTCATTGAGAGCATAATTGTATAAAATAACATTATGCATATTTTGTTCTCCATGTAACAAACCAATTAAACTGATATTTTATGAGTTATTGGCCGCGAAAAAAAACCAGTTCATTAAATAAGCCATAAATCGTAAACAGAAAGTACTACAAAAAAAATTTCGGATTTGGAAAGATGTAAAATTGTATTTTCTACAATAATGACTTTTATAGTTTTTGCATTAAAGTGCATACTTTTCGACCAAAACCTATTTTTCAAGTTAACGCTTGTGGCTCATTCTAGAACTGTCAGTATTTTGTGACTTTATGCTCAATAAGTAATCTTAAACCTGATTTAAAATATTAGATCGGCTATTTAGACCAAGTTTCCGAGATCAAAAATTCGCATCAAGCGCAATCTTGATAAAATGTTTTTGGCCGATATCTCGGAAACTATATCTTTTAAGGCGAAAGTCATAATATAAATATAATATTGTATCTTTCGTTTCCAGTAAACGTTTTCGTTTTGTCAAACTTACTGTATTCGATATATTACTTTTTACCTAATAGTTCCGAGTTCACTCGAAGATTTATTTTAATTACGAGCGTGAAGATGAGGTTCGTTCATAGCTCACGAGAAATCTGTATGTGGTGTACCGAAAGAACTTTTCACTTCGAAAAGTAGTAGGTACTTGTTATGATTTCCAATTTTTAAATGTCAATATTGTAACGATATTAATTATATCCGTTTAACCTATATATTCATCACCTTCCTAAAAAGTATCGACCTCACCCCCATGCCGCCATACATTAGTGTTCGGCCGGCCCGGTATCTCGACAAAATGCTCTAGCCCGCCCTAAAGTCAAAAGTAGCTTGTAACAAAATCTGAAATATCCACAGGCCGTTTTAGTGGCATTTTAGTTTAGTTTAGCCGTTTTAGTGGTGGTTTCGGCATGTGTGTCAAAAACTTTTGGCAGTGAATGGGTTAACGAATATCAGCTGAAATATAATTAAAATGACAATATTTATGATGATGATGACGAGTGGAAAATATCGCGAAATCGATACTTTTGTAACAGTCTTATCCATCTCATTTTTGCCTACTCACAGCACGATATCGTGTTAGGTGTGAACCCGCCCTTACGCGACGTCAATAGTTACAATAGCAGCATTTTTCTACTACAGCCAAAAACCGCTATCGAAGCGCGCAATATCTAGCTAATCTTACTAAACCACCTGCAGACGAGTAACTCGATCTCGCATCGTAGCAATGTGATGCCGCATACAAACAGTTATCGTAGCTATGACCAGTAACTATTACTTCAGCTACAACAACGAAAATGTACGACTCGACGATATTTATGTAAAGTGAATAATCGCTGGTATTTACGAAATATTCACTTTCTCAAAAAACTAGTCCAATATTTCAAACCGCTCTATCTTAAATCCATTGTGGAATCTTGTGTAGTTTTACATTCCTATTTATTAAAACAAAACGACATCGCCAGCTATATCGACACTAGCGCCATCTAGTCTATGAACCCTCAACCAGTCTATGGATTGGCCTTTCCCGCATCGATTTTTGTAGAAGGATGCACAACAAACAGTTAAAAACGCTAAAATAAATATTATAATCAGGCCATTTTAATAGGTAACATTTGACGTTTGTCAGTTATGTCGTCATACTGAGGTGACCTGGTTAAAACCTCGATTAAAGTGACTGAATCGATTCGGACTTGAAGCACCAATATATGAATTCTAAAAATCATCAGGCAAATTCTTGCCTCATAATTATTTTTTTCGTAAATTTAAGGAGCAATATAAGTCAAGTGCATAATTTAACAAAAAAAAAAATGCATTTATTAAGTTGAATTATCTGAACAACAGTTAGTATTGTCATCTTCATCATTGCTGTCAGCACTGAAAGATATTATTAATTATTTTTAACTCCCGACCAAAAAAAGGGGTGTTATAAGTTTTACGTCGATGTCTGTCTGTCTGTCGGCCTGTCTGTCTGTCTGTCTGTCTGTGCGTGTGTCTGTCTGTGGCACCGTAGACCTCAAACGGATGGGCCGATTTCGATGCGGTTTTTTTATTTGAAAGTTAATATCCGTGCGGATGTTCTTAGTTATGTTTGGTAAATATCGATTCAAGATGGCCGCCTCCACAAAATGGCGGACAAAGTATTTCATTACAACCTACCTCAATATGGGTATCAAATGAAAGGGATTGACTAGTAAAATACTACACATTATAAAAAAATCAAATCCAAGATGGCCGCCACCACAAAATAGCGAATTATATTATTTTTTCACTACTACTTCAATATGGGTATCAAACGAAAGGCCTTGACTAGTAGAATACATTGCACTATAACAAATTTCAAATCCAAGATGGCTGCTTCCACAAAATGGCGATCAACATTTATTTTTTCACAACTCCCTAAAAATCGTTAATATGGGTGCCAAATGAAAGGGCTTGACTAGTAGAATGTTGTACAGGTAACAAATCTAAGGTAGTCGGGGGTTAATAAAAATTTTAAATTTTGGTCTTGTTAATAATATTTTCTATTCTCACAGTTATTTTTTGCATTTTTATGTATAATATGTAAAAGCGAAATGTCACTCTTCACGAAAACTCAGAAATCTTTTAGCTCATAGGCGCTCACTAAGACGGGGTTTTGCGAAATTCAACCCCTAAGAAGGTGAAACAAGGGATGGACGGTTGTACGAAGATTCCGTAATTTTCAAAGTTCTAAGCATGAAATCCACATAACAGATTTTAATGAAAGTTGGTACACAGATAGACTTAATCCCAGAAAAGATATAGGTTACTTTTTATCACGGAAAAAGGGTTGAAATTAGGAATGAAAGTATATGGAAATTCGTAATATTTGAAGACAAAACCATGCAACTTCGCATCTAGGCATTTAACGCGAAGAAAATTTGTGTTCGTTCAAGTAATTTTGTCATTTCGCATTGTACGGGGATGAAATGGGGGTTTAAATGGGAGATGAAAGTTTTATGTGAAAATTCGTCACTGTTGAAGATAAAACCATAAGACTTTGTATTTAGAAATAAATGTTTGTCCTTACGGGGATGAAATAGGGGTTAAAATAGGGGATGAAAATTTATATGGAAGTTCGTCAATGTTGCAAAACGGTTAAATTTTTAAGCTAGACACTTAAAATGCATACTATTTTATAGTATAAATGTGAAAGTAACTCTGCCTGTCTGGTTGTTAGTTTTGTCGCCTAAACCACTGAACTAATTTTTATGAAATTGTAGGTACTTACCAAAATATTTTTATGTTAGTAAAAGTAAATTTGTATGGGTGTACAACTGTACAAGTAAATATTATGTACTGCCTCAGTTACCTTAATACTTATTTTAAGCGGATGAAGTCGCGGGTAAAAAGCTGGTAGTTAGTTAGTGTGAGTTCGTTGCCTCGGAACCGATTGCCATCAATGGAGATTATTCGAAGATATCTTTACCTAAAGCAGAAGCTTGAAATAGGTAGAAATAGCGCTGAGAGCGAGGCCATGAGGAGAATTCAGGCGGGCTGGGCAGCGTTTGGAAAACGTTGTCGACTCTTCTTGTCACCTATCCCATATTGTCAGGAAGCAAAAAGTGTACAATAAGTGCATCCTACCTGACACGTAATTAAAGAAATTTTCACAGGCTGGCGAAAAGGAAAGGGTTAGGTACACTTACCTCGGCCACTGCTACGATTTGCACTTGTTTTTAATGTTCCTTTTGTTGTAATTTCTTGTTATTTGTTTGATTTTTGATATTGTTTTACGCCGGCCGGCGACGCACATGGTTCGAAGTAGTGAAAAAGTTCTTTTCCCGGGTTCTCACGCTGTCATATCGCTGAGCGCACTCTGGCGGTAAGTGGCTGAACCGCATCGGTGGAGAACGGCGCGAATTTCAAACGCCGTCAGTGTCTATGGTTAGGCCGAGGCAGGGAAAAAGTGGAAGGAAAAGCAATAAGCCTGTACACTACCAGTCATAACTTACGGTGTTGAAACGTGGATACTGACAGTGAAAACGGTCGCTCAGCGAGCTACAGAAAGGGCTATATATATACTGGGGTATCTCTAAAGGATTGCACCCATAAGGTAATAATAACAGAATCTAATATATAAAATTCTCGTGTCACAGTTTTCGTTGCCATACTCCTCCGAAGCGGCTTGACCGATTTTGATGAAATTTATTGTGCTTATCCGGTATCTATGAGAATCGGCCAACATCTATTTTTCATCCCCCCTAAATGTTAGGGGTAGTCCACCCCTAATTTTATTTTTTTTATTTTTTAGACAAAAAATTTAATTTCTATTTTTTTATGATACAACATACAAAAATACATGCAATCCTTAATTTTCACCCTTCTACGATCAACCCTTATTTTTTAATAGCAATTTTAGTCATTTGATAATTTTTCCTCTCCGGTGGAAAACTGATCAATCGTCATTTAATTAGTTATCCCCGCCAGATGTCAACAGGTGTCACTTCTGACCCAGTAAACAGCACGATAATTTGGGGATCAAAAGTAGCCTATAGCATATTTATAGTTTGAACACGCTAATCTCGGGAACTACTGGACCGATTTAAAAAAAACATTCACCGTTCTTTCATATGTACGTAATCCTTGAATGCTTTAGGTTATATATATGTACCACGGGCGAAGCCGGGGCGGGCCGCTAGTAATAAATAAAATTATGTTTTATTTTAATCACAACGTGGTCACTATTTCATGGTGATATTTCTTCACAAGTAATCATTGCATTCGAATTCATTCGATTCAACTTATCAGCTTACGATTTTACAGTAACATCCTTGAGTGGTTAAAAACAAAAAAGGTTGACTGACGCAACATTGTAGCGACGTGCAGTTCTTTAGATCAGAAATTGCGTATTATATTTAGAATGGTTTATTAGTGAAAACAAATCGTAAAATTGCTCATATCAGTCATTATTGCAATAAATATGTAGTCTTAATAGAAAAAAATTAACCAATGTGCAGTTCTAACAAAACGAAAAAAATACATTATTTTATGCCCGCCGTTACAAGGTTACGTTGTCGAATTTTGATGAATTGTCAAATGTTACCTATTAAAATGACCCGGCTATAACTTTTTGTCTGGTCACAAAAAAGTACCTTGAAACGGAATGAAAATGTCACTTTTACGACCATTACTTTTTCCGAACATCGTCCGTCTAAACTTTCATTTAGTGTAAAGTCCGCTTATGCTATAAAGTACGCTTATGTATTTATCGTAGCCGGATTGTACAATTCGCCGCATTACATTACGGCTAGCCGTTTCGAAAAACAGGGCCGGTTTGTAAAGCGGCGGTTTAACGAGTAGCCAGATTGTGCGGTGACACACCAGACAGTATTTTCTATCGTGGGTAGGTAAAAATGGAGTTGCACTAGAGATTGATAAGACTGTTGCAAAAGTATCGACATCACTATATTTTCCAGTCGACTACAATAATGACCTCCATGACTTTCGCCTTCAAAGGTCCGTGTTCAATATTCCGTGATTAAGAATTCGCCTCAGGCGCCATCATGAAATAATGTTTTGGCTGATATCTCGAAAACTATGCACTTGAGGGCAAAAATTATTGATAACATTATCGTAGAAAATATAATTTGACATCTTTTGTTTTCTACAATTTTTTATCCACAACTCAGCGTTTACGATTTATTGCTTATTTAATAAACCGGATTTTCTCTCGCAGCGGAAATCTCTTAAAATATCAGTTCAATTGCTTCGTTGAATAGAGAACAAAATATGTAAAATGTTGTTTTCTCCAATTATGCTTTCTATGGCTTTCGCCTTAAAAGGTATAGTTTCCGAGATATCGGCCAAAATCATTTTTTCAAAACTGCGTTTGAGGCGAATTCTTGAAACTAGCACTAAATTTGCGATCCAATATTTTTTGTCAGGTTTAGGATCAGTTGTTGAGCATGAAATTACAAAATACTGACAGATCTAGGTGGAGCCTCAAGCGCCATCTTGAAAAAACGTTTTGGCTGATATCTTGAAAACTATGCACTTTAAGGCAAAAATTATTAGAATTATTATTGTAGAAAATGCAATTTTACATCTTTTGATATCTGACAATTTTTTTGTAGATTTTACTGTTTACGATTTATTGCTTATTTCCTGAAACAGTTTTTTTATTGCGGCCGATAACTCTTAAAATATCAGTTTAATTGTTACTACTCCACAATACTAAAAAACCAAAATGACGGTCTGGTAGTTTTCATAAAACAGGGACTTGAGGTTGAAGTAACTGAACCACACTTCAACGACGCAAACTGTCTTCTCCTCAAACTAGGAAACTTACTCAGTGTTATTGCATTATATCGAAGCCCAGCAACAAACAACATCGGTGACTTTCTCATATCACTAGAAAATATAATATCTGTTACCATGACTGAGTCAGTTGTTATAACTGGCGACATAAATATAGATATTAATCCCACTACTATAGATGGAAGATCCTCGGACTATCTTGATTTAACAGCTCACTATGGTGTTATACCAGGGCATGTGCTCCCCACACGAGAAAGCAATTGTTTAGACCACACTATGATCAGAACAAAGAAAAAATCAAGCGTAGTAGTATATGACTCTGATATTACTGATCATACAACTGTCATAACTGGCATAGATTCAAAATTTATGAATAAAGCTTCTGAGTCTAAAGTTCTGAATAAAACCAACTATGACGACATAAATAAAATACTGAGTAATATAAACTGGGATGACTTTTATAACGAATCGGATGTTAACATAGCAGCAGAAGTTCTTGTCGATGTCATTGGATCAGCCATTAAAAGTAGTACCACCCAAACAAAAATTCGTAGTTCTAAAGTAGCTAAGCAACCATGGATGACCAAAACGTTGATTAGATGTTCTAAAATCAAAGATACATTGCATGATCAAGCTAGAAAAGACCCCAACAACGGTGTTCTTCAAGTTAAATATAAGGATTTTCGTAACCATTATAATCGTTTAATACGCAGTTTAAAAAACCAGTACGAATCTGATCAACTTTCCAAACATCAAAAAAACACTAAAAAGTTATGGAATACTGTCAAAGAACTCTGTGACATTAATATAACTAAACCTAAAACATACCATCTACTCAAGGTTAAGAGTACAGGTAAAGAGTCCCTAAATCACGTAAATAGTTTCTTCACAACTGTTGGAAGTGAACTTGCCGACAATATCCTTCTAAAATTGGATCAATCTGAACAACAACTTGCAAATTCTATTAAGTCTGATAAAACACACCCTCTGGCTCCTTTTTTTTGCTCCGACTGATACAGCTGAAATAATTTCTAACTTAAAACTATCCTCTGCTCCCGGCAGTGATCAAATTAATAATAAAGTCTTAAAACATGCTAAACACTTACTGGCTTCACCTATTGCTTATATATGCAACTTGAGTATGATCCAGGGTGTGGTACCAAAGTGCTTTAAAACAGCTGATATTTGTCCCATTCATAAAACCGGTTCTACGTCAATAGTATCTAATTATCGGCCTATGTCGTTACTGCCGTCACTTTCTAAGATACTAGAAAAGTTGTCAACAGACGTTTACTAAACTTTCTGGAGAAAACCAAGCGCTCTCGCCGCACCAGTATGGCTTTAGACACAATAAGTCAACAGAAGATGCCGTAGTTGCTCTAGTAAATCAAGTAACGACTAATCTGGATACGGGTAAAAAATGTATTGGAGTCTTTCTCGATATGGCTAAGGCTTTCGATACAGTGAGTTGGCCAATACTGCTAAAAAAAATGGAGTTTCTGGGAGTTCGAGGCGTGGCCCTGAGCTGGTTCCGTTCATACCTGAGCGAAAGAAAACAGCGAGTTCAGATTATGTCTCAGTTCAGCGATTATACCTCACTAAGCTACGGAATTCCGCAAGGAAGCGTGCTTGGGCCGACGCTCTTTTTAACCTATATTAATAGCCTGTGCGAGTTAAAAATAGACAAAGCAAATATATACTCCTTTGCAGACGATACTGCACTTATATGCCATGGTGATAGTTGGGAAGAGGTTGTCAAAGTGGCTGAAAAAGGGTTAGCGACAGTAGCTAACTGGTTGCAGTATAATCTTCTTACACTAAATTCGACTAAGACCAAATACGTAGCTTTTCGTATATCCCAGAAAAGTCGTCCCAAAAATGATATTTCACTTAAAATACACTACTGTGATCATGCTAATTCAGCACAATGCGATTGCCCGTTGCTGGAGTGTGTAGATCATGTTAAATATCTTGGGTAGTAATTGATAACAAATTGACATTCAACAACCACTTAATTCTCCTACGCAGTCGATTACGTAAAATGATTTACATATTCAAGCGACTTGGATCCATAGCCGACCCTAAAACCCTAAGAATAGTTTATTTGGCCTTATGCCAGTCAATTGTCAACTATTGTATCGTCTGTTGGGGGTCTGCTGCAGAAACTCGGCTCCTCAAGGTGGAAAGAGCCCAAAGAGTTCTTTTAAAGGTAGCATATAAAAAACCGTTCAGATACCCAACCGAACAATTATACAAAGACACCAACTACTTGACAGTCCGCCAATTATATATTCTAGCAGTAACATTACGTTTCCATAAATCGGCTCTAAATACGGCGGCGCACAGCAAGCGAAATTACAATCGACGACGTAACACTTGGTGTCTACCCACTACAAAAACCAATCATGCTCAGAATGCATACTCATTTAAAGGTCCATTTATTTATCAAACTTTGGACAGAAAGCTTGACATTTTGGAACTGTCGCGATTTAAATGTAAAAAAAAGATAACGTATTGGCTAATGACCCAAAGTTACACAGACACAGTAAATCTACTAAAGGTGCTAAAGTAATGTCACGAGCTATGGCGTCCGTCTGTCCACTATCACCGATGATGATGATTATGTTTATTATGATGTATTTGGATGTACTACGTTTATATTATAATTAATAACAATCAATTTAAAACTTGAACTTATTTTGAACTTATACACACAAACTAAGATACTTTTATTTTTATTTTTTGTTTGTTTTGTACACAAAACACTCCACTACTGCTTTTACACTGTTAAATATTTAACATTTTCCATAACAACTACATTTAATAATATTTTCAAAAAAGAACAAATTGTTTATGTTGAATTAGACTGTCTCAGAGTAAACCCGTGTGATATGCACAGTATTGTTCCATGAGCACTCACACATCGACCGCTAATAGTGTACGCTTAACAGCACTCACTTGAGCCACAGTTTATAGTAAAAATGTATATTGTGCCTGAGCCATGATTTGACATTAGTGTGCTTGCTTTGTCCCACCACTACCTATAAATAATATACCAGGAGTGTCTTCTCTTATCACGAATAACTTTTATAGTTCGTTATTGGTACCTTAATGCAAACCTATAATTATTATAATCTACAAGTAATAGAAAATTGCCTATGAATTAGCAAAGATGTTGACACATTTTAACATTTATAAAATATCGAAGTTGTCTGCAGTGTACTTATTGACTACTTAATTAATTGTGTGTTCAGTTTGATCCAACTAAAAGGATGGCATCGTTTTTGTTTGGATTAATGGTCATTGTATGACAATGTCCGGGTGAATGCCGGAACGGACCGCTAGTAAAAATATAACATCAAGAGAATTAGTACTTTATATATAAATTTGAATTTATTTTAAAATAGTACATATATGCAATTTATGAATCTTCAATTTAATATATTTTGTATGTTTATTCAAAACAAACTTGTGTCTCACATGTTTTATACTTATTGAATTTAATAAGACATAAAAAGACACAAAAGTATTATTTGTATTTATGTATTTTACACTTTATGTTTAAGTAAATATAAAAAAAAGGTATAAAGCTACGAGTACTGTGGTGTTGTCTTAGTCAATAAAATTACATTTGTTACTGTTAGAAATACATCCATGCGATCTACTGCTTACGGCTGCCTACTCGACGCACACTACGACCACCTCATACGTAATATCATGGTGACACCACATAACACACCAAAGTACGATGTAACTATTCTGATCATCTATTTATTATTATACTACACTCACATACCTCAAAACCACCTTGCATAACAACACACACTACCACAAACATACTTACCTCTCCCTCGCACTCTGATTATCTCTTACTTATCGTAAATCACAAATACCCTTAAATAAAGAAATTTGTAAACTCTTTGCAAATACCCTTTAACCATTTTTTTTTTTTTAATTATCTGGCATGCATTGTTATTACGTCCTTTTGTTCAAAACTTTGTTTGTTTTCTAAATACCCTCAGCACAAGAAGGAGCCTGGATACCCACGTCACAGGTCACCCTAGTGTGGGATCCAGTGATCACCGACTTATTTTTTACTTAATTTCTTTTATTGTATCTACCTTACATGTTTAATTAATTAAGTTGGTATTGTAAGTAACTTAAGTTTTTATGTGCTAATAAACATTTTCATTTTCATTTTCAATTGGTTCCTTAGTTAGCGAACAAAAGATGCAAAATGTTTTTTTTCTACAATAATGCTCTCAATGACTTTCGCCTTAAAAGGCATAGTTTCCGAGAGATCTACCAAAACTTACCGTTTACGATATATCACTTATTTAATAGTTCCGCGTACATCCGAAGTTTTCTTGCATTTACGAGCGTGACGATGAGCTTAGTTCGTAGCTCACGAAAAATCTGTGTGTGGTGCATCAAAAGATGTTATCACTTCAAAAAGTAGTATGTGTTATGATTTCCACTATTCAATATCAGTTCTGTAACGACATAATATCTCGGAAATAATTAAATATTGAGGTTTGAGGTTTAAGAATATTTATTAATCTCAATTGAATTACAATAAATTCTCTTACTGAGATTACAAGCTTAACATATAACATGCATAATATAGAATTCTGCTGCAGCAGCGCACAGCAAACAGCGAGTTCCATTCCGGTACAAAACATCTGTCGTTGTATCGCATTTTAAGTTTTTTTTTGACTACTACTATAACTCTTTTTTCTGCAATCCCTCATGAAGGCCACATAGCATAGATATGTATTTATAACTGTATTTAATTGACTTTTCAAATTTTTATTATTTATGGCTTGACTTTAAAATAGATATTTAATTGCCTACAAAAGTATTTTCTAAACATATTGTTTATTTTATTACTGATCACGTAGATAGTTTATATTATTCTAGTTTCATATACTATTTTTTTTTTTTTTTTAAATCTTTGTAGGGTACATTTGAAATATGTACCTACGTAACATAAGTTGAACCGTCCCGGCTTCGTTACCAGTGCTAACGTATTGTGCAGTAAACAATAGGCTGGAATAAAGTTGGAGGCACACTGGTAGCTCGTAGGTGTTTATTTGAATTCCGCAGCCAATGGCAAAATACGAGATCCTTATGGATTCGTCATGTCTGTCTGACTGTCTGTCAGTCCGTATGTCATAGCCACCTTTCTCCGAAACCACATGAGCTACACCATTGAAACCAGGTAAGTAGATATATTAGCTAAATTATGGTTAAATGACAATATGATGATGATGACGCGAGTAAAATATCGAGATGTCGATAGTTTTTGGAACAGTCTTATCCATCTCTAGCGCAACTCCATTTTTATCTACCCACAATAGAAAATACTGTCTGGTGTGTCACCGCACATTGAATGCGGCTGGTTAACCTTTTAACCGCTTACGTCGGATTAATCCGACAAATATTTTCGAGCCCATTTCGCCAGAGTCGTATATTTACGACCAAAATATCACTGCTCGTTTAATCAGCTTTTCTATTTAATTACGTTGTATTCTATCAAAAATATGTTTATATTAGGTAAATAGTAGTAACTAAGTAATCATTTACAGTTTGATACACTTTAGTCTCTCAATTAGAAGTCCTAAAAATTATTTTTAGAAAAGTGAATTGATGTGCAACGCCCATGACGACAAAATCCGACATGAGGTACGAGACATATGCCAAGATTTACCGATACCAATAGAAACATAAATCAAATTATTTCTCGTTATACTGACTAATTAACTTTAGAACAAATACAGCAATAGGGATGTTAACACCAATCACACATTAATGTTTAATGTTAATTTGATGATAGTTTGCATTAATAGAATATCGAAAATCATATTATTATAATGTAATATTACGTAGTAAATTTATTATAAATTATTTTAAATGCTGTATTTTTAATCTCTTGTCACGTGACTGGATACGAATATGAATTATTACGTCACTAGTCGCAAAACAAACTGTTGGAACTGATGAAACTGTTCACTTTTCTGAATTTTTATTATAGTTTGCGATCTTAGCGACGACGATTTTGATTGTTTGTATTCAAGTAATGATAAGAAAACACATAAACTGGACATACAGTCATGAATTGCGACCAATGTCTTGCGACTAGTGACGTCACATCAGTCGTTAGTGTTTTAGCGGCAAAATTCAAAATTTGTCTAATATTATGTATCTACTCATCGAAAATACCAATATTTTGAAATAAAATGTTATTTTTTACAGTAAAAAAGGGTCAATCTTCAAAATAAAAGCAGTTCCGGAAAAATGTTAACATCCCTATTGTTAATAAAACATTTTGTTACAAATATTTGTGAGTAATTCATTTAATTTCTTTAAAATTAAGTAAATTTACTTATGAAATGTCAGCGATTAAATTGATTGTTCCCATCCCTAGCCTACATGTTCCGAAACTTACTTTGTTAGTACGCCCTGCGCTCCGGTCGGATAAAGACGACCGCTTCTTACGTCATAAACGAGTGCCGACTTCTGGAATTTTCCATCAGTGTTGTGCTTGTTCATGAAGTTACACGTTCGTATGTCAATAAATGTACATGATAGAAATTTATCATGTACATTTATTGTTTTTAACATTATATCGTATAATATAACGTTAAAAAACTATAAATGCAAAGTAAAATCTAACAAACATTTGTTAACTTTTTTAAAGTCATAGCGAATCTTTTTTTGCAGCCCGTACCTAAGCGTCAGTGTGACGTAAACGACGCGAGGTGCAAACTTAGCTTGGTGAGATGTCGTTTTTAGTCAACCACGCTAGCAAATGCAAATGTCGTTATTAGAACGAAATATAGACATCGCAAAGTTAAGTATTGCACATCCCTCTTTCATGTACCTAGGTATTTAATTTTCGATTCACTGTGCCGGGCGCTGGGGACACGCCAAGTGTCTTGAAGTCGGGCGGTTAAAGGGTTAAAAACAGCTGGAATATATTCGACGCCATACGTCATTCAAAACGCATAGCCGTAATGTAATAAAGTGAAAGAATAGCCGCCTCTTTGACAATTTTTAGTTCCGACTCTTAACACTCAAGGCGCTGCCTGACATAACAACAACTATGGCGTCGAAAACAATACGTGAGTTGCTAAATTGGTAAGGTGACTGTGGATTCTGGTGGTCGGCGGAATCCTATACAATATTATTAGGGTGGTTTTCCACCGTCCACCTTGTTAAGACTGAATCGGACCGGGTAGGTTACAAAGGACCCAGATCTGACTCGGAGCACCCCGACTGTCTTGTCCCTACTACCCCTAGTGTGTATATAAAAAAATGCGGGAGCCAAAAGCTCAAGGGAGGTCCTGAGTGGAGCAAGCCGCAGAAGTGACACTCAGGGCTGACCGCATGACCGCAGAGCTTCTGGCGGGAAATCCCATCCGGAGTCAAATATCAATGATAGACTCTTGTCTAGGTGTACCATCACCAATATCAAGTTAGGGGTTTTCCAGTTTTATCTGAGAGGTAAGATGTTTAAAAAAAAGTAAGGAATATGGCAAGAGAGAATCTGTCAGCTTATTCTGATTAATATAATTAATTTTCATTGTTTATTTTGTAAGTATGGTCACCCTACAATTTAAGCAGTGGTACAGTGCGGCTAAACGTTGGCCGCCGTATTGAAGAACGTATCGCAATGACAATCCGGCTAATCGTTGAACCGCCGCATTACAAAACGGCTAGCCGCAATATAATACGGCGGATTATACGATCCGGCTGAGACATATTCACAATGGCGAATCGATGAACGGAAAGTGGTGCGATTTTTTGATATATTATAGAATTTGGATTTTATTAGTGATATGAACATACAATACTGGTAGATAGGTACTTAAAAAATATGATGATTATTTTAACCATTCGGGAAATCATATAACCTTAGCCTGGGGCCTCATGGGAAGTTTTCAAGATTCAGAAGGAGCTGTCAAAAACAGTTCCCGATTTCACCATGGTGAGCAAGGGCGTATCCAGCTTTGGCTCCAGGGTGGGGTCACATGGCTCCAATTGGGGTTGGTTAGTAACTATGTCGTATTTTGGCGTCGGCTCTTATAAAATTTTCTGGCAACTGCATGAACAGTTTGCACTAGCCTTTCGTTTATTTCATCCGCCGTTACGCACTCATCTAAGGATTCGAAGCGATTTTGAAGTTCGAGTTGAAAGTCTCGGGATTTTGGAATTGAGCATAATTTGGTCGTAGGGTGGACTTCATTAGACGTTTGTCTAATGAAGTCGAACTTAATGCTTGGAGTCAGCGTGCCTGTTACAATTCGGCGATCGCTGCCGGTCTTGACCCTGGTGATCACTGAATATCGCTAAATATTTGCCGTTTAGGCACCATAATGAAGTTCATCTAAGTTTTTGTGGAACGCGGCCATAGAAGCCTTGGGATAGCCGCGGCTATCCCAAGGCTTTGTCATTTTCTTTTTACATGCATCTTGGGTTAGGAGAAGAAAAGGAAATAGGGGGGAGTAGGGAACATTTTCATTCTAATTCTAGGCCTATTTTATTTTCTAAATCGCCTCCTCCCGGCTCAGTGCCTCCACCACGACTGCATTTCTGTCTTTGATGGCCATCTGCAAATTGAACTCTCGGATGGTCTTCGGAGTTGCAGCCAACGCTCGCCGAACGAACCGACCGATGGCGTCGTCGGTGTCGTCAGCATAGTACGTGAAGTCCCTTGTGTGCCGTGAGATTGCGACGAGCGCATGGGGCACGCTCTCGTGCAGCTTCATGTTTGCCTTAGTTTTTATTACGATTACCGTATGTCAGTCCCTGAGCTTCATGGATGGTAAGAATGCGTGACTCGGTGCCTGACCCATAACCCTGGTTTGTCAGGGTGTTCTTCTCCTCTTGAGTGTGAACTAAAAAGAGGGTGTTTGGTTGGGTGTTAGGTATTTGCGGTCCCTTATACCTTCTCTGCTCAAGGGACTTTACACGGGGCACCGAGTAGTACATACCGGAGTATATTTCCCTCAGCGCATATGCGACGTCCATTGGATTTCGATGTGTGCAGAGCAACTCCTGGCTGATCTTTGTTACCATGTACGGGCGGTGATACCTCATTTTGAAGAGATTTTCCCTATCGATATAAGGTAATGATGCTTGACAGTGAGAGGCTGTGTGAGTTGGAGTAGCGAGACCTGAAAACCGACCCTGGTAATGCCAGAAAAACCTGTTCGAAAAAAATTGCATACTCACACTCTCTTACTCACAAGCGCCCTACACACACACACCCTCTCTCTCTCTCACACACACGCACACGCACACTCACACACACACACACACACACACACACACACACACACACACACACCTATCCTCTTTCTCTCTCATCCTCCATTATTTCACAATGTATGATGTATGTATGATTCCTGTTAAGGGAGATGCAACCCCGCTGCCTCAAACAGCCGGGTTGCATCTTCCTCCAAAATAGCAGTTGTGAAAGGCACTGGATTTCACAACACAGGACTTCCCCTAGTGTGGAATCCAGGGCTCCATTAAACCAAATATTTATGCTGCATTATTTTAACTACATTATTTCTGTAACTACTATATTTTTTTTGGCTCAAATAAAGTTTATTATTATTATTAAAAAAAGTGCGTTTTGGTCGGTAGAGTAACGAATACATAAAACAAAGAATCATCCAATCTGGTACAGGCATCCAAAAGTTATGAGAGTACATACATTTCCAATATCCATTTCATATAAAAGATTAGAGAAAGTTACAACATGAGCAATCCGTGCGTGCGCCCACGGCGTGCGCCTGATGGTAAGCACACTTTACCAGTAACAACAGTGCCATGGCACACCTAAACGTGTATCAATCAAATCACTGTCACATCGACTTCAATTTAAAGAACAAAATTAAAAATTTTGATTAACCCCCGACTACCTCGGATTTGTTATCTGTACAACATTTTACTAGTCAAGCCCTTTCATTTGATACCCATATTAAGAAAGTTGTGAAAAAAGAAATGTATTTCGCCATTTTGTGGTAGCGGCCATCTTGGATTTGAAATTTGTCGTAGTGCAAAGTATTCTACTAGTCAAGCCCTTTCGTTTGATACCCATATTGAGGTAATAGTGAAAAAAATAATATAATTCGCCATTTTGTGGTGGCGGCCATCTTGGATTTGAAATTTGTTTTAGTGTATAGTATTTTACTAATCAAGCCCTTTCATTTGATACCCATATTGAGGTAGGTTGTGAAGAAATAGTTTGTCCGCCATTTTGTGGAGGCGGCCATCTTGATTCAATATTAACCAAACATAGCTAAGGGTGTTCTTCACGGATATTAACCTTCAAATAAAAAAAACCGCATTGAAATCGGCCCATTCGTTTGAGGTCTACGGTGCCACAGACAGACACACACACAGACAGACAGACAGACAGACAGACAGACAGACAGACAGACAGACAGACAGACAGACAGACAGACAGACAGACAGACAGACAGACAGATAGACAGACAGACAGACAGACAGACAGACATCGACGTCAAACTTATAACACCCCTTTTTTTGGTCGGGGGTTAAAAATTAAAATCAGACACTCGGTTTCATTTCATAATTTTTGTGTAATGTACGAAAACGTCATCCAAGTAAAGGTAGCGCCGCGTCGATTTCGATAAATTTTACGAGGCTTTTCAAATGCCAAGAACCTTCACAACCGCGAGGTATGCAGTCTCAGGGATTATTTCCGCTACAGCGAGTCCGGGATGCGTCGCGATGTTGTGGCAGTTGACAGGAACTTCACGCCTCTTTGATTGGCAAACGAGAACTAGCGCAAACCATGTTACGACTGGTCTAGTCGGAAGAACTACCGATATCTGGTTCAAATCCCACTCACATAACTATACTTTCAAAGTCATGTACATAGTATAGCTAACTCAATTTAAATTATTATCAAACCACTGTATTTAAATAAATGTTGTTTCTAGGCCCACATAGTTTGGAATGTAATACAGTTCTGTACAGTATACTCTTATGTTATAGTTTGTGTTTATTACATTCTGTTTTGTGTGCTCATTGAATGAATAAATAAATAAATAACGTGTGTAATAAAAATTGTGTAATTGAGGATATTGTTATTTGAATTGAGGATATTGTTATTTGAATTAGGTGCTCAGCACTGATGATCGCAAGGAAGTCTGGAAGAGTAAGGAGCTGCTCAGGCGATTCTATCGGACCCTGACGGGACCCGATGTGAATCTGCTCGCGTCGGTGAACTGGCTATGCTTCCAGGATCTCTGCGGAGAAACCGAGGGTTTTTGCCTGTGCAATTGTGGACGAAGTTATCAAGATGAACAATTACCGGAAACACATAATGAAGGACGGTACGGTCGACATTTGTTGGGCATACCGCCGTCCGGGTGAATCTCTTCGGTATGTTATTTCCGCCTGTTCGCATCTTGCTAACGGCGAGTACTTGCACAGACATAATCTAGTAGCCAGGATCATCCACCAGCAACTTGCTTTTCGACACGGCCTTGTCGAGTCCGAGGTGTCGTACTATAAGTACGCACCTCAGCCAGTTATCGAGAATTGTCGTGCGTTCCTTTACTGGGACCGCTTTATCATCACGGATAGGACTATTGTCGCCAATAAGTCTGATATCGTGCTGGTAGACTCAGCCTCATTCTGTGATCGTCGATATTACCATACCACATGACGAGAACCTCTTGAAAGCTGAGAAGGACAAGCTTACCAATTACCTTGACTTGGCTCACTGTGTTACCGCCATGTGGAATGTTGATTCCACGATCATAGTTCCAATAGTCGTGTCGGCAAACGGCTTTATAGCGAAAATTCTCAACTAACATCTCAAGAGACTTTCGCTAGACGGTTGGATCAAGGGTCAGATGCAGAAGGTGGTCATCCTTGACACAGCGCGCATCGTTAGGAGGTTCCTCTCTCTGCAGCACTATTACATGATGTACATTACCATGTAAACTATCAACGAAAATTGGTTTGAATGAGATCTATTAAGTAGTTTTATTTACATACGTCATAAATTTACTATTGTTAAAACACTGATTAAAGTAACAACGAACTACAAGAACTTTTATATTATGTTACTTGCTGCTACGGAAGCCTTCATGGGCGGGTCCGACTCGCACTTGACCACTTTTATTTTTGCTTCATTTAACACTATTAGAAAATTTGGCGCGCTCGATATTTTTTCATTTTCAACCCTTACGGCCACACCCATCATGCAACAGATTAACAGACGTACTAATGTATTTGTAAGTACGTGTGTTAGTTAATCTGATCGTTATATATACGTAGGGCCTTGGTGAATAGACAACCTACCTAATACCTTCGATATTACTCGTATTGTATTTCCTGAAGACGCTTTCAAGAATTTATAGCTCCTTAGACACTTAACTTATTTGCATTACTAATTCAATGCGCACGCGGTAAGTTGTTGGCACACTACCGGGTGTGTCTTTTATAAATTACTAGCGACCCACCCCCATCTTTGTTTGGCTTGAATTGCCCTTCAAACCGGAACACAGTAATGTTTGCGGTAGAATGCACATGTGCAAGTTTGTCAAAATCAATAGCTTTAACATGGTGGAGAGACTGGCGTGTTACAAGATAAAGATATTTCGATTTTTTTGCCTTACCAAGTGTTTTTCTGAATTTGTGTTTCGAATAAATGTTTTTTTTAAACTATAATAGGTTCGCACTTGACCACCATCTCGCCTGATGTTAAGCGATGATGAGATCTACGATGGAGCGTGCTTACCTAGAAGAAACCGATTCACTCTCGATTTGAAGACACCAAGATTGTAACCATCAGGGAAAACCCACTCAGGCAACGCATTCCACAACCTAGACGTTCTTATCACAAAATGTAATATGAATGAAAAATGTGAAATCGTAAATGGATATTTATTGCATGTTTAATTGATTCAAACTATGTTTGTCGCTCAAATTATCAATTCTAATTATGTTGGATATTCATTCAGTATGCATAGTTACTAAGCGCTTTTCAGAAATAGTGGTGGTTATGCTTAGATCTTTAAAACTACGAGATACATGAAAATAATGTACTACATTACATAGGGACAGAAGGACAGCGGGAAGCGACTTTGTTTTATTATACAATGTAGTTATATTTCATCACTACGTAATTCGTATCTGCCTAAATATCATTTGAAAAAAAACCGAGCAAACCTCGGTCAACCAGGTACTAATTTTTAAGATATCACCCATGAAACGTGGTCGCTTTTTCTACGTTCGTCTCTATGTGCAGTCCGATAGGAAAAGGGTAAGGTGGTAGTAGATCATGTCAATCAGATGGACACTCTCATTGAGATTGACTGATCCAATAATTCTCATCCCAGCTTTTCAATATTCAGTAACAGTGAAAACTTACATCATTTGATAGCTCATTTTGTAAACTACGTGGGCGAAACCGGAGGGCGCTGCTAGTCGTAGCTAGAATAAATCTTCAAAACATGGTCCTCTAGATAGTCCTCCAAGCATGGCCACCTAGATTAGTATTCTAAGCAGGGTCATCTAGAAAAGCGTTAAGTCGCGAGTTCACCCGAACATTTCTTTCATTTATGAGCGTGACGATGAGCACCTGACTAAACCAGCCGTAACTTCATCAATATAGAATAGCATGGACAGAAATATATGATTGCAAGCGGTGTGTAGGAAAGTGAAACGTGGTTCAGGAAGTCATCTCTCAACAGCGCCTTCAATCTATATGCAGACCTATTACCGGCGACATTTCCTGTTGATGCGCCACAATACTAATAATAACGCGTGTTGTCTGCTAACCAATGATCTGACTATAATCGCACTCAGATTATTGATAAGTGCTTAGGTACTCATAAATACAGGAAGGTGTGGGATTCAACTCATTACGCTGAAAAGGCCGACTCGCACTAATGGAATTTTAGGTACTTGTGAACAACTGGTTTTCTTCACTGGAGGACAGGATGTTTGTGATTTCCACTATTGTCACTAATTATTATTTAACGTGGTCATATGGTGTTGAAAGTCTCCAATTAATCGATCAAGTTTCATAAAAATAGACACGGGTAAACACTAAACATCGTTTAATAAGTTATCACGTTCGGGAGTATAGGGATACCCGGGTTCCCGGCATTTGCCCAGGGTAATTTTTTCAATTTGGAAAAATAATAATACTATCTTTGTGTTTGTATTACCTTTTTTTGTACGTGGAGGAAATACTTACGCAAGATATTAACGCATACCCTTCTAATTAAACCCTCCACGGGGTTCTATCTCTGCCGCTTACTGCTGGAACGCTCTCGAGTTCTTTCTCGAACCTGCCCGTTTCCTCCCTTTTCCCAGAGTGTCAGTGTGTGCCCCGTGGGTAACCAGACTACGGCTACTACTCTTACTACTACTACTACTCCCCGCTCGTCAATGCCGTAATGTGTGGTTGTGAAGTCACTAGCTTATCGATATCTATACTATCTTTACTAAAATTATAAAGCTGAAGAGTTTGTTTGTTTGAACGCTAGGATCTCGGGAAGTACTGGTCCGAATTGAAAGATTATTTTTCTATTGGATAGTCTATTTATCGAGGAAGGCTATAGGCTATAGAAAATAACGCTACTATTAATTGAAGCGGAGCATGAATCAAGAATGTAACAAAACCTGGAAAAAATATTCCATTTTGAGAGTTTTCGTACGTTTCGTGCGTTTTGACATGACACATGACAGCATGTGTCTAAGATTGCGTCATTGAATTTCAGTAATCTGTGCATTGAATATAAAACTTCGCTAATTAAATTTGTTTCTAAATCTGAACAGGTACGACTAATATCCGACAGGTGGCGTAGCAGGTAGCTGAAGAGGTGTTTTGTTTGAAAGCGATATTCTCAGGAACAACTGAACCGATTTCAGTCATTCTTTCACCGTTGTATATGTACGGGATCCTGACAAGTGCTATATAATGTACCACGGGCGAAGCCGGGGCGGACATCTAATAATATATAAAATCAAATGGGGCACAGAGGGTGGGTAGTCATTCGAAGGATACTGATTTCCACTATGTTAATTCCAGAGTAATTTAATAACTTTATGACTATGATGGGAGACCTTCCCTTTCTGTCCTCCATAGCACACTAATTTAATTTGAGTACACGTTTCCGGCTTCGTATGGTCTAACTTTATTGTGTCGGGTATGGGGTATGGACTTCGTTGTGGGGAAATTAACTAATAGGTGAAGTGTTGGCTGTCCGTTCGCGGTTGGACTGTTATTTGATTTACAATGCTAATAGAGTAAGATCCCAGGGCCGCCAGACGTCACGTATTTTCTGATGGATGAAATGTGGACGATTGAGTAGAGTTTAGACGATTGAGTAGACTTAACAGACGCTTAAAACTCCCAAAATAATCGAGTTTTAAAGCGTTTGTTAAGCAAAACGGTCGACGGAAAGTGTCTGGGAGTATTGGGGCGTTATTTTTAAATATATTGCCTATAACAAACGTGAAAAAACTAAAAATATGTGAAGTAAATAATGTATCTTCTGGACCCCATACCTCAAAATTGGCCGTGTAAGCAAGTTAGCAGGTAAACAAGTGTTCTTAGTACGTACTAACTATACTCAATCGTCCACATTTCATCCATCAGAAAATACGTGACGTCTGGCGGCCCTGGGATCTTGGACTATAAGTCCTGCGCAGGAATTGATAGACGTCAACATGAATATTTCATGAATTTCACCATGACAGTCTGGACTGAATTTTGAGGCTGTTTTAATTAGTCCAGCTAGATACCATTGATATTTATGGTTGCGGTCTATTTGGACCGAATGTTATATGTTATCCTAACTTTTAAGCCTATTCATCTATTTATATAAAAATATTATGTTGGTTTGTGTACGCTTCAAAAACTCAAAAAGTTCTGCATCGATCGAGCTGAAATTTTTAATGATATATAATCCGCATCAAGGATTGTTTTTATCTATTTTTTGCATCATAATGTGCCACAGCGAAGTGTAGCAGGGTACAACTAGTACTTAATAATAATAAAGTCATTTATTTCCATAATAATACCAGCACTTAAATACACAAATTGAAATAATGTCACAGCTGGCTCCGCAGTTTATATGAAGCGTCCCAAACTAGGTTGCGGTTATCTTGATCACTCCGAGAGTTTATAACAACAATCGTACTTAGTGCTGGTCGAATTGCACAGAATGTTTAGTGACCTAATAATAAAACAAATAATTTTGAGACAACGGATAACAATTTTCAAAATCAATTAGTAAAATAAAAATTGTTTAATATTTCATTTTTCTGTCCGAATCATCAAGTATAAATATCAGAATTAAATTTCAAATGGAATGAGAGTTTCATGTAGAAAGAAAAATGGAAAGAAAAACTGGTTTATTGCGGTGCTACAGGAATGTCAGAAAATAGCAACAGGAACAATTACCTAATATTTTGTGCAAACAATTAATTTGTGTTTTGTTTTGCATTTTCCTTTGGCCACTTTTGAATCGCATTCATCCAAAGAAACCTCCAGGATCATAATAGGTCGTAAGGTCGTAACACAATTTGAAGTAGATACATGAATAAATAAATTGTATGTTTAACACAAACACACATTGTCAATTAACCTGGCGCTACCGGCATTGTAAGTATGAAGCAACTTCCAACTGGTAGTTCACTGAGACATTTGAATTGTGGCTAGATCTCCATGGACTTATTGATAGAATTCAGATGTGCTTAGAGTAAGTAATTAGGTCTGTAGTATTGTACTCGTAGTGTAGCTTTTATGACGATTTAGTTATTTCTGACATGAAAAGGGAGGTTATGAATTCCTTTGCATGTATTTTTGTGGTATGTTTGTTAAGGGATAGCTCCGGTAATTGTGAAATGATTTTGATGATTCAGAAAATGTTTCGGAGGTAGTGTCATATATTTTTATCGAAATTGTTGTAGCGGTTTTTGAAATATGAACAAAAAACTAAACAATTATCTGAATTTCTCTAATCTAAGTTTCTTCAGAAATTTAGTCGAGTTTCTGAATAATTTGAAATTGAAGTAGATTTTTGTTTTTTCGGCGAATATAAATTATTTAACTAAACAAATAGAATACTTAAATTGTAATTTATTCTTTTACTATATTTCACGTAGCAGTGAATTGACGCTTCTTAAGCTTTAATCCTTATCTATGAAATAAATCAGAATATATTAAACGTTTTCGAAGTGGGATGACCCTTTGCAAAGTCCGCCCACACCTCTGCTACTCATTCTACCGCCAAGCTGTAATGTACAAACATTACCATGTTCCATTTTGAATAGAGAAAACATTTTATATCGCCGAGCTATGCAGTTAACCAGACACTTCATGCTCACATTTTATTTGCGTTGAGTAGGAGTTGTTGGAGTGCTCGAGGAGACGCGGGCGGGCGCGTGGCTTTTCGAATTGTACGTATTGTATGAGCAATAAGGTTTTAAATCGCATTACAATGAAACAGTGCGTCCCTCGCTTCTTTGTTTTCATTTGACCCTTTACCGCCACCTCACCAGTCGGTGATGCGGCCTACGATAGATCGCGCCCTAGAATAAACTGTTTCACTCTGGACTTCAAGATATCGGAATTAACCCACTTAGGCAATGCATTCCACATGTCTAGCCTTCTAATTATTTTTAGTTCAACTTCGCAAGGTCCAAACCTTTCAATCGTAGCTCGAGTCTTTGGAACTTCAACCATGAAACTAGCTTTATACAGCAATAGCAATCCCATAGAACAATAATTCGGAACTTAAGCTAGAGCGGTAAAAGGTAATGGTATAAATATTATAGTTATGACGTATAGTTAGTTACGGCGGGTCTAGTCGGGAGAAAGGCAACTGCCGGTTGCCCCTGGTTCGGTCACAATCACATGCGCACCACTGTAATTTCGAACTCGCGTAATGTTATACACATGAGTTCGTAATTAAACGTTCGATCGTAAATAAATCGTTTGTGACTTAAAAATAGGAAAGGAAAATAACGTGAGGAAACCGGTATGTTCTCAGAATTTTTCGAGGTCATGCGTCAACCGCCAACCCGCACTGAGCCAGCGTGGTGGACTATGGCCTGGAATCTCCTTGCGAAAGGCCCCGAGTCTCAGCATTGGGAACACTTAGTAGGCTGGTTATGCTATGCACATGACGTATAAAAATGTCGAAATGTGCTTCACTGAAACCCATAGTAGAAATCAGCAGGCAACGATTAACGTCACTCAACTTTTCTAGGAAGTATGCAATTTAAACTTTTGTCTTTTTATAGAAAGGTTCTCATTAATGTCCATGGGACGGAAACAAATTAGTTGTTCTGAACAGCCACACGTGGCTACTTTACCCCCAAGGCTGTGAGTTCGAGCGTCACGCGACACGGTGCTGTCACAACGTGCAATAAGCCGGAACTTTCCCACAATGTGTCAAGTAATTCGCTTCTCTTGAATTAACTGGCAATTTTCAGTTTATATACACACAGGACTACAGTGAATGATGTTGATTCGTATGGTTGTCGCCAGAATTATTATTTCAATTTTACACGTTATTCAATAGTTTTCCCTGTTTTCTTTCAAGGCTACTCGTATCTTGAAAAGGCGTCGTCGTTTCTTGGTAGACGTTCCTTTTCTTACTTTGAAAGTTAAATTTTCATAACATCGCCTCAAACTTTTTCGGCCGTCTATTGCATGTCATGTGACGGTTCGCCTCAGAGTAGAGGTAAAGTGGAAGGCGCTCGACAGAGCAGCCGAGGCCAATATGACGGGATCACTCGTTGAGTTACTTAAATTACTTATTTTTCCTCTATGTTTGGCGTTTGTGGACTATGAGAATACCTTTGATGCGATCGAGTCTCCACAAAGACCGGTCTCACGCCGCCTAGTATAGCCCAGGTGGGCTAAGCTGCAGTCGCTTCAGCGGTGCCAAATTGATCTTTTATTTTTATTTTATTCATTTATCACACAATACAAGCCACAAACATAAACTCAATATGAAACTTAGGCATAACTTAAGACTAGGATGCAGCTCAAAAATAAGTGTGTACATAAATACCGAAAAAAAAAAAAAAACGAAAAGAACAGACATATAAAAAGGACTAAAGTTACAAAATTCATCGCTACGTTGAACTGTTAAAGTGTCTGTATAAAAACGCAACTATGTCAGTTCGTCTCCAAGACCAGAACTCGACACCGATCCAACAGCACCGAGGTGTGAAACAGGGGGATGTCAGAACCACGAAACTATTCACTGCTGCATTGGAAGACGTCTTCAAGCTGGATCGGACTCGGCATCAACAACAATTTCGCGGACATCACCAACTTCTGATTTGCCGATGACATTGTAGTTATGGCTGAAACCCTGGACGACTTATGCAGGATGCTGCATGACCTCAGTAGAGCCTCCGAAAAAGTGGGCCAAAAATGAATATGGACAAAACGGAAATCGATTGAACAACCATGTTACACCCACTTCCTTTAAAATAAACTCTACGCTCGAAGTTGTTGACGAATACGTGTACCTAGGACAAATAGTCCAGTTGGGTAGATCCAACTTTGAGAAAGAGGTCACAACTTGAATAGGCAGCGTTCGGGAAGTTACGTAATATCTTCTCATCCAAACTAAAGTAGTGCTTCAAGAAAACCAGTGTATGTTGCCAGTGATGACATATGGAACAGAAACGTGGTCATAGTAAGTGATCACGTTTCTGTTCCATCTGGGTCTCATAAGAAAGCTATGCAAGAGGCAATGGAAAGAGTCATGCTTGGAGTTTCCCTTCGTGATAAAATCAGAAATGAGGAAATCCGCAGGCGAACCAATGTAACCGAACCAATGCGCGAAGGTCGCCGGAAATTGTTGGACGCGGGTGGCATAAGACCGGTCTTTGTGGAGATCTTTGGGGGAGGCCTTCGTCCAGCAGTGAAAGTTATATGATGATGATGATGACTTACTTCCTTAAATCGAATATTTGTCCAAAAATGTTTGGACATGTTTACAATTCGAAAAAAAGTTTCACTTTTACCGTGGTTTCATAAAACCACACAATATTTTCTTATACGATACGCGATAGCTCCGTCAATCGTGAATCGATTTTGATGATTCAGAAGTGGAAACGTCGCTGTCTTTTCTGCTGTCGATTGAAACAGTTTGTCTTGAGTAGATTTGACAAAAAATAAGATATTTATAGTAGAGTGTTTGAATTCCATTTGAAACTATTTTATTATGTTTCTCTCTATCTGTTGGAACATGAAGAGTCCAAGTTACTATCTAGCACTGTTAATTATGCCCAAACTTATAGCTAGTTTTACTAAAGTACTAAAGATGATGTACTGCCCATGTGTATTACTGTGCTCTGTGATCCGTCGTTTTGTGTAGTAGTATACAAGAGTGAGATAAATTGTGTTTTACACAACAATCGTCATATTTTACGCTGTAATTGAATGTCAAGTTCAAAGCGTAAAGTAGATTTAACCCTACGCATTGATAGCCTACCTACCAGTGCCGCTGGATTTAATAGCTAGATAACTAGTATCTATTCATGACTTCGATGGTACAGCATTTAGAAAATGTTTATTCTCTTAGGAACTGTATTGTTTAACTACTACTGTTACTCGTATCTTCTCGTCACCCATCTCACAAAGTTTGAAGACGAAAGTTTTCAATCAGTGCGTACAACCGGTCGTAGCTTGCGGTGCCGAAACGTGGACACTGACAGATAAGACCGTATACCGTACACAAGTTCAAGGTCGCACAGGGTGCTATGGAACGGGCTACGCTTGGATTTTCTCTGTGGGATTAGGAATCGTTTACGAAACGAAACCATCCGTCAGAGAACCAAAGATATCGATATAGCTCAACGTATTACCAAGCTGAAGTGGCGTGGGCTGGTCATATCTCTCGTAGGACCGATCACCGTTGGGGTAGGCGTGTCCTAGAGTAGAGACCGCGAATAGGCAAATGTAGCGTAGGTAGGACGCCCGGAAAATCGATGGAGTGGCGATATACGTAAGGCAGCAGGCACAGTCTGGAGAAGAAAATCCCAAGTAGTGTTTCCGAGGATAGGGCTGAGTGGCGTTCCATAGGAGAGGCCTATGTCCAGCAGTGGACTAAGGTAGGCTTATGATGATGATTCGTTTTTCGGATGAAAAAATGTGTTACAAATACAAAAATCTTTATTGCGGTTTGCAGGTAAAATAAGGTGATACAACACATTTTAAAAGTTGACCTCTTCTTCAAACTGGCCTCTTCTTCTAGAGGCATGTAAAACGTCTGGCAATACAGTTTCTATTGGTCTGAATTTATGCAATGATAATATAGTCAGCTGATAAAGTCTTCTTCTTCTATTATCTAGCTTTTAATCCTAAGGGCCCAGTGTGCAAAATTTGATTTAGATCGAAACAGAAGCTTGCGTATAAACAGCACGATTGTTTATATGTATAGATTACAATGATTGAATATGATCAATTAATTTAGTTGAAAGGTGCAAATCCAGCAGAATATCAATTGAAAATGCACCCCGAGTGCTGCAAAAGTTTCACAAACCCTCTTCGGTTCTTTTGTTCTCCTGGTAGATATTTACCGGGGAAAAAGTTGTCTATCGGATAATGCGAATTGTATTAAAATTGACTACTGAGATTGACCTAATTTCGATTTTGACCTATTTTTATAGTACTTAAGGCAGTATTGGACTTTTTGATAACTGTTCAGTTATCATTTAATAAATAGTATCAAAGTCGTATTTTACCTAGCTGCTATATATCAAAGTTACGTAGTTTATACATTTCACCACCGGACTTTAGTGACGCAGTCTCTTCGTCACTGTCAAAGGAAATTAAGTTATCCGACGGCCGAGCCATATTGGACCCTTCGAATTGATAATAAAAGTGAGTGCCACTCACTCTATTTATAAACTGACTCCTGTACACAAAAACTGAAGGTAAAAAAAACACGTATTATTCTTTTATACTCAACGTTCTTTAGAGTGATAAATATTTTGAACAGTTTTTTAATTTGAAATCTCACCCGCAAAAGGGTTAGATTCAAATTAAATATTAGGGCTTATATTTACCGATAATACTATAAATTTACAAGATAAACTGCAGCAGTTTTTACTTTTAAACTGATAACATTTTGTGATTTCAGGACCTCCTTTAGTTTTCTGGTGCCCTAGTAAAACTAACCTGCTGTAAGGCCATTGTTGCATGGAAATGCACTGTGACGAACACAGAACTGATATCTATTCTGTGAAGACGAATCACAGCTGGCGTCCAGAATACATAAATCTAAATGATTAAGATTTCTGAAGGTGTCTTTTGAGTTAACTGCATATTTCATTATGCAATATTTCAAAAACATTATATTTGAATTACTCCTATAGAATTAAGCTTATCTAACGTACTTAGTTTTACTAACTTACATAAAATATAGTTTAACAGTTAATAAAACAACCATGTTTTGGACGATCCTGCAAATTAAAAGACGGTAATAAATTAACAGTAAATTAAGTAGATAGGTTTTTTTAATCAAATTGAGGTGGGTAGACTATGGATGGCCACCGTAACGAATAAACAGTTTTATTATTATGTAGCAACAAAATCTGCAGAACAAAGTCACTTACTTAAAGGTACTTCACCAGGTGGCCCTATCACTACAAAGTTGATGATATTCAGGTACAGCCCGATTGTTGATTATAATGGTAATAGGTTTGCGTTAAACCGCGGTCTCGCCTGAAGTTATCTTGAAAACCAATCGTTTGTCTTTTGTTGTATCAATGTCGGCAGGTATTAACGTAGTATCTTACATTCTCTTTAGCATTAACAAGAATGGAACAATGCGTGCTTTGACATCAATTCCATGAAGAAGAAGCGTTTAAGCCAAGCTGAATATACATCCTACGCAATACGAGTACAGATCTGTTATACACAAGCGAGCCTTGCGCGTTAAATTAATTATGTTTTAAAGAAATAAATAAATAAATAATTAAAGTAAGACTTTATTGTATATAGCTGTGTGCCTCTTTTAGGCTCATGATTTGCTCGTGAAAAGAGCTATTCGCGAGCCTGCAGTACTACTACGCACCCTTAGTTTACTTCCTATGTCAAAGTTTTAATTTTCAAAGCCTTTAACAAATCTCTATATATAAAAATGTTATGTTGGTTTGTGTACGCTTCAAAACTCAAAAAGTTCTGCACTGATCGAGCTGAAATTTTACAATGATATATAATCCGCATCAAGGATTGTTTTTATCTAATTTTTGCATCACAGTGTGCCACAGCGAAGCGTGGCAGGGTACAGCTAGTAGTTCATAAAAATGTTTCCATTTTCACACACGATAATTTTCACTATTTTCCATAATTGTTTACTCATTAGGGTCACTCAGACCAACTAACTATTCCTCAAAGAGGAGTCACAGCTTAATGATATTGTTGCAAAATAAACGAGAAAAACTCATAAAAGTTCAATTTGGCTCTTAGAGTTCAATATGTAACTTACATATTTACTTTATGAATTGCAGTACAATTCTAATTCTAATTCTAATTCAGGGTGGGGGTGATAGACCTGCACTGACGTCCCGCTAGGGGTGTATTGTGCACTTCTTCTACTTCACTATAACAAAGTAATTCATTCACGTATGTTTCAGTTATTGAGTAGCCTTTTGATGGCACATTAAATCAAAAATGAGTCGACACGCCTATTACTGCCGTCACTTTTACAATCAGTTTCGCATTAACAGAACTAGGAAACAAAAACTTATATGCCCTAAGGAACTATGCACTTTTGCCGCAAAATATAGCCTAATTTGCTACTCCAGACTACAAAATACTTATCTGTGTCTCAAATTTCAACCAAATCGGTTTACCGGTTCCGACGTTACAGTTAATATTTGTTCTCTAAGAAACTATGTTTTTTTGGGATAATAAGTAGTCTACTTGCTGTTTCAAAGTATAGACTACGAGTATCTTATCTCGTCTAAGATTTATTCGATCCTACTTTATCTAAGATTTTTCAGGATTTTTAGTCAGGCGGCTGTCTTGTTCATTTTCGTCCGTCTTTGTCAATGTTTATGTCATCTGCTAGGAATTTTGCTATCAAAAACCATCTTCGATGAAATGAGATACTTACCGCTTCACGGCAGATGTTCTGAACACTTTGGGAATCCAGAGTTTATTCTTTCTGATAACAAATGCCTAGTGAAACAACTGCTGTGCGATAATGTTCTATGTACATTTTAACAGTTTTATAGATATATTTGAGAGTGGCGGGAAGCGGATGGATGCGGAGAGCCACAGACTGGATTTCGCGAAGCAACATTCAAAAGGCTTTTTTTTATAATTTAGATTGACAAGACGAGCTGGACATGTGCCTGATGGTAAACAAAATGCCAGCCACATAACAGCACACTGACACGCAGCTATTGGAACATGAAGAGTCCAAATAATTACCTAGCACTGCACTGCGCTCGTCACCCAGAGATCTAAAATATTATATCTCTAAGCCCTGTAATTTGTCTGGTAACATTGCCCTTCAAACCGGAACACAGTAATGTTTGCACATTACTGCTTGGCGGTAGAATAACTGGCAAAAGTGTGGTACTTCCCCAGGCGGACTCTGCTAAGAGTCCTACCACTACAAAAAAAATGATTATGCCCAGCAGTGAATGAACAAGGGCTGACAAAGATGATCACTAAAGTGGTAATGACTATTTTTGTTGGCTTTTTGATTTAGTTGGTTAATTCTGGCCTTGTGGCAGCAGGTTGTGGGTAAGATAAGATAACAAGAGAAGATAAGGTAATAAAAATAGTGTTAAATTCCGTTAGTTAGTGTTAAGTTATTTTCAACCCTCTGGGAAAATTATAATTATTAACAGTTCCAAAGGTTCTGAATTTTTTAGGAAATGTTCCTCTTCTTTTTGATTTTTTTTTTTATTTGGACATATCTTAAATAGTTTTTGTCAAAATGGCAAATAACGAAATCCCCTTTTTTATTTCCACGTAATTGTTTATAACTATTGCGATTAATGCGCCCGGGCTTAGCATTTTGTCAATAACTATCTAGATGCCATTATGAACCGAAAGACACCTCAATCGTAGTTTTAGGAGAATTTGAAAAAAAACAGAGACTCTTGTTGAGACCAGACTAGAGGTTGTGGGTTCGATATCGAGCCAGGTCAGCTATTTGTGTAATGATTACAAATATTTGTTCTGTGTCTAGTTACTTCCTAAAGATCTACTAAATTAATAAATATTGGTGGACATTGCTCACACGACACCGACTAGCCCCAAACTGTCTTGTATTATAATAGCCAGATAGAGACGATTTTCTTAGCATTCCATGGATTCACCGTGCCGGTGCCGGGTCCATCGTGTGGCAGAGAGAGAAAAACTCGAGTAGTTCCCGAGACTTGTGACTCGGGCGTAGGTTTAAGGGGCCCCTTTCTGACGTACATCAACACTCACCTTCACCACTCGCCTTTCTCTCCCTGCCCAGCCAAATCTGATTTGAGCCTACTAGTGCAGCTTTAGATACACGTTCTAGTATAGAACTTACTGCACTTCTGGATAAGCCAAGGTCTTTCAGTAGGTTATAGAGAGATTTTGCTGGTATACCTCTCGCTCCCACTTCTACAGCGTATAAACTAACTACGTAGCCATTTTTTGTTAATTCGTTTAGGAGGTCGTAATACTTATTTTGTTTCATCGCGTGGTCTTTAGGTATATTAGTTTCCCACGGTACGGTAAGTTCTACAAGGACTATGCGTTTCGTAGCTCTAGAAAAAAGGAAAATGTCCGGTCTGGATGACGAAACACCCACATCCTCTGGGATTTTGTAGTGCTTTTCATACGTGTCCATTAAAATAGTCCAATCAGGTGCTGTACCCAGGATTAAGTAAGGCTTGTTCCTGGAGTTTGAAGTTGAGCCTTCTTTACAAAGTTAATTTGTCTGTTGTTTGTCGTCAATCCCTTTTGGGCTCTAGCTACTGAAAGGCTCATGGCTTCACGTATGATTTCAAGTACTCTGTCATGACGCCGTGAGTTATGACCCCATTAAGGAGCACCTTGCATCCCACCAATATGTGCCTTGCTGTACATATCGCCTCTCCACAAGTATAGCAACATTTTTCAGAGGCTTTTCCCCACCTTACCAAGTTACTCTGGTCAGGAGGGTCATTTGGAATGCATTTAGATAAAATTTTAATAAGGCAGGGGACCAGTCATAGATCAAGGTGCGCCATTTTAGAGCTAATGGGATACAGAACTCACCTATGGTTAACCACTCACTTTGCATTTCTAAATTCATAGCGTGCACTTTGTAACCGTCATTTTCGTCTTGTTGTAGAAAGGTTTTTGCCATGTCTCGGTCTTCCCTTTTTTTTCTCGCACCCAACCCAGCAGTATTTACTTGTGCACCTGCCATAAATATAAGTATGCCATGCCATATTAAGTATGTATTTACAATGATATAATACTTATATAATTGTAAATACATACTTAATACTTATTATATCATTATTATTAAATCAGGTATACAATACTAAAATACAAACATATTGCGCTCCAGATGAACTACGAATTCCCCCACTGTCTCGATCCTCATACCCTGGGCGATGACGTTATTCCTTCTCTTCTTTACAACGTTTTATTTAACCCATGCACACCGCGTTACCTTAGAGAGCGGCTCAGATACGCAGGATTATCTTTGTCTTCTACTTAGGTCAAAAACATGACCCCCTTTTTACACTCTAAAATATTGTATGATATATGTCCTGTGTTTTCTGGCTTTTCAACTGTGGAACGACCTGCCAGTCGTTATAAAGAAATTGTAACCATTACCATTTTTGACGAGGTAATTAATGTATGTAACCTATTCACTAAAAGGGGACGGATCCGACAGGTCGTGTCGGATTTGATGCCATGGTCAGAAATGGTGTTTTACCAACTAAAAGCTTCACGGAATATCTCGCGCCGGGACGCTCTCGCATCATCGCTCTTCCAAGATTTCATCTTAGGGACAAATCCTTGTCCCCGGCGTCCCTGAACTCAAGGCATGCCGTGAAACTTCATGGACCAACTAGTGGGCTGATGCCAGACGCCTTTACTTCTGGAGACCTTTGGTCCTCCGACGGGCTACTGTTGGCTCCGTCTCCTATCACGAGGGCAGAGAGAGCGGCGCACCGATATAACGGCGCTCCGCTCCCGCTGCGGTCTCTCTTTCACGGCCACGATGCCCATCGTCAAGCATCGCGGCTCGCTGCCCGTCTCAGGTCCCATTGCAGCCAGGATTACCGATCATGAGGTTGAGGTATGAGGATCTGATACTCAGAGTTACACGACATGTAGGACCTCACTAAATAATCACCTACCCGTTCGAGATCACGTGTAGGAGTCCTATTTGTCGAAGCTTAATTACTTATTATCATAATATTTTTATTTTAGAGTCGTCTTAGTTATCATTTTTTACCTGGTCAATGCAATAAAATACTTTAGTAATAACAATCAAATTACTGCTCTAACTTACCTTTTAAGGAAAAATAACGAATAAAATTTGCATTGAATAGATCAGTTAAATAGGTACCTATGCTTTATTGAGGAAAACTTTTAAAGTAAACCTAATAAACCACTGACTAGTAGTTATTAGCACATGCCTACTTTTATTCATACTACTTCTTTATGCAGTGTCACTTTACATGATTACTTATTCAACCTTAACCTCTGTATTCCAACTTGAACAACTCTTACTATAATATTATAAACGCGAAAGTTAGTAAAAACGTATGAATGTAAAAACTACTGAAGAGATTTGGACGAAATTTGGTACATAGAAAGAAATATTTGTCTATTTATGTATGTGGTTTGGAATAACACAAAGGCTATTTTTTATCACAGGAAATGAATAGGATGTGGAACGACGCGGGTGAAACCACTGGGCGCTGCTAACATTGAATACATTACTCTAGTTACATTGCCATATATCTGTGTTCCGGTTTGAAGGGCAATGTTTCCAGAGAAATTACAGGGCTTAGAGATATAAAATCTTAGATCTCTGGGTGACGAGCGCAGTGCAGTGCTAGGTAATGACGACTCTTCTTGTTCCAATAGCTGTGTGTCACTGTGCTGTTTATGTGGCAGGCATGTTGCTTACCATCAGGCACATGTCTTGCTCGTCTCGTCACTTTTTATTTAATAAAAAAAAATACATTTGGTATCGGACCGACAAAGGAGGCATAACAAAAGAGAGGCCTGTGGGATAAAGAAGGCTGTTGATGAAGAAGATGATGATACGCAATTTTGTTTACTACTTAAAGTACGACGACTGCCTCAAGAGTAGGTGACAGTAAAAAAATACTCCGTGGTAGTGTTGTATGCATCCATAAAGAAGTATTATCATCGTCAATCTTGCTTAGGTTGTCTACTGCAAGCCATATGTTTTTTTTGTGGGGAAATGCTTTTGCACACCGTCCGTGTTGCAGGGATAAGACGGGGGTGCCAGACTGGACACCACTAAAACCAGTGCCGAGTAAAACTCCAATTTCTTCGGCAGGGCTTGAAGTTAGAGTCGCAGGACCGCTATCACTACCAACCAACAACTCTGATACTACCGGCACCGGATCCGCATTTGGCTGTAGTGACGCGTCGTACACGTCATCGCCTCAGGAGGGCTTATCTCTGTCTAAAGTCATGTATCGAAAGTTTTAATAAATAATAAATAAATGTGTGTCTTGTGTTTTTAACACACAATAAATATATACTCGTAATGATATTTGTTAGGTAAATAATACCTAAACACCCTTTGAAAAGTTGATGTAAAATTTCAATTATTAGCCAAATATCCAACTGCTTGGCAATGGTTTCTCTTCTCTCATTCTTTTCCTTTAATATCTTTCATTTCACATATAATTTTCGTATTTACACTGTTATCAGGATGTGACATTTAGATTCGTGAGTTTAATAAAACAAACAACTTACCCAAATACAAATAAACATATATGTTTATTAAAAATAAAGAATCGCGGAATCGGGAAGTTGTCCATCAAATGGTGAATCTAATTGATAATTTTGTAGTAATAATACCTATAGGTACATATACTTATATAATTGTATACTATGATATTTATCTATCTAATTATCTCTATACTTAAAATATATATAAAAAAAATTAAATTAAATTCTTAAGTCTTAAGTTTTTGCATTTAAGAACAACAAAAGCCTAAACCTAGAACGCCGCCGGCAGCGGGATCCCCCCAAACTACCGGTGGTGCCATCTTTTGAAAACTGTGTGATGTAGAAAGTGCATAAATTTATCCCCAAGGTTGCCTCACTGTTAGCTGGTTGGAGGAGGGACGGTGATTTAGTAAGCAGTAGGCGCGGCTTGCACTTCTGATCGATTGCATTGTATCTCATAAGTATCTTGAAGATTTCTTCAAACTTATTTGCTCCTGGTAATAACGGCCCCATTCAAGGGTGAAACCTGGCGTCTTTCTTCACAGTTTTCGTTTTTAGGGTTCCGTAGCCAAATGGCAAAATACGGGACCCTTATAGATTCGTCATGTCTGTATGTCACAGCCACTTTTCTTTGAAACTATAAGAACTAATACTATAGAAACTTGGTAAGTACGAGATGCGTTGTCTGAGTGGGTTTTTAACCCCCGACCAAAAAAAGGGGTGTTATAAGTTTGACGTCGATGTCTGTCTGTCTGTCTGTCTATCTGTCTGTCTGTCTGTCTGTCTGTCTGTCTGTCTATCTGTCTGTCTGTCTGTCTGTCTGTCTGTGTGTGTGTCTGTCTGTGGCACCGTAGAGCTGAAACGGATGGGCTGATTTCAATGCGGTTTTTTTTATTTGAAGGTTAATACCCGTGCAAATGTTCTTAGCTATGTTTGGTTAATATCAATTCAAGATGGCCGCCTCCACAAAATGGCGGACAAAATATTTCTTCACAACTTACCTCAATATGGGTATCAAATGAAAGGGCTTGACCAGTAGAATACAATACATAATAAAAAAATTCAAATCCAAGATGGCCGCCACCACGAAATGGCGAATTATATTATTTTTTTCACTACTACCACAATATGGGTATCAAATGAAAGGGCTTGACTAGTAGAATACTTTGCACTATGACAAATTTCAAATCCAAGATGGCCGCTACCACAAAATGGCGAAATACATTTATTTTTTCACAACTCCCTTAATTTGGGTATCAAATGAAAGGGCTTGACTAGTAGAATGTTGTACAGATAACAAATCCTAGGTAGTCGGGGGTTAATCAAAAATTTTAATTTTGTTCTTGTGGGAATAGCTTTCTTCTAGGTTCTATTTATTTATTTAACCAATTAGAACGGCATAACGCCAATTATACTAAAGATACATTTACTAACAAAATATTGTGAACAAAAGTAAACAAAATATGTAATCAATTTATGTCATGATACAATAATTATGTTATGTTATGATAATTACGCACATTCATATATTAGGCAAACAGAAAACAATTCAAATGTTAATTAAATTAAATTGATAAAAATTCCATAAGATGTCAAAAATTGATATGATGTAAAAGTAAAACTAAACAAAAATAACAAATACAAAAGCGTACATGAATAAAGAAAACACGAAAGTCAATATGTAAGTCAAAATATTAGAGTATTAGAGGAGGTAATGAGTAGTTATTATTTATTATACATATTCTCATTCCATTTTCTCACAAAAGTATAAGCACTCAGACATCAATTCCCGCCAGTCGTCGTCAAATACATCGCACTTTGGCTGTGCGCCTATCATGGCGTTGAGCGCACCAAGAGATCGCGGCACCGGTGACGTAGCATGCGCTACCGTTCTGCACCTAGGGAGAGCAAACAGCTGGTGCCCTCTAAGCAAGCCCTGTAAGCATGTTCCATCGCAGATCTCATCGTCACTTACCATCAGACGAGACGGCGGTCCAGCGTAAGCCTATAATTAAAACTTTTTTACAACGCTAGGTAACGATTAGGACTCTTCATTTTCGTAATATTGTGCTGTTATAGGCAGGCGTGTTGCTTTCTATCAGGTATTTACATGTCCTGTAGCTGCGAACAGTAGCGATTTATACACGCTTTTTGAATCCACAGCGAAGTGAGAGATTATAGAGTAGAGTTCCGAGCTAGCGAGAGATTCTTTAGTAGAATCCTGAACGGGGATTGTACTCTAGAATCCCTCACTTCGCTCTGGATTCAAGAAAGCGCCAGCGCCGTAAAAATGTTACCTATACTTTTTTTAAACTTGAATATTATATTTTATTTATAGTATTTGGAAAAAAATCTAGAACTGTAGTGTAGTTTGCGCGAGAGACTCTTACAAAGTGGTACAATGTGTGTCACCCTCCCTGTAACTTCTAAAATAAGAGAATGACAAAACTGAAAAAAATGTATTACGTACAGTACATGTAAATTTTCAACGAAAATTGGGTTGAATGAGATCTAGTAAGTAGTTTTATTTTAATACGTCATAAATTCACTACTGTTAAAACACTGATTAAAGTAACAACGGAAACGGAACTACAAAAACTTTTATTGTATGTATTACGTTTCTTGCGGTTACGGACGCCTTCATGGGCGAGTCCGACTCGCACTTGACCACTTTTATTTATTTATGAACTGTTTTGTATTTCAACAAAACATACCAAAGAGTTCAGCGTTCATAATTATACTACAGCTATGAAACGGACACATTTCTGAACGTACCATTTACATTTTTTTATTTTTGTAACATAAGGTCTCATTTGCACGGGAGGTTTTTTAACGTCCGTTAAAAAAGCGTTGAAATAGAACAGATGCATTTGCAACTATCTGTGCACACGTCAGCGCTTTTAAAACTCGACGCTTTTGAGCGCTGGGCGTTGGGCGTTAAAAAAATTGATCGTATAGAACGTCGTATTATTGTTCGCACGAGCGTTAAAAAAGCGCCGGCACATCATTAATTGCGCCGCCAGCTCGCTTGGGGGTAGGAAGTGTTTGTTTATGTTAGGAGTATAAACTCATTAAATAAAGAAGTCAATATATTAAAATAAAGTTTCCATGACAATTGAATTACTCGTCAGCGTTGTTGTCAGACAGCTTCTTGCTACCATAAGGCCTCATTCGCACGATAGCTTAAAAAGCGTTCGTATGAACAGGAATTTCGAAAACGTTATAAAAGCGCTAACGCCGAGTTTTAACGCAACGGTTTTTAAGCTCCCGTGCGAATGAGGCCTAACTGTTTTGTATTCCCCCTATAGAGAGTAGAGCCATGGAGTTTTTTATCTTAAGAGGTAGAAAATTTAAAAAATTGGCTAACTGTATGATAGAAATAACATTGGAAACAAATCATACCAAAAGGTGGCTTTAAAAATGCGTTCATTAATTTATCATCAGACTATTTTAGTCCGCTGCTGGTCACAGGCTTGTCTCATAAGTCAACCGAATGATCAGCGTGGCGAATATGGGAAAACTCTTACCGGAAATGATAATCCCTAATAGAAAAATGCTCATAGTTCCCAGATCCCCAGCAAGGGGTCCTGCTTTTCCTGGCCAAGGCGGCAGCTATGGTTACGGCAGGGCGATGGCTGCTAAGAAACCTTTGTAGTTTGTAATAGTAGGACTCGTTGGAGAATCCGCCTGGGGAAGTACCACTACACCCTTTATACACTACACTACACACCTTTGCCATTTATTCTACCGCCAATCAATCATGTGTTCCGGTTTGAAGGACTGTTTCCAGTGAAATCACAGGGCATAGGTATAAAATATTTCATATCTCTGGTATAACAAGCGCAGTGCAGTGCTAGGTAATTATTTGGACTCTACGTGTTCCAATAGCTGCGTATCACTGTGCTGTTATGGACAGGCATGTTGCTTACTATCAGGCACATGACGTGTTCATCTCGTCACTTTATACTATAAAAAAGTCCTCGAGCTACCGGAAGCTGCCAAACCATACTGACTGTGGTTGTGACTGGTGACTGACTGATTGTCGCTGTTATAATACATACGTAATAACGGCGACTTTAGCGGCCGCTTTGAGTTTCGTTATGATCGAATGGCACCCTCCCTGTGTGAATGTTCGGCCCGCATTTAACCGGTTTATTTCAAACAATTACGCATGATAATGGCAAACATGACATGTTGATATGGATGCGAATGATTTCAAATTTTATCTGGCTTCTTCAGTCGCTTGTTTGCTTTAAGATTTTGATCCATAAATTATGATGTCTACAATATGCAATAAATCTTCTTGAAGTTCTACGAAAACAATTGTCATTCATAATTATGATTAATTGTAAAAATATTGTGCAACATCAACTATTGCTAATAAAACAGTATTAGCCGCTCACTTTATGTTCCCGTAGCTGGAAGTCCGGGACTTAATCCGTACACGAAGAGTGTATTGGTGATGAGCGTAGACTGCATCATCGTTTAACATCAGGCGAGATGGCGGTCAAGTGTAAACCTATAAAAGTAAAAAAAGAGTGCAATGCTAGATAGTGATTTGGACTCTTTTTTTTTAATTAAGCCACTCTACAGACTCCGGGTTCCGTGACTTTTGTCATTACAGTTATATATTTTCATTTACATATTTCTTGGATTAGAAGAAGAAGAGGAAAATAGGTGTTGTGAACATTTTAAACCTAATTCTAGTACTAGCCAGTCCGGTTTCGTCTGTTGAGCCGATCACTACCGTTTGGGATGACGATAGTAATCGACTCGACATTGTCTTTTGCCTAAGCTTCCTCCTCCCGGCCCAGAGCTTCCACTACGGCCGCATTTCTGTCCCTGAAGGCCATCTGTACTCGTAGGTTGAACTCTCGGATGGTCTTCGGTGACGCACCCAACGTTCGCCGGACGAACCGACCGATGGTGTCGTCGGTGTCGTCAGCGTAGTAGTGATTTGGACTCTAGTATCTTGAAGTAACTGCGTGCCACTTTGTGGTAATGAACAAACTTGTTGCTTACCATCAGGCGCATGTCATGCTCGTCCCGTAACTCTACATTACATAAAAAATACTACCACGCCGTAATTGCAGTTTGGCCAAAATATGTCGGTTTCATCACGACGTTTTACTTCACCGTTAAAACAAGGATCAATTTATCCATTAGTTTCAACACCACCTGGAAGTTTTTTTTAGTGACAGGTTTCATTTGACCAGAATTTGCTTGATGTTAAGATTACTATTACAAAACAAAACAATGCAATTGCATGGTATTTATCTTTAAAATATGACAGCTTGCTTTTTATTGATCACTAAAAAATAGATAGGGGTCGAATTGCTAACCTCCTCCTTTTTGGAAGTCGGTTATAAAATAACCTAAATATGCGTGTCGTCATAATATAAGACAGATCTTAAGCGTCGATGCAGTCTGCGATGGAGCTTGCACCTAGATTAAACCGATTCACTCTCGACTTGAACAAAACATAACAGGAGTTTAAATTACTTTCAATAAAATTGTACATGCACGTTCAATGAGTCTCAAACTAAACTCAGAGAGTGTGTCACTGTATGCCCTGTATAGGTGTGAGAAAATAATAATTAGAATGCTACAATTTCTTTATGAGGAAAATTACATGTTTTTGAAAAGTTCGGTTTTCCTGGAGGTTAAATAATCGAGTACATGATTATGACCTATTTTATTGCGGTTTTTCTGCAGTTTTCTTGTGATTTCGTGGAAGGAATAGTAAACCACCGGTGTTGTGGTTTGCGAATATGACAACCAATTAGTGTAATCTTAAACCGGATCACGATTACTGCTACGATTACTAAGGATTGTGTGTGACTGTTTGACTGTTGTTAGTAGACTTTATGGGTTAGTGACTAAATAGGCAATCCATATCATGCGGGCATAGGTTCAAAACCCGCCTGCACTCCTGAATTTTTCTCTGAGTGTAGTAGTACAAGTTTGTCATCACCATTGTTTTTAACGGTGAAGAAAACATCGTGAGGAAACCGGCATGCCCCTAGAATCTTTCGAGGTCACGAGTCATCCGCTAGCACGCACTTATTCAGCGTGAAGGATTCTGACCTTGACTCTCCTTGGGAGTGAAAATACCGAGTCCCAGCAATGGGAACACTAAGTGGGGTAATAATGCTTATTCTGTGTTTGACTTGCTGATTTAGTGGTGATTGATAGATAGTCTATTCATTGACTCGAAGGTTGTGGGTTCGATTCTCATAAACACAAATGATGAATCCAGATGTTTTTTTCAGTTTATTGGTGCTTCTTTGTCTCATAAGTTTTTAGTGTATTCATGACTCACGACGTAAAATTATTCACATATTGTTGTGTCAGTTGGATTCACAATAATTTCAGAGAAACTATAGGGTTGAAAATTCATGACTTTCATAAACAACCCACTAAATATTCCCATGGCTTGGACTTCCTCTTAAGGAGCGTGGTAGATTATGGCCTTGGGTCTAAATGGCATAATCCACCACGCTGGCCCAGAGGGTTGATGAATGGACACATGACCTCGAAAGATTCTAGTTACATACCAGTTGCTTCATGATGTTTTCCTACACCGTGTATATATATAGTTTATGGAGCAGTAATTTGAATGATAATAATTAAAGAGTTGCTCAGTGCTGTTTCTGTGGGCAGGTATGCTGCTTTATATTTATTGTAGTGGCAGCACTCTTTAGAGTGCGCCTGGAAGAAGTACCACACCTTTGCCGATTATTCTACCACCAATCACTTAACATGCAAGCATCACTGTGTTCCGGTTTGAAGGAATATGTTTTCAGTGAAATTACAGGGCGTAGAGATAAAACGTCCTATATCTCTGGTTGGCGAGCGCATGGTACTCTAACCTTCTTCTTTGAGCTCTTATTTTATGCTCTATGTAACATTGTAGTGGACATCAGGTTGTCTAAATTTCTGACTGCTAGTGAGATGAAACCAGGTATATGGGAGTCTAAAGTATTTTTTTTATAAGACATTGATGTGACGAGTAACATGTGATTAATTTCGTCAACCAAGTTTACCGGGGGGTGTACCGTCTAAGAAAAACGGTTTTAGCTTAGATATTTGTATCTCTCTTTTTCCGCTTGAAATTATAGAGACCGCAATAGCAAAGCCAAAGCCGATTTAGCTAGGCAGTAAAAGGAAGGGTGCCAATATGAATATGTTTTAGGTTAGAAAATAGAAAAAGCTAGAACATTTCTTTAGGACGAAGGGCAAAAATGAGTATTCTAGAAAAACACCAGTGCTATAGGACCACAAATGAGCAGAATTCAACCTCATACGAGCCAAACACCTCGCATATCGAAAATAAAATGTCCAATGCCATCGATCTAGGTCAAAACATCAAATGTTATGGAATGACAACTCTGCCGTTTTCCTGCAATCATTTGCTATTAACCACCCATCGCTATCTCTATTTGAATTCTTTTGAAAATTATTATATGCTGCTATTGTGCCACATAATATACCGTTAGTTAAATAGAAAATTTGGGTTTTAAAGTGATCGATCCGGTTGTTAAACTTATCTAGTCTATTTGTGACGGAAGTCAAGAGTTGAAGGGTTGCTGGGTTGATAACTACAACAGTTATAAGGCGTAGGTGTAGAAAAGTTGATGCTATATCTTGAAACGTACCAAAATTGCAGATTTGCGAAAATCCGAAAATGTAGGATGCGCGTTGTGTCTAATGAATAATTATGGACCTGTTTGTTAATCCGGTTTCTTTTAACGGTGCTTGGTCTCTTTTTTATCTTTTGAAATACGATGTTGTTTTTTTGAGTTTTTGTGAAGGGGTGTTTTGGGGGTTGGGAACGGGTGTTCGGGGATGTAGTGGGTGCGCAGGGTGCGGGCTGAGCGGCGCACGCGCCGGCGCCGCCGGCGGGGTGCGCCCGCGGTTGCATATAGCGGCCCCCGCGCCTCGCGGCCTTCAGTCCCACCAGAGCTCTGCGGACGCCAACACGCTTTCGCGACGCCCACTCTCGCTCCGAGCCGCAGTGCCACAACACGCGAGTGATCGCCTGTGAACGAGTTGCGCGCCCTTTCTCTCACGCACTGTGCTCGTGCTTTGGTACGTGAATGCAAAACCGGACTACTCTCTTCACACGAGAACTCACCGAGGAACCTGCGGTTTGGAACTTCGCATCTTTACGAAAGGTGAGTACACTTTTGTTTGGAAAACGGGCTGAGCGAGTATTACATTTGCGAGTTTGCATCGGAGTGGATGTCGGTGTTACTTACTTTCCAAAGCCTGCTTGTGCGGCGACGGTCGGGTGTCCGGTGCGCGGGCGCAGCCGCGGAGCCTTCGCGCTGATAATGCGTCGGCGGTCGCTCGCTCGCCCGCTCCCGCCGCTTACTCCTCGCTCTGTAAATAAACCCACGCAGACTCTCCTAGATTCACTTGTTTCTCTCAGGCTTTACTCTGAGTTCGCAGTGAAAAGTGGCGCTCGATTCGACGCGTATGTTTGGTTCTTTTGTCCGCGCATTATCCGCTCGCGGCTCGGATACGAAATACAAAAACTTATTTTAATAACACCTACAACTACAACCGTCTGCTCCGACGTCCACTATAATAATTCTCTACGGTGTAAAAACAATTCATATCTCAAATCTGCATTTTAAATTTAAATTAGTTAGTTATAAAAACGTATCTTTAAGTCGGGCTTTACAAAAAAATGCTAATCGTATATCTTGGCAACGGACGTTGCTGGCTTGTGGCAAGAATTTGTGATATATTATGAGTTGTAAAACATTAAACAGTAGATGTACATTTACTCAGATATGTTAACGTTATTGTTTCTATATACACGTTGTATTTAAGGAATGAATAGTTATGACAACAGAATGGTAAGATAAAGAAAGAGGCGGGTAGATGGCACTGCCTGGAGCCGTGTCTACTTCCACCGTGAAGATAATGTTTTCATGATTTGTGGACCTCTGTCTCGAACCAAACATGATCATTATTGACCTGACCTCATACTTAATTGGTGATGATTAGAAACAATTAACTACTTATCTAAATATATCATGTCTTACATTGAAGTGTTTTTATAAAAACATGTTACAATTACTGAAGGACGCTGACTTTATATTTTATTATTTTTAGTGATTAAATTCAGAAGCTTCCATCGAATGAAGTAAATTTATTTGAATTTTGTGTCATTTTGCAAATGTTTTTTTACACTTTAACACATAAAACCACTTTTTTATAACTACAGTTCAAACAAAACAAAAACGATTTCAAGTTATATATAAGTTAAGCATGAGCAAACACATAACAAACTCAACTAAATATAGAAATATCCGTTAATGGTTCCTTATATTGAAGATGAATTACGTATTATTTTATACAAAGCTTGTACTTAGCTCCAATATTCGACTCTTAACATAAGTAAATATGTCAATTTATTTACCTACATATTGCTTAACATAAAACATAGATGAATCAGTGTACAAACATTATTAATGACGTAAATATTTTGTCATTAAACTACAGCGGAAAGTGTTTTAACTAATGACTAAAATTTGGAATAAAAAATTCCACTAGGTTTAAAACCAAAATAGGAACACGTTCAACTCACAAAGTTTAAATACTGTACTTTTATTCCCATTATATGCTACATCCATTTTAAATATCGAAAAAAATGTATTTTTTTGTAACGGTTGCACTTACTGCAGAGTTTAACAGGGGAACACACCTTTACTATTACTACCAAGAAGTAATGCGCAAACATCACTGTGTTCCGGTTATATCTTGTATTAATCCTTTCATATTTTATATTACCTATATTATTATATCTTGTATTAAATTGAAACGCTGACCCATGAATTCGTGCGCAATTGCTATTTTGTTTATATTTTTGCTTCCTCGTTCCACACAACGATTAATATCCTAATATTTTAATTGACTATTGTACACCGTTATAGTAATTCTAATGGCTAACAAAATTACGTCCGGTTATCAGACTGTCTGTTTCTGTCAATAACAATGTTTACAAAAACTATCAATTAAAAACTTTGTTTTGGACATTTATGAATAATATAAGCGGTCTTACGAGATATACGTATTCATGTATTGTGCTTGTATGTGAAATTATTCATTTCAATTTGCCAATTCTTCTAGATTAATTTGTTACAAAAATTGTTCGTTGTATTTTATAATTTTGTTTTCGACTCATTTTCACACTTAAAAACATGCAAATGCTAATTTGTATTTCATGTGAATGATTCTTTGGTATCCTTGACAAAATTTATTGTATATAATAAATAATAAATAAAAAATAATATAAATCCTAGTCAGAGGGCTTCCATTTTTATACATTTTTTAAAATGTATTAAATCTAAATAAATTTGTACAATAAAATTGGAATTGATATAGTTATACTAATATACTAGGTCTCTGTAACTAAACAAAAAAATCAAAAAATTAAAACATTTAACGTATCTAATCTAAATAAATCTAAAATATATAATTATATTTGAAAATTAAGTTATTGAAAAAGGCACAGTTACGGTTTACTACACACAACACACAAAAGTTTTTTTTAAATAAAATAATATCATTAGTAATGCCTAGAATCATTCAAATTTGTACATTTAAGGTTTTAAATAGCTATATTTATCTCATGTTCATTAAGGAAAAGTGACTAAAATTATAAGAAAAATGTTTACCTACAACATACAACGAGAACAAATTATCGGAATCTGTACACAGGTTCTGTTTTATGAGTAGTACTTAAGTATGAAATTACGCATGTAAAGTTTTCCTCTTTTAAAAAATAAATCGTGGAATAGCTTAATTTTTTAACTGCCATTTTCATATACATTTCTCAGACTTACGCGAGCCAAAATTCTGACAAATTATTTAGTAAAGTAAATTTGTATACTTAGTATATTTCGACGTTTGTGACATTTTATATAAACCTAATTACATTGTATAGTTGATCAACATTTAACGTTTATGTAGTTGTGTTCCAAACACTGAGTCTACGAGCCTGTGAAATTTCTGAGTAATATATTGATGTAGAAATTTTCATAACATTTTAAGTATTTTAAAGTATAGTTTAGAAACACGCTAAACATATTTTTAGTCGTATGCCAAACATTAAACCATGGCTTACACGAGCCTAAAATCTGTCAAATTTGTGATTAAAGCAAATCGGTGTTGGCAAAATAAGTTGTTTGTGATATCTTTATAGTCCTTTATGTTACAAGAACAAAATATAAATTTCGATTTACCCCCGACTACCTCGCATTATTAGTAATCTGTACAACATTCTACTAGTCAAGTCTTTTCATCAATTCATTTTTTTAACAAAATTTCATTTGATACCCTTATTTAAAAATTTTACGAAATTTCATTTGATACCCATATTGAGAAAAAATGTATTTAATTTTTTAACGCGAGAAAACAATTGGAACTAAAACTAGGCGGATAAATCGTGTAGCGCCGTGAACAAAATGTATGGGCCATGTGACACCAGGAAATCTATGTAGGATGATAGAAGGGTATAAAATAATAAGATTCAGCACTATGCTGGAATTTGTAAGCTGTCCAACTGAGTGCAAGCTGTAGAGGGGGGTTGCAGCCCTCGCTCTTTCCTTCTTGTCGCATGATTTTTGTACGGCGCTGCGGAAAAATGTATTAGAAGAGGTATTTAAACTGTATCATATGACCCATAATTTTTTTTCACAGGCCTGTAGTCTTGTGGGGTGATACTAGTAAATTCTTTTTTACTCGACATATTGTATTATTATTGGTGATCCCCTTCTTCAAATTTTAGGCTGCGACGCTATTTTGACGTCCCAAACATTACCGATAAACTATACCGATTTGGCTGGACTCAAAGTTTTAATAGCTTTTCGGCTCGCGTACGCGATCCTTCTTGTTACAATACTAAATGTTGTATTGTTAAATTACCTACATGGACTTTGTGACATTTTGACAGTGCCTACTATTTTATACAACGGTACTGCCGTAAATTTCTTACGATACAACGAGTTATGATAATTAAAATACATCTGTTTTTGGTGTTTTTTTTTCATTGGTGTCATTACTCGTGTACGTTCGTAGGTATCACGATGCCTTGATTTATTTGGATTTACCAATAAATAAAATAAAATATAAAATTACCTTATTACCTAAAGTTTTCCTTAAAGTGTTATAACTAACTGTTACACAGTACTTTATAGCACATTTTTATGATACCGATAATTTCACAAAAAGCATAATATGTCATATTCATAAATTTAAATATGAAAAGATTATAACAATATTGCTATAATCGTGATCTCTTTATATTTATATATACTTTATTTACTTATAGAAAATATTCACAAGGTCATTTATTTGACGTAGGAATAGAGGTAAAAGGTAATACAGGGTTTAACAGATCCACTTTCCTTAGTTAAAAAAATCACATCATTCAAGTAAAAACGAAAACTTTGCGCTGTCTGAGTGGCTATTCTCTGATGAATAAAATTTAAATGCCTTCCAATGTAGGGTGAATCCCCTAATTTAGCGGGCCCTATCGTAGATTGCATTCTCGCTTCACATCAGTGTGAAGATGTTGGTCAAGAACAAACCTATTATAGATAAAAAATAACAATAACTTTAAAAAGTTTACATCGGATCTCAAAAAATAGCTGGTTTTATAAAATTTGTCTTTTAAAGTATGTATGGAATAGATGTTCTCATGTTCAGTTCAAGTCTGTGTTTCCCTTAGGTACAACCCGGGTAGACACCTGTTACTGGTACCTGGTGGTGGAACACAAATCTCAAGTAATCCTATTTTTTTATTTTTTTTAATAAAGAGTGACGAGACGATCAGGACATGTGCCTGATGGTAAGCAACATGCCTGGCACATAACAGCACAGTGACACGCAGCTATTTTACCTTACAATGAAATTACTTAAAGTACCTTATAATTCAGCCCGCTACAGCCTATTCCGAGTCATTGCATAAAATCAGGCTATTTGCGTTAAAACGGAAAACTTTTTTTTTAAAGTGTTCTATGTAACCATTTGTGGGCACTTTCTTGTTGTTTGTCCAAAACAATTAAATAAATATTAGATTCCGGTCGACGTAACCCTGTATTCCTAAATGTTTCGTAAGTGCGGTGACGAGGACGTGTTTGCGTTCCGTCTCAGGTTTCGAAACCGAACTGGGCCGAGATTCTCGATAACCAGTAACCATAACACGTGTGTTTGCCTGTATACGAAATTAAATATTTATTTGCTTAAAAACTACACAAAATGTTTACCAAATGTAAAATTTAATATCTAAATCAATGTAAAACAATCTCAAGATTTGCTAAAACTGAGTAGTTAATGTATAATAACAAATAATCAAACCACTACTTAAGCCTTTGTATGACCAGGATTAAAATCAAGTCGTCTCTTTGAGTTCGTTCGACATCTTAAATTTAGATTACGATTTCATTTTGCTCGAAAATTTGACATGTTTTTGGTTCACGTAAGCCTTGAGTTGGAAATACGGTTTTATCGTCGTAACTTTGTTTCGATATTTGTCACAAGCTGTGCCGTAAAACTAGGTTCAGCTGTACAATGGCAGGTCAAGTTATGTAGGTGTGTAAGAAAAACACAGGTTTCGCAAGTTAGTCTTCGTGAATTGGGTCTTGGAGAACAACACTATATATTCCAATCGATGCCTTATCTTTAACAGATTATAACACTTCGATTTTATTTAGGAATTTAGATGGTTTTTGGGTCGACTAGATTTTGGTATAGCAGTAGTAGTTAGCAGCGACACATTCGTTCCCATTTTTAAATAATAGAAACATTTTCGATACTCGTTTTTCTATATTTTCTCTTAAATTATTACAAAAGAATCCAAGATCATATCTCAAATTCTATTATGTATTACACTTTATGTAGTACACTTTTAGAGTTACAATTTCAATTTAAAAGAAAAGTTGTTAAAAATATATTTTACAATTTGTGAAATCGGTCGTTGATATTCAAAATTATCTATACTCGTATAGTACCTATAAACCTAGCTGTCTGACTTCCGTAATACAAGTTTTGCTTAGCTTTGGCTAGTTAGTTTTATATGTGAGGGTTAAAGTCAAAGTCAAAGTTGACGGATAGCCAATATTGATGTATTAACTAGCTTCGCCCTGTTGTGTAAATTGCGGCTTTGGAAATCATTAACTTTCTGCGATAAAAAAATGTGACCTATAATGTACTTGCCACGTATTTAATAATTTCAATTCGTTGAGCCGTTACATATGTATATACATGAAACTAAAAATATGTACTCGTACAAACTTGCAATTCGCACATTTTTTACGCATTTATATTTAGTGTATTTTACTTATTTTAGTTTACTATCTATATTATATTTTGGTTTGACTTTTGCATACACTTATACATAATTCTACATGGTGAAGGTATTAGATGACTTAAATTATGTGATTAATGAGTAAAACTGCGCCTGTGGTCTGCGGTTATCCGTGGGGCGAAAAACAGTTTAAAATAATAAGTTGTTATTCGGTATTAACTGGATAAAACTAGTGAGATCTGGCGCCAGTCGGTTCTTGGTATGAAGAAACGTGGAAGGCAGTCATTGCATAACTAAAGTGGGGTCTTTATATTACGGCTATACGTACAACTAAAACTAATTTAGTATTCATTCTATATCGACCAGTTTTGTTTTAAATTTAAACGTTTTAAATCTCACCATTTGTCGGTTCATTCGTCATCGACATTGCTTTGTTATAATCTACTAGGTTGGAATATTTAGAATGTAAAACATAAATGCTTGGGGAATTCGAACGCTGCGAAATAGCGCTTGGAGAAGGAATTCAAGGCGATAATGAAAGCAAGTTACAGAGTTTGTTGTTAATAAATGTTTATACAATGTGTTAATACAAATACAAATACAAAAATCTTTATCGCTGTTTGTAGGTAAGATAAGATGATACAAAACATTTTAAAAGTTGCCCCATACATACTGGCCTCTGCGAGAGGCATGCAATATGTCTGGCAAGACAATTTGTTAGTAATTTATAAATAAAAAAAAATTTAAATAATAGTCAGCTGATTAAAGTCTTCTTCTTCCTCATCTTCTATTAATTTCTGGTTTTTATTTATGTCATCTGATTCTTCATCTTAGATTAATTTCTGGCTTCTATTTGGTTGTGATATATATTTGTGTGAGATAAATGTTTGGTGAGCACAATTTCGCCAACGTGTTCGATTCGGGTTAAGTAGACGAAGAACATTTATGAGGCTTTCATTATTAAGCTTAAAGCTTAACAAAGGATTACTCTCTAAGTAAGGATATTTTTAATACGTCAGGGTTTTTATAACCAATATAAAACCAGGGTGTTTCTATGTATAATGAGTATGTATTTAAAACTATATAAGTATTATATCAGCTATCTGGCTGCCATCACACAAGCTTTGCTTAGTTTGGGGTCAGATGGTGTTGTGTTTGAATTGTCCACCAATATTTATTTATTATTATTATTTAATACTGAGTTACAAATGAAACTGTACTCCACAATAAGAATAATGTTAAGCTTGCTTTATATTTCCTCTTCTTTGACTCGGTGCCTTCTCTCACCTTTCTTGGAATATAACATACTAGATGCCCGCCCCGGCTTCGCCCGTGGTATATTATATAGCACTCATCGGGATCCCGTACATATCCAACGGTGAAAGAATGACTGAAATCGGTTCACTCATTCCTGAGAATATCGATTTCAAACAAAAAAACCTCTTCAGCAACCTGCTACGCCACCTGTCGGAAATTGGTCGTACCAACTCAGATTTAGAAAAAAAAATTAGCAAAGGTTTATATTCAAGGCACAGATTACTGAAATTCAATGACGCAATCTTTGACACATGCTGTCATGTGTCATGTCAAAGCACGAAACGTACGAAAACTCTCAAAAGGGGAATATTTTTTCCCGATTTTGTTACATTCTGGTTTCATGCTCCGCTTCAATTAATAGTAGAGTTATTTTCTATAGCCTAAAGCCTTCCTCGATAAATGGACTATCCAATAGAAAAAGAATTTTTTCAATTCGGACCAGTACTTCCCGAGATCCTAGCGTTCAAGCAAACAAACAAACAAACAAACTCTTCAGCTTTATAATATTAGTATAGATTATATCCATTGAATCCTCACGATGTTTTCCTTCGCCATTAGAGCGAGTGGTGATGACAAACTTGCGTGTAAACTCGTAACAGTTGTATGTGTCCAGTTCCGGCAATAACCTCGTTGAATGAATTGTTATTATTAAATTTAATCAATTAGCTTATACGTTGAGCCAAATATACGGCAGTATTGTTGTGAAGCGTCGTGTAGACCTTGCTCGCGACTTTTTTTGAAAACGAGATGAGCTCCCCTCCCGGCTCTCAAAGGGGCAATGTCTCAACACATGGCAATACACAAATAAAAAAAGATTGAAAGGTGAGCGCGCTTAAAAAAACAATAAATAAATGTAGGCTTAGGGCACTGAACTTACACAATGAGCCTTTTTCAGAATGACAAATATGAGTGACAAATGGGGGGAAATGTGTCAAATTTTGACATTGACATGTGATTTTCAACTCCATGTAACAAAATATAACACAATTTTGGACAAGTGTTTCTTTGTATATCGAAAAGACCTCAATACCACTGTCATTCAGAAAGTTAAATTGACAAACTGGCAAGGGCAAAATTACTTTATTGTCTGTGTTTTTCCTTTTTCCTTTATAATTTAAACGAACACCTGAATACTCAGTAATAGAGAAAGCTACTCAAAGCGTCCTTGAATAATATCCAGTCATATAATTACTTGCGGTTATATAAATTGTATCTAAGAAATGTTTATTTATGCATGTTTTGCATTTGTTGTGATTGAGTTTTGTATAGATAAAGTAATGAAGGAATTGCGTGATATCTCGCAGTATATTTTTAGGCATGGAAAAATATAACCAATTTATTTATTTATTGAAATATTAAGTTGATTTTATAAATAGAATAATACATGTTTATCGAAGGGTTTTCATCAAACTATATTTCCATAAATACTACACACCTATCTAACTACTCACACTAAGTATAAATAAAATAATAAATAAATATTGGTGGATAATTCACACACAACACCATCTGACCCAAAACTAAGCAAAGCTTGTACTATGGCGGCTAGATAGCTGATATAATACATATATAGTTTTAAATACATACTTATTATACATAGAAACACCCAGATACAGTACACATATTTGAATTCATCACACAAATATTTGAACTGGGCGAGAATCGAACCTACGACCCTCGGCTTCGCAGGCAGAGTTACTACCCACTAAGCCACGAGGCCAGTCGAGTATACCTAACTAACCTAAATACCAACGAAAGTCTAGGAAAAATCAAGGTGTTTAAACGCTATATCTAATCTAAATCCAATAACTGAAAGCTTGCCCAACATTTTGGCGACATTGCCGCCCTGAATAAAAATGCCAAGTACCTAAATGTACGGATTTTGGTCACACATTAAAATTAAATATAAGAAAAGTCTTTGAATCTCAGGAAGGTTTTTGAAGTCAAGATAAGTTGCCGCCTACATATACAAAATAACGTTTTACTGTAGCATATATATGGACATAACAATTATAGGTCTCAATCGAATTTTTAAGTTAATCGAACAACAGTTTTATATTTCGATCTACTCGCAAAATCGTTGAACAGACATTGTTCTTTTTTGTTTGGCAATGAACTAAAAAGTGTAGATGTAAAACATGTTGCGTACTTAGATACAAAAGCATGACTGGCAACATTCTAGCTCTGAAATGAGAACGAATCAGATAGGTTTTGGTGGCACGTCGCTGCTATGTTTAGGGTTCCGTTCTCGGAGGTATCGGAAAAACCTTATTAAGCGTCCAGTGGATTGAGTTCACGTAATTTGTCGTTTCTGATTGAATATCTCAATTTGGCAAGTATTTCAACATTTTTGGTTTAATTCAAATGTACGCGTCATATTTAATAAATCACAAATATTTATTTCTTTGAATTTGGGTCTGATGACAGTTAATAACATAATGTTACGTGTCTATTAAATAAACAATAAGAAAAATGCGTAATCTGAAAAGTAAGTGGAATAATTAGCAAAAAATAAATTAAGTCACAGTTTCATGGTTGACAAACCAAAGAGTCGAACGAAGAGGCTTCATTATCTTGTATAATAAAAATGTCTAGGCTATGGAATACGTTACCAGAGGGCTTTTTCAGGCGGGATGGCATTCTCGTGTAACCTTTTATTATTGTTAAAAAACAGTCTAAAATCGAATATGCTTTATCATCAGTTTGTCGTCAGGCTTACGTTAGCCATAAGCCTGTCAACGTTTTGAGTAAAGTTTTGAGTAAAATTTGTTGACATTTAACGACAACAAACGTTTTTGATCAAGAAAGTTTAATTAGTACCGTATAAGGTTAAAGTCAGATATCACAACAAAACAAAGACATGAACAAAATTGAGATTATCCCAAGTTTTATAATATACCGTATATCTAACACCTCATAAAGAGGTCATCGGTTCCGCAAGTTAATAACTACTGACCCGATTTTAATTATTTTAGCATAATTAGAAAGCTATTAGCCAAAAGTAGCATAAGTTGTAAGCCGACACGAGCAGTTATAAATGAGATATTTGATGCAATGCATAATGAAATCTGGATAATTTAGCAACGGAGACATCAATGACCGTTTTGAACTTGCGCTTGTCACGTTTATTTCCCCAACTTGAACCGTTCAATTATTTTTCAGCTTTTTTGGCATTACGTACACGCCTACGCTGTGGAACCGGTCTCAGGTGAGAAGCCGAGGCGGCCCAGCAACTGGTTTGCGAAGTGCGACGCTCGTATGCGGATTTGGCAATGTAGGCAAATGCACCGGGATGCCCAGGCGCCAGAGTCGCATTCCTTTAGTCATTTATGTTCTTAATATAATCAACATATACGTTATAGGTTGTAAAACATTTTTTTTTTATTAATCTGAAGCCGATGCCCTGATTGTAAATATTATGCTAATATTATGAGTCCTTTGGCATTCCGAAATTTACTTTTTTTTCTTCAAACTTTGTATAAATATTGGCAAAAGAAGTAGAAAATAATAGTACGTTGTCGCAAATAATTTGAACATTAGCCGTTTAAAAAAAAAGCAGTTTTGTGGATGATGGTAGATTAATAAGTATTTATAACATTGTCTACTAAAAATATGAGAAGGTTACTTAGTGGCTAGAACGTTCACAGTTGGGAGGTTGTAGGTTCGAATCCTGATGTAGAAGACGGCAACTCTGAGTTTTTTTAAGTAGGTACAGTTGTACGAGTATAAGAGACATCGTCAGAAAACAGAAATGTTCTAAGATTCTTTCGAAGTCATGGGTCATCTGCCAACCCGCATTAGGCCAGCGTGGTGGGGCCATACCCTGACGCCGTAGTTCAAATTTTGATTTTTTTTTTCATTTGAAGAAAAATTATAATACCGCAAATAATTATTAGACTCTTTGCCAATTACTATATAGAGGTATTTATTTTGGCAAGTCTGTTAACAGAAACGACAGGTTTACCTGTCAAAGTCAAATATAAATCTAAAAAAATACTGTGATTCACTTATTTGTTTCACTAAATGTCTGCCCCGGCTTCGTACGTGGTACATATGTAGCACTCATCGGGATCCCGTACATATCTAACGGTGAAAGATTTTTGAAATAGGTTCAGTCATTCCTAAGAATATCGCTTTCAAACAAAAACGTCTTCAGCTACCTGGTACGCCACCTGTCGAAAATTGGTCATACCAACTCAGATTTAGGAACAAATTTGATTAGCAAAGGTTCAATGACGCAATGCAAAAACACATGCTGTCATGTCAAAGCACGGCACGAAAACACTCAAAAAGGATTTTTTCCCGTTTTTGTTACAGTCTTAATTCATACTTCGCTTCTATTGGTAGTAGCATTATGTTCTATAGCCTATAGATTTCGTCGATAAATGGACTATCCAATAGAAAAATAATCTTTCAATTCGGACCAGTACTTCCCGAGATCCTAGCGTTCAAACAAACAAACAAACATCTCAATCAATCATCTCAAACATCATCAACAACACTCTTCAGCTTTATAATATTAGTATAGATTAGCATAAGCAACCCATGAAACGTTTTTCTTCTTCTCCCGCAAGTAAATGTATTTGTAGGTACTCCGAAGTTAATAAATTGAATGAATTGTCATGACTCACCTCAACCAACGATAAATCGTAGAAAAATCAGCAATATACATTTCATATGTGTATGACTAACTTCATTTTGTTTATTTCATATTTTATGGATTCGTGCTGTAATAGATAATTACCACGCAGTATGAGCAGAGAATGACCTCGTTTTTGTACATCCTTCCGATTAGATTTTCTGAATTAATCTGCAAATCTCAATACTAAACACGTTATTTGATTTCCCTATTCCAAACAATTCAAGGCCTTTAAAAGAGTCGACTCATTAGTTTTGGAAGGGGACCTAAGTCAGCTGTCTTCAGGTGGCCTGTACTACCTACGAAAAACTACTTCAGTACTGGCATCTGTCGCGTTAAATAAGATAAATTAATATTTGTGAATATTTCTCATACAACACCATATAGCCCAAACTAAGGAATCTTTGTACTATGGCAGCCAGACAGCTGATATTATACTTATACAATACTAAATTATACATATAAACGCATTAGTTTTAATTGCCTAATTCAACCAATCGTATATATACCCATCAATAAATACATCAATTAATATAATTAACAATTATTCCATGACTATCAGCGCCCCGCGGTTTTACCCGCATAGTACCCGTTCTCGTTATTTTCTCGCAGTAAAACGTAGCCTATGTGCTAATCCAGGGTGTCAACTAACTCCAAAACAAATTTTATTAAAATCGCTTCGGCCGTCTAAACGTGAAGAAGTAACAAACATACACACGCAAACTTTCGTCTTTATAATATATATTAGTGTGATTTTTCTATTACCATAACCACTTGCAGCATAAAATTAGGAAGAGCTCCTTGATGCTAGATTAGTATGATATTCCATTTTATTGTTGAAGTTTTTAAAACTCGACCTAGACTAGCCAGACTGTGGAATGCGTTGCCTTAGTAAGTTTTTAAGCTATTGCATAGCTTTTATCGCGGGCCTGGAGACCAAATTTTAGTGATCGTGCATCTCTTTCTTATGTTCACAAGAAAGAGGGATGGAAGACCGTAACGCCGTCCTCCCCACTCGGTCATTCGACTTTGAATCTTATTTGTATAAACTTTACAGACTAAATGCTCTTAGCTGTCGAAGACTGACTAGATTGTATACTTCTCTGCATTTTTTTTATGGTAAACACATAATGTCACTCTTCAAAATAAAAGCAATTCCGAAAAATTGTTAACATCCCTATTGCTTGTGTTGATAAAAATGCATGCAACATGCAATAGCTTTGCCACAGCAGACCCGAGTGCCACACTTCTTTTTTTCAATACAATCATACAATATAATGAAAACTGTAGTATTTAAATCAAGAGTGAATTGATTCCTTCTGCGTAATCACTTTTCATCCTAGACTGCATTGCAGCATAACATGAGGCGAGACGACGGTCAAGTACAAACCTATCATTGTTATAAATATTTTATATTCAAGCGTTAAAATTTAATCGAAATCGATTTCGACGTGACTAACGTTGGGAGCGCACTACATATGAAATGTTTTTCATGCATTTCAAACAATCATTTAAGAAAACTCGCTAATAATGCTACAATCTCGTCGCGCTCGCAATGACTCACGTTGCAATCTTACTTGCATTTAATGCACTAAGCCTTGTAAATAAAGAAAATGTTTATTCGTTAAATGAATTAAGTTTCTTGGGAACTACGTTTGTACGCCGACGTATATTTTTGTGTCTCTTTGCATTATTTTTATACAAAAAGGTTGACAGATAGATTTTGAATTAATTAAAAAAAAATCACAGATCATCAATCATCATCAACAGCCCACTAATAGTTTCCACTGCTGGGACTCGGGCCTTCTCTCGCAAAGAGAGAGTTAAGGCCATAATCCACCACGCTGGCCAAGTGCGGGTTGGCGGATGACACATGGTACATGTCGGTTTCCTCACGATATTTTCCTTCACCGTTTTAAGTTAGCGGCATTATGCATATGCCTTCGAAAAGACAGTGGTGCGTGTGGGTCAAACCCACACGCACCACTGTCTTTTCGAAGTCAGTCAGTCACACTGTCTTTTCGGTATCCAGGTCTCCGGATCGGCGGGCGCCGTTCTCCCGACTAGACCAGCCGTAACGTAACCGTTACTGAAAAAAATCACAGATAATTAGCTCGAATTAATTTTGCCCCGCTACTCACCAGCCAGGTCGGCACCTCCTTGTTGGGGTGTAATAGAAGAGCTATCTGACAAGCTTTCAGCTTAGCTCAAATAACTACCCAAAAATTGGTGCACGCTCTCAGAATATCTTGGCTGGCCTCGTGACTTAGAGGGTAGTAACTCTGCCTGCGAAGCCGAGGGTCGTGGGTTCGATTCCCACCCAGTTTTTGTGTGATGAAATAAAATATTTGTACTGTGTCTGGGTGTTTCTATGTATAATAAGTATGTATTTACAACTATAAAAGTATTATTTCCGCTATCTGGCCGCCGTATTACAAGCTTTGCTTAGTTTGGGGTCAGATGGTTAGTGTGTGAATTGTCCACCAATATTTATTTATTTATTATTTATAATATAAATGGTATTGTGTGACGTCTAAACAAAAACTCTCAAATTGCTGTTAACGTTTGGAACATGTACATATATTTGTGTATACATATATATTTGTTTCCGACTGTTAGTGTACTTTATTTGGTTTTGGAGGGTAGTGTAACGGAATGTTTTTTAAACTCTTAGATTAAATACTTCCATTTTTAAACGTAGTGGTTAAAAATAAATTGATTTTTTATTGCGCGATAGTCTTTTGTGAAATACGTTGCCCCTGGATTGTTACTTGTCGTCTTCTTTATTTTTTGAGACCATTTTAAAAGTATTAAAAACCCAATGAACCGTCAGAACACTGGACCTTCCTTCTTCCTTTCAACACGATATTCTCTAACTAGGTAATAACTGGAATTGGAAATGGATATTCTATATCTAGGTAATAACTCTAAATTGTGAAGACTGAAGTGACACTGGAAATGAATACTTCAACACGATATCCTAATTCCATGTAGGTAGGTACTAACTGCCGTATGTTAGCGGCTCAATGATTTGTCCATGAGGAGGAAATGAACAAATAATGATTTGATATTTGCGAGGCTTTGACCTAGTCCCTAAACCACAGCTGAGTTATTGACAAAAACGTGTTTGTTTTATTTATATTTCACTATTATTTAAATCTAGAATGAATCAATATGACTGTTTCCTCGTTATAACTGTCGCGTTCAAATGTATCTAGTGTGTTTAGGTTTTGTAGTGGTAGGACTTAGGAAACACCTTTGCCAGTTATTCTACCGCCCAGTAGTAATGTGCAAACATTATTGTACTCCGGTTTGAAGGGCAACGTTTCCAGAGAAATTACAGGGGTTTAGAGAAATAATATCTTATCATGTGCCAATAGCTGCTGCGTGTCACTGTGTTGTTATATGGCAGGCATGTTGCTTACCATCAGCCACATGTCCTGCTCGTATCGTCACTATTTATTTAAAATTAAAAAAAACCTATTTGAGGTATACAAACGCATGTTTATGAATAGTAAAATCTTTAAGTACGACAAATCGTTCTATGTACAGGGTCTAAAAATACTAATAAGATCGTAGTTAAGCCATTTGTAATGTTTTCAATAGTTAGAGCTTAAATACGACAGTTTGATTTTTTTAGTAGTATGACGAAACAAGCATTACACGAGCCTAATCGTAAGCAAATCACCTGCTCAGAATTGCAGTGCCACGCAGCTATTCGAACAGGATGAGTAAAATCACTGCTTAGCACTGCCATGCGCTTGTCACCCAGAGATTATTATCTCTTTGTCCTGTAATTTCTCCTTAAACATTGCCATTCAAATCAAAACACGGTAATGTTTGCATATTACTATACCGCGGTAGAATAACTGGCACAGATATGGTCCTTTCTCAGGTGAACTCTGCACAGAGTCCTACCACTAAAACTTTAGATACAAATATGCAAACTTGGCGCTTTCTCTTTGTATAATTAGTATCACAGTAATTATACCTTAACAGTTACTACAAATAATCTGTTCGTAACCTGTCTAAGTATAGCGGAAAAATGCCTGTTGCCCAGAGACAGACCGTTACTCCGACTGTATCCTTTATTTATAAGCAAACATTAACTTTCTAGTTCGTCAGAGACACGCTGTTTCACCGGTGACTAATCTATTACCATAATGCGTGTTTGAAGTAATAGATGAATTTAGAAATACAGACTTACGGAGTGCGTGAGATTTATCAAGCAACCAAAATCAATGTTGGAACTACACATACCAACTAATCAAGTTTTAAACGAAATTTCTAAGAATACTAGCAACACCCGCGGTACAATTCTCTTCTCGTAATTTTGTCGCTACAAAAAGCCTATGTTTTATTCTCAATTATAATCTAGCCGTGTTGCAAATTTCAACCCATGCCATTCAGCCGTTTCAGCGTGATTGACAAACAAACACTTTCACATGTATTAATTTAACAATAGATTATATGCCTTAATGCAACGGATAGGTTTAATTTAATTTAATTTTTATTTCACAGCCTAGAACAGTCTTATCACAAAATTAGAGTCAACCCCCTTCGTTAGAGTCTGTGTAACAAAAAAGTAACATCGAAGTAAGGAAACGATTTTACTTTTTCGAACTACGGAAAAAAGGAGAAGTGTAAGGTAATGTATATCAGTTGCACACTCTCCGAAGTTTATCACGTATCGCGTCAATACGATCCAAAAGATTAACGTCGGAACAATTTGCATACTCTCCGATCAGTAACCGTGTATTTGAAAACAGGTTGATAACTGGTCTGACCATCATCTGTCCGTGGCATTATATTCTTATTTTCTTACGCTATAAATCTTTTAAAAGGCCAAGTAAATAAAAATTTTAGGTAAGAAAATGTAACATTGGAATGCAGTACCCTCGAGAGCCAGTTTACACAAACAGATTAATATACATATATTTTTTCGAATGTTTCTGTACGAGGAAAACATTTGAAGGTATATCATGATCGTTCACAGCCTTCTCTATCCCAACTATGCGTGTAGACTTAGAGGTCGAATCTTCACTCTTATGGTCCAGGAGCTGGTAGCAGATTTTGGGTAGGTACCTATTTTGGGTACGTACATATTTTGGGTAGGTACCTATTTTGGGTAGAGGTACCTATTTTGGGTAGTTACCTATTTGAGACAAGCTGAAAACTAGTATACTATTATTCCCCAACACGTATGTAGGTGCATAGCTGGCTGGTGAGTAGCGGGGCAAAATAAAACCCTCAATTTAAATCACCTAGCAGGTAGGAAGTCCCACCACCATGATATGTATTTTTGAGAATCTCTATTTACACCCTCACATAAACACATACACACACACACACACGTACATACACATTATATTTACTTACCACCAGAGAACCATGGGAGGAGCCATTGTTTTCCTAAATATTTTTTTTTTAAAAAGAGTCACGAGACGATCAGGACATGGCCTGATGGTAAGCAACATGCCTAACACATTAAAGAAGTACATATGTGAAAAGTTTTCAGCGTGTCTCAAATACATACTTAAAATTTGCTACCAGCTCTCGGAATATTACGATTGTGACTTCGGATGTGCTATCTATTAGCCACAGAGTGCATGTATAAAGGCATAAGAACTAAGCAAGCTTACTTTAGCTTAACATAGGGCTTACTGTGTTTTGCAACGATTGTTACGTAGCTTTGGGCAATAGGCCTACACGTAATTTGGGTATTGGCTGTCGGTACAGGTCTTAGCCCTCATTGGCTGGCTTACCATGACCTCAAGATTAATTCAATTTCAGCACAATAGTAGATCAGGTAATACTAGGTATTTATTTACCTTGTTTATTGAACCGGGAATACAAGCTAGTGGTGGGGTGTTTTGCTCGCCAGGTGCATTAATAAATCTCACGCTTGCGACTTGCGAAGTATTTGAGCATGAAAACGTAGGCAGTTGTATGTTTAATTATAATTGCTAAATGATCGGGCAGTGGCCCTTGCAGGAATGTAACGGCAAACCAGTTCCACTGCAGGAAAACATCGTTACCGATGCTGTTGGCTGAATGATATTACGAGTAAGGTCATTTTCTTTCATAATTTGAATTTATAATAAAATAATTTAATTTTATCCGAAAAAAAAACAAAGACTTACTTAATTTAAAATTTTACTCAAACACTCAACTCTTCTAATGTTCATATTTATTGTGAGATCTACGAACACGTGGTCCAGATATGAGAAATCAAGTTTTGTTTTTTGGTTTTATTCAAAAGCCGGCACACCAATTTGCATAACTTTTGTATGGGATCACCTATGAAGTATTTTATCCGCCAAACAAAAATAGAGTCATCAAAATCCATTCACAATTGACGGTCCTATCCACGGGGTCCTATCGCGTAACCTCCATACAACAAACCACTCAACCGCATTGAGAGTCTCCTCCTTTTTTGAAGTTGGTTAAAAAGGACACTATTTCTCATTGAGATGTTAAATAACCGCCCTAAACCAGCATACTCAGCTACATGTTCCTATGGCTGAAACTTGAAGTATTCTCTCATAAGGAGTGAGTCAATGACGTTACTCATTATGTTTATCAAGTAGGTACAGCTTAGTAGACGAAACCAAAAGATTTATTTTGTGAAAAACGCTGGATTCCTCACGATGTTTTACTCCCCCGCTAAGCTCAATGGCGATGGCACACTCTTACATTTAACGCAGTTCTCTTAACTTTGTATGATTTTCCCAGACCTACAGTAAGCCAATATATTACTGTCTACACAGCAACTGCGTTCTACACTTAGACATTGTAAATAAACCTTAATACTGAAACATAAACATTTTCTACAATTTATTAAAGATCACGTTTCACTGTTTCGCGTACTCGGATCTTGCTACAAAAATGAGTTGTTAGGAAATAATCATTTTTAATGTCCCTGGCTTCATTCTACAGGCGTAAACGACAGATTTAGCCATGTTTCCGTTTTCTAAAGCAGCCTATGGGCTTCAGTTGGCATTTAACGCCTACGCTATTTAAACGGTTGCGGTCTATTTGGACTGAATGTTATATTGTACTAAAACCGTAATGAACAAATCTTAAAATGACCTTTTCCCATAATGACTGATTTTTGAAATGTACTCATTCTAGTATGCCGGAAAAAAGACTGTCAAATTGAAGTACAGTTAGAAACATTTTTTAAAAGCTTAAAATAAAATAAGATAATAATTTTATATCAAAAAAAGACAATTTCTATTCTTAATTTTAATATAACTATGATGAACTGGATGATAGTTGATGAAAATGTAGTGATAAAAATTAAATCTGATGCAAATTTTAATTAATCAGATAAGAAAACTCTTTATTAAAAGCCACAAAAATATACTTAAGAACGTTATAATCTAGATATTTCAATTAATGCTTTGCTTAGGACGATCGCTTGTAACCAACCGTGCAAATTGACTAAACATTAAATGAAATAGAACCTAAACATAAAAATATTTATATACTACCGTCCTGCTTCAGCTTTACTCGAATATTGTCACTGTAGGTGAAGACTATTCATTGAAATCAAAACTATCCTTACGTTGTGGACAATTTTGTTTTGAATAAAAATATATTCCGATTCAAACACTATTGGTATGTTTACGTGGTAATATGGTTTGGTCAAATTAGTTATATTACTTAAAAATTTACGTGGTGAGCTTTTTTTTATTAAATCTGTAATTATGGATTTACGTTTAAAGTGATTATTATTAAATGTTTAATTTATTTTATCTTCAAAACTTATTGCCATATTATAATGCTTGACTTAAGCTCAATCTTTAGCTTTTTGAGTTCTTTTAACATCACAAGCATCGAAAATTTAAAAAATAATCGGATCCTCGTAGTCTACTGACACACCCACTTGGCCCATCCTTGTTTTTTCTTCTACAACAACTTATTTTTAAACTGACTTTACTGTATTCAAAGGTTTGAGGGTTTTGCTAGCTTCGACTAATTATTTGGGAGATCGTGATAAAATAGTTTAGCAGTTTTTGTCACAGAGTAACAAATGCTTCCCTGTCTCACAATTTTTACATAAATTAGTATTTTTTCCAAAGCACATTCTTTCTATATGACCTAAGAAGCAAACAAAAGTGACTATTATTGCAATATATTGTCTATTTAAGTGTCTATCTCGTCACATATGAATGAGTAAAACCAACATAAACCAAAGTACGCCATGTTTGTTAACGATCTCCACGAATTAATGTTTTTTTCCTTGTGTCGTTAAGATGATAAATAGCACATAATACTAGACATTTGATTTTTATTATTACAAGTAGGTTATAAATTTACATATATTACCTGGCAAGCGTATTCGTATAAACGTGTTTGTGGGTAAAATAGTGTTTCAATTTCAATTACTAAGCCAGTCTTATGAAAATGACAAATACAGTCAGATGTTTATGTCAATCGCCTCTGTCACCTTCTCTAGACGCATTGGTGTGTATTCTATTGGAGTACAAATAAGTTTCCGCCGTTTTATTGAAGATGGTGCGGCACGGAGTTTCGGTTAGCTTTCGCAGATGATAACCGGCTTAAAAAATAGTTTGGGTTTTCAAGAACAACATAACCTATTAATATTATTGATTTTATATTGGTAAAATATAATTTTTATAAGTTCAAAATGTCAAAATTCGAGCCGAATTCGTTTAAAATCATTAGGAATGATTCACAAACAATAAATATTTAATTTGTGTTAAAAAACGGCGGAAACTTATTTGTACCTACTCTAATATTTAGTTAGCTCTATTTATTTTTTAAATCATTGCATTCTTGTTGAAATCACATCTCAAATCTCTTCGTTCGCGTCATGGGAACGTAAACCAGCTATAGAAAAAAAAAACAAGTTACTTATATCATATCATACAGATTAGGTGCTCACTGTCTGGAGTGTATTCGATAAACAACCTGCTAGCAATTTTGCGGCGATGTTCAAAACTGTGTAGTAATTTTTGAACTAGGGTATCGTAGCCTCTGAGCCTTCTGAAGGTCTTGTGGTAGGGCTAGATAAATAAATAAATATTGGTGGACAATTCACACACAACACCAACAGACCCCAAACTAAGAAACGCTTGTACTATGGCGGCCGGATATAAATCTAAGTCAGATAGGTGGTGGAAACCACCTAAAGAAGACTATCATAGGGCCTTTCATAGTAAAATGTCAGCTGAGTCTAAAAGCACACTTTCAATAATACTTATCATGTTTTAATTGACGTCTTTAAAAAACTATAATTACGAGTATGCACCAAGATATTTCATGATTCAGTTTCCTTTTAACTAGATCTTATATAATATTGGACAATATTTTGTAGGTGCACCAACTCACTGTTCAATGACATTTTTCCACATCTATTTGAAATTGTTTAATTGTTCTAATAAAACAAGTGTTCCGCGAATCTACGCCGCGATCGATCACATAGGAAGCCGCTTCGCACCGGATAATTCCTACTTTGTTAACTGGAAGACATACGCTCAATAATAATATCCAGTTCCTTGGAGTGAGGCATTTACCAAGGCTACATGAAGTCTTGATAGCTTCATTTTTGTATTCTTTACTCTTTGCAGAGTCCACTTGGAAAAATATCTCACCTAATGTGCAAACATCACTGTGTTTCGACTTAAGGCCGTACCTCGAGCGAATGACCTTGAGATTTTCTTACCTTAACGCACACCGCAAGAAAGAGCACGAGAGAAACAGTACGCTTTGTCGTTGTTTTACGCTCAAACTTTAGAATAAACTCTGCATCAAATCAGATTTTGGTCTTTTGAAAAAAATATATTTCTACCAAAATGTTCGTAATGTAAGTTCAAAATCCAAATAAGGGCGGTTTTTCGAGTAGATGCGTGATAATTACAATGATTTATATTTTTTATGGTTTCGTTGTGATGAGATTATTTAAACAATAAACTCATTAACAAAAAAAGAAACTACCATTTTGAAGCCAAGAAACTGTAGAAATTTAATGTGGTTTTAACCGACTTCAAAAAAGGAGATTTCTCAATTCGACCCTATATTTTTTTACCAGTTAATATTTGTTTTGGCTAGTGAATGAAATATAGATAGCTCTGAAAACTGGACGAAAAACTCGTTTTGCTGGGGGACGCACCTCAAGGGCAATTTTCAAGAGAAATTACAGGGCATCAAGGTAAATCATGTTATATCTTTAGGTTAACCAGCGCGGTGCCATGCAGTGGTAATGACTTTTCATGCCGCAATACCTCCGTGACTACTACAAAAAAAGATTTTATTTCGAAACTATAAATCTTTATTTTACTCTTACGTTTTAGTTTGAACATTAATTTATCCATTATCATATTAGCTTGAGAATTGTCTCACTAATATTGTAAATGAAAAAGTAACTTCATCTATACGCTTGTCTGTCTATTTTGCTTTCTAGGTTAAATTACTAAGCTGATTTGAAATAAAATTTGGTGCTGAGATAGTTTAAAGCTTGAGAAAAGACAGACGAAGGGTTTTAAGGGGTTAGAATAGTGGATGAAAGTTTTTTTTGTAAATAAAGAGTGACGACACGAGCAGGACACGTGCCCGATGGTAAACAACATACCTGCCACATAACAGCACAGTGACTCGCAGCTATTGGAACATGAAGAGACCAAATCATTGCCTAGCACTGCACTGGTAGAATAACTGGCAAAGGTGTGGTACTTCCCCAGGCGGACTCTGCTTAAGTTTTGTTTGCCAAGTTTCGTCACTTTTGAGGACTGTGCCAAGAGTTCTACCACTAACCAAAAACAAATCTGACGATATTTTGAAGTCGCGCTCTTGAATGATGTAAAAACTAGTTATCGTGTAAAACAATCCATGTATACAGCAGCTCGTCTGCGCGTGAGTGACTGCCGTCGAGGCTAACTGCATTATCTAAGCATTGTGAATCGATTACCCAAGCAATTGATAGCTTGTATTGATGAATTACGATGTAAGAGAAACGATATGCTTGTGTTTTTTAGTACTTGAGTTGGTCGTCAAAGGTTGTATTTAAATGGATGGATAGCATCGAATACATTTTGAGCGTGCGAGATGATATTTGGTTACGTATTTCTTTTGGCCATTGACATAGCTATCATGGGAGAGGCTTATGTCCAGCAGTGGTCTAGGACGGGAAAGATGATAATCAATAGATATTTTCGCCCTTATTTTTTCCTTAAACATAAATATAAAAGCTGCCTACTTTTGTTCCCGCTGTTGAGACTCAGGTCTTTCTTGCGTAATGAGAGAGTCCAGATCATAATAGCCGAGTGCAGGCTAGCGGAAGATACTCGAAATATGTCTTTCTTGGAACACATCGGTTTCCGCACAGTGATGTCCTTTACCGCTTTATCGCTAAAGCCAAAGGCGATAACTTTTTTATTTACTTTTATAGGTTTACACTTGAACACCATCTTGCCTGATGTTAAGCGACGATGGAGCGTGTTTACCTAGAAGAAACCGATTCACTCTCGATTTGAAGACACCAAGATTATAACTATCGGGAAAAAGCCACTCAACCAACTCATTCCACAGCCTAGACGTTCTTATCACAAACGTAGAGTCAAACCTCTTCATCCGTGTCTTTGGAATATCCACCACGAAACGGTGCTGCTTTATCGAAGTACGAGAAGTACGATAGAAAAAAGGACGAACTTGTATACTCAGAATACTCAAAAGCACAGCCGGATTCGAACCCACGAACGACATCACGATTATGAAGCCAGACGTCCTAGTCACTAAGTCAGTATTTTCCTTAGTGTAAACTTGTATAAATGCACATTTGAACATAAATCAATTCCTAGCAGTGTATTGCGCTCGCTTCTCAAAAGATGATTTATGTCTATGCCCAGTATTAATTTGAAACATTGTCCTTACACACGGAACAGTAATATTTGCACATTACTGCTTAGCGGTAGAATCACTGGCTAGTGGCACTTCACAAAGCGAATAGTCCTATCAATTCAAAACATCCTACTAATATTATGAAAGGGAAGTTTCGATGTTTATTACCCGATCACATCAGAACGCCAAAACGGATCGGGCTGAAATTTGGGTCATAGTTGGATTATAGTCTAGAATGGAACATAAACTACTTATTATTACGCAAAAATAACACGAATCAAAACCGTGCAGGTAAAACCACGAAACGCTGTCAGTAGTTTTATGTATGCAAAGTCTTAACACAAATTTTCTAAAATAAACAAAGCCGTAAAATAAGAGACTATGGGTAATTAGTCGAGTATTTTACACAAATAACTTTTGTCATTAGTCGTTTACATTTTTACTTCTGAATGTTTGGAAACCGTCTGGATGTTTTAGAATACAATTCTATTGCATTGTGAGAACGTCGCGTCGCCGATACGTCGAGAATGGACCAGATTTCAACTGTTTGCTGATTTAAGATTTACTATTGTAAACCAACAACTCAGAAAGTTAAACAAAGATAGCTTAAACTATTTTATATATAATCTTCATATTATATAACATCGGTATTTAAACTAATCTATAGTTAATTCTCAATATCCATGTTTAGTGAACCTCTATTTTTCGCTGATATTCCAGCTCTGCCTGACAATACAACATAACATTTTTATTTTCGCCCAGTAATCCATATTTTAGCAAGGAGCTTTGTACAAGCTTATTTGAACCTTACATTCGTCCACCCTGATAACGTGCATGCCTTCATGTACGCACCAGGTGGAACCAGCCTTACACTATCAATATAACAATTAATGAGAAGTTATTTTGGAATCTCTTATAACTAGAATATATTTACTAGTTTAAGTTACAAACATAAGTGGCATGATAGTGGTTCGTGATCGTAACTATGGTATTTTAAACTATTAATCGAAAGTTCTGTGTTGGGACTGTGAAATGTATCAGTAACGTTAAATCGAAATATACTATTTTCCGCAATGATTAGACTCTCTGCGGCATCTGCCTGGGCAACTACCACGCTTTTGCCACTTATTTATTTTATCGCCAGTGTAACGTTGCATATTGGCTTTAAACAATATGTAAGCGTACATGCCCTTCTTATTTTTTTTAATAATTTTTTTTTTTTAGAATGAGACACAGTTTATATTATAATTTTCGGCCAGAGAGAATTAGACCTAAAAACTATACAACCTTATGAAAATGGTAGAGGTTGCTTAGCAATAATGATGTTTGAAATGCGATGACATAAAGTAAATAAATAAAATTTTCAGAAAAACGTAAGTTTTAACAGTTTAAAATAGAAATAATACATGAAGAATACTAATATTATGATCAGAAAAAATATGCTTTATCGTGAGGACACGATTGAACAGATATTAGTTGTATGAAAATACAGTATGTAAGTACCTAGGTATCCACATAGTCTCCTATAATTAGTGATTTTGAGAATGAATAGGAAGGTAATGTACGCTTACATATTGTTTAAAGCCAATATGTAACGTTACACCAGGTAGTAATGTGCAAACATTAACAGTGTTGCGGTTTGAAGGGTAATGTGTTCATTGTAGTTATAGGGCAAAGGCAGTGATTTAGATTATTTTATGTTCAAATAGTTGCGTGACTCTGTGCTATTATTATCAGGCGTGTTGTTTATTTATATTTGCATTGCTGGTCTCATTATCCATATTAAAATAACCGGCCAAGTTTGAGTGGGACTCGCGCACAAATGGTTCCGTACCATTAGCAAATATGCGGCGAAAAACTCTTTTATTGTCGATTTTACTTTCAATCGACTCGATTCGTTTCTGAAAAATCAACAAAAATCTTAAACAATCTAGGTTCTTAGATCTAGGTAATCTTAAAAGGTCTAGTTCATTTAATTTTTATAGAAGTTGGTTGCTTGGTTTAAAAAATATTATTTTCGTGTAGTGTGTAATAATGAGTTGTGAAGTCGATGCTGGCGCAGCTAAAAGCAGCGCATAGAAATGTAATAAAAATAGGTTTACAATTAAATAGAGAACAAAACATACCGCTTATCATGCATGTTATTTAAATAAATGTTAAAAGACACGTATTGTAATCAGAAACATATTTCAAAAGCCTATGAAAGTGCCTAGGCTATGTATGCAATATTATAAAGATAAAACTATTATTACAAATTCTCATTTTCTTATCAAATACAGTGTTGAGTATTTTTGATCAGACCTTTATTTCATCAAGCAGCAAGATTGATCGACGATATTGTACCTAATTATTGCGAGTTGAATGTAGACTCGATTATCACAGGACCGAGACCGATGGTACAATAAGAAAGATACTTATTTCTACCTAGCAATGGGGCTGAGAAGGTTGTTTTTTGACAATAATTAAGAATAAAAAAAAATACTATCGAAATTGGAACGAAAAACTGTTCCGATTGGAATTCACATGGATTACTTTTTATTACTATACATAGATTTCATTCCTATTACGGAACTCTAAAATTAAGTAATTGTATTGCAAGTATATATAGTGTTAACGTAACAACGGATTATTTTCTTGAGGATTTGCCATTCAATCCGTCAACTAAGTAGTCTTACTAGTGGAAGCGGTTCTGAAAATATCGTACGCCATTATGATAAATGTCCAAGCAATTATCTGTTTCTCAGAAGTATGTAAACTGCAAGTGTAGCGAACAGTGAGACTCATCATTTTCCTTTGTCTCGCGTCTCAACACATCTTAATTTTAATAGTCGAACTGTTTACATAGAACGTTTTACTGCCAACTTGAATGACAGTAAATTTTATCTATTTTTTTTATGACTAATTTACTAACTACCAATCAATCTTAAAGAAAAAAATTAAAATTTAATTAATAACAAAATCCTACTAAGAAATGTGAAACTTTGGATGTTTGGACTATGGGATGTTTGTTCCTAAGTCACGTCATAAATGCATAAGATTAATCTACAATCTCGTAATACACAGATTAATCATTATCATGAAATAAAGTACTGAATGTAAAAACCTTTTTTTTAAAGTCTACGTGGACAAACTCGGGGTCGATATTTATTTATTTATTTATTTATTTTACAGTTACTCAAAAACTTACAGCTATTGCCAAAACGTTTACGAGTTAAATTTATGGAAAAAAAAGAAAAAAAAACGACAAATCAAAAAATAATAACAATAATCACGTTTACAATTTTGTGCCAAAATACGACATACAGTTTGCATTTATTGAATATATGTATTTTAGTATGAAAACTAACGTGGTTATTACATTTTTACATAAATACACGGGTAACTCACGTTTAATGTAGTCAGTCAGTCCGACTCAAGTTTCGATCGCGTCCGGCGATCTTTTCGCGAAAGTGCGCGCGGGTTCGCAGCTCGTTTAGCACTCAGTTTAGCATTCAGTGCTAAACAAGCTGCGAACCCGCGCGCGCACTCTCCTTGAAAAAGATCGCCGGACGCGATCGAAACTTGAGTCGGACTGGACTGACTACATTAAACGTGAGTTACCCGTGTATTTATGTAGAATATATTTATGTACATTAAAATCATCTTAACATTTTCAAGTTTAAAATGTGACCTAGAACATCTAATATCTACGCGTAAGACCGTAAATTCATCAGTATATTTTCAAGCACAGTTAGTCTTCCTTGTTTTAACAGTGAAAGAAAACATCGTGAGGCAAACAGACAAGCTCCATGAAATAACAACTTTCGATAATTTGCACATAGTAAGTGTGGTGGTCTAACTCAGCATGAGAAAACGGTAGTTTAGCAGTTACAGTGCCAAATATACATACGGAAAAGCACAGAGATTATGTCTTCGTATCCCATATAACCAACGTTATGTATCGGAGTTAAATCTAGTTTAAGTAGTCAGGGTGACAACCGTACTGTTATGCCAGCTCATCAAATTCGAGTAGCTGTTTGGATTTGTGCTGTTATAAGAGAACGGGCTGCGTACCATTAGATGCATGTCTTGTTTGTCCCGTCACTTATTTATGTTATGAAATATTATCCTCAGCAAAAAGGTCGCCATTTGAGACTCTAGTTTGTTTTACTGTAATATTTATTTTTGTCTGTTTCACTATAAAGTATTTTCCATACAGACATCGATTTATAAAAATATTATAGTGTAACACTAGAAAATTGTTAAAAATTAAATAAAAGCACGATGCTCGGAACATGTGCGAGCTCAGTAAACACATCTGTGAGATTGCCAAACCTTATCAGAACAAAGTCATTGTGTAACGAAGTTTCAATAACACCTACAGTGGAAATCGTACATTCAAGAAACATGAAAATATTCTCGATCGTGCAAAATAATAATAAATCTATAACTTACACTAATCTGAAGTAATTAGAATCAACAACACAATTAAAACTATAACATATGTATGTAATTTTTATTTGAGAGTTTGAACGTGTAATGAATTCATTTTGTTTTGGTATGTTTTGAAAAAATCTTGTGTACCTATTTGTATATTTTTATTGAATCCAATTACACCAGAATTAAAAATCGCAAAAATACGAAATAATGCATTCGTAAGAATAAAAACTTTTTGTAATATTTTGTCTAATTAGTCATATACATTTAGGTGTAAACTTTAATTAAATAAAAGATATCACATAATCACTATTTTCTCTTTTTTTTAAACGCCAGCATTTTGGTCACGCGTCGAGTTCGTTTGTACTCGTTCGACGTTGTTCAATTGTTTATCAGTCCACTATCCTTCGCATCTTCCTTGACGCTAACAGCTTCAATTTGTATTCTAATTTAATTGATAATGTTTCCTGTTAAGCGTTTACATTTTATTGTAGTGACAATAAAGTTGAAACTCGTTTTGCAACGTAGACAACTTTCGAGCGACATCCTGCGTTATGTTGGTACCTTCGGTGTCTGTTATAGGTTATAGGCTTCATTATTTTGTAATCTGTATGATCTGTGTTGCCAACCGACTAACATAGAATGCTAGCAGCCCAATAAATGTTCCCACACTTGGGGCCTCCTCTCACAGGGAGTCAAGCATATAAATAGATACTTATGATACTTACAGAAAAATATCCAGACTCAGATTTTATATTTTTATTCATCACTGTAATATTTGTACTGAATGGGAATTAAACCCAGCTGTGGACTGCCCTAGTGGCTTACTTGGTAGTAACTCTGCCTGCGAAGCCGAGGTCGTGGGTTCGATCCCCACCCAGTGCAAATATTTGTGTGATGCATTCAAATGCTTGCACTGTGTCTGGGTGTTTCTATGTATAATAAGTATGTATTTAAAACTATATAAGTATTATATCAGCTATCTGGCTGCCATCACACAAGCTTTGCTTAGTTTGGGGTCAGATGGTGTTGTGTGTGAATTGTCCACCAATATTTATATTTATTTATTTAGTTGGCTGTGCTATGTGTGTGTTCATATTGTATAAAAAGTGAGATTAAATAGCAATAGATTCCTAGCAGGCATCCCAATACAGGTAGAAGCTAATTGCCAAGGAGAGGACCGTTAGATCGACACACATAAGTGACATGGTCACATGGTCACTTGGTCAGTCTCAGCGGCAGTTGATCCGACATCCGACAATGATCGAAAGTCTGAGATAAAATCAGACAAGATAAATACGAATGGATTAAAAACCTCTGATACATTGCCCGCCGATGTGCACGTTTTTATTTTAAAATATTATCTTCAAATAAGAACTTGCACGTCTTTTCAGAATTACAGTCGTTAGGTATAAAGGTGAACATTGATAGTCTTCTATGTATGTATGTGTGTTTGTTTCTATGTCTCTGTATCCGTTGAATGGATTGAAATAAAATTAATTTTAGTAAGTATGTACATTTTAGTACTCAAAAATGAAACATTTGAGTATACTTGCTTGACTGGATTAACATAGGCTATTTTGTATCACGTTAAAATAAATTATCGTGATAAACTGTACACCTATGGCTTACACAGCTAATGTATAATATTATGTTGATCAATGAAGAAATTAAAAAAAATATCAACCAGACATTTTTTACAATAGTTCTTGTTCGAAATACTGCGCAGTACTGTTACATGTCTGCACTTTGTTTACCATCAGGAAAACGCCATTCTTGTCCCGTCACTCTATTTCTTAAATAAAACTGGTTTTAGTACAAATAGCTTACGTTTGTTAGCACAACTGTTGAGTTATTGTCGCTAAGTAAAAGTTATTGCTTTTCTAGCAAAAGCAAGAGTAACTAGGCACGTATAACACTCGAGGTAGACCTTCCGACATTTTTTACATTAAATAAGCAACCACAAGAACAACAAGTAATATTCAGGGTAATGCAGTACGGGTAAATACAAGAAAGCAGCTGCTACGTTCCCCAATTTGAATACATTTTACTTTTTTACAAAACTAAACTTAAATATTCGGCATAAGAATTTACTTAAAAAGAAAAGCTTAGAAAAGCATTTACTTAAGCGAAACAATTAGATCCCGACTAGTACATAGTAGTGTTTAAAACTACACAACATAACTATTTATACAAAACACAACTGAATTATCCACACACCTATGAATATCTTGAGATAATCAAAAGACAAAAGAGTCCATTACCTGTTTGAAGCGTTCCCAGCATTCTGGCGGCATTGCCAAGCTTTAATTTTAGAATTAGAATAGTTTAAATGCTGGGCGAAAAAAATAACTGTAAATGTACTTTGACCCCAATTTTAACTAAAAAACACAAGGGTTTTTTGGGCGACTTACAAAAAGTGTGCCAGAAGTGCCGGGACAAAATCTCATCTGCTCAGAGCCAAATAACGCGCGACAAGAAACGTTGGTCTAATATTAGCCCCACTAATATTATAAATGTTTGGATATTTGTTGCCGAATCACGTCGGAACGGCTGAACGGACCGAGTTGAAATTTGCAACATCGATTAGGTATAGTCTGGAATAACACACAGGGTGGTGAGATTCGACCACACCGTCGCTTACCATCAGGCGAGTTGGTGGTCAAACGCGGCCCTATACGCGAAAAAAAAAAAAAAAAGATTCAGGCTACTTTTAATCCAAAGAAAATAGTGGTAACGGGAAATGCGTCGGTAAAATCGCGTGGCACACCTAATAAAATAATATTTTGTACAACGCAAATGACAATCAAGAGAAGGATTTCTGATTGGGTCACACAGTAAAGTTCTCAGTGTTAAGCGTAGTACGCCTCTTTCGTATCGGTACACTCGTCCTGAGTAACCCGTTTGTTCTTAATAAAAAATGTGGGTCTCGAAATCCGGTTAAATGTGGATCAATCTCGGACACTTATAAGTGCAATTATTATAATATCCGTTAAAAAATTAAAATGCAAGGAACTCCAAAAATAGTACGTTATTCCGCTGATTGCCTTGTCTGAGTTTAGTCAATGACAACTTCGACGTACGCCTTCGGCCACACAATGCATTTGTGGGCCAGCACGTTGGATCAAGAGATTCATTTGAAGTCGGTACGTAATAACAACAAAGTAACAAGCTCAAATGATTTTCCCTTTTCTTCCTCAGGCGAAGTATTTTTTAAACAAAAATTGGCTTGAACGCCGCCTAATGTTACGGATGTCGCTTGTCTTTATTGCATGTCTTTCTTGGTTATGGTTTCACTATATATTTTTCTACGCGTGAAAACCAGTGGTAATTATTTGTAAATCTGCACCTAGGATAAATACGGGATTCAAACCTATGACTGAATGCAAAATTCGACATTTTCAGTCATTGTCACCCTTAACTGCTTAAATCTTAGTCGTTAACCACGTTACTTAGTCTTTGACGTTAACTAACAAAGTTTTAATAAGAAAGAACTTTTAAAAGAAAACAAAAATACAATATATTAAACTCAATAATGTAAAAATTATTTATAAGAAATCCTACAAAATTGTCAGAACGAGAAAAATGAAAAAATATGAACATTGATAGTGATCAATTTCTACGTAATCCCCATAAATATTAGCTGCGAATTTAAATGAAATAAATGTTTGCAATTTATTTTACAGTTACGAAAGTATTTTATTGTGTCATTAGAGCAAAGCGTTGACCTTTCGCCAGATGTAATCAGAACTGTAACTGTTCGGACCCAAATATTTACATTTAATATTTACACATCAATTTGAGTTATCCTTCTAAATAGCTATCACACATCGCGTGCTTGAATGGGACCGGTTTAACAAAGCTATATTTTGTCGTTATCACGTTTTTATTATATTGTATATTCGATTATTACACGTGGTCCCATAACTGTATAAAATTAACATTTCTCACTGTATTTCATATATAAAGTTATGGGATATTAAGTATTTATCCTCTAAAATATACATAAGTGGTTTAGGATATAGTCTGTTATATTCTAATTGAAACTAATCGATTAAATCTTTTAAACATGCGCGACTTGAAAACATTGCTAAAAAACATTTACAGCCCGTTTTACAACAACAAACACTTGCCTTAAGCTCAATGTCGTTTCTTTGAGTTGGCGTGAAGTCACAAAGATCAAAATTTTCTCTACCGATTTGACTGTAATCAAACATTAGATAGGTTTTGGCTCACGATAACTTTAAGCAAATGTTGGAATCCAGTGTTTAGACTGCAAAGTTCTGTACCTCTATAATGTTTTCTAATTGACTTAATCGATTCAAATAACAAAAACCGAGGATAAATTAATGATTTTAAAAAACTAAACATATGTTTCACGATTTTAGTTGTTCTACTAACATTATAAATGCGAAAGTTTGTGTATAGTATGGATGTGGTTGTTTGTTTCTTTTTCAAGCAAAACTTACTAACGGATCGGGAGGAAATACGGTACATAGATAGATAAAATAGTCTAAAATAATACATACTTTACACTTATCCCGGAAAAATTATGGAATTAGAAATTACGTGAGTTAAATTGCTGAATGCTAATATAGTCTTCTATAAACAAATATCTATCTACTGTAACTCTAATTAAGGTCAGATTACAATGAGAGATAAAATCAGAGCCAATTAAATTAATTGTACCAATAGTGACTATTCCTAGTTTCCGTATTTTACATATAAAATCTGTAACATTTAATATCGACACATTTCTAGCAAACCTTGCGCTTCCCGTGAGCTGTATGCGGTTTTGCGGTCCATGTGAATTGTATCGACAAATGCTCGTTTTCAGCGAGGGTACTTCAAAACAATAGTTCAGTAATCGTTTTGAAATAGTTCTAAAAACGACTATTGAAATAAAATTTAATAACTATACAAACAAGTTTTCCACAGGAGTCGTCATTGTCGGTCCTTTTCGATACACTACTAGGGATAGGCCTCTTTTTTATGTGATTTGATGTGCCAATATCTATCCTGAGCCAGTCTTTCTAAATTTCCCTTACATTGCTGATTGTCTTTAAAAAAGGGGCGCCCTTTGGATCCTCGTGTAAAACAATTCGATACTTTTTAAAACAAATATCCTTTTTCAAACAATTTGTTTCACAGTGTTTCATGCCTATTTTGCGAATGGTGTAAGTTACACACAATTACATGGTCTGCCCGCACTGGACACTCCCTTCCTTAATTAGTCTCGGTTTCATAATTATCGATATACTGCACCAGAAATTGGGATAGAATCTGAACCCCTATTTTGGCAATTAAAACGGTATGCATTACCGGACCAACCGTTTAATTATAATGTTCAATAATAAGGCATTCAAAATTTAAAACAAATGAAACCGTGCTAGACCCGTGTGGTGGATTATGGCCTTGACTATTTTCTGAATGCTTAGACCCCCAGTAGTGGGAAACTGACGTGGGTGTTCCCAGAAAATCTACATACTGTTTCTTTCTGTTTCTTAAACTATATTCACTGTTCAAGAATGACGTATTATCTCGACTATAATATATTTGATACTTGCTATGACAGTTAACACCCATTGTTTAAATGAGTGTTATTAGGTATCTTCAAAATAAATTTGGATAAGCGTAAGTGAAACATAATAATAAAAAGCCGTCACACATTTTTAAACAGTGACTTATAAGGTAAAAAGAAGCTTACACCGGTCCTTTGTCGTATTTTCGGAAACATTAATTCTAAAAACATACAATTCTCCGGGACTTGAACTGTTATATTGAGGAAGAATACATAATGAGAAACCGCAAATGATTCAGGCACCACAAAATATTTAAGGGCTTAATCATGAAACCTTAGTAATAATATCAGTTACAAAAATACCTACTCCTTCAACTTTTGTTCGGTTAGATCCCACAACACAAGCAACTGTGGGGTCCAGTGCACACTGACACAATTATTATGTATTAACTAGACGTTCTTTATGTAAATTTTGTGTCGCACGTATTTTTTCTTGTATTTGTATTTTCGTATTTTTGTTCACAATTGTGTTTTTTTTAAAAGAGTGACGTGACAAGCTGGACATGTGCCTGATGGTAAGCAACATGCCTGCCACATAACAGCACAGTGACACGTAGCTATTGGAACACATCACCTAGCACAGCACTGCGCTCGTCACCCAGAGATTTAAGATGTCACATCTCTAAGCCCTGTAATTTTTCTGGAATCATTGCCCTTTAAACTGGAACACAGTAATGTTTGCACATTACTTTTTGTTTTACATTGTATTACAACGGTTTTGGCATTTATATTTATATTATATATTAGCGTTTTTATTGGTTTTCCATAATAAAATAAAATAATACAATTTTGTTCCATCGTAGACCGCATCGTCGCTTAACATCTAGCAAGATGGTGGTCAAGTATAAACCTATTAAGGGCGTGTGGGCCGAAATTTTGAATTTTCAAAACAACTTTAAGACCTTTAAAATAGTGTATTAAACTCTGAAAAAAATATATGTATTAGTTAAGGATCTAATCTAGTGCAATTCGCAGTCAATAACACGATTTAATGAATTTTACTTGATAGAAAAAATCCCAAAGTCACCCCTTTTCAAAAGTTGTTTCAAGTTTATGACTAAACTAATGAATTTTTTACTAAATTTTTGTACCCAACGAAAGCCACTAAAAAGTTATAGATGCATTCGCAGAGTTTGACTTGATAAAAAGTATCAGTTATTCACTATGTTTTAATATCTACCATATATATAGCGCGCCGTTCGGCCAGCCTGATCAGTCGCGTTTCGGCGCTCACGGACGACGGGCCTGTGCTTGATTTTGCAATTTTGACAACCGATAAATTTTAAATATTACGATCATAGTGCCACAGTATAACAATATCAGTAGGTATTACTAGTGAAGCACGCTATGATCTTGAATTTTGATACAGTTTTCATTGAATTGCAAATAGACGCTGATACTAATTAGTACGCTGTTCACTTTATGTTGTAGACCAAAGGGAGTCTCAAAAACTGACGTCGATGCCACATCAGTAAAAATTCAATGCGGATGCAATGAAAATAGATAAGTATCGGTAAAATATTCGTCCATTAAATCAGAGATCGGGATAAGGAAATAATGAGAGGGAGAAATCCCTGCATAAATCTAATATAAATGCAAGTTAGGTATCATTTATGCCATTTAGGTAAAGTCTTTGGTAGTAAGGTACTTAGTACTTGGAAGAAAAGTCCTCACATACAGATTTTACCACTTTGGAAGAGACTTTCGCGTAAACTATTCAGTTTAGAAAAAATGTTAGGAACTTCAATACAATTTTGAACACCTTTCCATAGATACACGTATGGTTTGTTAGAATTTTTATTTTTTATTTCTTTTCCAAGTTTGTGACACCACCAAAATTTATTGTTTTTTCTTTTTTTGTGTGAAAATGTTAATATTGTTCATAGAAATTTAGACACTCGACCAAATTTGATAAGAAGCCTTTTAGGCAGTAAAATTACTCGTAGATTTAACTCTGCACTAAATTTCCGATTCGTATTTTTATATAAGGTTTAGAATCATTTCCTGAGCATAAAATCACAAAACAATAACAAATCCAGGTGGAGCTTCAAGCGCCAGCTCGAAAAAACGTTTTTGGCTGATATTCTGAAAAAGTTATAAAGCCTATTATTATTGTAGAAAATAAAATTTCCCATCTTTTGTTGCCAGTAAACTTTTTTTTCGAACTTACCGATTACGATTTATTATGTCAAATTTGATGATAACAATGTAAAAATAATAAGATGTGAATTCTGTTACCAGTAGCATAAACATGACCCTTTTTACCGGAATGGAAGAAGGGTTATGTTTTCGCGCGTATCTTTATGTTTGTAAATATTTTATTTCCACATATCTTCCAAACGGCTTTTTGGTAACTAAGATATTCTAAGACTAGTCTGACTCGCCAAAGTGTCCTATTTACGTGTAGATTTTTTTGTAGTCGGGGTTTTTAAATTAAAGTTATTCTATCTCATTGCTCGTTGCTCGAATAAACAGCACCGTTCATCATCATGATTGAAGAGTTGAACGAAGAGTTTGGTCTCCACTTTTGTAATAAGAACAACTAAGCTGTGAAACGCATTGCCAGAGTGGGTTTTTGTCGAAGGTTCGAACCTTGGGGTTACGAGGTACACTGTGCTTGTTTCTATTAGAGAAACAAGTACCATCGTAGACAACATCATTTTTCATCCACTATTATCGGCATCATAGCAATCGTATCATTGAATGGGTTATAAATCGTAAACGGTAAGTTTTACAAAAAAAGTTTACTAGCAACAAAAGATGCAAAATTTAATTTTTTACAATTATTGTCAAAATATATAGTTTCCAAAATATCGGCTAAAACAGTTTTTTTCAATTGGCGTTTGAAGCTCTACCTGGATCTGTGAGCGTTTTGTAATTTTATGCTCATAGAAAAAAATTGGATTAGAAATTTAGTGCAAAGTTGACCAAAAAACCTTCTATTTTTACTGGCCTTTCATTACGTTTCAGCACATTTTTTTTAATTTTGACGAACTTGTGAATTATTAGGAAACATTTTAAAAAGATGCATGAAATTGGAAAAGCCGTTCTCAACTTATAGTGTGACCAAATAGAAAAGGTTGAGTTTTGTATATCTACGAGTATAGATAAATTTAATATTTCTTTGTTCATATATCAAAAAAACTCTTATTACTATTCACAAAATTGTTATCACTAGTATAAACAAATCTTGAACAAAAAATGAGTTTAAATTACATAGTCCAATATTTTAATGTTATTTCTGCACTGTGGCACCGATTCCGCGGTCGGTGACGGTCGCGAGAACAAGACAGCGTTAAATGCCTAATTTGACAGAACTACCTGGCCTTAAGATAAAAAATAAAATAAAATATCTTTGAGTGTGTGTGATGTCACAAACGTGGAAAAATTTTCTTATTTAATTTGTCTTTACTTAAAATACTGTTAACTGTTTTGGGTCTCGTCCGCCTTATTCTCGTTAGCTCTTAATCGTTTGTGCTGAATACGGTGGTAAAATTCCATGACTGTGACAAGTCACATTATTTTTTATTAAATAATTTTTACAACCCGAATGACGAGCGCAGTGTTTTCCTAGGCAGTGATTTATACTCTTTACTTTCAAAACCTAAGTTTGTAGTGTGTCTTAATTCACTTTCACTTTCTTTCACTCAAACCCATTCAGTCGTTACTGAGATACGTGAGTGATACTTACAAACCCACAAATTTCCGCTATATATAATAATCGCGTGATTTCTACCAAGTAATAAATAAAATAAATAAATAAATATTGGTGGACAATCCACACACAACACCATCTGACCCCAAACTAAGCATAGCTTGTACTATGGCGGCCAGATAGCTGATAAAATACTTATATAGTTTTAAATACATACTTATTATACATAGTCACACCGTTTGCTGATTAAGCGCAATCTAACTTGGTAATTAACATAAAATTGATATGAAAGGAAACATTTTCATAATTGAATGATATCGTTCGGATACTGCAATAGTTACTCACACATTACGTGAGCAGCTTACCTAAGAAAAAATGTTTATGGAAAAGAGTGTATTACGCGTATCGATTGTTGGCGATACGACCGTATAGCGGAATGCAATCTACGTGAGTCTTCTGTTACCACTGTTGAGGCATTCTTCAGTCTTCGTGTGCTTTTTTCAGTTCATAAAAGAGGAATCAAATTGCCTAGTGAATTAAGAAAATAAATAATAACCCTGATCAAAATTGACGCAATTCTATTTCTGAAAACCGAACCAGACTTTTTTTTCTTCAGCGAGAAAACCACGAGTCCCACCGTAGTTTGATTATTATACGTTTTCTGTTGGACATATATTTTGGTTGTGAATTAAATATGAAATACTCTAAATAGTAATCTTAATATTTTATTTATAACACTTGTTATAGGTACATTCATTTGTATGTATATAAATGAAATAAGTAATTCTACTGATTTTTAACACGCTTTTGTTAGCTTGGTATGTATGTTTCTATGTAATAAGTAATTCTATTGATTTTATAAATGTTAGTTTGGAACACAGTAATATATGTATATTAAAGCACATAGGTTACTTTTATCACGGGAAAGTCATAGCAACGGGAACTGCGCTGGTGAAACAGCTGCCAATAATTATTTAAATTGCGATGAAGTTTGTGTTGTAATGTAATAATGTGAGTAAAAACTGTCAAAATTTAAAAGAATAAGAACTTTGTTTTTCCTTTTAAAGACTGAAACAACAGACTAAACTTACTGCAGCTGCGTCACATGCGTACGCGTGACTACAAATTTACCTGAACCCAGGACCGCATGGGTAAAAACCAATTATCATTCGTTACATACTTAACCTATTTTGTGTAGACCGGGAACGGTATGACCTATTTTAAATAATACTGTGTTGTTGTAAAAACAAACAAAAATCTTAATAACAGATCATCAAATGAACACCATACAAAATCTACTGTTAATCTCTCACTCGCTTCCTAGCTATATGTGGTGGGGTCAGCCTTCCTGCTTTTACTTCTCCACTTCGCTCTATCTATGACATCGTTATCGGTTCTACTGTTAATTTAAAACACAAAAAAAATGCTGGTATAATTCTACAGCAACCATTGTGCAAAAAGCTAGGGTTTCTTTGGGCCAAGTTTTTCGGAATTGCACGCGTATTGGTCAGCCGCTATCAGAAATTTAACTTCCTAGGTGAGTCCGCAAATGATCGACTCTTCTTACAAAGTAATATGGATTTCATTTGATTTAGTCAGATTAATAAACACAAACATAACCAACGCACTTTTTATGAGACTGAACATAAACTATGTGGTCTACATACTTGCGCAAGTATAGATAATAAGTTTGTGTAAAGTTTGTGTTGGATTGAATCTGAGGCCAATTGTCATAGCTCCCTTACAAAAAAGTATTATTAAAAACTACACATTTTAGTAATTTCACAAAGAATATTTCTCTGTCTCTGTGGGAGTAGATATAACTTTAGCTTGTATACTTGCTCGTAAGTAGCGTTAAGTTGAATAAGTACTGAGGCTTACTCAGTATTAATCAATTTCATTGAGTACTTGTGAGTGCAAGAATTGTAGATGTTTTTTAATTACAAATTTTCGTTGTAATTGCCTATTTGACCAGAAGTAGTTAGTTTATGTTTTTTTATGTAATCACCGAGACACGATAGATCTCGAACGTCTAATAAAAACCTAATAGGATTCAAAGCGATTCGTGATTAATCGATAAACGATATGAGATTTCCATACAGTTTTTGGAATGACCTCCCTAAAGTTTGCTCTTGGACTGCGCCGCATGTGTTGTGGATATTTTTATAATATTTATAAAATCGACAATATCATTTGGTCACGAATTTTCCAATTATTGTTCTTTAATAATGGTAACTGGCTTAGGTTTGTCTGACTTTCCGATGCCAGTAGGGAGAGTGCAGATTCAAGTTATGAAATTCCTGTCCACATTCCCCAAAATGCATCCGATGAAATACTGAGAGGCAAGCGACCTTTGTTACGAGATCATTGGCTGCGCAGCGGTACGCGCAATCTCGGAAAGTTCAGCAAACAACAATAAGCTCAGTCAACTTGTTTTTAAAGGATCTGTGATAGTTGGCTTCAACTGGCATCCACTGTTTATCGAACTTTTAAATTGTCATAATTAAGAATGATTCTCCTTTCTACTCCATATTGAAGGTTCTTCAAGTATGAACAGTAGCTCACGTTACATCAAGCACAGATTCGCTCTTGTATGGAGTACTGTTCGCACCTTTGGGATGGATCGGCTAAGTCTCAGCTGGAGGCTCTAGAATCCATCGAGAGACGTACTTAACAGCTGGCAATGACACTTTTGTGAGAAAAAGACTTCAAAGTCTTGAACATCGCCGAAAAATTGCTAGTCTAGCGGTTTTTATCCTATACATTTCGGAGAATATGCTACTGATTTGCATGATGAATATCCTTGTCCTTTTTTCTATCGGAATGTTCGTAGCTCGAAAAGTGACATCGTTTCATGGTGTTGTTCCAAAGACATGAATGAAGAGATTTGACTCTACTCTTATGATAAGAACGCCTAAGCTGTGGAATGTGTTGCCTGAGTGGGGTTTCCCCGATAGTTACAACCTTTGTGTCTCCAAATCGAGAGTGAATCGGTTTCTTCTAGGTAAACACGCTCCATCGTAGACCGCATCGTCGCTTAATATCAGGATAGCTGGCGGTCAAGTGTAAGCCTATAAAAGATAAAAAAACACTATCAGTTGAGAGCTGGCATGCTGTTGGTTGTATTAAAAAAAAACTGAATTAGCTCAATTTGGTGTCTTTGATTTCGTCTGTCGTCACTAACGCCGGAACTTTCTTAACGATTTGACTGAGCTCATATATGTGAAAGGTTTTTGGCTCGCACAATGATTTGAGTAAATGCTTTGAATACGACCCGCAACCTGATTTTTTCTCCGATGGTTTTATAAAATTGATGTACAATTACTGGGATTTGTATTATGATATTTCCCCTTACATGGACATTTGACTATGTAGCGTTCAAAGCACTGCCTGCCATAGGTATACGAGTAAGATGATTTATTTCTTTGCTCTGTGATTGAAATGATTTGTTTCACAATAAACATTGCACTTCAACCCCGAATATAGGAATGGTTGCCAATTAAAATTATAGCATGGCGTTAAAATAACTGGTGTGGTACTTTGCCAACTTTTGCTGAGTCCTCCTGGCATTATACCATGGTTTTGCCAGTTATTCTAGCACCAAGTAGTAATGTGCACACATTATTGAGTTCCGATCTCAAAGACAATGTTTTGAGATAAATTACAGGGTAAAGATAAATTATCTTATATCTCTGGGTGATGAGCGCCTAACAAAACATTGTTATAATAAGATTGCCAATAACAATAATGATGCATAAGGAATGGTGCAAATGTGTTTTATGCTTCATTGTCCGGTTTATTATGTGACTTGTTACATTATTATTAGCAAACTAAATGTCAAATAACTTTACTAGAATCTACATCAGGAAATTTTGTGAATATAAATATATTCTCAAAACTTTAAATGTTTAATAATTTTATTGGATCTAGCTTTTTGTTACAACATTGTTTTGGTATAAAAAATGTTTTAATGAGATTATGAACTAACTCGTATTTTAAACACAAACATTTAGAGCGTACAGAAAGATAGTGTCTTACGAATACTATATTAATATCTAGTTACACTTTTTTTATACATAATACAGAGTAATAGTACAAGCAAAACATTCGCATGTTGCTCTGTCTATACCTCTATTCGTAACAGCATAGTTGCATGCAGCCACTGGACCATGTAGGGTCTACCAAAGATATAAAATGATGTTTAAATGATGTATGTAAATGATGTATGTTAGTTCTATATTTTTTCTATAAATTCATACTTGACTACAGTTCATTTACACACTTTTACTCACAGCTTTTTAAACCTTCCTCGGTCTATGGATAACTCAAACGTGCTTAGTATTAAATTCGTAATGTACTGCTCAATACATAATATTATATTTGACATCACAAGCGAAGTTATTAAATCAATTTGACCGCAAACAAAAAACGTATTTTTTTCAAGTAACGATGACTTTGATTGCTGTTTGTTGGTATTTAGTTCACAATCTTCATCAATTTTCCATGTCTGACATATTGATTAATACGCCATGTTTTGCCGAACGAATTGCAAAATAGACAGGAAAATAGACGCGTGTTATGGGTAATGTGACCATACGTTTAGTTTTTTAGGTAGTAATTTTGTTCTGCACCTTCTTTTAATAGAAAATTTCCTCGAAGCATTTCTCTAGACAATAAAATAGAATAGAGTTACCGAAAAAAAAAACAATCGCAACGTTATTTTAAATTGTTCATTGACATTGTGTTTGTCATACACAAACAAACAAAAGAAAAGAAACTTGTTTTTTTATGTTCCTCAGTACCGAATATACTTTGCATAAATTTTGTGAAAAGCCATCACTTCGGGGTTACAAACAATTTATATTTTTTATAGTTTCAATACCTCTTCTAATCTATTATTCCGCAACGTCGTACAAAAATCATGCGGCAAGGAGAAATGATCGAGGTTTAGAACCCCCCCTCTTCAACAGCACTCAGTTGGACAGCTTACAAGTGACGGCATAGTGCTCAATCTTATTACTTTATACCCTTCTATCATCCTACATAGGTCTCCTGCTGTATCAGATGACGTACAACATTCCAGAACTAGCGTGCTCCCAAAATAGAAGTACCAAATAAGCCTGTGTACAGATATTTATAATTCAACATACGGGTAATTAACACCCATTAATGTAATATTTCATTGATAAACATATGATTTGAAATTATGTGAAATTCAGAAGCATCAAAAAACATGTATTCGAGTGGTCACCGTAGTTATGGGCCGCGCTAAGGCCGAACGGCGCTGATGGCCCGATGATTGATACCGCGATGTATTGGGCAAGGCAAGGAAGCGGTCACCACATTCAACGTTGTCTGCTTACTCCGAAACCTTGCCACAAGGTTGTTTCGACTATACGCCCCGCCGTGCGCTGAATCCCAAACAGACATATTTTAATATTCGATGTAGGTGTGCGAAACGCCTAGGTACGTTGCTATATATTTTTAAAAGAGACACTTTGAATAAGGTATTTTGAATAATAAATACCTCATTACCTACTATGAGTGTAATTTTATGAAGATTTAAGGCAGATTTCTGTGTTACGTAATTTAGATTAGTGCATACATGTACTGTTTATTGTGGCACTGTGTAATTAAACAGTTTCTATTTTTAAAAACATAGTTCATGATTTTTAAAGACTAAGTTGTGTTTTGGTATATTTTTTCGTTTTATCCGTTTGTTCAACATCTGGTTTAAATCTTTTTATGTAATTTCAATCATGACGAACTGTTCCATAAAGCACTGCACTTGTATATTTATATCAACTTCAACATTAGTGTATTTATTTGGTACCCTTGTTATCCCTGCTCATGAATCATTACTAAGATATTTTTATTCAGTAAACATCTTTTTACATAATTGAGTAAAGTTAAATTTATAGCGGTGCGTGATGCGTGCCTCGACTCATCCTAAACGTGAAATTATTTTGCAAAGTTCGATGACCAAACTCAAAACACAAAGTACAAATTCCTAAATGCACAACAAAAACTTACATTTTAAAATCGTTTTTATTTATATCATCCTAAGACTTTGTTGTAGCGTAATGTTGCCATATCTTGTTCATATTGCCTCATTCGGTGCTCGTTCGTTTTCACTGAAGGTGGGACAACCGGTTAGACGGCGCAAGCGCCACTCTACTCTGCCAAATGAAACAAGGGTTGCCATTTCATTATTTGAAAAAAGGTCAAATAATACCTAAAGGCTACTTTTTACATAACAAAATCCTTGAAAGAAATTTGAAATTAAAATTTGAATTAAAAGTAAATTTTATAAAGGTGGATAATATTTTAAATAATCAAAGAATAAATGTAGCCAAATATTTGATACTACAATAACTAAATCATACATAACCACACGACGAGAAATAGATATGTTAGCAGGATTTGAACATACAACCTCAAGATTGCGAAATGGAACCTTTTAGCCACTTGACCACCACGACTTTAATTCAATTAACATTCTGAAAAACAAGCATGTTATTTTTGAAGACTATGAAGTATAGGTAAAATGAAGAGGCACTGGCAGCCCTGAATGCACCGCGGTAAGGGGTGGACAGACCTGTGACTCGCTTTGCGTTTGCGCATCTTATTCGCGAGTCACCGCACGAGCCTCGGTACGCCGCGCACGTTCGAAGAGTACTTGGTCGGGTTTTCCCACTGCACAGGTCATACTTTGGCTCAGTTATCTAGAAAGTCGTTTTCGAGGGCTGGAGATAAATTCATGACCACATTCTAATCACGTCTATAATAACAAATAATGTGAGACCAGATCTTGGTCACATTCTGTCTGGTCTGTTTACAACGGCAAATAGTATTTTACTATCTTGCAAATTGATACTATTGACACATAAATCATTTATAAGTACATAAGTACATTCCACATAAAATAAATATATTTTCAACAAATAAATTAGAGCCTTACGCTCATATTAGAGGCTACAACAGAGGCCCAACGTGAAGGTAAAAATTAAAATGTATTATTTTTCCGACGTTTGGAAAATTAAATAAATTTCTAGTCAATTTATGTTTTAACAAATATGTAGGTATGTTTCGAATTATTTTGATGCTTGTAAATATATTTTTGTCTTATATGATTGGGCCTGAGTAATATTGTCATATTATAATTAAAAAGATATTTAAAATATCTCTATCAAAAACTCAGTTCACTTATCATGTTTTAATTACAAGAAATGCCGATATCTTTGTAACCTTTAGAAAATAAACAGTAGTTACCATATTAGTTCGTAATTATATGCAAACAAATCTTTATCTGTCTGGTTACAAAACTGGTTTTAATTTCTGAGTAAATTCGACAAACAAACTAAATCCCTCATGTCATTGTTATCGTTGTCTCCTTCATTTTAGATCGATATTAAAGAGAGAAGGATAACATATGAGACTGCTATAAGCAGTTCTGTTAGGTGCTAGACGCCCAGCTTTCGTTCCTCACGTCGGGCAGCCAGCTGTCATCGGTTGCTATTTGTTCAAGCAAAACAGAGATATAAATTTAGGGCAGTGATATTTTGCTAGAAAACGAAGGTTGGTGGGACGTGCCGTTGATAACAAACAAAGTCACCATTTCAGATAGGGCACAAGTTTATAATCTTGGCGAAAAGTTGTTTGAATACACCTTAAGGCCAGGTAGTTCTGTCAAATTAGGCATTTAACGCTGTCTTGTTCTCGCGACCGTCACCGACCGCGGAATCGGTGCCACAGTGCAGAAATAACATTAAAATATTGGACTATGTAATTTAAACTCATTTTTTGTTCAAGATTTGTTTATACTAGTGATAACAATTTTGTGAATTGTGAAGTGATAAGAGTTTTTTTGACATATAAACGAAGAAATATTAAATTTATCTGTACTCGTAGATATACAAAAGTCAACCTTTTCTTTTTGGTCACACTATAAGTTGAGAACGGCTTTTCCAATTCCATGCATCTTTTTAAAATGTTTCCTAATAATTCACAACTTCGTCAAAAATATAAAAAAGTGTGCTGATACGTAATGAAAGGCTAGTAAATATAGAAGGTTTTTTGGTCAACTTTGCACTAAATTTCTAATCCAATTTTTTTCTATGAGGTAAAGATCACTTACTGAGCATAAAATTACAAAATGCTCACAGATCCAGGTAGAGCTTCAAACGCCAATTGAAAAAAACTGTTTTAGCCGATATTTTGGAAACTATATATTTTGACAATAATTGTAGAAAATAAAATTTTGCATCTTTTGTTGCTAGCAAACTTTTTTTGTAAAACTTACCGTTTACGATTTATAACCCATTTAATGATACGATTGCGATGATGCCGATAATAGTGGATGAAAATGATGTGGTCTACGATGGAACTTGTTTCTCTAATAGAAACAAGCACAGTGTACCTCGTAACCCCAAGGTTCGAACCTTCGACAAAACCCACTCTGGCAATGCGTTTCACAGCTTAGTTGTCCTTATTATAAAAGTGGAGACCAAACTCTTCGTTCAACTCTTCAATCATGATGATGAACGGTGTTGTTTATTCGAGCAACGAGCAATGAGATAGAATAACTTTAATTTAAAAACCCCGACTACAAAAAATCTACACGTAAAAAATATTACCTACTATCTAAGGACACTTTGGCGAGTCAGACTAGTCTTAGAATATCTTAGTTACCAAAATCCATCCAGCCGTTTGGAAGATATGTGGAAATAAAAGTTTTACAAACATAAAAGATACGCGCGAAAAACATAACCCTTCTTCCATTCCGGTAAAAAGGGACATGTTTATGCTACTGGGAACAGAATTCACATCTTATTATTTTTACATTGTTATCATCAAATTTGATATAATAAATTGTAATCGGTAAGTTATAATAATAGGCTTATAAAGCCTATTAATATTATACTTTTCAGAATATCGGCCAAAAACGTTTTTCGAGCTGGCGCTTGAAGCTCCACCTGGATTTGTTATTATTTTGTGATTTTATGCTCAGGAAATGATTCTAAACCTTATATAAAAATACGAATCGGAAATTTAGTGCACAGTTAAATTCTACGAGTAATTTTACTGCCTAAAAGGCTTCTTGTCAAATTTGGTCGAGTGTCTAAATTTCTATGAACAATATTAACATTTTCATACAAAAAAAAAGAAAAAACATTAAAATTTGGTGGTGTCACAAACTTGGAAAAGCAATAAAAAATAAAAATTCCAACAAAACCATACGTGTACACTCCGCGAGGCATAAGCTGAGCTTTGCATTTGTGTGAGTGTACATGGATAGTGTAGGTGTGACAACCGGCCTTAAAGGCGCGGCGCCATTCTGTCTCGCCGCGCTCCTGCCTGATTGGTGATCACTCACACTAATGCAAAGCTCAGCCTATACCTCGCGGACAAAATTTCAAGCTCCTGCCTGATTGGTGATCACTCACACTAATGCAAAGCTCAGCTTATACCTCGCGGAGTGTATCTATGGAATGGTGTTCAAAATAGTATTGAAGTTTCTAACATTTTTTTTCTAAACTGAATAGTTTGCGCGAAAGTCTCTTCCAAAGTGGTAACATCTGTATGTAAGGACTTTTCTTCCAAGTAGGTACTAAGTACCTTACTACCAAAGAATTTACCTAAATGGCATATAAATGCAAGTTAGGTATCATTTATCTAACTTGCATTTATATTAGGGGATTTACGCAGGGATTTCTCCCTCTCATTATTTCCTTATCCCGATCTCTGATTTGACGGACGAATATTTTACCGATACTTATCTATTTTCCATTGCATCCGCATTGATTTTTTACTGATGTGTTATCGACGTCAGTTTTTGAGACTCCCTTTTGGTCTACAACATAAAGTAAACAGCGTACTAATTAGTATCAGTGTCTATTTGCTATTCCAATGAAATTGGTAACAAAAATCAAGATCATCGCGTTCTGCATTAGTAATACCTACTGATATTGTTATGCTGTGGCACTATGATCGTAATATTTAAGATTTATTGGTTGTCAAAATAGCAAAATCAAGCGCAGGTCCGTCGTCCGTGAGCGCCGAAACGCGACTGATCGGGCCTGCCGGACGGCGCGCTATATATATGGTAGATATTAAAACATAGTGAATAACTGATACTTTTATCAAGTCAAACTCTGCGAATGCATCTATAACTTTTAGTGGCTTTCGTTGAGTACAAAATTTAGTAAAAAATTAATTAGTTTGGTCATAAACTTGTAAAAACTTTTGAAAAGGGGTAACTTTGGGATTTTTTTTCTATCAAGTAAAATTCATTAAATCGTGTTATTGACTGCGAATTGCACTAGATTAAATCCTTAACTAATACATATATTTTTTTCAGAGTTTAATATACTATTTTAAAGGTCTTAAAGTTGTTTTAAAAATTCAAAATTACGGCCCACACGCCCTTAACGTATGTAACCGCTCTAGATACTTTACAATATTTTCACGCATGACATTACTTAATAATACTAAATCTGTAATACTAGGCATGATTGTAAAACAAAGTAATGATTCTAATATAACAATTAAAAAAATGTGAATTAGCACATTTTTTTACAGATCTTATTTGCTTTTAAAATCGTAAAAATAAATAATTACATAATTATTACAATTACACATACACTATCACAATTATTTCATATTCATAAAATATATAAAAACCTAAGTTAAGATTCATATGTTGTAAATGCGTGTTTAAATTACTTAGATAATAATATAACATCGTTACTCAACGACAATATTGATTGATTACAACAAATGTACGAGCGTAACATTTTCATTGTTTGGACTAGAATAAATAATCAATAAGTTTCTTTTATCGCCAACAAAACTCACAACGCAGAATAGCGCTTGCGCTGTTTACACCAGTTTTTTTTATCTAAGTGTCTTCAGACAAAAAGTGAATCTATCGAGGAGAAATCTTTGCTTGAAGACGCTTTAAGACGCGCTACATGTATTTTTTTGCCATTATTTTTCTAATGCGTTATTGGAATTGGAAATCTAGTTTTCCAGTTCCAATAATGCATTACGCCTTATTTGCAGGGCGTTGCAATTTTAATTTGTGTGGGTTTGATGCAAAGTTTATCACCAATCAAACACACATAGGTACACATCTATTTTGATAAATCTCAACTCGACAAAGACAGTTAAAATCGATCTTAAGCTTATCAATAAGAAAAAGTTTAGTATGTACCAAGTTGTGACCAGTGCACATAATTATGCACTGTGTAATGTAAGTTTGTATTGATAATATTAAACTAGCGGGTCTGTCCCGTTGTGGCCCGTCCTCCTTTGCCCATCTGTCAAAAGCGCATATTTGACCGGCAGACAATCCGTTACCACAATAAGGCTGAAGCACGCCAATCCGGTTACAGGCCCTGTTCATTGCGCGTTATGTGGGCTAGTGATGAATGACATTCTCCAAAACAAGTCAAGCTGTATAAGTTTCTACTGTAGTCTTTCTTTATCTACATAGAAATTCCAGTAGTATGTACATAAGTAGTCCAGGGTGATATTACCTAATACGCTATTATTTTTACAAACTTTGTAGATTAATTATTAAACATACTATACCTAGAAACTTATCATTGGCAACCTTATCGGATGCATACTCGCAGATATCAACTTTTTAATTACGTAGTATTTTGTTAGAAAGTCCATATCGTAATTATTTACGAAATAACAATGGCCAACAAATTACACACAAAACTATAGACGTACAAAAAAGCTCTGCGAAATCATACAAAAAAAATAGATTAGATTGATTTAAGTGTAAATAGTTTTATTACAAGATTAATCAAATAGAATTCGTTTTAGAAATGGACAATTACTGAGTTTGTAGTGAGTCATGACGGCACTGGCCTCGGTTATAAAGTAATTTTGATGAATTAAGACTGTCATAGCTGCTAGCCTTAAAGTGCATCTACTCTAAATGTTGCTTTTGGTGCCCCGATCACGTAAGGTACTAGCTAAGGTCTTAAACCTTATAAAATAAATATTACGAATTAATTACATATGTACGTATTTGAAGAATTACTCCGTATGCCATATTTTTTATAAAGGAACTGGACTTCTCACAATAGCCTCACTGCCATGGACGTATAACAAAGTTGGACGTAGTTTCGCTAAAACAAAAACTGTGTCCATCGAATCGGCCACATAATATGCACGTGTGCGCTATCACATACAGGCTGACACGCACCCATCAGTGGGTCATTACACGCGCTACTTGTGTATATGTGTGCGTGTCAGTGACAACCTGACAACGCACACGTGCAAATGTGGCCGACTCTAGTGACACAGTTTTTGTTTTAGCGGGACTACGTCCGAATTTTTTATACGTCATGCCTCACTACCAACCGTTTTTTCGGCTAGTGCAGACTGCGCAAGGTTCTATTAACCTAATCTTACTGCCTGTACTTATGCATATAGATGTTCACTATCTTATACAAAACCCATGCGTTTGTTTTAGGTGCAGCTTGTTATCTCAAATGTCATTAAACATATTTTTTTTCCAAGGAAATACATTGTACTGTCTCAGTTATGTTAAGTACTGTTTGTATTAGACAACACTGATTTTAACTTGTTGTGGCGTTTTTTTCAATAACGACAGATAGATGGACAAAACAGAAATATGACTGGTACGAGCTGATATTTTGGGAAAATTATACACTGACATGATCTCAGGCATCTATGTCAGGCGATTTTAACAGTAACTGTAGAAACTTTAAGGTCTATTTGCAGTCAGCAGTATACAAACTGAAACAAATGCGGTTGATTCGTCCACAACGTGTAAAACAATTAAAGTGGCTCCGAACAGTGGATTGGCTAAGTGCAGTGCAATCTTATCCTTTTCTTACAATGGCAGAATTTTATAGTAGGTATGATCATCATCTGAATTCCATAGTACAAGCTTTACTTAGCTTAGCTAAATGACGCTGTGTAAACAATGAATAAAACATATTAATAATTGTTGTTAATAAAAATAAAATCCAACAAAATCTTAGTTTGTTTGTTAAAAATATATTATTTTCTATTTAAGTAGGTAAAAATATATTTAAACGACTTCTTTATTTCGTAAGTTATGAGTAAGTTGGTCAATACTTGCAGTTGTCGCTTGTTTAAATCGGGTCAATAACATAACACTGCCTCCAAAGCAGAACAGCAAAAGGAAATGATAGTTTTATTGTTACAAGGATCAATGAGTAATTATATCATTCTTGGGATCAGTACCACGAACTCTTACTGCGATCATTTCTGATTGGATTTACGCAACATTTTGTACAGCGCGAAATCATCAATCAAACGCTAAAAACCGTAGTCAACCAGAACAAAATCAATTTTTATTAATTTTCTACAAATACATTGTATGTGAAAGCGCTGATTTTAGTAATTTTTAATTGATAATATATATGGCATTAACATGTACTGTCTAAAAAAACAATCGAAAGCAAACCATTGAAATAAGATTGTAACGATCTTTAGTTCAATTAATTGAGGCATAACTTCGTGACTCAACAAAACTATATATTACAAAACAAAGTAAAACACATATACGAACTACAGAAACCCTATGATGATAACCTGTTTTTAGCTACAAAGAAAAGCATGCAGTTGAACATAAAATTCCTTCATTTTTCAATCTCAAAAACTTGTATTACTCAATTGACTCATCAGGTACATGTCCTGGTCGTTTCTTCACTTTATACAAAAAAAATATCAGTCAAAAATTTTTCGTCAATGGTGCATTTTCAGGATGCAGATATACCTGTCAAAGATAGTTTTTAGTTTCACTACAGTTGGCGCCAAAGTTTTATTTTATTGGAGAAATTTTACAAAATTTTGACGCTATTATGGTGAAATTGAGAACTGTCATTGAAAGGTCTATTTGCGTTTTGAAAACATCTCATTAAAATGATCGCCGCCGTAGTCCGTGGTAGGAGACGGGTCTCGTCGGCGCCACAAGTGCCCGAGAACGGTATTTTAAACGAGTACGCGACACTGAGATGGATGTGCGACAACTAACCAATGATCGAAAGACCACTTTCGAGATACGAAAATATCCTGTTCGCCCATAAACGCTCCACTTAACCAGCTACAGTTCTTTAAAGATGATTCTTGCAACGTCTCGGACGTTATATACTTGTGACTTTTTAATGATTTAACACCAAGTTGTCATATTAACGGATTTAGTGCATATTTGTCACTAAGAAATTGTTGATACCGTCAGATTAGATTATAAACTAACCTACCATACCTAGTTCTTTCTTTGTGATCTGTCAATTGTAAGTCTCCGTAGAACAAAATAAAAGCAACCAATTGCGAGTCGGATTCGCCTATGAATGATCGATGGTCGATGTTTTAATGATAGTGTATTTATGACGTATTAAAAAGAAATACTTACTATCGAGTTCAAACCAGTTTTCGTTGGAAGTTTGCATGGTAATGTACATAATTATTTTTTTAGTTTTATCATTATCTTACTTTAGAGGTATAAATTACCGATTTTAGAAGTGCAGATCCTGGATCTCGAAACGATCTTGGAGACTTGAACTCTCGTCTCCAGTCCAGTAAGTATCCAGTAGTCACGTATATTACCTTTACAGATCATGAAACGTGGAGTGAAGACCGTGAAACTGTAAACTTAGTTCGGAACGCCTGAGTACTCAATGGCGGGACGACACAATTACCTAACGCCAATGGTCATCCAATAACATTCACGATAAACGATCTTTATTATTAGACGAGTGATCTGCAAACAATGGGCAGTAACCGTAGCCACTTTTGAATAGACCTTTTCGAAGTTTCGCGAACTTGTCAACCCAAGGTTGGTCTGCTATCATAACCATATTGTTCGTTTGGCTACTGTACGTTTCACTGACCGATCTTGCAATAGGAGAGGTCATGTAGCAACAGTGCTACCGACTGTCGCTGGTAGACAGAGGCGATGAGCGCGACTAACCGTTCATGTATAGAAAACTGTAAGCATTCATATATTGTGGCTTTAATTTGTCAGTTTTACTGATGTTCTATTGCAGCGAACACAAACGTGTTTCTACCACTAGGAAAATATTGACGCCAAAATTGAAAGTAGAGAAAATGAGTGAACAATAATTTTATCGTTTCGAAAACAACTAGAATGAATCAACATCTACGCGATAGATGACTAGATAATGTAACATATATATTATTGGTAGAATATTTTTTATCGTAAACATATCATAAATGGATAAAAATATTTACCTACCTGGCTCGACAGTGAAGGTCAAAAGTTTGTTTTAATAATTTTCCTAACTGACGTTTATTCATGTTTTTTTGATACAATTACCAAATCTTAAATTTATCAAACATTTGAAAAAAAAGTTTTTTTTTTCAATTGAATCACTTACAAAATTGTTGACAATAGAAAAAACTGACAGCACGCGTCATCGCTCACATTTATAACGCATTCGAGTTGTAATTCGGCATGTCTTCCTCTAATCTATTCGAAATCGATTCGATACGAATCGATTTTTAATTATTCACCAGTCGTGCCATGATATAGCAGATACACTGTTTATATTGGTTATTTGTAATGTTGTATCTCTGCATTCTGGTTGTATTGCACTGAAATATCTATACTAATATTATAAAGCTGAAGAGTTTGTTTGTTTGTTTGAACGCTAGGGTCTCGGGAAGTACTGGTTCGAATTGAAAGATTATTTTTCTATTGGATAGTCCATTTATCGGGGAAGGCTATATGCTATAGAACATAACGCTGAAGCGGAGCATGAATCAAGAATGTAACAAAATCGGAAAAAATATTCCTTTTTTGAGAGTTTTCGTACGTTTCGTGTTTTGACATGACACATGACAGCATGTGTCTAAGATTGCGTCATTAAATATAAACCTTTGCTAATTAAATTTGTTTCTAAATCTGAGTTGGTATGCCCAATTTCCGACAGATGGCGTAGCAGGTATCTGAAGAGGTGTTTTGTTTGAAAGCGATATTCTCAAGAATTACTGAACCGATTTCAGTCATTCTTTCACCGTTGTATATGTATGGGATCCTGAAGAGTGCTATATAATGTACCACGGGCGAAGCCGGGGCGGACATCTAGTATATAATAAATTTCAGTGCAATATATTATTTAATAATAAATCCTACTAATAGTACGAGTATTACTGAAAAAGTTTGGATGTTTTTTTTATTTCAAAGACGTTGGAACGTTTGACCGGATTGGGTTGAAATTCGGTGCACAGAATATAGTAGTCTGGCATAGCACATAGGCTACTTTTTAGTGAAAAGAATGGGAACGGGAACTACAGTTACAACCGCAGGGCGCTGCTAGTATTGCATAATATTTGTTTTTTTTTTTTTTTATGAATGGCTCTTTGTGGATTAGCCTCACAATTCCGCCAAAGACACGTTAAATGATAGGCCGTCAATAATATATGGTTGTTCACCACCAATATTTAAAAAAAAACTACTACCGACATGTGCGGGTTGACAGGTGAGACATGTTCTCGAAAGATACCTTTAAAACAGACTTTCCTTCTTTACAGCCAATGGAGACGACAACTTGGAAAAATTATCCGAACCTAAGATCTGATACAATTATGATATTGAAGACATTATCACTAGTAGCTCATCATAGCTTTCACAAGAAATTCATAACCACCTCGTTACAAAATATGTTTGAGTAAAATTTATTATATGGTTAAAAACTAAGGAGGAAATTTAATTAAATTTTAGTACAAATGTATTATTTACGTGTAGGAAGACCGTGACACGTTACCTTTGTATCAAAGGGTATTAAATATATGACGAAAATGTTGTCGCGTAAAAGGCTTGTCATTATCAATATTTATCTAAAATTTCATTTACGTAATTGTACAATCTGAGAAAAGTGTTACACGTTAACAAGATTTGTTCAAGTGTTCGGTAATGCTTGTGTTTCGTATATATTGTGTTATCACATATTTTGCAAGTTTAAACGGGCTGCTGATGTAAATGTAGAATATCATCATCATAATTAGCTGAGCTTAAGGTACCTTTTTTACGTGGAGGAAATGTAATAAACCTTCCGTCTAGAGGACGTCTCCTTTAGACGGAAGGGTATGCGTCAGGATATGTCAGACTCGACCCCAAGGACGGGCATGGTACCGGCTAGAATATCCACGATGTTCCCCCTCCCTTTGATGCTTATGGCGGGAACGCGGCACCACTCTCGCATTCCTCCAAGAAACCACCAGCAGAAAGCTTGCATGGCAGCACGAACGGCAACAACAATCCGTGGTGTCGAGCTCAACATACCCCGCCATGTTCCTGCATGGCGAACTTGTGTAAACGCATTGCCCCCACCTTACAAAAAAAGAAGTGTGGCACTCGGGGACTGCCGCGGTAAAGCTATTGCATGTTGCATGCATTTTTATCAACAAAAGCAATAGGGATGTTAACAATTTTTCGGAATTGCTTTTATTTTGAAGAGTGACATATTTGTTTACCATAAAAAATATCACGGGAGATCCGTTAAGTTGGCAACACTGCTAAGAGCATTTAGTCTGTAAAGCTAATACAAATAAGATTCAAAGTCGAATGATCGAGTGGGGAGGACGGCGTTACGGTCTTCCATCCCTCTTTCTTGTGAACATAAGAAAGAGATGCACGTTCACTAAAATTCGGTCCCCAGGCCCGCGATAAAAGCTATGCCATAGCTTAAAAAAAGACTAGGTACCTTATAATGTACTCGTATATATTACCTACTAGCAGTGCTCCACGGTTTCACCTGAGTTGTATACGTTGCCGCTATTTTCCCTAATGAATAGCAACCTATGTGTTATTCGAAACTATAATTATAAAACATCCCTACTGTCGCATTTATAATATTGGTGGGGTATATTTACTGTAGCTTTGATGTTACGTGTAATTTTTTTAACATATTTTTAAGTATCGACTCCGAAAATATAAAATCGTACATATATATACCAAAATAATATATGATTCATGCACATACGTACGTATCGTAATTAGGTATGCGGGTAATGACATGTAAAAACATGTTCAATTCAATTTTGTGAATGTGAATAGTAATACACAATTTATATGAGTCATGAGGCATTTATTTCAGTAGTTATTACTTATTAATCTTACTGAGAAGGAAATTTACTTTTTGTAAATCATTTAATACCTATGTTTATTAGAGCAACAGAATAAATATGCCTCAAGATTAACTATAAAATTAAAAACTAAAGGCTTGGATTGTTCCAACGATTATTTAAAGTTAAGCAGGAATCATCGAATTTAAAAGAATTATTTGAATAGACAAGGTATAAACCTGTATTTTTTTAGTGTAGTCAAATAATAGTCATACTGGTTGGCGGTTTACCTTTGTGTCGTCAAATAAACTCAAAAACAAAGTTGAGCGTAACTTAAAAGTGCGACGATTTTCATTAATTTAACTCATGTACGTATAATTAATTATTCTAGTGAAAGTAATTTTAGATTTGCGTTATAATTTGCGATATAGAAAATGAATATTAATTTGCTATCAGTCGATCATTTTAGTGCGCCATAAACAGGTTCGTATGCGCACGCGCACTCGACTCGTTAACTGCCCGAGGCGATAACGGGAAAATCTATGCAAAAACCTTTATTTTTTATCTACTCTTGCAACTAACGGCATCGGTATTTGCTGCAGTTATCGAATGTATTCAGTCTTGAATATTCATTTTATGGTATTTTGGCAGATACGGGCGCTATTTTTAGAACATGGTCCAAATTGGTCGCGTAATGATAGATAATTTGTTTGATGGCTTGAATAACTTCAGTAGTATCATTACGTTCGTTGTCACTTGTGATAATGATCGTGGTACATTTCAGTGGCTGAATCATAGCGTTAATTATATTGCAAATGTCACAGAAGCGGGATATATGGAGTGGTGTTAGGTGCAGCATAAGCAGCCCATAAATGTTCCCACTGCTGGGACTCGGGGCCTTCTCCCGCAAGGAGAGAGTTAAGGCCAAAATCCACCAAGCTGGCCAAGTGCGGCTTGGTTGATGACACATGATCTCGAAAGACTCTAGGTACATGTCGGTTTCCTCGCGATGTTTTCATGCACCGTTTTTTAGTTAGCGGCATTACGCACATGACTTCGAAAAGACAGTGGTGCGCGTGGTGGGATCCGAACCCGGGGGCTCCGGATCGGCTGTCGCCGTTCTCCCGACTAGACCAGCCGTAACTTTGTGTTAGGTGAAATAGCGTTAATTACGGCTTGTCATATAATGATCATACTTAGGTGTTATAACATCGCCGGATTAGAAAAACCTGACTTAATTATTTCGTCTCTTTGACTTCGTTTGCCATCAAGCATGTCGTAAATTTCCATATTGGTTTCATTTTACTTTAAAAATCTACAGCATTTAAGTTCACGTGAGCTTTGAGCTTAGAATACAACGTTTTGCTTCTTTCACTTCAAATAATACCAAATAGAGCTAAACGTCGTTCGCTAGAGGTAGGTTTGATTCTTCGATTCATATTTGTGTAATGAATGTTTATTCTGGGATACCAAAAGTGTATATATTAAAATAGTGTGAATATTGTAATATGAGTCTTGAGTCAACGTAGACCAATCGTCAAAAAAAAACATTTTCTGTCTGGCTTCGCTTAGGTGTTGTATAAAATGACCCTGTGTTGTTGGTAAAAAACATGTTTTACAACAGAATAAACAAGAATTTACGCTAAAGTATTAGTGAACGACAGAAAATATATCCTGATTTAATAGACACTCCTGAAGTGATGTTTGAAACTGATTTGTGTATTTTTATGTACGGCGAGTTTGAAATTCGTCACGCAGCGAAACGTAACTAGCGTAGAATGGCGTCAGAAATTGACGCGAGTGGGGACACTATACACTCCATAATACAGGTACACGTACAAGCTGTTTGTGCAGCTTGCCAAACAATGTACGTTTGTCACTTGTTTTGCACGTTACGCAGTGTTGCCAACCTTAGGAAACTAAACATTTGTAAATCAGCGTTAAAATTAAAGTTGTTTTCGGTATTGCCATTGATTCAATTGTAACGTCGGCGTCGGATTAAAACTACCAAAAATTTCAATCGTTGCCGTTTATGAAGCTGCTACTAAACGGAAATTGGCAGAGATGTGCCTATAATAATAAATAATAAATTGCATTAATTTATCACTCATAAGTACATGTTATTCGCACAACTCTTCATTATTGCTTATGTAACTCATTTTTGCAATTTGTGCATAGGTAACGGTGTTGCAGGGATGTGATTTATCAAGTTACCATTGGTAAAATGACATACAATAAAGACCTAACATTAAAAAAAATCACAATTAGATTAATTCTTGTGTAAATTATAGTGAATTACTGTATAAATTGCAACCTTCACGTCAAAACGCGATAAAGCAGAAAACGAGGACGTCGGTGTAATACTCGTAACGTACATCTACCGTAAAACAGTAGAGTTGGTAACACTAACGCTGTGACAATGGAGCTGCGGTACATTACAACCAGAATATTTCAATGAACCTGAGAGAAGTGTAATGGATTTCCATTTCATGTAAAATGATATTAATTAGTAAATGGATCAAAGGGAGAAATTAGACGGAAAGGGACGTATTTTGTGGATTAAAAGCACATGGGCGTGGTCACCCTAACTACAAAATCCCTGTTTAGTGCTTCATTGTCTAAAGTAAGGATGGCCATTATACCTTACCTCAGGAAGGAAATGACAAGAAAGTATAGGTGTTGCGCACTTCTGATAAGGGTATTTATTCCGATTTAAGTTTCAATCGCATTAAGCGGGTTAATTCATAACCTTATTACATTTAAGGTTAGGTTAGTTACTAATTTCCTTTGAACGCTACCTCATCTGATGTTAAGCGACGATGCTATATGATCAAGTGTACTTACCTAAAAGAAACGCACTCGCTCTCAATTTAAAGACATTTGCAATAAAAGCTTCATAAGGCCAGCACCACCAATTCCGTAAAAGTACATACATAATTGAGGAAAAGTTCAGTAGTGCCTATTACGCAAGTGGAATCAATGAACTGCTTCGTTTTATAATGAAATGGTGTCGCTTTTATCGAGCTACAAAAGTCCTATACAAAATTATGCTAATTTATGAATCATAATACTATTTTTAAGAAAAGTTATTACTACAACAATATCTAATGAGTTAGACCCTATAAAAAATATATGTTTTTTATGTGACGTGGCTATTTTCGTTTACTTGGTTCTATGTTCTATAACAAAATAAGGAAGTCTGTCATTATCTGCCTTTGTAACTGGCTTCTTTGATAATGACTAGTGCAAATAACAGCAGAGCTGTGAATGAAAGGAAAAGTGTGATGATCTGATCACAATCAGCGCTATCCTTGTACTTATATCTTATCCTTTTAACATTACGGAAAATCAAAAGGAAAAATTACAAAATATTTTAATGAGTGTACTCGTAGCTAGTCAATGTTACAGTGAAGGGAAAACGAAATGTATTTGCCTAGTAGATGACTTAAAAATTAGATTTAAATACTCAGATTGATGGCTACTCCACTATAAAAGACTATATATTAGTATATATGCTACTAGTACATAAGTAAGAATAATAGCGTAAGTAAATATTATAATAGACAATAAATATTACTTAAAAAAAAGATAGATAATGGATAGAAGTTTATTGTAAAGCTTTGCTTGTGAATTTCACATTTACTTTCTCCAATCGTTTTACGCGTACGCCGCGACGCCGTCTCCTTTGCCAATATCCACTTGAGAGGCGACAAAGTGTACCACTTGTATATTTAATTTGAGTATAACTGTTTTATATTTGTTTCTTTTTAATAGTATAGAGCAGCCAAAATCAACCTTTTTTTACAGGGACCACAAACACGTTTCAGACATGATGTCAGGGGCCACAAGTAAAAATACGTTTATTGAAACGTAATTCCAAGTTAACGATGTAGTTACTCTATTAATGAAAATAGAAGTTTTAACAAACATGTTTCTCACATTCTCTGATGGGCGTGAAATTTAAAATAATTTACGATAAATTTGTAATTTCGGATGGGACTACAACAAAGAGCTGGGGTATGGAGTGACGACACTAGCAGGACACATGTCTGATGGTAAGCAACATATCTGCCTGTAACAGCACAGTGACAAGCAGCTATTGGAACTTGAAGAGTCTAAATCCTACCTAACACTGCACTACGCTCGCCACCTATAGATTTAAAAATGTTTTATCTCTATTCCCTGTAACTTCACTCGAAACAATGCTGTTCAAATGGAACATCTTAATGATTTCCCGTTACTGCTTGGTGGTAGAATAACTGCCAAAGGTTTCCCCAGGCGGGTTCTGCAAAGAGTCCTACCACTACATATAGTAAAGCAAATATAATATGTATTGTTTTTAAACTTGAACACACGAGACTAACCAAATGAGGGTAGATCGAAATCCCTTCATTTCGCAATGAGACGACCTGCAATTTCTTCAGTCTTCTCGTGACCACGGCGGTTGTAACGCTGCCGAAACTTCGAGGTATATAAACAAGGAGTTCGTGATTAATCCCCGTACCATATAAATATTAAATATAAAAATATATATATATATATGATAAAATTTAGGAGAACATAATACAAGAATAAGGTTGTACTGGACCGCCATCTCGCTTGATAATAAGCGACGGCGACGATACAATCTAGGATGGGGCGGGGCGTGTTTTAGTGGGAAAGCCCAATCAAACAAACGCATTCCACAATCTTGATGTTCTTCTCACAAAAGTAGAGTCAAATCTCTTCGTTCATGTCTTTTTAATTTTTATTATAAAGACATTTAATTTTGAAATAAAAAGTAACAGCATCAAATTCGCACATGCGTATAAGAGCGAAGCCAAAGACAAGCACACAGATACTCGAATCAGCAGACGCACATTCGGATAATAGGTACTCACACTCGTATATCAAAGGCCGAGGATCTTCATCTTGACCTTGCGGCCTCGCGGGCTCAAACAGTTTTAACTGTTTGACTCGCAAAAAATATTCGACAATTAAACTTCACAGAGAACTAACAATCGCACGAACACGAACAGATTCCGATCTCTTGAGATCCGAGTATTGAATTATGTTATTTATATAGGTACATTAATTTAGATACCAAAGCGGCTTAGGCAGTCATGCATAGAATTATTTACAGTGACTTCTTAACAATCCAACTCATAAAAACCGTTATTCTGTGGCGAGACTAATTTTGATGGTATACACGGCCCGTCCAAAAATGTTGATTGGATTTAATCATTGTATAAAATACTCTGACGTTCCTAAGCCCCACCCAAACGAAGAGCTTTGTTTTTGATTTCGAGTTACTAACGCCTAGGATGTGAAATTACAGATACAATTAAATACTATTTTGGTGTCTTCTAATCGGGATTCGGTAAACGAACTCCTTCCGTAGACTGCTGGTTAATTGAAATTATCCCAAATGGCGGAATCAGGGGAAAAAGAAACCAACCGTAAGCCTACGAGTAAAAAAAATACGTCAAACCACTACAGTCCCATACAGGGGAAAGGCCTACCAACCCTTCTTCCATTCTACTTTATACTGAATTTTTGTAATGTGACATTCTTGGTTCGTGTCGACAACATCGACCTCGCTACCTTTTCAGGCCTAACTGGGGTCGGGTATTCTGTGAAATCCAGAGAGTACAGACCTTTGAAGAGAATGCATAAAACAGATGAATCAAACTCAGGGTATTGTTTTAGTTTTGTTATAACTCTATAATAAAAAGTTTCATTATGAAAAACACGCAATCTTTTTAACCGACTTCAAAAAAGGAGGTTTCTCAATTCGACCGTATATATGTTTTTTTATGTGTGTTTGCGGATAACTTCGTCGTTTATGAACCGATTTTGATGATTCTTTTTTTTAACCCCCGACCAAAAAAAGGGGTGTTATAAGTTTGACGTCGATGTCTGTCTGTCTGTCTGTCTGTCTGTCTGTGTGTGTGTCTGTCTGTGGCACCGTAGAGCTCAAACGGATGGTCCGATTTCAATGCGGTTTTTTTTATTTGAAGGTTGATATCCGTGCGGATGTTCTTAGCTATGTTTGGTTTATATCGATTCAAGATGGCCGCCTCCACAAAATGGCGGACAAAATATTTCTTCACAACCTACCTCAATATGGGTATCAAATGAAAGGACTTGACTAGTAAAATACAATTAATAATAACAAATTTCAAATCCAAGATGGCCGCCATCACAAAATGGCGAATTATATTATTTTTTTCACTACTACCACAATATGGGTATCAAATGAAAGGGCTTGATTAGTAGAACACTTTGCACTATGACATATTTGAAATCCAAGATGGCCGCTACCACAAAATGGCGAAATACATTTATTTTTTCACAACTCCCTTAATATGGGTATCAAATGAAAGGGCTTGACTAGTAGAATGTTGTACAGATAACAAATCCGAGGTAGTCGGGGGTTAATCAAAATTTTTAATTTTGTTCTTGTGTTGGAAAGAAAATATTCCAAGGATGGTAGCATGATAAGGATACCAGGATTTGATGATGACATCCTAGAGAAATCGAGGAAAACTTTTTTACTTTATAAGTTTTCCTTTGAAAGTCGGTTCTTTTTTGTTAAAATTATTAACTAAGTACAGAAACGTTGGATAAATCAGAATCTAATTCGAGCTATATACCCTTATGACAGAAGTAATGATAACAGGAAACTTAGTTTATTTATAGACATAAATAACTACAATTTGCAATTACGTGTCCACAGATTTTCCATTCATAAATTATTTGTCACATAAGTAAGGTTTGTTACCAGTTAACGAGGTAACCCTGTGAGTCACTCGTAATAATGAGGTAGATTGTATTACCGTAATAAACTTGTACGGGATGTAAACCATAACCGATTACTGATATTTATATTTCCCTAGCTGCGCCCTGTGGTTTCACCCACACACTTCTATAACTGCTATTTTCCCGTGATAAAAAACCAACGTGTTATATAACTGCTATTTTCCCGTGATAAAAAACCAACGTGTTATATAACTGCTATTTTCCCGTGATAAAAAACCAACGTGTTATATGACTGCTATTTTCCCGTGATAAAAAACCAACGTGTTATATAACTGCTATTTTCCCGTGATAAAAAACCAACGTGTTGTATAACTGCTATTTTCCCGTGATAAAAAACCAACGTGTTATATAACTGCTATTTTCCCGTGATAAAAAACGAACGTGTTATATAACTGCTATTTTGCCGTGATAAAAAACCAACGTGTTATATAACTGCTATTTTCCCGTGATAAAAAACCAACGTGTTATTCCAGACAACAATCTATGTTCCAAATTTCAACTTGATCATTTTAAACGTTCATTCAATCATTCAATCATTTATTTATCAATTTGGTACCTGGGTACACTTTTGAACGTCAAATTATAGAAACATTAAATACACAATGTCAGATAAAAACAACAAAATACAAACAGAACATAACAGTATTAAATTATGGGTAATGTCAAATTAAATAAAATCTGAGAATTCAATCAAAGAAAAAAACAATATACATTTGTCACAATTCATTTAAATTTTCTAATGTCAAGTGTTGCCAGGTCTTTTTGTCCTCTAAAAAATCTTGTATTTTATAGTATGCCTTTTTAGTCAAAACTTTTTTGACTGCCAACTTAAAACGTTTCGACGTGATTGAGTTACAGACAAACACTTTCCCAGCATTTACAATCTTAGTATTGTAGGTACTTGTTTTGTATTGTTGTGTGTGAATAGTCCATCATTGTATTTATTAATGTATTTTTGGATGTAAAAAAGCCATGACAGCTTAATGGAGATTACGTCTGAGTTAATACTCGTAATGTTGAGGTCATGGGCTAGAAATTGGATTTCTCAGTACCTTTCCAAGTACAGATGTAGTTTATTATCACCACTGGTTTCAATGGTGCAGGAATAAATCGTGAGAAACCCGAGATGGTCCAAGAAATATGTTACGAGGACAAGAAAACACTGAGAGGAAAACCGGACGTTCCAGCCATTTCCATTGCTTTTATCAAATGATAGTTACTCACAACTTCAAAATATCATAAATTAAAATACTCTTAAAGTTTATGTAACATATGGCAGCCTTATCGCGAATGACGATCTCTTTCAAACTACTTCAGGGTAGAAAAAAATGTGGACAGTTAGGAAACGGCATGCAAATGGCACAGAAAAGTAATCATCATTCGTATACCTACCTACTACATACTCTGACGGTACAACATGTCCACTTCCTTTTTTCGCCCTCGTAGGTATTAATAACATAGGATAAACAAATATAAACACAAAAGTATACTAAGTGGAAATATATAATAACAAACGTTTGAAATAGAGCAGCTAACCATGCACATGAGCGACTATTTACTATTGTTCGTACCTTGAAATTACGAAAAAATCGATTTATCATGCAAAATCTCACGGAATCGAGATCATGCATGCAACAACTGTACAGAGTTGGTTCTATAACGAAGAAATCAATACACGTGGACCCACAACGAACGGCCCTCTCGGTTTGCTACGCTCTTTCTGCGTACTCTAAATATTATAATGCGTGTAATATAAAATTTAACTTTATATTTTACTAGCTGTACCCTACCACGCTTCACTGTGCCACATTGTGATGCAAAAATTAAATCAAAACAATCCTTGATGCGGATTATATATCATTCTAAAATTTCAGCTCGATCGGTGCAGAACTTTTTGAGTTTTTGATGCGTACACAAACCAACATAACATTTTTATGTATAGAGATTTTACTTCTTATTTGCGCACCCCATATTCTGACGTATCCATATATTATTTTCTAAGGTAGCCTGAGCAATAAGGCCCCCAGCTGTCACACTACTTATCAATTTATTGTTGTATTTTTTTCTCTTTATTTTTATTTTGGTGTGCCTTTAAATACTATCTTTGTAAGTTTGTCGTTATTGCTTTTAGGGTCTGTCCATTAATTCCATTATTAAATTAACCATTTTAAAGATTCTGTGGACACTATTATCATTAGCTAACTATACAATTTGTACCTCTATGTTCGATTAGTACTCGTATATTAAACGGAATTCCCGAATAATTGCAATATATATGTATCTCGAATAATCAAGATAGTTTAAACCAGCAATCTTTAATGCGACCAAGCCCAAATGAAAACCGAGCTTCAATCAACTCTAAGCGATATTTATCAGTCCAGTTAAATGATGCTTTTGTCAGTTTTTGCGCGTGCCCCCGATGCGATCACGCACGCAGTTTGATTGAAGACACTCTTTGTCGATTTATAGTACCGTAACCACACCGTAACACAGGGCAGTGCCACCGTCAGTCGGCAGCGTACAAATCAGGACTGTATTTTTTTTTAATTAAAGAGTGACGAGACGAGCGATACATGTGCCTGATAGTAAGCAACATGCCTGCCACATAACAGCACTGGCACCCAGCTATTGGAACATGAAGACTCCAAATCGTTACCAAGCACTGCACTGCGCTCGCCATCCAGAGATTTAAGATGTTTTATCTCTAAGCTCTGTAATTTCTCTGGGACCATTGCCCTTCAAACCGTAACATAGTAATGTTTGCATAGTACTGTTTGGCGGTAGAATATCTGGCAAAAGTGTGGTACTTCCCCAGGCGGACTCTGCCAACCTAATCCATTCCTACCACTACTAGAGCATTATACTGACGATCATAATTAACCCCCGACCAAAAAAGGGGTGTTATAAGTTTAACGTCGATATCTGTCTGTCTGTGTGTGTGTGTGTGTGTGTCTGTCTGTGGCATCGTAGAGCTCAAACGAATAAGCCGATTTCGATGTGAATTTTTATTATTTCAAAGTTAATATCCGTTTTGTTCTTGTATAGAAAGACTTTTGTTTTGTACGTAGATTAAGTTTTGCTAAGCCTAAGATGGCCCACCGTCCATTATTTACCCAAAAAACTATTGTAAGAAACTGATAACCTTAGAATATCATAATTTTGGCTAAGTTTCAAGTATAAACACGTTTTTTGTTTTAATAACGTTTATAAATTACATGATTAATATCGGGCTGTGTTAAGTACCTATGTTCCTAAAATGCCCAGTTTTAGAGGTTTTTAAAAACTATTATTTTCGATTAGAAATTTAATTAAACTTGTTAATTTGTACGCTAATTTTATTCAAAAATAAATAAGGAATCTTAAGATGTAGTTTGTTTCCTGAAGAAAACCCCGTTTTTATAATTATTTAATAATTCCAAAAATGGGCCTTACAAAGCGCACGTTAGTTAAACAAATACAATATTCCAATACAGCTTCTATAAACTTCTCTACCATCTTAGCTTCATGCTTACCTAGGATTTTTTTTTTCTAACTGATCTATGACTGCTGGCCCGGAGGCCTCTACTGCCTATCTGACTATTGAGTTAGCGCCGGAGGCGCAGGACCCAAAATAACCTAACCTGACATTCTATCATACTTACGAATCTAACCTGTAAGAAAAATCGAACTAAAGAGAAAGAGCTACCTAGCTATCTAACTCATACATACATACCGAATACATAAGCACTCTAGCTGAGCGCTATCAGACCTAGTGCGCCCGTGAACCGCATGTCGCGGAGGGCAGTGACGCGGGTACGGTGACTATCTCACTCACGCGAGGGCGCCTAGACGGCACGGCCTCGGCTCGCGCTGTCACCGGGGACCTTACCTAGGAGAAACCGATTCACTTTTACACATTTTGATCCAGTGATTGGACGAGCAAGACATGCACCTGATGGTCTGACCATAACAGCACAGGTGACACTGTGCAAGCAATTTAAACTTGATGAATCCAAATCGCTACCTATCACTGCACTGCGTTCTCCGCCGTTCAAGATATGCTATTATTAATGTAATAAAATAATTATGAAAAAGCAACAGGAATCACTTCAAGGGAACCCTACAAAAGCAATACATCCTACAATTTAGATGATCTTAATATCATAAGTAGAGTCGAACCTCAGTAATCATTAGAATCGTGAATGAATCGAAATTAAGTCGCCGATTTTTAACTAACTTCAAAACAAAGTAGGTTCTCAATTCGATTGTATGTTTTATTTTTGATTTACGCGATAGCTCCACCAATTATGAATAGATTTTGTGGAGGCGGCCATCTTGAATCTACATTAACCAAACATAGCTAAGAACATCCGCACGGATATATTAACCTTCAAATAAAAAACCGCATCGAAATCGGCCCATCCGTTTGAGCTCTACGGTGCCACAGACAGACACACACACAGACACATGAAAGGACTTGACAAGTAGAATACTATAAACTATAACAAATTTCAAATTCAACATGGCCGCCACCACAAAATGGTGAATTACATTATTTTATTCACTACTACCTCAATATGGGTTATCATAAAGTGTGCAGCATATGCAAACATTACTGTGTTCCGGTTTGAAGGGCAATATTCCCAGAGAAATTACAGGGCTTAGAAATATAGCATCTTAGATCTCTGGGTGACGAGCGCAGTGCAGTGCTAGGTAATAATTTGGACTCTTCATGGTCACTGTGCTGTTATGTGGCAAGTATGTTGCTTACCATCAGGGACATGTCCTGCTCGTCCCATTCTTTATAAAAAAACAAGTGTAAGGGAGCCCCCTTAAACATTTTTTTTTTTTTTGGAATTGTAATTGCATCATCATTTTTTTGTAAGATAATTAGCTAAGTCACAGTTTGGTACTAATAAATATATATTAAATAAATATATATATATTAAATATTAAATTTATTATATATTAAAAATATTTTATTTTTAGTATTTGTTGTTATAGCGGCAATAGAAATACATAATCTGTGAAAATTTCAACTGTCTAGCTATCACCATTATTGATAATATACAGTCTGGTGTAAGACGGACCAGATCACCAGACGGACAACGAAGTCTCAGTAATAGCGTCCCGTTTTTACCTTTTAGGTACGGAACTCTAAAAATGGACCAATAACCTGGCCTGGTATAGCCCTGGGAGTCCTGTCAACATCCAAAATCATAATAATTGCATGTTTTTCTGAGTTCAAAACCGTACACGAAGGTCACCAGTTCACCAAGTACCAAGTCCTGTCATATTTTGCACACTCAACTCCACCATTCTTTTTTATACCACACACAGATTTTTCGTGGGCTGTGACAAATACGGATGAATGGATACGGATACTTGGTCAAATAAGAAGACTTAGTAAAAAATAAACACAGAAAAGTTTTTAAAGTTATTGTTTCAAAAGCAGATTTTTTTGTGTGTTTGAAACTGCGTTTATTTTCGATTTTTGTTTGACTTTTAACATCAGTAACAGTAATGCTTGGAGCAGACACTTTACCACAAGTCAAAATTCTTGAATTTTTGAAAAGAAAAGTAATTCTTGTACTATTTATACTTGGTCATGTTCTAGTTTTTAGATTGTTTTCATTCCTTTTAAAGTATAAATTACACATTAACCACAGTGACATTTATTTGACACTTGGAAAAGTAAAAAATACTCAAACATTAAAAATACAGAACGGTATTGTTAGGTTTTTATCACTCAACACAATGTTAAACTGTAAGAAACGGCAAATGCCCCAATAAATATGAAAACATACTAAATTTTCCGTTTAATTAATTATGTGGGGAATCGGCATAAGTTTCTCCCCGAATTGGGGAATTTTCCTTAAAATTTTGGGGAATTAGCAAATCGGGCGTCGGCAACGCTGCAGGTAACATACATGAAAAAAACACAGGGGTCGAATTGATAACCTCCTCCATTTTTTGGAAGTCGGTTAAAAAGATGACAGAGTTTTTTTTGGTTTTTCCAGCTTCACATTCCATCTCTAAATTCCTAATATGAAATGCAGTAAGTATTGACGTACGGACTATGCGGCTTTTTGAAAAAGTGAATAGTTTATTCACTTGTTCAAAAACCCGCTTATTCAGTACGTCAATACTTATTGCGTTTCATATTGGGAATGCAAAGCTGGGATGTAACTCTGATATCTTTTGTAGATCTCGTCTCCTCAACATTTTAAGAAGTCACCACCGCCAGCTATATCGACACTAGCGACATCTAGTCTATTAACCCTCAACTAGAATATGGATCGAGCTTTTCCCGCATCGATTTTTGTACAGTGTGACCTAGGTTAGTAGATTTCTACTTTTCCGGTAAATTTTTGGAGTCTGTCAGCTCATTGTCAGTAGATTTAAAAATGGGTTTCAAAAATACATTTTCATCTCTTGATCTCGTTCTCTATTGTAATTGGGGAAACGGGGATTACCATGTTTTCCTGCAGGTACTTGAAAAACTCCGCGTGATTTTTGCGTTTTTTAACCCCAGACCAAAAAAGGAGTGTTATAAGTTTGACGTCGATATCTGACTGTCTGTCTGTCTGCTGTGTGTCTGTCTGCTGTGTGTCTGTCTGTCTGTGTGTGTGTATGTCTATGGCACCGTAGAACTCAAACGGAGAAGCCGATTTCGATGCGGCTTTTTTATTTGAAAGTTAATACCCGTGCGGATGTACTTAGCTATGATTGGTTAATATCGATTCAAGATGGCCGCCGCCTCCACAAAATGGCGGAGGTAATATTTCTTTACAACCTACTTCAATATGGGTATCAAATGAAAGGGGTTGGCTAGTAGAATACTATATGCTATAAAAAAATCAGCCACCATTATCACCATCACCACCACAAAATGGCGAAAAATATTTTTTTTCACTACTATCTCAATATGGGTATCAAACGAAAGGGCTTGACTAGTAAAATACATTGCACTATGACAAATTTCAAATCCAAGATGGCCGTTTCCACAAAATGGCGTAATACATTTCTTTTTTTACAACTTCCTTAATATGGTTATTAAATGAAAGGGCTTGACTAGTAGAATGTTGTACAGATAACAAATCCGAGGTAGTCGGGTGTTAATGAAAGTTTATAATTTTGTTCTTGTTTTACTTTTCAGATACTATGTTCTAATTACAAAGGACTTTTTTAACTAAGCAACTTGAATTATTAGAAAGGACTTATACTTTATAAGGACTATGAATTATAGCTTCTGCTGCGTTTATACAAAGTGCTACTTTGTTGTGGATAGGAAAATGAGGAAAGCAATAAAATAATTATAAATGTGATTCAAATAGATTATAGAGATTAGTTCTCTGTCAATTTGTTCTGTCTATCAAATCCATGTTAGTTGAATGAAAAGGTGTAATTAGTTTTGCTTGATTACTAAGAAATTAGCACACATTTTAGTTACCTAAATAAATACTGTTATATCTATATAAACGAATACGAATATGAGCCTATGCAATATATGTGCAAGATATGTTGATTTGGATTAAATAAAGTCTGTGTTCAGGGTTGGGTCACGTTTTCACAAGAAAAAACAAATGTATATTAATAAAATGTATTTAAAATATATTAATAGACATTTTTCCATACAACATCATCTAGCCCCATATTAATCAAAGCTTGTACTATACAAGCCAGATACCTGATAATAAAAATAAGGGATTTATATACCACAGTTGTAATGATGGAGTTGCAATATCGATATTTCGATGCAATTTTATGCACGATGTTCTCGGTAACGTGGTGACGAGATGAGCAGTACATGTACCTGACGTAAACAAGTAGCTATTGGAATATGAAGAGTCAAAATCTTTATCTAGCACTGCACTGCGCTTATCACTAAGATAAATATAAAAGATGTTTTGTCTCTATGTCCTGTAATTTCAACGGAAACATTGCACTTCAAACCGGAACACGATGATGTTTTCCCTATACTGCTTGCCGGTAGAATAACTGGCAAAGGCGAACTCTTCTTAGAACCCTAGCATTACGATAACCCGCAATTATTAAAACTAGTATAACGAACAATCGTTAAAACCAATTTATTTAGGTTTACGTCTTTAGTTTTTTCTTCTCTATTTTGTCGTTTAGAGAAATTATAGCTGAACGATGTTTCGCAGTTCAATTAATATTGTGACGTCATCGGGCCTTCCCACAAATACAAAAAGTCTGCTGAAAGATACCTATGTATACCTATCATCGACGAAAGCAGTAATTTTAAAAGTCTGCGAAGTCGCTTGAACACTATGTCGGTATCTTGGGCGTTGTGGAGAGTTGGCGAGCAATCATGTTTAATTTTAGACATTTACACAAACAAACTGCATGCAACTAACATGCATGTTAGTTTATTTATGTTAGTAAGTAACCATAAGCCCACAATGTTAAAATGAAAATAAAATATTATCCATTATTATATTAAATCAATAGGAATTAACAACCATTTTAAATCTTAATCCGCCAATTATATCTTTTAAAGTATGTGTATACAATTATATGTAGTTAGACTCGTGGTTTTATTTATTACTAGCGGTTCACCCCGGCTTCGCCCATGGTACATATAAATCATAGCTTAGAGTATTCAGAGATCACGTCCATAATCGTTGCAGTGGTTCCTAAAATTAGCGCGGTCAAACAAACAAATTAGCAAATACTTATGTACCTTTTGTAATGCCGGGGGGGGGGGGCGAGGGTTATTCTAACCTACAACCATAGAATAGATCTACAACCTCACTTTTGAAATCGAGTGTTTTAGTCACTAGGCCACTAAGGTTTTAATTAATCGTTCTACATCTGTATTGTGAGATAGAGCAAAACATGAGTATAATACTCGTTTGTCCTAATTATATATTATCAGACAAAGAAGAGCCTTTAGGTCAAGGCGAGTAGCCAAAAAGGTAATACAATGTCAGGGCTAGCCACATACTTGTAATCAAAAACCCGAAATTGTATATCCTTCGATGCTACTTTTTAACAATATTAAAATTAGTATTGAAATGAGATTCTGATTTCCTTATTTTATGAATTAGCCTCGCTGCCTTCTTTGGATTGAGTTCTAATACATTTTAGACATTAACCATCTGGTATAACGTACAGTTTAAGCTGTGAACATATTTTTCGTTGAGATTCGATGGTACTGCCCTTACCGCCTAACTGAATTGGCTTTCGCTTTGCTATTCTCTCATTTCAAGCGGAAAGAAAATAGAGCGCAATGTCAAAGATAAGACAGTTCTAGTTAGGCTGTAGAACTTCCAGAGATCAACAGATCTAGATATGCTACTTTAACGTATGTCAGTGACGCAAATTCTCTAGATTTCACCCATGCATGCTCTGTTCGGCTGCTCTGTCGCCGCTACCTTAACATGTCGCGTGAATGGCAAAATGTCAAGTCACATACAACATCATAATGTAGTCCTAAAGCTTCTAACCCATATCAACATCACTTGTCTTATATTACACTGTCGTCGTCCACGATTCAACCCGCGTAGTACCCAATCCCGTTATTTTAGCGGGATAAATAACGCCTGTGTTACTTTTAAAACCTCAAAAAATTTGTCTACAAAGTTTCATGATGATCGGTTAAGTAGTTTTTGGATGAAAGCGTAACAAAATAACTTATTTTCACGTTTTAAACCATAACAAATTTAAATCAGGTTTGACGAGGTAATTAAAAGGTAGTTTGAGGTTTTCTAAGACAGTCGCGTGATACTTCGACACGTGCTGTTAAATGATAACCCAGCTTAACATTCACGTGAATGTTTCAAGCCACAGACTAAGAAACAAATGGTGTCGAGGTAAATTACAATTTAAACACATAATAATAGCTATGTTATCGGTAGTCAATCATCATTGTTAATGTCATGATTTACCGCAACTTTGATTTAGCAAGTCTCTCCGACTTCCTTAACGATATCGAAAAGAGGCGTCGAAATACTTATCAATATCTCTCTTGGACGCTTAATATAAGGAATGTATAGTATATTAATTTTGAAACGTGGAGGTATACTAAACGTTTACGTATTAAATTACTTTTAAATTATAGTTTTTTGTACTGGTAGGCTTCAGACTCTTTACAGAGGCCGCCTGGGCAAGTCCCACATTATTTCCCAGTTATTCTGTTATTTTTGCATTTCTGTATCAGAGTGCAACATATGCGTCATAGGGCAATTTTTTACAAACTTTTAATGTCATATTTATTCAAAAACCTAAAATATAAGTTTCAGATCCTGCAAAAGTTGAAAAGAGGATAAAAATTTAAATTTAAAAAGGGTTCTTTTTAAGCATTAAAAAGTAATCTTTGTACCAAATTTTATTTTAATTTGTTTAGTAAGTTAGGCGTAACAGACAAACAAACAGATATTATACAGTCATACAGAGGTATTTTCACATTTATAATATTATTAAGGAGGTAAGGGTTACATCACTATCTGGTTTCCACAATACAAGCTTAGCTTAGTTTGGGGTTAGATAGTGTTGTTTGATGTCGGCTATTATTTAATTATTTTATTTTTCGCATAATAGCCCCATTTTCTAGAAGGATTATTAAATTCCAAGGTTGTATCCATAGGGAACAACTAGTGATGGAATAATTCAGCGCATATCTGATCACGTCTATTGTTAAGTTGGAACTTAAATATCTTACAAAATTATACAGATTATTGTATGTTATAATGGCCGTTAAATAATATAGCTGATAGCATGATAAATAAACCTCATTTATGTGTGCTGAGTGCAAATCGCCGGAATACATTTAAATAGATATACAGTAGCACTAGTATAATGTAGAATGTACTTGTATTTTTTACCACGGGTGCCAAGAGTACACGGTCAACTTTATAACACCTCTCTTTTTGCGTCGGGTTCTATATTATAAATATTCGATGCTCGGGGGACTATAATTACTCAGAGGAGTTCGAAGGTTCGAAGCTACAAGCTACACACAATTGTGAAAGTGGACTTTCTAGCTACTAGGCCACCATGATGTTTATTATAAACTTCTTTGATTTAATAGATAAAAACTGAAGCCGAAAAATGTACGAGCATAGACGAAAATCTGTTACAATCGCACCTATTGTTTCCTAAAATACTTTTTGGAACTAGAACATACAGAAATAACCAAACCCCGTGTTTATACGTCATAGAATAGATAATGACGCGCAAGCTAACGATTTTTTTCTTTGTAAAAACACAGCATATAAATAAACGTTCGGTCGTTATTTTCACTAAAACATATAATTTAAAACTCATTGTCTTGTGCAAGAAACCTCTCAATTTCATTTTTAGGTAACGTAAAATAAGCTGTTTAAACAAAGTCGATTAACGAGAAATACATGGGGTGTCTCTCGCGAATGTGTTGTTGAGGCAGAAAACAAATAAAAATAGTTTGTTGAATCAGGAGGAATTTGTAGGATTAATTTTGTCAGAATGTTTTTTAAAGTGAACTTTTTTATCCCGCGTTAAGGATTTTTTTTTGACGTGCTAAATATAGCGACGTAGCGTAAGAGCGGCGACGGAGCAGCGCATCGGGATGTGCGCGTTAGACGATATTAGGATGTGTGAAATCTTGTGAGTTCCTGCCACCTAAAATCACCGATAGTCACCGATGCGTAATATAAATAATTGCAAAATAACTTGTGAGTACTAAAAAGAACGACTATCCAGAACTTTTACAGTTTTATGGTTTTAAAGCCAAATATACTACCTAGTTATTAATAAATAAGCAAAAAAATGGCATTCATAGGAGCTGCCGATAGAAGTGAAAACTTATAACTCAAAAATTGATAGCTTACTTTGGAAACTACGCGGGTGAAACAGGAGGGCGTGGCCATGATAAATAATGAATATTATATATAGTATCTATTACATTTAATGTGAAGATTTCTTCACATTCCTGAGCGTGACGCTAGAATTTAATTCACAGCCCACGAAAAATCTGTCTGTGGCACGCCGAAAAAAGTTTTCGCTTCAAAAAAATAAGTCAGAGATAGAAAGAAAATAGTCACTAATTGAAAAATAAATAATAGGTAGATATTTAAATCGACGATGGTCTGCAGTTTGATGTCAGCACAAGATACTACTATCCAAACTTAACTTAGACTCTTTACCTGCCTATATAGCCAAACGGTTGTTAGAGATACTTCCATACCTTGAAACCTATCTTTATGCATCGCACCATCTTTAAGGTCAACTATAAAACCCCTTTAAAGTACTTTAAAACTCACGTAAACGCTATCTCATCTGAAGATCTGTTCAAAAACCTTGTAATGAACTAAATAAGTATAGAGTTAACAGAAGGGGAACTTAAATGGGCACAAAACTTAATCTAAAACCCGAAACACAGACGAAACATACTTTTTTATAGACTTCAAAAAAAAGAGGAGATGCTGTGTTCGACTGTATATTTTTTTCTATGTATGTATGTATGTTCTTATTTGACTGGCCTCGTGGCTTAGTGGGCAGTAACTCTGCCTGCGAGGCCGAGGGTCGTGGGTTCGATTCTCACCCAGTACAAATATTTGTGTGATGAATTCAAATATTTGCACTGTGTCTGGGTGTTTCTATTTATAATAAGTATGTATTTACAATTATATCAAATATGTGACCGCCATATTACAAGCTTTACTTTATTTTGGGGTCAGATGGTGTTGTCTGTGGATTGTCCACCAATATACTCGTAATAAAAATATACCAATATAATATAATAATGTTCACCGATTGCTCCGTACATTGTGGACCGATTTTCAAATTTTTTATTAGAAAGATTCAGACACTCCAAGCACCAAGTCCCATGAACACCAAGTCAGGATCTGATGGTGTCGTCCTGACAATACGAGGGAAACCCTCAAATTTCAAAGGCACATACTATGTCACTAATTATTAAATTGAAGCCGGTTTTGTTTTTGAAGTAAATAAATGATTAAATTTGACTTTCTTATTGTGTTTGGATAAATAAGCCGTGATGGAGTAGTGGCGGTAACACATGGTTTCGCAATCGTGCCGTTGCAGGATCGTATCTTACTTGCACCTTTTGAGTGTTGTTCCAAGTTCCGATGTTCGAATTTGTCATCATCAACTTTATCGATGAAGAAAAACACAGTAAGGAAACGGTTTGTCCCGAGAATGCAAGAAAGGAATTAGGACACGTGTCAATTCTAGCAGCCAGGACTTGGCCAGTGTGGTGGATCAATAACGTTTAAGCTGTGGAGGGAGTTAAGTTGATTGTTCATCTAATTCATGGGAACGTGATTATAAATTTACAATCAATTGATACCCTCTATTAAGAATATACTGGTAACCAATGTCATTATCGCGGGTCGAACCCGGAATTGATTGGCACAGGACCGACGCAGATGATATTAAAGAGACCCAGCAATGGGATCGAGAAATTTTCAAAACATCCAGAAAAAACTGCTAAGAATAATTCAAAAAGGAATGGTCTTATTCCAATTAAATTTAAATGAGATTCACCAGTAAAAAATCATAACAAACCACAATAATGTTGATTGCATCTTGATTAAGTTAAATCATAGGTAAAATAAAACCTGAAACCCTGTTTTATGTTATGTTAATGATATAATCACACAAGACACAACGTAGTGTATCTCACGATTTCAAATAAAACAGATATTTGAGCACGTACCTAAGAGCGTTCTTACCTCAAGTATGCTCTATGTACTAGATTATCTAGATTATAGAAACGTGATATGATTTCAGTATTCATTTGATATGACAAGGAAAACGCCATTCCTGGCGTGCATAACTAAAACTTAGACATGAACGGCAGATACACAGTCACTGTTCACCTACAATGAGCAAGGAAACACTTGTACAAAAAGCGACTTGGCTCGATATTTTATTTCAGGTATCAGTTGCATGCCCATCAGCGCTAGTATTATAAATACATATTTTTAACTTTTATAGGTTTACACTTGACCGCCATCTCGCCTGATGTTAAGCGACGATGCGGTCTACGACGGAGCGTGTTTACCTAGAAGAAACCGATTCACTCTCGATTTGAAGACACCAAGATTATAACTATCGGGAAAAACCCACTCAGGCAACTCATTCCACAGCCTAGATGTTCTTATCACAAACGTAGAGTCAAACCTCTTCGTCCGTGTCTTTGGAATATCCACCATGAAACGGTGCCGCTTCTTTGAGTTACGACACACGATACGATACGATATAGTTTACACGTTAGGTTTAGGTTAGTTAGGGTCCAGTGCCGCCTACGTATGGCATTGTTCGTTAGGTAGCTGTATGCAGTAGTAATGAAAACTACACTACAAACTGTAACCCCGGTAGTAGAAACTTAGTTAGGCCTGTTTAAGGAATAAATTCATGTTCATAGAAAAAAAGAGTCGTTCTCAGTATTATAATAAAAAAAAAAACGATTTCATTGGCTAAAGTTCCATACAAAACTCGTTTACTACGTAATTCACAACCGACATTTCTAACCGCTAGTACGAGTAGCACTTCTGTGTTTTTTTCGTTGTCTATATTCACAAAGCAAACAGGAATTGTCTATGCAAAAAGTTGAGGTAGCTAGATAAGTTAATGATTCGTAAAATATGCCAATGACACGACTCTCATGTGTCTGGTTCAACTCACGATCAAACATCAAATATTTAACAAAAAAAAACATTAACATACTTAATACGCTACCGGATCGGGCTTTCCGTAAATACCTATTGCACTATTTCTATTTGATATATTTATACGCTATATATTTACGATATATTTAAACAATGAATTTAATCGTGATTAAGTCCTGTACATTATATTTAAATAAATAAATAAATAAATATTGGTGGACTTATTTATACGGGTTTATGCTTTAATGAGTTCTAATAGTACAACAATATAACAAGACTAGGCGTAACGTAAACGCTAGCGAATGTATGCGTAATTTGAATAGCGTTCTTTGAGACCATAAATAAGTAAGTAATATTTTATATGTGTGTAAGTATAACCACAATATCTATGGAATATCTGATAGTGGTACCTATGACTCCTTGCAGAGTCCGCCTGGGGAAGTTTTGGGGAAGGGGAAAGAAGACATTGGCCAGTTATTTTACCAGCAAACAGCAATACAAAAAAGCAAGAACAACAAGAAGATCAATGTTTCCATAGAAATTACATCTGCTGCACGGCGCAGGCGTGTAATGCTAGGCATTGATTTGGACTATTTATTGTCAAATAGCTGTAATTAGATAGATAGATTATACTATTCTGTTACAGACAGACGTATTGCTTACTGTCAAACCCAAGTGAAAATTGTTGCGCCACTTAAATTAAAAAAAAAATGCATGAATTAAACGGCTTTATGAAAATATGCATGAAAAAATTATCGAAGATGCTGATACCCTACATTATTTACAGCTATACAAGCTCAAGCCAGGAACCGTAAAAGGTTTCGGATGTTAAATTGCTGTACAGTAAATAGTTTGACGCAAAAAAATTACGAGTCACAAACATTATAATACTGCTGTTAATCATATCTAAATGTGAATTAGAATCTATCACGTGTCCAGTAATTCAGCGACACCATTCAGACAGTTTTATCACTCTTAATGTAACCTCTGTGAATGAATACAGTTCAAAACACATCCATAGTTCGTTGATAACGTTATATGCGTCAGTCTATTGTGTAAACACTTACCTAGGGCTATTAGTGCATCAGCGCAGAGGCGGAACTGAGTGCATGGATTGTCCTGATGGTATCGCAGATGCAATCAACAGACGGCTCACACGGCCACGTTATTAATTCCTCCTTGGCTTCCGCTGTCATCTTTTTAATTTATACTCTGTGATAATCCTGTAGTCTTCGTCGTTTTGTTATTGCAGGCAAAGTTCTAATGCTTTTAATGCGTATAATATTGAATGAGCGCAGCAGGGTTGTCAAACCTTGTGCTCCAATCGCGATAACTTCTGATTTTACCATTATCGTTTCTCCTTTACGCTGGTTACCTGGAAGAGATAGTTTTCAGCAATAAAACCGCCTCTTGCAGCGCTAGTTTTAACTGTAATTAATATATCTGTTTGTTTCTCCCGACCGACACGTACCTGGCCAGCTTGATAGACGCTGGTTTTGTCAATACTCCATCCTAAAACATTGATTGCGTCTCATGTATATGTCACAGTAAATTGTAAATGCCATCAGTTTTAACGTCGTTAGACTATACAGTAACCTAACCTTATCTACCAAAGGTTAACAATCTCACGCGTTTTATAATAAACTGACGGGATTCATAATTTTACAGTGACATTTACATCCTTGTAAGATAAGGCCCCGAATGCCCCCTATGGGAACATAAAGTTGCTGTTTAAGAGGCTGTTTATACTAAAGGAGTCGAAGCTACCGTAACGTTTTGCCGTAAACCAACCTGGTACGACCGCAAACGGACTATAAGCATTACCAACTTCGTACTCTTGTTTCTTGTTTTCAATCTTAGTGAGAGCAACACTTAAGTATTTTCTGCGTATGGACGAATACATTTTGTGGCCATAAGTTATTAAAAATATATGGAAATTTATAAAAATGTCACTCACTATTTTGTAACATCTTTCATGCAGACGTTAGCGTACACTTATTTATTTATTAAATTTCAGTCTACATTAAGTTGGTATCTACTAGGCAAGCGTTCTCCTTCTTAGGCTAGGCTATTCCTTAGTTTCACGCAAACGTTTTTACAACTTCAACGGTCAAAAATGTATTACACTTTAAGCAAAACGTTTTTAAAACACAGCGTTTTTTAATAACGAGTTACGAGACGATTAGGACATGTGCCTGATGTTAAGCAACATGCCTGACACATAACACAGTGGCACGCAGCTATTGGAACATGAAGAGTCCAAATCATTACCTAGCACTGCACTGTGCTCGCCACCCAGCGATCTAAGATCTTATATCTCTAAGCCCTGTAATTTCTCTGGAGACATTGTCCTTCAAACTGGAACACAGTAATGTTTGCACATTACTGCTTGGCGGTAGAATAACTGGCAAAGGTGTGGTACTTCCCCAGGCGGACTCCTACCACTACTTTTTAAATATTTTAATTTGTAAGCATGTATCAGTTGTAGTAGCTAGCTCTGTACTGATGGTTTGACTACGCAAGATGTTTAAACGTTTGAGTGATGTGGGTTGATTAAAAAGCTAAAAAGTTTTTCTTTGCGTAGATAAACTTTGAGTAACGTATTGTAAAACTAAATCAATAGAAAAATGTCGATAATGATAATGATTAAAATATTATTCACACAGTGAAATAAAAATAATAAATTGAGCACGTTTTGCAGCACGTTCCGTCCAAGGTCTGCGGAATATAGCAGGCATTCACACTTGTACAACGAACACAGATTAAAAGATTCTCGTAGAGATTTGAATTAATTCCGTTTGTGTTAACAGAGAACCAATTCAATTTTAAATGGATGTTTTCCGTACAGAAAATAAAATTGTAAGTGTTACATTTATTGCTTGCGATGTATTATCGCTCGGATTCGCCACGAATAATGAACGAATTATGGCGTAATAACCGTTTTCGTGTTTGATTTTCATCTCATACTTTTCAAGGGTTACAAAAGCCTTTATTGCATCAGACATGATGCGTAAAATTCATAATAAAATAATATTTCATATGAAGCCAATCCTGATATAACAAAATTTAATTTTTTTTTTTGTCAAGTCCAAATTAATATTATCTATTGACCCTTTTTCCGGAACTAAATAACTATAAAGCAAAATCGCATCATACTCGTATTTCTACATTTTTGGATGTGTGTGGATTGACGATGGAGTTAATCCACATGGAGTGATGAGTCGAGCAGGACATGTGCCTGATGGTAAAGAACATGTCTGCCCATAACAACACAGTGTCAAACAGCTATTGGAACATGAAGTGTCTAACTCATTACCGAACACTACACTACATTCATCACCCAGAGATTGGTGTTTAATTTTATGCCGTGTAATTTCACTGGAAACAGTGCTCTTCAAACCGGTGATGCTTACTGCTTGGCGGTAGAATAACTAGCAGAAGTGAAACTTCAAAAAGTTAAACTTAGCAAAAGTGTGAACTTCCCCAGGCGGACTCTGCAAAGAGTCCTATATATCCGTGGAGTCCTACTGTAACAAAATATACTTCTTCATATTTCTTGTTTCTTTACGGCCAAGATACAATGTATTAAAAGTACTATTTATTCATTTTTATCTATATCTATACTTTTAATAGATATAAATAGATCATCAACAATAATACACAGAAACAAATACTACAAACCATTTTTTTATGCACTAGATATTCTCAAAATAGCCAAAATGCGAATTTACTAACCCTCAATGTTACATCGCAATGTAATAATTGGCTTAATAGCATTTTACATAAGAGATTCAAGATTAATTGCCCACTCGAGTATCAGTTATTCAATGCAGTTCATGCAGCAGTTAACTCTGTTGAAAACAATAAACAATAACCAGGTTTTGCAAATTAGAGACGCGATTGACTCTTAAGATTGGGTTTGAAAGATTCCCATAAGTGATTACATAAGTTTAAGCAGCCCATTATATATTTATTCCAATGTTGTGAGTTTTCTGTCACAAGTAGAAATCCAAGGTCATAATCCACCACACTGACCTAGTTCGGGATGGTGGTTGCTTCTCGTCAACAAAATAATCAAAAACCCCGGCAAGATTCGAATCTACGACCTATCGATTATGAATTCTTACCTCATATAAGCAGCCTATTAAATATTCCCACTGTGGGGCGAGGCCCAACAGTGGGCTTTCTCTCGCCAGGCCAGTCTAGGCCGTAATCCACCAAGCTGGCCTAGTGCGGACTACCACGTATTTTAACAGTTTTTTTTATATTGGTTGACAATTCCCACACAACACCATCTGACCTCAAACTTAGCAAAGCTTAACTGATTAGGTACTTAACTTAAATACGAAAATTAGATTTATAAGAGAAACTAGCAGCGTCCTGAGGATTTCCCCGCGTACTGCGCTTTCCTGGTTATTTTCCCGGGACAAAATTAGCCTATGTATTCTTCCAGACTATGATGTAACTGTGTTCAACAAACATTCAAATATCCAGCCATTTATACTTATAATATTAGTAGGATTGAACAAGAGTAATGTTGCTGCAAACCGAACCAGACTGAGAGAACGGTCCTAAGACGAAATACATACACGAACTATTCGAGAATATCCAACATATACCTGAGGACGTACAGCTCAGAGCTTTGACGGAGTCCGGGGGAAGTTCTCGCATCGGTGAAGCAGTTTATTAACCCCTTTGGCGAACTAATTTTCACGAATACACATCAAAACAACATCATATATCGACGCCTCCCACGTAAATTGTTCTATCTCCAAAATCGTGGTTTTACAGGAGTGCCAAAGACATTTATTTTATTATTTGACATTACATTTGAACCGTCATTTCTTATATTTTTGTAAAATTTGTATGTATATTTTTTACCCAAATTTTACAAAACTATAACAAGAAATGACGACTTAAATGCAATGTCAATCTTTGGCACGCTCTCCTGTAAAATCACAATTTTGGAGATAGAACAATTTACGTGGGAGGCGTCGATATACTAATATTATAAAGCTGAAGAGTTTGTTTGTTTGACCTCTAGGATCTCGGGAAGTACTGGTCCGAATTAAAATATATTTTTTCTGTTGGATAGTCCTTTTATCGAGGAAGGCTATATAGCATTACGCTACCATCAATAAGAGCGGAACATGAACGAAAAATGTTACAAAAACGGGAAAAAATATTATTTTTTTAGATATTTCGTTGCGCGGGCTGACGTGAGCTGAAGTCCGTGACAGCATGTCTCTAGGTATCTTTTAAGGTTGCATCATTATAAGAAGCTAACTAAATTTGTGCTAAATCTGAGTAGGTACGATACATTTTCGATTGGTGGCGTAGCAACTCGCACAAGGTTCAGCTAGTGAAACATATAAGACGAAACGTAGAAAAAACGACGGAATGGTCAACATTTATCGTTTGTGATTGAACCTGGGTTTGTCGAGAAGAAGAGTTAACACGCAACAACTGGGATACCGTGATGGAGCATAAATGTAATATAAACTTGCCGACAAATTACAAAACTTGATTTCCGTTTTTTTTTTCTTTGACGAAGTTTTTTGACGAAGCCGTTGTGGCTTAGTGGCTAGAACGTGCAAATACCAACGTTAGGTCGTAGGTTTGAATCCCACCCGCACCTTTGACTATTTCTCCAAGTAGTACCTCTATACAATATAGAGTATACATATGTAATATACTTATATGTTTGTAATCTCCTCTGGCTGGAAAATAGCATGCACGAAGAATCTTTCGAGATTTTCAAGGAGTGCGAGATAGAAACGGAAATGGAAAAGTATCAAACACACACACAAGCTTCACTCAGACACAATATTAGACTAAGAATGTATTTATTGATATATTCAATGAGCACACAAAACAGAATGTAATAAACATTATGTATATCATAACTTAGAGCTGTATGAAACATGCACGGTCCGAAGGGGGGGGGGGGGTCACAGGGGACATGATCCCCCTAAAAATCGTATACGTTTAACTAAAAATCTACGAAAATTAATAATTTCTAATAGCACATAGGTTATTTTTTAGCGCGGGAAAACAACTGGAACGGGACCTAAACGGATAATACCGTGGGGCGCTACTAGTGAAGTATTTTTTTACTCGATTTATTGTATTTCTACTGGAGACCCCCCTCAAAATCTGAGGCTTCGTACTGGTGCCCCCTCCAAAATTCGAGGCTGGGACCGCGCCTGGTATGACATTCCCAAACTGTGTATACCTAAAAAGTGTAATATTAAAATACAGTGGCGTGATATTAAAATTAGAGATGATAAAACACAAATAAAGTTGGGCCAATAGCCCTGAACTTAAAACTAACATGCTCCAAGACAGATATTAAGTGAGGTAGTTCATAAACATTGTAAGCGTAATGTTTTCGCTGTGCGATAAAGTATTTTTGCTGGCGAGAGCTGAGCGAACATCTGCCGAAGCGAATTAGTTAAGCGCGGTTTGCACCGGTCTGACGCAGTTTGATTGTCTTGTAGCTCGCCGCGGGCTGGCGCGATCGGATCTCTCCTCCCGCCCCTCGCTCGTGAGGCCTGTCGCAGCTGACCTAAGGATAAACACGTAGTACGTATTTACTTTTTGTTAATTTTAGAGTTTGTGGTTGGTCACTTAAGTTGGACCAAGAGAAAAACAACGAAATAGAGAAATATAAAATCGTTTGAATGCTTAAGCACCATGCCTTATTTACGTAGACCGTATCGTCGCTTAACGTCATTTGAGATGGCGGTTAAGTGTAAGCCAACAAATGTTAAAAAAAAACCGAAGTCAAGGAAGTTTAAAAAGCTCAAGCTTGTGAAATAGCCGATGCTTTCGCTATTGAATTTGTAAAAGCTTATTCCATTGAACCTGCCCTTGATCTTGGTATGACAGTTTCAACTGTTCCACGTGTAAATGATAGCTTGTGTGACATAACTTTCTCTGAAACGGATGTGATAAAAACTATTAAAAGTTTTAACTCTCAGTCATCTCCAGGACCAAATCAGCTCGCAGTCTGTGTTTTAAGAAATTGTGCACACACACTTGCCCCTGCTTTGTCAGCCCTCATGAATGCGTCTTTTGAAACTGGACGTCTACCTCAGGATTTCATTCTGTGGGCAATCCTATATTTAAGAAGGGTGACAAAATGCATCCAGAGAATCAAAGACCTATAAGCCTTACTAGTATTGTAGTTAAAATAATGGAAAAAAATATAAATGGGCAACTGACACAGTTTCTCAATGAGTATTGTATTATATCTACTAAACAACACGGTTTTGTTGAGAAAAGATCCACTATCATAAAAACTGTGTGAAATGTCATTATGGTATACGTGGCAGGCTTCTGAAATGGATAGATTATTACTTACTGGAAGAACTTTTCAAGTTCGAGTCGGAGATTCCCTATCGCAGCACTGGAATGTGTCCAGTGGTGTGCCACAAGAATCGGTGACTGCTCTCCAACTTTTTGGGATTTTTGTGACTGATCTAATTGAAACAATTAAAAGTCAATCTGCCTTTTTTGCTGATGATGGTAAATTTTTTGCAAACCCACTGGCTAACCAGTGGGTTTGCAAAAAAATTTAAAATTTACCATTTACCAAATTCAGGGCGGCTTCAGGAGGATCTATATCATGTGCATGACTGGATTATGGACTGGGTTGTCAATCTAAATGTTGTGAAGTGTGGGGTCTTACATCTAGGCAAGAATAACCCGATAATCACATATTATCTCAATGGTGCCGCTTTATCTTCAGTGAATCAGCAAAAAGGCCTCGGTGTTATAATTACACCAAATTTAAAATGGGAAGAACACATTTTTGCAATTGTAAAGAAAGCCAACTCTTTTCTTTACATCATTCGTGGATCCTTTCAATCAATAACTGTAGAAATGTTTCTTAAAATATATACAACTTATGTGAGGCCACTACTGGAATACGGTTATCAAATTTGGAGCCCCTACTTCAAAAAATCTCTGAAGCAGCAGTGTGCAAAGAAAAGCGACAAAATTACCAAATGCCCTTCGCCGTAAATCTTACAGGTTAAAAGCCCTGCGCCTCACTACATTGGAGGAAATACGGTTGCTTGACTTGATCGAAACATTTAAAATTCTGAATGGATTTTATAATCTCTCTCACATAAGGAACCTGTACAGATTAAAGGAGCATAAGAGAGACAGTCGGCGTCATAAATCCCACTTGTCCCACGCGCCATCACTGACAAACACTGCACATCACATCCTCAGCAACAGAGTGGTTTACAACTGGAACAGGTTGCCTGAGGATGTTATTTCGGCAAAGTCGTTAAACTCTTTTAAGAACGAACTTGACAAATGGATAGTAAAAGACAAAATTATTTTAACAGACAATTACCTATAATGTGTAAATTCAACACTGAGATATATCAGCTAAAGCTGCTCGCCTATTAATAAATAAATAAATAAATAAATATTTATCAGTAATTCACATTATGTACAACAATAATGCGATTGGAGAATTTATCAATAAAAGTCAACACTCACAAAACTGATTAACTTTCTTTAGCTTGGTTATGAATTTAAAACGGTGAAAATGATCCTTTAGCCTCCCAGTGACGTACAAATAAGTTGTGTTCATAAACTATGATACAATATAAAAACTCTACTATAACACCAATAGGCCAACACACAATACAGTTTAACAGAATTAAGATTTTAATACATTTTGGGCACAAAATGCGATCTTACTGCTAAGTGTGATAAATTTCAAAGAGCTTGAATTAAATTCTAGACTTCAAATCGGTGTCAACTGATAAGATGCAATGTGTGGTTAGTCAGGATGTAAATACCGTGTCTCAAATATGTACTAAAAGCTTACGCGATCCAATAATTAGTATTTTTAGTACTGATGTCGTTTTTGTATTACTATTATTAACAAGAACAAAATTAAAAATTTTGATTAACCCCCGACTACCTCAGATTTGTTTTATCTGTACAACATTCTACTAGTCAAGCCCTTTCATTTGTTACCCATATTGAGGGAGTTGTGAAGAAAGAAATGTATTTCGCCATTTTGTGGAAGCGGCCATCTTGGAAATTTGTCATAGTGCAATGTATTCCACTAGTCAAGCCCTTTCGTTTGATACCCATATTGAGGCAGTAGTGAAAAAAAAATATAATTCGCCATTTTGTGGTGGCGGCCATCTTGGATTAGATTTTTTTATATTGTATAGTATTTTACTAGTCAAGTCCTTTCATTTGGTACCCATATTGAGGTAGGTTGTGAAGAAATATTTTGTCCACCATTTTATGGCAGCGGCCATCTTGAATCGATATTAACCAAACATAGCTAAGAACATCCGCACGGATATTAACTTTCAAATAAAAAAAAACGCATTGAAATCGGCCCATCCGTTTGAGTTCTACGGTGCCACAGACAGACACACACACACAGACAGACAGACAGACAGACATCGACGTCAAACTTATAACACCCCTTTTTTGGTCGGGGGTTAAAAAATTAAAAAGTCTGTGAAGTCAAACGAACTCAAAAAGACGTGATTGAGTCTAAGTTTAAGTCGTGGTGGCCTAGTAGCTAGAATATTCGATTTACGATCGTGAGGCCGTTGGTTCGATTCTTCGAAAACATCGTGAAGTAACCAGCATGTTCCTAGAATCTTTCGAAGTCTTGCGATATCAGCCAACCTGTTCTGAGCCAACTTGGTGGATTATGGGCTTTACTCTCTCCTTAAAAGAGAACCCCCAGCTCCCCAAGTGACAATATTGACTAGGGCTCCTAAGACACTAAGTTTAATTTAATAATACAGCTAAAATGTAAATTGCGAAATAAATCTAAAAACGTAGAAACAATTCATAATAATGTCAGTATTCTTCATTTATTTTTAGCGCTAACAAAAAAGAAGTTCACCAATTATCAAAATAGCCGGGTCCGTTCTCTTAATCGATTCGTTTAACTCGACGTAAAAAACTCTGACTTGTTTTTTTGCAAAAGCAGGCTTCATTAGTTTCAATCAGGAGAAGGGTCCGATGACTTCACTGAGGTCGCGTGTCAAATTTACTTATCCGTTGATCGTAGTGTTTACTTGAACTATAGTGTGTAGTAATTATATCTAGTGTTAAGTGCCAGGGACGATAGCTTTGTCAACACGATTGTTCGCTTGTTTGTTGACATGTCTGTGTCATTGTTATATTCACAGGTCTTCCTGCTAAATGACGCTTGGTCTCTTAAATACTGGTTTTAAACGTTAATTAGTATTATGAGTAAATACCACTTAATATTATATATGAGAAAGTTTGGATGGTTGTTGCTCGATCATGTTGGAATACTTAGACAGATCAATTCGGTAAACAGATTATGGTCTGAAAACGCACATAAGCTACTTTATAAACGCGGAAAGATAACAGAAAAGGAAAATCCTTTGATGGGTTCAAAAAATTGTTACATTCTGAGCTTCCTTTCTCTTAAGGTGTGTGTTTACGTAGCCGATTGCTTATACGTTAATTTGTGTGAACGAAGAAAAGCGTCTTCTAGCGTCATATATGTGGATACAATTCTAATACTAATTACAAATTTGCAATCAAATGCATTTGATAAAAATTACACACAACTCCAGCCGTATATAACCGGTTTAATCATTTTTGTTCTATTTGATGAATTAGTCTTAAAATCGCTAGTGCTATTTTTACCAGTCGTACTTAGTTAACAATCAGAAGTTGCAATGAGCTAAGTTTTAGGGGATTTGAGGTTTACTTTAAAAACCGATAGTACAGTGTGGCAGCACTATCGAAAACCCTGTAAAACTTGATTAATAATAAAAAAAACTTTATTTGAGCCAAAAAATATAGTCATTACAAAAATAATGTGGTTAAAATAATGCAACATAAGTACTTAGTTTATTTGAGTCCTGAATTCCACACTAGGGGAAGTCCTGCGTTGAGAAATCCAGTGGTATTTTGTGGAGGAAGATGCAACCCGGTTGTTTGAGGCAGCGGGTTCGCATCTCCCTTAACAGAAATCATACATTCATCAATTAATCCAGATCTCATACCGAAAATAATCAGTGTTAAATACACGGATAGTCTTTGTTGTGTAAACAATCTGAGGATGAAGAAATTGGTTGACAAATCATTATTTATTTAAGTATACACTCGCTACATAATGCATTCACTCATTTTGTAAAGCCATTGCATCTAATATGCAAAGTTAGGTGTCAAATTTAGATACTAGCTTACCGTCAATTTTAGAAGACTGTTGACCTTTATGTGATTATGTAATTTCATCTATTCAGAACTAATAAATGAATATTAGCTGCGCTTTGAGTTTGCTTAGCTAACAAAATTTAAAACAATGGAGCTATCGTAAATTCAAATTAGTAAAAAATCTACTTTAACACACATACTTCTTAGTGATTCTGATTAATCCTACTGTTATAAATTCGAAAGTTTGGATGTTTGTTTCTCAATCACGTCGGAACGTTTGAACGGATCGGGTTGAACTTTGGAACGTGATGGGCTATTGTCTGAAATAACACAAAGGAACCTTTGATCACGGGAACGGCAACACTGCGCTGCTAATGATGGGTAAAATAATACGTGAAAGGGTAACATAATAAATACGAGTTTACCCCATGATACGCCATAATTCGCGCTCCACACCCTCATACGCTTGTTTCACAATCACTCTCCCACGTTGAAAACGTTTCTTGGGTCCATGTTTCCACTACTACATCTCATGTTATATTGGTTTTAGTCTGAAATTCCTTTTTGTTTTGCAAAAACAACCGTATTGGATTGAAGTTACGACACAATTCTCTAATTCCGACGAACGACACCAGTGTCGCAAGACGATGGCACAGTCACGAACGAATTGGTCACAGAATAATAAGTACATATATGCAGAAAGTGATGCGACATCAATATATCGTTCATGAATAGTTAAAAATATAAAAAAAGCATATTTCGTTGTCATTGAGTTTTAAACCATAACAAATCCGTTCAAAATTTGTATTTTTGATATGAAATAATTATTTTTGAATATTATTATTTTTGTACTACATATTTTCTGTGGCAATCGAATATCATTTACGTAGGTATAACTATTATATTTTGTTTCTTGATTAGTCTTATACAATTTACGAAAGGTTTCTGTAGTCTACAAATAAGTTATCTTGTAATACAAAGTAGCAAACTTAAGTAATTGAAGTGGTACTGAGCAATATTAATAGGTATCAATTGTTTCTGGTACATAGAGACTCAGTTCCTAACTCACACTTAAAAGTCAGTAAACACAAAAGAACGGCACAATAATAAGCAGTATGTGTGTTTATCTGTTCCATCATGTCTTAGTGTCGAATAGTCACGGCTATGCTTGTTAAATGATTTTCTAAAGTAAGATACTAAATACGACATTGGTCAGGAAATGTACTAAGTCGAATCAAAGAAACAAACATTTTCACATGCGAGAATGATGTTTTTGTTTGGAAGATTAGGGATGTAGAAAAATAATCGATTATGCCGAAAAAGTTGCTTTAAATAAATCAATGTTTCACTACGAATAATTTTTATTCGCTTATTTCTATATTGTGTTAAATATATAAATACATTAACAGTAACACATTTACCACTATTATCAATAAGATTACACATGTGAAACAAAGTACCTAACTTCATTGGTATAAAATCGGTTCAGAAATACTTACTACATTACCATGAATCGAAACAAGAAAATTAAATAGATTTTTAAAGTTAAATACACCAAGCTACAAATATACGTAGTATTTATACTGATTAGGAAAATATCGGTAATTTAAAAGTAATTGATTGTCTTGACAAAAAAAAATGTTGTATCATGGATTTTTATGCAGCATGCTCCATCTCTAGTGCGATACGATTTTTTGGGATTTGAAAATAGATAAGTACTACTTGAGAAAACTTGATTTTTTAGTGTATGAAATACTATCGAAATGTGCACATTTTGAAACGGACAATATTTTAATTCAAAAATATACATTTATATTTTCAACGCAATTATGTTAATAAAAATTTAAGACCAATATTAATCACTTTGGTTAACCCTTAAAATGGTGTAAATTAATTTAATTTCCCCGAAAAACCAGTAACCTGCTTCAATTTAAAGTGAAACGCAGATGCTCGACTAAATTTCTAATTAACAAATATACTTGTATCATTGAGGTAAGCAAAATTAAGATTTTTGACGATATTTAAAAAACCGCTACGCCGGTTTCGATAAAATTCATACGGGATCACTTCTCAAGTAGGATCTACACAAATAATCCATACAAAAATAGCCATCAAAATCAATTCTCTTCTTGATCGAGTTCCTGGTCTTGCGCGTGACGATAGACAACGATCTGAAGCTGACGGTAGGATTTTTGTGCCAAAGAAGCTGGGCGGTGTATAGAATGGGACACAACTTGCATTGACAAGCCGTCACATCTTCCAAAGAAACGAAAAAACTGTAACAACGGCTAATACTGATGGAAAAAAAAAATTGTGAACATTCCTCACATTCCCCTTCGATGAATTCATTATTAAAACGTTTGTTTTTGTAATCGAACCCACGACCCACAGCTCAGTGCACAGGAGCGTCGAGGTCAGTCTCGTACCAGTCCCTAGTAATGCTAGTAAAACATTATTTCATACATTTTTCGTCTCAAGTATTGATCATTAGCAAACAACAGTAACTTCCCAGAAGCCTCAAAACGGTATGGAGTTTCTTAAGTTTTTGCACGATTTTTTACGCAACCTGTATCATTTTTATTGCTTCTTCCACGAACAGGCTGTGTAGTGAGACTTTTTGTATTTTTTATCATAACTACAAGTTTTATAAAACTTTAAGATTAAATAAACTGACAAATGGACCAATCTACATAATTAATTCGAAGATTTTGGGGTGAGCGGACATGTGCATTGGCACGTGCCATTTGACACTGTTCTGTAAATCCCCAACATTTTATAATACAGGAAAATTGCATAAAATAATATGTAAAATAATTTGTTATGTTTATTGTAAAACCGGTTTTCATATTATTATTTTTTATCTTAACATCACTCGATACCGATTATGAGTGGTATCGTTCTTTTACCGCACATAGCTCCACGCTTGACCAACCAACTCGTCTTATGGAAAACGATGGTGTGATCGGAGATAACGTACGTTAATCTGGAATATTCTTTTACACAATAACTAATATAATGTTGATTATCTTTAGACTTTCATTGGTAAATTGATAATTCAGGTGTGCTTAGTAATTATGTATGTAGTGTAGTTCTTTTAATATATATAAAACTTAAAGAACTTAAACATTTGTAGATTAAAATCTTATAACCTTCAAATCTTTCGAGGTATTTCATACCGTCTCCGTTTGACCATAGCACGCCCTATTTACGTGGTGGAAGTGAATGTACGCATACATTTCCACTTGGGGTAGACGAGGTTTTATCGGATTCGACACCATAAGGATGACGCCCACACCGACTAAAACCTCCACAGAGCGTCTACCATCTAAATAAAACTGTCTAAGCATTGATCTCTTATTTTTGCGCTCAAAGTTATAGAGGAAGCAATAGCAAGGTTTAAGCCGAGTTTAGTTAGGCCATAGCCGCTTACAACGGGAACGGGAGGAACACACTAGCATTCTTCCGCGGCCCTTCTCCTCACCCTGTCATCGACACACCTGAACCCAATATACGCTGTGACCACCGTCGGGTACCAACAACTTAGCTCACCCGACCTAATACAAATTGATTGAGCTCTGGCTACGTACATCCTGTTGTCGTCGACTCTAGAATGTGTTTTACAATAAAAACTTAGAGTTCTATTTTTAGACGTTGCGTGAACCGATGTACATTGATTAAAGGCTAGCCAACAATTACTGTAATCAGAAAAAGTACCTACGAGTGGAGTCACACTGTCTACCCGTGGTTAATGCTACCGGAATCATTATTTTACTGATTTTTTTATTGCTATATAACAATATAGGTTCAAGTGGAATGAGTAGATTGAAGTCTTGAACATAGCCGCAATAATACAAGTTTGTCGGTTTTTATCTGGTACGTCTCACTCGTATATAGGTGTGTATAGGTGATCTACGCTATTGAATACCAACTTGCTGTTTTTTCCAATGAACTGCTCGTACCTCGAAAAAGCGACATCGGTCATCGTTGACTTCCTTAAAACTCGAACGGAAAAGTTGACTGCAATTTCGTAATAAGAACATTTAACCTGTAGTTAACTGGGGTAGGTGCATTGCCTAAGCGAGTACTCCCTGATATATATAATCTTAGGTGTCTTCAAAACGATAGTGATCAAACAGTAAGCATAAGGAGCACGCAAAACGTTACTCGGGGCTTTCTCTCGCAACAAAAAAGTCAGGGCCATAATCCACTCCTTCGGCTCAGTGCGGGTTGGAGCATCACGCATGACCTCGAAATATTTTTGAAACATACATACATTTCCTCCTGACGCTTTTCTTCGCCGTTAAATACTGTGAGGTTGACAAACTTGTGCCTGATGCTTAGATACTTAGATGCGCTGACGGGATGCGAACCTACGGCCTCACGAATTGCACGTTCTGGCCACTAGGCCACCACGGCTTCTTATAAAAAATTACGGCAAAACTGCACCATGACAGCACAGTGACACACAGCTATTGGAATATGAAGAGTCGAAATCATTACCTAACACTGCACTGCGCTCGTCACCCAGTTAAATTTTTTAACTCTATACCTTATATTTTCATTGGAAACATTGCTCTTCAAACGGGAACACAGTAATGATTTCAAATTACGGCTTCGGTAGACTAGCTGGCAAATGTGTGGTACTTCCCCACGCGAACTCTGCAAGAGTCCTGCCACCAAAGAGAGATAAAAATCAAATGAGAAAACGTTTTCTGATTTACCCATTAGAAAGACCCAGATGAAACTGATTCATTCTCGATTTGAAGACGCCCTAATTGATGCAACGGATCTCGACGGTCGACAAACCTACTTGAACTTAATACTTGCTTCTAGAAATGTCTCAATCTAACTTGTTAACAGCCCCAGTTTTAACTATCAATTTATTTTTAAACTGTTAGCACCTTTAACTGGTTTATAACTAGAAAAAACCGTTTGTATAAACTGGTTGTCCAATATTTCTACTTACAGTGACATATTACCAATCGCTTCTATTGAAAAGTAATGACACGTTTCTAGCCAATTGTTTTTTTAATGTGCAACTGTGACTCTGTAGTACAATAGAGTGATGACAGAGTTGTCAGCGAGTGGACTTGAAACCTATAACAGCTGATAGCACGAATATTGTGTTTGGAGAAATGATTTGCTAAGTTTGGAACTGTTAGTCGAAGAACAACCTCTTACTGACAACGCGGAGACTGTTCGTCACTTGCAAGGTTTTTGGAGTACCGTGCATCTATTGGAAGTTATCAAAGTCTGCCAAAATTGCCTATCTTTAATTTATACTAGGCTAGATACCGGAATTCGTAAAACATTTAATTCTAGAAGGTGCCTTCAGAAGTTGTCTTTCTTGACACCGGTACTCACCATGTTTTCTTTTACCGTTGAAGCCAGAGGTAACAAGATCGTTCATTTGCATTTGGAAAAAACATTGAAAGATTCATATGAGCATTCGAGTTTACGGAATCTAACATTCTTTCTACCAACTAGCCTGATAATCTGACTTAAGCTCAGTTTTATCTCATTAAGGTTTCTTGAGCGACGATTGGTTAGAAGAACTAAAAAAAGTGGTTTGATGTCAGAAAAGTCGAAAATTTCTATACCAACTCAACTACGCTCAAATGAGCCTTCGCATGAACCTTGGGCACATGTTTCAGTATCGTTGGTCACCAAAATTGCTAAGCGCGACAGACAGAACAAAAGTATACGCAATGTTTTACATCACGTTTAGAAATACTTGAGTCATTGATTAATGGCAATACAAATTAAGGAACTACCAAACGATCGACATTGAGTCGGACGCGTGATATGAATGCCGATGTCTGCGTTATCACAAACGAAACTTAAAGTAGTAAACAGACGTTCGAATATGGTTCATCACGAAGCGTACGGATGGCGGTGAGGCGAACATTATTGTTTTTATTACAATTTTCGCTGGTTCGACTTCTCTTCGAAATGGTACGTGTGCACCCGATTCAATCGTATGGACGGCAAACGAAACCGATTTTGGTTTCAGCCATCATACACGTTGAAACTGACCAGTCGCATTGTGTAAGTACGCTTGGTCAGTTTGGTCGTGTGTTGCGAAGCGCCGCGCCTATCGGTTCGTGGTTCGTCTCGAACCATATTCGAGCGTCTGTGCATGTTATTAGGCTCCTCGAACACTCGCTACTTACGGTTGAGCAACTCACATATCGCACAATGCGACGTTTGTAGATCCAACAAACATTTATTACAACAAATTAGACTCGTTACTTATTATTTATTAATTTAATATTGATATTTATTTGACATATTACTTTGCCTCATTATTACTTACTACCTAATATTTGATATTTTATTTTGTATCTTGACTGTAATTTTAGCGTTGTTAATAATAATTTATTATTAAAAACAAATAGTGGCATTAATTTGTTGATAAAATTACATAATTTACAGAATTAATCTGAATTAAATTAATTATTTAATTCAGATGTGCTTAGTGTAAATGCTTAGTCAGGAACATGGTGTAGTTTTTCTAAAATATAAAAATTAATACTTAGTTTATTAGTAAACCTATAAATATATTTATTTATAAAATCAATCACGGCTCGATTCGCAAAATACTGACAGCGTTTCCTTTTAATTCTTTTATGACAAAAAATCATTTAGTAAGAAGCCTAATTTCTGAATGCAACAACTTAAGGTCGCATTAAATATCGGATAATGGGCAACGTTCGATATGCCTTATGTCATATTTAATAGAGCCTATTGCATAGAATCGGTCCCTCTCATTAATATTGAAGACGTATCCCAGGGTAACGACGTCACTGTGACGGGGACGCCTTTAGATACTATATTCGTACAAAAACAAAGTACAAAAGCAAAATCAGTAATGGTTATTCATTCAGACGACGACCTTCAGACAGAAATTATGTTACGTACTACGTATTTTTAAGTGTACAAATCGGTTTTTGTAACGCTGATAGCGACAGTATACGGATATTTTAAACTATGTATTTTATTACATTGATATCAATTTGTAGTTTATCGACACTTATAGTTTATTGTACTCCTAATAAGCTACCACCTGTTTGTCAGTTATTTTACCGCCAAGTAGTAATGTGCAAATATTGTTATGCTTATTGTGACCAATATTTACGCGAAACAAATGAAGTACGTTGTTATTTATTTCTCTAGATTGTGAGTGCTGTGTTAGATAATGACCAGAACTCTTCATGTTCAAATGTGACGCTATTTCATTATTTTCAAACGTTTTGCTCAGCGTTCACCTAGCCGTCTCGTCTGTCTTGTTACTCTATCCTAATTATTTTATCTTAATATATACTTTACGGGTCGCATTGTTTGTCCGCGATGGACTCCTAAACCACTTAACCGATTTTAATCATATTTATACACCGTGTGTAGTTTGATCCAACTTGGAAGCTATGACAGTTTTTATTTCAATTTATGTGGCAACCTTTATGCTTTACAGCCTTTATGTGGCAATATCGGAGCGAAGCCGGAATGGGCCGCTAGCTATCTATGGAATATGATTTTATCGGATTGCTCGTAGCTCGACAAAGCGACAATAATAGATCATCCAGGCTATAGAATGCGTTGCCTGGGTGGAGATTTCCTGATGGACTCAACCTTGGTATATTCAAGTCGAGAGTTATTGGTTTCTTCTAGATAAGCACATTCCATCATATACCGTATCGTCATTTACCAACAGGCGCCAGGCAAACCTTTCATTATATAGTATAGGTATATACAAAACAACTATGCCGCTAACTTAAAAACGGTGAAGGAAAACATCGTGAGGAACCTGACATGTACCTAGAATCTTTCGAGGTCATGTGGCATCCACCAACCCGCACTTGGCCAGCGTGGTGGATTATGGCCTTGACTCTCTCCTTGCGAGAGAAGGCCCCGAGTCCCAGCAGTGGGAACATTTAGTGGGCTGCTTATGCTATACAAAACAAACCACATACTTTCCATGTCCAAACAAAAACAGAGATTTGTGAAAATGTGACGTCCAATAAGACCTTTAGTTGTATTGATTGCAAACATTTGAAAGGTCATGAACATGATATCACTGTTGACATGTTGCGAAACCAATGTTTCTGTCGTGCGGACTTGCGTTCGACATAGTTCGAGTGGTCTATCCACATGGACGTTTTATTTTTAGGCTTCTGTGGGCGAAATATGAATGATAGAACATTCCATTAACATCATTTAATGTGTCATCAATTAATTCAAATTCTTGATTATCTATAGACCTACAGTGGTCTATAGATAATTCAGGTGTGCTTAGTGTAAGTAGTTAGTTAGGTTTGTAGTGTAGTGTATGTAGTTCTCATTGTAATTTAGTTTTGTTAATAAAGGCTCTGCCCAGATAAAACAAATAATTCAAATATGTGGAAACTTAGATCACACGCATACAGAAAACCGTATTTCAGATCTACGTACTTATTATACAAACATGTATAACACCCTGGTAAAGAAGAAATGAGTTTTGAACCATTCTAGATCGACAGCTAATATTAGTTTTGAACCATTCTAGGCAGCTGAAGTTTGTTTTGAAATATTTTGGGACGGTTGTTGAAATTAAAATAGTTTAACACCGCAGAATCGCAGAGGCCAGTTTGTATGGGGCAACTTTTAAAATGTTTTGTATCATCTTATCTTACCTACAAACAGCAATAAAGATTTTTGTATTTGTAAATTGTTGATTCTCTTTAAAACAATTTTAGATTTGATCTAAAATCAAAATCAATTTTGATTTTGATCTATGTACCTGTGTATTTTGATCTATGTTTTTTATGTATTTAACTATTTCCTTATCGTTTTCAAAACGAGATTTTCATGAATTGGATAAGGATGACACAAAATTGGGATTATTTAAGAAATAGTGTTAAAATAGATTTACTAATCGTTCTTTATTGTTTTGCAAATTATTAGAAACATTAGCACACCACTCATGAATAAAGCCTACAAGCGAACATTAAGATATTTACAGATAATACTTAAATAAAAAAACATGATGTTTTTACATCAGTTTCCTTAAAACACCTTGCGGTTTATTTATTTTGGACGATAAAACATTCGCAAACTAATTTGGTCAGCGGCCGATGGCGACGGAGTCACTTTCACTCAATCGTTGCTGGCGTAACAAACAGTTTTTCTGTGTCGCTTTTCTTTGCGAATCTTTTAGGTTGGACTCTTATTAGAAGTATTTTATTCATAGACAAAACGAACCGGTTCTTTATGACGATTACGTCAAATAGGCTTACAGAAACTTGACTTATACTTATACTGACATTTTAAAATTTTGTTTTGAACCATACAAGTATGACTTCTGCAGTAAATAGTAATTAAGAATAAGAAAAAACTATTTCCAGCATATGATTAGACACTTTAACAGGATTAAAAATTGTGTAACAATACTGAAATGCAACGGACATCCTTCATATTAGGAAAAAGCCGAAATATCATCGATTCTTTCGCCAATCCTACGTACTAACTCGTAAATTCAGGATGCCTCAATATCCTAATGTTTTTACTGTGCGCAAAACTAAATACCGTTAATTTTGGTATCTGTTGAACGTTTTAATCTCTATAAATAAATAAATTACGTTGGTTTGTGTACGCTTCAAAAACTCAAAAAGTTCTGCACATATCGAGCTTAAATTTTACAATGATATATAATCCGCGTCAAGGATTGTTTGTAACTATTTTTTGCAGCACAGCGAAGCGTGGCAGGCTAGTTATCTATGTAAATATTAGCGGTCCGTTCCGGCTTCGCTTGGATATGGTCACATAAAACCCATTAGGTAATCGAAATAAAAAGTATCCTATCTTTTAAGTTGGATCAATCTACACACGGTGTCCAAATTTGATTAAAATCGGCTAAGTAGTTTAGGAGTCCATCGAGGACAAACATCGTGACAGGAGATTTATATATATTAAGATGTATAAATCTAAATGAGATTCCTTAAAATAATCATAAACTAAGTATTTGATCATGTGATGATTTTTGGCAAAGTTATTGTGCATGAGCCAAAGAAAGTTTCTGAGTTGGTACGACTAACTTTCGACAGGTGGCGTAGGAGAGTAAGAAAACGTGCAGGGTACTAGTTAGTTATAAATGAAAATCGTTACTTTTGTGTATCTCTCCGTCAACATTTCAAATAATACACAAGACCCGTTGTATATTTCCTCGCCATATGTTGTGTATCATCTGTTCAATGTTTCCAGTGAAATTTTAGGGCATAGAGATAACGAATATTATATGTAAATCTGGGTGACGAGCGCAGTGAAGCGCTAGGCAATGATTTGGACTTTTTATGTTCCAATAGCTGCGTGTCACTGTGCTGTTATGTGGCAGGCATGTTACTTACCATTAGGCACATGTCCTGCCCGTCACTGTATACTATAAAAAAGTTCGAAATATTCATTCATTCATTATTATAGTATAGACCACTCTGCGTACCGATTCTGTATCAAATTATTTATCTAGGTGATCCACAAACAACCCTTCAAATATCTATGTGTGTCTTCTTATTGCTGTGCTACATATATAAATCTGTAGCAATCTGGAGTATAAACTCCACACTTACACAAGAACTGATTAATTTCTAGGAAAGTACAAAATTCAAGTAAGGTGTAAGATGTTTGCTACTTCAATCCAATGCAAAAAAACACCACTGAGCCTGAGTAATATTTTGGAATACAGAGGTAATTTATAATTATTTTGCTTCAAGATTACCGAAAAATTTCGAGTCACGTAACTATGGAATCATTTATTTTTATTATCTTTATTACTGTAATCTTGTTGTGGCTTTGAACCTTGCGTGCAACATTGATAGCGTTGTGAAGATAAATAAAAAGTAAATAAGTAAACAATTAACAGTCTAAGAATATCTTAGTAAAGCCTCGCAATAGGAAACTTGTTAAACAGGATCATGGCTGGCTTGGTAATAGTGTAAAAATAACATACAAGAAAGTGTTCGAGATATAAATAGAACTTAGCACCAAGAGTAAGTAACTTAGTAACTTGGTTCTAAGTTGGTTGGAGCAGTTTATAGGGTTATAAAGAAACATTTATTTTACAAATAATATTTTATATACCTACGTTTGTCCAAAAAGTTAGTGAGGAAAAACTAAGGAGTATTTTGAGTTTATTGAAGAAAGTTTTAAGCACTTGACGTGATTGGATTGGAAAGTGACCACGTTGTTTTAGTAGGAGCATTTTTTTTTCCAGCAGCGCCTCACAGTTTTAACCGCCTAGTTCCCGTTCCTGTTATTTTCCCAGGTTATTCCAGGCTATGTTCTAACTATGTACCAAATTTCAACCCGACCCGTTCAAACGTTCCGACGTGATTGGGCTACAAACATCCAAACTTTCCCACATGTATAATATTAGTAGGGAGTAGGATTTGTCTTGGTTGGATATGATGGTGCTATGAATGAATGTATTCGCTGGCATGATTCTTGAGGAAAAAAATGTAATACATGTAGAGATAAAACTAAGCGTGTTTCCTTTAAAATTTCAATTCCGCCAGATATGTCGGCCTTTTTAAAGTAACGAGCAAAAAATCGAAAAACAACACTTTATGTTAATTCTTTATTAGGTACATGACCAAGCATGAGAAACACAGTATGATTGAGGTACATAATTATATTATTTCAGGGTTTTATTTCTACAATAACTTACAAATAAACCCTAATTAAATTTACGACGTACTCATACGTTTTTCTGTAGGTATATCAAAAACTGAAAAAGTGAATAAAAAGACGATATTTTCATACATTTCTTATCACCATATTGAAAAACTGTACTCAAGTTCAATTTTGTTTCTTTGAGTTTGTTTGACGTCCCCAATGTTGACAATTTCTATATTAATTTGACAGGTTGTCGATACTTAAGAAGTAAACTGTAAAGTTCGCTACATGAGAGAGAGTAAACGTTTAGAATACGGCACTTAGATTCTCGGAATGTTTTTTTATACAAAAATTCAAGGTTTGCGTTTGACTGCGACGTACCTGAAGATTCTTAAAGATTTAATGAATGTAGGTATCTGTTATCTTTTATTTCTTGTAAAATAGTTGATTTTTCACGTTGGCACCGGTTTGCGGTACTAACAAAATTGATCATGAATCAGTTTCCGTTCCAGCTATTGTTGTTTTTTAATGTAAACAAAGTTATGACGAGTGTTTTTACCTTCGACAATGACGTCTACTATTTTTTATTAGATTTGCAATTCATTGTAGGTAATAAAACCTGCACCCAATTTAAATGTATTTCAAAACAGCTTATTAAACCTGAATTTTAAAGTCATTAGACTTTAAAATATTGCTTTTTTGGCAAGATTTATTAACGATCATAATATATCTGAATAATTATAAATTTGTCAGGTTTTTCTACAGTTGGATATTTGTTATGAGTCTGGGATCAAAACAATATTTTATACTACACCATTTTTTTTATCAAAAAAAACTTATTTTTCCATCCAATTCTCACAACAAAGTTCTCTCAGAAACTCTACTCGCAGGAAGTTTTTGAAAAATGAAAATACGTTTCTTTAGTCAAATACTGAGTTTACAAAGATTTACTGACAAATCACATGACTTTATTATCGTAGGAGCTAGAGATTTGCTCTTTTTAAGTACCAATTCCTTGATACCCTTCTTATGTAGGTTCCAGCCATTGTCAGGTCCAAGCTCCCACCCAAATACTACCTAAGTAGGTACCAGGACACGGCAAAGGTCAAGCGGACAATGTTTTTTCAGCGTGAACTGGATTCCACACCACGGCTAACTGAGTTGTAGGTTATAAGATACAACCTATGGCAATTGTGCCTTATATGTATATGGCTTCTACTGCCAACTGAACTTTTGACTAATTCATAGGGCTTTACGAATCTAATCTTACTAACCATACTTACGCATATACGTAGAGCATTACTGAAAGCAAAAGCATTCCTTATACTTACTATCCTCATCGTACCCAACACAAACTACAACACGTGATAAGCTCGGAAAACTTTCACCTTTTTTTTTAACATTTATAGGTTTACACTTGACCACCATCTCGCCTGATGTTAAACGATGATGCGGTCTACGATGAAGCGTGTTTACCTAGAAGAAACCGATTCACTCTCGATTTGATGGCACAAAGATTGTAACTATCGGGAAAAACCCTCTCAGGCAACGTATTCCACAGCCTAGACGTTCTTATCACAAAAGTAGAGTCAAATCTCTTCGTTCGTTCATTGTCACAGACATTGGATTGGTTGGAAACATTTCTAATTAGAGGCATGATCGCGATTTGTAATGTGGGGTACAGACGCACATGTCGGGAGCAACGGCACGATTGAACCGGTTCAGTCCTGAAACACTGAAATACATCGGAACGAATCGGACTGAACCAGCCCAAGCCGCCAATTACCAAGCCATTTAAAGATTGTATGGCGTGTCGTCCAAGATAAGCTAATATAAATCCGCCAAGCATGTTATGCTATCTTACCTTATGATCTGTGAATGAGAAAATTAATGTAGATGTATTTGGGAAAGGCCCAAACGTTTGATAATAAACTAGTTTTAAATATTCAAAACTCAGTCGTTAATAGAATAAGGCTGATTTTTAATCGTGAATGCTCGAAGTAGTTTTTCAAATATGTAGAATAACTTCTACTAATGAATTGAGGATCAACTTTATTGTGACCCACTGTGATTATGAAGATGCTTTGTAATCTTCTGTTTTATTTTACATAATATGGCTTTGATAATACCAAATTTGTGGGTTTTCGCGACAATCCCACTCATCGTCGCTTTCCATCAGATAAGTTGTGCCCTAATTCGAGATAGGAAAAAGCCTTATAGCCTAGGAATTGACTATTTGATACGTAAGTAGTAATTAAAACTCATCATAGTCTTTTCATGTAGGTATCTACCATAACTATATTTTTTATAAAATTTGATACCATAAATAAAAATACAAAATCGTACTGTCAGACTCCCACAAAACAGTTTATGAGTTTGTTCATTTATATAACAGTTTGTTATCTCTCAACAAATTAATTCAACTATCGGATAGATTCGAGGCCGAGCTTTTAGTTTGACCAATTCTCAGATAGTTGTTGTGACAACGCACAAGCTTTTGCAACGAAATAGGTACGTCATTGTTAAATTCTTAAGGAGTGGTTTAGATGGGAGAATACCCGCTTCTCAATGAGGTAATTATTTTTTTATAACATAACAGTAAATAACAGGTGTTGTAACGAAATCATAAATCACCATATTTTTGCTAAAAATTCAGTGAGTTGGAAATAAATAGTATTTATATCACACTCACATTTTTAAGGTGATAACGGATTGAATTTTAGGAAAAACTGCTTTACACAGCTTATTATTTTGGCTTTACTCAGTGCTTACGAAATTTCATGCAAATATTTTCAAACAAGACAAATTTTCATACAAACGTACATCCCCTATTTCACCCCTTTGGAGGAAGAATTTTGAAAAATACTGCAATATACATTATTCATTATTTTGATCATGCTCAATTCGTTCGAAGATTTATGCGAATATATTAAAGGAATACAATATTTTATACAAATAGACTGCAGGCCCGTGAACAAAATTTATGGGTCATCTGATACAGCAGGAGACCTATGTAGGATGATAGAAGGGTATAAAGTAATAAGATTGAGCACTATGCCGTCACTTGTAAGCTGTCCAACTGAGTGCAGTTGAAGAGGGGGGGTTCTAAATCTCGATCATTTCTCCTTGCCGCATAGTTTTTGTACGGCGTTGCGGAATAATAGATTAGAAGAGGTATTGAAACAATAAAAATTATAAATTTTAAAATTCTAATTGTTAGTTTGTGAAAAAAATTCATGATTTTCCGACGATTCACAGAGTAAGTTTGGTCATTTGATTGTGTTCGGATTTGATTCCATACAGTTTCAATACCTCTTCTAATACATTACTTCGCAATGCCGTACAAAAATCATGCGACAAGGAGAAATGATCGATGTTTAGAACCCCCCCTCTTCAACAGCACTCAGTTGGACAGCTTACAAGTGACGGCATAGTGCTCAATCTTATTACTTTATACCCTTCTATCATCCTACATAGGTCTCCTGCTGTATCAGATGACCCATACATTTTGTCCACGGGCCTGCAGTCTAAAACTTCCATCCTCTATTTCATACCCTTCGTTGAGTTGAATTTCGTAATGAGATTTCGTAAGCATTGTGTAAAGCCAAAATAATAAGTTACGTGATACAGTTTTATCTAAAATTCAATCAGTTTAAATGAAATATTAAAAAAAATAATTATTGTTAATTAATCATATTCTGGACTGAATTTTTTTAGGCAACCCATTGCAATATATTTGTTGACATATTAAATTACATGTAAAATACTTTTATATCATCCAATAAACAGCTCGGCGAAGGTCGTTGTATGTTGTATAGCGGGATCTCCTACTATTATATTGCGGGGCGCAGCCAGTTATCATCAAATAAATAATTACATTCGAAATAATATAAAAATATTATGCACACCTTAAAAGTTTTCCCCTATTCTGTATTCAAGGGAAACCTCAATTCAGACAGGATATACTGGACTTCTCAAATTCAATTAGCGTGGTTCCATAATTAATTAGTTTTAAAACTTCACTACTTGATTTCACTTTAGCTTATACTCGATTCAGTGCTGCGATTAGTCTGCCTGCGACGGAAGATGAGGATATCATATTTCCACGTGCTGGCCTATTTCGAGTTAAGGGACTTTTACTTAGCATTGAGATATTTTACGGATAATACAAACGGGACAGTAAAATTTTAGGTAAAGTGGAATCAGAATAGAAACGAGATTTCAAGCAAACTTAAAAGGGAAAATTGCGGTTAAGTTTTGTGAGATGACGGTTAAAGCTGTCCTGAGCCCCAGCGGTGGGACTATCAAGTGGGGTGCTATTTATACATAGGTTGAAGCCTGACACGTTTTGCGCTGGCTCAGTTTATGGTAGACACAAAATACCATCTGTAGTCATCTGTTATAAGTTCTGTCTCAAAATGAAAACGGAGACGTAAATGTTTGTAATTTTCTATGCCGTTTTATGTTTATTTAACAGTTCACGGTACGACATGGTTTTCGTATTCTGCGATACCGCGATTACAAGCCAAGCGCCGTTACCGAGGCTGGCTTTGAATATAAAGATTATATTCAAATCGCTTTAAATGTACGCGACCAACATGCGGGGTCAAAAATCTTTGAACAACATTACAATTCGTTTAGGAAAACACGATACAAATATGCTCAATAAATCGTCTGAGAAGGAAAATAAAATCATCCTTATATTTGAGGCAAGCTGAATGCTTGTCACATAGTTCTAATATATAAATACTAGCGGCCCGCCCCGGCTTCGCCCGTGGTACATATATATAACCTACAGCATTCAAGGATTACGTACATATGAAAGAACGGTGAACGATTTTTTTTATCGGTTCAGTAGTTCCCAAGATTAGTGTACAAACTATATATATATATATATGCTATAGGCTACTTTTGATCCCCAAATTATCGTGCTGGTTACTGGGTCAGAAGTGACACCTGTAGACAACTGGCGGGGATAACTAATTAAATGACGATTGATAAGTTATCGACCGGGGATGAAAAATGATTAAATTACTAAAATGGCTATTAAAAAATAAGGGTTGATTGTAGATGGGTGAAAATTGAGGATTGTATGTATTTTTGTATGTATCATAAAAAAATAGAAATTAAAATTTTAGTCTAAAAAATAAAAAAAAAATTAGGGGTGGACTACCCCTAACATTTAGGGGGATGAAAAATAGATGTTGGCCGATTCTCATAGATACCATATAAGCACAAAAAATTTCATTAAAATCGGTCAAGCCGTTTCGGAGGAGTATGGCAACGAAAACTGTGACACGAGAATTTTATATATTAGATTCCTACACGAAGGTGCCGACCTGGCTGGTGAGTAGCGGGGCAAAATGAATCTACTTGCCAGGTGATCTAAAGTGAGGACTTTAGATCACCTGGCAAGTAGACATCTCCTCCAAAATGATCTTTCTTTCTGAGAATCTAATTGTTTAGTTATAAATCTTTCGGCCCAGCTTTCGCCAGCTAGCATCTCCGTTTTGGAGAATAATAGGACAGCTATGTAACAAGTTTTCAACTTGCCTCAAACCCCTATCCAAAACGGATGGGGGTGGAACACCTGATGTCACAATCAGGAATATTTTTCCAACAGCAGATGTGCCAGTTTGAGATCACCGCTGGCTTTTACGGTGAAGAAAAATATTAGGAATATAAGAAAGATGTTTTTTGAAGAGATGCACAATTCGTTGGCCTCGGCCAACGTGGTGGCCTTGGCTCTCTCCTTGTGAGAGAAAGCCCCGCGTTCTAATGCACACGTAAAGTGTGCTACTTATGCGACTGTTATATTTACTATTTAGACAAGAGGGGCTTATTTAGGGGTTTGACCAAGGCCATAGTTGTAGTACTATTTGGAAAGCCAGCATGTGGAAGTACCACACTTTTGGGAGTTATTCTACCGTCGAACAGTAATGAGCAAAGCATCACTGTTCCGGTTTGAAGGGTAATATTTTCAGAGAAATTGCAAGACAGGAATAAATCATATTACATGTACCTACCAATCCATTGTAATGTTTGTACACGACTGTTTGGCGGTACACTAACCGGCAAAGGTTGCTAAAGGCTACCCACCCCCCCCTTAATTTTTGCAAAGGTAAAATAATTAGTTGCCTAAAATGTATTGCTAATTCTAAAGCTTACATAAAATTGAACCCCAGTTTAGTACTAAGACTAACTAATCCTCAAAATGTTTAAGTTACTAACCACCTACCCTAAAAGTTTGAATGAATTACTTGCTAAACAAATGTATTCTCACGGCATTGTATTACTAGGAATTGGATACTAGTAATTGTACAAATTTTCATATTATTGTCATTTATAAATAAAGACTTTGAAAAACTGAAACTGAACTGAACCGGCAAAGGTGTATTGCTTTTCCAGGCGGACTCTGCAAAAAGTTCTACGACTATTAAATACTATTTATTGTAAGTATGTCTAGATTTCGCATACATTCTAGTAAAACTATGAAAAATAACAGTTTTTATACGCTGGCGCCACTGCATTATTTTCTTAATATCCACGTTACCGAAGAACTTACTATGTGAACTTAACCTACAGATTCGTAACAAAAACACGGTTTATACACTAGATAGCATTTAAAGCGAATTCCAATTGACCAGGAAATGCTAGATTTGTAAACGCGTCAAGCCTTCGATCACGTGACGAAACAAAGTATGTACAGTGTTGGCACCACACAAAGAGATACCTGTTTCTCGCGTCTAAGAATGTCTAAGTTTTATTTTGCTCTATTTGCTGTGATCGCTAGTCGCGGAAACAAAATATAAAAATGTTTTATGCAAGCGATTCTTTATCTTACTAACGCGAAATTCTTTATGTATGGTATGAAGTAACAAACATGTTACAATTTTAATGAAAAACTGCTGAAGGGATCTATATAAAATGTATAATTATATTAATAATAGCTCATAAATAATTGAACATAATCTATCTCGGTACAAAATATTATCTGGATTAATTTAGTAATTTCTGTGTAAAAGAAAAGCAAATAATTCATGAACCCATATATTGCATAATTAAAAAAAAATATTTTATTAGAAATTAGTTGTCATAAAATATAAGATTATACATATATATATTTTCATGTAATATAAGATTTTATACATATTTTCATAAAATATAAGATTATAAATATAAGAAACCGAAATAACGAACAATCTCCGACAAAGAAAATCTAATGTAAAGAAAAATTTCAACAAAACCCTCCTTATTTATTCAGTTGTACAATGACGATAGTTCGTCGTAATATACATATACGACGAACCTTATACGATATCTTATGCCTTTAATCGACCAATTCTTGTAGGTATATATGTATGTAGCTATATAAACATAGAATCTGAATCTCGGAAACGGCTCGAACGATTCATGAAATTATGTATACAGGGGGTTTCGGGGACGATAAATCTAGATTCTCTATCTAGATCTAGGTTTTATTTTCTAAAAACATCATTTTATGCGCTTTATTAGATAATGAATAACTCCTACAATGTCATATAAATGTTTGAAAATGGTTAATGTAATTAATAAGTACTTATCTTGATATGAGTATTTCAAGAATACTCACAGTATAATTCAATAAAATTATTATTTTGTAAACTGACGAGGCTATAAATGTGACTTATATTATTATAATAATGTATGTATTCAATTTATGCCAATAAAAATATCTTATCTTATCTTATCTTATTAGAATACTATAACTTATTTCGCCACTGTTCTTTAAGTCTAAATGGCTCAGACGGAATATGCTCGCCCTCGGAGCCAACAGGCCCCGGTTCGAATGTGTCATGTCAAAGAACGAAACGTACGAAAACTTTCAAAAAGGCATATTTTTCCCCGATTTTGTTACATTCTTGATTCATGCTCCGCTTCTATTAATAGTAGCGTTATTTTCTATAGCCTACAATAGCCTCCCTCGATAAATGGACTATACAATAGAAAAATAATCTTTCAATTCGGACCAGTACTTCTCGAGATCTTAGCGTTGAAACAAACAAACTCATCAGTATTATAATTTCAGCTTTATAATAAAAGTAAAGTAAAGCAAAAGTAAGTAAAAGTAAAGCTGAATTAGTATAGATTTTAAAATTTCAGCTTGATCGGAGCAGAACTTTTTTTTTTAGTTTTTGAATCGTACACAAACCAACATAACATTTTTACATATTATAGAGATATATTGTAAATGCTATTTCTTAGTATATATACTTTTGGTTATTAGGACTACTAGTAGTAGTTAATAATAGGTAGTCAGTCCTAATAACCAAAAGTATATTTGCAAAAGATCGATATTACTTTTTTACACTTACACTACACTTTTCCACGCAGACGAAGTTGCGGGCACAGCTATAGTCTAAGATCTAGTCGAGATCGCCTAGTTGAATATATTTAAAACTAATAAATAGTATTATTAAGACAGGTAGGATCCTACTATACTAGTTTTAGCGATCTAGACTAGATCTGTTAGATACAAAGACCTGAGGTACCAGGCGCACATATCACTGGAGAGGTTGAATGTTAGGTCTCAGATCAAAACGTAAGCAATCGTCACATCAAGGAGACAAATTTGCGTACATTGAAAAACAAATCTTATTCTTAAGTTATACAGCTTCAAAGAGTTTGTGTCTTGGTTTCATTTATACGGGTTATTCAACTTGAACAAATTTATTCGAATCTAGTGCTATAGTAACTTATTAATGTTACAAACATAAGCAGCCTACTAAATAGTCCCACCGCTGGGACTCGGGGTCTTCTATAAAAATATCAAAGTCAAGGCGATAATCATGACCTCTAAAGATTCTTGGAACATCGAGTATTTTCTTTGATCATTAAAAGAAGTGGTGATGACAAAAGTGTACATCTCGTATTTTAAAAAAAAAAAACAGGTACAGGATTCGAACCTATGACCTCGCCATTGTCGCATGTATGTTCTAGCCACTAGGTCACCATGGCTTTACGTTCTTAGGATTTAATGAATGTTAATTAAGTTAATATACGTATTTCGACAAATTACATTTGGTAAATATACAATTTCGTTAAGGCGTTGCTAGCGTTATTTTTGATTCTCAATTTACTTTTACACGTCATCATATATAAACACAGCAAAGCCATGGAATAATCTGTCGTTCCCGTGAAAATTTTGTAAACTGACAATTTATTAAAGAAGTAAATAGAACTGTTGTAATTCCATCGCTATTCAGCGGGGTAATGCTGCCAGTGTAATGGGCACCTTTGTGCCGGGTACCGTTAGGGGTGGGTTATGTGACTGATGAATTTATTGTTGAATTTATGTTGTTATTTTTAATTGTGTGATTTAGTAGCTTATATCTTTATTTAAACCTTGTCCATTTTGTTAGTATCTATTGCTTTGAAATAAAACTCTATACTAGCCAATGGCATTAACGGTTGTAATGTTTATAATATAAATAATATACTAAATAGTCTAGTAACGCCATCTAGAGTGTGGTAGGGAAATATTTAATCCTTCTGATAGCGGTACATTACTAACGATTGTTACTATAAAAATATTAAAATTTACCTTGAAATTGCTCAAAAAAATTCAATACGCTTTGACTAATAAATTAGGGAAACAAAAGTTAAAACAGTTTATAAAAGATAAAAATCACACAGAAACCGGGACCGCAGGTAAATTTTGTAGTGATAAAATAACGCAGACTTCAACTTAGTATACCACTTCCACATAATCATTCGTATTTACTCAAAGTATATTTAACTAAAGTGTTTTGAAGGTCGTTCCACAATGATGACGGTACTTTGCCGGTTGCAATTGAAGCTTACAAAAGCGGAATCAATGCATTTGACGAGTACGTTAACGTGCCGTACAACTGTATAATGTAAGACGGATGACCCATTCATTAGGTGAGTAGACGACCTTGCTTTTAGTAGGTATCTTGATATCGATAAGCTAGTTTTGGAAACTTGAAACGTCGCGCCTGAGCGAGTTATCATCATTGGCGGACCATATCGTCTACTAGGTACTTTCATTTGTGCTACTTTTTATGCGGGAGATAGAACGAGTTAAGTAATTAGGCCAGCCATGAACGCCTAGCAGATGCAATGATCATTTTTATAATCGTGAGGTAAGTTCGAATCCCGCTTGTACCCTGGGGCATTTTTCCAAGAGCAGAAGTACGAATTCGTCTTTAACACTGAACGATCGTAACAAAATCGTAGTTGTACTAGGAGTTCATAATCAATCAGTCATGTCTGGAAACAGATACATATATATACGTTTGTATGAATGTAATATTTACAGCAAATTATTGGTTCTCGGCGAAGTTTATTATCATACCAATAACTACTCGTAGACGTCCAATTTAGAGTTCAATGCGCAACAATAGGTGTGATTAGCATTTGTTTACAACTAGATATACATTATTTTGCTTAATTTTGCATCACAATACATTTTTGCTTAGTTTATTTCATTTATACGTTCTATAGCCAATCACACTCCTATTTATCTATCCGTTTTGTCGCTTCTACGTGAATCAACCAAAAAATTAAAAACATTCAAAGTCTTCAAATTATATTATTAGGAATGGACAAAATTATTATTTAAAAAAATATATTATTATATTACCTATATTATTGAAAAAATATCAATGACGAAGCGTTTACTTAAGTTATGCATGGCAGTTAGAGGTTCGTATTAGAAACAATCCAGCAACCGATTGAAGCGGCTAAAAGAATAAGGCTTGTCTATTGGTAGATTAACTTAAAAGCAATTAAAAATGCACTTTCTTTATGGTCGATAAATTGGACTACGTTTTCATAAATATATCACACTGGCCACACTATGTAATGAATGCTAAAATGAACCAAAGTGTTGTAGACAAGAAATGATCATAAAAAATGATCTTGACTCTTGCCGACACTTGAACTCCGATAATTATAGCTTAACGTGTGAAACTGATGTGAGGCTGGGTTTTGAATAAGTTGAAGGTTATTTGCTAAATGCTATTCCTAATGCTACTAATGCAGTTTCCGTAGTTTTAACAATTTATGATCGAAGAACACAGATATCTATAGATAACGCAATGTTGGCAGTTTGTAACTTCGTGACATATAAAGTTTATTCTTTCACGCAATTATAATACAATTCTTAAAATACTACATAGAAACATTATGAGTACAAAATACGATTTATAATCGATTTGCGTTCGACTGCCATATGACCCGACGTTATGATGTTATGCTATGAATGATGTATCTGGCTTATCTATAAAAGTAACCGTATTTTCAATTTGAAAAACTCAGATAATTTCCATTTATTCTTGCAGATATAATTTTTAATAAAAATACTAAAGTAGTTTAGGCAGTGATGAGATCTTCTAAGTAAATATGTATGTTAATAAATGATATTTTATTGTATATGTATAAAAACGATCAAATGGTGACTTTAAGAGTATTTAAGTGTGGTTGTAAGTTCGTATTAAAAAAAAAATATGTATTTATACGAGTTCATTCCTTTTACATTGATATTGTTTCATAAAGGATTCGACAAGACGAGCAGTACCTATTACACTGTACATTGCTTGACCGACCTGCTGTCACTTAGAATCAGGCAAGAAGGTGGTTAAGCACATAGTAATTTGTTAATTAACTACCTACAGAAAAGTGCATGATGATACAATTTGACACCACGTTTTGAATATTTTATTTAAGCCATTGATATTTTGATATTTTATTAACTATTCATAATAAATTAAATACAAGACAAAAACAATCAACTAAAAATTCGTTAATTAATGAAACCCCTTTGTAATTTATTTTTATTTTTAATAAGTAAATAAATAAATATTGATGGCCACTTCACCCACAGCACCGTCTGACCCTAAACTAAGGATAACTAGTACTATGGTAGCCTGATAGCTGATATAAACTATAGCAAGCCAATAGGCCTGTGTTAAATATTGTTTACAATTATTGAAAATAATTCAAACATTACATAAAGTACATCAAAATATTATGAAATTATCTTACTTACAGTATTTACTACATACACTCTACTAATATTTAAATTAATCATTTTGTCTTTTTGCGATTTCGATGTTTTTATTTATTTATTGAGTAATGACAACATACGTCTTGAATAATGGAATAATGAATTATTGGAAATACTTGCGGTATCTATCGGAACACTTCCACATGTCTGTGTTGGAGACGCTCGATCACGACCTTGTGTCGGTTGGCAATTTCGTGACTTGTTGAGAGGGATTAAACAGAACTATTTATGCTGGCTGCATTGTGCGGACAACATGGATATTGCACTATGCAGGAAGGAACTTTTACTATGTATATGTACATCATCGCCTTCAATATCATACACGTAAGAGTCATCTTATAAGTCGAGTGACGAGCACATTAGTAGTAATGATTTGGACTTTTCATTTTCCAATAGTTGCGTGACACTGTGCTGATATGGGCAGACGTGTTGCTTTCCTTCAAGCACATGTCCTGCTCGTACCGTTACTATGGGAAAAAATCTGCTGAGTTCGAGACAAAATCTAGAAAATTAAACTGACGTATCGTCGAAAATTTTTAAGTCTATAGGGACAGTAAAACCCGCATTGGCGAAAGATTTTATATATGATTTTCATTTCGTAATGAGGTTGCGTTTAACTAGAACTCGCCTGATGGTACACGATAGTGTGGGCGATGACACACGCAAACCTAAAAGACAACTATTACGTATTAGTCTATAAATATTTCTAAATTGTGTCTGAGGGAACAATTAACCCGATAACGTAACCTGTACGTATGAGGAACGTAGACTAATCAACCATCTTAAATGAATAGTATACACAACCCACTAAATGCGAGTCCTCGCAAGGAGAGAGTCAAGGCCATGATCCACCACGCTGGGCCAGTGCGGGTACACATGACCTCGACAGATTCTAGGTACATGTCAATTTCTTCAAGATTTTTTCCTTCACTGTTTTAATGTTAGCGGCATTACGCACATGACTTCGAATAGACATTGGTGCGCGTGGGATTTGAACCCGGGGCTCCGGATCGGCAGTCGCCGTTCTCCCGACTAGACCAGTCGTAACTTCTTAAACGTTGAAGATTATATTTAAAACATAAAGATCCTGAACTAACAGCAAACAATTGCATTCATTCTAAAACAATGGAATGAATTAATAATTTAAATGCTAAACACAGCTGAGGTCATACAATTAAACATGAAAGCAAAGATTTGTGTGATTATGGCAATGATTTTTTTTTTAAATAAAGAGTGACGAGACGATTAGGACATGTGCCTGATGGTAAGCAACATGCCTAGCACATAACAGCACAGTGACACGCAGCTATTGGAACATGAAGAGTCCAAATCATTACCTAGCACTGCACTGCGCTCGTCACCCAGAGATCTAAACTCTTATATCTCTAAGCCCTGTATTTTATTATTGTTATAACCATACCATTCCTGTTAGCTTCATCGAAGAACGACTTGAGACTGTGATAAAATGTATTTTCTAAAAGTATATTTTTTATACTGTTGATGTGCTCACTTCAACAATATAAAAATGCCATGTGCCTCATAAGTAAGCAACACTCATCCCCAGCATAGTACAGTGCGACGAAACTATTTGAACAATCAACATGAGGAGTCCATATTACTGATACGCATTACACTGCTCTCGTCACCCATATCATAACAAACAGATTAACATAACATACAAAAGTTACTTTCGCTAATAATATCGAAAACGCACGAATCTCAATAAAACCTCAATTTTCTCTTCAAGGAAAATTACATCTCTTTTAGTTCTTTAGAGGTCACATACGTCATTTTTTTCCCAATCTTAGGTTGTTATTATTGTTTTAAAAGTTCTTTAAGTACCATAAAAGATGAATTATTAATTAGACACAGTCTAAAGACTGTGCAAGCAATCAAAGAACAATATACATTTTTCGAACGTATCAAACGGTATTTGATTGTAAGACAAAATATTAAATTTGAAACTATACGAGAATTATATTATGGAATTATATGGTATATATATAATTCCATGGTAAGTAGTATTAAATAGATCATAACTTGACACAAGTGACCTTTTGATCGAAAGGCAATTCATAAAAATAGCTTTAACCGTGTATTTTTGGATGAAGATATCAACTTTTCTGAGCTCCAGTCAACGAGTATAAAAGTTTTACTGTTGTTAGTTCCAATTGCTGGGTTCCATGATTTAAATATTAGTTTTTACTGTGAACTTCAACCACTCAACGTACAAAATAGTATTTCTACCATTAAATGTTTTTCACATTTGTACTTCACCGTAAGTTTGCCTGGAAGAATAGTTATCAGTTATCATCGATAAGCCACCAATTCATTTAACATATTGATTATTTTTGTTTGATTTGATCAACAATGTGTATGCTAACAAAAACAAAACTTCTAATAAACCAAGTCTCGAAAATCAGTTCGTCTACCGTACAAATTTGTGGGTCCGTGTAATACCAAGTCAGTTACTCTGTTAAGCCCTTACTTAATAGACCTTCTGTCTAAAGTAATTACGTAATTGGCTAGCCTAATAACACCTTTTAGTAGCCATATCAGCTTCAAAAATATTTTATGTTTTAAATACAATATATTAGCCAGTCCATAAAGTAATAAAGTTTATAATTTTAATCTTCGTTATTGCTGCAGAGGTTGGTTTTACGAGTACAATAAAAATAAAAGCCACAAATATTTAAATCTAGTGTGCTTCCGACAGACAGCGGGCGGCCCTAATCTAGTTACCGGTGGTTAGGGCTTCAGAGCGGGGAACTTCCTGGCAATAACCGCCGTCTGCTTCTGTCAATAAATAAGTGATAACCCAGCCGCCTTTGCCAATATTGAGGTAGGTAATAGGCAGACGCCTTAGAAAAGGAACCGTTTAACGAAAACCTATAAAAGTAATTTAATGTTGTTACTATCTATGCAGGCGTCTATGTTTGATTCCTCAGCACGTTGAAATACGACTGACTTTGTGGCTCAGTGGAAGTGAGTCTGCTCGCTAAGCTGTAAGGCGCAGGTTAGATGCTTAACCAAGACAAACATTTGTGTAATGAATACTATTTACTAAAGATTTACCTAATTTGATATCGACTTGGTTGTTTCTGTGTTTTATTACTATATATTTAAACTAAAAGTGCCTTCTGGCTTCAGTAGTACAAAGTTTACTTAAGTCGCGCGTGCACTCTCCCTGAAAAAGACCGCCGGACGCGGCCGAAACTCGAGTCGGATTGACAGACCGTATGAACGTGAGTGTCCCGTTATCCAATTAAAAAGTTTACTTAGTTTAGGGGTTTTTGACAATAAACAAACCAAATATATCAAATACATGTGAGTAACGTTTTTTTATTGATTTAAGAGTTTTATGTGTTTAAAGACTATTCTTTCCTTCTCTATATAAACTATTAGAGTGCGAAATTTCATGCACCTCCGTCCGACAAATTTTCGTAAAAAGGGATGCAAAGTCTTCACGTTTTAATATTATAATATATGTAGATGACTTTAATACTATAAATACTATATTATGTATACGAAATATTTTAAATGCGCAGTTTGCAAAATTTCTTAAGCTATCTCGATTTTATTGTTTGTTTTCGTTATCAAAAATAAAATCGCTGAAATAATTGCGAAACTTTGCTAAGTATTGAATTCAAACAAAGATGGATCTAAAGACTATTGAAATTAAGGTACCCAACAACGTGATATCTAACACGCATATTTATTTACACTTCCGGCATTAATGTCGTATTAATGGAGTCGGATATAATGGTTTTCCAACAAAATGGCATCATTAGGTAAATCCGTTTGTATCACAAGTATCTATAGTATATAGTAATGTCGCTTACAGTGCTGTGAACAATATAATATATACCTTTTTCTTCAGAATTTTTCAAAGTAAACGTGTGTAAACTCAGTAGATGATTTGTATCATCCCCAAATAGCCGAACCACTCCACTTGCAATAATATTTGAAATATTTACCTATTACTAGTGGAGTATTTAAGCCGTTTGGCGTTAGACCCGTAGAAACCAACAGCTTATCTTCTTTTCAAAAAGTTTTCCAAGTTCATTGTCACCGCGACGCGTGATCAAAATGACTCATAGCGTAGCATGTTAAATATCTGATTGATCAGTATGGTAAACAAGGCTACATGTTGTAAATAGCTGCACTAACCAATTACGCCGAATTATTTTAGTACTAAATTACCATGGTCATATCTGAGTAAAAAAACGGCAACTATTTCTATTTTCCCAATACCATTTTCAACTTTTTCTTGGTACTTATTCCTAAAGTCTAATACTAAATTTATAACAGACATAATATAATAAACATATATATTTTGTAGAAACAAAAAGTGTATGTAGCAGCAGAATTCTGATTTCATGAAAGAAAATAATTCTAAATGGACCAATGGCGGTTAACATGACTCTCTGAACATCGATCGCCTCTAAAATTGGTTCAACCTTTGGCCTTGGATGCGGCATTACCTGACAATAGCAGGGATGGTGACCGGAAGTGAAAATATATGAAAATTAGACTCGTTACGTTAGTCCGTGCCGTGACGATGGCCAGCCGTGAGAATACCGGTACAACACCGATTTACCAAGTCAGTGGAATAGCTTTTTTGTGATCTGGGATATTCCACAGCCTGAATAATTTGTACATCAAACACATACAAACTGTGAATTACTCGCGCATCGTTCAGATTAAATTAAGTCAAAGCGAAAAACAACAAACCATATATTTAACAACATATTTTAACATTTACTAAATATATACTTTATTGAATGAAATTACAGTTCATAAATAAATAAAAATAATTAAGAGTTTTACGGGATGACTAAACCAATCAAAATAAAGGACAAACCTAGGTACTGTATATAAGCAAAAGACAAACTTGACTAACTTTACTTGTTCCACTTATATTTAAACGAATGTTTAGTGTTTGAAACCTGACAATTTATTCTTAAATTTTCTTAAAATGTCTTCATCCCAACGTTGCCTGCAAGAAATCTAAATAAGCAATAAACTTGAATTGTTTCACTACTCTTATTGTATTTCTGTATTCAAGTAAGTACTAAGTAAGATATACTTAGTTAGTACTTACTTAGTGATGGGACTCTAGAAAGAATTGTCGACCAAATCCGTTTACAGTAAAAACCAGGATGCATCGCAGAGCACCAGACAGTCTGTCAGGTGGAAATTGGATATAGTCTGGCATATTTCAAAACAAAATATGTTTTCCTTTGGAAATAGTCCTTTTCTAAATTATATACGGACAAAGTCACTGGTAGACAATAATCGTTAATTTGCATCATAATGTGTCTCAATTTTCCATAAACATATATTTCTAATAAACATTACTATCGAGTAAGAAGCAACTGTCAACACGTGACAAACAGCATTCATTATCTGGAGGTACGTGCTTTATTAATCTATGTCCCGGATAGATTGCTTCGCTAGTGGTCACTGCCAGTGATAAACCTACCTGTCCTAGAACACAATATTCAATTATCGCACGTTTGACTTGCGCGCCGTATGTGTGAGGTAAGGGGAACACGAAAGGTATTAAAAAATAAACCATGTTTGCAAGCTCCATTTCATGTAGGTATTTTGCTGTATTACTAGTGCTGTGATTTTAACAAGTTTCCCTTTATTTATGTTTCCAACTTCTCTAACAAAATATTAACGTCATCTTTAAGGCATTAATTAAATTTATATTTGAAATGATTTGGAATTTACAACGGCCATTGGTACGTCAATTTTATTCAGTAAAATTTTAAGTACATATTTATTTACTTTGGATTAGGTACTTCAATTGCACTTTATGTCGAGCCTTCTGATTATATTGGTTTATGTTTCATCTGATTGTAAAATTGCTTGATCTGGCGACGTTAATAAGACATTGCCAGGCATCACATCAGAAACTTTTAAGGGTTCTATAGTGCTTGTCACTTTTAATCTCGGTCTCTTTCTGTCTATGTCCAAAAAATGTATATGTCCAAATCATTATGTCTGGCCTATTTTAGAATGTATCTCCGTTACTTTACCCAAAGTTGAATTATACCTGAATGTATATATTATATAACATATATTGTTATAGTAGTTTGCAAAGATATTGTAAAATTGAGGTACCCACTAAACAACAAACGAGGTTTTTATCTGGTTCTTTTTGCGCTTTTAGGATAACAGTAATAAACACAACTTTGAACGTTAACAGCATTATTTGGCATAGCTCACAACTACAGCTTAGATTACAGGGCATAGACCTAAAACATCTTACAAGGGTAACGAGCGCAGTGCGGTGCTAGGTAATGGTTTGGACTCTTCGTGTTCCAACAGCTGCGTCCGTCATTTTAGGCAAAGCCTCAATGTGCGGAGAAATTCTTAGTATTACGTAAAAGTAAACGTTTTCAGAGTAGAGCGCTGAAAAAGACCTGATTTAAAGAACCTACTTATTGCGGTTTCAATTATAGCCAGGTCATGTATTATCCGAAACCTTTAGGCGGGAGACTATGTACACCATCCTATGCTGATTAAACGGGTATTCCCTTACGAATATAATAATAATCCTATCTTCATATCAACGGGGATTTGATTTTTTTACAAAAACGCGCTCCAATACCCACCGCATCATCGTTTAACATCAGGCAAAATGGTAGACAACAATAAAATATTATAATTAAAAAAATGCTGTGTCGGCGGGTAGTGTTTGACCTTAGACAAACTGTAATTTCAAGCAATTCTAAGACAGATTAGAACAACATGACGTGTATTTTTGAACCCTTAGCCTTAGCCAACCTTTAATAAAAAAATATAACGTCTGTAATCGAGCTCGGTATAAAGACTTAAGGCAATCCTATAAAACACACATATTGTATAAAAACTTGCAAATCACCGCAGAAAAATGTCTATAAATATATACTAGCATATTATACACCACAAACTACAACCACATTTAGCTAAGTATACAGATTCAAGTGTAAAATGTACACCCATCAAACTCTTTACAACAATAGAATAAGGTACTCGTGTTTTGTGTCATCTGAGCCATGGGAACATGGCGAACAATGGTAGTACTAACCACTCATTAACATGTATCAACTACACACTATGAAAAACACTAAGCCATTAGATTCTAACATGTAATACAAAAAATATTTTCCGGTTAGTCTCAAGCCGCTACAAAACTGATCCTCTTAGAAACAAGTTTTACAAGTCCGTTTCATAGTTTACCTAAATCTAGATTAGTATTCAGAAAATTAAAATATACACCTGACAAGAAGTATTAAATAAAATAAAAGATGTTTATTATGACGTTCTCTAAATGGAGCTATATAAAGAGCCATTATCAAAGCTTTCTTAGTTCTATAAGACCATGTTTCTATAATAATAGAAATACATATCTACTTGCTTTTTTGGGAAAACCCTTAGAAATCAAAAAAGTATATGACGTGAAGTTAAAGAAGAATTGCGGAATATTTCTTCCAATTTCATGAATTACTTGAAGTCATAGAACGGTCAAAATCTACACACGGCATATTTTTTATTAACCTAATTTGTCTGTCGATACTCAATAACACGCATTTACCGTAACACTAACAAGCCAGGAATACGTTCGACGTAACCCTATCATCCCAAATAGGGTACCTGATAGGCCGGGGTAGCCTAGGCAATTAGGTCTATAGACGAAGTAATTAATGTTCGAGACCACTTTCCACATATATACGTAGATTAGGTACGTATATATCATCATCATCTTTCGGTCAGTCGTATATAGAAAGCACCCGAGTCAAAAATCTGAAATCAAACTCAAATCACCTCGAAAATTGCTGATGATTGTCAAACGAACTCACAGATAGAAAATTTTTGCGCTTATATTTTGTTTCTGTGACTTTGTTTATTCAAGTTTTGTCATAACGCAGTAAGTTTAATCTTTTATCTCTGTTAGTAAAAACATGATCATATTTCAAAACATCGTGTTAAGATTTAAATCAGCTATAGTTACAAGACGGTGTTGACGCGATCACATCGCACTACTAACGTTTCGTTTAGACATTGAATTTCACAATGGAACATTCAATGGCCATTAATGATTATGATGGTTTGTGAGTCGAATAAATCATACTCTATTTTTACATACACGTCAAAACACGTTGAAATTAGCAATTTGCAGTAGACGAAGTACCAAATCCATCAGGTATAATGGAGTTGTAAAACCATACGCCTTACCCATATATTACTCAACTGTGTTCCGGTTTGAAGGGCAATGTTTTCAGAGAAATTACTGCAAGATAAAACACCTTATATCTCCGGGTGACGAGCAGCGTAGTGCGGTGCTAGGTAATGATTTGGACTCTTCCTGTTCCAATAGCTGCGTGTCACTGTGTCACTGTGCTGTTATGGGCAGGCATGTCGCTTACCACAGAACATATCTGTTCTGTGTTGCTTACCACCAGGCACGTGGCTTGCTCGTCTCGTCACTCTATTCAAAAAAAATATTTTTATTTTCTTTATTTAATTATGATTAATGATAATTTATGAGTTCTTTACTGTGAGTGAAGTCTGTCCATTTCTGGTCATCTGAATGATTTGGCCATGCATCATGACACAAAGCGCCGAACAGCACTAGTTATAAGTATGGACTTAAATTGAAATGGTAGAAACTAATACAAACAACAAATCAAAACGGAAGAAAAACACTGAAATGTAGGTATATTGTTTATTTACGTCGTAAATACAGAACGTCCATCACAAAACCACAAACATTCACGGTAGCTCACTGACTAGGAACGTGATGATTACATGATGACAAAACAGTAAGTGTAAGTACTTACAAACAATAGTGCCATGTGTACATATTCAGCTATTGTGCCGATGCGGATCAAATTGAACATGAGTGTGACAAAAACTACCCTGCTCCTCTTATCCCCCCCTCCTCATCCGCGGTCAACCACGCACAACACCAGATGCCAGTTTGTAGCAGTTATGGATCTTTCAAAGTGTTATTATTGTTTGTGACCTCTACTTTACCATACATGTTTCCTTGGCTTGTTGTTTGCTATGCGATCTACTGTAGTGTTAGTAGAATTTAAAACTACGATAACATTACATTACAAGTTCATTAGAGATAAAATAAGCTCATCAATGATTATCTATTGTTCCAGGGCTAAAAGAGAAACACGGCATGACGGCTACACACGGCGGCGGACGTGAAGATGACCGTCCGGATAAGGATTCCGTATACACCATCAAAACGGGCCTGAAGAACGAAGGATACCAACATGACCGCGACTCCAACGACGATATTATCAAACCCCCGCCACTACCTATCGAAGATGATAATTATCCCACCGGAAAAGTAAAATTACCACGAAATGAAAAATGGAGAATATTGAAGAACATAGCAGCGGTCAGCTGTGCATTTATGGTGCAGTTCACAGCGTTCCAAGGAACAGCGAACTTGCAGTCGTCGATCAATGCGGCTGATGGACTTGGAACCGTGTCTTTGAGTTCAATCTATGCTGCTTTAGTTGTATCTTGTATATTTGTGCCCACGTTCCTAATCAAGAGGCTAACAGTGAAATGGACGCTTTGCCTGTCCATGATGTGCTATGCTCCTTACATAGCAGCCCAGTTTTACCCTGCGTTCTATACGCTGGTACCAGCCGGAGTCGTGGTGGGTCTGGGAGCGGCCCCCATGTGGACCTCAAAGGCCACTTACCTCACGCAAGCGGGAAGCGTGTACGCCAAGCTGACCGATCAAGCAGTGGACGGTATCATCGTACGATTCTTCGGATTCTTCTTCCTAGCTTGGCAAACCGCCGAGCTTTGGGGCAACTTGATCTCTAGTTTAGGTGAGTAATGTAAATAATATAAACTTTGTTCGAAATGTTACGTTAAATTCTGTACCAAAAAACATTTAAACAGAGCAGAAATTACGAAAGACCATTTTACAAAAAACATAAAAACGAAATCGTTGATGGGTTCGATTCCCACCCAGTGCAAATATTTGTGTGATGAATTCAAATGTTTGTACTGTGTCTGGGTGACAATAAACATATGTAATGACATATAAACATATGTACAATTATATATTTTACCACTACATAAGTATTATATCAGCTATCTGGCCGCCATAGTACAAGCTTTGCTTAGTTTGAATTCAGATGTTATGTGTGAATTGTCCACCAATATTTATTTTCGTCCGGTTCCAGCATGAATAGCCTATTAACTCACAACACCTTATTTTCACTTTAATTATGGTCTTAGAAGAACTGTGACAATATATTGAATTCTGCTCTATAAGTTATGCCCTTAGAAATAAGCCACAAAGACCAAAAATAATACTGTCATTATTTGATGGAATTCTAGAACATCAAAAAACAAAACTCTTCAAATAACGAAGGTGAAAATCCCTCAAACGGAACATTAATTGAAGTATAATCGTATACATCTATATTTACTAATATAATAAGCGAGAACAAAAAGTTTGTTTTTCGATCAAACGATTATTCTCGGGAACTGACAATCGATTTGAAGAAATATTTTTACATCAAAAAGTACATAGAAAAATAATGTGTTTAATAAGAATGACACGGGGGAACGATTTCAGTGTTTTCGTCGGGAGTCCACTCCGGTCCTAAGAGCGACAACACGAGCAAGCTGCTCGACGTTTGTGGGGCCAACTTCTGCATGATTGGCGGCGGTCACCACGACAACCAGAACTTGCATCGGCCTCCGGATGGCGAGATCTATGAGATCAGTGCCATTTACCTCGCCTGCGTCTTCGTCGCTGTTCTCATGGTCGCGCTTCTGGTCGATCCTTTGTCTCGGTACGTATAAATATTTATAATAGTAATATTAAAAAAAACATATGTTAAGTATCAATTCACAATTAGTCTTACATGGCAAAAATCAGACACAAAAAATGAACAAACGTAAACTAACAATAGAAAAAATAAAATAAGCTAACTGGTAGTAACTACAATACAATACAAATCTTTATTATCAAGAAAAAAAATGATCGGAAACAAGTTTACAAAGAATGCTTAATTTTAATTACAAAAGAAAATACATAAGTTCCCAGAATTAGCTTTTGGCCCCACACTAGGCTCGATGGCCCGTGTTGTGGAAGCCAGAGAACGAAAGCACAAACACAATAAGGGTTTCTCAAAATGTTATTGGTCTAATCCCAACTAGAGGTAGATTCAGTGATGGGTTTGTGTGTGATAGGGTGTATGTGGGAGGGTGAGGGTGAGGGTGCGTGTGTGTGTGTGTGTGTTTGTGTGTGTGTGTGTGGTGTGTGAGTTCGTAGTAACTGTGTGACAGCGAGAGATAAATGAAAAAGTATGACTAAGTCCAGCAAACAAACCAAGTTGAGCAAACGGGTACCTATTCACTTTCAATCATAGAAACTAAGTCTACTGTTAGACATAGGACTCTCCCATGGCTCGCCACTTAGCCCTATCGTAAGCTTTACGTCTCCATCAACTGCCTGCTATCTTCCGTCAATCGTCACTCCACCCAGGTGGCATCTGGTGTAACGGTGTCCCCTACTACGTTTGTAAAAATATAAACAAATAAAATTAATCCTTTTCCACACAACAGATGTGAAACACCTAAATTTCTTCACTCTCAATCGACTCTCCATCTCAGTCAATACCAGTTTTCAAACCGCACATAATCAAAACTTAAATTTAATCGAAGCAATTTTTTCATGACATTGAAGTGAGTTTTATAGTTTTTATTGACCTTTTCCTTAAAGTTTATTTATGATATTTGACTTAAACCCTTGATTTACTCTATGACATCACATGATAAAAAAAAATCTTATGTAAAATATTGCCAGTTTTCACAAAATATAATATAAGATGTATATTTACTGATAAAAATCTTGTGAAAACGTAATGCAGTTGCAATATGTTGTTCAAAACGTTTGTACAATTGGTATGTATTTACTAAATAAATAGTAGAGCTTGTTGCTAAGCTCATTCTTACAAAAAATAATTCATCCTGCACAGATGACAAGAGATAAGTCTTACAAGCTTCTTACATGTATTAGTTGGCAGCCACTAATATGTTGAACTAAGTAAATGCCGGTGATGACCAGATGACAATGTAGCAAAAAATCCACTAGCAACGTCTAGTACCTACGTAGTTTCGAAATTTTGTTTCTGTTAATGATAACGTTTCATTGCCTCTTTGAAAGAATGCAGTACATTTGTGATTAAATACAAAACATTAAAAAAACCTTTCCAGGTATAAATAAGGAGTATATGCGTAATTAATAGTTTCTGTTTCGTCGACTTCACGTCTCTGCTATTGTAATTAAGTCTGATGAAAATTAAATTATGATAGACTAATAATCGGCCCGACTTCATCGGGATTGAGTTGCATAATTGGAGTCCTCATAGAGAATATAAATGAAAAAATTTATTACTTTTGTAATAAGAACGTCTAGGCTGTGGATTTTAGTCTGGCTTGCTGAAGCCTGCCTGAGTGAGTTTCCCGGTGGTTACAATCTTGGTGTCTTAAAATCAAAAGTGAATCGGTTTCTTCTGAGTAAGTACGTTCTATCGTAGATCGCGTCGTCCCCTATCATCAGGTGAAATGGCGATCAAGTGTAAACATAACATAATATTTAAAAAAGTGCCCAAGTCTTGTAGCTTGTTCAATGTAGTAATTTTTATGACTTACCAGGTATGGAGAGAAGAGGAACACAGATCCTTCGAGGGAAATATCTGGGATCCAGCTGTTGTCTGCCACAGCTTACCAGCTCAAGAAACCCAACCAGCAGCTATTGATCCCTATTACACTCTGGATTGGCATGGAACAGGCTTTCATTGGAGCTGATTATACCCAGGTTTGTCCTACGATATTTTGACCCACATTAACTCACAGTAAACATAACCGGACTTAATCACAATAATTACCTCGACGTTCTTTTCATGACCACGGCGCAAACCACCCCTGCAGATGGCGCTGCAGTTGGTATCTAGGTTATCCGAGCGAAGCCGGAATGGGCCGCTAGTATCATATAAAAATGAATCGCAAAATGTGTTGGTAAGCGCATAACTCAACAACGCCTCAGCAACTTTTTAATGTTCGTTGAAGTCCAAGGATGGTAATTACGGTAAATTTAAGAAAAATTCGAATAATTACCGGGAAACCCCTTAAAACAGCCCTTTTCCTTTTCTCATACAAACGATAAGTCGTAATAATAAGTCAATTTGAATTTTATTACTATACCATAAAGTTCAAGTGTTAGTGGTGTTAGTGGAGAGGTTCCAGGAAGGCAAAACAATTGAGTGACATGCTGACGTAAGCATCGTATATTGATGTCGATAAAATGTCTTTTTAACCCCCGACCAAAAAAGGGGGGCTTAGAAGTTTGACGTTGATGTCTGTCTGTCTATCTGTCTGTCTGTCTGTCTGTCTGTCTGTGTGTTCTGTTTGTGGCACCGTAGAGCTCAAACGGATGAGCCGATTTCGATGCGGTTTTTTTATTTGATATATAATATCCGTGCGGATGTTCTGAGCTATGTTTGGTTAATATCGATTCAAAATGGCCGCCGCCACAAAATGGCGGACAAAATATTTCTTCACAACCTACCTCAATATGGGTATCAAATAAAAGGGTTTGACTAGTAGAATACATTGCACTATGAAAAATTTCAAATCCAAGATGGGCGCAACCACAAAATGGCGAAATATATTTATTTTTTCACAACTCTCTTAATATGGGTAACAAATGAAAGGGCTTGACTAGTAGAATGTAGTACAGATAACAAATCTGAGGTAGTCGGGGGTTAATCAAAATTTTTAATTTTATTCTTGTGAAATATAAACGTGATATGCATCTATACTATAATATTATAAAACTGAAGAAGTTATTTGTTTGAACACGCTAATCTCGGGAACTACTGGATCGATTTAAAAAAATCGTTCGCCATATGTACCAAGGGCGAAGCCGGGGCGGGCCGCTAGTTTCATATATAAATATTATAACACTAAATTTAAAGATTAAAATAGCAAGATATGTGACGTCACGCTAGGTAGGGGGGAGGTCTCAAAAATGTAACCAACCGCAACAAGGACGGGTATAAAAATCGTGTGACGTAATTTATGGATGGCCCTATACACACGTCCAGTGGAATTATATATAAAAAGATAATTAAGTATTTCAAGTATCTTCACATTTTCGTGAGCATGGTTTTCATCGTGATTGCTATTTATTTGAATTCATCTTTCATTTTGTATTTTCATGTAATCACAAACTTAAATTATGTACCAACTATGTGGAATGTATTGAAAGAAAAGTTTTACGTCCATATTTGTGACCAAACTTTAACATTTATGAATCCTGCTGAAATGCAGAAACGTATAAATCTCTATATATAAAAACGTTATGTTTGTTTGTGTACGCTTCAAAAACGCAAAAAGTTCTGCACCGATCGAGCTGAAATTTTAGAATGATATCCGCATCAAGGATTGTTTTTATCTAATGATATGAAAAAATAAAAGCAACAGTTTTATAAAACTCGACGAGACCTGTTTGACCAATATGATCGCCTAGTACAATATGTGGTTGGACACGCGTGCACAGTTGCAAGGAACTGCAACAAACCGATATGTCGTATGCATAAATAAATAAATAAATTTATTTAATTCTCTCAAGAGTCAACTCAACTCAGAAGATGGCGATTTATTTTGTGACTAATATTCGCTTTATAACTTTTTTTCTGCAACCTTTGTTTAAAATGAATCATTAGCTGTCTACTATGTTTTTGCACTTGACTTTATAGTTTTATGTTTACCCCTAAATATCACTAAAATTCGTTAATATTTATGAAGATGAAAAAATTCACGAACGAAATACATGTGACCGACACGCAATACAAAATACCGCGTTTACAGCCGAGCGACACGAGGCTGGTTTTTCAAGCTAGGATAGGAAGCTATATAGTGCTTGCTACTCGTAGTAAGCTAGCAAGGTAGTACTTCAAGCTTCGTGTAGACAAAACTAGCGTTGCGTAGCGTTGTCTACACGAAGCTAGATGTATTAGCTTGCTAGCTTTGGGCCTGCTTTCACAAACACATATTCAATATTATGCTAGCCTAGTGCGGGTTCGCGAAAGGCGAATGTTTTTGAAGGATGTCTTCTTGGAACATGTCAGTTTCTTCACGATGTTTTCCTCCACTCCTACATTTCCTACATAAAGCCAGTGATAACCAGGAAACATAGTGGATAGGTGCAAGTGGAGTCGAACGATTGTAGATGTATTATCGGATGATTTCGCTTACTAGGCCAACACGATTTGCGTGTTCTCCTACTAAATATTTTCCAATTTCAAGACACATTGCATCAATGTACCTATTTATTGTAAATTGCATTTTCCCACCTTTTCTCATCTTAATTACATCTTATTTCACTTTTAATGTATTATTTGATTTTGTTTTCAGGCATATGTATCATGTGCTCTTGGTATTCGCTCAATTGGATACGTGATGATTTGCTTCGGAGTAGTGAACGCCATTTGTTCACTGCTCTTCGGAACAGCCATGAAGTACATCGGAAGGTAAGAGAATCCCATTAACTTAACGATAAGTACTCGATTATGTATAGCAAAATATGCATAAAGTCAAAAGAAACAGACTTAGAACCATTAATGTCCTTAGAACCCAGAAAGAAGCTAAACAATTCAATAAAAAAATAAACGTTTCTACGAGTACATTCATAACATTACATTTTTTTTCTAAATAAACCTGAACCTGATTGAAAGCACTGAGAATGCTTTCGATTAATAAAATTTAGTTTTATGTATAATGAATACCGAATCGATCCAAGATTTCAAAGACATTTCGACGTTAATGAGATTATTGCTTAATATTTTTCATGAGGATTTCAATAGAAACTTATTTTATATATACTTTTATAGACTGAATGAACGGAAAAATAAAATATATATGAATCAGTTGTCAGTTGAAATCTAGGTACCTGTTTCTATAATATACGGCGACTGCAGTTGCGTCACAAACCTCATAGGTTCTTATGTTCTCCTGGTAGATATACCTAAACGAAAAGTACTCGTTTCTTGCGTAACAGTACTTGCAGATCTTTAAAATATTCCCAGACTAGAAGATTTACTATACGATAACATGACCCGCCCCTCCAGAATTCAAAACGTTTGAATGTATTTGTGAAAGAATATACAACGCACCACCACGCATGTTTGCGTACTGCTACTGCAGACGAATAATTACAACTACATACAAACTCTTTCGTAAGGATGTGACTACACACATTAAAACAGTAATTTGGAAGGGCGGGTCATGTTATCGTAGTAAATCTCTACATGAAGAAAATAAGTCCACATAAAAACACGTAAACACTCTCCATCGTAGACCGCATCGTCGCTTAACACAAACAAAAAAATCCTGTGATTGTTTTACAACCAAACATCACTTTAGTAATTTTTTAAAGGTAACTTAATAATATAATGTGAATGAAATTTAAAAAATCTATATTATTAGGTAAAAGTAAATATAATATTATATCTTTTTCAAACATTTTTATTTTAGTGCTCTATCTAATTAATATTATTAAATCGTTCATTTTTAATGAATGCTTAGAAATTCTTCGATAATTCTTTAAGATTAACCCCCTAAAGTCTTAATTTTAGAGGTTATGCGGGCTGGAATAGTTTAATATTATGGACCTGAATATGATCAACTCATAACTCTGTGGTCCATCTTGTGTTATTTTAAAAGGAACCTATAGAATAAATTTGGATTTTCTAGTTTCGGTTCCTCATGGGTCTACAGATGAATTATGGGGATTACATGGTAGAGAGCAGCTCAAGATATATATCACAATAGCACAGAGGAGATAAGGCTTGTACCCAAAAGTGGGTTAATAATGCCTGAAAATGATAATGATGATGAGTTACTCGTAACAGCCGCTAACTACTTTTTATCTCGGTATTTTGTTTCCAGGTTTCCGATCCTAGTGATGGGGGCAGCACTACACTTGGGTTTAATTGTGTGGCTGCTCATCTGGAGACCGAGTCCTGATCATCCGACCACCTTCTTCATCATTTCTGGACTCTGGGGCGTAGGAGACGCCGTCTGGCAAACACAAGTCAACGGTATGTACTCTCAACGGCATAATCAAAGGTCTTTGTCACTAAACGTACATTTTATACGTCAAGTAACAAACACAAGAGACATGCCATGTGTATAGAATGTAGCAAAAAGAGGTACAAATGTCACTTTGCTCAACATAAAAGAGTCAGCTAAAACAAAAGTCCCTTTTTGATAGCCAGTTGAATAAAAAAAGGCGTCGAAAACATAAAAGGCACATTCCTGAGTGAGGCGACATGCAAATATTCGTGTCATCCGAAACAAAGTCGTTGCAGGGCGCATCGAGCGGGCGGCCATCTTGCATCACGGAATTCGCGGACAAGATTTGCAATTGAATAATATTTTCTTTCATGCCATTTCCTTTATGTGGTCCTGATCGTTGCAACAGATGGCTTCAGCAAATCTAAAAAGAGATTTTGCAGTATCTTTTAAACATAGATGAGTTAATCAGTTAAGTTACTTACTACTACAGCCAATTAGGACGGGAAAAGACATCATCTCGCATTAAGATTAAGTATCATTCGTAAGGTACGTAACACACGGTTTGAATGGCAATGCTACCAGAGAAATTACAGGGCTTAGATATATGACATCTTAGATATCTGGGTGACGAGCGCAGTGCAGTGCTAGGTAACGATTTGAACTCTTCACGTTCCAATAGCTGCGTGTCACTATGCTGTGATGTGGCAGGCATGTTGCTTACCCCACCACACATGTCCTACTGGTCTCGTCACTATTTAAAAATCATACATTAGCTACAGTTCGTCGGAAGCGTGCATCGACAACTCTTTGTTAGCGATCACATCTTCAGACAATTAGGAGGATGCAATATTGTACCGAGTGATCCGTCAGGATCGCCTCTACCTACCTATCCTACATCATATGTATCATATACCTAGCCTACCTACGCTAGGTATATGATGTATATCAACACAGCTCTCAAATCGGGAAACGATTTGTTTCAGTATGATTTGTTACAAGGGTGACATTTAATTTTTCCTTAAGGCAAATGATATTTAAGTACGCCACAAAAGTGAGTTCTCAAAGTTGCGCTATCAGCTCGTCCGTTTTTGCGTAGTGATTACGTACCGTTTTATTTTAGGCTGTTTTATGTTTTCACCAGAAAGTTTGAATGCCGGTGAAGATTTCCCAATCTATTAGCTTCTCCAGTTCGCAAAGGTCACGGTTTCATAAAAGGCGTTTCATCAACCTACTTTCCAAAAATACATGATTTTTTCCTTTGCCTGTATGGTTTCAGTCCAACTTTACGCAACAAAAAATATAAATACACGAAGAAATAAAAATAGAAATTAATTCTAATTTCAGCCTGCTTTGTTCTAACTTTGGACAAAAGCTTTTCCTTTTCTCCTCCCTCCCTTTTGTTGTACATAGCAGCGGCTATTGCGCCAATCCTTACGATAAAAATAGAACATTATGAAAATACGAGTACTTTGCTAAACAATGTTAATCTTTTAACAGATATTTTTTAATAAACAGGTTTATACCTAAATAGGTTTTATTAACGAGTCTGGGAACGGTGGGTAGTTCTCAGGTAGGTACCGATACAATCTAATAAATTGAGGAAAATAATCAAACTTGCATGTTATTCCATCAGCCAGTAGCCAAACCAAACCAAAACTAAATTGGTGTACCTAACCAAATTACACGGGGAAGTCCGGTCGAAATTCACATAATGAATAGAGCAACAAGGGTGCACTTTTCACAGACACTGATCCAATTCAGTCTGGGGATTGCAGGCTCGCTGGGGGCTTTCATTATTACCCTTTCGTTCAAACGACCAAAGATCAAACAATTCAGTTATTAAATCTGCATCTTTGTTCATGTTTCTGTATGTTTATCTCAAATTCAAAATGCCATTTTGAGACTTAACAAACGTTACATTTTAATCTGAAACTAATTGCTATGAAATTAGTTTGTCTGTTCCGAAATTAAAATTTTATTATTTGTAAATAATATTTATGTTCGCATAATTATTATTATTCTTATATTAGAAATGGTTTTGTGACAGTTCTGATAAAAGAGTAATTTTATCGTTGTCGACACGAAGAACAAGATTAGATTTAACTTAGGCACTTTAATTTGATGAAAAATATTCATTTAAAACAACCTGGAACGTGTTAACATTATGTAAAATTTAATGCGTAATATTTTAATTTATATTTAAGAATAAAACAAAAGTTATATTCATACGAATATCATAAAGCTGAAGAGCTTATTTGTTTGAAGAGTTTCTTTATTCTAATTTATTTCTAAACTCAACACTGATTGAAGATGAGTCTACTGGCATAAGTGCATCGAGTGAATTTAGTACATTTTATGTCTATTTATATTTATACTAGCCGTTCCGGCTTCGCTCGGATATTGTATAAAGACCAGCATTTAATACATCTCAAGTTTGACCAAATTACACAGAAATGCCAGCTTTCGTAAATATGGCTGACTTAGTGAAGAGTTCACTGGTAACAAACATCACGACACATTTTTATATATTACTAGCGACCAGCTCCACCTGGGTGCAATGCTGATGCTCTGATGCTATATATACTAATAAAAATGGTTATTGTGGGTTATTGCCAAGAGATAGACATATGCTACTGTAGACTTTTTCGTAGACCTTTTGAACTGAAGAAAATTGTCAGTGTTTCTCTATTATTTTATTTACTTGTGTTATACATACAAACCTTCCTTTTGAATCACACTAATTATTTAGAAAACCTCGCATCAAAATCTGTTTGGCTGTTTTAAAGATCTAAGCATATATAGGAACGGTCAGACGCGGGAAGTGACTTTGTTTTATACTATGTAGTGATGATTAAAACCAAGTAGGAAATACGTAAATCTGTCTAAGAACGAATGTGACTGGTGACGGTAAGTAGACGACTCAAAGGCCGCACCTAGCAGAGGGCCAATACAGGTTGAAACTGATGATGATTGTGACATCCAACTATGTAATAGGAGGTACATTATTAATTCAAAGCAAAGGAAATAAATTAACATAACAAAATGTTACATAAATCAGATCTATTTCCCAGTATCGTAAAACGGAAGTTTAACGATTTCAATAGATTTAATATAAATTCAATGTCTTATCGATATAATGAGATGGATTCTCATTAGTACGACGCAGTCGTCTTTGTTATTATAAGATCTTTATGATAATATAAACGGAAGGAAAACTCAAGATCATCACTTTGTATGCTGTACATTTTTAAATGACGCATTGCGAAATCAGCAGTTTAAAGGTAGCGGTTCGCCCGGAGACCGCGACAGGCACTTGACACTATGGAATTGTATGGGCGCCAGTTCACGTCGAGACCGCGACAAGAGACCGAGACACATGTCGCGAGACATGTGTCGCGGTCTCGGCGCGAACTGGCGCACGTACAATTCTATAGAGTCAAGTGCCTGTCGCGGTCTCAGCGCGAACTTGTACCTTAAGAATTAATACTTGGCACGCTAAGCTCCAACCTGTGGGTTGGGTTAAGTTAGACGACAAAACTTAAATATTAATCTCACACACTGAACTAGTTTTAATCAAATTTGTGATATCAATTAATTTCGCCAATCCTACGAAACCCATCGTTCTAATGAGATAAATCCATCCAGGTTTCAGGAAAAAAACAAAAATATATTTAATGAATGACATTTTTGCTGTTTCATAAACCATCTGACTGAATTCGATAACATTTCAATGGGACCACTTGAAATAATTGGAATGAAATTTTAAATAAAAAACAATTTTTCAAATCTGGGGCTGAGTAAAAAAAGTCTGGGTCAACATGCATACACGTGTACATCAAAAGATTCTGAAAGACTGAGAACGTTATTTGTTTGTGGGTATGGGTGCTCCTGAGTATATCCGTGGCGAGTACCAATTTAAAAGTAATACGAAATTTGTTTAATGTGCCTTAGGTGTAAAATATTTTTTTTTATTTCTTGAAGATTGTGTTAAGATTAGTTTAACTATTTATAGTTGGATTTGATCGCACTTTTTACTCACTGTACGGTGCTAGAAAAAACTTAAATATCCCAATTATCTTAAAAAATAATCTATCTATCTGGGTAAACCTAGCGACCCCTCTAAACTCGTAACGCGATCAAGTTCAAATAACATTGTTACAGCGAATTTTTAGAGAGTGATGGCAAAGTTCCCATAAAAAATGTTAAGAAATAAATTTGACATGGGTCAGTACAATTGTAATAAAAACATTATACTCGTATAATACTTGACAGTTTTCTGTACAATAATTATTGTAATACAGTAAAGTAGTCATTTCAAACTTTGAAAATGTATACAATTTGTATGCTCTTTCTTTTGTTTTTATTTTTTATTAATTGACGTGTAAAATGTACATTTATGAATAAAGTATTTTGACTTAAAGTTATATGAAATACTAGCAGTGCCCCGGGGTTTTCCCCTCATAGTTTCCATCACCTAATTTTCTCGTAAGCTAGCCTGTGCACTATAGCAGACCATAAACCCACTTTATCTTTTTAAACCCACTTTTTTTGACTGCCCTAGTGGCTTAGTTGGTAGTAGCTCTGCCTGCGAAGCCGAGGGTCGTGGGTTCGATCCCCACCCAGTGCAAATATTTGTGTGATGAATTCAAATGTTTGCACTGTGTCTGGGTGTTTCTATGTATAATAAGTATGTATTTAAAACTATATAAGTATTATATCAGCTATCTGACTGCCATCACACAGGCTTTGCTTAGTTTGGGGTCAGATAGTGTTGTGTGTGAATTGTCCACCAATATTTATTTGTCCACCAATATTTATCTCAAATTTTAACTCGCTTATTTTTCGTTCAAGTGATTTTCTATCAATAAAGAGAACCCTGTGTACTTTTCCAGACAATAATACAACTGAGTTCCAAATTTCAACATGATTTAGCAAAACAAGTCTTCGCATATTATATTATGAAGTAAGATTTGTGATTAATACATTTTTTAAATACAAGGAAAAGCTTAGAAAAAAAACCCAAATTTCTGGTTTAGAGAGGAAACATTGACCAATACCAGACACGATGTTGTTTTACGACCGTGTTCAGATTTTAATTGACGTCATTCATTTTAGCTGTTATTTGTGGGAAATAAATTAAATGAAATGAGAAAGGATGAACATTGACCTTCATCAGAGACGAAATTTACGGAAAATTTGCTCTTATTATTTTATTTAAAAACTTTACACTCACATTTCCTAAAAAAATATTTTATTAAATTTACGCCGCTGATCACCATGCCCGCACTTGGTCAGCGTGGTAGATTATGGCTTTGATTCCCTTATTATTAGAAAAACTTTCAAATCTCAACAAAAAGTGGTCTACTTATCCTGCTATAGCTTTCAATGTCGTACTAACAGACAAGTTGATGGTCAAATAGGAAACCTAACCACAAAATAAAAGACAAACATTATTATTTATTTCATAATAATATCAGTTGTTGTTCAATCATGGTCGTCGTTCTTCACTACATTGTTGAACCATGGTCTTCTCTTGTTGCCTGCTTACCTCATCTATACGTGAAATACAAAATAAGCACAATGTAACACATTTAAATATAAGGCAATAGGGCATGAGTATAACAGGTGTGGACTGTGGACTATTGGAACAGCAGTTATTAATTCACAGAGTCTCGATTTGTTAGAAGCGTCAGTCGACGCACCGTTGGAGTTAAATACCTATATCCTTATAATTTACCGTCACGTGGTTTCAGAACGCTAACATTTTATCTGTTCGTAATTACCTCACCTATATGTGCCAATAGGGCTGTCAACTGTTTTCACTAATGGTCCTCGACCGCCGACCCAAAACGGTTACGGTGTTGCTATAGTTGTCTCTTTCATGTCAAGCAGAAGTTTAGTAGTAGTGGTAGGACTGGGGAAGTACCACACTTTTGCCAGTTTTTCTACCGCCAATTAGTAATGTGAGAGCATCACTGTATTATATATTATTATATTATAGTTTGGAATGTAATACAGTTCTGTACAGTATACTCTTATGTTATAGTTTGTGTTTATTACATTCTGTTTTGTGCGCTCATTGTATAAATAAAATAAACTGTGCTCCAGCTTGAAGGATAATGTTTCCAGTGAAATTACTGGGCATAGAGGTAAAACATCTTATATCTCTGGGTGACGAGCGCTGTGCAGTGCTATGCAATGATTTTGACTCTTCATGTTATTATAGCTGCATGTTACTGTTATGATATGGGCAGGAGTGTTGCTTACCATCATGCAGATATCCTGCTCGTCTCGTCACTCTATACCTCTACTACAAAAAAAGTGAGAATAGTGAAAACTAAGACCAATTTATTTAGGTCATAGCTCCGGGTTAACCTGGATGGCACTAATTGGAACGCTGCGTATTACTGCGTATAAAAGGATATTTACTAAAATAAAGGATATAAAATAACGTAAACCAGTGTTTCTATTTATAATAAGTATATATTTAAAACTATATATATGTATTGTATCAGCTATCTGGCCGCTATAGTACAAGCTTTGCTTAGTTTGGGGTCAGATGGTGTTGTGTGTGAATTGTCCACCACCAATATAATAAAATAGTGTTCTGTATGCCCATTCACTGTTACTCTCATGCTTAACATTTTAATGAACACTCACATTCACACACATACCTACACACATTTACATCCAAGCACCCATTCACAAATATGCACGGTAGGTATGCTGTATGTCTGTTGTTTGTAGTATACGTACTTGAAACATATTTTCATTTACGCTAATATTGCTTTTCGAACTGAGATACTGTAAGCATTTTTGTGCTAGGGCTGCTAGGATGTAGAATAAACGCCGTGGTCCATTCTAAGCCCGGTCTCTGGCACTGCTTAAAATGAAATTTCTTTTATGAGTACCTATTTTTCAAATTTCGTCGAGTCCTCATATTGCCTTTGAAAGATGACAGCCCTACCTATGAGGATAATATCAGTGTGGCCCATTGTAACAATAATGGAGGATTAGCTTCTCATATTTTGTTTTATCTTGATCCACACAATTGTTCCTCAGTAGCATCATCGCTCGGTGCTTAGTGCAATCATTAACTATGATTCTGCAATTATATGTACATATATTTATGTACTTGTTAAGGAAGTTTCGTATCTAATAACTTAATCTGTACGAATCGTATGGGTGAAGCATAGTATCCGATGCGACTTATTGTTAAACAAATAGAAATAATTCTACTAGTATACCTCATCACACCTTTCACAATGGACACTTATTTTATAAATTCGTGGATACACTAGTAAAATAATTAATTAAAGTCTAGTTTCCAATAAAAATTCAAGTAGAAAGGGATATTGATTCCATAAAAAAAAACAGTTCGCTGGGAGAATAAGAGTTATAGTTAGTTTAGTGCATGAAACGAATTAAATTAAATCTTCATAGTCCAAAGGAATCTTAATGTTCCATTTATGTACTAACATTGCGAGCGGTACGAATATAAAATCAGCTATGAAACAATGTCACTTTTTCAAGACACGAGCAGTCAGATAGAAAAAAGAGCAAGGTGGTATTAGATAATTTTGATCGCACACTCTCGGAAGTGTATCCGATGAAAACCCGATAAACTGGCAGTATAGTTTCGACGTAACGGCTAATTTTCAAACTGAATCTGTTTGTTTCAGGTTTGTACGGAGTGCTGTTCAGACGCAACAAAGAGGCAGCATTCTCGAACTTCCGGCTGTGGGAGAGCGCCGGGTTTGTGGTGGCGTACGCTTACTCGACGCACCTGTGTGCGCGGATGAAGCTATACGTCATGATGGTGGTACTGCTCGTGGGAGTAGCTGGCTACATCGTCGTTGAGATACTACATAAGAGAAAGGTCAGTGTTTTTGAATATTTTTTTGCAATTCAATTTATTTATTCGAATCATTATTTCAAAAGAACACTTGGTAACGTCACTTACAATAAAATTATACATAATCTGTGTACATAATAAAATAATACTAAAAAATAATGTCAAATAAAAAATAATCAGCTGTAAAGGGGTTTTGTCATGGTGAAAAAACAAATTATCCAAATAATGAATACATACAGAACTTAAACAAATTTACATTAATGTTTAGTATTATTCTACCTTACTCGATATTTCTAATTTTAACATATTTCTTTTCCAAATATTGCTGTCTTTTACAAATTCATCTACAGTGTAATATGCTTTGCTCATTAGGTAGTTTTTTTATTTTTATACATACAGTCGCATCTTAATGACTAGGTAAGTATAATACTAACAATACACATGAGACCATGTGTATAGAGTGTTGCGAATAGTATATAGTACTACATATTATGTAGTATCTTAAAACTAATTAAAGTTCAGGTATTTGAAAATTACGAGACTTTGAAACGTTTTGTCCTTCCATCTATTTTGTAGTAGCATTTTCAAATAAAAATTTTGACCCTTTTAATATTAGTCTCCTCACGTAGTTCTTTAGGAAACTGGTTATACATTTTGGTGCGTTAAGGAAAAATGATGCTAGTACTTACATTTTTGAAAATTAAACATTCTGTATTCGTTAGCGGACTGTTGGGCCAAGAACTCATGGAGCGTTTTCTAACCGTGCCTGCGCGAGAGCGCGGGCCCGCAGCTTCTATAGAATGCTGATTTTTATCAAAAAAAAATGAAATCAAAACTCACGAGGCGGTTCACGCCCGCGGCGCGCGGGGCACACACGCGGCTCCCGCGTGGTCGCCGCCCGCCCGTCACCCGCCACGTTCGCTAGCGAAAATCTCACCCGCGGCGGCTGCGAAACCTCGAAAGCGGTCTCGTGAGTTTTGAAATAAAACCGTCGCCGTCGCGGTTCGCGCCCACGCGCGGGCTCGTTTGGAAACCGCTCCATAAGTTCTTAGCCGTTGTCCGCAACTCGATGCGCCTATTTTGCGTGTAAACAGTATAGTAAACATTGTACTCGTAACTACTAACTTCAGCTTAACACTTGTTGCGTTGAAGAATCTACAGGTTGAAGTTACACTTCATATCAAAAGGAATAATAATAAGTGTTAACTTTTTGGGTACATATATAAAATGTGTTATATAGGTAGACACACCTTTTTTTGAAGTGAATATTTGTTTGGGTGCTTTGAGCAATTTTTGGTAGAACAAAAATCTTTGAATTCACGTCATCGTCACCACGTTTCTCTTTAGCTATAAATATGTTTTTTAATTATTTTAAACATTCGTATCTATGCCGTTGTTTCAAAATGTTACATTATTCATTTTCTAACTTTTCTAGTAATAAAATAAAATAAAGTAAGTATTCATTCTATGACTGCCAAAATTTTGGTCCGATCTCTTTAGGTTTGGCCTGAATGGTAAATGAAAAATATGATGAGAAATAAATAAATTAATATGAAGCCAACGTAAGGCAAAGTATAAAATCTTTTAAACGCTCTTCAAAATGTTAAATTTCTCTAGGTAAAACCGTATAAAGATTATCTCGCGTTGGCCATTAATATATGCATAAAGTTTAGGAAAAGGTTTAGTCAACAAACAAAACAGTTACTTGGCAAGAAGCTTGAACAGAACCAGCAATCATTTTAACTCTCCTCAAACGTCCGTTACGATAGATTCCTTTGTGTTCTAGTATTTATGTGTTCCAAGTTCCAAAATACTCACAAATGTATACAACATTTTTTTCTAGGTATTCTGTTCCGGGTACATTACAAAATCAGCTAATGCAGAGGAAACGGTTAAGCTTACTTAATGGAGATACCGCGATATTTCCATAAATTTAGGCGACATTGAAACGGTAGAGAGAGATAGGTATCAAATGCAACCCGTACTACGATTAACCTCCCTATACTTTCTGGTCTCCTAGTGCTAGAAGTTGAGTTTTGGATCAATACTCTAGGATGCGCATCATAGATGCGCGTAAAACAAGTTCAATCGACTATTAAAAATATCATTAAACTTTAATATAGGTACGCCTAAAAGTGCAATTGATATTACAGTAGACACCTGTGACTTGATTTTGTTTAAAAAAATACATCGAATTTGAAATCTATTCATAGACTTGTAGAATATCGTCTCGATATCAAATCGGGTTTTAGAGCTCAAATTTGCAGTCGTTCAGAGTTTAAAGTATTGATTTTCTCAAAAACGCACACTTGCAAAGCGTTTTCATGTGTTTGATTCGAAGCTTATGCATGTGAAAAGGAAATGCCTGGCGCAACTGGTCTCTTTTCAACCTTTAGATTTTCAGCGCATAAGGCTGAAATGACAAACGGGCACTAGATTAGACTTCCTACGCTCTCATGAGACCCTAGTAGGAGTAATGCAATATTTTCCCATTGTGATGCACCCGATGTGACTGCATAGGGATGAAGAGTGCAAGGTGTCGTCATCACCGTTACCAACGATATTTTTAGTAGTGGTAGGACTCTTTGCATAGTTTGCCTGGGGAAGTACCACAGCTTTGCTTAGTGTGGTAGTAATGTTTGCACATTACTGGCATTACTGAAAACCAGTAATGTACAAAGATCACTGTGCTCCGGTTTGAAGGGCAATATTTCTAATAAAAGTACCGGGCATAGAGATAAAACACCTTAAATCTCTGGGTGACGAGCGCTGTGCAGTGCTAGGTAATGGATTGAACTCTTGATTTTCCCATGGCTGCATGTCACTGTGCTGTTATGGGCAGGTATGTTCCTTACCAACAGACACATGTCCTGCCCGTCTTGTCGCTTTATACTATAAAAAACTATAGTGAAAACTATTGCATTATACCCCAAACTTGCGTCGCTGTTAGATGGGAGGAGGAGGGAGTATGTTTTAGTAAGTAGTAGGCGCGGCTTGCACTTCTGATCGATTGCGTTGCATCTCATAAGTAGTGTCTTGAAGATTTCTTCAAACTTATTTGCTCCTGGTAGTATCGACACCGGTCAAGGGTGAAATCTGGCCTCTATTTTCGCAGCACTCATTAAAAAGCAAACCAGACAGACATACCTCCAAAATAAGTCTTGTTGGATTTAGAGAAAAAGCTATTTAGTTTTTGTTTTTAATATGCAAAATACATGAAACCATGTTGTGTTTTTATATGATATAACGCTTTAGATCGATTAGCGGCGGTTGCATGTACAAAAAGTGTCATGTTCCGCCTGAGCTGAGCGCGCAAGCGAGAGCGCGGAACAAGCGATGGACAGGCACGATCGGCCTAAGCCTTTGGCTTGTGATGTATTTATTGTATAATGACGTGATCACGGAAAATTATCGTCCATAAGTTGACTTTACAGACAATATTTTTTTACGGATGTCGTATGACCGCTACCTCTCCGGGTCTTAAGTTAAACCGGGTGTATTTTTTTCAACCTTAAAACTTTCAGCGCATAGACTGAAATGATAAACGAGCACTAGATTAGACTTCCTACGCTTTCATGACAGCCTAGTAGGAGTAATGCAACATTTTCCCATTGTGGAATGTGACTGCATAGGAATGCATGCGTGCATGGTGTCATATCCGTTATCAACAACGATACTTAACTCTGTATAAACAATCCCTTGAAAGCTATAATGATATGAAAGTGCATTTAACCTCTTGAGAGCTTGCGTCACGAGGAAGGAGGATGTTTTAGTAAGTAGTAGGCGCGGCTTGCACTTCAGAGCGATTGCGTTGCATCTCATAAGTATCTTGAAGATGAAGATTTCTTTAAACTTATTAGCTCCTGGTAATACCGACCCCGGTCAAGGGTGTAACATGGCCTCTTTCTTCACAGTGTTCGCGTATTTTAAAAAGCAAACCAAACAGACCTCTAAAATATTTATCGGCACTACATGTACCTAGTATAAAACAAAGTCACTTCCCGCGTCTGTCCGGCCCTGATATGCTTACATCTTTAAAACTATCAAACAGATTCTAATGCGGGTTTTTGAAGTGAAAACTTCTTTGGACGCGCCTAGGACAGAATTTTCGTGGGCTGTGAATTGAAATGAACCGTCACCCTCGGGTATGATAATAGCTTTTCGGGTAAACTCGGGATGCTAGAGCGAGAAACAAAATACAGTAAACAAGCGCGTCAGAGCGAGAAAGATAATATGTCCCTGTGTACCTGTGTTTATTATATTTATATCTTTTTATAACGGTACTACCTGACCCGACAAACGTTGTTTTGCCAGATAAATAATTTCCTAATAAAATAAGGGTTTATCGTAGAAGGGTGAAAATTAAGGATTGTATGTATTTTTGTATGTTGTATCATAAAAAAATAGAAATTAAATTTTTTGTTGAAAAAAAATTTTGGTTTGGACTACCCCTAACATTTAAGAGGGATGAAAAATAGATGTTGTCCGATTCTCATAGATACCGGATAACACAAAAAATTTCATCAAACTCGGTCAAGCCGTTTCAGAGGACTATGGCAACGAAAATTGTAAATATTAGATTACCTTCTAGGTATTTACCACATTAAAGTCATTAATTGAACTTGTCACGAAATATTACATTTTCATTTCACATCCGTTGCAAAAAGTTTTTGTTGTAATATACTCGTATTACTGTTTTATCACAGCACTTACACATACACTTTAAACACAACATATATATGTTTCCAGAGAAATTACAGGGCTTAGAGATATAAGATCTTAGATCTCTGGGTGACGAGCGCAGTGCAGTGCTACATAATAATTTGGACTCTTCATGTTCCAATAGCTGCGTGTCACTGTGCTGTTATGTGTCAGGCATGTTGCTTACCATCAGGCACATGTCCTGATCGTCTCGTCACTCTTTATTTAAAAAAAAATATGGATTTTTAGCGAAATAACTATAAAATAAATAAATAGCAAATACTAAAAAATTTGCTAGTCAACCCCTATTTCCGAACCGCGTATTTTTTTTTTAGTTTAATCTTGGCCATAGATACTAATCATTTCGCCACATGTTATTCTCGTGTTGCTGTGCTTACTAGGTAAATACTAATTTTTAATTATTAAAATTATTTAGTGGGCTTTAAATATGAGTATTTCTTATTTTAGTTTTCACTTCTGCCATGCGGTCTTAAGCACACACATTTTTTAATAGATAGAGTCATTTCAGAGGAATGTGTAGTATATGTATAATACGTGCATAAAATAGTAGAAAAACACTGAAAATTTTAGCGGTTTCTAATGTAATGTCAAATAAAAACATTTTTTGCACTTACACTGCAAACGCTGCGCTGGCTGAACCCTATTAGTTAGATCAAAACAAATGTACAGCAGTAAATTGTACTCCTTCAAAAGGTTTACAAAAAAGCATCTCATATGTCTATCTCATGGGAATCACTTACAATAACTATTTTTATTTGTATATTTAGTATTAGCATTGCACCCGTGCGAAGCCGGGGCGGAACGCTAGTTGTAAATAATTCAAAGAAACAGTTTTTAGATTTTTTGAGGTGAATACTTCTTCTGGCGTGCCTCAGACGGATTTATTGTGGGCTGTGAATTGAGTTCTAGCGTCACGCTCGGGAAGAATAAGAAACTTTCGGGTGAACCCGGGATGCTAGAGCGAGAAAAATAATATAGTCAACTGCTCTTCGCTGTTGTGACCTTGTAACTAGTATAATTATATTTTTTTCTAGGTACTAGGTACTGTATAGGTACTATTAATAGAACCTGTCACGAATTATTAAATTTGCATTTCACATCTTTTGCAAAAAAGTTTTGATTGTAATATTTTACTGTTTTATCACAGCACTTACACTATCTAAACACACAAAATGATACCTATTTTCATCACAGTACTTACAAATACACTATAACATAAATGTATGCATTTTTAGCGAAATACTTATATAATAAATACAGGACTAAATAATAAATACATGCTATGGACAGGCACGTTCGGTGTTCAGCTTGTGACTTACTTATGTGATGCGATTTTCTCTATAGCACACACTTGTAAAGCGTTTTCATGTGTTTGATCCTAGTAGGTGTAATGAAACATTTTTCCATTGTGATGCACCCGATATGACTGCATAGAGATCCGTTACCGACGATACTACCTTTATAATCCCTTGAAAACTATGTGATGTAGAAATTGCATTTAAAACCCCTTGAGAACTTGCGTTACTGTTAGCTAGGAAGAGGGAGGATGCTTTAGTAAGTAGTAGGAGCGGCTTGCACTTCTGAGCGCATGCGAGCGATTTCTTTAAACTTATTGGCTCCTGGTTATATCGACACCAGTCAAGGATGAAACACTTTGCCTCTTTTTTTGCAGTGTTCGTTTTTGAGTATGGATTATGCAGCTTCGTGTTGCACAATCCCCACTGAAAAAGCAAACCAGACAGACTTCCAAAATATATCTTCATAATAATTCCGAGAAACAGTTATTTTACATTCCCTCATGCATTTGTTTTGAGTAGTGGTAGTGGCTTACAGGGCTAAGAGATTGAAACATCTGATATTATATTTCCGGGTGACGAGCGAAGTGCGTTGCTAGGTGGTTATTTGGACTCTTCGTGATCCTTTAGTTGCGTGTCACTGTGCTGCTATAGGCAGGCATGTTGCTTACCAGGCACATGTCCTACTCGTCTTGTCACTTGTTTTGTGGCCTGTCTATGTGTTATATTTTACATCCTAAGGTATAATCGTCTAGTGTTCCTCATGCTTCCTTGAGTACTATGTTGTCCTAGTAAGAGTGTCTGGCAAGAACTACAATATTGTATGGAAAATAGGCTTTAAGGTACACCTACGGACGTTTATAGATAAGTTGCGGTCCGCCCCGGCTTCTCCCGTGGTACACATAGATAACCTACTAGCTGTACCCTGCCACGCTTCGTTGTGGCACATCGTGATGCAAAAATTAGATAAAAACAATCCTTGATGCGGATTATATATCATTCTAAAATTTCAGCTCGATCGGTGCAGTACTTTATGAGTTTTTGAAGCGTACACAAACCAACATAACATTTTTATAAAAAAATTAATATATTTAAAAATTTAATTTTGTAACAAAATGAAAATATCCAACGCTGAAAGAATTTTTAGAAGTCGGTCCAGTAGTGCCTGAGGTTTGCTCGTTCAAACAAATAAGCTCTTCAGCTTTATAATGTTAGTGTAGCATCTAGCATATTTTCAGTGTTTGATATTCAATCTCCGTCAATATCTCAGTGTATCCTAGGTAAGGGTGTGTTGTTTACCATCAAGCATATGCCTTGCTCACCCGTTATCCTATGTTGTAAGTAATAATACAAGTTCTGTAAAACTACTATATTATTAGCCTATACTGTCCCAATGCTGGGCAAAGGCCTCCCTACCCTCTCTCCATTTGATTCTATCTTGACTTAATATTTCCCAGTGTTTTGAATAGCCGTCAAGGTCATCCCGCCAGCGTTTCTTTGGCCTGCCGCATCGTCGTTTGCGATCAGGCTTCCACTGAGTAGTGATTTTGGCCCAGTGAGCATCTGACATGCGGCAGACATGTCCAGCCCAGTCCCATTTCAAATTAGCTGTTTTTTGGGTCACATCGGCTATCTGAGTCCTGGAACGCAGTATGGTGTTTCTTATACGATCGGTTAGCTTTACGCCGAGAATACTACGTTCCATGGCTCGTTGGCAAACTGCGAGGTTGAACTTTTGATCTTTAGTCAAAGACCAAGTTTGCGCTCCGTACGTGAGAATGGGGAGAATGCACATGTCCATGAGCTTACGTTTAAGGATAAGTGGGGTGTCTCCCTTCATGAGGTCTTTCATGGACCAATAGCTTTTCCAGGCATTTTCAGTGCGACGGGTAATCTCCGCATTCTGCCTAGCCTGGAAAGACACTAATTGACCCAAATACACGTAGCTGTGGACATATTCAATCTCCGTACATTCAATTGATATTTTGCGCTTTACGCTGTTGGTCATTATCTTGGTCTTTGACATGTTCATCTTCAGTCCAACCTCGGTGCTTGCTTTGCCTAGATCGTGTAGCATGTGACCCAATTCAAGACCGGAGGCAGAGAAGAGAACGATATCATCTGCGAAGCGCAGGTTGGTAAGTCTTTTCTCACCGATGAGTAGACCTTTCTCTTCCCAGTCTGGTCTCAATTTGCGGAAAACTTGTTCTAAAGTGGCTGTGAATAGTTTTGGTGACAGCGGGTCGCCTTGTTTCACTCCTTTTTCTATATTGAAGGATGAACCTAAGGTGTTTTGTTTTATTGCGGCTGTACTATGGCGGTATATGTTTTGTAGTAGGTGAATGTAAGTTTTGTCAATTTCTTGATTTTCTAGTGCTTGGAAGATAGAGGGGTGGGTGATACTGTCAAACGCTTTGGAATAATCGACGAAAGCCAGGTAGAGAGGTAAGTTAAATTCAGCATGTTTTTCTATTATTTGGTTTATGGAGTGTAGATGGTCGGTGGTAGAGAACCCTTTGCGGAAAGCAGCTTGTTCTGTAGGTTGATGCTGGTCAAGTTTCGGTGCTATTCTGTTTTCAATGACTTTAATGAAGGCTTTATAGAGATGTGAAATTAAACTAATCGGTCGATAGTTTTCTATATTTGATTTATCTCTTTTTATGAATTAGAGTGATGTAAGAATGACAAAATTGTTTAGGTATAGTGCCAGTTTTTAAAATGGAGTTGAAAAAATTTGTTAGGTGCGGAAGTAGGGTTCGCTCTCCCACTTTGAGAGCATCTGAAGTTATATCATCAGGGCCTGGGGATTTGCTATATTTCAGGCTCTGAGCGCTTTTTGTGCACTTCGAAACCAGTAATTAGATCTACGTTTTCAGAGCAGCAGTATTCGTTATTGATTGGTGCAGATGTGAAGTTATCAGCATACAGTTTTTCATAAAATTTGGTGCAAATCTCGATAATTTTATTTTTGTCACCTTGTTTTGCTCCCATATTGTCTCTAAGACATACAATAGAAGATTTGCCAGGCTGAATGCCTTGTTTAGCTATTTTCAAAGAAGTATTGTTATTTAGGGCAGTTTCTATTCGTGTCGCGTTATGTTGTCTGATGTCTTTACGGATGCTTCGTTTTACGGCTCTGTCTTTGCATTTATGTTCTACGGCGTAATAGTTGAGCTTTTGTCTTTCTTCTATTAGTTGTTTGGTGTACTGACTCAGTTTTTGTTCTTTGTTTTTAACTGTTTTAATTTTACGACTAGCTTTTTCAATTGCTTCCCTAATATTTTTGTATTGAATTTCAACATCTTCGGCTTCGATATCATGTAGAATTTCAAAGCTGTTTCTTAATTCTAAATTAAACTGTTCTTGGTTGGTTAATAAAATAGACTTGTCTAGCTTTTTAAAAGATTTTTTACTGTCTGTGAGCGTAATATTTTGAATTTAAATGAAAGGGATATTCGAAGAGGTCTGTGATCGGATGTGAATTTAATCGAATTCAAAACTTCGACGTTTGATATAATTTGTTTATTAGAAGATAGGCAAAAATCTATTTCATTTTTTAGTTATTTTATCTGGAGATCGCCATGTCCATCGTCGGTGGGATTTTTTGAAAAAGAATGTGTTAGTTATGTAGAGTTTTAACTCAAAAGCAAAGTCTATCAGGCGAGTACCACGTTTGTTACGATTTCCTATTCCATGTGAACCAAGTACACTGCTGCTATTTGTATTAGTACAAATTCCGAGTTTGGCGTTAAAGTCACCTGTTATAATTGTCCACGTACTTCGATGATCGTTGTACGCTCTAGTGACGAGGTTATAAAATTCATCAACTTCGTTATCTGGGTGTGAGCTCGTTGGAGCGTGTACTTGAATGATAGCAAGGCATTTCTTTTCTGTGATTCGGAATTTTAATACTGCTACTCTTTCACTGTATGAAATAAATTCTATAATGTTGTTCTGCCATTTTTTGATACTAGAAAACCGACTCCAAACATACTTCCGGTTCCAGTATAGTAGAATATGTTTTTATTTCTCGTTATTATATCTTCACCTTCTCTTCTGACTTCTTCTAGCCCTATGATGTCCCATCTAATCGTTTCTAGAGCGTTCTCTAGTTCAATAAGTCTACTTTCGGTTCTTAGAGTTTGGACATTATATGTCAATATACTGAGTTTCTCGGAATCCTTTAAACAAGCCATAGTCAGTTGACAGTTGGTATTTGCCACCCGGGGATTATCTGGCCCCGTGACGCCAGGGAGTGCCACCGTACTGTCACCGGCAACGTTTCCACTGGAGTCGCCGGGTACTTGGGGCCTGGTTATTGTTGTGTCAGTCATATGTATGAGGGTAAGGGGTTAGACAATTAACCCAACACGCTTGTCCATTGCGGGTTGTTGGGTGCGCAGTAGCCAACTAACTAGGCCGATGAGCCGCGCCGTTGATACACGAGGTATTCTTCCGCCGCCGCCCTAAATCGCCATCCTGCACTGATGGTGATTGTTCTGTTTTGACCTCGGAAGAGTATGGCCTCTTTGAGCCCAAGACAGCTTGTGGGTTTGCTGTGTGGTCGGGGACTGCATGCGCAGCAAGTAGTGATATCTCACCACTGTTCCATGATCCGCCACCTATGGACCCCGGTAGTAGCCTACAGCCTAGCCCTACCAAACTACTAGTAATGCAAATTACTATTCTGACGTAGAATAAATAGTGTGTTGATTTTTTGATACTTACCAACTAGGCAGGTAGTTTACATTTATATGTAATTAATTACCTTTACATAGTCCGTAAAATCATGCTAGGGTCTAATAATAAAATTGCAATGCAATAAAAACATAACATAATGTTCAAAAATGCATAATTAAAACATATACGATCAAAATATGACTCTGAACCTAATAATTGGTAGTGCCAATCATCCATTATATAACTAATTACGTACTTTAGCCAATATTTCCCATATTTTTTGTTATTCTAAATCTCTACATTCGACAGCGAAACCGATCTGTTGCTAGGGCGCCAACGTAAGTAACCACCTACTGAATTTGCTTTGACTTTGCAATTGCTGTCTCTATAATTTCAAGCGAAAAGAAAAGAGAGAGCCAAAGCCAAAGCAGTTTCAGTTAGGCGATATCGTCTGAGAATGTCTCTAAACCTCCTCGCCCGTTATGATCTCCTAGTACAACTAGACCTAAAAATAGTTTAACTGCAAAGTTGCCGAAACTAATAAAATTATACAAACATGTTTGCAATGAAAATGTAATGCGGCATTTGATTTCCATCCAATTCTGTGAGTTGGTTTGGTTGATTTAATATTTATAAGCGTTAAAATTTATCGCAAAAAATAGCGTGTCCATTTCAAGCACACTGAATGAGAGTTTTATTATTCAATTTAAAATATTTTCTTTAATATTAGGAATTAGCCTTATTATTAGAGTTTGGTGATGAAATGTTCGGTCCGAGGGAGCCAGTAGGTAGCTCATTTCAGTTTTCGGAATTCAGCGTGGTAATGCCGCCAGCGTCACAGATAAGAAAATAGTTACTCCGGAAACAGCGTGCTCAATATGGCAACGCGTCTGACTGGTAGTGGGTTTCATCACTTTTATTACACTTAGATTTTCATCGGTAAATGGATAATTCATGTTCTTAGTGTGAGTAGATAGATATGTGGTATTAATCTATAGCCTAGTCGGGTTAGGCTTTAGGAGTGGTCATAAATAGATTAAATCCAAAAACTCGACCAAATCTGACCGGTGCGTTAGCCGCCATATTGGCTTGAAGTAAACGTAAAGTCCACCGGCGTAAAAAAATGTTATTATTTCATCCGCATGTTATGCTCGTTTTGCCGTGCTTACTAGGTATATCCAATTTCAATTATAAAATATTTTAATTGTTCCCTTAATAATATATTAATTATACTCGTATACAGTTAGTTAAGTTAAGTTACGGCTGGTCTAGTCGGGAGAACGGCGACTGCCGATCCGGAGCCTCCGGGGTTCGAATCCCACCACGCGCACCACTGTCTTTTTGAAGTCATGTGCGTAACTTAAAAAAAAAAAGGTGAAGGAAAACATCGTGAGGAAACCGACATGTACCTAGAATTTTTCGAGGTCATGTGTCATCCACCAACCCGCACTTGGCCAGCGTGGTGGATTATGGCCTTAACTCTCTCCTTGCGAGAGAAGGCCCCGAGTCCCAGCAGTGGGAACATTTAGTGGGCTGCTTATTATTATTATATACATATAATCAGTCCCTAGTTCCGAGTTACGAGCGTGAGTTCCACGAAAAATCTGAAAAAAAAAACGCCAAAAGAAGTTTTCACTTCAAAACGTTTATGGTTTTATGTTAATTTTGTTACAATTTTAGAAAGGTACTTGTAATATTTTCGTCTGACTCTTTGATAGACATTATACTCGTAGCTCTAAATTTTAACTTGTTCTTCTAAATGCAATGTCAACGTCACTATCAGCTACTTTACTAACTTAGCTCCTAACACTTTATGTACCCCTGGTATAACGTTGCACTCAATTGCCTACATTCGGCTACTTCAAAAGTGCATACAAGTGTGTTTTTTTTTATATAGAGTGACGAGACGAGCAGGACATGTGTCTGATGGTAAGCAATACGTGTGCCACATAACAGCACAGTGACACGCAGCTATTGGAATGTGAAGAGTCCAAATCATTACCTATCACCTCACTACGCTCGTCAGCCAGAGATCTCTAAACGTAGCGTTCGCGGTCTCGTGTCGCGGTCTCCGGGCGAACTTGTACCTTAAGCCCTGTAATTTCTCTGGTAACATTTCCTTTCAAACCGGGTATCGTATCTAGGGTTAGTATCTAGGTCTAGGGGATGGTTCTATGTAAGAGAATGCAATTATTGCATCACATCTGATATTTGTAAACTAAATTAATTTTGAAACAAAACATCGTTCACAAAGCACTACGCCTTGAGTTGCTAATACCTACTTAGCTAAACAATCGGATACAGGAAAGTAGGTTTCTATGAAAGTAGATATGCTTTTGCCCCCTTATAAAATAAACATGCAGTGTTGTTGACGACCGACGAGACAATTTGTGATTTGAAAACGTCTTCGGTTATCATGTTTTCCTGGTAGATAAACCTAGTCAGATGCACTTACCTTGCACCAGGCCTCGCTACGTGACCTTATTATGTGATAAGGGGCCATTCGAATTGTGGTAGCTGGAGTATTTGTTGATAACAAAACGAAACTTAATGCATTCGGTTGTAAATAAATGCATGTTTGCAAGCGAAGAATTTGTTGCCAGATTAAGGAATTGATACCACATTTCCAAACGAACAATGTTCGACTTTATTTTTCGATGTTGCGAGCTTCTCTACTCTCGATCACCTTGAGACATTAAAACAAGTGCAGCGTTTGCAACCGTCAAGCGTCAACGAATTGAATATCACTATGAAAATTAAAAAAAAAATGTTGAATATTACTACAGAGTCTTCTAGATCCAAGCTGTTTATTAACATACACAAGCAATACAATACACACATAATAGTTAAGATTTAGATTTACATTACAGAAGATTATAATTTTACTAATTTGTAGCATTCAAATAAATATTGCATCGTAAGCAGTCTAGCTTCAGGCCCAATCAGGCATATTGCTCACCATCAGGCACATGTTCTGCTCGTCTCGTCACTATGTACTATAAAAATCATTAATGAGCCGTAACCGACCATGAGTGGCACGCTCTCGCTCCCCTCGGCCATAGTCCCATAGTTTAGAGTTTAGGGAAGAGAACGACACACTTCACCGCCGCAAGAGAGATATTGAGTTTTAGCGAGCAAGAGTGCTTAAGGCATATTGACACAGAATACTTATTTAAATTTATCAATTGCCACAGAATACTTATTTAAAATTACATAGTTGTAATGCCACTTTTCGTTGTAAGTAAACTCCTCCTAAACGGCTGGACCGAATTGAATGATTTTTTTAAACGTTTGGGTAGGGCCCGGGATGGTTTAGATTCACAAATCAGCCCGGTAGATGGTGCTGCAGTTGGAACTTAAAACTAACATGCTTTAAAACAGTAGATAAATAAGTACACAATATACATTGTGAATCAACTAACTAGCCAAAATTCTAATTTATAAAAAAGAAAACTACAAAACACTATAAAGGTTCAATTGCAGAACACAATAAAGATAAAATGAATAAACAAATAATATAAAACAAACTCATAATAGTATTTACAGTAAGCACAAAAGGGTTATTTTTTTAGATTAAAGTGTAAAATTTCTTTGATTTTCCTCTGAAATTGGAATAACTTTAAGTGAAAAATATCAATATCCCTATTGTAGACAAGGACTTCGATGTATTGGCGACTCATTCTGACTATGGGATTATAATAAGACGTATTATTGATAAAAACCTGCAAACTGAAGATATTATAATTACGATTACGAGACCGGAAACGTGTGTTAAAATTTAAAAGAGAAAGAAGGGTTGGGGAGTCAATCCAAAAATGGACGATCTTATTATCAATTTTGATGGTTGCTGTTCTTTTTTTGTATGGTAGATCATAGTTTAAAACTGGTCCCATTTAAATTTTGGCGAAATCGGCGGTTTATGAAATATGAACAAAAACTTGACTTTTACTTTCATTTACCTAGATGACTTTTACTTTCATTTACCTAGATGACTTTTACTTTCATTTACCTAGATAACTTTTACTTTCATTTACCTAGATGACTTTGTGGTGGCTTCTTATGAAATTTGGTCGATTGTCTGAATTCAATTTTGAATCGAAGTCGGTTTTTGTTTTTTCGGAAAAATTATATGTTTTTTTAAAATAAATAGTGACGAGACGAGCAGGACATGTGCCTGATGGTAAGCAACATGCCTGCCACATAACAGCACAGTGACACGCAGCTATTGAAACATGAAGGGTCCAAGTCATTACCTAGCACTCACTGCGCCCATCACCCAGGGATCTGAGACGTTATATCTCTAAGCCCTGTAATTTCTCTGGAAACATTGCTCTTCAAACCGGAACACAGTAATGTTTTCACATGATGATTTATTAATATAGGATAGACATCCTAAGTATACAGATCATCCTAAGTAAATAATGCGTATTATAGAGGTAGAAATATTTGTAGTGTAATAAATATCATCAGAGTTGAAAGAGTTTGTTGTTGTTCCAGGCTCGCCGCATGAAGGCCATCGCGGAAGACCCCGTCATTGCCGCCGAAGCTGCCAAGCAGCCTCCGGAAGAAGACGACGAGAAAGACGAAATCGACGACGAAATTATTATCACCCATCTATAAATCCGCCGCAGCCACCACCTGTCCAACTTTCAGTATTGCCGCAGAATTGTAGTTGGCCATTTACAAGCCATAAGGTTTTCGCAACGTACAAACCCACGAAATTTTATCTCACATATTAATCTCGAATTTAATTCAAGTATCCCATAAGTAGCTAGATGTAAGTTAGAGTAAGCGCCGGCTTCTCGGTTGAAGTATAGAATATCACAAGTACAAAAGTTTTGATCTTTGGACGGAAACCTATATTTTGTGTGTACACAAAATGATAACATGTTAAGTACAGGGTTTTTAAAATTATAAAAGATTTAACATACATTCCTCAAACGAACGTAAAGCAAATTGTAATACTGAGTTATTCGATTTGTTGACAAACGATTTTTGTTCTTATTTCTTGCTTTATTACTGTCAATATTGTGATCACTTTTTTGTCGTATTTGACTCGCCCTCGTGATTTGTAGCTATCATTATTATTGAAGCCTAGAATAATAAATGCATAGGAGACTTCATGTTGAGAAATTGTAATAAATCATATTTTCCAAGGACTTTGCTAGAATCTCCAACATTAAACACTCTCCGATAATGATTTGCAATTCTGTGCATCTTATTTTGTTTCAATGAAAAAACAAAAAATCACAAAATTCAGGCATCGTCCTCTTACTATGATATATCTCGTACGTAAATATAAGATTTTATTTAAAGCAAATTTAGATGTAATAAGTAATTAAGTAGTTACGTAGTAAATATCAAATTATTTTCGTCCTAACATCAATTATTAGACAATACTATTTATTGATATTTATTTAGATTTTCAACGTAATATATATTTAGTAATAAAATATGATGCTTCATTTTCAAAATTCATATTGTTAAGGAATAATTGGTTGCTGTTCATTAAAATCCTGAGTAAGAAACGTTCTGCTGCTTTTGTATTTTAATTGTAGTGAATTTTTATTTTTTTATCATAAAATTTTGCACAGTAGGTATACAAGTGAGTTCTGTTCAAGCATTCATTTTTAACCGACTTTCAAAAAGGAGGAGGTTGTCAATTCGACCAGTATGTTTATTTTGTATCTTAGACAATTTGTCTCAACAACACTTTACACTTTATTGCATATGTATACATTTGTCAATGAAAACTTCTAAGGTTGTTCACGTCAAATAGCATTTAATTTATTATACGTTCGAGATTTTTCCTAAAATGAAAATTAGGTACTATTAATGAAGTTGCAGTATTTATGCGATAAACATTATTTTAAATTTCTGTCTAGTTGTAAGTACAGCGCCATCAAGCACCAATCGTAGTCGCACCGTTAATTTTAAATGCTTTAGCTATATAGTTACGAATTCTACCATAATATCGTACTTAGATCAAATAGTTCAATTAAATAATTATATACGATATAAAGATTAACGTTTACATGTTATTGTGCCGCAAGGGCCGGCTCTGACATTCCACAAATGTGATCCGTAATATCCGAGAATTTCAATTTACAGCAAATATGTGAGTTATCTGCTTACTTACTAGTTACTGAGTTTTCAATAAAACAACATCCATTTATATTTTCCGGCCGACTAGAGCTGAAGTTTTTCACTGGAAATATTAAAATCAAATTTTCAAACCTGGAAGGAATATCCAAGCGAGCAGAATCGAATGGAAACAAACATCAATTGAGTTATCAAGTCTTATGCCGACTGTGATGCTTAAGTACCTAAGTATTAAGTTGTAGATTTTTATTTTTAACATTTATGATAATAGAAAATCTTTTCTTTGTACACACTTACTTGTTTCTTGATAATATCGTTAACTTGTCCCGTCTTTTTGCTTATTTATTACACGGGTATACTTCTGATTCAGATAAAGTTTAAAATATGAAAAACATTGACAAAACTTAGATTTTGCTATGCATGAAAAAAAGAATGTCAAATAACACCTTTTTTTAATTGAGAAGTAGAATAGTAATACCAAACATAATACTTTGACTCTTAAAATTAGATCAATTTACATAGAACATCAAATGAAATTGTGAATAGGAACTTTTCTTATCCAGATGTCCAGATTATTAATGACAAAGGCAACTAAGCAGTATTGCGCAAAAATAATATTAAAGAGGAGCTGTTACAAAGGGTCTCTTTGACTCGCGCTGGAATACATTGGATCGCGTTTGCATAGAGCAGTACGAGTTTTTATTTATCGAAGTTCTAATGTCCTTGTTGTCCTGTCGGTATCCAAATTCAATTCCGAAATTCACGTTTTTATTTGTTGGACGTCTATATCATATTAATTAATGTATGCTTTAACATGGAGAGATTTTAGCTCGAATAATAGTTTCGTTTTTTTTGTCTCACTTCTTTTGTCTCTACATTTAGACAGGAAAAGGAGTATTGTCAGTTTCGTTGTGCCTAAAACTGGGCTAGATTGCTACCGACGATTAACTAAACTGGCTTAAATGTACAGCTAACTAGAGATATTTGTATTATTATGTTGTTGCCTAAACAACGTCCATATAAATGTTGCATTAAATGTAAACATCACATATACAACAATATTGACGAAAAAACTCTGTCAATTGATATTATTGTGCATTCCAATGTCATATTTCATTAGTTTACTACTTTTATGACACAATATCTTTAAGATATTTGAAGGTTTCGTTTTTTTTTTAATTTTCTGTGTAAAACAGGTTATTTTTCATTAAACCTTTTTAGATATTGACAGGTTTCAACCTCATCGGATAAGTTTTTTCAGGGAGAGTATGTGCCTGCCATATGACACGTTGATTTTCATAATTTGAAATGTATACTATCCATGGAAGTAATATGTACTACTTAGTACTTTTTGTACCATGATACTATCAGCCTGCTTCAGCTGTAGTTTCAAAATTATGATTTCAAATTATTTTTTGTGTGATCATTAAAACCGCGAAAAGGTTTCCATGGTTACAAGTATATTTCGTCGCGGGCTTGGAGTATTGAACAGATAGGTAGGGTAACGAACCTCGTGATAATACATTAATATGTAGGTATAATCTTAAGTAATTATGTAAATTAAATATATTTAGTATTAGTAAAGTAAGGCTATTATTTTCTTAAAATAAAATTTGCTTTATATTGCGTAATAATACACAATTTTACTATTTTCGTTTTAGATAACTATGTTATTTTATATTATCATAATTATGAGTTGGTGATTAAAGTAAACATCATTGTTTGGAGATTCCGTTGTTTTATTATTCAGTTCATTTTCTTAAGTATTTTCATTAGTAATTACAATAAATAGGTACAAAAAATCTACATTATTTATTAATATTATCAGCGTAGACAGCTCATTCAGAGGCTTCTTCTCTACCTACAACGGCCGCTAGTATGCTACGCAGCCTTTCAACTGGAAGTGAGCTTGAGGATTTTGATTATGTTTAGTCATACGGCCTATGGATCATCAAGAAAATGCGGTATGTAACTAATTTACATTGTAATTTATTACTCCACAAAATAAGCTCTACAGACTGTTATAAATATATAGAGTCTGGAAGATTTTAAGGGTGGGTTCCCAACGAGTCACACCAAACGAGTCACACTGTGACTCGATGGGAATTTTGTTTCCCAACGAGTCACACTATCGTAACAGTGTGACTCGATGGGAATTTAAACTATTAAAGAAAGTTGCAACGAGTAACAGTGTTACTGGTTGGGAAAAAAAATCCCATCGAGTCACAGTGTGAACGGTTGGGACATTATCCACCTTTACGGAGTGGGAGAAGTGATCATGTTGATATTGGTAAAATAAATGAACATGAATTCTTTTAAAATGATAAAAGCAAACAAATTATTTTATTGTATAAAAATATATTTATACAATAAAAATTCACAGAGTCAAATTGCAAGATGTAAGTACATTGTGCAAGGCTTTTCTTCATCGTATTTTCTTTGAAATAGTTTTGCTATTATCACGATTTATAATTTAAAACTTTTAGATTGTTTTTGCCTTCGATTTGTAAATAAACGGAAAGAAACAACGTGATGAATCTAATATTTTTTGAAGTTGCACTTCTTTTGGCGCGTTAGGGTGAAATGATGAGAATATTTTTTATGATGCGTGCACACACTGGCACGGAACACCGAAACCCTGTATTAGGCTAGTAAACGTTGTACCTAACTTCAGGTTAATACTTCTTTGCAATGAAGATATTCTATGATTGAAGTTAGACTTCTTAACAAGAGTAAAAAAAGAAGAAGTATTAATTTCTTACGTGCGTACATAGTACACACTTCTTTTCTCAAAGCTCAACAGTAACTATTGTCATAAAAGCTATGTAAATACAACTAGTTTATAACTATATTTTCGTAGTGGTAGGTAGGACTCAATTATAGGACAATTTACATGTCGATCAATAAAACATAAAAACAAAACTACTTTACTGTATTACAATAATTATTGTACAGAAAACTGTCAAGCATTATATGAGTATAATGTCTTTATTACAATTATGCTGACCTATGTCAAATTATTTTTTACATTTTATGGGAACTTTGCCACCACTCTCTAAAAATTCGCTGAAACTATAAAAAGTTTGATCGATAAGCCAGCACTTTAATGGCCCAATTAAAGAGGATAGGTGCGAAAAGGCCCCGCCAAACTAACTAACTAACTAAGCTAGCACTTTAATCGGTTTTTGAAGCTGCCGAAACTTGGGGCCGATATAACTATTTTAGGAAGAGTGTTATAAACTTCCGGTCCCATAATGTGAGTCAACTTCCGTGACCTCGTGAGAGAGTGTGGGATAACATCCAGCTTGTCGGCATTGCGTATTTTGCGAGAATGTCTCTCTCCTCGCGTGTTGTACGATTCTAGATTATTTTTGACATACACAGACACTTGATAGATCCAGATAGCAGGTAAAGTAAGTATACCAAGCTCCTTGAAATATGGTCTGACGGATGTACATTGCGATACGCCAACAATGGCACGTACGGCACATTTTTGGGCGCGGAACGCACGCTCCCAGTCGGCATCGCGCGCGTATATCTCGGCGCCGTATTGTAACCGAGAGTGCACTATGGCGCAGTAACATGCACGTGACACTTCCGTAGACACCACTCGGGATACTCGTCTTAGCGCAAAGCACGCACTGCTAACTTTAGCACACATCTTGTCGATGTGGTGTTTCCACGTCAAGCTGCGATCAATCTCGAACCCCAAAAATGCGGTGTTCTGTACCTGACTCTTTGCAGAGTCCGTCTGGGGAAGTACCACACCTTAGCCAGTTGTTCTACCGTGTCAGTGTTCCGGTTCGAAGGGCAATGTTTCCAGTAAAATTACATAGATATAAAAGACCTTATATCTCTGGGTGACGAGCGAAAGGCAGTGCTAGGTAATGGTTTGGACTCTTCATGCTCCAATAGCTACGTGTCACTGTGCTGTTATTTGGCAGGCATGTTGCTTACCATCAGGCTCATGTCCTGCTCGTCTCGTAACCCTATACTTTATTTTAAAAAAAAACTACACATCAAGCAATAGAATTAAGCTATTACTTTGCTACATCTACGATTTTAAATGTTTTGTCGCAGTAATTATTCATAAAATATTATATTTCTAAGCCCTATAATTTCTCTCGAAACATTTCCCTTCAAACCCGAATACAGTTATGTTTGCACATTACTGCTTGGCGATAGAATAACTGGCAAAGGCGTGGTCCTTCCCCAAGCGGACTCTGCCAAGAGTCCTACCACTACATATTCATCACAATCAACTTAGGTACTTATAATTTCGCAAAATTTCTAAGTATTTCAATACTTAAAAACAATTCAAGCATCTTGCTTCAAAATGTGCAACAAGTCATCATATTTTATTTGGTTTTTTCCCCACGATTTTATTTAATTTACTATGCCAAGACTCTAAAGCATTTGTCGTTCTGTGCGCTTCTCCAAAGACACAAAGTCGGTATAAAACCTTCTTTTAGCCATTGTTTTTCCATATACTTGACAAATTGTTCTGTTTCGAGATCTTTGGAACCATATTTATTATAGATTAGCGTTAATGTTCACCCAGTCGCTTATAATATTTGTTTGATGGGAGTAAAGGTAGAACTACACTTAGTTTTACCATACTTTTTTTATATCTTCAGAATGCGTCAATTTCAATTCGCAGGCTTTTTTAAAATGGCTTTGTTGAAGTGAAAGTAGCAATCCTTCACCACGACCCCGGGAAATATTTTCGCAAATGATTCATCGTTGCCATTTTGGAATCAGATTTAAAAGTTAGCCAAAATGTACACAGTAGTAATTTTTCAGACATTTACCAGAGCAGAGTTGGGGTGCGTTTTCAACGAGTCACACTATGACACGTTGGGATTTTTTTTCCCAACGAGTAACAGTGTGACTCGATTGGAATATAAACTAGTAAAGAAAGTTGCAACGAGTAACAGTGTGACTGGTTGGGAAAAAAAATTCCCATCGAGTCACAGTGTGACTCGTTTGGTGTGACTCGTTGGGAACCCACCATTTTAAGTAGGCGTCATAGTAATTATTGATCAATCAAGTTTTTAAACACTCTGATATTTGCACTTCAAATTCAAATCAAGTATTTTCCGAAGCGCCGCAGTCGTTTGCATTGACACTTTGACTTTTTTTTAATAAAAAGTCGAAGACGAGCAGGACAGGATTCCAATAGAATTACGAGTACGTTCCATCCAATTACATCCTAATGCGCCTGTTTTCGAGAGATCCGTTAACAACCCCAAGCCCTATCTATTAATATAGCCCTGATGCAAAAAACATTTTCATATAGACGAATAACCAGGGACCAAAAACAATTCATGTCAATCATAAGACTCTTTGTACGAGTTGAGTCCGCTTGGGGAATTACCACACTTTTGCCAGTTATTCATAATATGTAAATATAACTGTGTTCTGATTTGAAGAGTAATGTGAGGAATTACAGGGAAAAAAGATACACCATCTTACAACCAAACCACACTAGCATACACACACACATACTACACACTACTTTTAGCATCGGCAACAAGCATCTATACGCTGCATTACGCTTCAGAACGTAGTAGATTCCTTCGCACTCGCATAACATTCACACAAAGATCATACCATTTTAAGGCACCGTTCCTGTACCAGGACCTTGATAAGTGTTGATGATGTTGATGGATGGATGGTGTTGAGCAGACCAAGTGTGGTCAGCTCAATACATCCAGGTGCATGTAAGCGCAAACTCGCATGCTGGCTCGCCTCCATTGCCTACACAGCAGAAACACTCATCTCGACTATGTGACCGAGGGGTCCGTACCTTCACCACCGTCTAGATTCCCTAAATGGCCCCGAAACTGCTAAAACACTTCAACCTCTCTCAACTCACATCTGTACACATCCTCACCCAAAGAGTTTACAAAACTCTTTGCCCTCACCTCTTCATATTTTGTGCACTGGTCCTGTTATTGTCTGTTGGTAAGTAAAGGCTCTCTCAAAACTGTGTATCAGGTATCCTATTTTGTTTTATTTTTATTTTCAGCTTAATTTTTATTATTATTGTTTATTTTTTCCTTTTCTTTCTCTCTTTAGTTTTAAGTTAATCGGTGAACTTGTGTAATTCATAACCAATTACCATTAATCACCAAGGAAGGTACTCGATTTTCACGACACAGGGCTTCTCCTAGTGTGAGATCCAGGGTTCCTTACACAATATTACAATTGTATTTACCATGTTGAATTTGCTCACAAAAAGTTTTTTTTACTGTTGTAATTGTAAATAAATCTATTTAAAAGTTTTACTTGGGTATTTATTATTCATGACTAAAAATAGGGATTCTCAAAAAGACAGATTATTTTGGAGATACTTTTTACCTGCCAGGTGGTCTAAATTGAGACATCCATTTTGCCCCACTTCTTACTTACCTGTAGGCATACTTACGACGCGACGAGTGCGCACACCGGCACATTCTGAGTTGAGTTGAGTTCTTGTGAGTTAGCGTTATCAACATCCATAATAGCAATATTTGTAACACACGAGATGTATTCTTATGTTAGTGCTAAATTGTAAGTTATAAGCTTTCAGTTCTATCGGCAGTGCTAACTACCATTTTTTTTAAGAGGACCTATGGCAGTTGGTGTCAACCGGTCTCTATTGTTACTGCTACTGTACTGGTACTCTACTGCGTAGCCTGTTTTGGGCCTAGCCTAAATTGGGCTAAAGTGGACGGTAGTCTTGAAACTGAGTTACGAAGACGGCCGCGTGGTTTAACACGTTTAAAAAACTGCTGCTGCTGGTTGCTGGCTGTTGCGACTGCTGGGTGAAAACTGCTCCGCTGCGTGTCCCGGCAACAACGAGGCCCTCTTCATCGATATACATCAAAAGATGTGCCCTGAGCACTTTAAAATTGGTAACAAACTGCGTCTTTGTGTGTAGCTTGCGTGGTTTACAACTATCAAAACTACTTGTCCCCTAGAAACGCTAGAGATAAGGTAAGTTATGTTGCGGTTTTACTTATATTGGTTGTTGACAACGAATTGTGATAGGTATAAATGTCCGGCGTTCACCGCTTTCTACAACCGACTAAAACGAAATGAGTGAGCTCACTCTTCCCAACGATAACACAATTCGGTTCGCCTGAAGTTTGGGAGGGGCACATCTGTTGATTTGTATCGATGCCCCACTTCGAAATGACGCGCATCGCGCGTGGTACCACGCGGGCGTCTCCGAGCACCGTCTATTCCCACTTGTTCTGTTGACATAACTAATGGGATTTTTCCCCATTTGTTCTGAGACTTGGAAGACTATACTTTACACCGGACTTGGCGGAACACGCGCGGTCTTGCTCAATCAGCAGCGTTTACGTAGCTGAGACCGCACGCGTGGAGAAAACCGAAAAGAATGTATTTTAATGCAGAAAGGGCAACAATAATTAATTATTCTTTCTGCATCAAGATACATTATTTTCCGTTTTCTTCGCGCATGCGGTCCGAGTCACAGCGCTGCTGACTGTGCAGTGCCCTACCTTAAGGGTCCAGGCTACTGAATTGTATAAAGATCGGGATGCACGAACAGCATGGATGAAAATGTTTGAAAAGTTCGACATTTTCAGTGAGGCAGAAAAACAACAGTTTTTTTTTAGTAATTTATTATTTTAGGTAAGCAAGTAAGTACATATTTTAATACTATTTGTGTTGTTATTGTCCTCAATGTGTGAGTCTTATTTCTACATGTTAGTAGTGATTCTTATACTTATATTCTTATACACTTTAAAACTACTGCTTACTTAACTTAAGTAACTACGTCATTAAAGAAATATATAAATATTGGTGGACAATTCATACACAACACCATCTGATCTCAAACTAAGCAAAGCTTGTACTAAGGTGGCCAGATAGCTGATATAATACATTTATAATTTTAAATACACACTTATTAAACATATACACACTTAAAAGTTAAAATGTGCGATCGGTTTTATATATTTTGTAAGGTTATAATAATTAGCTCCTTATGCGAATAAGGATATACGCTGCTTTATATTTTGCGACTAAATTTAATATTTCTTCGCGCATCTAATCGGTGCATACAAATTATATATTTAAAAGGATTCGGTATTAATTTTAAACATGTCGTCCAATCCACTAATAAAAAGTTAAAAAGACCTTATTATAACTACGCGTAAAGTACATTTTTAAATAATATCGCTACTGTATTGGTTCGGTATTCCTTTGCCAAAAGCGCCTTCGCTATAGTAAATGTTTTTGAATACATAAACAAACAAAATGCGCGAAGCAATAGCAATAGTTATTACTTACTCATTTCATAAAGTACCTACTTTGTTAATTGCGAGCACATATTAGACATTTTCATTGCAATAGCTAGCGCCTATATCTAACAACGGTACTTAACCGGAACAGGATGCAATGTGTGCTATTACAATCCTAAACACTGTCAAGCAATACTGTGATCTTGCCACGGCACTTTACCATCAGTGACAAAGTATTCGGCGAATTTATCCCGAATTATAACCGCTTCTCTTTGAACGTTGCCAAACCCATAGGCAACGTCATGAATATGGTGTTTTGCTATAACTACATCGTCAACTCTATTGCAAGTTTGTCTAGATCTTATAAAATTATGCAGAATACATATCGCTTCAACAAAAGAGAAGGCAGTCTCTTTTGATACGTTTAAAGGACGACGAAGTATTCGAAATTGATTAGTCATGATACCAAAAGCTGATTCAATAAAATTTCGCGCTCTTGCTAACCTGTAATTAAAGATTTTTTTTCTTACGGTCCAAATTGAGAGATCGAGTATATGGCCGCATGACACGACTTGACAACCCGAATGCTTCATCTCCTACAATAACGCATGGCATTGGTGCGGTTGCAGGTTTGTTGGTAACTTCATAGTTTCGTAGCACGGGTAACGCTTTAGCAGGAGGAATATTCAATAAATCATCATTCATTTGCTCGAACATGTGACTTTGGGTGAAAATTGCGGTATCACAATTTTTCCCCTGTATCCCCACATTAATGTAGGTAAACTCATAATTAGCGTTACACATCGCAAGTAGGAGAATGGAATGCTGATTCTTATAATAATTAGAAAGTGTACCGCTATCAGAAGGTTTTACAATGCGTATATGTTTCCCATCGATTGCACCTATGCAGTTGGGAAAACAAGCTTGCGTCAAGAAACCTTCTTGTATTTCTGCCCATCTTGCATGTGAAAATCTGGGCATGCATTTTTCTTTCAGCCTTCCGATTATAATTTGACAGACTTGTTTGACTATGTTTTTTATAGTACTTATTCCTGTCTGATACTCCCAGATGTAGATCCACAAAAGTATGTCCACTTGCCACATATCTGTAAATATCATCAATATTTATAAATTGTTCCAGTCACAAAATTGCAAGCAAGATAGAATACTGCTAAGGACACATGTACATGAAAGTGAAAGCAACTAAAAAACGCTTAAGCCTGGTTCAGGTACACTAGCAAGAAAAACATTTTTGCAAACAGATGAATCAATAGATTATCAAAGTGAAGATCAATATTCATCAATACGAGTATATCATACAAATGAAAATGACACCTCAGTACCTAGCACCAGTACCAGAAATTTAAATCTTGAACATACTAATGATAATAAAGAGACAGAAACATTACGAAAACGTAAACGCCATCGCATAGCGCATCTCCAACTCCTTTTGAAACTGATTTGTTGCAATGTGTACAGCAAAATAGTATAGATAACGAGTTATTTTCTAGAGCAGTCTTGCTAATATCGTTTTTATTCTCATAGTATATGTATATACATGTATATATAATATAATATGACATGGATATATACATATACTATGAGAATAAAAACGATATTAGCAAGACTGCTATAGAGTATCAGTATTTAATGATAATAAATTTAAATACACAATTATGAAACAGAATGTCTTATTGGTGGCGAAGTGGTGGTGAATAATATTTTTCTATGAGTTTTAGCCAAAAGAAGCCTAAAACCTTTTTCATTCGCTAAAATCAAAAAATATCCTGAATACTATGCTTCGATAAATGACGGTGGTGGTGTTTAAATTATTTCATGTATTTTTTTATTCGGAACAATTTTTTAATATAACTTTATGTATTATAACCATATGAGAACGAATGTAGGTAAAAATGAAATAATTAGTAAGCGAAAATGGATGCCAAGCTTGACACTTCGAATCATTCTTATGTCGTACGTAATACGTACTACAATCGTACTGCAAGTGTCATGCGTGATCTGCTCTTGGCTTTACAGATTAGGCGCTGGATGGAGTTAAGTGTGCAAAATATGAGGACCGCATTCTGAGTACGGTTTTGAAATCAGAAAAGCATAAAAATTATGATTCTGGATGTTTCCTGAAGATGTATTGGTACATTTTTTTTACGCCATTGAGGTCAGTCTTTAGATGGGTTTAGGGAGTGGCCTTAGATTTCAATTAAATGGTTCGAACTCATGCTTTGGTATCGTTATATGTAATACTTATTTTAATTTCAATATTAACCTGTTTTTATGATTAACTAGCGACCCGCCCCGGATTTGCACGGGTGCCTTGATGCTACTACCTTTACTAAATATAGGTACTATAATATACATAGCTAAGATAAATATACTTATAAAAAATGTTATTGTGGGTCATCCTTAAGAGATAGATGTATCATTATGATAGATATACTATTGCGGACAGCAGCGCTAACGTTTGCAATGTTAGCGCAAAACGATGTGTATATTCATGACAACACATTAGAAACCTTTAAAATTATCTGTGTTCCACTTCTATTTTATGTAAGTACATTTTAAACATTTAAACCGTCATCTTGAATCACTCCATCTATTAAAAAACCCGCAATTAAGATCTGAGCATCCATAGAGGCAGAAATACACAGCAGGAAATAACTCTGTTTTACACTTTAAAACTACTAAACAGATTTTGATGCTTTTTTTTTTTTAATAAATAGAGTGATTCAAGAGGACGGTGCACATGTATAATACGTGAGTAAAATAGCGCGACACTGATCATTTTAAAGGTTTCTAATGTGATGTCGTCAATTTACACATTTGTATGCGTTTACAACTTTATAATGCAAATGCTAGCTGAACCCTACGAGATAGGTTAAAACAATGGACTGGAATATTGTACCCCTTAAAAGGTCTACAAAAAAGTCTCCGACGGTTTATATATATAATTCTCTTAGGCATAGCCCACAAATCTCACAATAACGATGTTTATTAGTAAATTTATCATATCTATTTAGTTAGTATCAGCAAGGCACTCGTGCAAATACGGGGCTGTACGCTAGATAAAAACAATTCGATATTGCGACTAAAACAATTGTTTTCTATCTAATAAACCTTTAAACGAACAATTCTTGTACCTCATAAAATCTGAATCTCGGAAACGGCTCGAACGATTTTCATGAAATTTAGATGCAGGGAGTTTTGGGTGCGATAAATCGATTTAACTAGGTTTAATTTTAGTACTTAAACGTCGTTTTTGTGCGTTTTTAGACAATGAAAAACTGTTACGTTAACATTAGAATGCGAAGGTACATTTTGGATAGTTTCGAAACAGATGGCTTAGGTGGGAACTTGGGCGGTCACGGATCTAATAGACTCGTATTCACATCAAGACTGTTCACCTCTTTCTTTTTTTCCAGTTCCTTTTTTTGAGAAAATATATTACTGGGAGACCCATATCAATTAATTTAATTCGTATTAGTGTATTGAGCATTTAAGCCGAGTAAAGCTGGGTTAACCAGATTTTTATAATGATACCAAAGCATGTGTTCAGTCCATTTACTTGGTGTTTAAAGAGGTGGGGTTAAGAAAATGGACCAATACACCAGGCAACAATCCTGAATCATAATTTACATGCTTTTCTGAGTTCAATTCGGTCCGCATATTTTGCAGACTCAACTCCGCCACCCAGTGCCCGGTCTAATACGAGTAAAATGTGATTCTTAAGCTTAATGATGATTATAAGTTGTTGTTGTTGATTAATGACCAAAATGAATAATAATTATAAATGTTATGATTAATCAAAAATAAATAAGAAGAATTTCTTATTACTTACCGTAATGTTATTTCCAGGCATTCCATTGGGCTTTTCACTGACACATAATCTACTGCGGAGTCGTTGATATTATTCAAATAAGGTTCTAGGAGCGAAAATAATTCGTCATAGATCTGTATCGAAATTCTAAAATATCTGTGAAATGAGTATTCATTTTCTCTTAATTTACTAAACTTTGCAACATATTCCCCGCATAGTAATTTCGATTCAACTGTTGGGCTTGCTGGACTTCGTTTTCTTTTTGCAAGTCGTCGTTTAGGTCTGTCGTCAAATATAAAATTATCCATTGCCACGACTGTACAGGTACGCTGTTCTAATTGAACTAGCGACACTCCGTAATCCCGATGGGTACCCGCGACGGAGCCCGTGGCGTCACGGAGTCCACGCGCCGCGACACGCGGCGGGTGCCAGCCGCGGGATCTCGCTTAACGCAGTTTTATGCGTTCATTACGCGCTAGCATTAGTAACGCTTCTTAAAAATTTTAAGAAGTATTACGTATAGCGTGGACTTAAAAATACGTCTACTGTTGTTCACTGGCTTAAAAAAGGAGATTGTTATTTATCAATTCGTTTGAATGTTTTTTTTTGTTGTGTTACGCGATACCTCCGCTAATTTTGAATCGATTTTGAAGATTATTTTTTTATTTCGTAGAAAATACTTCAGAGGTGGTTTCATATAAATGTTATCGTCGGTGACGTGGTTTTTAAAATAACAATAAAAAAATGCTTTTTCATTTGTCAGGACGACTTACTCATAGCTTCTTACGAAATTTTGTTGAATGACTGAATTTAATTTTAAATTGAAGTCAGCTTTTGTTTTATCGGAGATAAGTAAATTATGCTTATATAGGTTTCTGCATTCGATAGTAAAACCAATCATTCTTCGTCTCCTACAAAACGAGGACAAAAGAGCCACTTTGACACGGCACTACAAAGAAAACCTGCCTGAGATAAGTCTGGACAAAATTGTGACATATCTTGTGTGACTTAAAATGGAAAAACCGCGGGCAAGGATGGGATTACAGCTCTTAAAGGCTGGTGGAGCCCCACTTATAAAGGACATCCAAGAACTATTTAATGCCGTCATCTTCACCGGGAGAAGTTCACAGGCGTGGCACAGAAGTGTGGTCATCTTCTTCTTTAAAAAGGGAGATAAGACTGCCACGTCTATAAGTTGTTCTCAGCGTTTTTTTTTTTAATTTTAAAGTAAATTATTTATTTCGAAAACACAACGTATTTTACATTAGTTATCAATAAGGTACATTACTAATTTAAAACTGTGGTACTCGTAATTCACTAAAAATTCCGGTGGGTCCCAAAGTAGGCTGCTCCTGTATTTTGGGGACCCGGTAACAACAATTCAAAATGCACTGAACTCGTGATGCAGAGTTAGCATTCGCTAGTGTAGAGTGGATAGTAATGACTTTTTAGCTTAGTTTCAACAAAAATAAATACATGACATCGATGAAATTCAGTTGGTTAGTAATACTAATTACAGATCAATAAGTATAATAAAAATGGGAATGTCACAAAAAATTGGATTCACATATTATAAAAAATTATGTCAAATGAAATATGATTAAATAAGTACAACAGCTCACATTAATTGCTAGGTAGGTACACTCCGCGAGGCATAAGCTGAGCTTTGCATTTGTGTGAGTGTACATGGATAGTGTAGGTGTGACAACCGGCCTTAGGCGCGGCGCCATTCTGTCTCGCCGCGCTCCTGCCTGATTGGTGATCACTCACACTAATGCAAAGCTCAGCCTATACCTCGCGGACAAAATTTCAAGCTCCTGCCTGATTGGTGATCACTCACACTAATGCAAAGCTCAGCTTATACCTCGCGGAGTGTACACAACACTCTGACATCGCTGGCAGTTACAATCAATTAAAGCTGTTAGTTAATCAGGTACACTAACCCTATTGATTCAGACACAAAATAGTATCACCTAGGTCTTTAGATAGATCATTACATTATTTTACAGTCTACAGTCTAGTTTACATTAATTGGGGCACATTAGTTATTTTAAACGTATGTTGACATCAATATTATATACATAATAATATAACATAATATAATGTAATTCTTGTAGCGCTGCCCAAGTGTTTGTGTAGGAGTATGACATTGTCTGTGTTTGTAAGCGTATGAGTGTGTGTGTGTTATATGTATGGTTGTTGAGGAGATACGTTAATCTGTGGAAATATTTCTTTACGTATCATTTCTGTATGGGTAACAAGTCTTTCCACTTGATCACCAATAAGCGAAACCAGCCATTTAAATTGCTTTGCAATCTCTGAAAGTATATTTGTCGATTTCAATGAGTTTAAAGACCGAATTGTAGGTGAACATATAGAGGTAAACGGGCAGCAATCGCACTATAAACTTTAGGAAGAGGTATGTCACGTGAGCGATTTTGTCTGCCGTGTTTGATTCCACTAGACAAGCCTTGGCACTTAGCAACGGCACGCATAACGAACAGTTGACGAACTCGCAGGACTGAATCTTCTTCGTAGAGTTTATCTGTGGAGTACTTGCGTGGTTTTCCTAACATGACTTTAAGCATGGCTCTTTGTGCTCTCTCAATTTGGTCCATGTGAGACGCCTATGCAATAAGTAAGAAGAGACTGGCAGAGTGACTTGTATATAAGCATTTTAACATCATCATGTGCTGTGGCTCTTAAGGTTCTCATTATATAGAGTATTTTGCGAACCCTCCCCGAAATGTAAGATTCCCCCTCCCCGATTCCTCCTCGATTGACGATACATCGAAGTAATGAGGTGTTACGCCGCCGCTACAATGGCGATCCCAGTTCAAGACCAGCAAACAAAACATATTTTTCTGCAGCGAGGCGTGAAACATGAGGTTTCCCCGAAATGGTTCTCAAATGAGATCTTAAACATATCCATCCTCTAGTGAGGATGGATATGTTTAAGACGCTGAATATTTTTATTTATTCTGGTATACAAACTGGAAAACAGTTAAAATTAAAATATGTAACATGTTACAGTTTCGACCCAAAGTATATTAATAACAAAGTATATTAATAATATTAGTAACTATATACATAGTTAGGAATATACTTTGGGTACACACCATGAGTAACAGAGTTTAGGCTCGCAAAAGAACCTAAAACTAAAAATGAGTTTAACTCAACTTAGTAATGAAATGTTTTTTTTTAAATTAAGTACAAATTTTGTTTTGGATTTGTATAATCCGTGAACAATATTTTGGACATCATTGTCGAATTGTGGTTTCTGTTTGATATTTTATTGTATTGGCAACACATTCTAAACAGTGGATTGTAGTATGAGGAATTATTTTTGTATACATCTCATGGTTGGTATCAATGGTAGAAAGAAGAGAAGATGCATTTTTGAGTAGATAATTTTGTATAAACAAACTAAGTCTAAGTGTAACCGTCAAGTTCCCAGAGTTTCTCTAAGTTTTTTACAATAGATATACAAAATAAACATTATAAAAAACTTAAAAACTAGGGTGCCGCCAGCAGCGGGGCAGAGCCCAAGCTACCGGTGGTTAGGGGTTAGGGCTGCAGAGTGAGGTATCTCCTTCTGCATCTGACCCTTGATCCAACCGTCTAGCGAAAGCTTCTTAAGATGTTGGTCGAAACTTTTCGCTATAACACCATTTGCCGATACGACTATTGGGACTATGATCGTCGAATCAACATCCCAAATGGTGGTAACCTTATGGACCAAGTCAAGGTACTTGCTAAGCTTGTTCTTCTCAGTTTTCACGAGGTTTTCGTCATGTGGTATGGTGATGTCGATGATCATAGCTTGGCGCTGAGACCGGTCTATCAACACGATATCAAGCTTATTGGCGACAATAGTCCTGTCCGTGATGATAGAGCGGTCCCAGTAGAGCAACGCACGACCGTTCTCGAGAACTGGCAGAGGTGCGTACTTAAAGTACGCCACCTCGAACTCGACGAGGCCGTGTCGAAGAGCAAGTTACTGGTGGATGATCCAGGGTCATGTCTGTGCAAGTACTCGCCGTTAGCAAGATGCGAACAACCGGAAATAACATGACGAAGAGATTCGCCTGGACGGTGACAGTAACATATAAACAGTTTTTCTGAGAAATTAAAAAAAAAAGAAATTTAATATAAAGAATGTTAATTATTAATAACAGCTTTGTTTTGTTGTATACCACTTAAATTTCTCTTTTTGAAGTGAATACTTCTTTTGGCGCGCTTAGACAGATTTTTCGTGGGATGTAAATAGAATTCTAGAGCCACGCTTGGGTATGATAAGAAATCTTCGGGTAAACTCGGAACCATGGCCATTGGCCCCATCTAGAAATGCGTCAGCAAATGGGAAATACTGATGCATTTCTAGATGGCCAGGCCACGCCCTCCGGTTACACCCGTGTAGTTCCCAAAGTAAGATATCAAATTCTCAGTTATAAGTTTTCATTTCTTTCTTAAGTATACCTTTATTAGCTTCTGTTCTAAGATCTTTTATTGTAAAATTAGATACAGAATGTATTAAAAAAATTACCTATGGCTTTTAGGCATAAATATAAAAAGGTTATTCGAATAGATTTGTCTTTCCACAATGTAACCGAAGAAATTGTTATATTTACCGAAGAAATTGTTATATTATGGCTTTAAAAGTATAAAACAAATTCCTGAATCTTTCAAATCTCTCTCGTGCCAACAATTTAAAACTAAATTTCAAAGATGGTTAATGGAGCATAGCTTCTATGACATAAAACACTTCTTTGAATTTAATGAACATAGATTTAGCCCCTCAAATTCTCAATGATAATTTACGTATATTATAGCTACAATTATTAGTTTTCAGTTAATTAGTGTCATATTTTTGTGTCATAAAATATAGATTTGCACATAGTGAATCTTTTCGCATGCCTTTTAGGCCGAAATTGTCTAGGTGCTAAGTATTTATAAGAACTTTAATGTAACTACAATTTAAAGCGAAATAAAGAAACTTGAACTAAATATAATCATGTAAGTTGCATTATTGACTGTTTAGAGATTGAGATGACAAAAACCTTCAAAGGCCTTGCACCAATCGCTTTCGAGGTCTGAATACAAACAAGCCAATACTGTGAAGTACCTGGTATCCTGTACTCCAAATGGTTTGTTAAACTATGTTTCACCAGGTTATGGAGGAAGAATAACTGGCACATGTTTGGTTGAAACATGTGGTTCCATATAGTATATAGAGCCACGCATGTGCGTTATGGCAGACAGGAGCTTTAAACATGTACAACAATATTTTAATAACCACGGAGTTCAAGTTTTTTTTTTTATAATAAATAGTGACGAGACGATCAGGACATGTGCCTGATGGTAAGTAAGCAACATGCCTGACACATAACAGCACAGTGACACGCAGCTATTGGAACATGAAGAGTCCAAATCATTACCTAACACTGCACTGCGCTCGTCACCCAGAGATCTAAGATCTTATATCTCTAAGCCCTGTAATTTCTCTGGAAACATTGCCCTTCAAACCGGTACACAGTAATGTTTGCACATTACTGCTTGGCGGTAGAATAACTGGCAAAGGTGTGGTACTTCCCCAGGCGGACTCTGCCACGAGTCCTACCACTACAAAAAGTTGTACGACCTCCAAGTGTTACAACTGGCACTAAACTAAGAAGCGAAGGACGAAAAACTTAACAAATTGTCAGTTTGAGGATCCACATTGAAAGAGAGATTAGACGGTTGCGAAGGTTTAAAATATGCATGCATGTGCCAATCATAATTTGGTAAAAGTATATGATGATGATGTTATTACTTACTTGCTGTGGTTTAATTAACTTGCAAGGTTCATTAATTAAATAAAAACAAAGCTAACGTAATCATATTGTTTTTTATTCACCCTCTTATTTATATAGCACTATAATATAATAAACTATTCATTCATATATATATTCATATATTCATTTCCTTCCAGCTGATTCTCTCCATTCTCCTCCAACACCACATTTCGAATGCCTCTAATCTTTCCCTATCCCTTTGAGTCATGGTCCACGTTTCGCTGCCATACAATGCAATACTCCAGATGTAGATCTTAATCAGCCTCTTGCGAATATTCTTTGATATTCGAGCTTTAAACAGATGCTTTTTATTGTTAAAAGCTCTTTTTGCCATTGCTAGTCTAGCTATAATGTCTGGTGTACACCTGGAATTATTGGTTATCACACTGCCTAAATATTTGAATTGTGTTACGTTATCTATGGAAATTGTGTTAAGTTTAATTGGGTTTTTTAGTTATTGCTTTCTTCTTAGAAGTAGTTAAAATTTTAGTTTTTTTTACGTTTATTCTCATTCCGAATTCTGTGAATATTAAGTCTACATCTTGTAGTAGTTCTTCCAACTGTGTGGAGTTTTCAGCCGAAGCTACGATATCATCCGCAAATCTTATAAATGGTATTTTCCCCCGTGAATGTTAACCCCACCCCTTCTTGACTCTATTAGTTTTCTTATGGCACATTCTATAAAAATATTGAAAATAAGTGGTGAAAGTGGACACCCTTGCCTAACTCCTTGTCTTATCTTTGCCCTTCCTTGTTCTTCTCCCACTTCTATTACTGTCTCTTGATTCTTATATAACTCAAATATTATTCTTCTGTCTCTATAATCCAATCCTGCTTGTTTCAATATGTTCATCATTTTCTTCCAATTAACTTTATCAAAAGCCTTCTCCAGGTCAATAAATGCAATGTGAATATCTAAATCTAGGTTCATTCTTCTATCTATTATTATCCTTAAAGCAAATATTGCTTCCCTTGTTCCCTTATTCTCCCTGAATCCACACTGATCCGGTCCCAGATAACTTTTAATTAACGGTCTTATTCTATTTTGGATGATTTTAATTAGATTTTTACTTGCTTGGGATATTAAACTAAGTGTTCTATGTTCCTCACATTTTAGTGTGTTAGCTTTTTGGGCAAAATAATCATATCTAACATTATTTACATATCACATATACCTATATGTCATATTTAAAAATTATTATATGACACAAACATAATATACAACAAATTTATATATTTACCGTATAAATATATTCCAACAACATAAGTAAACAACATAAGTATTCACGCAACACACAACACGCGATCACAATGCTACCTACCTCTCATAGCATAACCGCGCGCTGCGGCGAGGGACCGGCCGGCGCGCCGCGCCGGTGCACTACCATGATGCTACGTATAGCTAGTTACATAGTTTCTGTGCACGCGCACCGCTCCCGACCCGCGCCGCGCCGCCCGCGTATCTCTTTAGTCAGCTGTTGAATGTTATTGACTAACTTGCTCACGCACCATTCCGGCCGCTTGTACCTAATTAGTATTTACTGTGGAATTTTAACTTCATACAATTTTATATGTTATTTCTATCGTACAAATCACTACATAGTATAAAACAAAGTCGCCTGTTCTGTCCCTATATCCCTATGTGCGCTTAAATCCTTAAAACTACGCAACGGATTTTGATGCGGTTTTTTTCCAATAGATAGAGTGATTCAAGAGGAAGGTTTATATGTATGATACATGCATCATATACTAAGGTAACATTGCTAATTTTAGAGGTTTCTAACGTGATGTCGTAAATTAACCTATTTTTTGGGCTTATTTAGCAATTTAGCAAAAACGCTGCCTAAACCCTACGAGTTAGATCAAATTAATGTACTACAGTATTGTACACCATAAAAAGGTCTACAAAAAAGTCCGCGATGGTATATGTTTATCTTTTAGGGATAACCCACATTAACCATTTTTATTGTATACTTTTTACGTGAAAAAATGGCTTATTTACGAAGCAATTTTATGCAATACGGCATTAATCCGTATCGAATGAAGTACCTTAAATACAGTGTGCAATTAATATAGATCAATATGGTTCCTTACAGCATGTAAATTAAAAAAATATTTTCGGAGATATTACAAATTTAAAATTTGCGTTTGCAGCGGGCGGTGCCGGTCGGACGGGGCAGTGCGGGGAGGCATGCCTATAAATAGCGCGTCGGAGGCCGCGGTTCTCTGTCCCACTCCGCTAGGGCACCAAGAGATGCCAAACATTATGTCCCCCCGGCACTAGCCCGAGATAGTCAGATCGGTAGTAAAGGCGACTAGCGGTCAGCTGCCATAGGTTAATTCAAAAAAAAAAAAAACTAGCCCGAGCCGTGGTCAAGCCATCGGCCTCGTGCTAGCAGCCGTAACGCGTCCCAGGTATCATCCCATGCTACAGTGCTAGCATATCAGTAGGTTTTATATAGGTTAGGTTCTTTTTGGGTCCTGCGCCCTCGGCGCTAACCCGAATAGTCAGATCGGTAGTAAAGGCGACAAGCGGCCAGCTGCCATAGGTTAATTAGAAAAAACCGCGGTTCTCCCTATAGCACTTTGAATTTAGCAGCAATCGGACGCGTTTATTATCGGAGCTCTCTAGCGAGGAAAATAACAGTACTTGATAAAAACGTGCTTTTCAGCGCGACAACGTATCAGTTAATAATTATAAGTTACGATAAATAATAATCAATTAATTTAATAATAAGGAAATTATTTTAAAAAATCTTAAGTAAGTTCAGAAAAAAAACTTTATAGAATATAGCTATCTTTTGTTCTTGATAATTGTAGATTATCTTTTGTTTTTAGTCACACGCATGCCAAATTATTTTTTAGGTGTTTTTAATTTAATTAAATCGTATTTTAAGTTCATTTCATTAAAATCGTAGTTTAAGTTATTTCAGTAAAAAAAAAGAAAAGAATAGAATAAATATCTTTTGTTTTTTATGATTGTTGATTATCATTTGTGTCTAAATGGTAAGTATTTAGATGTTTTTTTATTGCGGCACATACTCGTAGGTACCAATAATATGGCAATTTGTTCATAGGTAGGTAATCATACATAAGTCTAGAACTGAGTCAACTTTGTTCAGAAATTATAAAGTCATGTCTGGAAGACGTCGTCGTTCGAACATAGGTCGTAGTTCAGTGAATGGTAGAAGAGTACGTTCACAAAGAGATGAACAATCGTCAACAAAACGTGAAGCTCGACTCAGTCAGCTTAGGGATAGATATAGAGCTGAGAGAGAGAGAGAATCTTCAATAGAGCGTGAGGTTCGCATTGCACCCGTGCGAAGCCGGGGCGGGTCGCTAGTAGTTTATATTGTGGTTCGTGAATTATAATAGGTACATTAGATAAAACAAATTGGATTTAAGTTGACCACCACACCACCGTGTCAACCTACCTACCGTCCTACCGTCGCAAACCCAAAATAATGTCACCGTAATTTCGCCAATGCCCAGTGTTTGAGCATTGGAAGGATCTTTGTTATATTAGATAAAGATAAAGATAATTTATTGAACAGATATTGAGTTACAAAGAAATATGCGGCTCTGCCTTTTGCATTACTGTAAATACTGTGGCGCAAAAGGCAGCGTCTTCCATTATTTCACTTAACTATGATGTTCAAAAAACTTAACTTTTCGTTATAAATAATTTATTATAAAATATGGGAGCCATATGCAAATAATGTCTCCAAGCAACTTCACTGTTGTAAACCGGTACATGAAACCTAGTTTTCCTTTTTTAGTATAATAAGTGTTTGGAACTGTATCTCTATGATATCTACGAATGCAATGGTAAATGAATAGCTTCCTCACTGATAACACTTTACATTTTTTAAATAATGCTGTTGTAGGATATCTAAAGCTCAAGTTCATTGCTACTTTTAATAAAGCTCTTTGAGCTCTCTCCGCTGTAGTCATTAGTGTTTGTCCTGCACCTCCCCAGGAGCTTATGCAATACCCTACAACACACTCAGCCAATGATTCCTGAGTGTTTAATTTATATACACCATTCGTCAAAGAAGTAGTTGCAACTAGTTCTCCATATTTATTGAAAATATGACAACCATTTCCCGTGAAAATTACTTTGATGCCTTTTTGAATTAACTTGCTTACGGAAATGAGGTTTGTTGTCAATTTTGGCACACAATACACAAACACAAACTTCAATGTTTATATTGACTTCTTTGCCTTCAACCAAGGTTACTCCCTTCACATCGCCAGCACACCTAACTGAAACAGTTTCCTGGTTTGCCACCATTATTTCTTGTCGAACTTCACGAGAGTTACTTGTGATCCAATCAAAATTAGCAGTTAAATGAACACTTGCTCCGGAATCAATATACCAGTCTTTTTTATTAAAACTGCCACTCAAAAATACAGCTGAAAATGAATTCGTTTTAGAATTATTTGGACATTGTGTTCGGTAGTGTCCTATTTGTTTACATCGGCGAATACTTTTCAGGTAGTCCAGCTAGCAGCAGCAAACCAATCCATTCGTCATTTATTGCAAATCCTGTTCCACATAGTTTTTGACCCGTCTCAATTAACTTTGTAACATACGTTGTCATGGAACTGCAACTTTCCAACCGAATACTTATCAATTGCCGTAAAAGACTTATTCTTCTAGTGAAACCCGAATGAATCATCGAAGAGCGACTTGAGTTTTTCCCACAGCTCTTTTGTGGTTTTGACAGTCTTAATATGAACGTATAGTGACGAATCTATAGTAAGTATCAATTTCGCCTTGGTTTTAGCGTCATCAGCGGCCGATACCATGATTTCAGTACCGCTTTCTGGCTTTATACATTTTAACATGCCTCCGAGAACCAGAAAGTTTTCTGCCGCACACCCATTCGTCGTAGTTCTCTCTGCCACGTAATTTGGGTATATTTCCAATATAGTTCGTCGTCGCCATCATGATTTTGAAAAGTAACGACTAACCCAAAAAACTGTCCAATGAGTATACTACCGCAGAATCTTGCCACACTAATTTGCAGAAAATCGATCCATATCGAACTATAATTATTTTACGTAATTATTTCTACAACTATTAGTTTACTGGGCATAATCTGGATCCCATAACCTATTAATAAAACTGCATGTTTTGACGTGACAACGTCTTATAGATTGGTTTGCCGGGTGACACTTCAAGAAACTGCGTTACGCTCCGCTCACGTTATGCGCTCACAACGAGAGCGAGTGAGAGGCACGCGTCCCTTCCACTCGGGCATGGTTAGCCCGCCTAAGAGCGAGAGAGACAGACATAAAAAGTGAAAGGGACGCGTCCCTTCCGTAAAATTATTTTACCACTCAAAGTCGTTGTCACGTAAAACTTTCGCCCGTATACCGACTTTACAGGCAACCAATTTTTTGAGTTTCAAGAACAACTGAACAAATTTAATAGACCATATAGAGCACCATACATTGCATATATAAACCATAGATATGTACACACAGGTTTCAGTCTTTACTAACCATGAAGTATCTAACTTATTACTATTTTGATATACTATTAATATACCCTCTTTGCTCAGTTTGGAGGCATCAATAGACACTGTTAGCCAGTCAGACCAACTAATGCTAATAATTTCACAAAAAGGTTTGTTGGGATCAAGTGAGTCTTTATCTATACCTCAATTTAAAATAATATGGGGTTGATAGATTAAGGCAGGATATGAGATAGAAAATAGAGGGTTAGTAGGGAAATTTACAATGTGAAAAGGAATATATGAAAATTTTAAACGACTACGAATAAGGCAGGGATGGTTTGTTTGTTGTCTGATATCATTAGGGGGAATGAGATTTTGTAGTTCAAGCAGTTTTGGTACGCATTTTCCACCTCGTTTAAGTTACGCTTAGCTCACAACGTCATCGCCATATTATGGCCTGCAGGATCTAAAACAAAGAGGTGAATACATGTAAATTAAGTTAATAGTTTTAAAATTACATAGGGTTGCAACCTATAAGTATCTGTAAATTGTATTCTCGTTTTAAACCTAAGTATTTTCGGCTTAGATAAGCTTCTCTGCACCTTTAAGTGCAATGTTTTTGGCAAATAAATATTTATATTTCTATTTATAATATTTTTAAATCGTTTTTATACTGATATTGTAAAAACTTTAACTTAACAACAATGAAGAAATGACTGAATAATAATAAATCATTTATTCCTATTTAAACTTAGTTATTTAAATTTTTGACGAAATTCTTAGGTTATTTAAAAAAAGTGTCGGAACAAAAGTTGTAGATCTTTTTATTGCCTACAACTTTGTTGTACAATCTATTTGCATAGAATTCGTAGTTTGGCCGGAAATCGAGAATAACCGTTTTTATCCCTTCACCGCCTCCCTTCCACTCCCCGACCTCAGATCGCCCGTAAATTATTATTATTCCTTTCACTTTTGTCATATTATCATCCTTTTATAATGGGTTTCATCCTACTGTTATATTTTTTTCTTTTTTTACCGTTTTTAAAGGCTTTGCAGTGGTTTATTGGTTGCACTGGCTTTTAAGATTCCAACCATTCAAGAATAGCTGATATCATTACTGTATTCGCTTAAAACCGGTAGATGGCGCTAGAAGGCACTAAAACGCGATATCGTTTCTTATATCATTTGTGCCTTATGATCTGGAACGAAACGTTTCAACCATTATTTTTCAGGGAAATACGTCACAGTTCTCTATGTATTTTTGATACCGTACCCTTCCTGTTAATTAACAAGCAGGATGGACGGTCCGTTTCTTACTTCATAATATTTATACAAACATGTGGATTTGTGCAACATTGTGGATTTAGGTTTTGATTTTAAATTCTTTTAATATTATATTAAATTCTCGTGTCACAGTTTTCGTTGCCATACTCATCCGAAACGGCTCGACCGATTCTCATGAAATTTTGTGAGCATATTGAGTAGGTCTCAGAATCGGCCAACATATATTTTTCATACCCCTAAGTGATAAGGGTTGTTCACCCCTCAAAACATTTTTTTTATTTTTGTTATTTTTTTGTTTTATTTTTTATAAAAATACATGCAACCCTAAATTTTTACTCTTTTATCACCAACCCCTATTTTTTAATCTATATAATTATATAAAAATCAATGCCACTTTTCGTTGTAAGTGACCTCCTTCTAAACGGCTCGACCGATTTGAATGATTTTTTTTTGTATACGGGTTTTAGGTAATCAGTTGTAAACGAATGGAAAAGAAAAATAAAAAACTAATCTCCGAATAACCCATCCCTAGTGCCCATTCACTAGGCCCACTAGGCCAAGTGCCCATGATGCTCGCCGCGTTCCCACGCTGAATGGCAATGTCCAACCTAATGTGGTAGTGTGCTAACGTACATAAATATGTTAGATCTGTAAATGTAACGAAATGTACGTAGGTATGTCTGTATTCGTTACTGCTTACTGTAATAATTGACACAGTACTGAACTATTGTACCTTAAAGTTGATTTAACAATAATTGGACCAGTTATCTAAGACATTCTAGGTCCCAAATAATAGCCAGGCTCTGATTTTGTGGGATGTTGTTAGGATAGATATCAGTAGTGTAAAATTAAATTAGCAACCTCGAAAGACCTGTGCTAGCTTCGTGGTGCTCGAGAAACCTTTTAATTTACAGGCTTTTTTCAGTTTTTGAATTACAACTTCTAAAATATGCGTTTAACAGCAAAATCTTCTATGACACTTTTAATGACAACAAAATAAGCTACGATATGAGCGCAAATTCAGGTCTGTATGTCAAACAGATCTCAAGATATAACACTTCAAAAATGGAAATTTTTCCCAAGAAGTTTTGATTTTGTAATTAGCTTGAATTTCGAATAAAATATTGTCTAAAATACTCATTCTACGAGACAGGTACTTAATTACTCTAATTCTAAATAATTTAAAGTTCAAAAATATTTATTAATAAGTAACTATATTTATACTTGTCGTATAAGTATCATTAGTTATTAATAACATCGTACATTTTATTGAACCTCAAGATAAGAGAATAATACACTTACATGTTATTTTTATAATTTGGTTTTAAAATGTGTGATACTTTTTAATTACTCCTTTTTACCCGACTGCGCAACGCAAAGGAGTGGTAATGTCTATATATGTGTGTATGTATGATTTTTTTGTCCAAGCTTTGTTTATGTTTGTTTGTTTATGATGAGAGTTGTGTTGCTAATTACGAAGCCCTGCTACTAGAATATCGCCGATGTTGCAGATCCGCCGGTTCCCAGGCGAACACCTTATGCTGATGCGGCATTGCGCAAGCGGCGAGTTGTCGCTAATTTTAATTTAGAATAAGCATTCCATTTTCCCTCCCACATCGAAGTGGTCTCACCTTTTTTAGTTATAGTAATTAATTGTAATTTTATATTTTAAATAAATTTATATTTTACATTTCGGTTTTTTTTCGATCCTCCAGCTGCCGCTAACGTAATTGGCGCAGTCGGTAGGATACTCACGGGTAGATTTCGGGACTATCTTATATCGATATTCGCGTCGCGAGCTACCCGGGTGGCTATCGAGCACCAGCACCGAGTATCCAGAACTTACGGACCTGCAGCAGCCTGGAAGGAGAATCTAATCCTCGATTCACGGAGGGAAACCAGAGATGAAATCCATGTAAGTACACTTGAATTACTCTCGTGTTGCTTTCCTTTACTCCTAAGTCCAAATCTTAATCGTAAAGATTTACCACCCTAGAGCCTCTAGTTCTCGGGAGCCTGAATCGCGCCAGGCCCGCCGACGTGTAATAGATAGCAGTAGAAATATTTTAGAAGTAGATAATTTTAAATTAAATAATAAAATGGCTGTTGACCCGGACACTATCTTCAAGGCCCTCCGCCTCGTCCCGGAATTTGACGGCAACCCAAACATCCTTACAAGATTTATTACTATATGTGACCAATTAGCAGTGCAGTACTTAAGTTCTGCAGCTGGCAGTGACTTCCCGAATTTGTGCCTTTTGAACGGGATACTAAACAAAATTACGGGAACAGCAGCTTGCACTATAAATTCAAATGGAATTCCAGAAAACTGGTTAGGCATTCGAACTGCCTTGATAAATAACTTTTCGGATCAACGTGATGAAACAGCATTATATAATGACCTCTCTTTAGCTTCCCAGGGTAACAAGTCACCCCAAGAATTTTACGATCATTGCCAAACTTTGTTTAGTACGATAATGACTTATGTGACACTACATGAGACGATAATTACAACTATTGCAGCTAAACGTGAGCTATACAAAAGGTTACAATGCAAGCGTATGTGCGCGGATTAAAGGAACCCCTAGGTTCACGCATACGATGCATGCGCCCCGCTACCATAGAAAAAGCGCTTGAATATGTACAGGAAGAGCTTAATATTATGTACTTACAATCTAGGAACGACACCCTAAAACTCAAGTAGCCCCGAAGGTCAGCCCTACTTTACCTGCAATACAATTTACACCCCCGCGACTACACAATTTACAGATGACAACCCCTAACTGGCCTGTTCCTATGGGACACCGCCCCATGAGGCCTCCGCCTCAACCATTTAGATTTGATAACCAACATCGCGTGCCCACGAACACACAGCGAATGTTCGCTGCCCCGCCACCTAATTATAACGCGCGTGGTAACGTTTTTAGATTACCACCCCGCGGTAATCCACCACCACCTCAAGGCCCTCAGCCTATGAGTGGAATTCAGCGGTTTACTCGAAACAATTGCCTCACACAAAATGATCACGGCCCATGATTGGAGTAAATACGGTAACCCGCCACCAAATAATTATTTTAAGACTAGAGAAATGAATATGAACGAGTGCGCGGCGTACAATGACCCGTATTATAGCTCTTATCAGCCGGAGTCGGATTACTACACCGACTATAGCGATAGCGGCTTAATCCCCGACTTCGCTTGTGACCCGACTTATTTTTACGAGATGACTCCAGACAGCCAACTGCCAGGAGACTACCAGGTAAGCCCTAATAACTGTGAAGATCAAAATTTTCAGGAGATTTCGAATTCACCAAAACCAACATAGAGCTAAATCTCCAGACGCAACGGCGTTTACCATACATACAAATCGCGAACCCACCTTTAAAATTTCTTATAGATACCGGAGCCAACCAATCTTTTATCAGCCCCGAGGCCGTTGGGAAGTACTTTACAGACTATCCTCTTAACTTCGACCCTTTCGAGGTAACCAACATACATGCAACTAGTAAAAATAATTACTCTATTACGCTACCGTGTTTCCAAGAATTTAATGACGCTGATAGTATGAAGTTATTCATTTATCGGTTTCATGACTATTTCGACGGGCTCATAGGTTTAGATTTGTTGAGTAATTGGGAAGCCCGCATAGATTTAAGGGAAGGTAGACTTTTAACCCGTACAGCGTCCAACCCCATCAGGATGTATAACTCATGCAACGTGCAACTTATACGAAGATATAATTCCAGCGGGAACCTCTAAACTCATACGTATTCCCGTAGATACAACAGACGGCGAAGCTTTCATAAGGGAGCAAGTCCTCTGCAACTGCATGGTTCACGAGTGTATTACAACCGTAAGTAATAACCGTGGCTACTTAGAAGTCGAGAACTCAACGCCTAACGACGTAATATTCTCACTCGACCGGCCAGTGCACGCGGAATCATTTAATACTGAGTGCACGCGTACCCAACAACTGCCTCGCACCCAAGATGTTATCTCACGGTTACGAACGGATCATTTAAACGAAGAGGAAAAGGCAAACCTTATAACCCTTTGCTCTCGTTACTCCGACGTGTTTTATATTGAAGGCGAAGCACTTACCTTCACTAATAAAATCAAACACCGAATTAGGACCACTGACGAAGTACCAGTGCACACTAAGAGCTATCGGTATCCTTTCGTGCACCGCCAGGAGGTACAGGACCAAATAGGAAAATGCTAGACCAGGGTATTATACAACCATCTGAGTCAGCTTGGAGCTCACCCATTTGGGTAGTGCCCAAGAAGCTCGACGCCTCTGGAAAGCAGAAATGGCGCCTCGTGGTCGATTTTCGTAAAGTTAACGAAAAAACTCTAGACGACAAGTACCCCATTCCAAACATAAGCGATGTCCTTGACAAGCTAGGCAAGTGCCAGTACTTCACAACTTTAGATTTGGCTAGTGGGTTCTACCAAGTAGAAATGGATTTACAGGACATCCAGAAGACCGCATTCAATGTTGAACACGGGCATTTTGAATTTCTTCGAATGCCAATGGGACTCAAAAATTCTCCGTCCACGTTTCAACGTGTAATGGACAATGTCCTCAGAGGCCTTCAAAATGAAATATGCCTAGTGTACCTTGATGATATCATAGTGTTTAGCACATCCCTGCAAGAACACATGATAAATCTCGAAAAGGTCTTCCATAGACTTCGAGAGTCCAATTTTAAAATCCAACTAGACAAATCTGAGTTTCTTAAATTAGAAACAGCCTATCTCGGCCATGTTATCACCCGAGATGGTATAAAGCCAAATCCCGATAAAATCTCTGCTATTAAAAAATACCCCATCCCTAAGACTCCAAAGGAGATAAAACAATTTTTAGGTCTTATTGGTTATTAACTCCGCCGTGGCGTATTTGCGTCTTAGCCGGTCCCAAGCCCGGAAAAAGGAGGAGGGTTGGCTAGGGGAGGCCAAACCTGCTGTAAAAGGCCAACGCCGAGTCTCGGGCGGCGGTAAATAGCCTGATCTACCACGGCCACCCAGCGCCCGTGAAGCGGGGAACAGTGCCCGTGAAAACTAAATATTTTCTAAAAAACTGATGCGGAAGGATATGGGAACCCACCGCAATTACTTTCCCAAGAAAACCACTACCGATCATGAACAGAAGTAATAGAGTATGCGATTTGTTGGACGACCCGACTAACACTCGGCGCCATTCGGTGTCCGGGCTGAATGGTGTGAAATTGGCTACCGAAGTTCCTCTGGGAAGTAATAACGTATTTGACGATAGAAATTATCTCGGGGTCCCTGTAGCATACAAAACATCTATACGAAATCATCATCGGATTGGTACCTGGAACGTAAGAGGACTACTAAAACCGGGCAAACTTAGTATCGTTGAAAAAAGAAATGGAACAACACAAGCTCAGCATACTTGGACTCTCTGAGACCCACATGCGCGGCAAAGGTCACTTCAGAACTGCTAGTGGCAATTACATGTATTTCTCAGGTTGTGAAGACTCCAGTTTACACGGAGTAGGAATTATAGTGCCACCTAAGTTAAACACTTGTGTCCTCGGCTACAACCCGGTATCGGAGCGCATTATACATATGAGGCTGAACACCAAGCCATGCATACTAAACATCATTCAGATTTATGCACCAACGAGTACTGGAGAAAATTCCGAGGAGGAGTTGGAACGATTGTATGGAGGGCTGGAAGCAATATTGAATACTATACCGAGTCGTGAGATAGCTATGATTTTGGGCGACTGGAATGCAAAGGTCGGCAGCACTGTAGCTGATGGCCACATAAGGGAAGTTGTGGGAAGGTATGGACTGGGTGTCAGGAACGACCGTGGGGGGAAAGCTTATAGACTATTGCACTAGTAATTGTCTCACAATACTGAATACTTGTTTTCAACATCACTCCAGGCGTCTTTACACATGGATGTCTCCAGGCGATAGATTCAGAAATCAAATTGATTATATCCTCATAAATACACGCTGGAGATCATCCGTCTTGAATGTGAAAACCTTTCCTGGGGCTGACTGTGGTTCCGATCACAATCTGCTTGTTGCCACTTTCATGATTCGTTTAAAAGCACCTAGAAAGCGACCAGGACCAAGTCCTAAACAATTAAGTACACCTGGAAAACAGTTTTCAGACAAATAATGGAGGATAAACTTGAGAAGTCTGTAATGGATTCTAGTGTCACAGATGATTGGAAACATCTAAAGGAGATTATAAACGAGACTCTTACCGACATTCAGAAAACACAAAAGCATAATCCTAAGAAAACTGCTTGGATTTCGGATCGCACTTGGGCTCTCACTAAGCAACGGAAGGAGCTGAAGGCTAAGGGTTTGCAAAATCCTGGGGTTAGGGTTGAGTATGATCGTCTCTGCAAGTCTATAAATGCATGTTGCAGGGAAGATAAGAACAACTTTATCGAAGGGATATGCCTTGACATAGAAAGCCATGCTCTTAAATATCAGACTGCAGACCTTTTCAAGAAGGTTCGATTGCTCGCCAAACGGTTCAAGCCTAAATCATGGGTGATTGAAGACGTCAACGGAACGCTTTTGCATCAGTTGGATGATATCACAGAAAGATGGCGTGCATACTGTGAAGATCTGTACAAGGACTCGTCGCCGGGGCTTCGTGACACCTGGAGAGGTTCGGATAGAGAACCGGACATTCTTCGTTCCGAAATTGTAACGGCGTTGAATGCCTTAAAGAACAATAAAGCTCCTGGTCCTGATGCAATTACGGCGGAAACGCTGAAAGCTCTTGGTGAAAGAGGAATTGGAGTACTTCACACGATTTGTAATAAGGTTTGGGCTTCTGGCGAGTGGCTGAAAGACTGGACGGAGTCTATTGTGCTTCCTTTACACAAGAAAGGTTCCACGAGACGATGTGATAATTACCGTACTCTGGCGTTGATATCCCATGCAAGCAAGATTCTGCTTCATATTCTAAATAATCGTATCCGTTACTATCTGGATCAGCAGATTCCACAGGAGCAAGCCGGTTTTGTTAAAGGCAAAGGCACGCGTGAACAAATTCTCAATGTAAGGCAGGTAATTGAGAAAGCCTACGAGTACAATGTGCCTGTCATTTTGTGCTTCGTGGATTACAGCAAAGCATTTGACTGTGTCAATTGGGACTCTTTGTGGAAGGTGCTTGCGGCCCTGGGCGTTCCAAACCACTTGATCACGCTGCTCCAAGGACTCTACCATTCAAGCCAAGGAGTAGTTAGGATTGATGAAATGACATCTCAACCTTTCTTTTTTGCAAAGGCGTACGCCAGGGCTGCATTGTGTCACCCATATTATTCAATGCATATGGGGAGTATATAATGCGCCAGACTTGTGAAAATTGGGAAGGAGGCGTAAGTGTGGGCGGAGTCAAAATCACAAATCTCAGATATGCTGATGATACGACACTTTTGGCTACAAGTGAACACGAAATGTCGCTATTGTTAAGTCGTATGGAGCATGTCAGCGCTGAACTTGGACTGTCCATAAACAGAGCAAAGACCAAACTCATGGTGGTGGATCGTGCTGGTTCCTTGAGCTCCACTGGTGTGTTGGGCCTGGAGACGGTCGAGGATTTCATCTATCTCGGTTCCGGCATCAACAACAAAGGCTCCAGCGAAACAGATGTTCGGCGTCGCATCGCAATGGCAAAGGGTGCCATGTTACAGCTTGGTAAGATATGGAAGAACAGAGGGGATAAATCTCAAGACGAAGATGAGACTAGTCCGGACCCTAGTCTTTTCCATTTTTCTTTATGGAGCTGAGACATGGACACTTAAAGCAGCAGACCGCGGACGTATTGATGCCTTTGAGATGTGGTGTTGGAGAAGAATGCTCAGGATACCTTGGACAGCGCGTCGGACCAATATTCCAATTCTTCAGCAGCTGAAGATCAAAACAAGACTCTCTACCATCTGCCTCAAACGAGTGCTAGAGTACTTTGGGCATATAGCTAGGAAAGAAGGTCATAACCTGGAGAAGCTGATAGTCACTAGGAAAGTCGACGGTAAGAGAACAAGAGGCCGTAGTCCGACGCGTTGGTCAGATCAGATTCGCACTACTTTAGACACATCAGTCTACGACGCCCTACAGGTCGCCGGTGATAGAGGAAGATGGCGTAATTTCATCTTTGAGAAGTTGTTGAGACGTGGTGGTCACGACCCTCAGACATGAGGAATACGACTCTAGGAGGAGGATTGGTTATTACAGAAAATTTATACCAGATTTTGCCCGTACAACTAAACCACTTACTCAATGCCTAAAAAAGGGTAGTAAAATCACTCTTAACAATGAGTACGTTAACTGTTTTGAGAGATGTAAGACACTTTTAACTAACGACCCCATCTTGCAATATCCAGACTTTAAAAGAGAATTCAATATCACGACAGATGCTTCAAATGTAGCTATTGGAGCTATTTTATCACAGGGTCCTATTGGATCTGATAAGCCAGTCTGTTACGCATCTCGAACTTTAAACGAAAGCGAGATGAACTATAGCACTATCGAGAAAGAGCTTCTAGCCATAGTCTGGGCCACAAAATACTTAAGGCCTTATTTATTTGGACGGAAGTTTAAAATTTTAACTGACCATAAACCTCTCCAGTGGATGATGAATTTGAAGGAGCCAAATTCACGTCTCACAAGATGGCGACTTAGACTGAGCGAATACGATTTTACAGTTATCTATAAAAAAGGCAAGTCTAACACAAACGCTGACGCTCTTTCGCGTGTAGAAATACATACTAAAGAAGCTATGTCTTTAATAGAGGAAATTGACGAACTAAATTCCTTAATGGGCAACCCACCTGAATCAATACGTGCCCCAACCAATTCCTCTACTGAAACGGTTCATACTAGTAATGAGAATCCTATTTTAGAAATCCCAGTTACTGACGAACCTCTTAACAAATTTAACCGACAGATACATTTCACTCTTGTTAGTACCGTTAAAAACGACCCACCGTAACTAAGCCTTTGACACCCACACACGTGTAAGTATTCAATTATCAGAGTCTAATTTAGCAGAAGATGTTGTAAACGCAGTTAAAGAGTACGTCAACCCGAAAGTCAGGACAGGTATCTTAATTAATCCCCCCTTAGCTATGTACTCAATAATCCCAATTTTACAGGACACATTTAGAAGTTCATCCATGAATCTTAAGTTTTTTAAAACTGAGTTAGAAAATGTCAAAGAATACCTTAGACAGCAAGAGGTTATTCGCCACTATCATGATGGTAAAACCAACCACCGTGGCATTAACGAATCCTATTTAGCTCTATCCCAAAAGTATTATTGGCCAAAGATGAAGGAACACATAACTAAATTCATAGGTGAATGTACCATCTGCGGACAAGCTAAATATGATAGGAATCCAGTTAGACCTCAATTTAACGTTGTGCCCCCAGCTACAAAGCCTTTTCAAATAGTACACATAGACTTGTTCACCGCTCAAAGTGAAAAGTACATAACGTTCATGGACGTCTTTACAAAGTATGGTCAAGCCTATCACTTACGCGACGGAACAGCTGTTAGTATTTTACAAGCCCTTTTACAGTATTGTACTCATCATGGCGTCCCTATGACTATCATTACAGACAACGGGACAGAGTTCACCAACCAGTTGTTCATGGAGTTTACAAGACTCTACAAGGTCAACCATCATAGAATACTAGCTCACTCCCTAACGATAACGGCAATATAGAACGCTTTCACTCTACACTCCTGGAACACCTTAGAATCCTTAGACTACAGCGTAAAGATGAACCCATTGTGAATCTTATGCCCTATGCTATTATAGCCTACAATAGTTATATCCACAGTTTCACAAGATGTAGACCTTTTGACTTATTGACAGGACATTTTGACCCTCGAGATTGCTTAGACATTGATCTGACACAACAACTATTACAGCAGTACGTTCAAACTCATAGAGACCAGATGAAGGAAGTCTATGAAATAATAAATTCCTCATCTCTCGCTAACCGTACAGCACTCATAGACAGACGAAATACGACTCGGGAACCCGAAAAGCAATATGCACCCCAACAGCAAATTTTTATTAAGAACCCCCTCGCTAGTCGACAAAAGACCGCTCCACGTTTTACACAGGACACTGTTTTAGCTGACTTACCTATCCACATATATACCTCTAAAAAACGAGGCCGCGTAGCAAAGTCAAGGCTAAAACGTATCCCTAAAGCAGCCAATTTGTTACAGAATCCTGCTAGTAACGATCCTCCCAATGATACGACCTCAAGAGAGATAAAACTTGAGAGCCTAGACGATGGACCCGGACTACTACCCTACAAACTTGGACTCATGAGACTTACTACTCACCACCATACGTTCCTACAGTACGTACAATTGAACGACATCGAAGACAACATACACTCACTACAAACTCAACTACTAAGCTACCAAGACCGAATGACTAACGACACTTACTCACTGTACGAAATTCAGATAGACTATCTTACTAAAAAGCTTGGCAAAATTTTAGATCAATAAAATCTATAAAACCTAGAGTTAAAAGAGGTATTATAGACGGCTTTAGTTTTATCATTAAAAGCATTGTCTATGATAGCAGATTTTAAATTTAGAACTTAGAGAATATTATAATATTATTAGACCGGGATCATACTATTTGAATAGGCAGATAGTATTCATTTTAAATTCCCGATAGTTTCTAAGGATAATTATAATTTAAATAATTTAACTATAGTGCCTAACTCGACACGCTCAGGCTCTCATCCCATCCTTTCCTTTTATAGCAACTAACGAGATGACATTCGTGTACATAGAGGCTGAATGCCCGAAGTAAAAAAAAAAAAACTGGTACCTCTGTGAAAGCGAAGTCACCCACCATATCCGCATTTGATCTACTTACAATCAGCTTACTGCAAGAATCCTGCCATTTTAATACAGTCGCCCTGAAGAAAGAAGCCATAACACTTCACTTAATGGAAGCTGATGAAGATGTCACCTGAAAACCTGAAGAGTTCACCATCGCCAACGAGAACGACAGGAACTCACATCAATCTGAACTCTCCTGACCTCCAAGGACTACACAGCATCTAAAATAAAATTATGTTCCAGACCCCTCTACCAACAGACAACGTGCAACCAGATGTCCTAGGCCACACGACAGTGCCATTCTACTCAGTACTGTTAAGTGCGGCTGTACTTACTATCATCATAAGATTCCGGAGCTACCTATTCAGATATATAGTAATAAAGCTATGAAAAGGAACCAGCAGCCTCCGACTATAATCCTGAAGGAAGAAGATCCTGGCAACGTCCCGGCAACATTTTCACTGAACGTGCTAAAATAGTCGCCGTTCTAAGGGTGGAAGAATTACGAAGCCCTGCTACTAGAATATCGCCGATGTTGCAGATCCGCCGGTTCCCAGGCGAACACCTTATGCTGATGCGGCATTGCGCAAGCGGCGAGTTGTCGCTAATTTTAATTTAGAATAAGCATTCCATTTTCCCACATCGAAGTGGTCTCACCTTTTTTAGTTATAGTAATTAATTGTAATTTTATATTTTAAATAAATTTATATTTTACATTTCGGTTTTTTTCGATCCTCCAGCTGCCGCTAACGTAATTTGCTATATAAACGAAGAAATATTAAATTTATCTATACTCGTAGGTATACAAAACTCAACCTTTTCTTTTTTGGTCCCACTATAAGTTGAGAACGGCTTTTCCAATTTGATGCATCTTTTTAAAATGTTTCCTAATAATTCACAAGTTCGTCAAAAATTTTAAAAAATGTGCTGAAACGTAATGAAAGGCCAGTAAAAATAGAAGGTTTTTTGGTCAACTTTGCACTAAATTTCTAAACCAATTTTTTTCTATGAGGTAAAGATCACTTACTGAGCATAAAATTACAAAATGCTCACAGATCCAGGTAGAGCTTCAAAGGCCAATTGAAAAAAAAACTGTTTTATTATGTGATATTTTGAAAACTATATATTTTGACAGTAATTGTAGAAAATAAAATTTTGCATCTTTTGTTACTAGTAAACTTTTTTTGTAAAACTTACCGTTTACGATTTATAACTCATTTAATGATACGGTTGCGATGATGCCGATAATAGGGGATGAAAATGATGTGGTCTACGATGGAACTTGCTTCTCTAATATAAACAAACACAGTGTACCTCGTAACCCCAAGGTTCGAACCTTCGATAAAAACCCACTCTGGCAATGCGTTTCACAGCTTAGTTGTTCTTATTACCAAACTTTTCGTTCAACTCTTCAATCATGATGGTGAACGGTGCTGTTCATTCGAGCAACGAGCAATATGATAGAATAACTTTAATTTAAAAACCCCGACTACAAAAAAAAAACTACACGTAAAAAAATATTACCTACTATATAAGGCGAACACACTTAGCGAATACTAGTCTTAGAATATGTTAGTTACCAAAATCCATCCAGCCGTTTGGAAGATATGTGGAAATAAAAATTTTACAAACATAAAGATACGCGCGAAAAACATAATCCTTCTTCCATTCCGGTAAAAAGAGACATGTTTATGCTACTGGGAACAGAATTCACATCTTATTTTTTTACATTGTTATCATTAAATTGGACATAATAAATCGAAATCGGAAAAAAAAGTTTACTGGCAACAAAAGATGGGAAATTTTATTTTCTACAATAATAATAGGCTTTATAACTTTTTCGGAATATCGGCCAAAAACGTTTTTTCGAGCTGGCGCTTGAAGTTCCACCTGGATTTGTCATTATTTTGTAATTTTATGCTCAGGAAATGATTCTAAACCTTATATAAAAAATACGAATCGGAAATTTAGTACAGAGTTAAATTCTACGAGTAATTTTACTGCCTAAAAGGCTTCTTATCAAATTTGGTCGAGTGTCTAAATTTAATTTGTTTTAAATGAACGAAGTTGGGTTTTTAAGGATTCGTAGACAAATTTTAAAATATCCGTTATGTCTGTCCATCCGTATGTGACAGGCATTTTTCTCCGAAACTAAGAAGTATGCTAATAAAACTTGGTAAGTAGGTACTACATGTAATCTATGAACAATATTAACATTTTCATACAAAAAAAGAAAAAACAATAAATTTTTGTGGTGTCACAAACTTGGAAAAAAAATCTATGAAAACCATACCGTGTATCTATCTATGGATAGGTGTTCAAAAATTGTATTGAAGTTCCTAACATTTTTTTTTTAAGCTGAATAGTTTGCGCAAGAGTCTCTTCCAAAGTGGTAAAATCTGTATGTGAGGACTTTTCTTCCAAGTACTAAGTACCTTACTACCAAAGAATTTACCTAAATTGCATATTAGGGGATTTACGCAGGGGATTTCTCCCCTCTCATTATTTCCTTATATCGATCTCTGATTTGACGGACGAATATATTACCGATACTTATCTATTTTCCATTGCATCCGCATTGAATTTTTTACTGATGTGTTATCGACGTCAGTTTTTTGAGACTCCCCTATTGGTCTACAACATAAAGTAAACAGCGTACTAATTAGTATCAGCGTCTATTTGCAATTCCAATGAAAACGGTATCAAAAATCAAGATCATAGCGTGCTTCACTAGTAATGCCTACTGATATTGTTATACTGTGGCACTATGATCGTAATATTTAAAATTTATTGGTTGTCAAAATTGCAAAATCAAGCACAGGCCCGTCGTCCATGAGCGCCGAAACGCGACTGATCAGGCTTGCCGAACGGCGCGCTATATATATGGTAGATATTAAAACATATAACTGATACTTTTTATCAAGTCAAAGTCTGCGAAAGCATCTATAACTTTTTAGTACTTTCGTTGAGTACAAAAATTTTGTAACAAAATTCATTAGTTTAGTCATAAACTTGAAAAAACCTTTTGAAAAGGGGTAACTTTGTGATTTTTTTCTATCATGTAAAATTCATTAAATCGTGTTATTGACTGCGAATTGCACTAGATTAGATCCTTAACTAACACATATATTTTCATTTTCATTTTCAGAGTTTAATACACTATTTTAAAAGTCTTAAAGTTGTTTTAAAAATTCAAAATTACGGCCAATTAAGGCCAGGTATTTCTGTCAAAGTAGGCATTTGACGCTATCTTGTTCTCCCGACCGTTCTGATGCGCGGAATGGGTGCCACAGTGCAGAAATAACGTAAAAATATTGGACTATGTAATGTAAACTCATTTTTGTTCAAGACTTGTTTATACTAGTGATAAGAGTTTTGTTGCTATATAAACGAAGAAATATTAAATTTATCTATACTCGTAGGTATACAAAAAAGGAACCTTTTCTTTTTTTGGTCACACTATAAGTTGAGAATGGATTTTCCAATTTCATGCATCTTTTTAAATGAATAACTTTAATTTAAAAAACCCGACTACAAAAAAATCTACACGTAAAAAAATATTACCATGAATATTACTCGTATCTAAGGACACTTTGGCGAATGAGACTAGTCCTACAATATCTTAGTTACCAAAATCCATCCAACCGTTTGGAAGATATGTGGAAATAAAAGTTTTACAAGCATAAAAGATACACGCGAAAAACATAACCCTTCTTCCATTCGGGTAAAAAGGGAAATGTTTATGCTACTGGGAACAGAAGTCACATCTATCATCATAATAAATCGACATAATAAATCGTAATCGTTAAGTTCGAAAAAAAAGTTTACTGGCAACAAAAGATGGGAAATTTTATTCTCTACAATAATAATAATAGGCTTTATAACTAATATATTTTTTTCGGAATATCGCCCAAAAACGATTTTTCGAGCTGGCGCTTGAAGCTCCACCTGGATTTGTTATTATTTTGTGATTTTATGCTCAGGAAATGATTCTAAACCTTATACAGCGTGGCGCTTTGGTGTCGACATTAAATGAACACACAGGTAGGGTTACTGACCAGTAACCAGTAATCATACAAACGATGTGAGAAAAATAAATTCGCTTACATATTTAAAAAAAAAAATTGTAACAAACTAAATAATTGTATCAAGCACTTGAATCAAAATAACCCTGAGCACTAGATTCATTCAACAACGTCAGTTGTGTGCGTGATTTACTTTCGTACACATCGTTACGAAAACGTAAATCTGGCAACGTCGCAAAACCCCCGCGCTGCGCGCCGCTTGTAGATAGGTAGGTATCTCCAAGCAGCGCGCGCGGCGTTGTAGCGTACCTCAGTAGGTGCCGCCGCCGCGCCGGCCGAGAGGGGTAGGTAGGTACAAATGCGCGATAATTTGGAACGGTCAAGTAGGTACGTCACGACAAAAGCTTCAATACCTGTTCATCACTAATAAATCGAATACCTACCATATGATAAAGGTAAGAGATAAACAAACATTATTGGCAGTCATAGGAACTGCCGATAGAAGTGAAAACTTATAACTCAGTATTTGATAGCTAACTTTGGAAACTGCGCGGGTGAAACCGGAGAGCGTGGCCATTACCATCTTAGAAATACATCAGCCAGTGGGAAATGCTAACGCATTTCTAGATAGCCAATGGCCATGGTCCCGAGTTTACACGAAGATTTCTTATCATTTTGACGCTAGAATTCAATTCACAGCCCATGAAAAATTTGTGTATGACACGCCGCGATTTCACTTCTAAAAGTAAATAGGTAAATGGATAGGTACCTAGGTGTCTATTGTAAATTTGTCGAAACATTACAAAATGATTGCTTTGAAGTAGGTAATACGAGTAAGATACGTGTTGTCAGAATCAAGGACAATTCGCATAAACAGCCCATCAAACGTTCCTACAGCTGGGACTCGGGGCCTTCTCTCGCAAGAAGAGAGTTAAAGCCATAATAGACCACCCTGGCAAAGTGCCAGTTGGTGGATGGCACTTTTCCATTATTGGCACGTGACCTCGAAAGATTCTAGGTAGGTACATGTCGGTTTCCTCACGATGTTTTCCTTCACCGTTTAAAGTAAGCGGCATAACGCACATGACTTCGAAAAGACAGTGGTGCACGCACGGGGTGCGCGTGATTTTGACCCGGAGTCTCCGGATCGGCAGTCGCCGTTCTCCTAACTTTTTTTTATAATTTAGAGTGACGAGACGAGTGGGACATGTACCTGATGGTAAGCAACATGCCAGCCACATAACACATTTCAGTCCAAATACTGCACTGCGCTCGTCACCCAGAGATTTAAGATATTATATTTCTAAGCCCTGTAATTTCTCTGGTAACATTGCCCTTCAAACCGGAACACAGTAATGTTTGCACATTACTGCTTGGCAGTAGAAAATCTAGACCAGCAGTAACTGATAGTATATAAAACGTACCTATATAAGTATTTAAAAGTAAGCACCTTAATCTCTTTCTTGTTAATCGAGTGAATCATTTACTAACAAAAATCAGTTTTATTTTCATTGTTGTGCTTTGTGATTTACCTACGATGCTTTTTGTTTAATAACCTGGCGCATAGACAAACAAATGTTATGGTTATCCAACACGGGAACAGGCAACATACCATTGAATAGGGGTTTTCTAGATTTTTACCACAAACACTTAATGATTGCCCCTGCTACTTGTTTATGAACATAGCAAAAGCAAGCCGCACTGGTAACTAGTCATTTAAACTCAAATGGTACATAAGTCGGAATCATTCGGACATATGGTATCAAAACATCTTCTTCGTTTTTCATCATTCTTCTTCTTTTCAAAACGGCTAGCCGTTGTGTAATACGGCGACCTATACAATCCGGCTGCAACATATATAATGAGCCGAAAGGTAAGCAAACCGTGTCTTGTACCAAGTCTGAAATCCTTCGATCAATTTGTTGTCACCAATGGTCATTGCTCCCTACAGTTGAACTGGGGTATCATAAATATATGTATGGGCAGTGACGTAAATGCCACCGATGCCCAGTTCAGCGCGTACTCTGAAGGATGCAAGAATGGCTAGCTACGCAGTAGGTTATTATTTTTTGTTTGCAATTTTTTCGGTTTACTTCTGATAAGTTCCCGCTGCGCCCCTAGTGCTCGATTTCAACACATACATACCTACATGCCAGTATCTTCAAAAACGTCTATTAAATTAAACAAAACATTTGGCACATTTCCAGCTAACTAGCTTCTTGTAATATCACAGTTGTAGGGTCGCACAGAGCCCAAAAAAGGCTATTTACTCTACTGTGGATGGATACAAATAAATAAAAATTTGATTAATTAAATAACAGGTTAATTATTTGAGCCCCCGACTACCTCGGATTTGTTATTTGTACAACATTCTACCAGTTAAGACCTTTCATTTGATACCCATATTAAGGGAGTTGTGAAAAAAGAAATGTATTTCGCCATTTTGTGGTAGCGGCCATCTTGGATTTGAAATTTGTCATAGTGCAAAATATTCTACTGGTCAAACCCTTTCCTTTGATGCCCATATGGAGGTGGTAGTGAAAAAATAATATTACTCCCCATTTTGGATTTGAAATTTGTTATATATAGTATTCTACTAGTCAAGCCCTTTCATTTGATGCTCGTATTGAGGTAGGTTATGAAGAAATATTTGTCCGCTATTTTGTCATCTTGAATCGATAATAACCAAACGTAGCTAAGAACATCCGCACGGATATTAAATTAAGCTTCATATAAAAAACCGCATCGGAATCGGTCCATCCGTTTGAGCTCTACGGTGCCACAGACAGACACAAATAAAGACAGCAAGCAGACAGATAGACATCGACGTCAAACTTATAACACCCCTTTTTTTGGTCGGGGGTTAAAAAATGCAACTGTTGGCCAACCGCGTCGGAACGGCAGAACAGATTTGATTTAAAGATAATTTATAGGCTGTAATAACAAATTCATTATTTATTAGTCGGAGTCGGAAACGGTGTCACCGTCAGCACGAAGTCCTCCTACTAGTCCTACTTGTTCACAGGTAAGTTGACACAAGTTTCTAAGCACGGCCCGATTTATCAAACTACCCTTTTCCTCAGTATTTTAGGGCGGTTACTACTGCTAGTACTCGTAGAACACAAACATAAATGTCGTCAATACACACTCACACCTTGTGGATTCTCGTTATTTCATCTGTAATTAATAATCCTTTAATAATTTTACCTTTACTCGAAAACTTACCTGTATTCATTTTATTGATTTGCCCAATGATTTAACCCGCAGTTTAATTTAAACAGTTTATTTTTCCGATCAAAATCCAGCTTAAGTTTTAAAGAATTTTTATATTTTGGTTTTCTAAATTAAATGCTGTAAAGAGTTTATCTATCTATATATCTACACATGTATCACTACGGCCACATACCATCGTTTTCCATCACGGAATATCCGCCGTGATACGAGAGCCAAAACCAGTTAAATTGGCACAAACATTTTCGACGCATAAGGAGACAAATGAACTGACAAATATTGTGATTAAATCAGGTGTGGCAAGGCTGATTCATTTGAAAACAACATAACAAGCGTCATGATTAACTTATCATACATAAAAAAAAGTATCTTTATAACCTGTGACGGTCGTTTACCCGTAAACATGATGCAATAAACTGCATCAAAATATAGGGTACTCAACTACACAATAAATATCCCGTAATTGATAAAACTAATGCAAAAAAACTAATTTTCAGTTGATGTACCATAAAAACTTTGCAGAGTTTGGGGAGGTATCACACATTTGACAGTAAAACTCTTTCAAATCAATCAATCAATATTCGACGAAAATTTTTGATAAAGCCTTTTCACAGCTGTATTTAATTGACAAAGCCTTTTTACAGCTGCAATATTCATATCTTACATTTTTGTTATTTTATCTCATTATGTACAAGTACAGAGATTCATTGCCTTTTTGAAAATGACATAACCAAGTGTTCTTCTGAATGTATGGTTCGAATAAATCAATTGAATTGAATCGTCAAGCAAACGCTGCTTTGAATGTCCAAAGATATTAAAGGGTAAGATAATGGCCTTGGGTGACAAGTACAATATATAGCACTAAGCAGTGATTTAAAGAGCTAATTTTTAAAATACTGCGTGACATGTGCCATCAAGTGTCGTCTTAGGCTAAGAACTCATAGACGGATTTTCACTCGCGCCCGCGGTTCCGCAACCGCGCCAGTTTTATTTCAAAACTCCCAAGACGGCTGATTTTCGCGGTTTCGCATCCTCCGCGGGTCAGTTTTTTTTTTTTTTTTAAATAAAGTGTGACGAGACGATCAGGACATGTGCCTGATGGTAAGCAACATGCCTGACACATAACAGCACAGTGACACGCAGCTATTGGAACATGAAGAGTCCAAATTATTACCTAGCACTACACTGCGCTCGTCACCCAGAGATCTAAGATCTTATATCTCTAAGCCCTGTAATTTCTCTGGAAACATTGCCCTTCAAACCGGAAGTTTATCGCCTGCGAACTCACTTATCACCTATTAGGTACTTTGATATAAAATAAAAAACTCTATACCTAACAAACGAAATCACGTAGATACGACACCTTGTCCATTGTTCACGCATGCATTGTCATTTGCCATCGCCAATAATTTCTCGTTTACGTTAATTATAACGAACTATGAAGTATATATACTTATTTTCCTCAAATTCAATCGAATATAAATGAAATAAAGTTCAAAACAAAAGCAACGTGAACATTTATTCGTGAATGTTCCCTGAATTAATTCCTGATTTTTGGTTTTTAGTTTTTGTTACAGCTCTGTGCATTTAAAATGGACCAGCACATTATGGAACTACGTAAATTGTTATTTGTTTGAATACGAACGTGAAATGTCCTGTTTTATAAACAAAAATAAAGTCAATTATCTATCCAGACGAGTTCCGCTATAGGCGGAGTGAGGGCCCTAGCTTTCAAGGTATGAGTTCGGCGCATGCAATGGTTGTCCTAAATCTGCGCACATTTCTGATTTACTGTTTTGCACTGTATTACAGCGGCATAAAATCGAAGTGCATAACACATGCACATACTAACTTTTTAAGTCCTAGGTCTCTTCGCCTGTTACAGCCATGGCTTCGAAATTGCTTTTAGAGTTTGCCCAACCGCCATAGGGATCATACCTGAGTATAATTGTTCATATATAAAAAGTGAGAAACCATTTCAAATATTTAAATCATTTTTTAAAACTATTATTTTCAATTCTCCCGCGAACAAAACAAACTTTTTGAAACTATTTTGTAGAAGTTTTGATACTTGTGAATGAATATTACAATTAATGTAAAAAAAATACATACACTATAACACTTGTGGGATTAAAAAGCCTCTTACACCTAATCAAAAATATTAATAGTGAAGTGTGAATTCCAAAATAATATTATTGTTTTATCTAAATTTACAGTGATATAAGACTTCATTTTTGTAATTTATAAAGCCGGTTCGTAAATAAATATATATTAGTGTAAAAGTGGCAAAAACAAGACCTGCAGTGCCAAAAATACCGGCTTCAGGTAACGAAGACTTAGTAAAATGAAAGCCAAAGTTTTTTTGGACTGAAGTTCTCGTCTTGATTTTTTGGACTATTTTCTTCGGGTTTCGCAACGGAAACATTGCGGAAATAAGAAAGTAAAAAAAAAACATTTTAATTAAAATTAGAATCCTTAGAATTATTAGAAGAATAGTAGTTTGCTTAATTTGTACTTTTATATTTCGCTACCTACCAAGTCTAAAAATAAAACTAATTTTGTAATTGATTAAAAAATAGCTATATGAAACTATCGTGTCATGCGTAGATTTTTCAACAGTGGTAAAAAAAATACTTTTGAAACTTATTTATTAAATTTAATTATTAACTAACTTCAGTGTATTCTAAAATAAGAAAATAAATAACTAATTAAACCTAATGAAATTCTAATTAGTAGTTAAAACATTTAAATATCGAAGATCGATTGATAATGCCGCCATCAACGGCACCTACCGCCGCCGCCTAAACTCTTTCCGCCCGGGATAAATATTTGTAAACCTCTTTTAATCTCCCGCGTTTGTTCTATTTTATTGAGTTCCGCTCAGGACATTCATACACAAGAATCGAAATTTCGAATTACGAAAGTTAGCCTGTATTACTTATACCCGAGCGACACGAGGCTAGTGTTTCAAGCTAGGGTAGCAAGCTAGTGTTCGCAAGCTAGCAGGCTAGTACATCTAGTTTCGTGTAGACAACTCTACACAACGCTAGTTTTGTCTACACGAAGCTACTCGTAGTAGTACTAGGTTGCTAGCTTACTAACACTAGCTTGCTATCCTAGGTTGAAAAACTAGCCTCGTGTCGCTGGGGTATAACAAACATAAATTTGTTTTTTTCTCAGTTTTCTGACCTAAAATTTTGTGGAGCTTAAAAAAGAACATGGCGAACAACGCAGGTATGTACATTTGGTTATGGCATTACCTGCTTAATTGTTTTTTTTTGTAAATTATAGCTTGCTGAAATGTGAAAAAGATTTTCTTTATGTTTCTTTATTGCCATGCAGGGTGGTAATGCGGCCAGCATTCTGGGCACGCTTCCGACTGTCTGTCCGACTTCGATGTCTGACTGTCTGTGTGTGTGTCTGTCAGTGGCATCGTAGCTCTCAAACGAATGGACCAACTTCGATGCGGTTTTTTAGGGTTCCGTGGCCAAATGGCGAAATACGGGACCCTTATAGATTCGTCATGTCTGTCTGTCTGTCTGTCCGTCCGTATGTCACAGCCACTTTTCTCCGAAACTAGCTACACTATTGAAACTTGGTAAGTAGATGTAATCTGTGACCCGCATTAAGATTTTGATACAAAAAATAGAAAAAAAAAAAATTTTTAGGGTGTTCCTAAAAAACTTAAACTTAACATAAAACTGAAACTAAAAAAATTTTTTTTGATCAATACCATACGTATCTATGAAAAGGTCATCAAAAATGATATTGAGGTTTCAAACATATTTTTCTTCTAAACTGAATAGTTTGCGCGAGGGACTCTTCCAAAGTTGTAAAAAGTGTGTCCCCCGTCCCCTCCCATGAGAATGAAGAATAACTTCTAAAATAAGAGAATGACAAAAATAAAAAAAAGTGTATGATGTACGTTACCATGTAAACTACCAATGAAAATTGGTTTGAATGAGATCTAGTAAGTAGTTTTATTTTAATACGTCATAAATTGATTGTTGAAACAACAAAGTACAAGAAATTTTGTATTATGTTACTTGCTGCTACGGAAGCCTTCACGGGCGAGCCCGACTCGCACTTGACCACTTTTATTTAGTTGAAAGCCAGTTAGTTTTCTTGTGGTGGTTCTTAGTTTTGTTCTGGTTAATATCAATTCAAAATGGCCGCCTCCATAAAATGGCGGTAATATTTTTTACAATGTCTCTCGAGATGGTTAGGTATCAAATGACTAATATAATGCTACCTATAACAAATTTCAAGTATAGTTAGTTGAGTAGTAGGTTGTTGGGTTGCAAGTTTGCAAGGCAAAAATGTAATCGAAATCCGATTAGTGATTTTTGATATATGAATAAAAATCTAAAATTAACTTACCTCGACGACGTAATCGTATTACCTCGCTGTTACATTGAAACAGTGTGTTTAGCTGACTAAAAAAAAATCCAGTATCTGAGTTTAAATTAAAATTGAATCCGTTTTTGTTTTGACGTGACAACGTCTTATAAATTGGTTTGCCGGGTGACACTTCAAGAAACTGCGTTACGCTCCGCTCACGTTATGCGCTCACAACGAGAGCGAGTGAGAGGCACGCGTCCCTTCCACTCGGGCATGGTTAGCCCGCCTAAGAGCGAGAGAGACAGACATAAAAAGTGAAAGGCACGCGTCCCTTCCGTAAAATTATTTTACCACTCAAAGTCGTTGTCACGTAAAACTTTCGCCCGTATACCGACTTTACAGGCAACCAATTTTTTTTTATTAATAAATAAATTATTCATTATTGTCATTAATTTTATTGAAACTTTAGCCATCATATGAAAGAACCTAACTTAGTCTCAAATTTTAACCGACTTCAAAATAAGAGGATGTTCTCAAATCACTTGCATATTTTATTTTTGTAAGTATGTTACGCGATAGTGGTGGCAAAAATGAATCGATTTTGATGTTTTTTTTTTGGTGGAGCAGTGTTCAGAGGTGGTCCCATATACATTTTTTCGAAATCTGTGTGGCGGTTTTTGAAATATGAACAAAAAACTAATTGTTCATGTTCATAATTTGATTTAATGTATTATATATTTAGAAAACGCGACGTAGTGATAGATTCTTTTGAAATTTGGTCGAATGTATGAATTTGATTTTAAATTAAAGTCTGGTTTGTTTTTCGGAATACATACATTTTGTATCTTTAAGTTAATTTGTCGGCAAACGTAGAAACTTATAATTTTTAACCCCCGGCCAACTTGACAGACTTGCGCAAGTTTGGAAGTTTGTCCTCGGCACAACACACATCACAACGGCGGAATCGATTAGGTCGAAATCAGGGACGCAGAATACCTATAGTCTGGAATAGCAACATAGGCTATTTTTATTGCAGGAAAACTACGGATATGGAAACTATGTAGATAAAACCACGGGGCGTTGCTAGTAAAATAATAAACCGACGCACTCGCTTACTTACTTTACGTGGCATACGTGTGCATATTACAAGCACGAGCAAAATATCTGTGAAATGGTGGATCTTACAGAAACAAATGTGGAATATTTCTATAGAAAATTAAGAGATCTACAACTTTGTCACAAAAACTTTTTCTATAAATCTTACTGTTTTCGAAAAAAACCTAAAATTTTGACTTTTGTACCCCTAATAAGCCAAGAAGCACATACGCGATCGAAGGGGACTTTTGGCACTTTATTTGAATAGAATAGAATACATTTATTATCAATGCTAGTAACACTCACAAAGATCCATTATAATTAAACATCATGAGTATTTATATGCAGACTCGTCAAGCACAAACTTATCACATTGATAATTAATCATTCATTTTAATTACAAGAAAAAATAATTAATTTCTTCAGCTGTAACAGAGCTGTGTTAAGGTAAAATTCTCAAATGTGTAATAGAAATAATAAATAAAAAATAAATGAAAACGACAGCAAATATTCACGTAAATGTAAACAATAGGTAGATGCAATGACCCAAGAGATCCCTGCTGGTCGATAGGGTTAAGAAATCAAAGTTTAAATTTGTTTTACCAAGATCACTTCCCAACAATCAATTGTCACGCATCCTTGCAATATGTAGAACCTGTGTATCTGTAATGGTAAACCCAAGGTCTGTTTTGTGTCTAAATTGACCGGACTATACCTACTTGTTATACAACCTTCGTTAAACTCTCAAAATAAAAATCTCAAAAAAATTTGGATTTGTTGTCCGCTCTATCACGCGTCAGCACTTCTTATAAAGAGCGTGTTTTTTTTCTTTCTTATAATGTCTCATTCAGTAACAAACAACTTGTGAAGTACTCGGAAAGTAAGGTAGTTTTCTTATAATAATGATTGATAGGCTTATGCTTAACTCTCGCAGATAAATTAATATTTATTTCGATGCTGATTTAATTAACATTTACAGAAGAACGTTCAAGTTTCGAAGTACAATCCAACATCGCACAGGTTGTAAAACCCGTAAAGACAAACACGGGCCAGCCGCAGCGTCCGCAACAATCGGGGCCACAACTATTGGGGCCACAACAATCGGGGCCACTACAATCTGGGCCACAACAATCTGGGCCACAATCGGGGCCACAACAACAACGCGCGGCTCGATGCGATTCACCATACCTCAGGCGGTACCCATTTGCTTCGGAGGAAAGGCGGTAAGGAATTTTAATATCCTATAGTATCCTACTAACATAAAAGTGATTGTTTACATGATAATCGCTCAATCACGTCGGACCGACTGAACGGATCGCATTGACATCGTCTCGCCGGAGGCGCTGGCTTATCGATAAGGATTTCTATAGCCTCAAGGATTACCTTGAGTGTAAAAATAATAAATAAATGTACTCAAGTACATACAATCAAATTTGCTAAAACAGGTATTTTCTGTTTCTGTATATTCATTTTTATTTGTAACCTGACATTATTATTATATTTTCATTTGACATGTAGATAACATTTACGCAATAAAGATTATGGTTATTATGATTATGTGTAAGTATACTCAAAGAATTTACACAATTTATAAAGTGTAATGTGATTCAAGATGTCAGTTACAATATATTTTATTATCTTGTCTAACGTTAAATGTAAAGTTTCATATAATATAGACAGTGGACATTAATGTAACCAATAGAATTTAATGTGAAAGTTAATGGAATGCAAAATATCATGTTAAACAAAATCTATATCAGTATTCCAATTAATTTCCCTATCATTTAAAAATTCTTTAACATTACAATAGCTTGATAATAGCGTTTGCATAAGTACCAGTATCTTTTTAACCCCCGACAAAAAAGGGGTGTTATAAGTTTGACGTCGATGTCTGTCTGTCTGTCTATCTGTCTGTCTGTCTGTCTATTTGTCTGTCTGTCTGTCTGTATGTCTGTCTGTCTGTCTGTCTGTGGCACCGTAGAGCTCAAACGGATGGGCCGATTTCAATGCGGTTTTTTTTATTCGAAGGTTGATATCCGTGCAGATGTTCTTAGCTATGTTTGGTTTATATCGATTCAAGATGGCCGCCTCCACAAAATGGCGGACAAAATATTTCTTCACAACCTACCTCAATATGGGTATCAAATGAAAGGGCTTGACCAGTAGAATACAATAAATAGTAACAAATTTCAAATCCAAGATGACCGCCACCACAAAATGGCAAATTATATTATTTTTTTCACTACTACCACAATATGGGTATCAAATGAAAGGGCTTGACTAGTAGAATACTTTGCACTGTGACAAATTACAAATCCAAGATGGCCGCTACCACAAAATGGCGAAATACATTTATTTTTTCACAACTCCCTTAATATGGGTATCAAATGAAAGGGCTTGACTAGTAGAATGTAGAATGTAGACAAATCCGAGGTAGTCGGGGGTTAATCAAAATTTTTAATTTTGTTTTTGTTTAATCTAGTTTTAAACATGGTTATGTTAAGTTTTTTAATTGTCATGTCATGATTGTTTTCAACGTCATAAACAGCATTAGAATGTGGTCGCACTTCAGTACACTCTGTGAGCTCGTGGTGAGCACCATCCCACGTCAGCCCGCTTCTGCTCCGCTGTCAGCTCATGAAGGATCCAACGACAACAAAGCTTCCGAACTTTCAATTCTTTGTGTTAATTTTCTGAATTTGGCTCATACCAATCTCCAATAGTCCGCGAATTATCTCATGGGTAATCCGCAGGTTTTCTTCAATAGCCACATGATTTTCGTTGACGGCATTTGAAACGCCTGTCACGAAATTCGTCATGTTAAGAAACTCGACCTCTCTCGAATTCATTAAATGTAATTCCATCGCCTCACGGTGCTCAAACAAGGTGCTTCTCTCCCAAAAGCAATTTGAAGACGAGCGGCAAAGTCTTGTGGAGAGAGAGCACTTTTAAAATCATAAAAAATCATCGCTTTAAAATATTTTCAACTTAGTTCCATTTTCGTAGCGTTCGTAACTTTTTATATTATATTCTCTTTGGTAACTTTGATGTGTGATAAAAAGAAATAGACAAATGATTTTCCGCCAAATGTGTTTTTTTAAAGGTTGCAAGGTTTCAAAAAATATAACATTCGAAATTCAAATAGTTCAAATAGTTTCAAATTAGCTAGAAATGGATAACTTGTGTGTCCCATGTACCTACATCGAAAACTAGCGTGTTTGTTCCACATTTTCAATTAATTTACGAGTTACTCACGTGTGATATGGTTTGTTTTGCCCGATCTTAGTGAACAGCCAGACACAAAGCGCCGTCGCAGGGCGAACGCGGCGCGATATGCGGCGCGTCCGATGTGGCGTGAAGAGCGCGCGGGCAACGCTGCAGAGAATGTTTTTATGCAAGTTGTCCTACATAACATGACAGATCGCATTGGGTTAGTATTTGAGACTAGCTAAAAACTTGTCACACAGATCCCTTATTATACTACGATACTTATTATACCCTTACACGGAGCTACAGACGATACGTGAGTAGGGGGGCAAAATGAATCTCTACGTAAGTAAAACAAATAGATGTTTTGGTCAAATTTAACTTGTAAGATTCTATTACAGACAGACATCGGACGGATATAAATCTGTATAATGTGATTATAATCTGTATGGTTTGTTTAATACTTGATTTGTGTGTTAAATGTCCATAATTTTGTGTTATTTGTTAAAGTGATTAGGTACGTCTTAGGCCCGAAACTGCGTGTCGCCGTCGCCAGCCGCGGCCACGACCCGCGAATGTGCACGCGCGTGTCAGTTTTGTATGGAACAGCGCAGGCAACCGCGCACGCAGTTTCGGGCCTTATTGGAGGGCTAGCCGATCGGGCCGAAAGCTGGCGCCAAAAGTTCCTCTGCCCACCATGGATGGCCATGTTGGGCGGAGGGCGTAGCCATGAGCCCATGCTCATGACCTTGCCCCCCGGTTTCCCCCGCTGGATTCCAATTTTTCCAAATTTGGAATAAAATATTTTTTGGGATTAGATTCCAAAGAAAGCGCTCGCTCCCTCTCACAACTTACTCAAAGCGCTACTCACTCGCCCCGATACTTACATAAGTTGTTAGATCACCTGGCACTTAGAAAGCCCCACTAAAGTGATTTGTAGTTTTGAGAAACTTATCATTTAGTCAAAAAATAATACCTTGTTAAAATTGCAATTTTAAATTTGGATTATAGGTATGGAAAACATAGGCTAATTTTCATCTCGGTGAAATATCTACGCTAGTAAACCCGCGAGGCGCTACTAGTTAATGATATAGATGGTACTTGGCTCGTAACTGAGTTATTATGTTGTTTATGGATATCATCATCATCTGCAGCCTGCAGACGTCCACTGCTGGACATAGGCCTCCCCCAATGATTTCCACAATGACCGATCTTGTGCCGCCTCCATCCACCGACTTCCCGCGGCCGAGACAATATCATCGGTCCATCGTGTGGGGGGCCGTCCTACACTGCGTCTGCCGGTTCGTGGTCGCCATTCGAGAACCTTTACTCCCCAGCGGTTATCGGATATAAATGAGTTTTTCTTTACAGGGATAGCTCATTCAGAAACAGACCGGCCGACAGCAAGCCCGACAATGAACCGAAACCAGGTGGATCGGGTGTCGACCCAAACTAATTATTTTTTTCTATGTTTTCAATTTAACTTTACCTGCAATGTACCCAGCAGACGATTTTGTTTTTTTATTGTACTTATGATTTGTTGTGTGATAAATGTGTTTATTAATAAGTTTTAATAATTATATTCCGATTTATAATAATCATACGATTTTTGAATTTTATTTCACTTAGCTCCCACAGTTCTATAAATTCTATATAATACATCTACAATATGGTATGGGACGGGTGTCCCATACCTACTTAGATTTATTCAGTTTTTCTATTTTTTGTATAAAAACCTTAATGCTGTTCACAGAATACATCTTACTTGCCTAGTTTCAATAGTATTGCTCCTATAGTTCCGGAGAAAGGTGGCTGTGACAAACGGACGGACAGACAGACAGACATGTCGAATCTATAAGGGTCCCGTATTTTGCCATTTGGCTACGGAAACCTAAAACGGCTATGTAGTTAATTTATACGCTGTAGAAGTGGGGAGCGAGAGCTATCCCAGCAAAATCTCTCTATAACCTGCTGAAAGACGTCGGCTTGTCCAGTAGTGCAGTAAGTTCTATACTAGAACGAGTAACTAAAGCTGCACTAGTAGGCTCATATCAGATTTGGCTGGGCAGGGAGAGAACACGAGCAGTGAAGGTGAGTGTTGATGTACGTCGGAAAGGGCCCCTTAAACCTATACCCGCGTCACAAGTCTCGGGATCTACTCGGGATTTCTCTCTCTCTCTGCCACACGATGGACCCGGCACCCGCACGGTGAATCCATGGAATGCTAAGAAGATCGTCTCTCTCTCTCTTATATGATATTATCAAATTTATCTAACAAAATAAAACATTGCCGCCAGTTATTAGTACTTTAGGACAAAACCTGGAACGGCGGCAGCTGTACTTAGGATTCTTAAATCAATCTCTCTTGAAAAATTGGCTTATATACCTACCTATAGAGATAACCTTAAAAACACCAAAAACTATCTTTGTATACATAAAAACACGGTATCGTTCAAAATGCACGTTTATTTATTGAGATATAAGTGAAAACAATCACAAAATTCAAGCCGGTACAATATATACACCAGCCCATTTCAGGACACGTCAGCCAGGTTGTATACGTCTAGATACATATACTTACATCATGGTACAATTTCAATAATGATTTGTGCGTAAAAGTAATTCACACTCGTTCTAATATTTATGCTACGTTAAGGGTCTTCCGTATAAAACGGTACAATTATTTATTTTGTTTTATATTTTGTAACTAAACGATTTTAAACTTTCGACGAAGTATGTTTGAAGAATACTCTGACAAGTACCACGCCGTCTTATATCGATTTTTTTAGAGCACGGCATAAGAAAGTATTCTCAAGCGGTAAGTCAGAAGTCGATGCGAACAAAGAGTCAAACTCAAAATTGCTCGTTATAAGACTCGTGGTACGAACTCCGAGGTGGTGAAGTGCTTAATGTTCAATTGTGATACTAATTCTAATTGGCGAGTGCATTCGGTGCTCTCAGGCAGGAGGTCTACGGTTAGTTATTCTCATTTGAAGTAACTCCAAAAACGGATCAACCGGTCAGTCTTTAGATGGGTGACCGTGAGTAGAGTTTAACAGAAACTTTGAACCGCGCAAAACTAACTGGCTGGTGGGCTGGCCACTTACGAAAAAAAGATTACCATAACTTGTTTGTTCAAAGGGTGTCGTAAACCTACTTTTATACTTACTCAAAATGACTACATTTTTATAATGACATAACTCAATATTCTTGTCAATATAACCTAATAATAAAAAATGTAAAATGATTTAAATCAATAATAATATAACATTTTTTTGCGTAATAAGCATATACAATTGACATATAGCTCAATGTAGAGAAATCATTCAACGTAAAATTAAATAACAAAAAATATATGTACAATTTATCAATAAATAATTACACAATAAACTAAAAAAGTGTAAACCAATATTTTTTTTAATCTAATCGTTCTGAACGCTTCATGGAATGAAATATAAAATAATAATTTTACTTTTGTTGTCTCGTAATTTCAACCGGGTAACGCATGTTTCATATACTCAACCAAAAGGTAATACTCTCCAATAAATATGTACATTTTGATGTGACACCTAAATGTAATATTCTACTCACGTTATATGTTTGGAACATACGATTAATTATAGAAAAAGAAATTCCTTTAGGCTGAGTATATTCTTCGTGACGGACCTAGTAAGACATATTGCCATTAACATAATATAATCTTTAATAAAGTTGCACAAGGAAGAATTTAAAATCACCTATTGCAATAAAATACAATCTACATATTAAAACAACGTTACAAAAACGGTATCGGCGATACAAAACACACTAAGAACATGTTTTACATAGTGGAAAACTGTAATCAGTCGAATGAATGAGGATCCTTATGTATGTAATTACAATTAAAATTAACTCCCTAATATAACCTGCACATAAAATGGTCTAAGCGCGAACATTTTCACAAAATCGTTATCGGCTCTCAGTAAAAATGTGTAACCATTGTCGAACATTAAAAATTATCCACTACTATTAGCTTTATCCGATAATATACGAAATACGGAACTAGGAAGCATGTGTCTGAAGGCACGCCACACGCCAGCTTATATTTAAAAATGAAATGTAGTAAAAATCACTTTTTAGGTAACGTCAAATTACTATAGAAATTATCGAGCTAAAGACAGGAATTTTACAAAGGTAATTCGAAATCTAAATGTGAATCATAAAATCAAATAGCAAATTAACCCTGTGTAATTATTGCCACAAAACATATAGTAATATTAGGATTTTTAATTTTTTTTTTAAATAATGGTACATTTGCTATCTGCCGATTGTAGAAGACTAATAGCGCTAAATAATTCGACCTAAATGGTTCACATTTTACAAGCCGAATGAAATTTCGCAAAAGTGACAGCGCCACATCCGTAAGTCTACAAATTATGCAGGGTTTAGGTATAAGGGAGGGTTTACGTTCAACCATTTGTTGGTGTTGAACGAGTCTTGTGAACAGATTGAAATCGTCCTGTGTAAAGATTCTACAAATTTTAGTACAGTTTTACATCATCATTTATCATCACCAGACTATGAAGAAGATGTCAAAGTTTTTGTTAACAACATATGTACATTGAGCTATAAGACGTTGACTTCAACAATAGTCGCCGTATTCCAAATATTTCCTCAGAGCTTACACGAACCAAAAATACCTTCCAAAATTGTTGAGCAATGTAAGTATAAAAATCGACGTTTGTGATATGATACGAACTCAAGGAAACAAGGTTGAATTTAAGTCGTTTTGTAATACGGCAGTGATTGTTTTAGACAAGAACATATTAAAGTTTTAGTAGTGATTTTGGGACTATAGTATTTCACAAGTTTCAAAATACAACAGCAGTCAAAGTAGAAGAACTATCGTCGCAGTTAACAACAAGAATACGCTATCAAATAGTTTCCGTTTACGCCCGCCCGCCTTTTATCTTCTTTTTCTATTTCTTTTATATATGCTAGTATCACGGAACGTAAACGGAGGTACTCATACTTTTCCTACAGCTCAAAATCTATTTCAAAATGTGACCTACGGCTATTCTAACTTTGTAGTCAGTGTAATAAATATAACTAACTATTAGATTCGAGATAAACTCAAAATCTGTATCACACCTGTATCCTATCAAAATAACGATTAACTGTACATCGAGAATAGATTTGTGGATAATTTATTGCTGGAGCAAATCGTCCTATTGCTGGAGAATGGCAGATCTGAAAGAAGGAAAGTGAGGGCCTCCTTTCCCTTCAGATAGTCCGTCTTTCTACTTAACTAAAGCGGCTTTGGATTTACTATTGTTGTCTCTATCATTTCAAGCGTAAACAGAGAGCAATATTAAAACTTTCGTTAGGCGCCGATCGCTCCCCTCCCCTCCGATCTACAGCTTTGGCGGACCAGTTTTCATCGTACGTTTGTCACGTTACCTTTGTTTGGTCACGGGAGTCCACTGTCTAACCAGAATGGTCGGGTTTAATTCGATATTGCTCTTTTCTATGTAACCCCCGACGCAAAAACGTCGAAATGTTATAATTTTGATGTGTCTGTGTCTGGCGTCGTAACTCCCGAATGATCGATTTCGATTGCTTTGGTTAAAAGGGGAATTAGTTGAGTGTTCTTAGCGATGTTTGATGAGGATCGGCCCAAGATGGCCGCCGCAACAAAATGACGGATTACACATCTCATATCATCTCATTTATAAAAATGGATCTTCGAAATGTATACACACGTACGCTCATAACTTTTGAATGACTGCACCAAATTGGAAAATTCTTTGTTTTATGTATTCGTTATTGTTGGGACAACGTTTGAAGGGCAGAAAATTTGATTTTTATAAAAAAAAAATGGTGGTACGAAGTTTTCCGGGTCAGCTAGTTTTACATAAATCCCTTAACATGGGTATCTTTTTTTTTTTTTTTTTTTATTTAAATTATCCACTCCACAGACTCCGGGGTCCGTGATCTTTGTCATTACAATAATCTTTTTTTTTACACATTTCTTGGATAAGGAGAAGAGGAAAATAGAAGGGATTTGGGTACATTTAAAATCTAATTCTAGTGCTCGTCTGTAGAGCCGATCACTACCAGTTGGGATTCCGCTAGTAATCGACTCGACATCGAGTGTTTGCCTAATTGCCTTTTGCCATTTGCCTAAGCTGCCTCCTCCCGGCCCAGAGCCTCCACAACGGCCGCATTTCTGTCCCTGATGGCCATCTGTAGGTTGAAATCGCGGATGGTCTTCGATGATGCAGCCCACGCTCGCCGCACGAACCGACCGATGGCGTCGTCGGTGTCGTCAGCATGGGTATCAAATGAGACGGTTTGTTTGACTAGTAGAGTATTGGTTTGAATAGAATACACTATGACACATTTCAAGTACAAGATGGCCGCCACCACAAAATGTCGGAGTTTTTTAAATCTTTCATTGAATCACTAATATTATAAAGTTGAAGAGGTTTTTTGTTCGGATTATTTCGAGCTAATTTAAGGAACTACTGAACCGATTTAAAAAATTCTTGCAACGTTGGATTTTTTCGTGATCCCTGAGTAATATAGGCCATGTATTATGGGCCACGGTCTATGCCGGGGCGGACCGCTAGTTAGTTATCAATTATAAAGAGCAATACCAACAATACAGAACCGTTTGAGAGAAAAAGTGGAACGTCTGGAAACCGTTAAGGTATAAAAATAACTCTTACCAAACACATGTGTTGTAGAATACAGTTTCTGTAACAAACTGAATTGTACTTGCTCTACCTAGAATCTATTCTGAAGTTCTTTTGACAGGCATAAGTTTGATACAAATTTTGTCAGTTTATATTCGAAATACTTATGAGAGCATATAGTGCGACTAACTTATCTGTAGAATATAGCGATGGCGCCACGATCGAATAGTATTGCCACTTATTACAAATTAATACAACGTCTGTGTATGTGTTCTAGTTAGTAGTTTCGCTTTTGGCCGTTCAACAGATAAGTTGGTGACACTATACTTCTGAGAACAAACACTTTCCCTCTGACTATACACTGACTTTACAACAGTTTTGAACGGTTTAATAAAACATGATGATTTAAAATAGGCCGTTGAAATATGGTGTCCGTGGCGCAGGGAAAAGACAAACTTAGGGATTTGATTAGATATCTGAGAGAACAGATTAAATCACAGTATTCAGTAAAACAGTCAAAGTTAAAAAACCTTTGCGTCATTTTAGTGATAAGTACTTTCTTTCTTTATCATCGATTTGAGTGTGTGAATCGGTTTCTTCTAGGTAAACACGCTCCATCGTAGACCGCATCGTCGCCTAACATCAGGCGAGATGGCGGTCAAGTGTAAGCCTATAAAAGTTAAAAAAATAAAATAAAAAAAACATTTACCTAAGAAAAATCAGTAACTCGATCAATACACGTAGTATTGATCGAGTTACGTATTAATAAATAATTCAAATTGAGAAAGAGAAGTTATGTTTATTAAAGATGGATATACACCAGAGGTTACGTATTTTCTATTTATAGGGATGGGCCGAATGTGGTTTGAACCGAATACGAACTTCGGCCGAACATTCGGTAAAATTGAAAAATTCGGCCGAATTTCGGATTAATTTCGCCGCACTTTTTCTTGTTAACTTGTTTACGCACTTGCTGCAAATATTGCTAGATGTGTCCCGCCCGCGCTCCGCGCTTCCCCGCGGGGCCGTTAGCGAGCTAGTCATTTGTAAAGACGTCACCAGCTTGTCACGTACTATTGTTTACATTATGCAAATTAAATTAATTGATTTTACGTGATTTTTGTTGGTTTAAAAAAAGTTGGTAGTTAAAAAGACCAATATAAGTTTTTTGTTTGTCACGTAGGTATGATTACTTTTTCTAATTCAAATAAATGAATATGAGTAGGTATATCAGACTTATTTTATTTCACTGTTACTACAGACATTATGTTTTTTTCATTAATTTCTATTATGATAGTGCAAGTATATTTAGTGCAGAATGTTCGGCATTTTAACCGACATTCGGCCGAATGACGAAGTTCGGTTCAAGCTGCCGAAATTCGGTGAAACCGAATGTAAAACGAATTTCGGCCCATCCCTACTATTTATGATATGAAATAAGAGATCTGTCTGATTTTTAGTCATTTGTGTCTTGCACATAAATAATAATGTTTTTCATATAAATCAGGAGTTTTTGTGATACATCAAATTGTTACATCCAATTATTCAGGTATTCAGGTATTTATCTAAGTTTATCTGTGTTATCATTTGACTGGATTTAGCCCATTCTATTTTTTAACAATGTTTGCACTTGACCGCCATGCCGCCTGATGCTACGCGGTGATGCGGTCTACGATGGATCATCCATGTTTTTTGAATACAAAAAGGTACTTTATTACCATTTAGTTTTATCATTTCCCTGTGACATCTATTCATGTTTACTAGTGGAAATAACTAGTTGGCACATTGGAGCGTTACATTTGTCTTCCCAATAAAATACATAAACAAGTTTCACTTTATATATGCGATGTTCGTTCTTTAATTATATTTTAATTGTACACCCAATTTTCGTTTTGGATATTGACATTAGAGCCAGACACTCTGCCTGATGGTGAACGATAGCCGCCATTAATCTATAACGCCAGGGCTGTCGATAATGTTTTTTTCCGAACCGGGCAAATGTTTCAAGATACTGTCTTTGAACTGGACTTGCGGCTTATACCGGGTGCCTAAAATAAAGGCACTATAATAAGTCTGGTACCGGTTACTGCCAAGTTACTTTACGAATTTAATTAGTAGTTTTTTTTTTTTTAAACTGAGTTGTTATTGTGTATTAGAAATAAACAAATATTTTACTCATGACTTTTACAACGTCGAATATAAATGGCACAGTATTTCCACAATCGTAAATAAAATTGAGCAACTCTAATAGCGATATAGGATTCGACAAAATGTTCTAGAACTGCTGTTTTTTTTTGCCTGCTCAAGGTTGCTCCACAATAATTTTTTTTTGAGTGCAATTCAGTTTTTTTTTAAACAAATTCAATTAAATAAAACAACGTGACCGCCAGGTTTTTCGACTAAGTTCAGGTGTTATACGTTACCCTGTGTGTAGATTTGTTTAATAAATATAACAATAAAGACTAGATATACCGATACATGATACGTATAACTACATTAAGTTATTTTTTTGATTGTGGTTATCACACACACGCATTGCTCGTCCCGTCACCATACTCTATTATCTTGGCATGTATTGAAATTTTTTTATTAATTTCAATCATGTTTTAATTTCAATATACCTCTAAAATTAGAAATCAGGAAATCACACCTATATTATACAAGCAAAAGTTTGTGTGATTGTGTGTATTCCATGCGATATGGGCGAAGATATTTAATCGTGTAAAACTGTTTCAAGCCGCGGGGTAAAGCTAGTGAAAAATAATATGGCAATTTATTCTTACTATTTCCTCTAGTGTCAACATCCAACCAAAGCAACAATTACGCATATCATGTAAAAATTAAAAAAAGAACTAGAGCTTACAAAGTTTCCAAGAATGGAGATAAATTCGTATAAACTCGTATTTGTAACACAATTGAAAATATAAATGTCACTAACAAACAAACTCCAAGTCCGTTGTAAAATTTTACACTTACCATCAATCTGTACAAATTCAAAACAGTACGTAGAAACAGTCAAGGTCAGCTTTTAGTGACTAAGGGGCGAAATGGAAAGGACAAGTCGAATATACATAATAATTCAACGATAAAAGAACGCCAGACTAACATTAACACATTAAATGCAGTACATTTACTTTAATACGATTACGTAAGGTTACCTACCAAAGTGATACATATACATCACTAGAATTCAAAGTTATAGACGAGTCATGTCGACTATGTTTCACAACGATCGGTGGTCTATCGCCAACTACGTTGCTTATCTCTGTACAGCTATCTCGATATGTAATCGAGAGGATCGAGATAGCGACAACAATTAGCATTTCAGTCAAGCGATAGAGACGTGGGTCGGCAAAAAATCACAACTAACTTACACCGGCCCGCTACTAACACAAAATAAACATTCGAATATGAACTCAAGCTCGTACACTGTGCATACAGTTTACAGTGAAACCTAATGGCGGTACCAGAAGTTGTTTGCTGTACCGCCGTTTCTGTAAACTCTATCTACGAAACACGACTTTAAGCTCATTTTTTAATGTTTAGTTGGGTAAATCAGTGATACGGTGTAACTTGGCTTTGATCTTTACGATCACACGTCCACCGAACACAATCAGTCGTTACTAGCAATTATGGTAATACATCGCGATGCCTCGTCTCACTTCTGTCGACTAACCATCGAGCTACGCGACGGCTCACTAACAATGATCCAATCGTAGCCCCCACACGCTCTCGTAACACACATACACGCTGGGAATGTGACTTTTGTGTGACCATCATATAAAATCATAGAACACTGATGTTATCTTCCTTCGCAATGGTACAACAAACTAATTATACGTTCAGTAACGCAAGCGAATACGTAAGAAATTAAATAGACGTAGAAAATCGTCAGAGTACAGAAACAGATAGAAAGATTTTTTGCGACGGCTAACACAATGTAATATTTGATAAATTTAAGAAATTATTTATCAGAAGATAAAGTCAGAGATTGGCCAGCGAACAAACGAAATTACAAATTAAGTGTCCGAAAAACCTGCGCATACGCATCTTATACTGTGGAGCGGTGGGAGCTTCAGAAACGCGGATCTTACATATTATAAGCTATGTAGATGGCGTCAATCTGGTCTGATAGGAACCCGTCTCGGAGGTGCATCCTCTGCTTCTCGCCGCGAGAGTTGATGGGCACCACGCCGGGGTCCACCACCACCACCACGCCCACGATGAGGTGGTGCTCCTCGAGCACCGTGTTGGTCACCAGGGGGACCAGGTTCAGGGCCTCGCTGTCGTTTCCGTCCAGTTCAACGACCACCACTAGCAGGTTGGTCCACGTGAACACCGCGCTGAAACACACATTATAATAGTTATTTTAGATGCTATATACGTTACAATATGTTCCGCCCGAGAAGGTATACCTTTGCCAGTTATTCTACCGACAAGCAGTAATGTGAAAACATCACTGTGTTCCGATTTGAAGGGCATTTCTTTCCAGAGAAATTACAGGGCATAGTGATAAAACATCTTATATGTGTGACGACCGCAGTGCAGTGCTAAGTAATGATTTGGCCTCTTCATATTCTAATAACTGCGTGTCACTGTGCTGTTATGAGCAGTCTTGTTGCACACCATCAGGCACAGGTCGTGCTCGTCTCGTCACTCTTTACTATAAAAAATATCTATTTCTAGAACACAGGACTTAACCACGATATGAATTATTTATTATTGAAGTGAATAAATACTTCTTCAGTATTGTTGTGATTTGAAAGTCGATGAAACGAAAGCGACAGTAAAACGAGACAGACATATACATTCATACGATTAAACATAGGAGAGAATGAAACAGGAAGCTATTTCGCTTCCAGTCGCGATGCAGTTCGCGTTTGCATTTGAAATCCACGATAATGTCCCTTGTAAACCAGATAGGATACCGCGATCCATTAGATTGTCGACACATAATTAAAAATATACATAAATGTTACGATAAAAATATTGAGCACTTAAATGAGTATCGTTGATTTTATAAAAATCGACACAGCTTATATTTTCTAATTCGATTACTAAAATTTTATGATCAATTCCAATATATTGAAAATTCCAATTTTATGAAAACTCCAGTCTTTGTCTATATCAATATTAAAAGGCTTAATAGAGTCCGTGTTGCGCCGATAAACAAACTAGACATCAATGATAAGAGGAGGATGGTGAGGATCGATTTTCACTATAATTATGCTCTGTAGCTGTCACTGTGACTTGAATATTGGAACTCTATCGCGTCAAAACGACATCCAACATCCTCCCATTAACATTCGGTACTTCTTTGTTTTCCTTTCGATCACAAAAAGTTATAAAATAATTGTTTACATTACTCGACGCCGTGTACATATTAAGATCACCGAGTACTAACACGGCCCCTTTCAAATCTAAAATCTTCTACTTTACAGACCCATTTCATATAAAACTCATCGATAGCGTTCGATTTAATGTAAACAACACATACATAGAATTTATGTCCACGCCATTCAAAACTCGCCCACAGATCCTCGCCTCTGTCGATAGATTCGAACTCAGCATGTCGACGCAGCGCTATAGGCGCGCGCGCGGCTAGCAATGAGCAAGTGGCAAGGGGTACTCCTGTCACGACGTAACACACTCCAGGTCCCACTTGCTACCTCTGAATCCAACACAGACGCATCCAAAAAAAGCCGTTATATTTCCTTTGTTGTTACGCTGCCTCCGCCGTATCGGAGGGACGTCTACGAAAGACCGCGTTGTTTGAGGTGGTGTTCGCATTTACAGTCTTCGAAGGTCTCCCGTAATTAATCCAGGCTTTAAGCCAGGCGTTAATGGGAGAGACGTCAATTGAGTAACACATATCGTAGGACGCTAACAGTACTCCAATTTTATACGATTTGTGATCTCCCTTTGCGGTCAGTTCTACAACAGTGCATGTTCCATTTGGGCACATTTGGTTTAGGTATTGGCGCACCTCTTCAATATCCGACGCCATATTCCACAAATCGATGTATCGCTTGGTTTCCGCGGCTTTCAAGGATGTAACTGACGGCCCAGCCGCACCACACATTGAAGTAAGATGCCGAGTTTTTGTTTCTTCGCTTCAAACCACTGTTGAGCAACATCCCCGTCAGATATCAGCGAAATTGAGCTCATCTTTGCCAGGGCGATTTATTTCAATAGGTACAGGCAAGCGGTATTTCAAACTTTTTATGTGAAGATGTAGCAGACGATGGAACTGGGACCTGACGCCGCGGCCGGAGCGCCAGTGATGACGTACCATCCGTCGCACCAGCTGCCAGCACAGGCTGGATCAGTGTCTCCGCAGCGGATGCTTGAGACGGTGTCGTCTGGGCCGTCGCTGTATCTGTCATTTTGGAACAGCTGCCATGCGAAGCTTCCATTATTTGATTTAATAATCTATCCATTTGGCATGCGTATGTCTGTATTCGTGCCTCATATGATGCTATGATAGATACTGACTGAGAAAGCTTGTTGTTATAGTCAGCGATAGTGGACATTGACTCGCGGAGCTTCGTCACGTAATCTGCAATTAGCTCATTTGATTTAGCAAGCTTTTCTCTCATCAGCGCTGTTTCATCACGTAATTTGCGAATAATTCCAGCAAGGTCTTGGCTTTCTCCAACAACGCTACTTATCTCGCCAGACTGTCGAAAATGCACCGTCTTCTGCCGCAGGGTAACGTTCCAGTCTCGGAATCTCTTAGACGTACCAACCGGCGTTTAGTTGTTATCGCCGCCTTTCTTACCAATGCAGACACATTCGGTGCAAATAAACGTATTGGCGTTTATTTCACTAAGTTTTTTAGTTTGTTTCATTAGTGCATAAGATATGACAATACTTGCCATAACCACGCCCAGAGCAACACGAGTATTCCTCGCCATCTACAACTATTTTACCAGTTAATAGCGTCCATTGTAACAGCGTAACAGCTATCCAGATAGGCAAGAAGTTAGCGGCTCAGAATAAATAATAAGTTGTCAGCTGTTGTGAATAGATAAGCGAACAAAGCAGCAAGGTCAAAGTCAAAGGCGCAGCGCATGCGACAATGTAATGCAGCGACAAAATAGATCATTGACTTAAAACTTCGTATAGTATATTGCACATATCTTCAAAACAATTTGTCCAATATTCACAATAGTTTGGCACTGCAATCCTTCACTTGTTAACTACACTTTTTGTAACTTTCACTAATATAGCTTCACTATTTCTAACGAAATCGTTTTAAAGATTACGAACGAATCGAAAATGATGTTGACTTAACGAGCGTCGCGCGGGAAATCCTCCTTCTTAAACGAATAAACTTGGTTTTAAATTTTATGTAAAACTAGGTGGCACTGTACGCTGATAGAACTCGGTAGCGTCCGTATTGTACATTTAACACTTGTGAATCGTTCGGTGCCAGCCGCCACCGAGAATTAGTATAGTAACTCTTTCATAAAATATTTTTAAATGTTTTTTCCGGCAAATAATAGCAAGACAAACGGTTATCATATGAATAACGTGAACTCTGTAGCCGTGGTTATTTTATATGTATTTGTTTAGTTATAAATACAATTTTAAGAAACTAAAAAGTCACTGTTAAGGAAACATTTATCGTGATAAGTTTCTAAAGCAACCTTCCTAATTGCGCGCGTTCACTATCCTACTAATATTATGAATGTCAATGTTTGTCGCTCAATCGGGTCGCAACGTCTGAACAGATCGGTCAAGTGTCTAGACACGAAGTTTTGTGGTTTTAACTTTAATAATTACGAACTTTCATATAAACTTTCATTCCCCATTTCTTTTTAACCCCCGACCAAAAGAAAGGTTGTTATAAGTTTGACGTCGATGTATGTCTGTCTGACTCTCTCTCTGTGTGTGTGTGTGTTTGTGTGTGTGTGTGTTGGTGTGTCTGTGGCACCGTAGAGCTCAAAAGGATGGGCCGATTCCAATGCGTTTTTCTTATTTGAAGGTTTAATCCGTGCGGATGTTCTTAGCTATTTTTGGTCAATATCGATTTAAAATGGCCGCCTCCACAAAATGGCGGACAAAATATTTTTTCACAACCTACCTCAATATGGGTATCAAATGAAAGGGCTTGACTAGCAGAAATAATACTATACACTATAACAATTTTCAAATCCAAGATGGCCGCCACCTCAAAATGACGAATTATATTATTATTTTCATTACTACTTCAATATGAATATCAAGTGAAAGGGCTTGACTAGTAGAGTGTTGTACAGATAACAAATCCGAGGTAGTCGGAGGTTAACCAAAATTTTTAATTTTGTTCTTGTGTATGACTGTACGTAATATACGTCTATAGTCTTTTTATCATTTTTATAATAAAATTCTTCAAATATGCCGCAAACGAAAGCAAAACGTCTTTCGTCTGTCGTCTTTAGCATACGCAGTATTCCAAAGATATATTGACCATATTAAGACAGGTATATATGTATTATATATATAGGTACATTATGTGACTTGTAAATGCTTTTTACCAATAAACTATCTGTATCTGTATTTCATACTTTAGTTACCATAAGTCTCATGTATCATTTATCGAAAATGTATGCTCCGAGTCTGAACAAATTACGAAATACGAGTAAGTATATAAAAATTGATCTTCGAAATGTATGTACGCATAACTTTTGAATGCTTGGACCAAATTCGATGATTCTTTGTTTTTTGTATTCGTTGTTGTCGGGACATAGTTTGTGTAGCAGAAATTTAGGAAATGTTTACGAAAAAAAGTTTGGTCAGCTAGTATACCTACTAATAAAGTCTGTACTAATATTATAAAGCTGAAGAGTTTGTTTGTTTGAATGCGCCAATTTCGAGAACTTCTGCACCGATTTCAAAAATTCATTCACCATTGGATTCCTGATTATAGGCGTGTAGTACGTGATTCCTGAGTATTGGCTATATAGGTACCACGGTCGAAGCCGGGGCAGACCGCTAGTGCAAAATAATTATCAAACTTTGTATCACTACGATAATTACTAAAACCTACAATTATCCTCTTCCTGAAATTTTACACTCGTCTCATTAGCTTGAAGCCAAATTTTTGAAGAGCCCTCTTCTACCACGCGTTAATTGCACACATGTTTTTGGAACGAAGTTCCTTATCGCGCGTTGTGAAAGGGGGCTAGACGGAAAAAAATCTTACGAAAAGTTGTCACGACACTTTTTGCTATTGTAAGCTGTGCGGCGTCGTATGTTTCTCTATCTGTCTCTCTCTCTCTATTATAGAAAGCAAGCCAGATATTTTCATTTCTATTTCGCATTGAACAGTGTGGTGTCGCGACGATTATTTTTGTTGAGTGTATACAGGTTTTTTGTAAATAATAAAAAATAATAATTCCTTCACTAATTAATCGAAAGGAACTTCGTTTCATCCGGGTGTCCCTTGACACCTCTCAAGTTTTTTTTTATTACCTCGACGTTCCGGCACCGTTTCAACCGCCTTCGTCACGTGGTCTGTCTTCTCATGACCACGGCGGTAATACCGCTGACATAACGTCGAGGTAATGAAACAATAATATACATAGATCGTCATTAAATCCTGTTTTATGATACTTAATGTTATGAACGCGAAAGTGTGTATGTTTGTATGGATGGATGTAAGTATGTTTGTTACTCTTTGACGCAAAAACTACTGAAGGGAATGATGGATACTGATGGATGATAGGGGTTTGTAAAGAGGGCGTTAGTGTTTCCAATTTAGCGTAGTCGAGTCACAATAGAATAACTATATACATAAACTAGAAAGCCACCACAAAAAATAAACTCACCATTCTGCGATTTTCTTATGGCACCGCATGACCGAGTTCTCGATGTCGATGGGGTGGTAGCGCATGCCTCGCAGCATGATGGTCTCGTCGAGCGCGCCCACCACGAACACGGCGTCGTGCGAGTCGTGCGCGTCGGGCGCGCCGGCCGCCGGCGACTCCGAGTCCGAGTCGCGCGGCTCCTCGCCGTCCGCCTCCGTGCGCCGCAGGAAGCCCAGGTACCCCGTCCGCGCGTACACCTCCCCCGTGCTACCCGTCACCAACTGCGCGCTAAAATGATCCGCGTAATCACTCTCATCCCCGTATATCGTGAAGTAGCCGCTCGCGTTGTGAGGCGACTGCACCCATATCTCACCCAAGTGAGAATCACCGCATTGACCCTTCGTTTCAGGATTCGCGGTAATCACCTTCACGCCCGGTAGCAGTTTCCCGGACTCCATCAGGCAGAGAGAGTTGGGGGCGCCGCGCTCGACTAAAGAGACGCGGTCGTTTCGTAGCGCGCGCAAGTCCACGTACACCGTCGACGGTTCCGGGCTCGAAGCGCCTTGCAAACAGATCGCTATGTTCACACGACAGCCGAAAGATGTCGAAACGGCTCGAGGCGACAGCCCCAAAGCGGAAAACAACTTCGAAAACGAGTTCGTCAGGTTGATACGCGGTCTCTCCTCCGCGACCACGACGCATGTCCGCACACACGCCAAATTGATTCCTTTTTGCTTGAGCTGATTCACAGAACTACCCAATCCTTTAGTGCAGAGCTCCATGACTCCGTATGAACAGAACGTGTCGCGGACTTTATACTGCGAGACTGCGCTTAACCACAGCGCCGGGTTGATCTCGACTTCAGACGGTGGGATGAGGATGGAGTGATGTCCGGAGTAGATGCTGCTGAGGCACCACAGCGCGAATCCGAGTCCGCAGTAAGGGTCGAGGCAGAGCGCGATGTGCCGAGAGGGGTATAGCTCGCAGGCGATCTTCATAGCCCGGCAGAGTGACGTCACAGCCGCGTGCGACATCTTTATCCCCGCAAGCATTCCCGTCGTCGACACGCTGAAGTCCAAATACGCGAGCATCTCAGCCGTCGGCGCGCGGTACAAAATCGGCAGCTTCTTCTTCGGCATATCGTCGGTATCGAGCGTCAATGGCCAGGATTTGCTGTCGAGTACATTGCTGGCTTCCTTCGAGCGGAGGAGCTTTATGACGGACTGGTTGGAGAGCACTAGGGTAGCTTTGCTGACGTCGACGATCATGCGTACGGTGGGGAGAGTCGTGTGGAGGTTTTGTGGGTGGGGTGGTCGGATTGTGACCGGGACCGCTCCTACGTATAGACATCCATAGAACGCGCAGATGAGATCTAATCCGGGTGGGAATATTAGTGCGACATGGTCTCCCGTGTTCACTCTGCCCTTCTCCAGCAACAAGTTGCCGATCCTCTCCGCTTTCTTGTGCAACTCAGCGCAAGTGAGCGTTTTGGCGACCGCTCCCTTCGAATTGAGCAATGTGAATATAACATGGTCTGATGTACTCTGAGCGCGCCACCGCAGAATTTGCGATATGAATTGATACTGAAACAATAAAACATGTCATGAGTAAACTGGAAAAAATAAACAAAGAGAACAATATCAGAAATTTTGATTTACCCCCGACTAGCTTCGATTTGTAATTTGTACAACATTTAATAATAATCAAGCCCTTCCATTTGACACCCATATTGAGGGGAGGTTGTGTAACAATATTTTGTCCGCCATTTTGTGGAGGCGGCCATCTTGAATGGATATTAACCAAACATAGCTAAAAAAACCACCGCACAGAAACTAACCTTCATATTAAAATAACCGCATCGAAATCGCTCCATCCGTTTGAGCACTACGGTGCCACAGACAGAGACAAATAGAATCGACGACACACTTATAACAAACACCCCTTTTTAACAACCGGCAAAATAAAGGGATGTTATACGTTTGACGTCCATGTTGTCTGTCTGACTGTGTCTGTCTGTCTGTCTGTGACACCGTATGGCAATCAAATGGATGGACCGATTTCGATGCGGTATTTTTTATTTCGAGGTTAAATTCCCTGCGGTTTTCTCAACTATGTGTGGTTACTATGTCGATTCAAGGTCTCCGCCTCCACAAAATGGCGGACAAAATATTTCTTCACAAACTACCGCAATATGGGTACCAAATGAAAGGGCTTGACTAGTAGAATACTATATATACTATGACAAATTTCAAATCCAAGATGGGCACCACCACAAAATAGCGACATACATTTCTTTTTTCACACCACCCTCAATTTGGTACCAAATGAAAGGGCTTGACTAGTAAAATGTTGTACAGATTCCAAATCCGCTGTAGTGGTAGGTTTTTATTTTTTTGTTTTTGTTTTAGTCGGGGGTTAAAAAAGAATGCGCAATAAGCGTGATTTAAATTAGACAGTTCTAAATAAAAAGTTAAGTCGATCAGATCAAAGACTGTTTCAACATGAAATATTTTTTACTAAAGTAACCAATTATTGGTGTTGTGTGTGAATTATCCACCAATATATTTATTTATTTATTATTTAATTTCTAAATTTGCTTATATATACGAGAATATCTTAATCTCTCTAAAAACTTTTCTGAGTTACTGATATTTAACAAGCTTTTATTTAGTTTCACCTGCCCGATCTCTGTCTTTAATAGAATCTTACAATTTCACTTTGAACCACTTCCGCATTGCCGATTGGACTGAAATTTGATACACCTATGTAACTTGGATGCCAATGCATTAATACGGTACCATGGAGCTGGTCTGAAGATATCCATGGGAACTCAGCAATTAAACCACACAACCCCATCAAATGTGAGCCCGTAAGATTCGTCTTGACGAGTACTTTGATACTAGATGGTAACCAGGTTTAGATAATGAAACCAAAAGGTCACACAACCACATCGAGTCTGAAGTCGTTTGATCTCTCTCTTGACGAGTACTTTGGTGCTAGATGGTAATCGTGATGGATTGATGGAGCTGAAGTACAACAACTGGCACAAGAGCCAGACTCAGAAAAAAAAAACTCCATATGCATCCATAAAGAGGTTAGAGATGTCTTAAGTTTTTGCATTTAAAAACTACATAAAACCTAGACCTAGAACGCCGCCGGCAGCAGGGCGCGCCCAAACTACCGGTGGTGCCATCTCTCGAAAACTGTGTGATGTAGAAAGTGCATTTAACTTCAAGTCTGCGTCACTGTTAACTGAGAGGAGGAGGGACGGTGTTTTAGCAAGTAGTAGGCGCGGCTTGCACTTCTGATCGATTGCACTGCATCTCATAAATCTTGAAGATTTCTTTAAACTTATTAGCTCCTGGTAAATCGAACCCCGTTCAAGGGTGAATCCTGGCTTCTTTCTTAGCAGTGTTCCCTTTTCAGTGTGGATTTTATGTGCACATCGTGTTGTACTATCCATACTGAGCATATTTAATTTCCGCATACCCTGTCGTGTTCCGGTTTGAAGGGCAATGGCTCTGGTGAAATTACTAGACTTAGAGACAAAACATCTCATATCTTTGGGGGACGAGCGCAGTGTCGAACTAAATAGCAATTTGGACTCTTCATGTTCCAATAAATGCGTGTCACTATGCTCTTATGCGCCCCGGATGTTGCTTACGTATCCTACTCGTCGCATCTGAGCACGCAAGAGCGCTTGTACCACCTCGAGCAACTAGCTGTAAGGACGTGCCGGACATCCTCACGTCTGGACACCTTCGGTCCCCCGCGACCGAAAACCTTGTGACAACACCTGTGATTTATGAATATTTGCTCTCGGACTGTTATTACCAAACTTACAGGAACACTTGCAAAGCGTTTTCATCTACTTAAAAAATTCATTCGAAGCTTATGAACTTAGTGAGAATAATGAAAAATTATCCTTTTGTGATCCACCCGATGTGACTGCATAGGGATGCGTGCATAGTGTCATCTTCGTTACCAACGACACTATAATCCCTTGAAAACTATGCGATGTGACACGTGCATTTACCGCAAGCTTACGTCACTGTTAGCTGAGAGGAGGACAGAGGATGCTTAAGTAAGCAGTAGGCGCGGCTTGCACTTCTGATCGATTGCATTGTATCTCATAAGTATCTCGAAGAATTCTTCAAACTTATTTGCTCCTGGTAACATCGGCCCCGTTCAAGGGTGAAACTTGGCCTCTTCCTTCACTTCCCTTGTCAGTGTGGATTTACGTGCACATCGTGTCGCACTATGCGTAAATTGAGCGCACTATGAGTACACTGAGCATACTTAATTTACGCATACCCTTCCGCTAAAAGGGCACAGATGGGTTATGTGTGTATGTATGTTAAGTTGCGTGTCACTGTGATGTTATGGACAGGGATGTTTCTTACCATCAGGCACGAGTCCTGCTCGTCGCACCTGAGTTCCCAAGCTCGCTGGCACCAGCTCGAGGACCCAACAGCAAGTAGGTGCCAGACACCCTCACGTCTGGACATATTTGGTCCTTCGCGACGAAAAATGTTAAAACAAAACCTGTGACTTATGAATATTTTATCTCGTACTATAATTACCAAAAATGCACGCACACTTGCAAAGCGCTTTAATGTTTGTTTCGAAGCTTTTGAACCTAGTAAGAGTAATGCAACGTTTTCCTATTGTGATGCACCCTATGTGACTGAATAGGGATGCGTGCATAGTGAGTGTCATCTTCGTTACCAACGATACTATAATCCCTTGAAAATTATGCGATGTAACACGTGCATTTACCGCAAACTTACGTCACTGTTAGCTGAGAGGAGGACAGAGGATGCTTAAGTAAGCAGTAGGCGCGGCTTGCACTTCTGATCATTTGCATTGTATCTCATAAGTATCTTGAAGATTTCTTCAAACTTATTTGCTCCTGGTAACATCGGCCCCGTTCAAGGGTGAAACCTGGCCTCTTCCTTCACGGGGTTCCCTTTCCAGTGTGGAATTATGAGCACGTCGTGTTGTACTATCCATACTGAGTATATGTAATTTCCGCATACACTGTCGTGTTCCGGTTCGAAGGGCAATGGCTCCGGTGAAATTACTAAACTTAGAGACAAAACATCTCATATCTTCGGGTGACGAGCGCAGTGTAGGACTAGATAGCAATTTATACTCTTCATGTTCCAATAAATTAGTGACACCATGCTCTTATGAGCCCCGAATGTAGCTTACGTATCCTACTCGTCGCATCTGAGCACGCAAGACCGCTTGTACCAAATCGGGCATGAAGCAGTACGAACGTGCTAGACATCCTCACGTCTGGACACCTTTGGTCGCCCGCGACGGAAACCCTTGTGACAACACCTGTGATTTATAAATATTTGCTCTCGGACTGTTATTATCAAACATGCAGGCACACTTGCAAAGCGTTTTCATATATTTAAAAATGTAATACGAAGTTTATGAACTTAGTAAGAATAATGAAACATTATCCTACTGTGTGCGTCCCATCCGATATCCGATGTGACTGCATAGGGATGCGTGCATAGTGTCATCTCTGTTACGGAGGGAGGGTGCTTAAGTAAGCAGTAGGCGCGGCTTGCACTTCTGATCGATTGCATTGTATCTCATCAGTATCTTGAAGATTTCTTCAAACTTATTTGCTCCTGGTAACATCGGCCCCGTTCATGGGTGAAACTCGGCTTCTTCCTTAACAGGGGTCCATTGTCAGTGTGGATTTACGTGCACATCGTGTCGTCACACTGAGAATACTTAATTTGCGCATACCCTTCCGCTAAAAGGGGACGGATGGGTTGTGTGTATGTATGTTAAGTTGCGTGTCACTGTGCTGTTATGGGCAGGGATGTTTCTTACCATCAGGCATGAGTCTTCCTCGTGGCAGCTGAGTTCCCAAGCTCGCTGGACCAGCTCGAGGATCAGTAAGTGCCCGACACCCTCACGTCTGGACACATTTGCTCCCTCGCGACGGACGTTTTGTAACAAAACCTGTGACTTATGAATATTTTATCTCGTACCATAATTACCAAAAATGGACGCACACTCGCAAAGCGCTTTAATGTTTGTTTCGAAGCTCATGAAACCAGTAAGAGTAATGCAACGATTTCATATTGTGATGCGCCCGATGTGACTGAATATGGATGGTATGGTGTCATCTTCGTTACCGACGATACTATAATTCATAACACCTTGAAAACTATGCGATGTGACACGTGCATTTACCGCAAGCTTACGTCACTGTTAGCTGAGAGGAGGACAGAGGATGCTTAAGTAAGCAGTAGGCGCGGCTTGCACTTCTGATCGATTGCATTGTATCTCATAAGTATCTTGAAGATTTCTTCAAACTTATTTGCTCCTGGTAATATCGGCCCCATTCAAGGGTGAAACCTGGCCTCTTCCTTCACGGTGTTCCCTTTCCAGTGTGGAATTATGTGAATATCGTGTTGTACTATCCACACTGAACATACTTAATTTCCGCATACCCTTCTGGTGAAACGGGACGGAGGGGTTATGTCAAACTAACCCCTACGTACTAAAACCTCCACGCTTTCTGCAGAGTTCGCCTGGGGATCACCACATCTTTGTCAGTTATTCAACCGCGAAGCAGTAATGTGAAAACATCACTGTGCTCCGGTTCGAAGGGCAATGTTTCCAATGGGCTTAGAGGTATAACATCTTATATATCTTTGGGTAACGAGCGCAGTGTAGAGCTAGATAGTAATTTGGACTCCTCATGTTCCAATAGTTGCGTGTCACTGTGCTGGTATGGGCAGGGATGTTTCTTACCACCAGGCACGTGTCCTGCTCGTGGCACTTGATCTCCCAAGCTCGCTGCCACCAGCTCGAGGACCAGTAAGTAGGTGCCCAACACCCTCACGTCTGGACACATTTGGTCTCTCGCGACGGAAAATCTTACAACAAAACCTGTGATTTGTGAACGTGATGTAACACGTGCATTTAACTCCAAGCTTACGTCACTGTTAGCTGGTTGGAGGAGGGAGAATGTTTAAGTAAGTAGTAGGCGCGGTTTGCACTTCTGATCGATTGCGTTGCATCTCATAAGTATCTTGAAGATTTCTTCAAACTTATTTGCTCCTGGTAGTATCGGCCCCGTTCAAGGGTGCTGGCCTCTTTATACGCAGTGTTCGTTTTTACAAGTTTGTATTTAGTTTCACCTGGCCAATCCGTAATAGAATCTTACAAGTTAAATTTTATCCACTTCCCAGTTACTGATTGAGCTGAAATTTGGTACACCGATGAAATTTTGATTATCATCATCATCATCACCCTATGTTCGTCCACTGCTCGCCTCTCCAATAAAACGCCACTCAGACTGATCCTGACAGTCACATAATGGTACCATGGAGCTAGAAGATGGCCATGGGAAGTATTAATAAACAACACAAACCCACCGAGTACAATACAACGAGTATTTTAGTGGTAGATGGTAACCAGGATTTGATGGTGGAGCTGGAAGATGGTCTTTAGAACTCGGTAATTGTATGACATAGCCCCTCGAGTTTGGACTCGTATGACCGTCTTGACGAGTACTTGGGTGCTAGATGATCACGAGTGTCAAATAGTAGTGCTGGATGATGGTCATTAATTCCTAACTAAATCTTTTTAGTTTCATTTTTTTTTATCAATTAGTAATAAAAGCTTGTTTGTAAAAAGTGTTTTTTTTCATTAAGCTTGTTTATACTTCTTGTCGACTGGCTAGCAAGTTTAGTTATTTTTAAACGGTTTCCAATTTTTAAAAATCATCCTGACAACCGATTGATCTGAAATTTGGTATCGGTCTTTGGTTCTGATGACAATACAATCATGTATACTAAAATTTATTGTGAATTCAAGATGGCTGCCGCTACAAAATGGCGGATAGCCAATTTTTTTTTCAATCCCTTCAATATGGGTATTAAATGAAAGGGCATGACATAAGAAACCTTGCAATAATTAGGCACTAAATGAATGAAATAGATGAGAACTAAAAAAAAAAACATTTTTATATGCAAAATTACCATTAATGTCTATAATAAAACCGTTTAACTGAAAACATTTTTTTTACTCTCTTTATTTCTATTTTTGAATGTTAATTCATTTATTTTTCCTATCAATTGAGTAGTCTTTGTTATATCGTATGATATGATTTTGAATACTTAAAGAATCGATCTCATACTGTTGTAGGGGGAGCATTTCAAGACTTTCAATATTTCGTGATACGTAATCGATTTGGGAAATATGATGAATAAAATCAACGGGCTTGGATGACGTAGACACGGACCCATGCGTCACGCAACCTTTCAGCGTACTTGTCGCTACATGCTTCATTCTTCCTACCCCCGCGCATATCACGACTTACAAAGAGACATCAATCCGCGGCTCCAATGAGAACGGTTGGAGTTGTGTTTTCGTACGTCAGCAAATCAAAGCTATTCTCACTAAGTACAGACAGACAGACAAAGAGATATACTTTATTATGGACACCAGTAAAGTTAAAATTGTACAGAACAAAAATAACTAACTAGTGTCATAAATGGCAATAAGTAGAGGTAGCGGATATTTTTGTTTCTTATAATAGATTTTGAATACCTATATTAATTATTATAGGTAAATTGAAAATGATATTACATGACAATACTGAAACACGACAAGGGAAGGGAGCGTACCTTTCTCGCGGCGTCAGAGTCGTCGGTGTACCCCATGTCGCGGCCCTGGGCCGAAGCCAAGCGGTTGCCTTGCACCAAGTTACCCACGATCACGGAGGCCGGTCCAACATCTGTAAATAAATAAATATTGGTGGACATGAATGGAGAATGTTAATAGGTATGTAAAATCGCTTGAAACTTTGTTGGAGTAACGCTTATCTATAATACAGATACACTAGTTTATAATGTATCTACAGGACTTAATCACGATTTAATTCATTGTTTACTTTATAAACATAATGTGTTCAAATCGCGAAAGTTTAAAAACAATAAACACTAGTTTTTGTTTAATTTAAAAAATACCAAGTTACCAAGTACATGTATCTTGATCATTTCGAGGCCGTGTGTCATCCAACAACCCGCACTTGGTCAGGGTAGCGGGTTATGGCCTTGAATCTCTCCTTGCAAGAGAAGGCCCCAGCAATAGGAATATTTTGTAGGTTTATGGACAGATCTTTTACCTGAATGTATTTCCCTGGGCTTAGGCAGGTTGGTGACGCAGGTATGTGGGCACATGAGGACGTTGGCCGGATGTAGCGTGCCCTCTAAGAAGCGTCGCTTGCACTCGCTGAGGTGGATCCCTCCGAGAGGAGTCTTCGGGAGGAAGTTCGGCTGGACCAGCGCCAGGCAGTATATGCCCACCTGGTGGATCGAGTCCACCGCTTGTAGTACGCGGGACATCCATTGGAATGACTGGAAATTGATTATATTACCATTTAAATTATATTTACAACGTCACATACTACTACACTACTAATCACAATGCAATAGAGATGTTAACAATTTTTCGGAAATGCTCTTATTTTGAAGATTGGCGCATGTTTACCGTAATAAATATACTTTATTTCAAAATATTAGTATTTTCGATGAGTAAATATACAAAATTAGACTAATTTTGAATTTTTCCGCTAAAACACTAACGTCTGACATGACGTCACTAGTCGCATAACATGGGTCACGATTCATGACTGTATGTTCAGTTTATGTGTTTTCTTATCATTACTTGAATACAAACAATCAATATCGTCGTCGCTAAGATCGCAAACTATAATAAAAATGCAGAAAAGTAAACAGTTTAGATAGATAACTCTTTATTGTGACACAAAACAGGAAAAAAAATACAGTAACACACAATTATGAACTAGCGCCACAAATGGCGGCCTTATTGCTGAGAGCAATCTCTTCCAGGCAACCAACTTAAAGGAAAATCGCCTAGAACAAGGTAAGGCGAAGCGACGTGACATTTTCCTTAATACTATTACTAATATTTAATTATACTATTAATATACTATTATACAAAACAAATTAATATTTATATATATTTACTACAAAAGTGAGTTTAATACAAACAAAATGCTGGAAATTATAAACCTACTAATCAATATAAATTTTTGAACAATTTTTACATGATGAATGCAACATCCAAGATAATGTAATACAGCCGTACAAATAGCAGTGGACAGCTATACAACCACTTACGATTTACTGGTGACGACAGCCATGCACTGTGCCAAATAAAATTCTTTTACATTGCTTTTAAAGATGTTTAGAGACTGCGAGTTTCTAATAGAGGCCGGTAGAGCATTCCACAAACGGACAGCCTTAATAGAGAAAGAATTTTCATAGAAAGATGTTTTATGTGATGGAGTGACAAGGTTGAGCGCTACTGCCACTCTCAAGGGACGGGGCCGAGAAATTTCATGATAAAAAGTGAAGCGCTCCTTCAGGTAAGATGGGGAGGTGGGATTAAATAGAATGCTATAGAGCAAAGATAAAATGTGTGCATTTCTGCGAAGGCGGATAGGAAGCCACTTGAGCTTAGTGCGAAATTGAGATATATGGTCATATTTGCGCAGGCCAAATGAACCTTATGCAGAAATTTTGAAGGCGCTCAAGCTTGTTTAACTGTTCTTCTGTGAGATCCAGGTAACAAACGTCGGCATAGTCAAGGATGAGAAGCAGAAGGGATTGAACAAGCGCAATTTTGGTGGAAGTTGGGAGAAAGTTACGTAATTTCATTAGTCCCCCTGCTGAAGCATACAACTTCCTACTAGTAACTTGAATCTGCGGACTCCAGCTCAAACAACGATCCATAGTTATGCCCAGGTTCCTAACAGTGCTGCTGTAGGGTATTACTATTCCATCAAACTCAATTTTTGGAAGCGTTGGCCAGTCAATACTAGATATCTGCCTAGAACTACCCAAGATGATAGCCAGGGATTTGCTTGGGTTAACATGCTGACCATGTTTATGAGTATGAGTTTAGTCCGTTTTCGACAGCTTGTTTCGCGACTAGTGACGTAATATGTCATATTGGTGTTTCCAGTCACGTGACAACAGATATATAGCATTTACAAGAACAAAATTAAAAATTTTGACTAACCCCCGACTACCTCAGATTTGTTATCTTTACAACATTCTACTAGTCAAGCCCTTTCATTTGATAACCATATCGAGGTAGTTGTGAAAAAAAAATGTATTTCGCCATTTTGTGGTGGCGGCCATCTTGGATTTGTATTTTGTTATAGTGTATAGTATTCTACTAGTCAAGCCCTTTCATTTGATACCCATATTGAGGTAGGTTGTGAAGAAATATTTTGTCCGCCATTTTGTGGAGGCGGCCATCTTGAATCGATATTCACCAAACATAGCTAAGAACATCCGCACGGATATTAACCTTCAAATAAAAAAAAACCGCATCGAAATCGGCTCATCCGTTGGAGCTCTACGGTGCCACAGACAGACAGACAGACATCGACGTCAAACTTATAACACCCCTTTTTTTGGTCGGGGGTTAAAAAATCGTTTATAATAAATTTACTGCGTAACATTTAATTTTAATAATGTGATTTTCGATATTCTACTAATACAAACTATCATAAAATTAACATTAAACATTAATTTGTGATTAGTATTAACATCCCTATTCAATTTAGGCGGATGGTATTTACTGATATTCTCTATTTATTTGGCTCCTATGTTATAATCTGACGCTGCAGTATCTATTAGGTACGTTTCATTTGCAATTCCTTGAATACCGACCTCTTCTTCGCCACAGTCGGGCCGCTGTTCCGCCACTATGCATATCCTCTCGTCTCTCAACACCCTCACGGAGAAGACGGCGATGCGTCCTCTATAGATGAACTTCATTGGCTCGACGGCAAGCACCGTCGCGATGATGTCGTCCATGTTGTGCTTCCGACCGGTCACCGTCATGAGGCCGTCGCGCGAACCGCACACAAACACCAGACCTGAGAACAAACGGAGAAACCTTGACGCGGGGACAGCGCTTGCAAACAAATCACCGACGATTTGGAGAAACGTCATCTTCCCGAAAAGGATATCGTTAACTTTACTCTATATAAAAAATATCCTTTGTAGCCACACAAAGTAAACATTATATTAAGCACAAACAAAGAGATAAAAACAAATAAAAAATACCAGCAATAGTACAGTGGTAAGATTCTTTGCAAAGCCGTAATCGTCGTCAAAGTACCTTTGCCACCGCCAAGCAGTAATGTGAAAACATCACTGTGTTCCGGTTTGAAGGGCAATGTTTCTAGTAAAGTAGTTACAGGGCATTCACATAAACATCTTTTATCTCTGGGTGAGGAGCGCAGTACAGTGCGAGGCTATGATTTGGATTCTTCGCGTTGCAGCTCCCTCCTGGCCGAAGCCGGGCCGAAAGCCATGACTAGCGCCCCTTCCTGCCTCGCCATTTGGCAGGCAAATGTATCTCGTAGAGGGGGTGAAATAGGGAATGAAAATTTGTTTGGAACTTTTTATTTCTTAGACATATTTGCATAGAATTTTGTAGGAATTGAGTACGGTCAATATAATAAGTTATACAATACAGTGTTTTCCAAAATGCAATTCCTAATGGGGAAAAATAGAGGATGAAAGTTTAACAAAAACGCACAGGCCACGCCCTTAAACCATACTTAAATTAATGCACAAATATTTATTTCATTACGTAGGCGGAACTAAGGAAAGATTTTTCCAAATTCAACCCGCCAAGGGGTGAAATAGGGCATGAAAGTTTGTAGGAAACTTTCTAATCCTTCAACATCTTTACATGAAATCTCGTATGAATTAAGTACAGCTAAAATAATAAGTTACGTATTATAGCGTTTTAAAAATTGAACACCTGAAGGGATGAAAGTTTATATGAAAGATTTTAAACTTTGATTTATTATTTGGTTAAAATATTATTATATTTGGATAAAATAACGCAACTTGTATTGAAGCGTTTTCCAAAATTCCACCCCTAAGAGAGTAAAATAGGGGATGAAAGTTTTATATAAACTCACGCGGGGGGACACGCCGCGGTACACGCAGGGGAACACGACGGGGGTTAAGTCGAGGGGTCAAGCTGGTGTCACACCGGGGGTCACGTCGAGGGTTACGCCGGAGGTCAAGATCAAGAGTCACGGACAAGTCGTGGACAACTTAAGGTCAAGTCGGAGTCACCTCAAGGTCAAGTCGGGGTCACCTGAAGGTCAAGTCGGGGTCACGTCACAGGTCAAGATTGAAGATTGTAGCACAGCGGTCGCAAAGTGAACCCAGGAACGAGACTACCAGCGCGTGTCGGACCGAGAGGGCACGAACTCAAGAGACCTACTTACAACAGATCTCTCCCTCTCGCAGCCTAGGCTCCGCCAACGTCAAGTTCCGGGGCCCTAGGGGGAAAATGATTACTGAACTACCCAATCTAGAGGCTGAGTCCGTGACCGATCCCGGGGGGCCGGGGGCAAGGGGAGACTGGAGAGGACATGGACACTACTACTCCACCACCAGCCTCCTCTGATATCGCTGGTGAGGTGATACCGGTGAGGCGGTGGCTGGTGCCACCAGTGAGGACCAGGACTGGGACAACTATAAAGAGGCCAAAGCACATTACAAAAAACTACTACGCTATAGAAGTTCGTCATCCTGACGCGGATTTTGTAGCAACATCAAATCCTGCAATGAGGCAGCACGGGTAACAAGGATCCTATCCGCAGGGTCACAACAAAACATTGGGTCCCTATGCAGGAATGACGGCAAATATACTGTCTCCCTAGAAGAGACGTATGAGGTACTATTTCAAACACACTTCCAAGGCTGTCAGCTCACCCAGAGCATAGACTGGGAGGCGGACAGCTATTCGCCCTCAGAAAATGACTGGCAGATCGCCCAGAAAGAAGTAACATATGAAAAAACTCTCTGGGCCATCAACAGCTTCCAACCATTTAAGGCGGTCAGACCGGCCGGCATTTTCCCCGCTATGCAGCAGTGGGTGCTGAGCTCGCGGAACTGATAACTACAATTCTACGAGCGTGTCTGGCCTTTCAATACATCCCTCTTAAGTGGCGAGAAGCTAATGTCATCTTCATTCCCAAACCAGGTAAGAGTGACTACACCAATGCTAAGTCCTATAGGCCTATCAGCCTCACCTGCATGCTGAAGGCGCTGGAAAGGCTATGCGATAGGTATATTAGAGACACAACGCTTTTATCAACTCCACTGCATAGGAATCAACATGCCTACAGTGCGGGTAAATCAACCGAATTGTGAAATCGAGGCAGCTATCCAATCCAAATCTGTCTGTCTAGGCACCTTCATAGACATTGAGGGAGCCTTCGACAAGACAAAGTTCTCTAGCATCAAATCAGCTCTGAACAAACATGGAGTGGACGCCATACTACGAGGGTCAAACTGAAAGTTCTTAGAACTGGCCACTTATAAACAATATAATAAAAAAATAATTCTATTAATTTGAAAATAGAACTCTTTGCCAATATTACTGAGTATATACTTCATTCATTTGTCATTTGTTTTACGATTTGGCGGCAAATTGAAAATTGTCTGTGTCACGTCAACACGAATTTAACACGAGAAAATTTTCGTGCAATGATTTTTTATGACTTTCGATGTCATTTAAGTCAACAAGAAAGTTATGATAGACTACGATTGGCCTTTCACGATGAAGCCCCATCTCGTGCGACTGTTTACAACTGGTTTAATGAGTTTAAACGTGGTCGCACTAATCTCACTGATGATTTCAATTCAATTCAATTCAATTCATTTATTCATACCATAAATTCATAAGAACACTTGGTAACGTCATTTACAAAAAGGCAAAGAATCTGTGAAAAAATTTACGTGAGGGACGGCCTTTTACGGCGACGACTGAAGATAACATCTGTGTTGTGCGGCGTATGATAGAGACTGACAAAAGAGTGACCTATCAGCGGATTCGGACAAGCTTGAGCTATGAGTCAAGTGCACAAAATCCTACACGAACATTTAGCGGTCAGGAAGCTTTGCGCCCGGTGGATACCTCATAATTTGACTGAGGCTCAAAAACTCCATCGTGTGGATTGGTGCCGTAAAATGATTGAAAGATTTAACGGAGGTGACTCAAATGCTGTGTTCGACATACTAACAGGTGACGAAAGCTGGAGTTACTGTTATGATCCTGAAACCAAAAGACAATCTGCTCAGTGGGTGTTTCCTTTCGAGGAGTTGCCAACTAAAGTGAAGAGAGATCGAAGTGCGGGGAAAAAAATGGTGGCCTCGTTCTTTGGAAGGATAGGTCATTTCGCAACAATTGTGTTAGAGGATCAAAAAACAGTTTCTGCAGAATGGTACACTACCAATTGTTTGCTACTTGTCTTGGAAAAAGTTCGAGAGAAACGACCTCGCAGTAGGATCCTCCTTCACCACGACAACGCCTCATCGCACACCGCCAAGCGAACGATCGACTATTTGGCGACATCAAACGTTGAATTACTGGGTCACCCGCCGTATAGCCCCGACCTCGCGCCTTGTGATTTTTATTTATTTTCAAAAATTAAAGATAAACTTAAAGGAAAGCGGTTTATGAATGCTGAAGAAGCGGTGGCTGCGTATCGCGATGCCATTGAAGAGACCCCTAAGGACGAGTGGGCAAAGTGCTTTTCCCAGTGGTTCCATCGCATGCAGCGGTGTATTGACGTGAATGGACAATATTTTGAAAAGATATAATAAAACTAGTAACTGGCTAATGTAATCAGTTTTTGATTTTCTAAGAACTTTCAGTTTGACCCTCGTATCAGGTTGTATAGTAAAAATGTTGAGACATCGCATCGCACGACCACCAGGTAACGCAACCAAAATAGCACTAGTTGCGAGAGGCTGCCCCCAAGGGGAAGTCCTCTCACCCTTGCTATGGAATCTAGTGGTAAACGGTTTAATCAAGGCATTGAATGTGCAGCGTTTCTACACGATAGGCTATGCCGACGACATAGCAATACTGATAACTAGTATCCACGCCAGCACCGCTTGTGACCTGAAGCACGCAGCTCTAAGACTAGTAGAGAGATGGTGCACGGAGTGCGATTTAACAGTGAACCCGTCAAAGACGGAACTGGTCATGTTCACACTTAAACGCTCTCTGAGCTTGTACAGACTACCAGGTCTACATGGCATAACGCTACAGCTGTCTGATGAGGTGAAGTATCTAGGGATGATCCTCGACAGCAAACTGAACTGGAGCAAGCACCTAGAGAATAAGATCAACAAGGCCGGTATCACCTTCTATCAACGTCGCTGAATGATAGGTAAGACATGGGGACATGGACACTTAACCCAAAAGTCACCCTATGGCTTTATACCACAGTGATCAGGCCAATAATCACCTACGGGGCTCTGGTCTGGTGGACCAGGACGACACTGGCCACAACCATCGCAGAGCGACAACAATTCCAGAGGTTGGCATGTGTGGCAACTATCAGCGGTATGTGCACGACACCAACGGCAGCCCTGGAGAGAATGCTGGATCTGCCTCCTCTCCATTCACACGTGCAGCAGGAAGCGGTGATGTCTGCAATAAGACTACGGACTCTTGGTCTCTGGCATGATACAGGCATTCCTCACACGCTAGTTCTTCAAAATAGTCTAAAGCATCAACCCATGATGCTGTAGATCAGTGACAGAATACCCAAACAGTTTGTATTTGACAAGAAATACAAAATTCAACTCGAGGAGTCTTTCTCAGGTGATCATAGCTCTACCGAGTTGATGGTCTTTACCGATGGTTCGAGAACCAACGAGGGCGTTGGATCCGGCACCTTGTAGGAAGACTTGAATATCAGGTATCACACATCTCTCGGGGCCCACAACTCCGTCTTTCAGGCAGAATGCGTGGGCATCACGAAGGCTGCTACCATAATCGCCGACAAGAGGGTCCGAGTTATAACGTCCGCATGCTCTCTGACAGCGCGGCGATACTACATGCCCTAAAGAGCAACACCGTCACTTCGGGGCTAGTACTTGAATGCTATAAATCTCTGATGGAGGTTTGTGAACATAGCCAAATAGTTCTCCAATGGACCAAAGGCCATAGCAGATCGAGAGGTAACGATGCAGCGGACGAACTGACGAGGAGAGCAACAGCGGAACAGGTACAAGGCCCTGAACCGATTGTTCCACTCCCACTGTCGCAGGTTCGGAAATAGCTGCGTGAGAAATCACTGAAAGGACATAACGACAACTAGACCAAGAGGCCAGACTGTAGTCAGTCCAGAGTGGCACTGGAAGGCCGTATACACGGAGTTGAGGAAAACAGCCCGCCCACGAAAGCTTGAGCGGAGCGCTACGAATACGAATACTGCCCCTCTCGCTGCCAGCAGATCAGCCTCGACATCGTATAGTGGTCGGTCATACGCCAGTTGCAACACTATAGAACTCAACAGTGGGATAACGAATAGTACACATGATACTGACAACGAATGCCCAGAACTGGGAGCAGAATATCTTGGTTCAGTGATTGGCTAACACACGCTCCAATTCCAGATACAAAAGAGTAACACCGTAGTTTTAGTGAATAGATTGTTTTGTTTTGAAGTTTTTGGCGCCTCACATAGTTGAAGTCCCACATAAGGGTAGTGAATGTGCGGTTTACTCCACGTATTGAGTATCCTATGTAAGCTCTCCAGAAAAGTCTTTGGTGCGCCAACGAAAAGTCAACGCAGATGAATATTAACACATTGTTTTCAACATAATGACAAAAAGAGGTGCATCGTACATTGTCCATAACACTTCTTAAGTTTTCACTGTATCGCAGTTTGAGTGTCCATGTAAAAGAGTGGTACCTTCTGGTAAATATGACCAAATACGACACGTCTAAAGACGAAAGAGTGCATAAGATCGTAACCAGCGCACAAATGTGTACACCGCTCAGACCATCAGTTCTTAACAGACAGTGCAGCCACTATGTACGCTTTATGAAAACTCACAACCAGGTCTAGAGTGGTCGCAGAGTGCCACTCTACCCTACAGCGTCTAGCACACAATCATAATGTCACAGTTCAGTGGACAAGCCATGGCATAATATGCCGTTATGTTAAGGAGATAAAAAGCCAAAGCAGGTGCAAAGAAAAACATCAGAGCAGAGTTGTGTAAGCCAGCGGCTTCAGAAACTTTGGGATAAATCCATAAAGTGCAAACACACAAGAGTTATTGAGTTCCCATTGATAAAAAGAAAAGTAATTAATAAACTCTTACATTCACCAAAATCAAAAATGAAACTACCCAAAACAGGATCACACAGTGAAATAAGCTCGGAAATTTTGCTAATATTAAACAGAAATATTTTAGTATGTTTGATGTTTAGTCACGTCGACACGGCTAAACGGACCGGTATGAAATTTAGGTATCACATAGGCAATATTTACCGCGATAAAATGACGGGAGCAGGAATCACGCGAGAAGCAACCGCGAGATACTACTAGTTACTCAATAAAAACAAACAAAGTCTCAAAATGATCACATTTACTGTTATGCATGTTTTAGCCGGCTCCTTTATTATATAGCCGGTATTACTCAATACTCAAATCTTTATTGCGTCATATGTAGGTACAGTACAATCATGTGTTGTGATTATAGTTATTGTATTCAACACACATATGGCCCTATAAGGGCATGGCAAAAGTGGCATCGGAACGTCTCATTTCTACGAGTAGGTCATCAAAATTGTCTTGAAAAAAGTCTTGTAGTTTGTAATAGCATTTATTCTCTAATATATTCTTTAGACATTCAATAAAATGGATATTTTTTTTTCCAAGTATTTTATGTCATTTGGTAGCTTATTGTATATTTTTGCAGCCATTGAGTGTGGGCCAGCGCTATGCATTTCTAACCGGGATTTAGGTTCAACAAGTTTGTGCCTATATTGAGATCTAATGTTTCGTGCAGTCTTCCGAGGTTGGTCCGCAAATTTATCGAAGAATTCATTATATTTTCTAACAAATTTACAACATTCTAAAATATATAATGAAGTAAGAGAGAGTATTTTAAAATTTATAAAATATGGTTTGTGAAAGTTATCTATGTCTGTGTCAGGAGTTTTTATATTAGCCAGGATACGGATACATTTTTTTGGGCGACAAAGAGGCTGTCTGCATCCACACTATTTCCCCAAAGAGTAATACCGTATCTGAGCCACGACGAAGCAAACGCATTGTAAGCCGTTATTGCTGTATTTAGGTCAGACGCCCGCCTTAGTTCTTTTAATGCATATGAAAAGCTACACAATTTTGATTTTATTTTGCTTATGTGTTTTTCCAATTCAAATGCGTATCAAGCTCTAAACCTAGTAGTGTAGCCGTATTTACACATTCTAATCTATTATTATTGTAGCAAAAGTTAATGTCAAGGGGTGATTTTTATGGGGGTCTAAATTGTATAATTTTTGTTTTTGTAAAATGTAAGTCAAGACAGTGGTCAGTCATATAATTATTTATACCATTAAATATGTCAGTTAATATTTTATTAAGATTTAAATTATTTTTACAAAATGTCAATATCGAAATGTCATCGGCAAAAAGAACGCTAAATTCAGTCAAAATTTTGGGTAGTGTGTTAATGTAAAATAAAAATAGGATACATCCAATCACGCTACCTTGAGGAATGGAGTTGTTAATCTCAATAGGAGCAGATCTTATACACATGACTTCAAAAAGACAGTGCTGCGAGTCAGATTCGATCCCGGGATTCTGGATCAGCCGTCATCGTTCTCCCGACTAGACCAGCCGAAACTAACATACAAGGTATGATTTAAACACCAACCGCATTTTGCGACACATCCCGACCCGCCTGTTTTCTTCGGTACAGAGTATGGGATGACCAATCCTTCTAGTTAATTCTGACGTAAGCAGAACCACAACGGAGCTAATTTTATCGCATGTTCTAAGAAACGAATTGCAAAAACTTGTGAGTCACGCGACGTTATCGAATTGTTTAGGTTACGCTCATCCCTACGGACAACTTTTGCTACAGTGCTAACATTTATTACCAATATTTTCTTTCGACAGCTTCTTAAAATGCACCAAAGGTAACTTTTCTGTCCATTAGTTCTTTCGACATGATTATAGGAGGGAAAAGTTCAGGCTTGTTCCTTTCTAGGATGACAGGTTAGTGTTGCATGTAACATTTGGTAACTTTTATGTTGCGGGAAATCATAATTAACCCAAAAAATTTGAAGAGCAAACTTTTTGCGTTTTATTTTAAAAAATCCAAACATTTTGTCGAGATCAAATCGTATTTTTAAAAGTAAAAACCGGTGAGTTCGTTTCTATTTATTTTTTTTACAACACTAAGCTACGCAATTGTTCTACAGGCAGGCAAGCGTGGTACGAAGTGTGGGAGGTAACAGTGGACATGACAAATCGTTTTGGACCTAAAAAACTTTATAATATCTAATAGTATATATACACTACTAGCGGCCCATTCCGGCTTCGCTCGGATAATAACCTAGATACCAACTGCAGCGCCATCTGCCGGAATGATTTGTGAATTTAAACCATCCAGGGCCCTACCCAAACGTATGCAAAAAAGATCATTCAAATCGGTCGAGGCGTTTAGGAGGAGTTTACTTACAACGAAAAGTGGTATAGATTTGATATATATAGATTATATAAATATACATACACTATTTTTAACGCGGAGAAACAAGTGAAACGGCAACTACGCAGGTAAAATTTAAAATCGTGGGGCACTATCAATAAAATCTATTTTACTCGACATATGTGTCACAACTGGTGACCCAAATTTGAGGCTGCGTACTGGTGAACATCCCCAAAATTTGAAGATGGGACCACGCCTGGCTACACGTGCCGGATAACTGAAGACACATCATCATCCAAAGCCTTCCCTAGCCTTTCCACTCCTGGGTGTGAGAATGACGGTACAAACAAAACATGCCCCTGATGGTAAAAATCACTGCCTAGCACTGTAGAACGCTCGACAAATAGGGATTTAAGGGGATTTTCGACTGCTCGTATCTCGAAAAAGCGACATAGTATCATGGTTCGTTCGTTCGAAGGTATAACTCTACTTTTGCGATGAGAACGTCTAGGCTGAGTTGCCTAAGTTGGTTTTTTGGTTACAATCTTGGTTTGTTGTCATCGAATGGAATGTGAATAGTTTTTTTTTCTAGACAAACACGCTTCATATTAGATCGTATCAGCGTTTTACATCAGGCTAGGTGACGGTTAAACGTAAACCTATAATAGTTTACAAAAAATCTTCTTGTCCTGTATTTTTTTTTAAACTTTGCCCTACAAACCGGAATAATGTAATGTTTACACATTAGTTTGGCGATAGAATAACCGAAAATGAGTGGTACTTCCCCAGGCGGACTTTGCAAAGGGCCCTTACACTATAGACAAAACAAAATACATTCTTATAAGAAACGCAACTAATAGATTAAAACACTTAAGGCAAACGCTTTCAATAACATTTTCGCATTTACAGTATTAATGCGCGCGAAGCAAATCGCATAGCATAAGTAATTCGCATTTCATTATAATAACCAGCGCAAGACAAATCAATACAAATTAATTTATTTGCCAGGAGAACTTTTGAATTAGGTCAGACGAGGTGAATTAGGTAATACGCAAGTAAAATTTGTAATTATAATAACAACAAAACGATCCTTCTCTATATACAAAGGTAACAAAAAAATAAGATTTGTTTTGTATAGAAGATATACTTTGTCACAAAAGGAATTTTATTTAATACTGATTTAAGATAAAATATCTATGAATAACACAAAAAAATGTACACGTATTTCTTCCGTTTCACAAACAAAGAATGACGAAGATACAGTGCTTAGGAGTCTCGAGTGACGTCACTTCTTTATACGATTTTTATGTAGACGTGACGTCACAACACTCCCCCGCTCCGTAAGTTCGATGATATATCTTTGTCGGTTTTTAATAATTTGATAAAACAAAAAATACGTGCCCACATAAAAAATTACAGTTGATCCACAGATATTTAAGATTAAAGCAGTCTTCCAATTCCTTAGTCGTTCTTACCGCCAGGCCCCAAGAATCCGAGCAGACCGCTCCGTACGTAGTGCTCCTCTCCTATTGGCTCTCCGTCGGCGTCCAGGGGCCGCACTCTGAACACGGTGTTGGTGAGCCCCGGGAGGCCCCAGTACCCCGACCCGGTGGCCCCGGACAGCACGCAGATCTCCCCCACTTCGTCCGTCTTGCACAGAAACGAGGGGCCCTCCATTTTGACGACCACTATCACACCTGGAATCATATTTGTGAAATTTTAAACTTAGTAGCGCTGATATCATGAGTAGCCTACTAAATATTTGATTGGCTCGGGGCCCCTTTACGGTGTATTTTTTTTAAATCTTGTATTTGAAATTTGTCACTGATGTTCTCTACCAGTCGTGCTCTTTAATTTGATACGCATTTAAGAGATTTGTGGAAATATATGTAATCCGCCATTTTGTAGCAACGGTCATCTTGGACTGATTTTCATCAAACATAACCAACAGCACTCCCGACTTCTTCATCATTAAACTAAAAAATCTAAATCGGTTCATCCATTCGGGAGCCATGATACCACAGACAAACACACACAGCCACGTCAAACTTCTCACACCCCTTACACCTCTCACACCCTAAATTAGATTAGTAGGGTCTTACGCCTTCTGCGCATGCCCAAAGTTCGCCAGGCAGTAAAGGCAAAAGAAGGAAACTGTCATAGGTCACTTTACAAAAAAACACACACACAATTTCGTGTCAGGAGCAAACAAAAATAAAATGCAATAAATTGATCTACCCCCCAACGACCTTGGATTTGAAATGTGTATACTCGTAGTATTCTACTAGTCAAGCCCTGTTAATTGAAAAAATATTGTATACGTCATTTTGTGGGAGGTCATGTAGAATCAATATTAACCAAACATAGCTAAGAACTACCGAATCCGCTTTCGAATAAGTACCAACTGCATCGAAATCAGGCATCCGTTTGAGAGCTACGATGCCATACACACACACCCACACATAAAGATACAGACACGCTAGCACACTCGCACTTATGCACATACAGAGAGAAAGAGAGAGAGAGAGGAGAGGGATGGGAGAGAGGAGAAAGATGAGAGACAGGAGAGACACGAGAAAGAGAGTGAGAGGAGAGAGACGAGAGAAAGAGAGAAGAGACGGGAGAGATTGAGATGACGGGGAGAGGGGAAAGAGGAAAAGGGAGAGCGAGAGAGAGAGAGGGGGGAGAGAGAGGAGAAAGAGAGAGAGGAGAAAGAGGGGGGGGGGAGAGAGGAGAGATGCATCGACGTCAAACAACTTAAAACACCCCGTCGTTTTCAAATAAAAAAGGTGATAGTTACAGGATGGCATGACTTGTCCGCAGTCCTGCAGCGTGAGCGAGGTGAGCGAGTTCTCGGCGTCGACGCGCACGACCCCGTAGGAGAGCCCCGACATGGACAGCACGCCGCGGCCCGCCGCCGAGCCGCCGCGGCCGGCGCGCCGCACGCACACCGTCATCGACTCGCTCGAGCAGGCGCACGGGCAGATCGCGTCACCGCGGACGCCTGTAATACGATCGCGCACAAACTTTACAATCACTATTTACAAATTACAGTACACATTAAAGCACATATTAAAGCCAAAGTTAAAGTTAACACTAAAGCCATAGTTAAGGTTAAAATTAAGTTTAAATTAAGCTCAGTGACAATGAAAGCCAAAGTTAAAATTAAATTAGAATTAAAACAATAGTAAAAATTATGGTCAAAGTTAAAATAAAAGTCAAAATTAAACCCAAAGTTAAAGCGATAGCCAAAGTTAAAATTAAAACCAATGTTAAATTAAAACAAAAGATAAAATGAACGCCAGTTTTTATAGTTATAATTAACTTAAAGCCAAAGTGAACGTTATTGTCATTGTTATTGTAAGATAATGCTAAATTCGAATTTAACAGTATGAGTCATCTTAAATACAAAATTAAAACCAAAGTTGATTTCAATGTTGAATTTCATGTTAACGCTAATATCAATGTAAAATTCGAAGTGTTCCAAGTTTCAATTGAATGTATTATTTAAGACGACTCAGGACAAAGTGTCGTCGAAGTTTAAGTTAAAGTCAATAAGAAGCCAACGTTGAAAATGAAATGTATGCCAATGTTAATAAAATCAAACTAAACTTCGAAGTTGAAATTTAGGTCAAGCTTAAAGACAAGGTCAAATTCAAAATTTACATTAAAGTTAAAGTCAAATTCAACATTAAACCCAAAACGATTAGGATCAAATTCAACGTCCAAGTTTAACTTTACCCAAATATAATGTCAACATTATGGTCAAAACTTGCAGCTCAAGCTAAAGTCAACGTTAAATTGGTCAAACTTAACTAATACATGAGCACAGATAGATATACCAGTATGATAAGTCAGTATGTTGAGTCATGCATAAAGACATACAAAAAGACTACCCGCGATCGAGACAATATCATCGGTCCATCGTGTGGTCGGGCCGTCCTACACTGCTCTGCCGGTTCGTGGTCGTCGTTCAAGAGTAGATTATGATAAAGACATACCCTTGCTCTGAAATACGGAGAGAAACTGGTCGCAAGAAGACAGCGACCAAGGGTTGGCGCCGTCAGCGACCAACAGCATTCTTAGCGACGACAGCGAGATCTCTTTGTGGTCGCGCGTCGCTAGCAGGCCCCAGTGCAAATCACGCGACTTTACTATCGCCACCGACGCTCTGAAATTTACCATGACGACGATGAACCCAAGTTATAGGATAATGATGGCTGAAACTTTATGATCCATAGTTATAGAATAGAAAGCAACTCCGTAATCCCAATTTTAGTACACAAAATATGAATATGTAGGTAGGTATGTATTGTAATATTTCACAGATTTAAGAACATTACATAAGTTTAACAACAAATTTGTTGGTAACATAAAAAAATATGGCACAAACATAATAAATGAATGAAAATAATATTCGAGATTTCAAAATTACTTAAATTAAATTAAATTAAATTAAAATTAATTAATTTAAGGGAGATACTGCATCTATTTAAAATACAATATCATTTGATGTGACGTAATAAACAGGGCAATTTTAATCTCTTAATACACTCTGGCCAGGTACGGTTAGGCAGATGCCCTATAATGTGTAATAATGCCCTACAAATGTGTCTTTCTTGGCACATTTGTTTCCTTACAATATTATTCCTTCATCGTTAAATAAAGAGTCAATAGGACATAGAATACTGAAGCAGTAAAATAACACACTTCTAATAAACTTTATTTTATTTATTTATAAATTATTGGGTGGTTAGTACGTTAAGTGGGTAGCGGGTAATGATAGGGTAGTATTTAATGGGTGGTTAGTAGGTTAAGTGGGTAACGGGTAATGGTAGGGTTAGTGTATAATGGGTAGGTAGTGAGTAGAGTGGGTGGCACGTAGAGTTGTTAGTGGGTAGACTCACAGCCAACCGAGCCAAAAGGTGTGTTGGAAGGATACTGACCTGTACTTCGTGATCATGTGCATCCAGGAGGCGGGGCTGACTTTCATCAGCGCGTACGGTATGAAGATGACGTGCATGCCATTGAGCACAGTAGCCAGCACAGCGTGCCACAGCCCCGTCTCGCGTTTAAAGTCCAAAACGCAGACCATGTGCTCGCCTTCCGTATAGTTGCTGGCCACGGACAGCATGCGGCAGTGGGCCAGCATGGACGCCCTACAACAACACATCTAATTACAGTGGCTCTGATTTAAGATAATATACAACGGATCTAAATGAAACAAAAGTGAGTTCACTGTTCAGACTGCAAGGTTCGCTCCTGAACCGGGCCTGAGTTTCCGTTACCCGGATGCGCGGAACCCATATGGGTACGGGTGACGCTATGACTCATTATATGAAAAAAAAGTTTGATCTACCCTCAAAAACTTTGAGGGTAGATTTGAACAAAACAAATCAATAAGTGAACATTTTTCAAATAGAAATTTCGCGACACAAAAAAAAAATATAAGCTAGGGAACGAATAGACTCCTTCATGAATAGAATTGGTCTTAGAAAATCGTTAATCAAGAAGTTAATATATTGTAAATCTATCCAGGTATATAAGCTAGCTAACCCGGCGAACTTCGTACCACATTTATTTTACAGTTATTTAACCCGTCCGACTTAGCTTCAATTTTGGTTTCGCGGAACTCGTATTTTTATTTTTTTTATTAAAGTACCCTAACGTACTCCTTAGAACATACGCTATCGGACATTGATAGTCCCGTTACGTCCCGTCAGGTCCAGCTGTTTCAGACATCAGTCGGAACAAACAGATAAATAGTTGTTGTGTGTACAAAACTTGTTTTTTTTTTCTGAGTGTATACTTTTGTATGAATTTGGTGAAACGCTGTAAATTTGGCATCACAAACAGACACTTCAATTGTATCTATTTGTATAGAATCCTATTAACCCCTGGAGCGCATTAGTATAACTATCTACTATATAGTATATTAGTATTATAACTGTCAATATTTGGATATTTCTATGTTTGTTGCTCAATCACGTCGTAACGTATGACCGGATCGGGCTGAAATTTGGAACACAGTTAGATTACAGTTGAGAAGAACACATAGGCTACTTTTTATCCCGAAAAAAAATCACGGGAACGGGAACTTCGCGGTTAAAACCGTGGGGGTTGCTAGTATAGATACAGATGTACAGATTACAGCTTAGCTCAAATATTAAAATTTGCAAAAGCAAAATAAATCACGAGTTTGTATTGCAAAACCTTTATTTGACAATTATAGTTATTTGGCCCATGGTTTAGGTCATTGATCTGTTCGTATGTATGTATGCCAGGCCCAGGTTTTCGAACTGTTTACGTATACTATCAAAACGCAAAAGAATGCTGAAATTTCTCTTTGCCGCAAAGCAGCGGCGGCCTGCCCGCATATTTATACATTATATTGATATTTACACTTTGAATTTCGTTTGGAGAGATATTTGTCGAGCAAATAGAAAAGCTAGCTTGTGTCCGCCTCAGAGAATTGGCTTCGTACATACTTACAAATGTTTCTTTTCAAATACATATTCTCCTACCAGCAGATACATACAAATTTCGATTAGTACAAAGATTTTCTAAAGTTATTAACTTTTAAAGAGTACACATACACAAAGTCAGTTATGAAACATATTTTTTCTACATTTACTAATTTAAATATGAGATTAATACTCAAAATTTGGGGAAAATATTTCACGCGTATAAACCAACAACTTTATACTAAACAACGGAACGATAAAAGCCAAACTACCCGTATCAGGAGATCAGTAATAATGAATAGTTTAAATCGATTGTGTTTCAAAACGAAATGTAACAAAACGAAAATAAAAGCACGCTCCGATTGTTCCTCTAAATACCTAGCATTAGTTTGAATACCAATAACCTTGGCTCGGCAACTGCTCTGGGGTCTTATTTTTAAATGTGCACTACTAGCTATTCCACTAGTAGTCGCTTTAAACAATATCTATTGATTAAAATTCAGTAATTACAATTAGCCTAAATCATTATTACAAATTTAAAGAAAAATATACAACAATTTATGCATATAGTAAATCAAAACTATCTGTTTGTAATTTCAAAGTACCAATTTTTCACTAAATATGCATGTAATGAAAAGCTGTTATTCCATATGAAAGTACATACTGTATTTACATTGAATGATAATAAAATTTTTTTTTGTTTGTCTGTCCGAATGTTTCAGCTAATATCTGCAACAGCTAGACCGATTTAGGCTTTCACTGCTAGATAGCTGCTGTAATAAGGAGTAACTCAGACAGTAATTAAACATAGAGTTACGCGAAAACAAAATTGAAACAATGTTGAAAGGGTGAATCACTATATGAAATAAAATACGGCAGTACGAAGTTCGCCGGGTAAGCCAGTTCAAAATAAAACAAGATTAAAAAAATTAAAATGAAGTCTATTGTTAGCTAATGACAACTAAAATTAAAAATGACAAAAAACGAACGTATAAATTGACATAGTAACACTTCCTATCACTGGTGGCTAACTTCGAATACGATTGCACAAATCATAGACGTGCGAATTCGAGAATGAGCCCCTCGACGAACTGGGGAATATTTAGCAACCGGTTAATGGGTGCGCAAATACCTAACTAGTGCCGGCTATACCGACAGGTTACACAGGAACCGGATCAATCCGGTATTTAGGATCAAGTATTTAGGAGTTAGAGGGAGTAATAGCTCGAATGGAACTAAAAAAGAAGTGTGGCACTCGGAGACTGCCGCGGTAAAGCTATTGCATGTTGCATGCATTTTTATCAACATAAGCAATAGGGATGTTAACAATTTTTCGGAATTGCTTTTATTTTGATGAGTGACATTTGTTTACCATAAAAAAAATATCACAGGAAATCCGTTAAGTTGGCAACACTGCTACGAGCTACAAACTAAATAGTCTGTAAAGCTTATACAAATAAGATTCAAAGTCGAATGACCGAGTGGGTAGGACGGCCTTACGGTCTTCCATCCCTCTTTCTTGTGAACATAGAAAGAGATGCACGATCACTAAAATTCGGTCCCCAGGCCCGCGATAAAAGCTATGCAATAGCTTAATAATAAAATCATTTAACAGTACTTAATAGGGATTTGAATTATTAATTATTGAACTAGCGGCGGCACAAGGTTTCACCCGTGTAGTTCCCGTTCGTATTATTCTGTCGGGGTGAAAACAGTTTGAAGCCTATGTGTTATTCCAGATTATAATCTATCTGTGTTCCAAATTACAACCCGATCCGTTCATGCGTTCCGTCGTGATTGAGCAATAAAGAAATTTGTTTTACATTTATAATATTAGTAGGATTATGAATTGCTACCGAAACATCGAAGTAATTAAATTATAATTTAATTTTCCTGGGTAAAGTTTAATTAGAGAGACTACTTAAATTTAAACACAGGAAAGTGACTTGAAGCGAGTGAAATCATTTAATGGTTAGAGTTACACAGGAATGCGATTTACTCATTGTTATTATAAACAACTTTTTCTACACGTAGCACCCTGATAAAAATATAGAAACTACATCAAAAAATTATTTGGCTCTGGGGAAAAAATGTACGCAACAGTGAGCGAGAATAAAATATTTGATTTTTTGTTGTACCTGGATGTAGGTGTGTTCATATAATTTCGGCGTATGCAAAGTGATTCACACAATACTAATCATTTAAAAAATACTTCCATTCAGTTATTTCCACTACTAGATTACCCAATAATAAACTCTTTTTTTTAACTCAGCATATTTTACATTAACGGACGATTCGAATCACTAACAAATTTCCCCTATAATTCATCATCATCAACCTATCTTAGTCCACTCAAGACATACGCCTCTCCCATGACTACCCAATCAGCCTGATCGCAACAGCTTTACGTTACCATTCACTGCCTGTCTTCCGCATATCGTCACTCCATCTAGTCTCAGGGAGTTCTGAACTGCGTATGTCGATTCGCGGTATCCACACAACAACACGTCTACTCCAAATGTTATCGGTTCTATGACATGTATGTACATACATTCCGAGACATTGACATTTCAGTTTGCTAAACGTCTTCAAATATAAGTTAAAAAAAAAAACAAATAAAACTTTTCTCCCGAAGCATGTAATGCAAGTACCAAAACCAATAGAAACTAACAAGACATTTTTTTTTACTACGGCACATTCACAATACACATTCACTAAATAAGAACTAAGGAGGACGACGCAAAGGAAAGTAGGTACTCGTAGTACATTTCTTACTTATGCTAAGTAGACGGTTTTACCTATGTCGCCTTTTGCACAACTATTCCTAACTGTTTGCGCCTTCTGTACTATTCTTTGAGGGCATTGTGCTCGCGCAAGTCTTGTATCCTTCGGCAAAACAAAGCTGACGTATTTTTTTACTAAGAACCCTTCTTTTTTTCTACTATTATAGTCTTACACTCATGACTTGGAATTCTCAATAACCCAGCTATTGAGAACAAGTCAAACAACAATATTTACAAAGTATCCAGACTTGAGACTAGGTATTATAATTTTCCTCGTCTATTTTTTTCATGTATAATCGTAGCATATAAATACTATTTAAATACCTGTATATATATTATATATTTGTATTTATTAATCTATACAAATAAATACAATTGGATTGTCTGTATGTGATATCAAATTAACAGCTTTCTACTAAGATGAAATGAACGTATAAAGGTACCTAGAGGTATTTATTAGATTAAATATTGGTGGCCATTTCACACACAACACCATCTGCCACAAACTAAGTAAAGCCTATGGAAGCCAGATAACTGATATAGTACTTATATAAATTTAAATACATACTTATTATACATAGAAAACACGCAGGCACAGTACAAATATTTGACTGGGTGGGGACTGGGGGATCAAACCCACGACCCACGCAGGCAGATTTACTATCAACTAAGCCACCAGGCCATAGCCATATATCTAAAAAACTATTTTTAATTTTTTTGTCTGTTTGTTCCTAATGAGGCATAACTTAAGCTACTTTTAATTGAGGAAAATAAATAGAGTTCCGTTATAAAACAAGCGAGCGAAACCGTGGCTACGGCTAGTATGTATTTAGAATAGTCAAACTCAGGTGTTAGTGGAGTATAATGTCAAAAATAAAAGTATAACTGACCTGGTAACTATAACTCCCATAGCAGACCCATCAGCCGCCGAGGTGTGTTCAATATGCGCGGGGGTGTCTTCAGCGGGGCGGGGTGGGGGGATCCAGTCCCGCGGGGGGCGAGGTAGCTTCTCCGTCGACACCCACTGTAGAGACGGCCAGCCTCGGAACGACGCCACATCTCCTGATGACGTCTTCGGTAAACCTGTTTACATAAATCACCAAGATTTGCATACATCAACTCTAATAATATTCTTCCAACATACGCAACGCTGACAAGCTGGATATATCACACGAAGTCAGGGAAGAGGGAACAGGTCACTCACATTATGAGACCCAGAATATAATATAACATTCTTCCTAAAATAGTTAAATCAGCCCCAAGTTACGGTGGCTTCAGAAACAGATTAAAATGCTGGCTTACTGAACAAACTTTTTATAATTACAGCGAGTATTTAGAGAGTGATGGTAAACTTAGGACAAAATTGTAAAACATTGACATCGTAAATTACAACAAACAAACAACAAACTTTTTATTGAGACAAAACCTTAGTCTAGTAATAGTAATAATTACACTCATAGTTGTAATAAATACATATATAAAGCTTGACAATTATCTGTACTACAATCAATATCTTACAGTGAAATGGTAATTTTAAACTGTGAAAATGTTTTCTATTTGTATGCTTTATTGTTGTTTTTTTAAATTAATTGATGTGTAAATTGTACATTTTTGAATAAAGAACTAACTTTGACTATCTATACAGTTCATAATATAACGCGTTTATAATCTACCGTCATCAGATTGTTACATAACGATTTTTACGATGTTACGGTGACATATCCATAACACTGTTGGCTTGGTTTCATCAGAGTGAGAAGAGTTTCTGTAGTGGTAGGACTCTTTGCAGAGTTTCCCGGGGAAGAGCCATACCTTCTCATACCTTTGTTATTCTAATGCTGGGGCCACACTAACGGGAAATGCCATTAATTATCGCGTTAACGGACGTTAACCGTAGGTGTAAAATACACCTAATGAACGTGGACCGAAGGTTTATTTTACAAATACGATTAACGTCCGTTAACGCGATAATTAATGGCATTTCCCGTTAGTGTGGCCCAGGCATAATGGAAAGCACTAATTAAGGTGCAAATATTATTGTGTTCAGGTTTAAAGGCCAACGTTACTAGGAAATTATTTGAGCTCTTCACGGACCTTTAGCTGTGTGACACTGTTCTGTTAAGGGCACGCATGTTACTTACCATCAGCCACATGTCCCGCGAAGCTAAATCCAAAAAAAAACTCAACAGAACGAAACTCAAAATGTACACTTTCACCAATCTTTACGTTATCACAGCCTTTGCAACGCAACAGTTAATAACGACATCTCAAATACAAAACTATCGGAGAAAAAAAAACTAGCTGTACCCTGCCACGCTTCTCTGTGGCATATTGTGATGCAAAAATTAGATAAAAACAATCCTTGATGCGGATTATATATCATTCCAAAATTTCACCTCGATCGGTGCAGAACTTTTTGAGTTTTTGAAGCGTACACAAACCAACATAACATTTTTACAAATAGGGATTAGATAAAGCTAAATAAATATTGGTGGACAATAGGGAATATGCATGCATTTTTTAAATATTTTTAATTCACTTTTTACATTATTATAACACAATAAAAAATATAAATACTCTTGTAAACGTACAAATTGATTTTTAAAATAATATTTAAAATATCGATATAATTTGACCAGTTTAAACGCCGCCATCTTTCCCGCGCCTGCATGACGTCACAGGCCACGACCTGTGTTTGTTTACTACAAGTGTTGCAGTTACTTTGTACCGATTTTTGAGTTGTGCTAGCTAATCAAACGATGGAGAACACGACTTTTCTCTCTAACACTACTAGCTCAGTACGAATATCAACACCGTTAAAGCAGAAAACATGCCATGTGACGTCACATTTGGTTTCCACAGACAATGATGCGTTTCGCAAACTTGAATTTCCCGCGCCTATTTTGCACTTTTTAAATAATAAGTATTTTTTATAATTTATAACTAACTAAATAATAAAATAATTGTTTTGGCATCATGGCGGGGCATTAAGGATTCTACGAAAAAAAATCAAGCCAATTTAAACTACATGCATATTCCCTATTCACACAATAAACGCGAAAGTTTCTAAGAACGTATGATATAACGTGTACGTATAATATGTATTAGTAAGATTGCTTCAAATAGTGTTGATGACCGCTAGATCATGCGATCTACATCGTGGCGCTAATATAAATTTTAAATATATTCAACTACGATCTAGACTTGAGACCTAGGTACGTCTGAGCTTCAAGGTACCCGAGGTACCAGGCGCACAGATCGCTGGAGAGGTTGAATGTTAGGTCTCAGATCGAAACGTAAGCATGCTTCACGTCATCGAGACAAATTTGCGTACATTGAAAACCAAATCCTTTCCTTAAGATATACAGTTTCAATGTCTTTGTGTGTCGTTTTCATTTCAATATGTTTACGGGTTATTAAACTTCAATAACTATAATAGAATGTAGTGCTAAAGTAACTTATTATTTTTTGTATTACAAACATAAGCAGCCTACTAAATAGTCCCACTGCTGGGACTCGGAACCTTCTCTCGCAAGATCAAAACTCAAGGCCACAATCCACCACGTTGGTCCAACGGCTTGGTGGATTTCGCATGACCTCGACAGATTCTTGGAACATGTCAGTTTCCTCACAATGTTTTCTTTACAATTTCTTTAAAATGTACTTCGAAACATCATCACACATAAACACAGCAGTCACGAAACTATGTTATTTCCATGAATTGTATGTTTATACTAATATTACTACTAGCGGCCCGTTCCGGCTTCGCTTGGATATTGTCATATTAAGACTATTAATCGAAATAAAAACTATCCTTCCTGTTTCAAGTTGGATCAAGCAGCACACGGTGTGCAAATTTAATTAAAATCGGTTAAGTAGTTTAGGAGTCCATCGCGGACAATCAACGTGACGCGTAATTTATATAGAGTACTAGCGGCCCGTTCTGGCTTCGCTCGGATATTGTCATATAAAGACAAAGTACCTGGTTGACCGAGCTTTGCTCGGTTTTTTTAAATGATATTTAGGCAGGTACGAATTACGTACTGATGACTTACTTAGACCTACTTAGATACGAATTAAATGCGTTTATAAAAGGCTCTAAGTATAACATTTTATCAGAAAAAAAAGAACAGAGAGAAAAATTACGAGTGTCACCACCAGGATTCGAACCAGGGCCTGTTGACTGTGAGGACGAGCTTATTCCGTCTGAGCCATTTAGACTTAAAGAACAGTGGCGAAATAAGTTATCGTATTCTAATGACATTGTAGGAGTTTTTCATTGTCTAAAAACGCGCATAAAATTATGTTTTTAAAACATAAAACCTAGCTAGATCGATTTATCGTCCCCGAAACCCCCTATATACATAATTTCATGAAAATCGTTCAAGCCGTTTCCGAGATTCCGATTGGGCCGATTTCAAAAACTCTTTGGTCGCTCGATATGTACATGCTCCCTGAGTGCTAAAGGCGATAAGGCTTTTTTTTAACAAAATTATTGACCTGTACCTACTGAATTTTAGATATTTTTAAGTACCCGTATTTTGTCTGTATACCTTACCTGGTGAAAATTAGAGATTATTTATTTATTCAAGACCTATATTGTAAAATTTTACAGACCAATAAAGAATTGAATTGATATATTATCTACCACAAGTGAAGCCGGGGCGGACCGCTAGAAACACTATAAAAATAAGTTACTATTTCCTACAAAAGCTATGGTTACCTTTAAGACAGGCATCAGAAGTGAGAGCGTACTGCACGCTACACGACCCGAGAAGGAATCCGACTTGCTGTAATCCCGCGTCTCGACGCGTCAGGGGTACTTCGATAGGCACGGGAACCACGCCGGCCTGCAGGCACCCGTAGAAGGCGCAGATGAAGTTGATGGGATCGTTGTTGGGGTACACCAGCGCCACCCGGTCTCCGGGCTTTATGGAGTTGTCTCCGGCCAGAGGGCCGCCGCTACTGTTTTTGGACGTGAACGTCTTGTTGAGCAATGCGTGAGCGATCTTGAGCGAACGGCTGAGCAGTTTGCCTGTGAAAAAAAAACATATATTTTAGATGATCGTCAACAGCTTGTCGATCTTCAGCTGTTTTTAAGAGGTAACAACTGACGATCAACATTACATACACAATTATTATTAATAATTATCATTTATCGAACGAAGAGGCTTGACTCTAGTTTTGTGGTAAGATCGTCTGTGAAACGCGTTGCGTGAGTGGGTTTTCCCGATAGTTACAATCTTGCTGTCTTCAAATCGAGAGTGAGTCGGTTTCTATAAGCATGCTCCATGGTAGACTGCGTCGTCGCTTAACATCAGGTGAGATGGCAGTCAAGTGTAAACCTATAAAAGCTTTAGACAATCACCTTAAGTTTCGACAATCGTAATTTCGAGAGTTAATCAAACAAAACTGTCAACCAAACTATGCGAACACGCAGTTTTTTAATGTGACATGGCCTTCAGATTGCCTTTATTATCTACCGAAATCTGGGTTATCAGCAGGCGACCTGAATGTTCGAAGAGCATAGTACATGTAGTGTATAAGATGCGGTACTGCAGCTACCCATCCCAATAATGTCCGTTAAAGTATAATGGAATACCCAAAATGGGGACTAGATTAAAATTTTTGATGGCATTGAAACTTTAGAAGTTTGATGTGGCTGTCTGTCTGTAGCTTCATAGCTCCTAAATGACCGGTCCGGTAGTGGTGCAATTGTTTTATTTAGTACTAGATGTACCATGCGCGTATTGCTGCGCCACCTGTCGGCTGTTTTTCGGTTGTATACAACAAATTGGCTAATGATCAAATGCATAGTTTACGATACTATAAACTATAAACGTCATTCAGACAAACATTCATTTTTATAAATGTACATTGATAAAAATGTTTCATGGGAAGACGAAGGGCCCAAGCAAATCAAGAAGCAAATAATAAGTCTTGAAGCTATGCCTCTTGTCAAATTATAGTCAGAACTAAATTTTATTTAAAAAAACATTTTACAGGTTACTGACACTAATCCTTATCCAGTCGATATAATCGACCGACGCAAGGCGTCTACGTATCCATAATAGATAGGCTGATTCCTTTCAATGATGATTATTTATTAAAGGCGCAAGCCGTGCGTGAGGTATTTCCCCCACGGCAACATGTCAGCTTTTCGAGATCTCGCGAAAACGCTCTGTTTAATATTTATAGATAGATTATAAATTCCGGTTTTTTTAGCACGAACGACAAACAGTCGCGTTTATTGTGCGCGAATTATATATAAAGTATCTGGTTGATCGAGCTTTGCTCGGTTTTTTAAATGATTTTGGCAGGTACGAATTACGTAGTGATGACTTAGTTAGACCTACTTAGATACGAATTAAATGCTCTAAGTTTATGATATTTATAAAAGGCTCTAAGTATAAATTTTGTCAGAAAAAAAAGAACAAAAAGAAAAATTCCGAGTGTAACCATCAGGATTCGAACCGGGGCCTGTTGAATCCGAGAGCGAGCATATTCCGTCTGAGCCATTTAGACTTAAAGAACAGTGGCGAAATAAGTTATCGTATTCTAATGACATTGTAGGAGTTTTTCATTGTCTAAAAACGCGCATAAAATGATGTTTTTTATAAAATAAAACCTGGCTAGATCGATTTATCGTCCCCGAAACCCCCTGTATACATAATTTCATGAAAATCGTTCGAGCCGTTTCCGAGATTCAGATTCTATATATATATACTTACAAGAATTGCTCGTTTAAAGGTATACGAATAACAGTTTTTTACTCAAATATCTACAGAATAGACGACTAATTTTTAAGTGACTTCTTCTGTGGAGTTTCTATGCACGACTGTAAGTTTTTGTTATATTTCCAAATTTATTCTAAACTAGCTGAACCCGCTACTTCGTTCGCGTAAGCAGATGTTACTAACATTAATTGGAAGTATCGTACGTCAAATATTTGGATAAGTAGTCATTGAAAACCCTTTGAGTTTGAGTGAATTTGTTTTTCCACACAAAAATATATTTAATTTTATCATCTTTATTTTTCTTTTTTTAAACAATATCAAACATACTTAGTAATGTTTCATAGTATCGAACATAGCCGCAAGTGTTAAGTTTGTAGGATTTTTATAGGATACATTATGAAAAGTCTGAAGCGAATGTTCATGATCTGATACCTACTTATCTCTTTTTATCCGCAAGCTGTTTTCTAGCTGTTACCCGCGAATTCGCCCGCGTAAAATTTTGAACGAAGCCTGTGTGGAATAAAAATGATTAAGATTTTGAGTTTTAATGATATTCAAGCAAGTTGAACCCGTAAATCTAAGCCAAGTCTTAGTGAAATGTTAATGTATGAATTTAATTGTAGGTAACACAGAAAAAAAATCCAAGAACGAAAGAATCCAAATTCGGCATCATAATCATTTTAGCAGCAAAACCTTATTAGTACAATTTAAAATACCAGTAACGTCACCTAGTGATGTAAGAAAAAATACATACCACAATAGCAAAACATCGATTTAAATGGCCTTTAGTGCTTTTAGATTTAAACTGCCATTAGCGCCGTCTAATGAGAATATTATGTTGCTTGCTATTTTGATTGTGAACGCAAATCACCTATATTATCTACGCCAAAACGGGTGCATCAATTTTTTATTTTAGGCTTTTACCTTACCATCACATCAAGTTCCTTACGAAAATATATGCTTATATTAATATGGAGTTAAATGAAAATATAGACTTATTAGCCCATGTGAAATTTTGGACTCTAAACTATATGTGTTTCGTATGTCAACCATATGGGTTGACATACGAAACACATATAGTTGTGCCGTTTTGACGTGATAGTTAATATTTGTTTACTTAGGGCCCATGCTTCTTTTCAGGTTGATAGGTAATACATAAATGTGGTATTTCAGACTATACGTTATCTCTGTTTCAATTTTCTACCAAATTTGCTTAGTCTTTCCGACGTCACAGTAACCTTATAAGTAACCGATTTGCTATTTCTGAGTTCAAACTACGTCTGTTTCGAATTCCTTCAAAATATGTTCAGCCGGTCCAACGTTGTCCTGTAATTATTATGAATGTCACTGTTTGGATGTTTGTTACTTAATCATGGCGGAACGTATCAAGTGATCGGGTTGAAATTTGAAATAGAATTAGATTATAGTCTGGCAGAACACATAGGCTAAACATTGCCTATGTATAAGTACCCTATGTATTACTTAAGCTAAACCAAGAATGTGTCTTTAATTTTAACTCGATACATTCAGCCGTTCCAACGTAATTGAGCAGTAAAAATTGAAACATTGACATAATTATATAATATTAGGAAAGCATAGGATTTAACAACAATTTAGAAAAAATAAAACGGCAAATGGTACTCGCGCGCGAAGGGTTCTGAACCATTAGCAAATAAACGGATTTTATTGTATGGGAGCCCCCTGAATAATTTATTTTATTTTAATTAATTACTTTTAAAGAGAACATAAAACTAAATATTATGTGAATAGTTAAAGGGTCTACCTGTGACAGGTACGTTATTATTAGTATCGAGCAAGAAACGGTAAAAAACAAAAACATGTTTGTTGTATGGGTGCACCTCTTAAATATTTATTTTATTTTTAGTATTTATTGTTAAAGCGGCAATAGAAATACATCATCTGCGAAAATTTCAACTGTCTAGCTATCACCGTTCTTGAGATACAGCCTGGTGACAGTCGGACGGACGGATAGCGAAGTCTCAGTAATAGGGTCCCGTTTTTACCCTTTGTGTACAGAACCCTAACAACGGTCTGCTTCGGTCACCGAAGCTTGTTGAACACTACCTTTAAATTTTAAACAGTGTTTGGATTGAAATAATATGTTTTCTAATAACTTACAACTGGTCTAGTAAGTTACAGCTGACCTAGTCGGGAGAACGGCGACTGTCGATCCGGAGACCCAGGGTTCAAACCCGCGTACCACTATCTTTTCAGAGTCATGTTCGTAATGCCGGTAATTAAAACGGCGAAAAAACACTGCGAGGAAACCGAAATCTACCTATAATCTAAGTTCTAAGTCATATGTCATCCACCAACCGACACTGGGCCAGCGTGATGGATTATAACCTTTTCTCTCTCCTTGCGAGAGAAGGCCCCGACGCCCAGCAGTGGGAACATTTAATGGGTTGTTTAGGCTGCTACTTATTATGCTGATATGTTTTCTCCAAAATAACAAAAATCTACTTCAGTGATAGGTAATTTAATTCTGTCATTCGACTAAATTTTATAAGAAGCTATGACTATGTCGTAACAGATAGATAAATGAATCTAATTTTATTTTAGCTGATTTTAGCTTTTGTTGATATTTGAAAAACTACCTCCCTGTTTTCGATATCTAAGATCACCTCTGAAGTATTTTCTACCAAACAAAAAGGAAACATCAAAATCAACTAACAATTAGCGAAGTTATCGTGTAAAATAAAACCAAATAAAAAAACATGCAACCCGATTGAGAACATCCTTCTTGTTTGAAGTCGATTAAAACCGAATGATGTTTGTTTTCCACACAAAAATATATCTTTGACAATTATTTTGTCATCCAAGACGACGCGACGCGATCACGTGGGCACTTTCTAGAATCTAGATATTCTGTGGATAGTCTGATACACAGAATACTTTAAGTTAGTATGTACCGAACGCGCCGCGCGTGTCGTTATTATTTAATGTTTGTGTAATTTCCGAACCACCAGACCGATACTATTCAAATTTTGACGGGACAATATAAAAAATATGTTCTTTCTAACAAAAAAAGAATTAATGAAATTAAACAATGCAAACATGAGTTACAACCAAATACACATTCTGACTTTCACCCCCTCCCGCAAGAAAACCACTCAGAATTTGGGGATCAAAAGTAGCCTACAGCAATGTCCTTAGTATAAACTAAAATCATGCCAAGTTTCAGCTGAATTGAATCAGTAGTTTCGGCGTGATGCGTGATCTCTATACAGAAAGACAGACAGACAGACAGACAGACAGACAGACAGACAGACATGAAAGAAAAAAAATGCAGTTTCGCCATCAGTATCGACTATGGAGTGCCCCAAAAAAAATTTTTTCAAAATATCTTCAATGTACAGAATTCGACCCGTTACAGTTTTATTATAAGTATAGATTATTAGGACATTATTGAAACGCAATAGCAATACTCTGCCAATTACTTTTTTACTTAAATTAACAAAATGTGGACATTTTGTTAAAACAGTATTTTCATTTAAACAAAACCAGTAAACAGCTTAAACGTCATCAAATTGTGACGTTAGGTCGTGCTTATAAAATAAACCTTGAAGGATATCGCAACGAGCATTCAGCATAACCACGCGGATGTACATACATATGTATACCGAAGAGACATGCGTCATTTTCTAAATAAATACCCCAGTACAAGATGACGATATAATCTCCCGTTAATGAGGTATTACGATTTTCATTTACTCAATAATCATTACGCGTAAGAGTCTTATACACTAATTGATGACAAAATTTCTGGAAAATCTGTTTGAATCGTTTCTGAAAGTTGCTAAAAAGCCACATCTACCTCATTACCTCGCCGCTGCGTCCCTTCATTTGGGTAACATGATTTTATAAGACCGAAAATGTGGAGACTTATTAAATCGAAATCAATGAGACATACCTTGCAGCTACGAACAAGTGCTCTACCTATCGGCTCTCGATTCCTTCGGGCTCGAAAGCATATCTACTTGACTAATGATTTCCCCACGGTATCTCAGTTAGAATAATTATACTAGATATTTAACAACAGCACGTTGAGACACAAGGACCGATTCAAAACACCAATTGTAGGTACTGTACTTTAAACCCTCTACACACGAGACCTAAAATCAGAGAAAATGACGTAAAAGTAGAGGGTTTTACTTTCGCGGTGTATCTTTGTACAAATCGAAACGTATTAAAGACTGCAGTCTCAATAACTTATTTAAAACTAAGTTACAGATTCTCTTAAAACAAAATGCGTAGGTACTATACAGTAGGTAAAATACAATAATTAATCATAACCTACCTACGATACAAACTTATCCCACTACTAATTTTTTTTTAAATGCCAAAGTTTGGATGTTTGTTGCTCAATCACATCGTAACGGCTGAACGGATCGAGTTCTAATTTGGAACATAATTAGATTAGATTATAGTCTGGAATATCAAATAGGCTTTTTATCGCGATAGAACGGGAACTACGCGGGTAAAACCGCGGGCACTTCTAGTATTGAATATTTAAAAAAACATCTGACACGTATAAATTCGAATAATTCGTATAATTCAGAGTCCACCTGGGGAAGTACCAGTTATTCTACCGTCAAGCAGCAATGTGCAAACATTACTGTGTTCCGGTTTGAAGGACAATGTTTCCAGAGAAATTACAGGGCTTAGAGATATAAGATCTTAGATCTCTGGGTGACGAGCGCAGTGCAGTGCTAGGTAATGATTTGAACTCTTAATGTTCCAATAGCTGCGTGTCACTGTGCTGTTATGTGTCAGGCGTGTTGCTTACCATCAGGCACATGTCCAGATAGCCTCGTCACTCTTAATTAAAAAAAAAACCTATGATGTATTAAAATTAAAAACGAACGCCCCGTTCCCGCTTCTCTTGGATAATCTAATTTGAATCACTAATAATTTCTACATTAAAAAAATGCGATCATAAATTGATCTATTAACCCCTGGAGCGCATTAGTATCTAACGGGTGATACTAAAGAATAAATGCCACGAGCGTTTTAGTATCTAACGGGTGATACTAAGCGAGCGCCGTTCATTTGTTATTTTTTGTCTCGGTTGCCTATAGACAATCCTTTGTTTTCGTTACACGAATCGATTGCCAATATAACAATCTCGATTTCTATTATCTGTTTCCAGTCCAATTGTACAAACATTACAAAAAAAAAAATTATCTAAGAAATTTCGTAGCGGCATGGCGGACCGTTCTGTTTCGTGATAATAATTTTTTTTCTTGATTAGATTTTCGTTTTGTGGTGAAAGTGTTACTAAAATGGGTGCATAAAAGGTCGTTCTTTGTCGTGAATGTGTTGTGAGTGTAATAATTACATCGTAAAGTGCCATAATCATGCGAATTGTGCAGGTGAGACCAAAAATTTGTAAACATCATATTCAACACAGAAATACTAGATTCCGGTAAGTGTAATTATCTTTATTAATCGTAAAAATGATAAAGCGGTTCAAGACCATTGCAGTGATGTATATTTTGTACAATATAATTAACGAATACATCAAAATTTATCCAATTTAGAATCTTCCCAACCTCAAAAAAAATATTTTTGGCGAGAAGCGTGGCGCTTTGGTACATGGCATTTGTTTACGCGTCATGCGCTCGACGGGTTAACTATCCTATCTCTCAAATTGTACCAGTGTCATACATAAATGCCAACTTTCGTGAATTTCGGTGGACTTGGTGAAGAGTTCACCGGGAACAAAGGAACAAACGTCTTGATTTACGAGGGTCAAACTGAAAGTTCTTAGAACTGGCCACTTATAAACAATATAATAAAAAAATAATTCTATAATTTGAAAATAGAACTCTTTGCCAATATTACTGAGTATATACTTCATTCATTTGTCATTTGTTTTACGATTTGGCGGCAAATTGAAAATTGTCTGTGTCACGTCAACATAAATTTAACACGAGAAAATTTTCGTGCAATGATTTTTTATGACTTTCGATGTCATTTAAGTCAACAAGAAAGTTATGATAGACTACGATTGGCCTTTCACGATGAAGCCCCATCTCGTGCGACTGTTTACAACTGGTTTAATGAGTTTAAACGTGGTCGCACTAATCTCACTGATGATTTACGTGAGGACGGCCTTCTACGGCGACGACTGAAGATAACATCTGTGTTGTGCGGCGTATGATAGAGACTGACAAAGAGTGACCTATCAGCAGATTCGGACAAGCTTAGGCATCGGTATGAGTCAAGTGCACAAAATCCTACACGAACATTTAGCGGTCAGGAAGCTTTGCGCCCGGTGGATACCTCATAATTTGACTGAGGCTCAAAAACTCCATCGTGTGGATTGGTGCCGTAAAATGATTGAAAGATTTAACGGAGGTGACTCAAATGCTGTGTTCGACATACTAACAGGCGACGAAAGCTGGATTTACTGTTATGATCCTGAAACCAAAAGACAATCTGCTCAGTGGGTGTTTCCTTTCGAGGAGTTGCCAACTAAAGTAAAGAGAGATCGAAGTGCGGGGAAAAAATGGTGGCCTCGTTCTTTGGAAGGATAGGTCATTTCGCAACAATTGTGTTAGAGGATCAAAAACAGTTTCTGCAGAATGGTACACTACCAATTGTTTGCCACTTGTCTTGGAAAAGTTCGAGAGAAACGACCTCGCAGTAGGATCCTCCTTCACCACGACAACGCCTCATCGCACACCGCCAAGCGAACGATCGACTATTTGGCGACATCAAACGTTGAATTACTGGGTCACCCGCCGTATAGCCCCGACCTCGCGTCTTGTGATTTTTATTTATTTTCAAAAATTAAAGAAAAACTTAAAGGAAAGCGGTTTATGAATGCTGAAGAAGCGGTGGCTGCGTATCGCGATGCCATTGAAGAGACCCCTAAAGACGAGTGGGCAAAGTGCTTTTCCCAGTGGTTTCATCGCATGCAGCGGTGTATTGACGTGAATGGACAATATTTTGAAAAGATATAATAAAACTAATAACTGGCTAATGTAGTCAGTTTTTGATTTTCTAAGAACTTTCAGTTTGACCCTCGTATTGACACTGGATTTGTATCTATTAAGACCAGTGGCTCGCGGTTTTACACGCGCATTTTCCGTTCCTTCCCGTTATTTTCATGCATGGAAGTATAAAAAAAGTCGGACGTAGTCTCGCTAAAACAAAAACTGTGTCTGTCGCGTGTGTCCGCGCTGTCACATACAGGCTGACACGTACACATCAGTGGGTCATTACACGCGCTACTTGTGTATATCTGTGCGTGACAGCCTATCAGTAACAACCTGACAACGCACACATGCAAATGTGACCGACTCTAGTGACACACTTTTTCTGAATTTTGGAGTCAGTTGGAGTTCCACGTTGTCCAGTCAGCATCTCAAGAATCTGATATCTACACCAACAGAATCTGCGTAAGACGTCTTCAACGCGAACTTCGAGAATGTTCGTGAGCTTCAGGATTAACAAGAACAAAATTAAAATTTTTCTTTAACTACCCCCGACTACCTCGGTTTTATTATCTGTACAACATTCTACTAGTCAAGCCCTTTCATTTGATTCCCATATTGAGGAAGGTTGTCAAGAAATATTTTGTCGGCCATTTTGAGGAGGCGGCCATCTTGAATCGATATTTACCAAACATAGCTAAGAACATCCGCACGGAAATCAACCATCAAATAAAAAAACCGCATCTAAATCATCCCATCCGTTTGAGCTCTACGGTGCCACAGACAGAGACACACACAGACAGTCAGAGAGACATCGAAGTTAAACTTACAACACCCCTTTTTTAAAAATTCTACGGTCGGGAATATGTTCAAGCGCAAGAAGAAGCCTGTTAGAAATAAATAGCAAGCCCCGCAGCTACCACCGCGCTTCGGTTTATAGGCGCGCCCGTATAAGGACTACATATTTGCCATCCAGCCGCTATCGAAGACAGAGTGATATTTTAATCATCATCATCATCATCAACAACAGCCCACTAAATGTTCCCACTGGTGGGACTCGGGCCTTCTCTCGCAAGGAGAGAGTTAAGGCTCGTTAAGATATTTTAATACTGTTATTTAATTCAAATCGTGCATCACTTACGCCGACTCCACTCGTTTTGATTACGCAGCAGTACGTCGCCCAAAGACGAAACACGCATTTATAGTATTTTTAGGGTATCTGTATCCGTAATGAATGATAGTAATGTAGGCAACAGAATTGTTGAGAATGTTATAAAGAGTTTGCTTTATTCTTACCGTATGTGAGAGAGTTGCTGAGCTTTCCATTTGGGTCCAATACGGTGGCCACGTTTGCTTTAAAGGATGCTGTCCCGTATCTCTGAAGAGCCGCCTCCAAGTTCCTGGGCAGGCCGGCTGGGACGACGAGCTGTTCTCCGACGGCCGGGGTCATGGTCCCACCCTCGGGCTTGGGAGCGTTGGGGTCTTTGGGATTCGCAGCGAGCTCCAGTTCTATGTCGTCGTCTTCGTAGAATTCGGGAAGCGGACGTCGCTTCGGCCGCTTTAGCGTGTTGAGGAGTTGCTGGATCTTTGCTGATACCTGTTCGTAACACGAAATTATTATTCAAGTATCAAATACAATTGCTGTATCTCTCTAGCGTTGTGTATTTACGTCACTGTAAAATTATAAGTATCGACGACGCCACCGGTCTGTTCATACAGCGTTGGCTGCATCACTGATGAGCAACCGAGAGTACAACATACAGATAGCCATCAGGAACAGAAATACAGCCGTGGCGGAGGCTGGGCCGGGAGGCGACTTAGAATATAGCAAAAGACGATGTCGAGTCGCTTACTAACGCAGTTTCAAACGGTTGTGATATGATTAACAGATGAAATGGACCTAGCAGTAGAATTAGGTTGAAAATGTACCTGTATGTAAATGTACTACTTCTATTCCATTTTCTTCTCCTAATCCAAGACATATGTTATAAAATAGCCCAAATCCACAGGGTGACAGACCCCAGAGTTTAAGGAGTAAGTTATTTTGAAACAAAAAAAACACCATCAGACGTCATAGACTAACCTAACTTACCGTAGAGATTTACTACGATAACATGACCCGCCCCTCCAGAATTCAAAACGTTTGACAGTATTTGTAAAAGTATGTACAACGCACCATCACGCATGTGTGCGTACTGCTACTGCAGACGAATAATTACAACTACATACAAACTCTTTCGTAAGGATGTGACTACACACATTCAAACAGTAATTTGGAGGGGCGGGCCATGTTATCGTAGTAAATCTCTAGGTACGATATATAATCTCACGCGTTTTATTGCAAGCTGACGGAATCAACAATAGGCATGACGACTCTGACGACTGATCCAGGAATTATTATAAACTATTTGACATAACGACAGCATTTAAAATAGAACAAAATATGTACCAACATAGTTTTGATATCTTTTTGCTTAAGTTATGTACTTTTTGAGCATTCAAACCTAGATGAGCAAGTCCATTTTAGAAGTACAAAATTATTAGAATATGTATTTACCATTGGATAACCCATTTAATTTTAAGAGACTTTTGTTATGAAACCAGTTTCCTAAATGCAATATTTAATATAGCTAATAACATAAAAACATTACGCGCGACGCATAGAAAATACTACACAGTGACGTCACGCATTAGCAGTGTTTTTGTATGAAGCGATTTTAGGAAAGTCTAAAATTGTGATTTTAAAATCGTGATATAAAACGGGAAGTTTTTAAGATAACAAAAAATATTGTTTCACCTATGTGTCAGTTATTGAGTAGCCTTTTGATGGCACATTAAGTAAAAAATGAGTCGTCACGCCTATTATACGTTTAAATATACAACCCGCCCCTCTACACCCCTAAATCGGCTATGGCTTTGCTATTACTGTCTCTATCATTTCAAGCGAGAAGAAAAGAGACAGCTATATCAAAGAAAAGACATGTTTAGTTAGGCGGTAGACCCTCCGGTCCGAAACCGGCAAACGCAGCGAAGCGTAATGTCACCGTAACATTGTAAATGCTGTCAGGTTACAATCCAGCGACGGTCATTATAAACTACCCACCTGGCAGGTGAGTCGCCTGCCGGTCGCTCCCGCAGGCCGCAACTCTCGCACTACTTTACAATGTTGTTAATTCTTTCTGTGTCCTTTTTTTTTGTGTGTCAATAACGAATATCTCTATCTTGCTGTTTGCATTTTCATAAATATTGTAGAGGATTCAATTCTCTGCAATTTTTGAACAAAAATTGATTTTATATCTTGAACCATTTTAGAGATAGCGGGCAGAGCGCGCGCAGTGTTTAACTATTTAGATGAATAAAATAATTTAGAAGTATATAATTAATAATTGTGTATTAATGCATTTAAAAACACTTACATACTCGTGTAACTATAAAGTCATTAAGGGGAAATACTTTAATCACCTACTTTTTAAGTAGAAAATAAAAGAACATCTCCTTTGCTTTTCCATACAACGTTAAATTCTTTTACAACGTTAAAAAGTACATAAACAAAAAAAAAATAGAAAATGTAATCCTCCACAATATTCGTAATAAATATAAATAGCATACAACCCATAGAAAACTAGATAGCGTCAGTGAATGTGTAAAAATCGAGTTTTTGACCATTCATGTTGGGATATAAAGATTTAAATATAAAATTTAGATATAAAGACGCACCATAACTACAGGCGAGATTGCGGTCAAGTTTTAGGGTACAAATACAAAACAGCTTTATTGCTGTTTGTAGGTAAGATAAGATGATACAAAACATTTTAAAAGTTACCCCATACAAACTGGCCTCTGCGAGAGGCATGCAATATGTCTAGGAAAGACAATTTGTTGTAGTCTTAATTTATACAATGAAAAAAAAATGTATAATAGTCAGCTGATTAAAGTCTTCTTCTTCCTCATCTTCTTTTCATTTCTGGTTTTTATTTAGTTGTATTATAAATATGTCAAATATCAAATGTATCAAAATAAAGGTTTATACAAGTGTATAGCCGACTATCTCTCATTCCGAGGTTCTTGCCTTCATTTGTCTAATGTTCCTGGACTACAGGTATAGGGTTGTCAGACCGGTGTTTCATTACCTTCCACCTGCCGGTGCCGGTGGCCGAGTCCTCCGGCTGCGCGTAGCACTGCACGCGGTCCGCCACGGCGCTGCCGCCGCGCGCCAGCCGCGCCGACGACACCGTATGCGTCACATCTGGTGGCACGTCTGAACAAGTAACTTTTACGTTAGAACTACCTCATACACTCACTATGTACTACCGGCATACCAGTTCTTTAAAACGATTACATTGTATGAACTTCGAATGCTATCCAACACCTTTAAAAGAGGAATTCTTGTATGTAAGGCTAAGGAACACATGGAGCGATTTACATCCGCGCCCGCCCCGGTTGCGGAGATACGGTTTTATTTCCAAACTCACGAGACCGCTTATTTTCGCGGTTGTTTATTACGTTCCTACTAGTCGCCCGCTGGTTCAGCGGGAGCGGCGTGGGAGCCGCGGGCGTAAAACGCGTTGTGAGTTGTGCTTTGTTTTTTTTTACATATAAACTTTGTTTTTTGCATATAGGTACATATATCTGCATTTTACAGAAGCTGCAGGCCCGCAATCGCATCGGTCGCGGGTGAATATCGCTCCATGAGTTCTTAGCCTATACCTTTAAACGAGCAAAAGGAATGACGAGTAAAAAAACCAATTAATCCGTCATTTAGATTATTAAAAGATGTTGTACACGTATTTTTTCTTTTGTTTCACAAACAAAATATGACGAAAACATAGTGCTTAGATGTTTCGTGTGACGTCACGTCTACATTTTACGATTTTGATGTAGACGTGACGTCACAATCCCTCACTCGGAAAGTTTGGTGATCTATCCTATATCAATGTCGATTTTTATCTTAATATATATAAATCTCCTGTCACGATGTTTGTCCGCGATGGACTCCTACACTACTTAGCCGATTTTTATCAAATTTGGACACCGTGTGTAGATTGCTCCAACTTAAAAGATAGGATAGTTTTTATTTCGATTAATGGGCTTTATGTGACAATATCCGAGCGAAGCCGGAACGGGCCGCTAGTAAATTTATAAAACACATTTTTTATTATTTTTTTATTTATTATTTATTCTCACATTTCCATAATCATAATGGTATACATATTTGTAGCCCTGTAGCCCAGTTTTGCCGTGGCTGTGGGTATGCGCGTGTTCAGTGCCCTGTTACCTCAGTCCTGAGTATTATAATATATCAGGTTGGTAATTGAGCGGCCACAAATCCTGAAGACCCCGGTTCATTTTTAGTATGAAAACTAACGTCTCCATATTTTAAATAAATACACGGGTAACTCACGGTTGATATAGTCAGTCCAGTGCGACTTAAGTTTCGATCGCGTCCAGCGATCTTTTTCAAAAAGAGCGTGTTCGCAGCTCGTTTAGCACGTTCTAAATGCGAACACGCGCGCGCACTCTCCTTGAAAAGATCGCCGGACGCGATCGAAACTTGAGCCGGACTGACTGACTATATCAAACGTGAGTTACCCGTGTATTTATTTAAAATCCCGGTTGATTGCTGTGTTGTTCCAGACTATAATCTATAATTATGTGTTCCACAACCCGATCCGTTCAGCTGCCAAAATTGTTACTGCTCAAAAGCCTTAATAGCAACTTTCTAATCTATACCATAACCACCATATTTAAGGCGAAGATGTCTAACGAGACCTAAAATCTTGTTGGTCTGTTTTTAGTATTACTGTGTATTTTGGGTCTTTATCTCCATGAGACGAGCGAAGCGGATCCTTGGGTAATGTTTTCAAATGACGGGCCCAGCAAGACATATTATATGTCTGAAAGTAAGCAACACCTCTCGCCATAACAGTACAATATCACGCAGCTATTGGAACATGAAGAGTCCAAGCCATTACCATACACTGCGCTTGTCTCCCAGAGAAATAAGATGATTTATCTCTTTGCCCTGTAATTTTTCTCGAAACATTGCCCGTCGAACCGGAACACTAATGTTTGCACATTACTGCCAGGTAGTTGGCAAAAAAGAATATGATAAAATGTAAGAATACTAACAAGATGGCGGCGGCAGTCTAGCAGCGAGCTCGGTCCAGTCGAAGTCCGTCTTGTCTCGGGTGGACTGTTTCTTGTCGCGGTGATGCGGGAGGGGGTGCGGGGCGGCGCGGGGGTGCGGCGCGGCGGGGCGGCGGGCGGGGGGCGACCCCAGCTCCGGAGGAGGGGGCAGCTCAGCCTCTCCGGCGCACGAGTCCTCGTCGGAAGACGACGCTAAGACAATATACTCGTAATTTACTTACACACATACATTTATTTCAAAACTCATACATTTCCTTATTACATTTTCAATTTACTCAGTGTGCCCGCGATACTACAAGTACATCCAAGGCAGTGAGTCCCATGAACTATTAAGTGTGAGCAAACTCACACCAGCGAGGTCCCATTTCTTTCGTTCCCAAGACCGACCCAATAAAATAATGTTTATCACCAAATAAAAGGAAAAGTAGGACTAGAAGGTAAAACTATTTCAGGTTCGAGACAATATTATGAGGGTAGGCAATATTTTGTAGTTTTTTTTTTTTATGTAAATGAAATTAATAATTTAACATGAACTTTAAGTCTGGTGGCATCACAATTGAAAAGGCCTCGCGAGGCCCCCCCCCCCCTTTCAGTGCGAAGACGTCGGCGAGGGCCCACTTCGCCCACGCCTAATGACGCCCCTGACCCTGGGCAAAACCGAGTTAGCGAACATGAAATTTTCACACGCAGAAATTAACAAAACACATAATATTGATGTTGTCGCCTGTTTCGTTTGTAGTAGAATTATATTTTGTATGTAAAACTATATTCAGTGCAGTAATTTGTATTTTAAAAATGATATGTATAAATAAAATAAAAATAATATAGCTTATAAAAAGGATGAGTATCTAATTACATATCAATTTAACTTGTTAAAGTTACAGATGGGGCGTTAAGTAGACGGTAATTGGCCGGTCATTGACTCGCTTTTCAAAAATTGTACCAGTCTACCAGTATGTATCAACAGTTGCTATCAAAAATTCTTAAATTATGTCATTGTTTTTTATTGAACTCTCTCAACGTCTAGCACAAAAGTTTCGAAGTTAAACATTACATGTATTTAAATCTTACCCCCCCCCCCCCACACACACACACACACACGTAGTTGTACCCATATAGGGTCCAACTACAATAATCAGTGGACTCCAAGCTAAGCACACAGCTAGTATCATGGAAACCCAAGTGCGTACTGACATAGAATATTTTGTGTAAATGAGACGAATAAGACACCGTACTAAAATATACAGAATACTGGGAAAGCTAAAGACAGTGAAATCTATAAAATAAAATATGTTCAAATTATTACGTACATTTTACAGAACTTTTGTACGTCAGAAAGGGGCCCCTTAAACCTACGCCCGAATCACAAGTCTCGGGATCTACTCGAGTTTCTCTCTCTGCCACACGATGGACCCGGCACCCGCACGGTGAATCCATGGAATGCTAAGAAGATCGTCTCTCTCTTTTAAGTTACGAGCAAATGGTAGATAACACAAAAACTTTAGAAAACATCAATTGACAAACCTTCCACAACGTAGAAAAAGTTGACAGGATGTCGAGTTAATTACTAATCTACTTATACTATCTTATCAAAGTTAAACTCTGCTGTCGTTAAGATAACTAGACCGCCCACGGTAAACTTAGATAATGTATTAGAAATTGTTGAAAGTTATTACTCAAGCTCAGCTTTAAATTTTTAAGAAGGTCTAATGGATTTCTAGATATTCTACCAACCTGCAGAGATCGCTTTGGTCGATCCTACCGATTTACATCGAGTAGACAGTCGCTTTAAACACAAGTCAGACATCAATCAACTGTTAACAGGACTGAAATCGGTAAAACTTTATTAAAGTTAGCTCGGCAAGTCAGCGGTAGTCTCGTGACCCCTTTAAACGCTAGAAAGAAACGGTAAAACGCAAATAATTGGTATAAATTACGATATGTAGTACCCTAAAGTAAGCAAATGTCTTGTCAGCATTATTACCCGACATAGTCACTAGCTACTGGACATAGAAGGTGCGTGCTTAGTTTGGAACCCACTTATACCTACACAAACATACGGTCTAGTATATGTATGTAATGTTACACTTGAAAATTTATTTATGTATGTGTTTTGTTAATTTCTGTGTGTGAAATAAAATTATCATTATTATTTTTCATACACCACTCAGCCCTATCCTAGGCTTTATACTTCCAACCACTGTCTTAAACTTATCGTCGCTCTATTGAATGTCACGGTATCCTACACTACTTTCCCTGATACTGAACTATAAGTTTTGAGTGAATATAAATTGTCGAAATAGAAAAAAGAGAATCATTGAAGCGCATTAATTAAAAAGATTACCCTTGAAATGAAGAACATTCACTCACCAGTACCGCCCACAAAACAGTAGAGGACGGAGCGCTTTTACCCAGAAGGAACCTACTCTTGATGACACCCTGTTTGTATCCCTGGATACATTATACATTAATTAAATACCAATACATTAATGGGAAGTATGAGTCACGCACGACGGCCCAACTAAGAGGCTAAGCGCGGAAAAAGCCCCGTCAAATTAACTAACTAACCCACTCATTTTTTTAGACTTTTCGACACAAATCATTCTGCAGGCAGTTTATTACTTACATAGATCGTGGCGCTCCCTGTCGGGGCTTTTGGCCATCATCGAGGTCCTCTTGGAGGGCATCGGCAGCGAGGGCTTCGGTCTGTTCTGCATTTCAGCCAAAGCTTGCTGTACAGCCTCTTGTCTCACCTCTGCAATATTGCACTTCGATGAATACACGTCACCGTCAACAAAACAGTCAGCGTCAACTTCACGACAAAGCCACTCGAGTTTAGAAAAATAACCATTTTCTCGCCTTATGACATTGCTATAATTTCACGAAATTTCGGGAGGTTTTCACTTGGAATGCTCGCAATTTAGGGGGAATTTTGTACTACAAATATTAACATTAACTAGCAAAACCAATTTATTGTTGCGAAATACAAGCCAGTTTTGCCGCCAATTGCTTGCCATCATCTATTTTCCCTTATTCTACCGGCATGCGGTTTTTTACCGTTAAAAAGTGAATATTGCCTCCACTTCTGCATTGTACGAAGATGAAACCTAATAAAATTTAACCTAAACGCATTCCAAGGGAAAGTTGAAGAAAATGTCGTGAAAATTATGTGCTTGGAGGGCTCACGTTAACCCGACCTGAGAACTTTCAAAGAGCGAGCTAGAAAAGCCGCAGCTCATCAGAATTACCCGATACTCGACAAGTTTTGCCTCGCCTCGACTCTATTGACGCAGTGAGTGATAATAACCTATTACAGTCCATTTGCTTAAGGGTCCTAAAGCAGACGACTTCATTTGGTCTGTACTGCCCATCGAGATATTAGAAATACGAGTATCCACCCGAGGTGACGCGGCGCTTGTCGAGTGCCGGATGGTTCTTATGACCAGTGACTATAAAAGCGAAAAAGTTTGCTCTAACTGCTTCGAGCTAAGGGGCTGTACGTTGAGATACAGCCTCAAGTATCAGAAAAGGTTTCAGGCCAGTTCAACCCGAACCCAATGTGTTCATACCATGTGAAACAAAATCGATACAACTTAATATTTCATCAAAATCCGATACGCTACGTTAAAACCCTTTAAACCATTGAGGTGGTTACGTCCAATTCTAAATCCAATTTGACATCGATTTAATTCCACTATATCGAAAAGCATTCCAATATCATGCTGGAACACAGACAGCTATAACTAATAGAAATTATATACGTTAGCTACACAGACAAACATTTCAGTATAATGCATGAAAACAAGAGCCATGCGTCGAATAACACAGCATGCATACCTGTTAGTGCTTCTATTAGATACAGATGAAGCGAATATACGATGATTTATATAATTATAAGTAATTTAAGAAAAGTCTTCGATATAAAAAACAAGCAGAACCACCTGAAAACTAGAACAGATAATATATTTTTTTTTTTGTAGTGGTAGGACTCTTGGCAGAGTCCGCCTGGGGAAGTACCACACCTTTGCCAGTTATTCTACCGCCAAGCAGTAATGTGCAAACATTACTGTGTTCCGGTTTGAAGGGCAATATTTCCAGAGAAAAAACAGGGCTTAGAGATATAAGATCTTAGATCTCTGGGTGACGAGCGCAGTGCAGTGCTAGGTAATGATTTGGACTCTTCATGTTCCAATAGCTGCATGTCACTGTGCTGTTATGTGTCAGGCATGTTGCTTACCATCAGGCACATGTCCTGATCGTCTCGTCACTCTTTATTTAAAAAAAAAATATCTTCGATGTCTTCAGAAAGAAAAGAAATCATCCAGAATATCCACAATGTAAAGGTCTATTTACCCTCTCATAAGGTAATTTTGATCTGGAGGAGTATCTTATAAATAGTTTAACAATATCTACCCCCGCCTGGCGAAAAAAAGACCTTATTATGCTTATTCTTGAAACGCTTTGATTATTTGTGTTTAAAAATGTTTTACGGCTGAACGACGAATATATTCGAGATCAAAAAATATAAACATTTTTACAATTGAAAGGGTAATAAGACTGATAAGTATTTCTTTAGTGAATTGTTGTGGAAAGTTCTTACACAACATTTTTTTGCTCATACGAAAATAAATATGTATTACAACGTATTTATTTAAACTCTTTTGATCATCAATCATCTTTTGATTTTTATATATAGACTAGCTTTTACCCGCGACTTCGTCCGCGCCACATATTTATTAAAGTAATTGAGGCAGTACCTACTCGTATGTCTACTACCATACAAATTCACGTTTCGTAATCAAAATCGGTCTAAGTCAAAGTTTTATATTTAATAAATGTACAATTAACACGACAAATTACAAAAAAACTATGATCTCAAAAAAAATAATCAAAAACAGACTTTAATTTAAAATCATATTGGGGACGGTCCACCAAATTTTATTAGAGTCTATTAGTAGATATTAGTAGACATATCGTCTGATTACATGAACGCAAATTTTAGTTTGTTGTTCATATTTCAAAAACCGCCGCACTGATTTCGCTAAAATTTATATGACCACCTCTGAACTATAATCTACCAACCAAAAAAATAACCATCTAAATTGATTCACAATTGGAAATACAACTGGATTGATAACCTCCTCCTTTTTAGAAGTCGGTTAAAAATAGCATACAAAGAGTGCAAAGATCCTTCCATGCACACTTTTACTCCTCATTCCCACTCTTTTCAACTCTTTTCTGTGATAAAAAGTCGCCGTTGTCCTTTCCTAAGTCTAGTCTATCTGTGCACTAAATTGTAACAAACTCTTTAAGTGGCTTAAGCGTTAGACGGTAACGGACAGAGAGAGTTACTTTCATATATATAATTTCATATTAGAATTGAAAACAGGTGTTCCTGATCATTTTATAGGAGGCAGTTGTAAAAGATTACCGAAAAGTAATACGTTTACTCCTCCAAAAAACTCATTTTCGCAGTTCTTAATTTGCCTTAATCGAGCGTCCATCATGCATAACATTTGATAAGACACCATGGAAATCTCGTCGACTATCAAAAATTCTGTCTGATACGCCATTTAGTGGCTGCGCCCGTCTTAAACATTGAGGTTGTATAGTGCACTGTATTCTTCTTGTCAAGCCCTTTTATTTGATACCCATATTGATGGGATTGATAAAACCTACGTTATCCGCCATTTTGTAGCGGCCGCCATCTTGGATTTCAATTTTTTATAGTATATTGTATTCTGCTTGTTGAGCTCTTTCATTTGATACCCATGTTGATGGGATTGATAAAACTTACGTTATCCGCCATCTTGGGTTTTAATTTTTTATAGTATATTGTATTCTGCTTGTTGAGCCCTTTCATTTGATACCCATATTGATGGGATTAATAAAACATAAATTATCCGCCATTTTGTAGCGGCGGCCATCTTGAATTTATTTAAGTACATTAATTATAAATAAATGATAACGCTCTTGAGAGTAAATGGCTCAAACGGGTAAAAGTAAGGCGGCACTTCATATGCCGAAACATAAACACCGCACTTATGTAACCTGACACCCGTTTTCCCGCCAAATTTGTAAAACGCGAAAAGCGGCCAGTGTATCAAGCGGTTATATAAGTATCCCCGTATAGTTAGAAATAATAAAATTGCTGGAACAAACGTTTATCGACTCCATTTCAAGTGTCTAGATACAAAGTTTCATGGTTTTATCTTCAATAATATTGAACTTCCAGACTTTCACCCCCAATTCCACCCCCGTAGGTACTACAGTTCGAAACTACAAAACTGCTAAAACATACATTTTATGGTTTCGTGTTAAATATCTAGACGTAGAGTTTCATAGTTCTTCAACAATGACGAAGTTTTCCATATAAACTTTCATCTCTTATTTTAACCCTTTCAACCCTTTTTTCGGAACAAAAAGTAGCCTATGTCCTTTCTCGGGATTTATTCTATCTATGTATCAAATTTCATCAAAATCTGTTGGTTGGTTTAGACGGTAAAGACGGACAGACAGACAGACAGACAGACAGAGTTACTTTCGCATTTATAATATTAGTATGGATATTTTCTATGCTTGTGTTTGTAATCATACACCTTTTATATATAAATTAAGCCAGCCGATTAATTTAAGCAACAAACGGCTGGACCGATTTTGATGAATTTTTTTGTGTGTCTTCAAGTGGATTTGAGAATGATTTATGTAGATTTACTTTTTTTTTTGTAATTAAGACGCATGTACAATAGAACGTCTGTCGGATCCGCGAGTAATTATACATTTATACAAAAGTATTGGTTGCGTGTTCAGATCTAAGTAATTACCTCACTTAACTCTGAAGTTAATAATTTATTCAGCTTAACAAGACGAGTGTTGTTCGCTATATACCAACTCAGAAGGAACGCGAAATAGCCAACTATGATTAAGTGGCCAACAAATAACAATGTACAGGATTACTGTATCACTACAATCAAAGTACACATAACAAACTTTTGTGAGATCGATACGGTGACACCGTTCCATGGTTGTCGTTCCTAAGAACCGGATGAAGAGGTCAACGTCACTTTCGTTACGCGAACAGATAGACTGCGGAATGTGGTGCCTGAGTGACTGTTTCCCGACGAATACAATCTTGGTACCGCCGGTACCGTCCATCGTAGACCATATCAACAATATCAACAACAGAAGATGACAGTTATGCCTTATTTTAAAATAGGTTTTGAGCAAAGAAATTGGTTTCCAGATTAGCTTCTTTCCAGATTTTGACTTTTTGAATAAAAAAAGATGTTTTTGTTCTTGTTACCGCTCAGGTAACAAGAACAAAAACAGTTTAATGTACGTGTAATTAATTCTGGTGCTTTAAACTATCAATAGAATGTTGAGCACAGAGTACAATAAAATCACAGAATTCTCATCTCACATAATTTCGTTGGCGTTGCGTGTTCAGAGAAATAGTGTCAAATTAACAACACTCATTCACGAGTGCCAAGCATGCCAACCGCGAAATGGTGTAGGTATCATGTATAAAGAGTACAGCGCGAAAGTTTATAATATATATACTAACAAGCAGTCTGTCCCAGCTTTGCCCGTGGTACATAATAGAGGTATATATATAACTAATATAGTACTTAGGGATCATGAAAATATCCAAGGGTGAAAGAATTTTTGAAATCGGTCTATTAGTTTTTTGAGATTGGCGCGTTCGAACAAACAACTTATTCAGCTTTATAATATTAGTATATTATAAAGATGAAGTTTCATAGTTACCGTGAATATGGAACAAGCTTTAGAAATATAACTACAAGAAAATAAAATCTAAGATAAAAAATGGAGTAACTGAATAACAACCAATGCTTTACATTGAAAAAAAACATTTTCTTTTACGGTTTTTTAGCAACTTTTGTAAACATTTATACTGTAAAACCAGATTTGGGCAGATTTCTGCCTGAATTTATTTAAAATAGTGCTAATTTATCGACTACATGAATACCTTAAGTTTGGAAGACGGAATATATAACTATGAAATGAGACTATCAGATTTTTTTGCGTTAACGTTAAAAGTTTATCATGTAGGATGGGTTTTTATGGCATTTTATACCGTAAATAGGCAGGCGGCTGACCGCCATCAGGCATGATGCATACTGTACAGGTATGATGCGGCCAATGCTGGAATGAGCTCTTATAACTCAAAGATAAAAATTCGAAAGACACGTTTTTTGTTTCGAAAACAAGCAAAATAAGTCAGGTGAACACGGTAATACTCGTATGGTCATGTTTTTGTTCTAAAAGTAAGCAGATTTCCCAATCAATCAGGTAAGCAATAAAATAATTTGCGTTTGAGTTGAGTTTGAAGATTATATCTAGCATTTAACCGTTACTACGGATAATTCAGATAAGCTCAGTGTAAGTAGTAAGATGTAGTTTTCATTGTCATTTTTTATAATAAATTCGATATACACCTACATTTGTATTAGTATCTACGCAGTGAAGTATAATAGTAGGTTCGTAGGTTATAGTAGCAGGATTCTTCTACCTGTGGAAGCGACACACTTTTGCCATATATTATAAATCCAAGCAGTAATGCGCAATCATTCCTTTGTTCCAGCATGAATGGCAATGTTTACAGAGCAATTCCAAGGTAAACAGATAAATCATCTCATATCTCTGGGTGACGAGCGCATGTCTAGCTCGTCGTACTTTATATTATAAAAATATTAACGGAGTTTAGTAATCGTTTAACCGAAGTTAAAATAATACCAATTTTTATACACAGTCAAAATCGCTTCCGCAAACACCTTGGGTACGATTTTTACTACGTAACCAAGGTCGTCAGCAGCATTAAACACACAAGTTTCTGTTCAATGCACATCCTCTTCATTGTTTACTGACAACAATATGTACAATGTAACATGAATAGAAATGCTATAATCGTTAAATTGGGAGACTCCGTAATTTTCTGACATACTCGAATAAAAATATAGTGTGAAAGTAGAACCCGTGACAGAGAGGTAAACAAGCACTAGGTTATCGCGGTTTAGGCATGTTACGCGTAGGGATAAAGATCACATAACCAAAAGAGTTTTCAATATGAATGTAGATGGATGCCATGGGAGAGGTCGACCACAAAAAGTGTGGATGGATTGTGTGAAAGACGACATGAGTAGGAAAGAAGTGAGCTTAGATCTGACGAATGTCATGGAAGAAACGTACATGTTGTACCGACCCCACCTAAAGTGGGATAAGGGTAGGCGAATGATGATAACTCGTATAAAAATATCGTCTCGCGATGTCGCTGTTCGTATTCTTCCAAAAGGAAGAGATCGAGAAGTGGTTTTCAATCCCACTTTACATTTTTTTTATCGCGTAAAAATCCGGTGGCTAATGCGGCTGTATGTTTTTTTGTATGTACTCGTACACTGGTTATATTCCGAGAGCTGGTAGCATATTTTGGGTAGGTTTTTAAAGCAAGCTGAAAGCTTGTCACATAGCTCTTCTATTATTCCCCAACGCGGAAGTGCCGACCTGGGAGTAGCGGGGCAAAATGAATCCCTTAAATTACGACCAGTTCACGTGGAAGGTATATACTCCATCCAAAATGATCTCTCTTTTTGAGAATCCTTATTCATAGTCGCAAATAACACATTCATTAAATTTGAAATTGCTTCAATACCGGAATATTACGCGATAGCTAGAATAAGGTTTGTTATGTCAAAAATCACTGAAAAACCACGTATGTTCATTGTACCTACATAAAATATATATTTTATTATCTAGCATCGTCCCGTTGTTTAACAAGCGTAGTTCCCGTTCCTGTTATTTTCTCCGAACTTACTCGTGTTGTTTCTGTTATTTCTTTCTTGTTATTTTGTTTTGCCTATGTTACTTCTTTCTCCACATACTCTTGGAATACCTCTAAGAATATGTGCACACAATTTCATGCCGATCAGTTAAGTAGTTTTCGCGTGAAAGCAAAACAGAGACACTTACAGGACAAGATAGCATTCTATTAAAATGAGTGTCATTTCTAATTTGAATTTGATTTTCGTTTTTCAGATAAAAATAATTTTTGAACCTAGCACTCGTTCTAATAAACAACACGTGTAATCTCACTGAGTACACACCGACACCTGCGCTGAAAGGAGGTCTGCACTCGCAATAGTGATGTCCACTTTCAGCTCAGATTCATCTTTCAGTATCTTTCTAATCCTGCAGATATGAGAAAATTTGAAGTAGCACGCCGTTAATGCTTATTATAAGAGGTTTTTGATTGTTATACCTACGCATACTAGGAACTCTTTAAAGTTTTTTCTTTTAGGTTTTATTGTGTTTTATTCAGACGTGTAGTTTTTAAAGTTATCGTCATTGTATTGCTTACGTTTTACATTTACCTATGTTATCTGTTTTATGTGAAAAAAAACATGAACTGACTGAATAATAGTGACTGATTTGAGTTGAAAAGCACTTCATAAACATAAAATAGTATTTTCTAGATGCACACTACAGAAATCAAATAACTTAGTTCAATTTCAGTTACACATATACTTTCATAATAATAAGTAATTTATACGGATAATTTAACTATGTACTTTTGAGCAATAATTTAAATATTATTATTTTGGATACATTTTAAACTTTCCGCAGAAGTTTCATTAAGTATTTTACAACCACTGGTATCCAAATAATTGGTGGACAATTCACACACAATTGATTACAATGAATACCCGATTTCTACGATATATATACCTAACGTAATCGAAACATTTCAAGAACATTTAAAAAAAAAACTTCTAATCGTACAATTTCTGTAAACTTAACGTTGTGTTAAACTAAGATGTTGGCACATAGTACTTTTATCATCAATTCTATGCAAGGTTGCTTGGGTCCATTCTAAGATTACAGCTATAAAAACCGAAGGACTCAGGGCAGTCTTAAGGGACTGAGTCACCTCTATTGCCTAACGAAATTTGGGATAGCGCAACAGACGCAAGGCCCTACTAACCTAAACTTACAATACTTCCGCCCATAATCGGAACAAACAGGAAAGCGTTCCGTATTGGGAAAAGAAGTAACATATTTGTGTGATGAATACAAATATATGTTCTGTGTCTGGGTGTTTCTGTGTATGTATAATAAATCATCATCATCATCATCATCATCATCAGCCGCAAGACGTCCACTGTTGAACATAGGTCTCCCCTCTAGATTTCCACAACAAACGGTCCAGCGCAACCTGCAACCAGCGGTTTCCAGCGACCTTTGTGAGGTCATCTGTCCATCTAGTGGGAGGCCGTCCAACACTGTCTTCCGGTTCGTGGTCGCCACTCGAGAACCTTTCTTCCCTATCAGTTGTCAGTTCTGCGAGCGATGTGGCCTGCCCGTTGCCACTTCAGCTTGCTTACTCTTTGAGCTATGTCGGCCACTTTCGTTCTTTTACGAATATCCTCATTACGGATTCTGTCGCGCAAAGAGACTCCCGAGCATAGCTCTCTCCATATAATAAACATCCTTTTAATATTATTTAGTCCGCGAAATTGAGCGTCGTTTGCGAAACCAAGGTGGGTTCGTTCTGAGGTCTCCCGCTCTGGGTCGATTCTGAGGCAGAGGATAGTTATCGCCATTCAGCGAGGCAAAGTATCCAGCGTTTTAGGCACATTTGCACCAGGAACAGTTCGGGGCGTTTTATGATTTTGTAAGTGACGTGAGACGTGTATTATACATTTTGAATTATATTTCTATTTATGACAATAAACTATTTATGTATTTTAATATTATAAATGTCAATGTTTGGATGTTTGTTCCTCAATCACGACGTAACGTATGAACAGATCGGATTGAAATTTGGAACACAATTAGATAATAATCATAATTTATTAATAAAGTATAATTTTACCTGTCAAAAATTTTATTACAAAATATGTCATTAAATAAAAAACTAGTAAATGTGTCGTTGCACTTAATCATAAATTCAATCAAATTCAATGTTAAACTTATATTTTGAAAAAAAAACACTGCTCTACAAGCCATTTTTTAAGCTTGATTTTAAATAGATTTAGGTTCTCTATTGCTGTGACGTCATGGGGCAACTGATTGTAGACAATCGGAGCCATGATATGCGTCAACTTGGAGGACTTAGTGAGGGAGTGTGGTCTGTAAAACATAGGTTTATATACTGAACATATTTGCGTGGGGCGGTGCTAATTACTTTTTCTAAATAAAGTGTGCCAAGACGATCAGGACATGTGCCTGATGGTAAGCAACATGCCTGCCACATAACACAGTGACACGGAGCTATTGGAACATGAAGAGTCCAAATCATTACCTAGCACTGCACTGCGCTCGTCACCCAGAGTTCTAAGATGTTACATCTCTAAGCCCTGTAATTTAATGCAATTTCTCTGGAAACATTTTCCTTCAAACCGGAACACAGTAATTATGATTATACAAGCAACGTTCAACCCACATAGTTCCCGTTATTTTCCCGAAATAAAAAGTAACCTATGTGTTCTACCAGACCATAATCTGTGTACTAAATTATAATCAGATCCGTTCATACCTTACGACATGATTGAATTGACTAAAAATGTCCAAACATTGATTGACATTTATAATATTAGTATCATAAGTATTACACCAGCTATCTGGCTCCCATAGTACAAGCTTTGGTTAGTCAATGTCAAAGTACTTTATTCATAAATGTACAATTTACACGTCAATTAATAAAAAACGAAAACAAAAGAAAGAGCATAAAAATTGTATCCATTTTCAAAGTTTGTAATGACAACTTTACTGGTTAGTCAGATGGTGTTGTGTGTGAAATGTCCACCAAGTAACATCACTAACCGAGAGACGGCGTGATGATGAGCTTGCGTAGCAACCGCGCAACCATTGTTTCTGGCCCGACTAATACCACTGCGTATTGTGCACGCGAGTATATCACTACTCGACACCATCAAAGTGACGTACAAACGATACATCTGCTTGGCCCGCAGCTTCACGTCGCTACAATCGCATTTCACAATAATGATTGATATTTAACATTGGCGTATTTCGTTACCTGTTTCGATAGACCATCGAGGCGTAGGTTAGTTATGTTAATCCCTTAGCCAAGTGGGGTGACAGCAGTAAGAGAATATAAATGTATTCACTCTTGTATTAAATACATATTTTGAGTCAATAATTTTAGTTACATCGAAAAAGGTTTCATTCGAGTGTTAACTTGCTAGAGAAAAGATAACCGTTTTAACAGCAATCTGCATTTTGCATATTTTTTTTCTAATTTTGTTGAAGTAGAAGTTGAAGAAGTTATCAAACTACTTTAGACGCGCCATAGACAGATTTTTCATGGGCTGTGAATTGAATTCTAGCGTCACGCTCGGGAAAGACAAGAAATCTTCGGGTAAACTCGGGACCATGGTCATTGGCCATCAAGAAACGCGTCAGCATTTCCTATCACTGACGCATTTCTAGATGGCCATACTCATGGCCACGCCCTCCGGATTCACCCGCGTAGTTTCCAAATTCTGAGTTTTAAGTTTTCACTTCTATCGGCAGTTCCTATGACTGCCAATTTTTTTTTTAATTCTGTCATTTTATTTTCCGGTCCGCGTACATTAGGATAGGTAAATAATAATTTAATGAGTTGTTCCATACAAAAAACTAACTCTGCACTCGAATGTAATATTTTCGTGATTTTAGGGTTAGACGCAGAGTAACAGTTGTTCATAGTGGCGTAGCGTACACATTCAGCATCACCCTGTATTCAGTATGCTAAGTTGTTAAGACACAGGAGCGAGATAGCATCATCCAATTATCGGCGCTTATTGGACGTCAAGAGTAATTTGACGCCTCAATGCCTCGCAGTGCGGTTGTAATAGAACACAGAACAATTTAATATCTGTCATCTGATCAATAAATTTCATTGAGACAGCCTGCTGTGGTGGTATAGAGGCAAGAACATCCGATTACACACACGTGAGTTCGGAGGTTCGACTCCTGCTTACACTTCTGAGCACACTTTTGTAGTGGTAGGACTCCTAGCAGAGTCCGCCTGGGGAAGTACCACACCTTTGCCAGTTATTCTACCGCCAAGCAGTAATGTGAAAACATTTACAACAACAAGCGCTGATTTATAAGCTTCTCGTAACCACCATAACGGTAAATGAAATCATCGTGAGGAAATCAGATTGCCCCAAGAACGACATCGTTCGAGATGTGTTACTTCAAGTTAGCATCAAAATTATGTACGAGGTATAAAAGTCAAGATATGAGATTTTTAGCTGCATATGTACGAGGGAATTTCTTCTACGGCTGGCAACCCTGTTCACAAATGTAGAGTCAATACCTCTTCGTTCGATATTTTGGAAAGTGAACCATGAAACAATGTCGCTTTTTAAAACGAGCAATCCGATAAAAAAGCAAGGTGGAATTAGATTTTGCAGATCCGAAATGTAAAAAAACATAAATAATTTTTCCTGCTCCACTTGAGCTGACTTGGACTTCGTAAAATTGTTCTGCAAAACCATAAATAAACAATTCTACGTAAATAAAAATACTGGACCGTGGAATCGACTATTGCCAAACAAACGAACTGCCAATCAACGTTTCAAAAGCTTAATACTTTTCTGTTTTTCAAAAACTAGCAATTTCTCGGTATCTGCGGAACGTAGGTTTTCACATTTGTATTTTCACTGGATGAGATGAAGGGACTTCAAACGAATTTTTAACGCATTTTTTTGTGTCTGCGCCACTATTGAGCTCAACTCGTCTGATGGGAAACAACGATTTGATCTAAAATAGTGCAACCTATTCTATTTTGTATTTATTTGCTTTCGCATATTGTCTGATTTTAATCGATACGGTCCATGATGGTGCGCGTCGCCGATGTTCAAGACTTTGAAGCATTTTACGAACTATTCACCCCAGCCTTGACGAAATCTATCAGTCTTACATTTTTCGGATACCCGCAATCACAGTAATATACACAGTTTCACAAATAAACATACAGACACGACATACTTGTTACATCCCTCATTTGATATTTGACGTTCAAAATGCGACCGAATTGAGTAAGTGTCTCCTTCTTTGTTCAGATGTTTTATTTCTAAATATAACATGTCTATAGTCGGTTTGAGGATGTTTTAATACGGGAACATCTTGTAAGTTCGTATCACCGACACACGTCATAGTACACGTATCAATAACACAGGTGACGTATTGTTTGCAACATTAGTTTTTCTAACATTGACTGGCCTCATGGCTTAGTGGGCAGTAACTCTGCCTGCGAAGCCGAGGGTCGTGGGTCCGATTCCCACCCAGTGCAAATATTTGTGTGATGAATTCAAATATTTGCACTGTCTGGGTGTTTCTATGTATAATAAGTATGTATTTACAATTATATAAGTATTATATCAGCTATCTGGCCGCCATATTACAAGCTTTGCTTAGTTTGGTGTCAGATTGTGTTGTGTGTGAATTGTCCACCAACATTAATGCAGTGTAGTACTAAAACTCTGAGTTTTCACGTTTTCAGTTTATAAGTTTTTTTTTAACTATAACAGGTTCGCACTTGACCACCATCTCGCCTGTTTTTATTTCTATACAATACTATCTACTTCTATCGGCATTCCCTCGACTACTTACAATTTCTTGAAAATAAATTCAGTGTAAACTCCATGTAACGTCAGCCGATTTACGATAAAATCCCTAAAGCGTCAAAATTATAAGCTTCGGTTGGTTTTGCTTATATCCCATACAATGATTCAGTCTATATAGCATTACACTCACTCTCACTAACAACAAGTACATTTCAAGTTGCCAAAATTAGTAAAAAACTGCGCTGCTATGCACATTCTTTTGTAACTTTACTATCATAGGCAATAAATATACTTTATTGTCGGCTTCATAGCTTCATATATACTGAACTTTCTATGAAATGTATTTATTATTTATTAATTATTATTTGTTTACAAATTCTGATTGCTTGCACCTTAGATAAAGTATAAGTGTATGTATCATCTGTGACCTGCACATATAGACGACTGTTAGATAAAAATAAAATAATTAAATTACTGGTGCAACAAAAGACGTCAAAAAGAAAATAACAGGGGTTATCTATAATGGAATAAGGCGTTCAAATAAGAATTGTTTTTTGTCTTTCTATTTTTAACCCCCGACCAAAAAAAGGGGTGTTATAAGTTTGACGTCGATGTCTGTCTGTCTGTCTGTCTCTGTGTGTGTCTGTCTGTGGCACCGTAGAGCTCAAACGGATGAGCCGATTTCGATGCGGTTTTTTTTTTTTATTTGAAGGTTAATTACCGTGCGGGTGTTCTTAGCTATGTTTGGTTAATATCGATTCAAAATGGCCGCCTCCACAAAATGGCGGACAAAATATTTCTTTACAACCTACCTCAATATGGGTATCAAATGAAAGGGCTTGACTAGTAGAATACTATACACTATAACAAATTTCAAATCCAAGATGGCCGCCACCACAAAATGGCTGATTACATTATTTTTTTCACTACTATTTCAATATGGGTATCAAACGAAAGGTCTTAACTAGTAGAGTCGCACTATGACAAATTTCAAATCCAAGATGGCCGCTACTACAAAATGGCGAAATACATTTCTTTTTCAAAACTACCTCGATATGGGTATCAAATGAAAGGGCTTGACTAGTAGAATGTTGTAAAGATAACAAATCTGAAGTAGTCGGGGGTTAATCAAAATTTTTAATTTTGTTCTTGTTCTTATACAGATGTTCCTTCTTCATTTAACGACATCTCTCTCTATAACGTCAAAATGTGCACAGTCCCTTGAGTGTCGTTATTTAGAGTATACACTGTATGTTGTAGTGTCTTCAAAAATAGAATGTAAAAAAAACACAGTTATAAAACTCAATTCTCTTCTCGAGTTCTCTTCGGGTTCATCGTAAGTATCTCAAACTACAACACAAGAGGATCGACGATTAACGAATCGCAATTTCACAATTGCTTCAGAACTACAAGCACCCAATTCTGCAAGTTTAATTGCTTCCTACTGAGCTCAGATTCCCCTGAAGCCGGGTGTCTAGACGTACAATGCGCTCTAAATAAAAGGAGCTCGGTTTCAAGCTATTTTGAGACGTAACAACTTGGAAGTTAGTCGGGACGGAATGCTCTTTATCGCACGCCATAACTTGACCTCAGGATTTTGCAAACTTTGTTCAAATAATTTCATTGAATTTGATACTATCGTTTCATCGTCTGCCTGGTGAAGGACCTTTTGCCAGTTATTCTAGCGTGAAGCAGTAATGCGCAAACATTACTGTGTACACGGTAAATTACAGAGGCGAAGAGATCAATCACATATATATCTATGTGTGACGTTCGTTCGTATTCTGGGCAGTAATTTGGAAACTTCGTATTCAAACAGTTGCAAGAAACTTTGCTGTTATGGACAGACGTATTGCTTACTATCAGGTGCAAGTCTTGCTCGGAACCTTTATTTAAAAGAATTTTCTAAATATGTGACAGTTTGATAATAGTGAATTTATTTAATTGATTAACAACCAGTAGTTATGGAGGTGTGCCGCGAACGCGCTGAAGCAAACAGGTTTTTTATGGTATAGATATAGAGTGACGAGACGAGCAGGTCATTTGCCTGATGGTAAGCAACATGCCTGACCATAAATAACATCACAGTGACATGAAGTTATTGGAACAAGAAGAGTCCAAATCATTATCTCGCACTACACTGCCTTCGTCGCCAAGAGATAAATGAGGTGTTATCTCATTGCCCTGTAATTTCACTGGAAACATTGCCTATCAAACCGGAACACAGTGATGTTTTCACATTACTGCCGGTAGAATAATTGGCAAAGCTGTGGTACTTCCCCAAAGCGGACTCTGCAAAGGATCCTACCACTAGTCGTTTTATACGGCGAGGTTATTTGGTATTACAAATAGTATTTTTATCGTAGCACGGTAATAATTAAATAATTGACTGGCCTAGCAGCTTGATTGGTAGTAAATCTACCTGCGAAGCTATGGGTTCGATTCCTAGTTATATAATAATATTTGCGTGATGAATACATGTTTTGTTTTATGTCTGGGTGTTCCTATGTATGATAAGTATGTGTTTACAATTATATAACCCTATCAGATATCTAGCTTTTATAAAACAAGCTTTGCTTAGTTTCAGGCTGGCAGGCAGGTGTTGTGTGAGAATAGTTTCCTGTTTTTAGAGTTCCGTAGCGAAATGGCAAAATGCGGGACCCTTTTTTTTATTTAAATTAGCCACTCCACAGACTCCGGGGTCCGTGATTAAATATATAATACGGGACCCTTATAGATTTGTCATGTCTGTCTGTCTGTCCGTTCGTATGTCACAGACACTTTTCTCCGAAACTATAAGCGCTATACTATTGAAACTTGGTAAGTAGATGTACTGTAAACCGCATTAAGATTTTGATACAAAAAATAGAAAAAAAACCAAAATTTTAGGGGTGTCCCATACTTAGAACTGAAACTCGATTTTTTTTTTCAATCCTTTCGTGTAGAGGATTATCTATGGATAGGTCAGGTAGGATAGGCAAAAATGATAATCCAAATACAAATACATAAAATGAGGTTCCAAACATATTTTTTCCTAACCAACAAACGAATAGTTTGCGCGAGGGACTTTTCCAAAGTGCTAAAAAGTGCGCCCCTGTAACTTCTAAAATAAGAGAAAGACAAAAATAAAAAAAGTGTATGATGTACATTACCATGTAAACTATCAACGAAAATTGGTTTGAATGAGATCTAGTACTTAAGTAGTTTTATTTTCATACGCACTTGACCACTTTTATTTTTTTAATTACGCGTCGAATACTGATGGGTCATGTTTGAATACAGGCCGTCGTTGTTAAGCGGCAGAGACCGAGAGTCGCACTCGCCGGAGCGACGCGCTTTGCGTTCTTCCGCGCTTGGAACACATGTGGTGTCTGAGAGCCAGTTCACTCTTTATTGTACTTATTTTCTACGAATGTCCTACTACAATATTATAAACGGCAAAGTTTCGATGTTCGTTGCTCAATCACGTCGGATCTTCGGAACGGATCGGATTGAACATTTGAAATACATTTAGATTATAGTCTAGTATAACACATATGTAGGTACGATTTTAATCCCGGGTAAATAACTGGAATGGGAACTACACAGGTAAAACCGCGGAACCTTGCTATATTATATTTTTTAATGTTCGAAGGTTTATTATTACTGGTATTTATTTGTTTTAAACTCCTATGCTTAATGTAATATATGCTTCGTATGGTTACAATGTTACAATGGGTATTCTTTGTTGTATAAAATATATATTTTTAATAAATAAATTTTGGTGGACATTGGCATTTCTCACAAAAAACCCCCTACTATCCCCAAACAAAGATGCTTGTACTATGGGAGCCAGATAGCTCATCTAAAACTCACATAAGATAGTTGTATACATACTTGTTATTATACATAGAAATTATAACTATGTACTTATTTATAATACTTATATATCAATTGATTTTGAAATGACAAACATATAGAAGAGTGTCTCTATAATGTGATAGTACAGGACGCTTAGGTATCAATCTATGGTTGACGCGCTAGACGAGTGGTTTGCACTCAATGGCGCGACTGGAATAGATCGAAGCGTCGTATTGTAAGTGCATCCGGAAACCGAATCAGACTACATTGAGTGCGCGTAGGTATAGTCCGCAAGTTTAGTTGTGGCCTGCGCCTTCTGCAATACCCCGACGCCCGACAGTGTAGAATAAGAACGGAGATATAAGTAGAAATAAAATAATTACACCTATTATTATCTATTTTAAATTAAAGGATTCATAATACGTTTCTCGTCCAATATGTAAATATATACGAGTACAAACAAAAAAATCAAGTAAACTGACATACTCGTATCTCCTTAAACAAGCTAAATAAATTGTAAATTAAAAAACCCCGATATTTTGTTATGCCAGTTACCCCGTATTTGTTTTTAGTCATAGTATATAAAATACTTTGCTTTACTTTGGACTGCCCTAGTGGCTTAGTTGGTAGTAGCTCTGCCTGCGAAGCTGAGGGTCGTGGGTTCGATCCCCACCCAGTGCAAATATTTGTGTGATGAATTCAAATGTTTGCACTGTGTCTGGGTGTTTCTATGTATAATAAGTATGTATTTAAAACTATATAAGTATTATATCAGCTATCTGGCTGCCATCACACAAGCTTTGCTTAATTTGGGGTCAGATAGTGTTGTGTGTGAATTGTCCACCGATATTTATTATAATAGTATTTTACTAGTCAGTCCATTTCATTTGATACCTACCATACTAAGGGATTTAGAAAAAAATATGTTATCCGCTATTTTGCGCTAGCCTAAAGTTCTGGTGATAGTAAAGGCCGCTTTAGGCAAATTGCCATAGTTTAGTTTTTTAATGGAATCTACTACCGCAGGTTTCAAAAAAAAACTATTTCAGACATTGACATTTTATGTACTCGTATTAATTACCTAATTATCATATTTGCGTTAGGTAAGGTCATTCATCAACATTTTAATGTTATCCGGATCAATTACTTCGACATTAATTGGTTAACCCTATTTGAGCAACAAACGAATTTACCACCCGATACGCAATCCAACTGTTTTATCGCGGTCTTACTGGAACTAGTTAGTTATTGATCATTTTACCTAACTTTATTAATTCAAAACATAACGATTTGTGTTTTGCACACCGCTGCGCGCATTTCGCAAAAATACCTTAGAACATCTTTTTGCAAAATTCAATAGCTTCAAAAAGGTATAAAAATTGTAAGTAGTGGTTATATGTTGATTGAAGGAGTGCCCGCTTTTAAATACATTTTATATTAATACAAGATGTTCTACAGTAATAAATATACGTCAAATAAATATACACATTCTATATTAAGGGAGTGAAATGGGCCCAACACCTTGTTCTTGTTTGAAATTGTGAAGGGCCGTTCATATTGAGCACTTTTATAATTCACTGCACAGAGAATTAAAATTTTAATTGAAGTCGTTTTTTTTCGTAGTAAACAAATGATTTTTTTATGATTATACGTCATTTTTTTTTATTTAAATTTGCGTACTTTATATTTACGTAAATAAATTTTCTGTTCGCGTTATATGATATTTTCGTAAAGAAATAACAATATAAAAAACTCGTTTGGTAAAATAAACAGACTATAAAAGTAGAAAGAAGCATTACAATGAATGGGATACAATCGACAATCGAGATAAAAGCACAAAGGCTGAAGGGTTACTGAGAATATTGGAGAACTCTCGAGTGGAGTTCCTACTGTAAGAGCTCGGCAAATACCAGAAATAACACAGAACTATCGTGGTTAGTTTTTTTAACCCCCGACCAAAAAAGGGGTGTTATAAGTTTGACGTCGATGTCTGTCTGTCTGTCTGTGTGTGTGTGTCTGTCTGTGGCACCGTAGAGCCCAAACGGATGGGCCGATTTCGATGCGGTTTTTTTATTTGAAAGTTAATATCCGTGCGGGTGTTCTTAACTTCGTTTGGTTAATATAATAGAATAGAATAATTTATTTGTCAGATTAAAAATCCATATACAGAGTATTAAATTAACAGAGTTTAGAAAATATTAGACAAGTACAACCAAATTAATACAAATTAAATAAGATGTAATTAATATCGATTCAAAATGGCCGCCTCCACAAAATGGCGGACAAAATATTTCTTTACAACCTACCTCAATATGGGTATCAAATGAAAGGGCTTGACTAGCAGAGTACTATACGCTATAACAAATTTCAAATCCAAGATGGCCGCCACCACAAAATGGCGAATTATATAACTTTTTTCACTACTACCGCAATATGGGTATCAAACAAAAGGGCTTGACTAATAGAATACTTTGCACTGTGACAAATTTCAAATCCAAGATGGCCGCTACCACAAAATGGCGAATTACATTTCTTTTTTCACAACTTCCTTAATATGGGTATCAAATGAAAGGGCTTGACTAGTAGAATATTGTACAGATGAAAATCTAAGGTAGTCGGGGGTTAATCAAAATTTTTAATTTTGTTCTTGTATAGCAACGAAAAAAGCTATAGTTTTGAATAGCTTTGCTTAGTTTTGGGCCAGATAGCATTGTGTAAATTAGAATCTGTTGCAAATAAAACGATGAGTTGGCTAAGACTGACTTTATTTCGAGCATACCCTCGTATCTCAACTTATTAACTACACGACATCTTCCCCTTTAAACATTTTTAACACTTAATGTATTAGGCACATTATACTTAAGTTTAAAATAAGTACATAGGTAGTAGTTGAATATCTTTTACATCACCATTTATACATTGAAGTTTTACTGGTATTGACACAAATGAGCAGTACCTACCTAACTCTTTTATGGTTAGTTTTAGTTACATTAAAAAGTACAATATTTTTACATAGTAGTTATTTCTATTTATACTAAATAGGACCAGGAACAATGATACAAATTTTTACAAATGTTATTACCTCAATTACAAGTAATTTATAATGAATGAGCATTGAGCGTAATGCGTTAAATTAATATTATTAGGAACAAATAAGGTGTCACCATGGACGTACAAAAAAAAATGGTGTCACTAAGATATGAATACGAATGACAATGAATTTGAGGTTGTAAATGGATCATTTAAAACATGTTTTGAAATTTATTTCTGTTTAGAATATGTTTGATTTATTTTTGTCGTGCCATGCTAGCCGCCGGTCTGCGCCCGGTTGTAACGTCAGGAGTGCAGGGGTGCGTGGGGCGCGGACGGTGCGGGTTCCGAGCCCGGGGTCCCAGTGTCATGAGTGATGTCATGGTCGATATCGTCACCGTTGGATTTTACGTCGATGTTAGGGCTCACCCACAGTTCATCGTCGTCGGTGCCATTCCCGGCGTGCCGGGTTCCTCCGGGTCACGTCTTCGAGCTTAATGAGGTGGCGTCTGTTTCGTCGGTAGCGGCGGCCCGAGTCATCGGCCACGAAGTAGGAGCGCGGCTGCGGGGCGCGGTGCAGCACCCGCGCGCGCCGCCTGCGGCCCGGGTCCGCCGGCAGCACGGGCTGGCCCGGCGCCAGCTCTGGCAGCGCCCGCGCCCGCGTGGCGTAGTGCGCCTTGCTCGCCGCCCGCGCTCGCATTATGTTAGCGTAGTCTTCATCGTTATTCCGGCTCGGTTTCAACTTGTCTGAGTGAACGGGGAGCAGAGTGTCGAGTCTCCGGCTCATCAGCAGCTCGGCGGGCGACCCGACGCCGTCTCTCGGGGTCGCTCGGTGATTGAGTAGGCCGAGATAAAAATCACTCCCCGAAGCTAACGATTTTATTAAAATATTTTTCACCGTTTGGACGCTTCTCTCGCTGAGACCGTTCGATTGGCAAAAATTCGGGGAAGTAGTGGTATGCCGGAATCCCCACTGTCTACTAAATTCAGCAAAAACCTTAGACGCGTACGCCGGTCCGTTGTCCGTGACTAACTCCTGCGGGATACCGTGTCTCGCGAACTGATCTTTCATAGCGGCTATCACCGCCTTAGATCCGATATTCGTCAGCGGATTTACTTCTATGAAATTTGAAAAGTAGTCTACCAAAATAACAAAATACTTGCCGGCGTGCTGAAAAATGTCAGAGCCTAGTTTTTGCCAGGGCAGGCGCGGCACCGCGTGCGGCAGCAGCGGCTCGCGCGCGGCCGCGGCGCGCGCTCGGCGCACGCGGCGCAGCGCCGCACGAGCGCCTCGATGTCGCGCGACATGCCCGGCCAGAACATGACCTCCGCGCGCGTGCCGCTTGCAGCGGTCCATCCCCATGTGACCTTCGTGTACTCGCCGCAACATCTCTCGGCGCACCGCCGCCGGCACAAACACCAAATTATCTTTAAAAATTATGCCGTCCACATATTCAAAACTATCTTTGTACGGCCATAATCCTTTGACGCGGTCGTCCACTTCATACTTGTTTATCGGCCAGCCCTCTTTATGTATCGTTTGATCAGCTGGCATTCCTCGTCTTCACCCAGAGCATCTTTTATTACCTTCAACCTGGCGCCGCTGAATCTGACGTTTTCGATCAGAAAACAGGACTGCTCATCGAGCTCCCGCTCTATTTCTCCCGGCACAGTGTCGGGTAACGCCGCCCTCGACAGCGCGTCGGCTACGAACAGATATTTCCCAGGTTTGTAGACCACGTTAAAATCGTATCGTTGAATACGCAGCATCATGCGCTGGAGCCGTGCCGGGATCGAGTCTAGCGACTTCTTAAAGAGTGCCTCGAGCGGCTTGTGATCCGTTTCGACCGTGACGTCACTTCGGCCGAAAACGTACTGGTGGAATCGTTCCAGAGCAAAGACGATAGCGAGAAGCTCTTTCTCAATCTGTGCGTACCTCCCCTGCGTGTCGGTGAGCGTGGCGGAGGCGAACTCAACCGGGCGGCCGGCCTGCAGCAGCGCGGCGCCGAGCGCGCGCGAGCTGGCGTCCACGGTGAGCAGGCAGGGCGCGCGCGGCGAGTACAGCGCCAGCACGGGCGCCGCGCACACCGCGCCTCTCAGCGCGCGCGCCGACGCCCTCTGGGGCTCATCCCACACCCACTCGCTTTCTTTCTTCAATAGTAAACGCAAGGGTGCCGCCGTATCTGAATAATTGGGAATAAATTTTGATAAATAGTTGATCATGCCCAAAAACCGTTCCAACGACGGCCTATCTTCGGGGTCAGGCATATCCTCGATAGCTTTAATTTTGTTTCTATCTATCGCCATTCCTCGCTCGCTGAAAGTGTGACCCAAGTAGACGACCTGACTGACCTGAAATTCACATTTTCTCTATTGAATTTGATGCCGACCTTGCGCGCCCTGTCCATTAACTTAGCCAGGCGCTCATCGTGCTGAGCCCTGCTGCAGCCCCACACGATGACGTCATCTACGAAGGAATCCACCCCCTCCAGATCCTCTAACAGCTGGCGAATTTTCGAGTGAAAAACTTCCGATGCACAATTGATACCGTACGGCAGGCGGAGGAACTGGTACCTACCGAACGGCGTTCCGAAGGTACAGAGGTCGGCGCTGGCGTCGTCCAGCTGCACCATCCAGAACCCGGAGCGGGCGTCCAGCTTGCTGAACACGGTGGCGCCCTCGAGCCGCGCGGCGATCTCCGCCAGCGTCGGCAGCGGGTAATGCGCGCCGCACGGCGCGGTTCAGCGGCCGCGGGTCGAGGCACACGCGGAGGCTGCCGTCTTTCTTCGGCGCCACCACGATGGCGTTCACCCACGGGGTCGGATGCGACACCTTCCTCACGACACCCATTCGCTCCATGCGATTCAGCTCCCGCAACAAATTGTCGCGCACTCCCATCGGAATTTTTCTGACTGGGCAAACTGACGGCTGAACATGTTTATCGATTACAATATTGTATTTACCGGGTAATTTACCTAGACCTTGAAATAAATCTTTATACATGTCTATATTAACAGATAGCACGCGTCGGATCATTCCCATCTCCTCGCATGCAAATCTACCTAAAACATTTTGACAATCGAGATCCGCTACTACAAAGTGCAACATATAAGTTTTATTTTTGTAAACCCATTCTATATTCGTAGACCCCACAATGGGTATGTAACTCCCGCAAAATGATTGCGCTTTTGTAGCGTCAGATTTCAATGTACGTTGAGAAAATCCCAGTCTAATGAATGTTTTCAGTGATATAACATTTAAATCTGAACCAGAGTCTAACTTAAACACTTCACTTTTGCCGTTCAATGATAAAAACAAAGTTTCATACCATTTAGATTGCCTACGTTCTTCTGATATTGTGGAGATGAAATATAACTCGTCCTGTGGGGCATCGCAATCATCGCGGCCATCCGGGCCATCGTCCGCGTCGATCCGGTATACGCGTCGTCTTAACTTCGGACACATATTTTTGAAATGACCGCGCGCATTACACCAGAAACACATGGCCGTCGCGGCCGGACACTTCCTACCATCACAATTATAGCTAGCACACGCAGAACACGGCTTTTTGAAGGCCGTTGACTGACCAGCTGACCCAGCACGCTGCGCGGGAGCGCGCCGCGACAGCTGAGCGCCGGCGCCGGGCCAACCGCGCGCCCGCGCGCCGCCGCCGGCCGGGCCCGCCGCGCCGCCGCGCCAGCTGCGCTCGTACATCGCATCCACCATTGCCGACGTTCCAGCGCCCTCTCTTCCGGTCTTGATATCCTCTATCTCTCGCTGCTCTTCCGACGACATCTCATTGGCTTGACATATTTGAACTGCGCGAGCCAAAGTTAGGTCGTCAGCTCGTAGAAGACGATCCCGCAGCTTCCCATCGCTCACTCCACACACGATCCTATCCCGCACGAGGCTTTCTTCCAAATGTTCAAATTCGCAATATTGTGTAAGAAGTTTAAGAGCGGTCACATACTCGTCTATCGATTCGCTTCTTTCTTGATTACGAGTGAAAAATTTGAAACGTGACATTGTCGTATTTTGCTTTGTTCCAAAATGTTCATTGAACTTTTTCACAACAGTATCTAAAGAATCTTTTTTTTCATCGGCCGTGAATTTAAACGTGGTATATACGTCGTATCCCTCGGGACCGATTAGATTGATGAGTAAACTGGCCTGTACGTCTTGAGGTTCCTTGTAGACGCCAGATGCTTTCAAAAACACACAAAATTGCGTATGCCATTTCCGCCATGATTCCGCTCGACTGGCCGGTCCGCCTTCTAAACACAATTCTGTCGGCGGTCGCGCGTGTTCCATTGTCACAATTTGTCAACAACTACTTGAATTCCCTAATTCTGGCAAAAAAAATGCCACTAACACATTACTAACACGTTTATTTTAATTATTTTCTAACACCGCTGTCACCATGTTGCAAATAAAACGATGAGTTGGCTAAGACTGACTTTATTTCGAGCATACCCTCGTATCTCAACTTATTAACTACACGACAGAATCGATTGATTTAATTTTTATTTATTTACTTACTAGGAACGGCCCGTGGTTTTACACGCGCAATGCCCGTTCCCGGTATTAAACATAACAAATGGCCTATGTGTCATTATTGCAGACTATAATCTATGTTTCAAATTTCAGTGCACCGTTTTCCAGATGCAAAATGACTTGTCAAAGATAGTTCTAAATTTTGCCAAATGTGGCACCACTGTTTTGTTTTTGTGAAACTTCTTTAACAAAATAAACGATAAACGACGGTAAACTATATTAATTAACATTTTCATAAATCGTTTTTATTAACTTTTATCGTTGTCGTAGAATTTACATCTACAGAAAGTAACGAAGTCTTTGTCTAGGTTTGCATTAATTCTAAATAGATAGCCATTAGATCCGCACCTGTCTTACCGGTCCCGGTTTCAAGACGTCCAGTTTTACGGCAGTGTCTACAAGCAAAAAAGCTTACAAATGTTTAGTTAAGTCAGCTTAAATTAGGGCTATAATTGAATAAACTCTTGCTACTTGGCAGGAAGAAAACATTAGCTACGTCACATTATTTTTCTTGGTACAGAATAAGTTAAACTAATAATAATAGCCGTGGTGGCCTAATGGCTATAACGTACGATTGACAACCCTGATATCGTTGATTCGAATACCATCTCTAGGTATATTTCCGAGTGCAAATGTGGAATTTTGTTATCACCACAGTCTTGAAGTATGAAATAATCATCGTGAGGAAACCGTCATCCAAGAATTTTTTTCACTCCCTCGTTGCGAAGGGTGCGTTGTAAACTGGTCATACTGAATTATATTATTCTTCATTTGTACTAATTTCGAATGTCGTGCTAAGAACTTGTCAAGATAATACATAAAATTCGCGAAATCACCATAAGCAAGCTAATTACCATATAATACGAGTAATAACTAATCACCAACAGTATTTACAACATATTTACTTAAACTAAGCCATAAGTACTCGTAGTACACTTCCGCAGTGAAGCCAAATGCAATCCAATAAGAAAGGCTTCTGCATAAAACGTGTACTAACCCGAATGGAAAATAATAAATCACGTTTCTCTTATTTTCCTATAAAAAATCGTGAAGGAAACTAATGAAATTTGCAAAAAAAGTACTTTGCCATGGTTTTACAAACTGCAGAAAAATGACGCCGTTTCGAAGTGTTTTGTTTTAATTATATACCTTACCGTAGTTCCAATTGCAGTACACACGCCGACAATTTTGGTGACACTCGTGATTTCAGTAGTATTTAAAATGCTTTTTTTTTCACTATATATTGCAAAAACGTAAGCTTACAAAAATAACTAAAAACAAACACCAATTAAAATAACATTTCAGACTATCGGACAGTATATTTTCAAACTTTCGTGTTTGAACATTTTTGAGAATATCTAAATCATTATTGAGTTACCTCGACGTTTCGGCAGTTTTCTCGTGACCGCGGCGGCGGTTGTAACGCTGCAGAAACGTTGAGGTAATTAAATAATAATTTAGAACGTGATTAGATCCAGTTTAATGCTTACAACTTCAATTAACCAGTTTCAGTTCAGTTATAATATTGCAGGTTTGTGACGTAATCCCGTCCGGTAGCCTGTTATACATAAAGTACTTAAATTTAATATAGAAACCGAACAGAAGAAACAAACCATGTACACCAACACTTATAAGACAGATGCAGCAAGAAAGAACACCGACCCGAAAGAAGTGAAGAGGCTCAATTAGATTGACTCACTTTACACCGTGACGAGGCAGTGCCGAGCCCGAGACGTGAAGAAGCTACGTCGTCATCAGGATTTAAAAACTGCCTACTTATTAGTAAATTATTTATTGAAATGTGAAATATTTCTTAATTATTTCTTATTGCAAGTACGCACTTACGGCTTGCTTTAAAAGGTCGATCGTATTTAAAGGCACAGCTGCCTTGATCGACATACACAAATGTTAAACATATTTTAATTAATGTTTTTTTTTAATTAACGAAATGTCAAATGAGAAGTAGAAATTAAATGCAATATCACCTGCGACTGATTGAAATAATAAATTTTGATTTCTGATCAGTTTCGGTTATCGCGGGCCGTCTCTGCCCTGTCCCGTCACGGAGTGAGTGATGCATCTTTATTGCATGACACCATGACGTCACGTCTTTGGCCTTCTACAGACCGGCGCGGCGACCCCGACCCGACACAATGCAAATAATTATGTAATTTTATTAGACTACCTCTTGCCTACTGGTACACCTGTATCACTTTAAATTAGAGGCATTTTCAAACCATTTTTAATCTCATTTAGGTCGATTTCTTAAAATTCCATTCGTCAATAGGTTAAGCCTACAAGCCTGTTTGTTGTCACTTAAGCTGGGCAATTGTTTTTAAGGGAATTATAGCAGTTAGCCTCAATTGGCCTATACTGCCTACCGTTATTCTGCACACTGTTCGACACTGAATTACTATCACTTAAGACTGAACTTAGTTAGAATTATGGCCGTCAAATAAATGTAAAGTGATTGAAGTATCTTAGGAGGCCACCTCTCGCTGTTTCTAGCAATTAAACAAAATGAAAATATAAATTGTGTAACATTATCTTAGCAATGTACCTCTATATATAGTTTCAGAGAATCAGATAGTAGGCCAATCGACGACACTGAGTGGAACTTGCGAACAGCAAACCAAATTGCTTGAAGAGGGCAAAGGTGTTTGTATGATTTGTTAGTCTCGTTGAGTAAATTTACAACAGTTAGGTATAGCACCGAGTACAACACCTTTGGCAGTTATTCTACCAGCCAGGAGAATTACCGAAAACGTTACTGAATTTAGGTTTGAAAGGCTTACAGAGGAGTGGAAAGGATGACGAGTACAGTGCTAGACAGTGATTGAATGTTCAATGCAACTCTAATGTTATGAGTTAACGTGCTACATCTTGCTTGTCCGGTCAGTACATTTACGAACATAAATAAATATTTAGATAAATATTTATCACTTCAACATTGTTAAAGCCGCTAAATCAAAACAACTTTTTACTTCGCCAAAATTTTACAACTTTTCTTCAGAAAGACTTTATTTATGGTCTAACTTAATGTTTCTGAAAGTTACACCGGAAATTTTAAATTGATCCAATATCATTCCCAAATGGGCGCAAACGATAGCACAACATAGCATCACCACAATTTGTATGTCAAATTATGGACAAACATAATATTATAAACTTTATTTAAAGACTTTATCAAGAGACGACAATGTCGTCCGTTTGAACAATCAAATACTCTTCTAGTAAATAGGGGCACATTGTTTGCGAACAATAATACTAATTCGAATATAAAACAACATATGTATCTATCTCAATCTCTTTTATCAAAGTGTATGCGACAAAGACAGTGATGTTATAATTTAATTTTTAGCTTCAATAGAATTATGTGCTTTGGAGCCATTTTCGTGTAGTTGGTCAAAAACGGACAGAGTCGATTCAAATGGCAAGAGACGAAATACGACTATATACCCAGCCGTGAGACAAAAACAATTTGTATGTAAAAAAATCACAATAATTATACGAATGATGATACTACTTGGACTTAGCCAACTTGGTGACTATAGGCTTATCTTTATAGCATTGGCTATTTCTAGTATGAAAAAGACTCGTCTCAATAGCGAGACCATAAAAATTGGATTATATCTGCATTTTTACGCAGAGCCGAGGAAGAGTACACGTACAAGATAAGAAAGAGGCCTATGACCCGCGGGATATATACGAATATGTGTGAATGATGCTATTATATGCCTTTTTCCAACGTAGTTCGACTATGAAGCTTGGCTCACATCTAGTAAGCAAGCCCCGACTCGGAATAGTGAGGCCATCAAAGTTTTTACATTTTTTAAATCTTAATGAATTCAGAATTGGGCTTTAAAAACAACGCTCCCCGCAAAACCAACTACATATTTCAATTATTACATTAAACATTATAAGAATAACCTTAGTTAATACTCGACTATTTATAAATCTGTTGTATAATAATATTTGCATTGCGTGAGGTCAGAGCGCACTGGCCGGCTGCGCGGGCGATCGTGAACTCACCGGAGTGGTATCGGCTCTCATTGCGCGTGAGTCGCCTGTTGCTCCTGCCCGGCGGCGAACGCAGCGCCGCGGCGATGCGCGCTGCCACAATCACGGACACGTAACCACACGCACACTTACATATACACACACACTCCTCCGTAACATGAATTCCTAGTACTCTATCTATACTCGTGCAACACTTTTCAACGAGTTTTATTTTGTATGTGCCAAAGCGGATTTGATCGAGATGCTCCGTCATTCATTTAACATCAGAAAATTTGTTGTAACGCTAAATTGTTCAAATAAAAAAGTTTTTTTGGTGGAGATTACTTCTATGTTTAAGTATAAACTTGTTCACGGTAAAGTCCATCTAAGGAATTTCTCATAAGCTTACATTTGACCTCAACTTTGCCAAATCTAAAATGATGATGCAGTCTATACATAGTCTTGACCGTGCACTAAATCATACGTGTTAATTTTCTCCATAGCAATTTCATCCACATTTTCTATCAAGAAAAGATTAATATAATATATATAGAAAAGAATAATATTAGAAGAAGAAAAGGTCGATTTTTTACAAATTAAAGTTCCACTGATAAAGAGATCACGTAATTAATATATGTACAAATCATTATTGCATTTAAATCGAAATAGTTACTAAACATGAGCAAATAAAATTGGCGAGGTTTTTGATTGGCGATTTGATGGCGACGTGACTCACGTGACGTCATTGCCACAGTGGTAGCCATATTTAGGAATCATTACAAAAATGACATTTAGGAACCTCATTACCATGCTATTTAGATATGGACTTTGTTACGAGATCTTTAAATGACAGACATTACAAAACGAAACATGAGATACTTATTAGATGTGTTAAAATAAATACTTTTGCATTACAATTATATATTTGCAATTAATTCAATAAAAAATGCTTGGCTTTAAACTATGGAGAAAAAGATATTGTGTTTTAGCACAGCATTTTAAAATATTTGTAAATAAGACGTACAATAAATACGTTTCACTTAAGAGTTTTTGTTACGAAGGAATGCTACAATCGCATACACCATTGAGAATAACACAAATAAAGAAGTTAAACTTAAAAGTTATAACTATAGTATCTAAATAACACATGAAGAATCTGACTTAGCTGTACAGCTGACTGGTAGACGAATTCGCCAACGACGATTCACTTACCTATGACGTTGCTAATTTGTAATTATTACTTGCAGTTTTATTCATTGAAAACGCAGAAAATGTATAAATTTCTACCAGATTTTGATTTAGTCAAAGAGACGTTGACGAGACGTTGTCATATAGCCCACGTAAACCAAGTTTCAGCAGAATTTGTTTTTCAATTTAAAATGTAAAGCCATCCGCTATGTTTTCATAGTAAAATATTGACTTATTAACCGACTTTTAGGTTAAAAGTGGTTCATGCATTAACATACTGTTACTGGGTCGCCAGTTAATTTTTCTTAAACCGTACATATCTACACCGATCGGAATCATTGGCACCCGAAAGTAGGTATGTGTGGCGATGTTAAAAGTTAAATTGTTTCTTCATTATCTTCTTAGAACATGCAAGTAATATTTACAATATCATTGTACCTTCATAATAATTAGAAACTAAATTATATAACTAAGTGATACAAGAACATAACATTTGAACAGAAGACACAGAATCATTTGTAAGCAATATCTGCGTGTATTTTGACTTATTCAAAATCCCTAAAGTTGATACCAAAATATATGTATAAGACACCACATTATTTACACATTTTATCCCGAAATATACAATATTGTATACGTAATAATATATCACACGTGTACGTTATTTATTCAGTAAGCGCAGTTTCAACTGAGACACATACAACCACGTTATCAGAGCACTCGTTTACACCTACAGTTTATTTTCCGAATGTTTTGCAATGTCCCAAATTAGCAAACTAATTAGATTAAATAAAAACGAATGCTAATTAAATGGTAAACAAAAAAGTACCTTAGAAATAAAACACAAGCTCATTGAATTGAGGAAAATAAACGAGCTTTTAATCACTAATGAGTGTTTCTTATTTCGGAACATAATGTCAAGGAAAATGTTTAATTAAAGGTAGACATTTTTAAGTATACTAGCCGACCCGGCAAACTTGGCTTGGCTCCACCTAAAAGGCAATAAATAAATGGCTAGAATGAATTCCTTTATTGATGAATTTCATATGTGTTTATTATTCCGAACGAAAGCATAATATCTAAAAACACAAAAATCTTAAAAATTGGTCTAGCCATTTTTAATTAAAAATGGTGTAACAAACATGACTTTCTTTTATATAGACCTATAGATGAGCGGATTTGGGTTTTTGATGGCTAGACTGATGTTTTGACTTTTTTTTGTTATTTAGGATAATCACTATTTTGTGTTTATTCTCCTATTCCGGACGAAAACAAATCTATAAACACAAAAATCATAAAATTTGGTTCAGCCGAAAGAAACAAAACCATTAAAAAAGAGATAACATATCATACTAATATTATGAAAGTCAAAGTATGAATGACTAGATGTTAGTTCCTCAATCAGTTCAAATTCAGAACTCAGATTATAGTCTGGAATCGTCCATAATTATGCTACTTTTTATTGCAAGAAAATAACGAGAACTACGCGAAATGAACCGCCGACAATACTAGTACTAAAAAAATATGTTATTTTTTTTTAAATCACAGCAGTTTGATATTAGTAATACAAGTAATCCATATGTATGTGGATTGTACAAGGAAAACTCTGGAACAGAATATGGGATATGGGGCACTTGTTTTATCTCGCACTGGTCCTCTACAGACCGACTCGATGGCTAGAGACGGTGCTATCCAAAGTTATAAACGCCGACTTAGAAGTAATAAGGGATTCCTTTTGGAGTTAGGACGCAGGCTCCGGGAGACTACTGGAGACTCCCGCTCCGGAGCGTTCCTGGAGCAAAGGTTGGCCCTTGCTATTTATTGGGAACATCATGGGCACCTTTGCACCGGGAGCAGTTAGTTATTCAGGGATTACTTTTAAAGGAGAAAATTGATGAAAAACTTGATATTGACACTATGAATATTGTTAAATTTAATAAAATTTGTTATTGTTAAAAATAAAATTAAGCCTATTGCATATATAATAGCGAAAGAACTTCAAAGTTCCAGAATATAGATTATATGAGGATCATACACGAGGAGGAGTACTAGCAGCTCACCGCGGTTTCACCCGCGTAGTTCCCGGGATAAAAATAGCCTATGTGTTCTTCCAGACTATCTGTGTTCCAAATTTCAACCCGATCGGTTCATACGTTACGACGCAATTGAGCAACAAACATTGACATTTATAATATTAGTAGGATGTTCACAACGCTCAACAGACTGGCGATGATCGTAATCTTGGACAACAACGGCCACGTTATAACACACTTAGGCTAAGAACTCATGTAGCGGTTTCAACCGCGCGCGGGTGCGGATCCATTTGCGCGCATCCACTTGCGCGGGCCCGCAGCTTCTGTAGAATGCAGATTTATGTATAAAAATTGAAATCAAAATTCACGAGGCTGTTTACGCGGCACCCGCGCGGTCGCCGCCCGCCACATTCGCGGGCTAAAATCTCACCCGCGGCGGCTGCGAAACCACGAAAATCAGCGGTCTCGTGAGTTTTGAAATAAAACCGTCGCCCGTCGCGGTTCTAAACCGCGCGCGGGCGCGGTTGGAAACCGCTCCGTGAGTTCTTAGCCTTACTGTGTCGTGTTTTATTGCTACCACGCACATAAAATATTCAAGGCCGTAACTTCCCCATACGATTTTCATAATAAAAGGACAGCACGACGCTTCGGCGCCTCAATTGAGTATATTTTTAGAATCAATTACATATTGAACCGATGGCACACGACGGGGAAAGGGTGAGCTATCTATAAGCATCGATGTCTTTATCATACGTTACAACGCTTTTCTGACACGTGTAAACTCGGATATGCTTTAAAGTACCCCGATTATAGTTATAAGTTCTTAAATTTAACATTACATTTAAGTCATTAACTTTAAATGACAAATTACAAATCATTAATTAAATATGCTTGTGATTTGCTATACAATTTCGGAAATATATGAATACTAGATCATTGCTACCTGTTGTTTTAATCCCGGTCCTAGTAATGATATAAAAGCAAAAGTTTGTATGTATGTTTATTTGATACTTTTACAAACAAAAACTACTGAAGGAATATACACATAAGCTACTTTTTATCACGAGAAAGTAACGGGAACGGGACATATGCGAATAAAACCGGGGGTTGCCGCTAGTAACAAATAAATATAAAAATTATCACCCTTCATTCTACAAAATATTAATATTCATGAATCTTCAACAATTCCTACGTACGCCTTTCTGCGTTTTTACTAATCATGAAGTTAACATTTTGTTACAATTAATTTATCATATATTTCACAAGATCACACAGAAAACACAAAACATATAGAAAAAACTAATTTGCCTAGTCTATCATATTTTTTTTAACTATTATAGGTTTATATTTGACTGCCATCTCGCTTGATGTTAAGAGACGATTCGGTCCAAAATGGAGCGTGCTTTTCTAGAAAAAAACCGATTCAATCTCGATTTGAAGACTCCAGCATTACCTACAGATATTTATAACCGTATGTGTGGATTGAAATATGATCAGTAGGTCCCAGACTAAACATAAGTACTAGTTTTGACATACCAGAGCATCTATCTAGGTACTAAGCACGACTTATACCAAAAAATGCAATTATGTTAGTTCGCGCAAGTAATATAATAAACTGTCTGGACCGTATCATGACAGAAAGATTACGAGTTAGCGCGAAAATATAATTAAAGGACATACAGTTGAACGTAATAAATAGAGTAGAACAGGGTTAAAGGGGCACGGTGAGAGTTTGAAGGGCGTGCCTTTGACATTCGGCCGCTGTGTCCCTTAGCGTAAAGTCAAAAGCCAGGACACTGACTTTGTACTGGCTCAGGTCACCTAACAAACTGAAGCACATTCATTCTACTTCACAAACTAGCTGTGCACCGCAATCTTACTCGCTTAGTTCCCGTTATCGTTATTTTACTGGGTTAAAAAGTAGCCCATGTGTTATTCCAGATTTTAATCTGTGTTCCAAATTTAAAACAAATCCGTTCAGACGTTTCGACGTGAATGAACAACAAAGGTCCAAACTTTCGCATTTACAATGTTAGTAGCATGTGAAAGTTTGGATGTCTGTTGCTCAATCACGTCGGAACCGCTGAGTTGAAATTCGAAAGAGTTTATTTATAGTTAGGCAATAGTCTGGACCAGTTGACTTTTTATCACGTGAAAGTTACGGGAGCGGAAACCGGTAGACATTGCGAGTAGATATAACATTAACAAACAAATGAAAAAGAAACGATTTTTATTTTTTTGTTTAAAGAGAGAAGCAAGCCATTTGTCCAACACCCCTGTCCATAACAGACACAGCGCTATACAGCCATTTGAACATGTAGTCGAAATCAGACTAGCACTGCACTGCGCTCGTCATCCATACAACATAAGACTATTTATCTATTTGCTATCATTTCTCTAGAATACTATGCTTTGTGTAAACAATCATGGTTCCACGAGGGCAGCATCGAGTAAACTGCAATTGAGTAAAAAAACACCAAATATTATTGTCTTCGACACACAATGGGCACATAAATATCAAACGACTGAAATACGCGAACTCTTAGTAAAATAATTGACGCATTTTGTGAGCAGTCACTCCTTATTGCGCGAGCGTTTTCAATAAATATACTGTGTCTCGATTTTATTTTTATCATATAGTGACTGTGTGGCAGTGTGACTGGCAGTGCAATACTATATAAAACAATTAAATGTACTAAGTCAAGTGAAATGAGTGACTTCCCCTTAACAGAGTCAATGAGAAAAGTGCTGATGGACACCTTCTTGTATATTCTGAACTATGTAGCAATTTAAGTTTGACATAAATTACTCATTAGCATAGACTTAATAAATTAGGCTAGTTTGTAATAAGTATTAGGATCCAAGGAAACTTGGTGAATAAATTAATAAATAAAAAAATATATATTTATAGTGACCGGACGAACAGAACATGCGCCTGATGGTAAGTTAACGCTCGGCACATTATTCCACGCTGCTATCTTACTAATATTATAAATGTTAGTATTTATAATATTATTCACGTATTTCTTTATTTCCGTAAGTCTAAGTTTTTACAATATTTTTATATAAAATAACATAAAAACATTATAGAAACCTAACCTAGTTTGCCGCCAGCAGCGGGGCAGGGCCCAAGCTACCGGTGGTTAGGGCTGCAGACTGAGGAACCTCCAGACGATGCGCGCTTAGTCAAGGATGACCGCCGCGTGCATCTGACCCTTGATCCAACCGTCTAGCGAAAGTCTCTTGAGATGTTTAGATTAATATTATTATTCACGTATTTATTTCTTTTCTTAAGACTAAGTTTTTACAATATTGATATATAAAACAACATAAAAACATTATAAAAACTTAAACCTAGTTTGCCGCCAGCAGCGGGGCAGGGCCCAAGCTACCGGTGGTTAGGGCTGCAGATTAATATTATTATTATGGTTTAGTTGTTGTTTTTTTTCCATAAAAAGTTACAATTTACAAGTCAATTAAAAAAAATATATGTCAAAAATCTAAATACTACAAACACAAGTTTGGAGTCATCAATTTAGAATTAGAATTTAGTTGTTTTGGAGTTAATTGCTAAATCACGTCGGATCGTCTAAACGGATTTTGTTGATATTTGTAACGCAGAATAGTTTGAAATGTCACATAGTATATAGGCTACTATTTATCGCAGGAAAATAACGAGAACGGGAACTTGGGCGGGGAAAAGCCGCGGGGCGCAGGTAGTACCAATAAAAGCAGGCACTGCTTTTCTGGCAAAGTAGAAGGGAGGTCTATGTTCAGAAGTGGACGTCTGATGATGATGATGTTTTTTTTTACTTTTGTAGGTTTACACTTGACTGCCATCTCGCCTGATATTAAGAGACGATGCGGTCTACGATGGAGCGTGTTTACCTAGAAGAAACCGATTCGAAAGAGACCGATCAACCATGAAACGATGTCGCTTTTTCGAGCTACGTGCATTCCGATAGAAAAAAGGGCAAGGTGGTATTAGGTCAGTCGCACACTCTCCTTAGATTATACATTTAGATTAAGCTTATGCCTATATGTATACTATAACTATAATCGTTCCTAGATACACAATAACAATAATCATGTTCAGAGTAGGATAGCTTTCTATTTTATCAATCCAAATCACTGGTATGTATTTGGGGCAACGATAAGTACTCCGGAAACTGGCATCCGGTAAGGTAAGTTATAATTAGGTAGGTAGGTGACTTATATCATTACTAATATGTATCCTTGTAAATACGAGGACACATTATTATCCGACTAGTAATATACGAAAGTTTGTAAGAATGTATCGATGTATATTTGGTAGTCTTTCACGCAAAAACTACAGATTTCATTATTTATTTTTAAATATTATATATACAACACAGAAACATTACGTAACATCCAAGTGATCATTTTTATTTAAAAGTCACCACACAAATCTCAAGAAGGCCAACTGGGGAGATTTTAATTTCCAGTTTTTATTTTTAAATAATACCTCCATGACGCACCGTAACTATCACAAGACACCCCCTCCCCCAAATTGCGTTACGTAATACTAGAACGGTCCCACAGCTCCGCCGCCGCTCCGACGCTTAATCATCATATTGGTGACGCGAGTTCCTTAGTTTTCCTCCACCAAAAATAACTCCATTTAAAAAAAAAAAGCAGCTTAAATTTGCACTTAAAGAGTATATTTAAAATTTAAGTCAACACGAAAACAAAACGATCCATTAGCCGAATTTGAAGCTAACTCGTACCTAGTTCAAGGCTCTTAAAATTAACATAACATCAACTGTGTAAATTCACAAGACACAATAGACAAATTACGCAGCCAGCGGGGTTCGTAATTATATAATTACTTTATTTGTATGCCGACGTCTTGTCATTATCAGCGGTGCTTATTCTTTGGCCCGAGTACTTAAGGTACAAGTAAAAAATAATAATTACATTTAAAACAAAACAAAAAAGTGTGTGTACCTACTTATGTACGCGGTCAAGAAGTTAATACTTCTGTCTTAAATCCTAGTGCCAAGACTAACTGCAACTTAAGATAATGTCAACGCAAGAGGTATTAAACCTGAAGTTATGCCCGAGCGACACGAGGCTAGTGTTTCAAGCTAGGATAGCAAGCTAGTGTTAGCAAGACAGTGCTTCTAGCTTCGTGTAGACAACGCTTCGTTCGTGACATTGCGCCAATCGTAAACATTTACTCCCTCATATTATTCATTTACTTTACTTTATTATTTTTCCCTAACGCACCAAAAGAGGTATATCCTCAAAAAACCGATCCTCAGAAACGATCCTATTTGTCAACTCACTGTAAAGCATATAAGCTTTCACCCTTATTGGGCAAAGTTCCACATTTTGTACAAAACAAAATCAACTTTTTAACGTGAATAATTCCGAGTATTGCGTCGTATTGAACAATTTTTGGTAGGGGAAAATGTTTAATTCGCGTCACCGATATGATAATGTAGCGTCGGAACGACGACGGAGCAGCGGAGTGGGACACGCTTTTGGACGCGTACTTGGCGAGCTTGGTCGATTATGACCTTGACTCTCTCCTTACAGGACTCCGAACCCCAGTAGTGGGAATATAAAGCGTGCTGCTTATGCTACAGACTTCAACACCATTTTTACTTCTTCTATTATTATTATATAACAGAGTGACGGAACGAGCAGAATACGGACATGGTGGTGAGCAACACGCCTGGCCATAACAGTACAGTGTCACACAGCTATCGGAACATGAAGAGTCCAAATCATTACCTAGCACTGCACTTTGTTCGCCACCCAGAGATTTAAGATGGGAAATCTCAATTCCCTGTAATATCTCTGAAAACATTGCCTTTCCGGAACACTTTGATATTTGGATATTACTAGATATTTGGCGGTAGAATAGCTAGAATATTATGTGTTTGTATGGACGACTGTTTTGTATGTCATTTCGTTAGTAGGCCAGCACGGCCTAGTCTATAGAAACATGACCACGTCACCGACAGATTCACGTAACGCGTTCAAAGTTTACAGCGACCCACTGGGCCGCCGGTTGCGAAACTCTGCACTCAACTCCCGTTCTTACGACGGGATGCATTTAGATCAAAACGATAACTCACCAAAACGCGTCGAGCGTTTGAGACAAAATACAGGAAACCAATCACCTAGTTTCCCCATGATATTACTCTGCAGTCATTTAAACGTTAAATGCTATCCGATAAGAGTATCTAACGGCTTTAACTCAACGTTCAATGTTGCAACTAAAGTCAAATGAAAACTTCAAATGTCGGTACTGTGAATAAATATTCAATCTGAGGAATAAATGAATGCATCAGTCACATTTTATACAGCTGTCATTGTCAAATTGCTATACCGACGTTCGTTAATTAAGAAAGTTTATTATTTTATTCACGTCATATCTATATTTTGCAGTTCAGTACCTTCACACAACGTTTGTAATGATAGGACTCTATGCTGTAAAGAGGCACTACATAGCTTCCACAGCACACGGTTTGCTTGGTTCGGGTATAGATGGTGTTTCGTGAGAAATGTCCCGGCTAGACGTTCTTATTACGAATGTGGAATCAAACCTCGTCGTTCGAGTCTTTGAAACGTCAACCATGAAACGATGTCGCTTTCTGGAGCTACTAGCAGTCCGATAGAAATAGGGGCTAAAATATTAGAGCATGCAGCTCAACTGCACACTCTCCCAAACGTATACACATTTATAAATAAACTGTGATACATCGAACCACAAATTGTATGCTAAGTATAGATAAAACCACCAGTTCCAATAACTACAATAATGATCAAAAGTGCATAATTGTTTGAAAAGTGCTCTCTACGATTCTATCAAACTACTAAACCTCTACATACTGATATTAGATACCAGAAAAGCATTAATGGCTGCAGCTGTGTCAACAAAGAGTCATAATCACCCCTTACCGAGGATGACACGTTAACTAAATATAAAAAAAAAAACTGTTTTTTTAATTGAACAGTCATGATAAAATATTTCTATTTAATTCATAAACGTATGACATCATTTTAGTTTAAAAATGTTGGTCCCGTATTCGCTCTCGTCAAATTTTGTTGGACCAAAATGTATAGAGATTTTCACTAAATAATTAAATATTTTGAACATTTATGGTTAACAATTATTATTACTAAAAAGAAAATAAACGAACTATAATTTGATTATGACGAAACCAATGGTTTATTAACCACCGCTTACTAGCCACTTTATTACCCACCGCTACAACGGACCACATCAAAAATGTATCCTATTTTAGGAAATAAATTTTATGTTATTTTAGGTAATTTATTTCTGAGTTCGTTTGACTTGCACCAGTATCTGTACTAAGACGATATAACCAAACAACTTTGGGAAAATGTTTAGCCACGACAGCGGAAAAGAATAGAGCATACAATAAAACAGTCATTCACTGGAGACGAGATATAAAATAAATTAAAAAATACACATTCTATAAAACATAACAATGGAGGTAGTTTCGGAACACTATACTAACTAAACGTTTAATGTATCAGATATTTTTCTACGCAATAGTTTCTACAAAACACAATCAATAAAATAAAATCGCATTTTATTTAAATTTCAAGCGTAAGATAAATTCTAAGTTAAAAAATCATTCCTCTGACTAATACGCAATTTAAAAGAAACTCAACAAAACCTAGTACGTGATTGAATAAATCACAAGGTTGAAAGGGCCGTGAACATTGGTAGTTGCCACTTTTTTGTCGTTCATATGGATGGAATAGAAAAAATAATTACCGACCCAAATATTCTAGTACAAAAAGTTAAGTGGCTTACGCAGAAAAAATGCAGTCGGACGAAAGGAGGTGAATTGCCTTTTTTTTTTTAATACAGAGTAACGGGACGAGCACGACTTGTGCCTGATGGTAAACTGCACGCATGGTCTTACAACACAGCGCCAACCAGCTATTTGCATATACCTAAAGAATCAGAATCACTGTCTAGCATTGCATTACTCCTCACCCCGATGCATGCACGCCGGCTGCATGCACGAAAAAGTGTCCCGTTATGTCTCGTTACGCTCATTGTACGCTTGCTCCGCATCAATCAATGTTTTGTAATGGCGTTGTCACGTTAAACTATAGTCCGAATTTACAGACAACCAATTTTTTAATATAATATATGTTTGCACTTGACGGGCGGTCTCAGCCGAGATGTCAGCAAAGTGCAAACCTACCATATTAAAAAAATGGGTTGTCTGTTTTGATTGATTGTTTAACGTGACAATGTCATAACAAAACTGATTGATGCGGCGCAAGCGTACAATGAGCGTAACGGGACATAACGGAACGCTTTTTCGTGGAGACAGCCGGCGTCCATCGATTTATTAGACGTTGTCACGTCAAAAAATCTAGCCTGATGGTGTCTAAAATCACGTGAAGAAGCCAGTGCCAGCACTACGGCGAATGGAAAGTGTGGGTTTCCCTGTCTCCACGCGTAAGAGGATACTTGTGAATGTATTCTTTCTGCGTAGCCTCTTTACGTTTATGACACACCTTATCTGGGTCTCACTAGTACAATATTACTTCGTGATACTTCTACCAATATTAGAGATACTATGTACAATAAAATAAAATAATTGGAGTAAGAATTCGTTACACTGGAATCACATTAGAAAGTATTTCTTTTCTCACAAGCTGCACCTGTTCACGAATCACACACGACACACACACGCGTGTCAGCCATCGCTCTCCTCGATCATATTTGAGTGAAGAGTGACCCGTCACACGGCTCCACCGCAAATATAAGTACATGAGTACGCAAGTACAATTTAGATCAGTTTTAAAATATAGCAAGAAATTCTTTGAACATTGATTTTATTCCCCTTGTTTTAAGTTTGGAGCCCTATTAAGGACAAGGCCTCTGAAGATAAACAAACTGCTGAGGGGTCTAATTCCAAAATCGCCTAATTAATTAAGACATTTTAAAAATAAACAAAATACCCTTCGTTGCTAATTATTCGGACGATTTTAAAGCAGCTTCGAGAAAATGTTTTATTCACGAAGCTGGTATTGTCGTTAAGCGCCATAAGCCTCTAAAAAAAGATTTAATAATAAAACAGTGAAAACGGTCGAACTCTTTACACGACTAAACAAAATTGCCAAATATCATTACTAAAACGTTGCTCTTGATATTGTTCGGTCTATAGTTTCGCTTGAAGTTAGAGACCTTCGTTAGTGGTAGGACTCTTGGCAGAGTCTGCCTGGGGAAGTACCACACCTTTGCCAGTTATTCTACCGCCAAGCAATAATGTGCAAACATTATTGTGTTCTGGTTTGAAGGGCAATTCCAGATAAATTACAGGGCTTAGAGATATAAGATCTTAGATCTCTGGGTGACGAGCGCAGTGCAGTGCTAGGTAATGATTTGGACTTTTCATGTTCCAATAGCTGCGTGTCACTGTGCTGTTATGTGTCAGGTATGTTGCTTACCATCAGGCACAAGTCCTGACGGTCTCGTCACTCTTTATTTAAAAAAAAGACTCTTCCACAATACGACAATAAATAAACAAAAGGAGACAATTGTCAAATCTAGTCAAAGTAATGGTAACTTTATCGCTAAGAGCGATCTTTTATAATATAGTGACGGCACGAGCAGGACATAATGCCTGATGGTAAGCAGCACGCCTGCCCATAACAGCACAGTGTCGCGTAGCTATTGAGATATAGGATCATGAGACTCCAAATCATTACCTAGCTAGTGCTAGCGTTCTACGCTCGCCATCCACAGGTATAAGACTGGCCTCGTGGCTTAGTGGGTAGTAACTCTGCCTGCGAAGCCGAGGGTCGTGGGTTCGATTCTCACCCAGTGCAAATATTTGTGTGATGAATTCAAATATTTGCACTGTGTCTGGGTGTTTCTATGTATAATAAGTATGTATTTACAACTATATAAGTATTATGTCAGCTATCTGGCCGCCATATTACAAGCTTTGCTTAGTTTGGGGTCAGGTGGCGTTGTGTGTGAATTGTCCACCAATATTTATTTATAAGATGATTTATCTCTATTACCGCTTGGCGGTAGAATAACTGGCACAGATGTGGTGCTTCCCCAAGCGGACTCTGCAAAGAGTCCTACCACCTCTAAATCTTTCTGTTACCCTAGTAGTTGGGTATTCGGATACTTTTCTTTGTGGCACCGAATCCAAAACCGTTTCAGTAAGGCGTTATACCTCGTATCTCTAGTTTTTAACAATGACTTACAATTTCGACTGTGTATCATATCAACATCTTTGTACTGTTATGTCAGACGTAAACCATCTAAAACAAGCCTGAGATTATCCGGGAACTCTCTTGACCGTTTAATTGAAAGTAGGTACATAAAAAGATGTAGAAGTAGTCCACATGAATGCAGTTGCAAGATCGAGTAGCGTTCGCGTGATGCTTTATCTTTTACAATGACTACAGGAATTTCACATCACGATACCTCGCGCCACCTCATGCCAATTAATCTAGCTGTTGGCCATGAATTCGCTCATGTTATGTATTGGTTATGGATACAAGGTATTTTTCAATCAATATGATTTTAAAATAAAGATTAGGTTTGGGATATCGCCGTCCTTAGTACGTCCGTAATCAGCAGAGACGACGCATGGGGCGCATGGTTTGGAGACGTCTACGGAATAGCGCCCAATATTAGTTTTAATATTAGGGTCAAGTTTCGGCCCAGAGGGAAAGTTTACATTAACTTGTTGTTATTATTCGTCAAAATAACAAAACATAAATTTAAAGCTTTATTATTAAAAGGATATAACAACAAATCATTCCTATGACCCACCCGTATTGTTCTTCGATCGAAGAGCAAGATCACTCAACTAGAGCGACGATCAGCGTTGACAGGAGTTGCCGATCGAGCTCGTGACGTAAAGATGCCTAAGATGCCCAGTAGTGGGCAATGAAGGGTTGATGAGGATGAGGCGTATATATAAAAAAATATATTACCTGCAATACGATTTAACTTTTGAATATTTTTTACAAACCCAATAAAGTGATCTGTTGCTTCTCCAAAGATTTTTTTATATGTTATCGCGATCACATGTCACTAAGCATTACTGACAACATCAATCATGTGATATACAGCCAGAACGAAACCCACTAACTAACACACGACCGAATGAAAACTTGGATTTTTATTTGAAATATAGGGCAACACCAAGATTAAAAATGTTGAAAGAAGATTAGATATTTAGATTTTTGCTTCTGAGCTAAAAAAAACATAGGGGTTGAACTGATAACCTCTTCCTTTTTTTGGAAGTCGGTTAAAAAGGGTATACTCGTAACTCCTAAGTCTCTTAAAACTCCACATAGGTAGGGTGGGTGTACCTTTACCATTTTTCTACCAAGACGAAGAGAATATACCGTACATAGAAGAGATGAGCAAAAAATTTAACTGTCCGAAGGGCAATGTTTCCTATGAAACAGGACAAGACAAGGACAAGAGATAAATCATCTTATAACAAAGTGACGAACGTTTACGTTTGCTCGGCCCGACATTCTATCTGGCAAAGAAGAGATAAGACAGCGAATAATTTATGTACATTTCTCAGTTAGAAGATTCTCTTGGCACTTAAACGCCAGTGCTTGCAAACTATTCCCCTATATGAGTAAACCCACATCCGTGCCTGTCTAACCACAACCCACAGACATTAAAATACCTACAAGAGTTACGTGCAGCTGTCTCACAGGTGCTAGTTGATAAATTATTGCTATTCTTTCCAGGGATGTTTTATTTAAAAAGTGTAGACGGGAGCCTTTCGCATAATCTTAATTAATGTCAAATGACATCCGAATTACATCGATACTATTAACAATAACTTTGTATAAAGTGGTCTATAACAGTTGGTCTCAGTTGCCTTCTAACCGCCTACCGAACTTGGGGCAGGCCCAAACAGCGAAAGGCCCTACTAACCTATACTTACACGTAGTAACAAATAAGCGTTTTTAGGCAAATTCAGACATTATTATGAAATTTAAAATTAACAGCGTTAATACATTATCTTGACACTATTATTATTTGCACATTATTCTCAACAAAAAAATCATTCTAAACAAAACATTTTGTAATTGTTCTGTATTGATTTTTAAACGACATTGAAAAAAATCACTTTATAATAAACTAATAACTACACCAATATTATTTTAATAAGACATTGCGGTCAATTATGAAAAAATATATCGAACTAGCGGTCCGCCCCAGTTTTGCGCGTGGTACAAAATAATACATATATAGCCTATAGCACTCAGGGATTACGTACATATCCAAAAGTGAAAGAATTTTCGAAATCGGTGCAGTAGTTCCGGAGATTAGCGCGTTCAAACAAATTAACTCTTCAGCTTTATAAAATTTGTATAGATCCAGACCAATTCTCAAATAATCGATTGTTTTTTTTTTTTTTTTTTTAACTTTTATAGGTTTACACTTGACTGCCATCTCGCCTGATGTTAAACGATGATGCGGTCTACGATGAAGCGTGCTTACCTAGAAGAAACCGATTCACTCTCGATTTGAAAACACAAAGATTGTAACTATCGGGAAAAACCCTCTCAGGCAACGTATTCCACAGCCTAGACGTTCTTATCACAAAAGTAGAGTCAAATCTCTTCGTTCGTGTCTTTGGAACATCAACCATGAAACGATGTCGCTTTTTCGAGCTACGAGCATTCCGATAGAAAAAAGGGCAAGGTGGTATTAGATCGTACAAATCAGTCGCACACTCTCCGAAGTGTATCCGATAAAAAACCGATAAGCTAGCAATTTTCCGGCGATGTTCGAGACTTTGTAGTCTTTTTCGCACGAGAATGTCATTGCCTATGAGCCTTTTGGCACGTCTCTCGATCGATTCCAGAGCCTCCAGCTGATACTTAGCCGATCCATCCCAAAGGTGCGAGCAGTACTCCATACAGGAGCGAATCTGTGCTTGGTATAACGTTAGCAACTGTTCAGACTTGAAGTACCTTCGCACCTTTGAGAGGACACCTAGTTTCTTGGCAGCTAATTTAGCCTTAGATTCGATATACGAGCCAAAGTTGAGAGTCGATGATAAAGTAACGCCCAACAGCTCGAGATGGTCGGATACCGGCACGGATACACCGCGAAAAGTAGGAGTCTGTTGGAAAGGACTCCTTTTTGCGGAAAACAGACACGCCTGCGTCTTTCCCTCGTTAAACCTGACCAGATTGGCATCGCCCCATTTAGAGACTGCCTCAAGGGTCAAGTTTAAACGCTCGATCAAACTCTCTCTCATTTATTTTTATTTTCCGTATTGCAAAACTTTATCAACCTTATCACTTGTTGAGTTTGTTTTTTAACCCCCGACCAAAAAAAGGGGTGTTATAAGTTTGACGTCGATGTCTGTCTGTCTGTCTGTCTGTCTGTGTGTGTGTCTGTCTGTGGCACCGTAGAGCTCAAACGGATGGGCCGATTTCGATGCGGTTTTTTTATTTAAAAGTTAATACCCGTGCGGATGTTCTTAGCTATGTTTGGTTAATATAAATTCAAGATGGCCGCCGCCAGAAAATGGCGGACAAAATATTTCTTCACGACCTACCTTAATATGGGTATCAAATGACCCTTTCATTTGACTAGTAGAATACTAAACACTATAAAAAAATCAAATCCAAGATGGCCGCCACCGCAAAATGGCGAATTATATAATTTTTTTCACTACTACCTCAATATGGTTATCAAACGAAAGGGCTTGACTATTAGAATACATTGCACTATGACGAATTTCAAATCCAAGATGGCCGCTTCCACAAAGTGGCGAAATACATTTATTTTTTTCACAACTCCCTTAATATGGGTATCAAATGAAAGGGCTTGACTAGTAGAATGTTGTACAAAATCAACGTGAACTGTCCAGTTGCGAGACGGCGATAACTATGGACGAGTTGCGACAAATCGTCCGACACCATCACTCGAGACTCGAGAGCGTGTCACGGCGTGGAGCGACGTGACGTCACAGAGGCAGGTGCGTGCCACTGACACACTGAGCCGAGAACAACGGCCCATACCATAACATAGACCGGACTAGTGGGACGATTCGTATTGTTTTCTTATAAACATTAGTCGAGGCACTAATTTTAAGGCTTTTTTATCTAGTCAAACATCGATTTTTGATTCAATTAATACCTTAGAATAAATAATTTATTTTCTCCGAAAACACACAGACAGACTTCAATTTAACATTAAATTCAGACAAACCAAATTCAGTACCAAACCATCAATCAAAGCAAATAGGCAGCAATCACTAAGTCATCGAGCTAAAAGTCAAAAGTTGATTAAAGTTAAAACCATCCAAGTTGATTCACAATCGCGTAACATATGTATGTACATACAACCGAATTGAGTCTTTTTTGAAGTCGGTTTAAAAATATCTGACGGAAGTCGTAAACTATACTTTGTTTTGTAAATTACTAATCGAAATAAAAACTATCCTATCTTTCAAATTGGGTCAACCTGCACACGGTGTGCAAATTTGATTAAAATCGGTCAAGTAGCTCAGGAGCCCATCGCGGACAAAAAACGTGACGCGTATTTAATATTTATTAAGATGTGTGTCTATTAACAGAAATCACAGGCTCAGTTGGTCGTGGAGTATAAAGACCCACAATAACAAATCGGAATTGTGGATTCTTATTCTGAGCACAGACGCGCTTTCCGATGTTTCGCGGATCAGCCTAGACTCCAATTGATCTAATGAGTACGCAGAACGTTGAACTTGGACGAGACGAAAATAACAGAAAAACGATGTCATTATTCTGTTTAGTTCTAATTTATATGAAGTGAAAACTTGTTTAACCGCGTTGTCCAATTTTGATAGGAGAAAAATGGTCACCGACAAGTACATTAGTACAAATAGGTAAGTTTTGACGTGACGTCTTATAAATTGGTTTGCCGGGTGACACTTCAAGAAACTGCGTTACGCTCCGCTCACGTTATGCGCTCACAACGAGAGCGAGTGAGAGGCACGCGTCCCTTCCACTCGGGCATGGTTCGTTAGCCCGCCTAAGAGCGAGAGAGACAGACATAAAAAGTGAAAGGCACGCGTCCCTTCCGTAAAATTATTTTACCACTCAAAGTCGTTGTCACGTAAAACTTTCGCCCGTATACCGACTTTACAGGCAACCAATTTTTTCCAGAGACATTACAGGGCTTAGAAATATAAAATCTTATATGGCTAGGTGATGAGCACAGTGCAGTGAGTGCTACGTAATGATTTGGACTCTTCAAGTTCCAATAGCTGTGTATCGCAGTGCTGTTATGTGGCAGGCATGTTGCTTACCATCAGGGACATGTCCTACTCGTCTTGTCACACTTTATTAAAAAAAAATGTATGAAAATTCTAAGTTATAAGTTAGCACTTGTATTGATTGCCAAAATTTTAATTGTATAAGTAGTTACGATCAGATTAACCGTTTGATTGCTTCCCGTAACAACATAAACGCTACGAAGCATTTTGGGCCAGGACTTCGTACTCTCTTTCTACGAAAAAATTGGTTGCCTGTAAAGTCGGTATACGGGCGAAAGTTTTACGTGACAACGACTTTGAGTGGTAAAATAATTTTACGGAAGGGACGCGTGCCTTTCACTTTTTATGTCTGTCTCTCTCGCTCTTAGGCGGGCTAACCATGCCCGAGTGGAAGGGACGCGTGCCTCTCACTCGCTCTCGTTGTGAGCGCATAACGTGAGCGGAGCGTAACGCAGTTTCTTGAAGTGTCACCCGGCAAACCAATTTATAAGACGTTGTCACGTCAAAATGTAATTTCGAAATAAACTCGCGACTTTCCTACTCCGGTTCTACTTCGATCCGTCGTTTCGTCCGTTCAAATGTTCTAAGCGTACTCTAATCAGAGTAAGCTCAAAGTAGTTTAAACGTCAAACGATGTTCAATCGGACGAAACGAACAAACGAAGTAGAACCGGAGTAGGGAAGTCGCGAGTTTATTTCGAAATTACGGTTTTCGTAGACAACGAGTAGACCTACAGAAGAGTTTACAACTAACAATTTTCACACGGTCTATCTCGTTATTCTATAACTTTTCTTGCCCTTGGAACTACAATAAAGCAATGTTTCCAAAACATTGCATGACGGCAGAAAAACGAACAACTTTCTTCACTTCACAGGCTTACGTAGAGCAATCAGGCGAGCAAGTATGGTATTGGAATAGTTTGTTATTTACGCGAATTGCTGTCAAACATTACCCGTAGCTTTTTCTCATTTCATTGTATTTTCTTATCTTATCATTGCTTAGTATTAATTAAATGTGAAAGAAGTGTCTTGAATAACACATTTTCTACTTTTCGTCCTGGGAAAATAACCAGGAACTATGCGAATGAACCCGCGGGATGCTAATGAGAAATAATATTATTTCACACCAGAGACATAAGAAAATTAAGATTGCTGATATCATGCAGCAAGAGCATAGAAACAGCAAGAGCAGAAAACAGAGCACGTGTGTATATTTACCGTGTACACTGTAACGAAAAAACGATCTTTACTGAAAAGCTATAAAATTAAACCGTAAAATTGCGTGCACACAAGAATGATTACGGTATGGTATCAATTTCCTGTGAGACGTGGAAAGATACTCCCAAATAGAGAAATTATTGTGCAGTTTTTCTCTAAATCATTTCCTAAAAACATGTTTCAATATGAAACAGCTAATAGCTAGTGGCTCAGTCGGTAAGTCTGCCTGCAGTGATCGTGGATTGGTGATAGATCGTGAGTACAACTCCCAACTAGGATAAATATTATGTGATGTATTCAGATATTCGTTCTATGTTTGGGTATTTCTATGTTTTACAGGTATATATTTACAAATACATACATGAATATTACATAGCTAAGTGGTTATCATAAGCTTTGCTTAGTTAGAAGTTAAAAGGTTTCGTGTAAATCAATCGTGACGAATGCAGCGTGATGTTTTGGACTCTTCATGTTCAAATAGCTTCAAGATCTTCTTCCTCAATGGACAATCAATAAGTAAACAATCTCTATATTAATTTCTACGTTTGTGACGTAAGACTAGCCGCAATAATATTGTCAATAAAGTACGTATTATCTATAATATTGTGTGTGCGCACGGTCTGTATTGCGGTATTGTTCAATATTATTGTTGATATCCCGAAATTCTGATTCTTTCCGTCAATATCGGAAGGAGGCAGAGGTATTGAATATTGTCGTGTGAGGGCGCGCGGCAATATTTTAGTTGAGGGAAAAAATTCATAGAAAGTGGACGCTCGTGTTTTTTGTTCGGAATGGAGGACGAAAACAGTATCTATTGCGAAAATAGTATTGATACTGTTAATAAATAGTACTCTCATGGAAAATTAATATTTGTCATATTTATCAAAACATGGGAAACTTATCCAGAATTATAGAATACAACCTGTGACGCATTTCGTGATAAGGTTAAAAAAATAATGCGCTTCATAAGTTCCTAGACATCGAATTAATGTAATACTCAATGCAACGACTTTTTTCTTTCTATCCATTATATTAAACGTGCGCATATGAATCTAGCTGCAGAGCGACTGAAGATTTTACATCGAAAAATACAATAATATTGCGTAATGTGCGGGGCCATAAATATATTGATGTAGATTTTTGACAATATTATTGTGTGTATGCGGCGAGCCTAACCCTAGCTCAGTATGAAGTGAGCAACGTTTCATTTAATTTGTTGACCCTTCTTCGAAATTAGCCCGCCGAATAGACCGACACCAATAAGTTTGTATAGTACAAGTCGGTAGTTTGGCACAGGACAGTGACCAGCCGTAACCTCGCGTTACCACAATTCATACAGACGCCGTCTGTTCTCAGTTTAATACTACTATTTTTATAGCTTCGCATCCAACCCGGCAGCTAAGGGAGAACGTCCACTGCGACCGCCCGACTACAAACGATCTTCCTACAAACTCAGATGCTGAAAACTCGTGCAACGAATGTTCCTTACTTGCGACCGAACTGAAAAATAAAATAAGAGACTAAAGCCATAAGAACAATATACAACGGATATGTCTCGTAAAGCCTGCCCGTACCTAGCCTAGTCGTACGGTCACCGTACGAGTATTACAGAACACAAAAGTTGTCTAATTATGTAATAGGTAGCAACACTTTTCTACAGTGGTCCCATCGCAACATTCCCGTGTGAATTTAGTTGATATTGGGATAATCCAAAGTGTCCTATGTGCAACTGCGAGTGACATTGCAAGGACACTACTTAAACTGTTGTGCGACATCTATGTGTAGAAAATTATTGTGTTTTCACGGGGCTGGCATTGTCTTTGTGCGATATAAGCCCCTAAAATGAAAAAAAAAAGATATAAAAAAAAATTGGTTGCCTGTAAAGTCGGTATACGGGCGAAAGTTTTACGTGACAACGACTTTGAGTGGTAAAATAATTTTACGGAAGGGACGCGTGCCTTTCACTTTTTATGTCTGTCTCTCTCGCTCTTAGGCGGGCTAACCATGCCCGAGTGGAAGGGACGCGTGCCTCTCACTCGCTCTCGTTGTGAGCGCATAACGTGAGCGGAGCGTAACGCAGTTTCTTGAAGTGTCACCCGGCAAACCAATTTATAAGACGTTGTCACGTCAAAAAAAAACATTCCATCGATAAGTTGGTTGCACTGTACGAGATGACGCCGGATAGCTACAGTGAACAGACTCCCTACAGATTGAATATGGTGCAACTCAAATGCCCTCGGGCACATGTTGTACTCGCGTGCAGTAATCACAGTTCTTCTAGGCCACGAACGAGGCAGGTAGAGCATTGCCCCTTGCGAACTTGCGCAGCACTAATCATAGGATTCTTGGACTATTTTTAACTGGACGTGTTTTCTCTGTATTCCAAAACTGTCATTGTCTCTCGAGTTCGTTTTACTTCCGAAAAGTCAAAGATTCATTTACAGATTTACTTTAAAATTAGACAGGTTTTTTTAAACTCGCAGCGGGTAACCCTGTTCATATTACATTATACAGGTTTTACCCGTTACGTAATACATGGGTCGTGTTCTATTGGCTACCGAATATGAAATTAGCTTCTTCATACATTTCGATGAGAAGTTTTTTGCATAAGTTGGAATCTCTGTTTCCCCTCTAAGTATTTCGCTAAGGGTATATATGTGGCTTTAACAGTGAGGAAACTGGCACTGTCCAAAGAAGGGCATCTTTCTGCCCTTGTCTTGGCCTTCAAACCGTTTGCACATTACTCCTTGGGCGTAGAATGACTAGCGAATGCGTGGTACTTCCCCAAGCTAACTCTCCAAGGAATTCCAAGGCGATCACTACAAAATAAGTTTGATATTTTACGGAATCTCATGCCTTGTGTATTACGGAACATCCATAGTGTCGTTTTTTTTCCTTTTATAGGTTTACAGTTGGCCATCTCGTCTGAAATTAAACGATGTTGCGGTCTACGATAAGCGTGCTTACCTAAAAGAAATCGATTCCCTCTCGATTCTTAGACACCAAGACTGTAACGTAACTATCGGGAAAACCCTACTCAGGCAACGCATTCCACAGCCTAGACGTTCTTATCACAAAATTAGAGTCAAAGCTATTCGTTCGAGTCTTTTGAACGTCTTTGAAACGATGTCGCTTCGCGCCCGATAAAAAAAAGAGCAAGATAGAATAATTGTTAGTAAAATAATGGGACCGAAGTCGCGGGTCAGTCAGATAAAAGCCCAGCTTTTACAGAACTAATGGAGCGATAGCAGAGTTTGTACAATGTGGACAAATAGTCGCCGGCCATTACGCAGCTATCCGATAACAATGACTGATTTAGGTTTATGGATGCTCTACTTACTCTGGTCCGACGGATCACTTGTCATTTTAATTTTTTTGTCGCTTTCAACTCAATTTATTCAGAGAGCTGGTAGCAAATTTAGCGTAGGTATTTGAATCAAGTTGAAAACTTGTCACATAGCTCTCCTGTTATATATACACAGAGGAGCAGACGTGGCTGGTGAGTAGGGCCAAATTAATCCATGCATTATGTAATTTGTTTTATTTCAATAATTATGTTTGTGGTAATTTGCAATTTTCATTTTTGTAGTTTAATGTTTAAAGAACTAAAAAAACAAATGTTTTTGTCACGTTTTTAACATCGCCATACACGGGCAAAAACTTTAACCAACGTATTTGAGGCAATTTGAAAACTTGTGCCAAATGTTTCCCTGGCAAAAAAATTGCATAATAAATTTTAATTGGGTATTATTATTTATACTTAAAAAAATATGGTTTCTCGAACATATAGATCATTTTTGGCGGAACATTCTACCTGCCAGGTGACCTACATTAATGGATTAATTTTGCCCTGCTACTCCTACCTCCGTGTCGGGATATAATAGAAGTACTCGTATGTGACAATTTATCAGCTTCAAATACCTTCCTAAAATTAGCTAACAGCTCTCGGTATAATACTGGCGTTTTTAGATTGCAAATATACTTACAGATGACTACAGATGATACGATTATGCTCATCCAGACGGAAGGTGCAAAGGAGCTCTGTAGCGGAACGTTACTCCGTGTTCCATGTCTATTGATTACTCTATGACGTTAGTCCAGTATACCATCGTAGAGTAATCAAATGCACAATTTCTTTTTGTTTTGAGAACATTCTAAATCATGCACAACTTTTTTTGTTATGAGAACATTTAAGTCGCGTAACGCATTGCCTGACAAGGTTTTCCCCGATGTGTACTGTTCTGGTGCCTTCAACTCGGAGAGTGAATCGATTTGTTTTTAGTCAGCAAGCACGATATAGCGGCCTATTAAAATATATAAAAAATTGTTCTACATTTCCCGCCTTAGAATACTGTTATACCAGGCTCAACACGACGAGTGGTCGACGACCTTCGCCGCATATGATGACGGGAACACGGGGACGCTTTAGGATTTTTCTCTTCTCCCCTTAATTTCTTTAACACTGGCAGTAATGTTTGCACATACCGCTAGGTGACAGTTATGGTACTTATTGAAGCGCATTTTGGAAAAAAGTTCTGCCGCTACAACTCCTTCAATAACAAAAATAAAATTAAATATTTTGATTAACCCCCGACTACCTCAGATTTTTTATCTTGTACAACACTCTACTAGTCAAGCCCTTTCATTTGATACCCATATTAAGGGAGTTGTGAAAAAGAAATGTATTTCCCCATTTTGTGGAAGCGGCCATCTTGGATTTGAAATTTGTAATAGTACAATATATTCTACTAGTCAAGCCCTTTCGTTTGATACCCATATTAAGGTAGTAGTGAAAAAAAAATAATATAATTCGCCATTTTGTGGTGGCGGCCATCTTGGATTTGAATTTTTTTATAGTGTATAGTAGTATTCTACTAGTCAATCCCTTTCATTTGATACCGATATTGAGGTAGGTTGTGAAGAAATATTTTGTCCGCCATTTTGTGGCGGCGGCCATCTTCAATCGATATTAACCAAACATAACTAAGAACATCCGCACGGATGTTAACTTTTAAATAAAAAAACCGCATCGAAATCGGCCCATTCGTTTGAGCTCTACGGTGCCACAGACAGACACACACACAGACAGACTTGACGTCAAACTTATAACACCCGTTTTTTTGGTCGAGGGTTAAAAAGGGAGTAATATGACAAGCGTTTAACCTGATTTTACCTAAGGGTAATTTGTTTACGTGAACAGAAACATGTTTTCGTAAACAAATTAACCTGGATTATTTATTCACCCTAATACTTATGTATACATGTTTACGTCGAGAATCCAAACATCTATCAATGGGAGTTAATCAACTTTTTTTACTTGAAAGGAATACATTTCAATTGAAATCAGCATACTATGTCTAAGTTATTACATATAATACCGAATTCGTTGATTCAATTACTTCGTACTCAAAGAGAAACCTAATTTCATTAACCACATATTCTATGAAAAAGTCGAATTACGAATTGAATGAATGGATTTGTATTGAACCTATTCTAGGGAAAATTGGTTTTGCCCTAAATTTGACACAATTATTGAAGTGGCACAGTTTATTTGTAGAAAACTATGTCCAAATAACAGCTTCAAATCGATCTTTAGGAAGACATCGTACATAAATTCTATGTAAGTATATATTCCATGTCATGTATATAAACTCCATACACCGATTCATGCCAAGACTGTTTTTTGTAGGGACAACTACTTCGGTGTATGTATCAAGATCATTAGGTTACAGAGATAACCGATTTGTTATTCTACCGCAAGACATAAAAAACTAAGAATATCGTGTACACAAAAATACTTTAAAATACCTGTACTAAAGTACATTTTAGTAGCTCCCAGTACTTTTATCTACCGTTCCTTTATTATTATTCTATAGTTATCTTACTGACCATAGCTTTTTAAAGCAATGAATATTTTAGTAGGGATTTTTCTCAACTAGACGCGGGTGAAACTGCGGGGCACAGCTAGTAAATTCTATGTATTTAATAATTACATATTAATATGTAATTCTACGTACATACTATACTCGTAGTTGCCGGGTCTGCTCTGCGTATTTATCCCTACGTGTGAGTTTGTCAGCACCACCTGATTGAATGGTGAAGAAAACATCGTGACGCGGCATGACAAGAAAGACATAATTCCGCCAACCCACACTTGACCAGCGTGGTGGATTATTATCCAGTTTCCCTGTCAGAGTCCGCCTCAAGTCCCAGCTGTGAGAACAGAAAATGAGCAAATAAAAAAAATGGTTTGTAACATAAGAAACCGTTTTTTTTTTAATTTGTACATTATTAGACGTTGTTTTTTTAATTATGAGCATTATACCTTGAACTAACGCGTTAATGCTGTAATGTTAATTAACAAATGGGAACGATATAATTGCTACGATTACCTATTATAGAGGTACACGAGGAAGCTATACTATCAGCTGCACCAAACTCATTTTAAATCCTTAACAAAGGTTGCAGGTGAGTTCGACTCCCACAAATATGACAAATGTTTACGTTATAAATTCAGGTATATACTTGTTCTATGTATGGGATTATCTGTGATATTATATAAGTATATATTTACTAATAAGTATGATATCAACTATATTGTTTTCATAATACAAGTTATGCTTAGTTTGATTAATATGTAGTGTTGTGTGAGAAACGTCCTCCAATACCTGCATATTATTGTTTATTTTCCACACAACACTATCTAGCCTCAAACTAAAGCCGAGATAGCTGATATAACACTTAAACATTTCTAAATAAGTACATACTTATCATAAGGAAACATCACGGCACAGTACAAATCTTCGTATTCATCACACAAATATTTGAACTGTGTTGGGATCGAATGTATAATGAATTTGGTGTTTCAAACGAAAACAAAGCGTTGATGTCACAAGATGTTGATAGCATCTTTGCGTTTGGAACGTTAGGGGATAAAGTGTATCCTACTTAGTGATCTTTTATTCTGCCCATTATGTTCTTTAATGTGCTGAATAAATAAATGCTAAAAAGGATCATGACGTGGCTAATGTTTCATCACAATACAACGACAGGATACATGAAGAAACACAAAAACCTACTGCTATTTATGTCGCGCTTATTGATTTCGGACAGTTTTTTAATTTTTATTTAGGTCCATTACAGTATTATAATATCGTGGTCTCATTACACCACATAATACCGATAAATCTTACTAAATGGTAAATAATTTTGTACAAATCCACTCAAAAAGTTTTTTATTCTACGATATAGATATTATAGAGCCTAAATATGGAAAGGCTCTACCATTTAAATTAATACATAGCTCCGATTACCAGCGATCACAAATAAAGTATTTTGTATACTTTTATTTTTAATGAAACTGTAAAAGTATTTAGACGAATTTTTTTTTGCTTATTATATTGTGTTGCTGTTGAATAGAAATTTAAAACAAAGCATAACAAACGAGCAGGCGAGCGACCCGATGGGAAGCAGTATGTGTCGCATACGCCCGAGCTACGCGAGGCTAGTTTTGCAAGATATTATAGCAAGTTAGCGTTAGTAAGCTATTACTTCTAGCTTCGTGTAGACAGAACTAGCGTTACGTAGACACGAAGCTAGAAGTATTCGTTTGCTAGCTTGCTAACACTAGCTAGCTATCCTAGCTAGTACCTAGCTAAGTAGCTAAGTAGCTAGCTATCTTAGTTTGGAAAACTAGCCCTCGTGTAGCTCGGGCTTTATGGACATCCGACATCAAAGGCGTTCACTGTCTTTTCAACCTTGTAATAAGTACAGGTAAAGTCAACCACAGAAAGAAAAACACACAACTATAATTTGTATCTATCTACGTGTATCAAGGCTTCAAAAAAGTCTATACTGAAGCGAAGCCAGCGCACTTATCATTATAAAATAATGTTTACTGAATGACAACTATGATACAGCCTGGACCAGATTGGCACAGAACAAGAAATATTGGCAAAAGAAGGAGCCCTATACCATGCCGCCGACTTATATTAGCTGACAACGATTTAAATAGATTCAAATGTCTTTATTGTTGTTTGTAGGTTAAATAACCTAATATAAAAAAAAAAACACTTTCATTTTGCTTCCTGTATCGGCCTGGGTATATATCTATCCTGAGCCTATGTCATCCACATAATCTCCGCGATATTCAACCCCAACGCTGACTCTATCACCCCTTTATACTTGATAAAAAGGAGCAATGTTAAAAAGACGTAGATTGCAAGTGGCTACAAGTAACGTGGGTGCCGTTACGATAGCTGAATGGTATCGCTTCTTACGGATGAATTATATAAAAAAGTTGTTCACATGCGATAAAAACGCAACCTTTTCGTACAGAAAGCAATTAAGCATGCGCCTATTCTTTTTAAATTTAAATAAATATACAAAATACTAATTAAAAAACAGATGTAGAGTAAAAGTGGCAACAAGTAACGTGCGTTACTATTATGGTACCCAAATGCTATTGCTTCTTACGGATTACTAATAAAACAAAAACCGTTGTTCATAAGGCATAAGAACGCATCCTTTTCGTACAGGCAGTCTAGCATGCGCCTATTTCTTACAGAATAAAAATACAGGGTTACTGGTTATCCAGCCTGGATCTATTTAAGGGCATATTCTGCATATCTAAGCAAGCAATACGAGTACATGTTTTTTACTAAATATATTTTTACAAAAAATAGATGTAGATTGAAAAATATATTGAAAAAAAAGATTAAGATTGCAAATGGCAACTAGCAACGTGCGTCCCGTTAAGATACCTGAATGGTATCGCTTCTCATTGTGCGTGACGCGCCGGTGCGTGCGCCGGTTCCTCGTGTCGCGACGGCCTGCGCCGGCGTCGCCGCGCGGGCCCCGCGCCGGCCCGCCGCCCGCTGTCCATCAACACAACACTTACCTTCACAACGTTCAATAAACTCGTCTACTTTACAAAGAAAGTCGAAATTACCTACTTTTTAATTCATGTTCTTTGTTGTTTTATCGCAATATCTGATGAGTTCATATTAGTCTAAGATCTCGCTATACAACGACCTTCACCGAGCTGTTTATTGGATGAAAAGTGTTTTATATGTAATTTAATATGTCAACAAATATATTGCAAATGGGTTGCCTAAAAAATTTCAGTCCAGAATATGATTTTAACAGTTAATTTTTTTTTATTTTCGCTTAAATTGTTTGAATTTTAGAAAAAAGCTATATAACTTAACTTATTATTTTGACTTTAATCAGTGCTATTCTGGACTGATTTTTTTAGGCCACCCATTTGCAATATATTTGTTGACATATTAAATTATATATAAAACACTTTCCATCCAATAAACAGCTCGGTGAAGGTCGTTGTATAGCGGGATCTCCAACTATATTGTATCTACTTACGACACTCAATACGTCAATCTAACATCATACAAACTCATAATTCGTTTATATGGCACTGTATAATAGACATGATCACTGTAAAAAAATACTAATTAGTCCGTCAGTTAGATTATAATTAAAAAATATTTGACACCTACATTTTTTTCTTTTGTTTCAGAAACAAAAAAAAACGAGCATATATAGTGCTTAAACGTGTCGAGTGACTTTACTTCATTGTACGATTTTAATTCCTCTGGTCTCGCTACATACACCCACGACCATATAATAATACTAATACTGCGAACAACCGTGATGACTTAAAACCATATTCGATCTGCTTATCGTAGATTCTGAGAAATTAGACTCGACAACGCGATCGTCTCTGATGCAATTAGTGACCTGAAAACTCATTGAGACTCTTCTTCTATTAAAATTTGCAAGCATCGTCCAAAATAATTAGACCTCCGATAATTGAAGGGTCGTATTGAGTCCTGGATCAAGTAATAACAGATCTCTGAGTTAGACTAGCTCAGCGTCGAGTTTGCTTTATCAGAATAGTAGAGCCTATACGATCACCCTTATTTACTTTTGCACACCGCAACTGAGTGCTGTAACATGCGGTGATAAGGTTTAAGATTGCAATGCACGATGTGCTGAGCTTTGTCTCGGCAAAGTCCCGACAGGTCTACCTTCGAACTAAACTAGATAGGGGTTTGCTATTTCCCCCTCATCAATTTTGTGCGAAGATAGAGAAAGAGGATATCAAAGACACAAGCCAATCAGTTCGGCGATGGAAACGCTCGCATATCTAAAAATATGGAACCTTGACACTGACAGGCTAGACCGGCGACTTTATTCATAACAAGTTTATTGAACGTTTTGTTACTGTGCCAGTGATTTGAAACATCAATAACTTAAGCCCCTATTGATTCTGATTTACGTTATAACATTTAACATACATCAAACATTCAACGTGACAATCAATCTTTGAAGCGACAAATCACCCTGAAATTAAAGCACGAATACAGAAAATAAGCCAGGAACATCACATTTGAAATTGATTCGAATTTGATTGATTGCTTTTACACAAATCACACAGCGCGGTTTCTCTATCCTTCCTTAATACATCGCAAGCAGTATTTCTATAGTGTAGTCGAAACGGATAGACAAACGCTTAGTGAGTGTGATTTGTGTGATAGCAATGCCAGGAGCGAAGCATTTCAAACGTAAACGTCCCATTCACTCAATCGGCTACTTACGATCGACACAACAAAGCTTCCATGGAAGTCAACAACATGTGTTCCAGGTAATTAATTTACAGAATATCGTCGCTTTGTAACATCAATCACATTGACAATCAACATCAAATGTTGCTTACGTAAAGGAGAGGCTTACAATTTAACAACAACTTACATACATCGAATGGTTCATTTATATAGTTAAATCGTACATTTGATTTTGATTTTGATATTGGAGTCTTCACCATCACTATTGTCATTTCTGCATGACGTTGCAGTAGTATTACGATCTAAATAACATGATTCTATTTCATGAATACATACGTACAAGATTTTATGCCAAAAGACTTGAGTGGTAGCGTTAACTCCAAATCCAGTAATCCTTTCATATTTAAAAATAGCCACCTCCGAACCCAAAGAAAGATTATCCGAAATCATAAACCTCACAAGGTATTTACTAAAGCGTTGGATACGTCTTCGCAACTTTTCCGAACTGTGAATTTTCTCGTTTTGGGTCGAGGTGTGACAAATAGATCATCCATACTGAGACTTATAACTTTGTGTATTCATCTTGTTTGTGTAAATGACAATTGTGGACAAACAGCTACTCATCACATTGCCAATTCCGACGAACAAGGTAAACACAAAACGCCAAGCGAAGTGCCATTTGTAACTAAAACAAAAATAACTAAAAAGAAACAACAAAATAGAACATGTTAAGTGTGTGATATGTGAGCAGTGTACGCATGTTTCCAGTCGTCATTGACTTCGCTGTTCATTGCATGGCAATTAATTAATTTTCATTGCACCTAATAACCAAGTGTCAAGGTCTAATGCTCGTTCTGGCGAAGTTTCTGACCGACAATTATAATTGTCGAAAAACTCTCTTTTATCATAGACCGTGGGAAACTAATATTTGTGTTTAGAATAATGACAGCTAACCCATATGATTAGAAGGTGAAGACCACTAAAGATGCCGGATATAACGTTGTCTACCTTAGGACCGGGACAGACTTTGAGTCAAGTTATACCGGCAGACACACATTTTATTTTGTTTATTATATGATTACACTTGACCGAGTAAAGAAGTACCACACCATTGCCAGTCATTCTACTGCCAAGCAGTGATGATACAAACAATACAGTATTGCGGTTTACAGGTCAATAATAAATCACAGGGCAAAGAGATATATTATTATTCGTTTGGATATTTCAATTCAATTTTGTAAATTTGCTAGAAACTATTGCTGTAACAAATAGTGTAAAGACTTTTCCAATAGGGATGTAAAAACTTTTCGGAACTGCTTTTATTTTGAAGATTGACTCATGTTTACCGTAATAAATATAACATTTTATTTCAAAATATTTATATTTTCGATGAGTAAATATGCAATATTAGACTAATTAGAATTTTGCCGCTAAAACACTAATGACTGACATGACGTCACTAGTCGCAAAACATTGGTTGCGATTCATGGCTGTATGTCCAGTTTATGTGTTTTTTTATAATTACTTGAATAAAAACAATCAAAATCGTCGTCGCTAAGATCGCAGACTATAATAAAAATGCAGAAAAGTGAAAAGTTTAGTCAGTTTTCGATAGCTTGTTTTGCGACAAGTGACGTAATTATTCATATTGGTGTTTCCAGTCACGTGACAACAGATTAAAAATTTGCATTTAAAATCATTTATAACAAATTTATTATGTAATATTATATTATAAAAATACATTTTTCCATATTCTTTTAATACAAACTATCATAAAATCAACATTAAACATTAATTTGTGACTAGTGTTAACATCCCTATTTTTGGATATAAAGCCGATCTGTCTATGCTCTGTTCAGACTAGATTTTTCTACATAACACACTTTGACCCGATACGTCCAGCTGAGTGATTGAGCAAAAAACATCTAAAACTCCATGTCTGGATATAATATATTATTATGTATTATATATCAACTCTACTGTCCTATGGGAAAAATAACATCTGATTTTTAGTGGATTGGTGATAATATCACTATTGGTATTGTTTTAAGTTTTTCATTTGTATAACATTAAACTGACAGAAATCTCGATTGACACCTCCTCTGTGTAAAATAAACTGCATGTAAAATTTTAAAATGGCTTACTAAGATATTATTGTATGTATGACGTTTCTAAGTGCACTGTAGTGTCGACAGAATAAAATGAATTTTGATTTTGATTTTGATATATGGACAGGATAATAGGGCGTCCGTTTATCGTATATTACGGTCCAGGAAATGGGTA